>OU785239.1:4063053-6563053 GCA_917051295.2 Erebia ligea
AGAAATATCCCAATTTTCGTTTTGAAAATGGAAACCTGGAGCCAGTGAATGAAGAGGAAATCTTTGTAGCAGCATCTCTCTTATTGTACTTTGTGTGTGTGAATTCAAAAGACCTGGACATTAAGAAGGCAATGTGCAATGAACTCAGTTCAGCTGATCAGGAAATAATATTGAAATTCAGTAAAAGCCTAATGGATTGTAATGATATATCCTCCACAGATGTTTTGGCCGCTATTGCAGGTATAATTATTATTATTTTAACTTACTTTTTTTACTTACAGATTTACTTTTTACTCATCCCTATTAATAAATAATAATAATAATTAATAATGTGTCATACATGGGGTTGAAACCTAATAGCTACTTATTACATAAGCTGTAAGTGTGGAGTGTAACTTTTTGAAACTGATTTGAATGTTACTCTGAGAATGCAGATTTTATTAATGGTGACCTTACCAAATCGCGAATTTGGTAGCTGCAACAGAGACCTTCATGTGAGTGCCATAAACAATTGATTAAGTATGTGTAATTCTTTAGTTTTATCATTATATGCTGGTATTCCCCAGAAGCCTGCGGGCAGGATGCGGCGACTGTTACCGGGCACGCGTCAGTAGCAGAGACGCCGCCCGCGCTCCGCTCACTGCACACTGAAGTGCGGCGCTTACAAGCCGCCCTGGACGCCGAGAGATTTGACCGGAACTATCTGCAGGAGGAGCTCGCTAGAAACAACTTGAAAATGGAGAAACTCTGTAAGTAATGCACTCTTAGCAAAGTGGTCAAATTTTAATTCTAACATTTTATTAATTTTATCTTTTGCAAGTACTTTTGAATCAGAAAAATGTAAGCAGAGTTGCTTATAGAGAGATGAATTTATTGTGGAACAGATTAACTTTCCACCTAGTTGGGGAAGACCATTGTAAGTAATAAAAGTTACAATGAAACTAGATTTTTAAAATACCTTATCCACACAGTTGTAGCCCCTGGCATCAAGTTCTTAATAAATATTGGCTTGTAATGCTCATGTTATAACATACACTAACATTATATTATTATTTTTTATAGTAAAAGACAAAGACCAGTACAAACAAGACATAGTAAATCTAAAAGCAAAGTTGTCCACATGTGGACAAGACACCAGTGACCAAGACTCTAAGGTGTCCAACAGCAATACAGTCAAACTTGTCAAACAGTTGGAGCAAGCAGAAGAGAGACTAGTCAGTGTACAGGAGACATTGGATGATGTGCAATATGAAAGGGATTTGTATAAAAATAAGGTAAGCCAGTATGGGTACACATGTTTTTGTTTCTGCATCCAAATGGATATCTTGCCAATTTATTTCCAGACAGTCTAATGCCCGCGACTTGTCCGTGTGGTGTAAGTTTATTTGATTCCCGCGGGAACTCCTTAATTTTCCGAGATAAAAAGTAGTCTATGTCACTCTCCAGGTGCTCAACTACACCCATGCCAAAAATCAAGCCGATTCGTTGCTCCGCGCGTTGCGGCGTGATTGAAGGACAAACCAACACACTTTCGCATTTATGATATATTAGTATTAGTATAATTCTAGACTCTGGAGGAACTTTACATAATTTAGCGTTCACTCAACATATAGGTTTAAGTTGATAGTACATATTATAATATCTTCCTTTCACAGTTAGATGAGTTGAAACGCGAGCGTGACAAATGGATAGCAACAAGTCAGGAGGAAACATCCCGAGCATGCCAGCTAGCTGAAGAGTTAGAGACAGAACGAAAACACATGCATTCCTTGAGAGAGCTTGTCACAGAATTGAGGCAGCATAACCGGCTTAACAACGTTGATACAAGCCAATTAGAGTGCGATGATCTAGATGCGAGTGTGCGATCCTTGCATAATACTTGTGAGTTAACTTTACATCTATACTAATGTTATCATTTGGTGTAACAGTGAAGGAAGACATTGTGAGGATCCTTGTCATGTAATCAAGACTTCCCGAACCTTAATCTGTGTGAGGAAACTATTATGGAAACTGGGTAATAATTAATATGATTATCAAAAGTTTCAAGTGTGCAGCAAAAAATTATGTAAAAAAATTGTAACTATTATGAATGATGATCTTAAAAAAAACTTGTATTGTTTTAGCTTTATGTAGCGAAGCATGCAGTGCCAACGTCATAGAAGTACAATTAGGCGAGGAGCGAGCTAAAATCGTTGTTCTGGAACAACAGATAAAACTGTTGCAGGTTTGTAGTGTTATCTAATACTAGCTGATGCCCGCGACTTCGTCCGCGTGGATCGAGGTTTTTCGTTTCCCGCGGGAACTCCTTAATTTTCCGGGATAAAAAGTAGCCTATGTGTTATTCCAGACTATAATCTATCTCTGTGCCAAATTTCATCCAGATCCGTTCAGCCGTTGGGGCGTGATTGAGTAACAAACATCCATCCATACCTCCATACATCCATCCAAACTTTCGCCTTTATAATATTTATATTTGATTGAGTAGTTTTTGAGTTTATCCATTATAAACATACAAACAACTCTTTCCTCTTTATAATATTAGTTTATTTCTTGTTGAAGTATTTTGTTTAAATTTACCAAGTTCTTCATTTATTAGGACCAACTTAACGACGTTACAAAAAAATCTGATGATGAAAGGCAAAACTTGTCAAAAACAATTTCTGAGAAGGACACTGACATATTTAATTTAAAACACCGTATCAATGAGGAAATAGAAGAAAGGAATAATTTAAAATTGCACTTTGAAGAGGTAGTTACAAGATTAAACAATGAGGTTACTGAGTTGGAGCAAAGATTAAAAGGGAATGGGGAAAATTCTAGAAGAATTATTGATTCTAAGATGAAAGAAATCCAAATTTTGCAAGAAGAGAAGCTGTCTCTTCTACAAAGCCTAACAGACGAAACTACAAAACTTGAAAGTATAATACAAAAATTACAATCTGATCTTGACACAGAAAAATCATCGAGATTTAAAATGAAAGAAGATTATGAGAATAAAGTGATGAAATTAAATGAGAAAGTATTGAATAGAAATAATGAATTAGTTGAATTGCAAAATAAAATATGTGAAAAAGGAGAAGCAATAGAGAAAATACAATTTGATTTGAGGAAGGAAAAGGAATCGAGAGGAGAGTTAGTTAACAAATACAATAGCGATGTAACGAACTTGAATGCACAAATTGAAGCGTATGAAGATGACTTGAGGCGGCGAAGCGATGAAATAACGAATTTAAAAGAACAAATACAAGAATATAATGTTTATAATCAACAGTTAGAGAAAGACATTGAAAAGCTTAGTTCTTGTCTTACGAAATGCAAAGATGATAACAGGGTCTTAGAGGATTGTAAGGCAAAACTAAATATTGACATACAGAACAGAAATTCAAAAATTGAGAATATTCTTAAAGAAAAAGAGTGTTTTGAAAGAGAGTACACTGATGAAAGAAAGAGGCTGCAATACAATTTAGACGAAACAAATGCTACAGTAGAAGCTTTAAGAAATCAACTACAAAATGAGATTGAATATAAGATAAGCATCCAGATTGAATTGGAAAATTTTGAACTTAATAATAAAAAATTGACAGAAACTATAAATAACTTGAATGAGCAAATAACTTCATTAAAAATTAATTTTAATGAAACAGAACAATGTTTACAAAAGGAAAGAAAAGTAAATTCGGAATTGATGAAAACATGCGAAGATTTAACTACAACCATTGATAATTTGAAAAGACATAATTATGAACAAGAAACGAAAATAAAAGCTATGGAAGAGTCTCTAAATGAAGTGAAAATCGAGTTTGATGAACAGTGTCATGAGAAAGATAAAGTTATTGGCATGTTGAATAATAAACTTTCGTCTGAAATAACAAATTTGCAAGTTTTGGAGAAAAGTTTAAGTGTTGTATGCACGGAAAAAGGTGATTTAATTAAAGACGTTGAAGATAAGAGAAACGTTATCATGAACTTGCAAGATGTAATTGAAAAACTATCTCACAAAGCCAAAGAATTCGAAAATAGTAAGTCCAAATATAAATATTTAAATTCATTGTTATATTTTTTGTCTCATATTCATTGTTATACTTAAAATGGTTTTTAATCTTTCTCTTTTAGCTATTGATGACCTTAAAAACACTATTGACGAAAAAACAAAAGCGCATGATCTTATTCAAACAAAGTATGACAAAGAAACAACTATTTTGGAGACCAAACTGAATGAAGTGGGCAGATCACTGAAAGAGTTGCGAGAGGAGTCGAATAATACGATAGAGGCACAAAAATTACAAATAGAGACATTAAAAATGGATATCGAAAAATTGCAAATAACCTTACAACAAGAATACGAGAAATGTTCAGTAATTGAAAACGAGAAAGTTGCTCTTTTACAGCAGTTAAATGATACCAATATTAACAAAGTTAAATGTGAAAATGAGTATTTGACTAAATGTGCTCTACTCAATTCTATAAGCGCCCGGTTTAATGAAGAAATCTTGGGAAAAAATGCGGAAATTTGTGATTTAAAAAATCAATTGGGGCTTTCAGTAAAAAGCAATGAAGACAAAATCAAAGGTAAGTGTTTTTATTTGCGGTGTTTTTGATTGTTCGTGGTAGCTATGCAGGGTAGCTTGTACGTAATTGGTTGTTTAGTGAATTTATTATGTTTTAAAACTTGTAGAACAAAAAGTTTTTCAGTATTATGTAGAGAAGGTTTTAGTATTTTTAAATTAAGCCTAAAAAACCTAAATCTTTTATTTTTAGAAATAAAAACCCTAAGAAGTGATCTCAATCGAGCTCTACAAAACGTTAAGGATATTACGATGGAAAAAGATACTGAAATAGAAAAGTTAATTGATAAAACTAAATATTTAGAAGCACTGATTCACCAGTCAGAAAATGAATTAAAATCTGTTATGGATAACAATGCTCAAGTGGTCGAGGCGTTACAAAGAGAAAATGTACAATTGCACTACACTGTAGAGGAAGATAACAGTAATCATGAACTTTTGGTTAAAGAAAAAGACGCAATCATAGAAAGTTTAGAAACTCGGCTTAAAAATGTTACAGACAGCTTAAAACTATTACAGAAAGAATACGAAAATGATAAATTCGCGTGGGAAAAATTAAAATCTGAAATGCGAGAGGAAATAGATGTGAAAGTAAATGAAATAACTCAATATACTAACAGAGTCTCATCTGCTGAATCAAAGATCCGTAATCTGGAAGCTCTAGTTCATATTTTAAGCAAAGAGAAGGCAGAATTATCTGCACAAGCAACTTCACTCCGCGACACTTGCACCGAAAGTGCTCACACTAATGATAGCTTAAAACAAAATCTTCTAGCAGAGAAAGCTTTAAAAGATAGCTTAAAAAGAGAAAAACAAAATTTAATTGAGGAAAAAGAGTATTTGTTACAAAAAATAGCTGCACACGAATCTGCTTACAAAAAAGTAACATTGGAAAAAGACAGCTTGTTGAATGAGAAAGCAATATTAGTACAAGAACTCACGGAAGAAAAATCAATAAGAAAAATTACAGATGAAGGGAAGGGAGCCCTTTATGTTGAAAAACAACAAATATACAATCAATTACAAGAAGCAGAGGCCTTAAAGAATACATTATTGCAAGAAAAGGAATGCCTCACTCAACAACTAGTTGAAGAAAGACTTGCTAAGGACTTGGCCGAGCAAGAGAAGATAAACATAATTGATGTTAAAGTTAAATTAGAAGAAAAATTATCAGCAGAGACATTGCTTAGGATTGAAACAGAAAGAAAAAATGTCAGTTTGATAGAAGAAATCCAACATCTCGAAAAAGAATATGTAATACTTAAAAACGAAGAAGCGTTACTTAAAACTGAAAAGGAAATGCTAACTAAATCGTACACTGAATTAAAGAAGTCACTTGAAAAATTGACTCTAGAAAAGACTGATTTAATACAAAACATATCAGAATTAAACAAAAAGTTGGATACAGAAATTGCCAGCAGGAAAGAAGAAATAGAGAGTTTGGAGCTCAATCATGAACGATTGAATGCTGATTATAATGGTAGGTATTTTAGTAGCGTAATTTCAGTAAAACTAAATCATTTTTGTCTTTCTAATTTCTAACTAACTTGTTTGCTATGTAGCTGTTTATTTGTATATTATGTTATTACAGTAGAAAAATAATGTACTTATTTGAATTTTCATTTTTAATTACAGCCCTAAAAGAATATAACCAAAAACTCAGCACTGTTTTAAATAGTGGAATAAGCAAATCTATCGATAGTATAAATAGCGATAATACCTGTAAAGACCTCTTGAATAATGTCATATCTCCTAATGCAAGTGATACAGACAAATGTGATGCTGTTTTCAAGATTATTAATAATTTAGTTTCTGAATTGACATTGAAGAAGAATTTGGAGAAGGCATTAGAAAAAGAAAGTACGGTCGTCAAAGAAATATCGGATATAGTCAAACAAAAGGAGCTACAGGTTACGCAACTTCAGGATCAAGTTCAGGTTTTGGAAAAAGCTGTAAATGATTCCAAAACTGGTAAGTCTTAACGAAAGTATATAAAATGACTCAATAAACCCGAAACTTGCCTCAAATGTTAAAGTTTATGAAATATCCATCATAGTAAGTAATAGGTTTATTAGATTTGTGTTCCAATATTTTTTGAATTGTTTTTAGTGTGATCCATGAATAATTATTGGTTTTTTAAATACGGTCCGTCCACTATTCTGAACTTCGTCAAGATTGGTTCAACGGTTGAGCCGTGAACAGACATTGTGACAAACTTTCGCATTTATGTTTAATGTTATTCATATGGATCAGGTCTAAGTGAAAGCCAAAATTGTAAATGTTTTTCCAGATTTGATAAAACAAAACGAAAAGCACAACTCATTGTCAGAGACAAAAGCAAGAGACATTCAACAACTGCAGCTAGAGAATCAGACTCTGCGCAACGAGTTAAATGACGTCAAAATACAGTTAGACGTCAAAGTTCATTCCCTCAAAGACAAATTGATCGACAATGAGAATTTGACCGACAAACTGAAGAAAACCTACGAATGTCAGATCGATAACCTGAATATAATGATAACGAAATTAACGAACTATTTGAAAGAGAAAACAGCGGAATTAGAGGCTTTACGAAATGAGAAAGAAAAATTGCAACGTGTTATAGAAGAGAATAATGCAGGTAAGTTCCAAAAAAATAAGAGGAAGATAGATAGGAAGTGGTGTTTTATTAATAATTTTAGTTGTGATTTCATACTCTATTTCTTTATTTCTTGTTTTTATAAATTAATTATTGTTTTATTTGTTGTTAATAATTGTTTTTATTAATTATTTTTAGTTTTAATTTTGGATAGAAGCAGGCGTTCATTTGTGAAAATTCATGATTATGAAGGCACTAGGAGTTTAATTCGCTATAATCCGCCACAGTAGACAAATCTATGTGGTACAGTGTGTATCTTGTAGCTTGCGACATTCACCGCCCAGTAAGCCAGCAATTCGCACCGGCACAACAACACACCACACAAATCTTCCAAATTATTCTCAACGTACGAAGTGAAACGTACGCCAAGCAATTTCTATGCCAAATTTAATCGAAATTGTTTCAGTGTTCTTAGCTAAAAATAGCTTAACAATAGACCTGGTTATAAAATCTTGTTTGCATTTAATAATTTATATATGTTTCTTTTTCTTTTTTCTAGCAATCAAAACGTTAGAAGAGGATCTAAAAACACAAAAACAAAATCAAGAGAAACTCATAAATGATTTTGAATCTGAAAGACTTGTGCTCAAGAACATGGTTACCGTAACAGAGTCAGTTATGGAAGACCAAAAAGTTAGTCTTAGTAAAATAATAGCTGAAAATACCAAAGCAAATCACATTTTAGAGGAAGAAGTGAGCAATTTAAAACAAATCGTTGAAACTGAACGAAAGAACACAGAAATTAAGTTACAAGATAAAGGAGAAGCCTTCAAAACTGTGTTCAAAGAACTTACTGATTTGCGAACTGAAAAAGATGTAATTGAGAAAGTAATGGTCTCTCAAAAAGAAGCGTTCGAACAAAAAGTTGCGAAGTTATTGAAAGAGGTATCAGAGAAAACAAGTAGAATAGAAACATTGATGACTGAAAATGAGGAAATTCGTAAGAATTTGAAGGAACAAAATGAGGGTAGGTCAGATTTAAAGGGTCTTAATTTTAAATATGAAAAATAGTAGCTTTAAATCTCATAATATGATGCTTAGTTATTGTCCTGCCTACTCCTAGGACAAGATTTAAGCCAGCCCAAGACTGTTTATACTGGACTTCAATCTATCGAGTGGGCGTCTTGCCTGTCTATCAGGGTGCATACACATAGTCGGGTCTGCACATTCGATTTGGCAATTTTGTTGAACAAATGAAATTTGTATTGATTTCAGAAGGTTAATTACGGTTCCTAAATAGTTATAAACATCTTCAGTAATTCCAAAAGCTTACGAATAATGTCATTTCATTAACTACAACTCAATGCAGCTTCTACATCGTCGAACTTGGTCAAAGTCCGACTTTTTTGGGTTCGCCCCATCAACTAGATCAACTAATTTTCCAGCCTAGGTTTATACACCTAATTTCTTGCTTAGCTATAGCCGAATATGCCGAGCGGTTTTTTTGTCAAACATTCATCTTCATACTTCCGATTCGAACTCAAAACCGAGCCGACTATGACCATAGCACAACCACCCAGCTGTACCGGGCCAACTATATTATGTGTAGCAATTCCAATTGTTTATGTTTTAGGTATTATTTCATTGGAAGAACAAAATAACGAGTGGAAGATCAAAAGTGACACTATGGAAGTTGAATTTGGCAACAAAGTTAAAAAGTTACAAGATGATTTGGACAAACAGTGTAAATGTAAGGACGATTTAGAAGTATTACTCAAAAATAAAGAAAAAGAAAACAATGAACTACTTGACAGTATAAATAAACTTAAAATTGAAATCATCGATTTGGAAAAACAAAGATTGCAAATTGAGGGTGAAAAAACAAATCTATGTAAACAAATCAATGAATTGAATACCAGCTTAGAAAGACATGTAAAGGAAAACGATATGTTACTAGCGCAATCAAACAACAAATTCTCAGAACTAAACAGAGTGAATGAAGATATGAAGACAAGTATGTTATTAGATATTATTTTATGTTTACTAGATGAAGCCCGCGACTTCGTCCGTGTAGATTTAGGTTTTTTTAAGATCCTATGGTAAAGCATTTTCCCTACCTTTGTACCAAAATTCTTCAAAATCGATTAAACTAATGGGCCATGAAAAGTTTACAGACATACACAAAAACATTTGTAATATGGGGTTGGATATGGATTTCACGTTTGTATATAACTCGTTTGTATATAGTCGCTTGTATATAACATGACGTCATGAAAAATATAACATACAACTAATACGACGAACTAAAAATATAAAAAAAAGATATGATGATGAATCTATAGATTTAGATAGTGAGCTATATTTAGAAAAACTATTTTAAAATCTTAATATATTTAAAAAAAAAGTGATAATTTTCGATAGGTGCAATTTTACCCATTAGACTTGTAAAAATCAGCTGAATTATTTTCTAGTTTGTCTAATTTTATGTACTTTTTTACATTATAGAGATTACAGAGTTGGAACACCGTTACCATTTAGAAGTACAAAAGCTTGAAGAGCAAGCTAAAGAAAAATTAAATTTAGTCAACAAATGTTCTATACTTGAAGAATATCAGTCGAAAGCCGAAACTGAACTAGAATCTCGTCAGAAAGAAATAAATACTCTGCAAGATGAAGTAAAAGTTTTAAAAACTAAAGTAGAGCAAGATACGAGTGAAAAGGACAGAATTATTGAAAAGTTAAAGCAAGAAAAGGACGCAAATATTAAGGATTTATATAGGGAATTAATATCAGAAAAGGAATGCTTGGCAGATGCTGTGAAACAAGTAGAAAGTAAGGAATCTGAAATTCAAGAGTTAAGGAAAAAGTTAGACGAAATACACCAAAATGGGGAAACTATTAACATTTTGAAAAACGAAAACGAAAAATTAATTAAAGCTATTGGACAGAGGGAGACGTGTGAGTCTATATTGCCGTTTTATTTACTTATGAAAATAGGGAACCGCGTCAAAGTTCGTAAATTAAGAAACTACTTATTGAATAAGCCATTTTGTTTGACGTCATTAATATGTAAGAACTTGAAATAATCATAACAAAAAATCTTTATTGACTTGGTACATTGGAATTAAAATCTGTGTACAAAACTTGCTTATAATGTGTGACATTATTTATTGATATAATAAAGCAATTTAGCCATCGTATTATTTTTATTTAACGAACAACTGATACCCGCGACTTTATTTTCCGGGTTAAAAGTTTGATTCTGTTTATTTCTGTCCAAAATTTTATCAAGATTGGTGTTCAGCAGTCGAGCAGTAAAAGGGTTACATAAACACGGAAACAATTACGCATATATAATAATTAGTAAAGATATGTATTTCCTTCAATTCCAGTTCTAGTTATCCATTTATTTTTATAATATAAACTTTTCAATAACTACTGTAAATTAGCTACGTTTTAAGTTTCAACAAATAATATACTTATATATGTCTTGTATTATAACGTTTTAAGAGTAGATTAATGTTAGAAGGTGCATTAGCTGAACTCGAGTTCAGACGAAGTATGGTAATAAAATTGTTATACAATAATAATGTCCTCCCGATCGAATTTCGACAACGGCGGCCAATCTCCACAGATATTTGCCATCTGCGCGGGAGATATTATAGTGCACAAGTGTAGGCGCATACACAGGTGCACTCACTTGTCTGTCTGTCTGTTCCTTTGCTCTCATAGCCCGATGGGACGAAAGATCCGATACGACCGGAGAGAGATCAGGCGCTGGACCGATGGCTTAACGTGCTCTCCGAGGCATGGGGGTGGATACAATTAATCTTATATTGACACGATCTACCTTGCCCTATATGAACAGAAAATTGAAAACAAACAATTAGCTCGTGCGTAGTCTAAAACATCCCTTAATTAACATGATTTAAATAGTAATTGGCTGATCAATAATAATTGTTTTCAGTTGCCGTCGCCAGTCACGAGAACTCGAGTCCTCAATACCCCAGACAAGAACACCACAACTTGCAGCATCAGGTAGATACCACTTCCACAGACTACTCCTCAATGGAGAGCTACAAAACCATTTCTGACCTCGAAAAGATCATACAGGACAAAAACCGGACAATTACCACCCTTCAAAGCGATATCACATACCTCAAATCCCTTGTAGCCGAATCGGAAAACAAATACCTCGACGCAGCCAAGGACTTAGAAATGAGCAAGGAGAACTGCCAACAGCTGTCGGGTCAACTCAAAAAAATTGTCCACATGAAGAACGAAGAAATCGCGGACCTCAAAAAGCAAGTCACCAAAATGAGTGTCACAGAAAACCGCGCGTCACAGATTATCAAAGTCTCTGCCAAGTACCAGGCGATCATATTGAAGAGGATAGCAGAAATCAAGTCTAATACCGTCTTAAAGGAACTTACTAACTTTGGGAACACGAATTGCGACAGCGATCTACGCAAAAGCTTAACTGCAGGAACAATAACTATGGAGGACCTCGAAAACTTCCTCGAAACGACCGAGAGACACATTCGACGTTGCTCCGAAAAACAGACCGCGCTACAAAAAGAGAGAGATAGATTAATCGAAGTGAACAGGATAAACGAGTCGGAAATAATTAATACGAGGAAGTTCTTAACTGAGCTTTCAATTAGCATAAAAACGTTTAATTCAGTTAAAGAATTGTATACACAAAAGTTGAGCCGAGTTGTGTCAATACAAAGAACAGTCAGACGGGAGATATTGAGTCTCGACGGGCGAATAACAGATGCAGCTATGGGGAAGTTGGAAAGGGGGTATTCTGCAGTCATGCAGGATTTGTCGGAATGTGCAATGAATTTGGAAAGATGGATGGAACGAAGCGTGTCAAGGACGATATCTTCGGAGAAGATTAAACAAGCGTTCACAACGGATGTCGAGCGGGCGTCGCTTTCTTCTGGAAGTTTCCAGAACACGGGATTAGAAGTCCAGTTGGAGGAGTTAGAGAAATCCTTCCAGAAGATTCTGGAAGACGTTGCGCGCGCCCAAAAAGGAGAAGGAGCTAAAGATACCCAATCCGTAACTGTGATGGAGGTTCGCGCAGAATACGAGGACAAACTCAACCGGATGAAGGCGAAAATGGTCAGTACCCTCCCCATACTGTTCTTGATCCTTGCCTATCAGGTTGTTTGGTGGTTCTACTTGCAAATGGACTATTGGTGATTGACGTAATACTATTTTGTTGTATTGTTGCTTCAGCTATGATGACTTGTAAAGTCTATATTTATTCAATAAAGTAATGTTTTAATGAATGCTTTTTGTTTTATTTCTGTTTTTTTTTCGTTGGGAGTGTTCATTAAAGCATAGATTTTGTAGTCCTTAAAACAGCTTACAATTAAAAGGTAATTTTGTGTTTTTGTATATAGAAAAGCATGTTGCATGACACCTTTTTGCGTTTCCGGTTACTTACGCATGTTTTTTTCTATTGCATGTGGCTTTTTTCAACTTTTTTATATTTCATAACTATTTTTTTTTAACGCCATGTAATGTTTTCAGAAACAACTCTACCAGGAGCAAATACAAATATTCAAAGACAAACAGAATGACGAAACAATTAATTTGAAGTACGAGTTAAAAAAGACTAGGAACAAATTGCAAGAGTGCGAGGAACACATCAAGTCACTAACTGCCGAGCTGTGGAGGGTAGGAGAGAAGTTCGTCATGCAAAAGGACGAAGCTGATTGGCTGAGGAAGAAGCAGCGGTCTGGATCGCTAATGTCATTGCAACATGTTCATTCGGTAAGTATTTTTGTATTTTCACAGGATTATTAACTTATCCTAATAAAAAAAAGAAAAAAAAAATATTAATTGAATATTATGGGATTTTGTATGAAATATTGAATAGTGACAGCATCAAAGTTCGACGCACTTTTTTTACTTATTTTTTTATGTATTTATTTTGTATGCGGGTGTGAGAGTTAAATTATTATCGATAATAATTATAAATGCGAATGTGTGTTTGTTTGTTGGTTTGTCCTTCAATCACGCCGCAACGGAGCAACGGATCGACGTGATTTTTGGTATGGGTATAGTTGAGGATCTAAAGAGTGACATAGGCTACTTTTTATCCCGGAAAATTAAGGAGTTCCCGCGGGAATAAAAAAAAACTTAAACCACGCGGACGAAGTCGCGGGCTGATCCCCGCGACTTCGTCCGCGTGGTTTAAGATATATAGGCTAGTCGATAATAACGCAATTGTCGCAATGGAGAACAAAAAAGAGTCAAAATATTATTATCAAATATACCTAAAATCGGAGCGTAGATCATGTATATTACATTAGTTTTTATTTCACTTCAATACAATATGCAGTATTTCCGAAGTTATAACGACGAGAAGTTTCAATTTTTGAATTTCCGAGATTACGCGCGCTCATACTATGACGTCACACCCACGGATATGACTCATTTTTGGGTCCTCGGGCACATAAAAAAGAGTTTATCAGGTGTTTTAACTGTTGAATTAAATAAAATAATAACCAAGGCACAATACAGTATTTTTTTCCATTTTTACCACAGAGAACTTTATAATTTTGATTTTTACTGTGCAGCGACTAGGATTCTGACGTCATCGACTTTTTAAAAACCTTCGGCCGAAATACGCACTTTGATCGTAAATATCTCACCCATTTTTTAAGATATGAAAAAAGTAAAAACACAGTTTTTCTCGTAATTTTTTGTAGATTTATTTGGCATGTAAAGTAAAAAACGTTTTTCAGACCCATTGTCGCGTTTCTTACCGGCTCTGATAGATTTGGGAGTTGAATAATAAAGAAAGTATATGATGGTAACCATTTTCAGTCCGGCCTCGTCCCTCCGCAAGTGGAGCGCGGACGACCCTCCGACACGCAATCACTGCGCTCGCTGCCCGTCCACACCGATGCTAACACGAAGGGTAAGTTTACCTTCACTTGGCATACTCCAACATAAGTGCAAGGACACTTGTAATTAATGTGCTAATACTTGTGCGACGACAAGATTGTCGCACAATGATAATTGTTGCAAGTGTGTTCTTGCTACTAAACTAAAAAACAGCGCACACACGTGACTATAACATATGATCATTTTCAAAAATGGAATCAACCTAACCTAAATAGCGCGCAACAATTACACGCAGTATTTTTGAATGCAGAAAGCCGTGGCATGCACATGTCCGACGAGGAAGGCGAGGTGTTCGACAATCGTTGGCTGCATGAACTGAACGCAACACCGCGCCGCGAGCCGGACGCGCCGCCTGGACATCGCATCTCCGAGCTGCAGTACCGGAACTCGCTGTGTCCGCCGCACCTCAAGAGCTCCTACCCCGCCGAGACGCAGTTCGCGCCCGCCATACACGAGGAGGACATCAAGGTGAGAGCAGGACGCATATAGCGAGGCGCCGCCCGGACATCGCATCTCCGAGCTGCAGTACCGGAACTCGCTGTGTCCGCCGCACCTCAAGAGCTCCTACCCCGCCGAGACGCAGTTCGCGCCCGCCATACACGAGGAGGACATCAAGGTGAGAGCAGGACGCATATAGCGAGGCGCCGCCCGGACATCGCATCTCCGAGCTGCAGTACCGGAACTCGCTGTGTCCGCCGCACCTCAAGAGCTCCTACCCCGCCGAGACGCAGTTCGCGCCCGCCATACACGAGGAGGACATCAAGGTGAGAGCAGGACGCATATAGCGAGGCGCCGCCCGGACATCGCATCTCCGAGCTGCAGTACCGGAACTCGCTGTGTCCGCCGCACCTCAAGAGCTCCTACCCCGCCGAGACGCAGTTCGCGCCCGCCATACACGAGGAGGACATCAAGGTGAGAGCAGGACGCATATAGCGAGGCGCCGCCCGGACATCGCATCTCCGAGCTGCAGTACCGGAACTCGCTGTGTCCGCCGCACCTCAAGAGCTCCTACCCCGCCGAGACGCAGTTCGCGCCCGCCATACACGAGGAGGACATCAAGGTGAGAGCAGGACGCATATAGCGAGGCGCCGCCCGGACATCGCATCTCCGAGCTGCAGTACCGGAACTCGCTGTGTCCGCCGCACCTCAAGAGCTCCTACCCCGCCGAGACGCAGTTCGCGCCCGCCATACACGAGGAGGACATCAAGGTGAGAGCAGGACGCATATAGCGAGGCGCCGCCCGGACATCGCATCTCCGAGCTGCAGTACCGGAACTCGCTGTGTCCGCCGCACCTCAAGAGCTCCTACCCCGCCGAGACGCAGTTCGCGCCCGCCATACACGAGGAGGACATCAAGGTGAGAGCAGGACGCATATAGCGAGGCGCCGCCCGGACATCGCATCTCCGAGCTGCAGTACCGGAACTCGCTGTGTCCGCCGCACCTCAAGAGCTCCTACCCCGCCGAGACGCAGTTCGCGCCCGCCATACACGAGGAGGACATCAAGGTGAGAGCAGGACGCATATAGCGAGGCGCCGCCCGGACATCGCATCTCCGAGCTGCAGTACCGGAACTCGCTGTGTCCGCCGCACCTCAAGAGCTCCTACCCCGCCGAGACGCAGTTCGCGCCCGCCATACACGAGGAGGACATCAAGGTGAGAGTGGGACGCACATAGCGAGGCGCCGCCCGGACATCGCTGTGTCCGCCGCGCCTACCTCGCTTAGTTAATCGATAGTTTAAAATGGTTATCAAACTCAAAACTACACAGGTCGTGGATTTTAGATCTTTTGGTAGATCATCTTTTATGTAATTTAATGTAAATTGTTACATATAATGAATGTGAAAGAGTTTATATTTGACGTAGGCGTTATCCCTATTGGTGATAACTGATAACATGCGGTTGACCGTGGTACCTATAGTGCCATAATCTTATCTGACCCGGTGACGCCGTCACCAGTATACTATATTAAAAATAAAAACTAAACAGGCATAAAAATTTGTTCCAATTTTAGCCACCTAAAAATTGGCTAAAATTGGATGGATTAGATGTATGTATGTATATTCTTTATTGTATATGCACCACAAAAACACAAAAGAAGCAGACAATAAACATGAAAACTTAAAATGTGGGTACAATAAGGTGGGTCTTATCGCTAAATAGCGATCTCTTCCAGACAAGTGACAACCTTATCGATACGGAGAAAATGAGCAAGCGGACAGTGGGAGGTGGTGCATAAAAATACTACTAGATGTACTATCTCCTACGTAGCTTATCATTTGATAAACTGAAATATTATTATGAAATGAATCAGCGCGGGATTTACCGTCCATAGACAATTCGGGATTTTTCAAAGTCACTCTGGTTTTGCTTCGTGTATCGAAAAACCGGCATAAATTCGAAAACAAAAAATATATTTCCTTTTTAATAAAAATTAATGATACAACGGAATTTTTTCACAGTAGGTTTTAATTATTAGGTATACTATTCAATGGGGACAAAGACTGCTTTGAAAGGTGACATAAGAAGACGTATGTTTGATCTTATTTAAATACTACAGGATGATACAACTATATCGTATTACTAGCTGATGCCCGCGACTTCGTCCGCGTGGTTCAAGTTTTTTGATTCCCGCGGGAACTCCTCAACTTTCCGGGATAAAAAGTAGCCTATGTCACTCTCCAGGTCCTCAACTATACCCATGCCAAAAATCACGTCGATCCGTTGCTCCGTTGCGGCGTGATTGAAGGACAAACTAATAAACAAACCACCACCACCACTACCACTACAGCCCATTAACGTTCCACTGCTGGGCACAGGCCTACCACTCTCATAGGAGAGAGGGAATTAGAGCTTAGACCCACCACGCTGCTCCAATACGGGTTGGCGGGCTTTAACGACTATTATCATGTTAGTGATAATAACCGGGACCGACGGCTTAACGTGCTCTCCGAGGCACGGGGGTGAAACACCGCCAACTTCCTAACTCCGGGCTAGTACTGAGAATTTCTAATCAGAAAAACCCAACACTTAATTGTGGCCCGACCCGGGACTCGAACCCGGGACCTCGTCAGCCGCAGTCGAACATGCCAACCACTGGACCAACGCGGCAGTTAAACAAACACACTTTGGCATTTATAACGTTAGTATGATATTTCCCAGTGTACCGGCGCGCCGAGCGTGTCGCTAGGCGGCAGGCAGAGGAAGGAGGTTGGCATCACCGCCTACAAGAAGCCCGGCCCGCCCACTCCGAGCAAGCAAGCGGGACGCCTGTCCGCTACGGTTAATAATTTTTTTTTATCCACTACAAGTTAGCCCTTGACTGCGAGCTCACCTGGTGGTAAGTGATGATGCAGTCTAAGATGGTAGCGGGCTAAACTGTTAGGGGGATGACAGTTATATTAAACCCATATTTGGTTTCTACACGGCGTTGTACCGGAACGCTAAATCGCCTGGCGGCACGTCTTTGCCAGTAGGGTGGTAACTGGTAACTAGCCACGGCCGAAGCCTTCCTGGCCAGACCAGGGAAAATTCAGAAATTATAAATTCCCAAATTGACCCTGCCGGGGATCGAACCTGGGACCTCCGCACGTTAAGACAACAGCGCTCAACACTGCGCCACGGAGATCGTTAAATCGAACTTATTGAAGTGAAACTTCTTTAGAATCCTTGTGATTTGAAAATTCGATGAAACGAAAAAGCGACACCAAAAAGAGACAAACATTTGATTTAGCCTGCGAGAGAATGAGATAGAATACAAGTTATATTTATCTCATTCTCTCGTAGGCTACTTTTCGGAAGTTTTACTTTTGCCGTGTGTGAATTGCGCACACACACACTTTTTAGGGTTCCGTAGCCAAATTTGGCAAAAACGGAACCCTTATAGATTCGTCATGTCTGTCTGTCTGTCTGTCTGTCTGTCTGTCTGTCTGTCTGTCCGTCCGTATGTCACAGCCACTTTTTTCCGAAACTATAAGAACTATACTGTTGAAACTTGGTAAGTAGATGTATTCTGTGAACCGCATTAAGATTTTCACACAAAAATAGAAAAAAAACAATAAATTTTGGGGGTCCCCATACTTAGAACTGAAACTCTGAAACTGAAAAATTTTTTTTTCATCAAACCCATACGTGTGGGGTATCTATGGATAGGTCTTCTAAAATGATATTGAGGTTTTTAAGGTGCTTTATACGGATTTCATGATGTGTCATCCTTTTCCAGGTACACTTTAAAGAATCGGGAGTCACAGCTGTGGGGATGTCATGGTATCAAATTAAAGGTCATTTCTTCATCTCTCGTTTGACCTTATAAAAATGCACACTCCAATACAAATTTTCTGCATAAATACGTTTCTCCGAACGCAAGATCTGCTGAAAATGACGAAAAATGGGGTCCGGATAGGTACCCATAAAGCTAGATCCGCTGCATATTTTAACTTGAATATTAACAATAAAGTGGGGCTTATATAGTCCTCTATCCATGGTCCATCACATTATGCATACAAATAAATATGTTTATAGATATTGTGGCAAAAAAAAATGTTTCATACATTTTTCTATGAAAAGAAGCCGAGCGCTAGGCGTTTGGCGCTCAGTACGCGCCATGTACGCGCTGAGACGCGCTCGTGGACGGGTGGGTGTATCGCTTTTTTGCACGAAATTTATTACGACAAAATGAACACCGTGTTGTGTACTGCCATAGAGATATAATATTCTCTATGTGTACTGCGCTTAGAAAAACTTGATACCGACATCCACAAAGAAGGAAGTTCTCAAGTGTAGGCGTATTTTTTTTACCCGATTACGGCAAAGCCACAAGGAAAGGGTATGTTAGGAATATATAATATGTATGTATGCATGTATGTATGTATGTATTAAAAAAAAGTGAGCGCCATTTTGAAATTCTTTGTTATCGTACCGATTTCGTTCAAAATCGATATCTGGGGTTCCCTGGGATCACAAAACAGGAAACTGTTACCAAAATTTTAAAAAAGTCAGCGCCATTTTGAATTTTTTTGTTATCGTACCGATTTCGTTCAAAATCGATATCCGGGGTTCCCTGGGATCACAAAACAGGAAACTGTTACCAAAATTTTAAAAAAGTCAGCGCCATTTTGAAATTTTTTGTTATCGTACCGATTTCGTTCAAAATCGATATCTGGGGTTCCCTGAATAGAATAGAATAGAATATTTTTTATTTGCATGATTGTAAGTAAAGTAAGGTGTTAATAATATAATATGGTGAGCAAGTTCAATCAGCCATGCAATGGCGTGCAAAATACTTAAAATTATCAAATTAATAGCAAATTAAAGTTTAATATTGACACTTCTTAAGTTTTAAAATTCAAGAAGTCTTTTACATGGTAAAAATTACGAGCTATTAGCCATTTATATAACTTATTTTTAAATAATTTAATTGGTAATGCCTTAATATCTTTTGGCAGCTTATTGTAAATTTTTACACATAAGGCTGAGCAATTTTTCAAATAGAATTCCGTCCTCGGCCGACACTGCAACACAAGCCTGTCTGTGTTTCTAGTACACCGTGGGTAGATATCGGTAGCTTTAATAAATAAACTATGGTTTTCTCTCACGAACACAGATATTTCATAAATCACAAAACAGGAAACTGTTACCAATATTTTAAAAAAGTCAGCGCCATTTTGAATTTTTTTGTTATCGTACCGATTTCGTTCAAAATCGATATCCGGGGTTCCCTGGGATCACAAAACAGGAAACTGTTACCAAAATTTTAAAAAAGTCAGCGCCATTTTGAAATTTTTTGTTATCGTACCGATTTCGTTCAAAATCGATATCCGGGGTTCCCTGGGATCACAAAACAGGAAACTGTTACCAAAATTTTAAAAAAGTCAGCGCCATTTTGAAATTTTTTGTTATCGTCCCGATTTCGTTCAAAATCGATATCTGGGGTTCCCTGGGATCACAAAACAGGAAACTGTTACCAAAATTTTAAAAAAGTCAGCGCCATTTTGTATTTTTTTGTTATCGTACCGATTTCGTTCAAAATCGATATCTGGGGTTCCCTGGGATCACAAAACAGCAGTCAATCAAAAAAAAGTCAGCAGTGAACTTTTTAAAATTTTGGTAACAGTTTCCTGTTTTGTGATCCCAGAGAACCCCAGATATCGATTTTGAACGAAATCGGTATGATAACAAAGAATTTCAAAATGGCGCTGCCGTTTTTTAAATTTTGGTAACAGTTTCCTGTTTTGTGATCCCAGGGAACCCCAGATATCGATTTTGAACGAAATTTGTACGATAACAAAGAATTTCAAAATGGCGCTGACTTTTTTAAAATTTTGTTCATAGTTTCCTGTTTTGTGATCCCAGGGAACCCCAGATATCGATTTTGAACGAAATCGGTACGATAACAAAGAATTTCAAAATGGCGCTGACTTTTTTAAAATATTGGTAACAGTTTCCTATTTTGTGATCCTACGGAACCCCAGATATCGATTTTGAACGAAATCGGTAAGATAATCTTTTATACATTATTTTACAATCTCAAAAACTGAGTATTATTGTAGCCGCGAGTATTGTTTCGGCGCATAAATAGGTACATAATATTTACCGCGGCCAACAGCGTAAACAAGTACCTAGTAAATAAATAATCGTCTAATATTTTCAAGTAACAAAATTGGTTAGTTGGCAATAAAATCGAGCGTCTCTACGCTCTATAGCTCTACGCTCTCGTAAAGCGTGCATATAATATATGCTGTGTGACGAGTTTTATACCTATAGTTGAGTTTTTTACCTATAGTTGGTCGCGGGGTAAATGTTTAAAGGGCCTTAATATCATTTTTTTCTAAACTGAATAGTTTGCGCGAGAGACACTTCCAAAGTGGTAAAATGTTGGTCCCCCCCCCGTAACTTCTAAAATAAGAGAATGATAAAACTAAAAAAAATATATGATGTACATTACCATGCAAACTTCCACCGAAAATTGGTTTGAACGAGATCTAGTAAGTAGTTTTTTTTTAATAATTTAAAACTTACTACAGGTTTGTACGGAACCCTCGGTGCGCGAGTCCGACTCGCACTTGGCCGGTTTTTATTTAAATTTATTTCTCGACTTTCCCTTATTCACTAGTGTAGTTAAAATAATTATTAACTATACTAGATGATTCCAGCGACTTCGTCCGCGTGGTGTGTTTTCGATTCCCGCGGAAACTCCTTAATTTTCCGGGATAACAAGTAGCGTATGTCCTTCCCCGGGATATAACCTGTACCAAATCTCCTCCAGATTGTTTAACTGTAAGTATCTATGCAAAACATCATGTCACTCCTTTGATCTGATGGAAGCAAATGGGGACATCTTTTTTCTTCTCGTAATTTAAGAACTGTGCAAGAATGCTTTTCTTACTCAATTTTTTTTTTAATTTATGTAAGTAGGTACTTTTTTCGGTTGGGATGACGATTGAATAGTATAATTATCATATTATTATAATGTCTATATATTTCGGGAGCTATTAAAGTCCGCCCATATTTAGATGGCCGCCAAACTGAATATTTTTTTCGAAAATGCTGTATATAGTAAGCTATATCTAACTTACGTGTGTACATAATACAAACCAATTTATATTTGTCTCTGTGGACAGGATTCGGAACTGCGCGAGTCTTTACGCATCGAGGCCGATCCGTCCGCGTCGCGTAAGACAAGCACTCCCTCCCGGCTGCGCTCGCTCTTCCGATCCAACAAGAACGATACCATTGAAGTAAGTTTTATAATAATATTTTTTTTTACCCATAGTTTAACAGACACAGTATTACATCAAAAAGAAGAAAAAAAAGTACATTAGGAGTAATAAATTAAATTAAAAGCAAAACAAAAGTTTAAAATTATCTTAATTTTATTTTATTTTTATTTTTTATTTACTAGGTCTACTAACGGACACTTACATTATAACATTCAAGGGTATTCTTATCATGCATAAAAAAGCTAAATGTTGTGACCACTTAAAAGTAAACACAACATTCTAATTAATTCGTTACAAAGCTAAAAAAATTAAAAAAAAAAACAACATAATATTTGAATAAAACTAAAAATATGAGATAATACTAAACTACATAATAATACTTACTACAGAGAATAGTTATGGTAAGGTTCATGTTCTGATTTTGTCACGAAACTTAGGTAACGAGTCAAAATGTTAAAAAGTTAGATTCACTAATAAAAATAAGGTAAAAATAAAGGATAGGTTATTTTATAATAACTAGCTTTTGCCCGCAGCATTGCTCACGTTAAGTTCGATTTGCAAACTCTGAATTTTCAAAAATCTTTTTATAGCGGAGGCCTACGATATAATAGCTATCTGTACGCCAAATTTCAGCCCGATCCGTTCAATGATTTGAGCTGTGCGTTATTCGTATTTTTTAAAGTTTCTTAAGAAACGGGTTGTCTGGAGGAGATCACTTTTAGTGATAAGACCGCCCTTGCGCTCGCGTTGTTTTCTGTTTTTTGTTATTTCTATAGTTCGCGCGCGAGTTGAATGCAGAGCTTATGTATGGTGACACAAACATAAGCTCTGCATTCAACTCGCGCGCGAACTATATGTATCTATCTATCAGTGAGTCAGTCACCTTTTTCTTTTACAAGCCTCAAAGTCACATGTTTTTTTATTGAAATAAACTTTTACAAGTGCTTTTGAAAGGTCGAGTGAATCTACCACTGGTTCGGAATGCCGCCCTACCGAGAAGAACAACCCAGAAACTCGGTGGTTGCTCTTTACAATAAAATTATTTACAATTGGGTATTTGACAAATAGTCAAATCCAAGTTGAGTTTCTTGCTGGCTCTTCTCGGTAGGAATGGCATTCCGAACCAGCGGTAGATTCGTATATTATAGGAGATAACTGCACTTTTGGTAACCATCGCCAGAAAAGCTGATTCAGTGTTAGGTGGATGTAGAGCTCTCCACTGATCACAAAAGTTGCAGTCTGCCTGCATTTGGATGGCCCTTTCGCTAAATATGGCCGTTCAAAGACGGTTTATTGTTACCAAAAATGAACGATAACTAGAAAAGCTGATTCTTGTACAGTATTAAAGTATGCGCAGTACCTATTTAAACAGCGTAAAAACTGACGCATGTGGATGGGACTTTTTCTAGATATCAGCTTTCAAAGACGTTATAACCTATACTTACTATGCGTTCCTGTAAAAAAATATTAGCAATAATTTTCTCGTCGTTGATCGCTATTAAATTTTTTTAACAGCAATCAATGGGACGACATTACAATTGCTAATATTTTTTTACAGGAACGCATAGTAAGTATAGGTTATAACGTCTTTGAAAGCTGATATCTAGAAAAAGTCCCATCCACATGCGTCAGTTTTTACGCTGTTTACATAGGTACTGCGCATACTTTAATACTGTACAAGAATCAGCTTTTCTAATTATCGTTCATTTTTGGTAACAATAAACCGTCTTTGAACGGCCATATTTAGCGAAAGGGCCATCCAAATGCAGGCAGACTGCCACTTTTGAGATCAGTGGAGAGCTCTACATCCACCTACCACTGAATCAGCCTTTCTGGCGATGGTTACCAAAATTGCAGTTATCTCTTAGTCTAATATTATAACGATTCAAAAGCGCTTATTTGAATAAAAAACATTTGAATTTTTTTTTTTTTTGAATTTGAAATTAGCAACTTTTTTTCAAATGTCAAAACGCGTCCTATAAGTAATTCCATACTAAGTATGGAATTTATATGAAATTTTAAAACGTGACGTCACGTAAAGTTCGACGAACTTTAATCTTTAATCGATTGTTTAAAATGGTTATTCAACATAAAACTTTTAATGTACGTGGATATTACGACTTTTGGGCGATCATCTATTTAATAATCACTAAATAGTTATTTGTTATACAAGAGTGAAAAGTTGTTTTTTAACCGCGTGCTCAATTTTGATGACCGAGCAAGCGAAGGATTCTAAAATTGAATCACGAGCGGAGCGAGTGATTCAAAAATTAGAATCCTGAGCGTCAGCGAGGGAATCAAAAGAGCACGAGGTGAAAAATCTTTTCACTCGAGTGCAACACGTAACTTTCATTTCATTTCATTTCATTTATTTGCATTCCAATACAATAATTTTATTCTTATAGTTATTTACATAATGTCAAGAAAGTTCTTATATATAATATTGGAACCCCGGTGGGGCACAGCAAAATCAGTGGTAGTAGAGAGACGGCCGCCTTATTTCTCCTCAAGGAAATCATTTAGCTTGTAATATACTTTATCAATCAAGAATTTTTTTAAAGAATTGACAAATGCGTTATTATTCTCCAAGGATTTGATGTGATCTGGGATTTTATTATAAATTTTTACACACATCGGGTTAGGACTTTTCATCCCACCTCAGCGAGGAAATAACTAAATGCAAAAAAAACACAAGATTAAATTCAATTCTGTTAATTTCTTCGTCACTAGAATCACTCATTTTAGGTTTTTCACTTATTTTCAATTTTCTTGTTTTTAATCGGTTTTAATTTTAAACAATATGACGTGAAAGAAAATGGTGCGCGCAAAGCAAATTAAAAAACCGGCCAAGTGCGAGTCGGACTCGCGCACCGAGGGTTCCGTACAAACCTGTAGTAAGTTTTACGATTTATGACGTATTAAAAATAAAAATTACGTTTGTTGTATGGGAGCCCCCCTTTAATATTTACTTTATTGATATTTAATTATTTATTTTGAAAGGTAATATACAAGTTAATATTCTGTGGAAATTTGAACCGTCTACCTGTTACCGTTTTTAATATTGAGCAAAAAAATACGAAAAAAACAAGTTTATTGTATGGGGACCCCCCTTAATATATATTTTTTTTTAATTTTTAGTATTTGTTGTTATAATGGCAACGGAAATACATCATTTGTGAAAATTTCAGCTTTCTAGCTATCACGGTTTATGAGATACAGCCTGGAGACAGACAGACAGACAGACAGACAGACAGACAGACAGACAGCGGAGTCTTAGTAATAGGGTCCCGTTTTTACCCTTTGGGTACGGAACCCTAAAAAGTACACCAAGAAGGTTACGAGTGTGAGTTTTTAACAAATTAAAAACGATTGTATGGAAATTCGGCACCATAAAGGTACAAGTAAATAGGTTTTAATGATGTTTTGAATTCACAAACTTCATGGACGAGTGATATTTACTAACGTGCACACGATGTTCAATTTACTTTATCCTCTAGAGGATAATAACGGATTTTACCTTCAGATATCGAAGAGTAAAAATACTCTTTCCGAGATGGTGGGATGAAAAAATAATTTATTTGAATAGTAGACAAATACCCAATTACATCAATTTATAGATACTTACATAAGTAACCGCGGTCCTAAGCTTTGCTGGAGCGAGTCAAATCCATGCTCTTTTATCATTTACATAATCTTCAACAGTATAATAAGCTTATTCAACAGTAGATATAATAAGCACTTTGCTATCTACTTTTTGTCGACTCACTATTAAAACTGGAATGTTGGCGTGTTTAGTTTTACTTAAACGACGGAGTATGATTGCCTCGTTGGTCTAGTGGTTAGCATGTTCGACTGCGGCCGACGAAGTCCCGGGTTCGAGTTCTGGGTCGGGCCATAATTAAGTATTGGGTTTTTCTGACTAGAAATTCTCAGTACTAGGCCAGAGTTAGGAAGTTGGCGGTGTTTCACCCCCGTGCCTCGTGTAGTGTGTCTATTTTTTTTTATTGCGTGATAGGCTTGCGCTTGACGACAATAATGCTTAGTGCAAAGCAATGATGAAGTCTAGGTTGGAACGCGCTTGCCTAGAAGATGCCTATTTACTATTTGCTAATTGTCTTTGGTTACACACCTCGGAGAGCACGTTAAGCCGTCGGTCCCGGTAATTATCACTAACATGATAATAGTCGTTAAAGCCCGCCAACCCGCATTGGCGCAGCGTGGTGGGTGTAAGCTCTAATCCCCTCTGTCCTATGAGAGTGGAGGCCTGTGCGGCTGTGCGGATGTGCTGTGTATTCTAGCATAATATCTGCATGTGTATGCAGCTAAGATCTGTATACAAAAGTGTACTGTAGACCTAGACGGTAAAATTTGTATGCGTGCCGATCCACTGTATTCTGTAAGGATAAATTAATATAACGGGTGACATTTTTGTCGTCTCGAAAAAAATTGGGGGTGATAGGTAAATGGAATAGAAGCCCATGGCATCGTTACTTTTCAATAAATACTACTCATTTAGATTTTTTTAAATAATTATAACATTACAAAGAGAAATTATATACGTACGCTGTTGTTAAACTGTTTTTTGTATTCACAGGGAACTCCACGCGGTCGAAGACTAAGCAACATGTTCAGAAAGAAATAACTCGCACCCACCGCCTAACGATAAATTATTATCAAATTATGCTTTTATGATTTGGTTCATTGATAAATTTTATTATTTAATTTATTTTTTAGAACTATGTAGTAATATCAAAGTCTGCATTTACCTACTTAATAAATTTCTTAAATCTTAATTTGCTTACAATTTATTTAAGCTTTATCATGTGGCAGGGTCTAAATTCTAAATTACCGAATGAATAAATTATTCAGTTATGTTCCCCTATTTAATAAAAGTTACAAACCGACAAATTTGTTAAAAAATTACATAAGTGTTTAATTAAACGACACAGTAGGTACATATTATCTTAATATATATAAATCTCGTGTCACAATGTTTGTCCTCAATGGACTTCTAAACCACTTAACCGATTATAATAAAATTCGCACACCATGTGCAGTTCGATCTAACTTGAGAGATAGGAACCGAAAAACCTCAATCCACGCGGACGAAGTCGCGGGAATCAGCTAGTGTAATATAAATATTTCACAATTGTCACTTTTTTACAAAAACTTCGGATAGTAACTTTTATCTCGTTAACCAACGACTTTAGTATCACTAACATCAGATAATAATCATAGTTACTAATATTATAAATGCGATACTGCGACTAATATTAAAATAAAATATTCATGAAAAACTTACATATACCTACCTACCTACCTACACTGTTTTTTTAAAAAGAAAATATAGTTATTAAAATCTTAGTAAAGTACAAACTTAACCGTAACATAAATACTGTGAAAATTAAATTATATAGAGCAAGATCCCAGAGCCGCCAGACCTTACTTATTTTCTGAGAAACAAAATGTGTGTAATATAGTAGCTTTGGCACGTAGATTTAACGTACGCATACTCGCAAATTTGGGGCGACGGCCAATTTATAGTTATAAGGTGCTAAAGGTACGTAAAAACGTTGCTAACTTTACTTATTTTCTGAGTGCTGATTTTTATGTATGTTGTACAGAATATTGTTAATAATTAATAATCAATACTCCCAGACTCATGCCGTGGGCCGTTATTTCTGCCAGACACTTTAAAGGTCGCAAAAAAAAAACTTAACTAAATACTTATTTTCTGAGTCTTCATTTATATACACGATACTCAGGGAACTGTTTCAATACTATTTGCAAGCAGCCAGACTAATCTGATGGGCCAAACATCCGCCAGACTCAATTTGAAATTTCGCTGTGATAAAATGTTCGCCTTATTTACAAGGTTTTAGGGACCTTTTTCATTGTGTGGAGTAAAGAAAACCATCAATTATTGCAATCTAAGCCTGTGTACGAAAAGCTTACGAAAATCCACAATAAAGGGGGTGAAATGAGGGTTGGAACCTTACATGAAGGTTCTAAGTTTTTGAAGTTAGGGACTTGAAAATGGGCATTAAGGTTATTAGTATAAAATAATAATAACCTGTATAAGCAATTTTTTGAAAATCCACCCCAAAAGGGGTGAAATGGGGGTTGGAAGTTTATATGAAAATCCTATGTTTTTGAAGCTAGAGACATGAAAATCGGCACTTAAGTTTTTATTTTTAAATAATAAAAACCTGTATAAGCCGTTTTACGAAAATCCACAACAAAGGGGGTGAAATGGAAGTTGGAAGCTTACATGAAGGTTCTAAGTTTTTGAAGTCAAGGACTTTAAAATCGGCATTTAGATTATTAATTTTAAATAATAATAACCTGTGTAAGCAATTTTTCGAAAATTCAGCCCAAAGGGGGTGAAATGGGAGTTAGTAGCTTGTATGAAAGCTCTATGTTTTTGAAGTTAGAGACATGAAAATCGGCATTTAACTTATTAAGTAGTTTTAAATAATAAATACCTTCGTAAGCTATACATAATATATTATAGCCTCTTTAGATATGCCTTTTGCAGCGGGAAAATTTTATAATCTTATAGGAAATCAGAAATTGTACGCGATCGAAGTCGCGGGCGACCACTAGTACTAATAAATATGTTTATCTATGCTCATATCTAAATCCGAAATATTATAAATGAGAAACTGTGTCTGTCTGTCTGTCTGCCTGCTACGCTTTCCCGGACCATCTTTTCAACCGATTTTGGTGAAATTTGGTATAGAGGTAGGCTATATACCGGGGAAGGACATAGGAGTGACATGAGGAGATTCAGTGAGCTAGACTTAATCAGCTGTGAAGACCTATAGAGCAAAATGTGTTCAATTCAAAACAAAAATATATTATTTGTGAAATCTACAACGTGACCTGAATAATGGACGTATATGCTGGCAGGCTTCAAGTGTTTAGAGCAAGTGTTCAAGGCTTAAACGGTTTCCAACTTAAATGAAAAATTTTATCACAAGAATGTTACTTTTCTTTATAAAAAAACCGGCCAAGTGCGAGTCGGACTCGCGCACCGAGGATTCCGTACAAACCTGTAGTAACTTTTACGATTTATGACGTATTAAAAACAAAGATGTAAAACGGTAATAATTACCTTTGTTAATGAACCGCAAAACTAACTTTGTTTGTAGAGGTTTACTGTTAATATCAAAAAAACTATGCTACTTAGAGCATTGGCTATAGTTTTCCTGTAAAATATACATAAATTCCTATTGAACATAATTATTTCAGATTTTTCGATTGGTAAACTCCGGAGATAAGGGGGGGGGGGGGGGACGGTATTTTTTTAGACTTTTTCCCCGATAAATCAAAAACTATCATGACTAAAAATAATTAAAAATCTGTTTTAGAATGTACAAAGTAAACCCTTTCATATGATACCCCACACAGTACAGTTATCTCACTTTTAAATTTCAACCCTCCGATTTTCCCCCCTTTTTAAATAAGAACAAAAATAATTTCCAATTTTTTTTAATTCCAGTGCCTTTGGGCCACTAATATACACAACTGTTCCAAATTTCATGTCGATAGCTTCGGTAGTTACTGAAATAATCGAGTGTGACGGACGGACAGACGGACAGACGGACAGACAGACGGAGAAAGTCGCACCATAAGGGTTCCATTTTACCATTTTGGTACGGAACCCTAAAAACATCACCCACGGCCACGCGGAAGGCTATCCCGAAAAATATACATATAAATATCTGCTTTTATTATCTTAATATTTAAGTATATTTCAATGATAATAATGATGAAAATGAAATCAAATAATTAAAATTTTAAGAAAATATTTTAATTAAATGTTATTTTTAATAATCATCACTATCGTCATCGTCGAAGTTTGGTAATTCGTCATCTAGCCAATCCTGTAGGGCTAGCATGCACACAACAAGTAAAATTATGTCTACCCGTTATCTCTATTTGTCTACCGAACCTAACATGGTTACTACTACCTAACTCGTTACGTCAAAAGTAAAGATGAGAGTAATAATTATTATCTGTGGTATTTTTCTCTACGAACCTTTACATGACGAATATTTTTTTCTTGTAATATATCGCATTTTGTGCAGGGTAAACAAAACAGCTGGAAACGACAACATCTCTCTCTCTCTCGTCGCGAGATAATCTCGTTGTGTGCATGTTAAGCTCTGTTGGTGTTGAATATTCAAATCTTTATCGTCGTCAATATCATTGGTAAAATCTTCGTCTGTTAAATCAAATAAAATAATAAAGTTTCGAATAGCTTCAATTTATAAAAACAATATGAAGTGAGAGTAAAATACCTGATTCTACTTCAAGGGATTCTCTTACAAACCCCGGTAATTGGTCCCCATCGAACCAGTTAAAATGGTAATTGTTGTTTTGCAACATCCATCCGTTATTTTCAGGTTTAAAAATTATAGGTTCTGTCAAATAAGCACAAAAGCTGCTTATATAATTCGCTGCCGAAACTGCTGCAGAAGCTCACTTTTACACAGTGGTACGTTGCTCTTATCAAAGTTCTTAACATTCTTGCGGCTATAATATATAGCGAAGGTTTTTATTATTGAAAATAAATGCCGATTTCCATTTTTTCAAAAACATAGAGCTTTCATACAAACTACTAACTCCCATTTCACCCCCTTTGGTCTGAATTTTCGAAAAATTGCTTACACAGGTTATTATTATTTGAAAATAATAATCTAAATGCCGATTTTAAAGTCCTTGACTTCAAAAACTTAGAACCTTCATGTAAGCTTCCAACTTCCATTTCACCCCCTTTGTTGTGGATTTTCGTAAAACGGCTTATACAGGTTTTTATTATTTAAAAATAAAAACTTAAGTGCCGATTTTCATGTCTCTAGCTTCAAAAACATAGGATTTTCATACAAACTTCCAACCCCCATTTCACCCCTTTTGGGGTGGATTTTCAAAAAATTGCTTATACAGGTTATTATTATTTTATACTAATAACCTTAATGCCCATTTTCAAGTCCCTAACTTCAAAAACTTAGAACCTTCATGTAAGGTTCCAACCCTCATTTCACCCCCTTTATTGTGGATTTTCGTAAGCTTTTCGTACACAGGCTTAGATTGCAATAATTGATGGTTTTCTTTACTCCACACAATGAAAAAGGTCCCTAAAACCTTGTAAATAAGGCGAACATTTTATCACAGCGAAATTTCAAATTGAGTCTGGCGGATGTTTGGCCCATCAGATTAGTCTGGCTGCTTGCAAATAGTATTGAAACAGTTCCCTGAGTATCGTGTATATAAATGAAGACTCAGAAAATAAGTATTTAGTTAAGTTTTTTTTTTGCGACCTTTAAAGTGTCTGGCAGAAATAACGGCCCACGGCATGAGTCTGGGAGTATTGATTATTAATTATTAACAATATTCTGTACAACATACATAAAAATCAGCACTCAGAAAATAAGTAAAGTTAGCAACGTTTTTACGTACCTTTAGCACCTTATAACTATAAATTGGCCGTCGCCCCAAATTTGCGAGTATGCGTACGTTAAATCTACGTACCAAAGCTACTATATTACACACATTTTGTTTCTCAGAAAATAAGTAAGGTCTGGCTGCTCTGGGATCTTGGACCAATAGTGGTTATTAAAAAAAAAAAAACTTTGTTGGTTGGTAGCTATAATTATTTTTTTAACAAGAATAGCGTCCCTCGGGAAATTAAAAATTGATGGATGGATGTTCGTTACTCAATCACGCCAGAACGGCTTAACGGATCTGGATGAAATTTGGCACAGAGATAGATTATAGTCTGCTATTACATAAGCTACTTTTTTATACCGGAAAATTAAAGAGTTCCCACGGGAACAAAAAAAACCTCAATCCCGCGGACGCAGTCGCGGGCATCCGCTAGTTTCTCATAAAATGAGCTCACGTGGGGTAGGTAGTTATTAAACAAGATAACATCCGGCTCCGAGTTACGCGAATTTAACTAACATAAACAAAGCTTATTATTGCCGAAATATTATGCCGAATATTATGCCGAAAGTCACACAGGAAATCATTTAAAGCATAAGTACATACTGTGAAGTGTGAACGCCATAGATGAATATGTGGAATCCATTGTAGCAGTTACGCAGGATGCGAGTCTACAAAGGCCTCCTTGATATTATGTACTTACAGACTACAGTCTGTTCGATGATCTTTTTGGCTAGGTACCGAGAACAAGGTCATCCATCCATCCATCCATCAGCCTGTATGCATCCACTGCTGGACATAGGCCTTTTCGAGAGCGCGCCACCAAACACGGTCCTCCGCCTTCCTCATCCACCCGCTTCCCGCCACCTTCTTTAGGTCATCGGACCAGCGAGCTGGAGGTCGTCCTACACTGCGCTGCACTGAGAACAAGGTACAAGGACCAGTGGCGATTCCTGGTGGTCAATCTTGGGTTTGCGCTAGCTGATGGTTAGGTATTTTCTCAATAAAACACATTTCCCTCATATATCACTGATTAAGGGTTACATAGGTTTAATATAATAATAAATAATAAATAAAGCTTTTATTGTGTTACATTTTTGTTCTCATATTATGTACATTAATTATATTAGACTTAAAAACTAAAGGACAACAAAATACACAATTGGTTGCAAACTCAGCTTTGTGCTGGGTATTGACAGTGCTAACTGATAGGTATATCCCTAACAGGTTTGCCCGCCATCTTAGAGTAGGTACTTACATCATCACCCACCACCTGGTGACATTGCAGTCAAGGGGTAACTTGTACTTACTAGAATAAATAATACTATTTTTATTTATCTAACACTAGCAGATTCCCGCGATTCCGTCGGCGTGGAATAATTTTTTTAAATTCCCACGGGACCTCCCTAATTATTTGGGTTAATCTCGGTTCTGGTACCAAGCCTATGACACTCCCAAATAATGTGGCTTTCTGTTGGTACTAGAATTTTCAAAATCGGTTAAGTATATCCAGAGATTACCCCCTTTTTTTTTTTTTTTTTTTTTTTTTTTTTTTTTTTTTTTTTTTTTTTTTTTTTTTTTTTTTTTTTTTTTTTTTTTTTTTGTTGTCGGGGGGGAAATCTCCTTAAGATACCCGACTTCCTGTGGGGGGGAAATCGGGTTATGTAGGATTTCTACCTACTAAAACCCCCCCGGTGGCCGACCTTAACGCATGTCGGGAGGCTCCGAGATCTCTTAAGAACGCATCGGTGCCCCCCTTGTGCAATGCCCATAGGGCTCATCCCGGACTCCTGGAGAAGTCCCCTCATTACCCGGACCTGTACCTGAGGTATGGCTGCTTGTTGGCCACAGCAAGCTGCCATCTTCCCAGGGTCGAATTGTTAGGTGCACGACTAGAGCCCCCACTCCAGCCGTACTCGACCCTGAGGTCCCTTCCCCAGGGATGATTACACGGACGGCTGGGTGCGGTGTATACCGCCACTCTGACGTCCACGTCTCCGAGCCGGGTCGGCTCTTTCCCGAACCCGCTCAGCAGTCTCTTTCTTAACCATAACGGTTTCGCAGAAAGAGACCACTGCTCTCCATGCTTCCTCTTTCCTTAGCATAGCCGCAATCACAGCTGGTGGGGACAGGTCTATCCCCACGTGGCGGATTAGGATGCGGCGTTCGGGATCCCAAGCAGGGCACTCTTCTAAAGTGTGCTGTGCACTGTCCCGCTCCTCCTCACAGTGATAACATCGCGTGGTAGCCTCGCGACCGATTCGACACAAGTACTCGCCGAAGCAACCATGCCCGGTTAGTACCTGCGTCAGCCTGAACGTGATGCCACCACTCTTCCTTCCCAACCAAGCCTCAAAACTCGGCAGAATGGCGCCAACAGCGCGCTGGCGTGCATTTTTCTCTTCTGCAAGGCGCATACGCCATTTGGCAAGAGCTTGTTGGTGAGCTTGCCGTCTTAAACCTACAGGTTCCAGTCCGTCTCTACTAATTTGGCCGTCGCGGTGAGTTTGGGCATACACCCACGCATCCATTTCTGCGAGCAAATCAAGTGGCGGAAAGCGAGCCAGAATAGTGGCAGCCTCAAAGGATATTGTTCTATATCCTCGCGCGACCCTGATTGCCATCTTTCGCTGCACGCTGTTGAGCTTCATCCTGAGCCGCTGTGCACTCGATAATCTCTGAGACCAAACTGGAGCCCCGTAAAGGGCCATGGATCGGATCACCCCTGCGTAGAGTCTGCGTACTCCCTCTTGTGGCCCCCCGAGGTTAGGCAGTAAACCGTGCATAGCACCTGCCACTTTTTGTATTCGGGGGATCAAGCGTTCGAAGTGCTCTTCGAAGCCCCAACGGCCGTCCAAGGTGAGGCCCAGGTACCTGAGACACCGGCCAACTTGGACGTCCGCGTCACCTACGCGAATCGACAAGCTGGGTGGTTCCAATCGCCTGGGAAGCTTATGAAACCATAAAGCCTCGGTCTTTTGAGGCGCTACCTTGAGTCCCAACTCGTGGATTTTGGCGATTACCCCCTACAACCTCACAAACTTTACCTCTTTATAATATTAGTATAGTGCGCGTTACATTATTATTATGATATCTTATAAGATATTCATCTGAATTAAAATATGGTGTAAGGGTGAATTTGATTTATATTAAATACTTGAGATGAACAACCATTTTATTTTGACAAGGATTAATACTATGTTGGTAAAAGCACCTTCGCGAGCAAAACATTGTTTTAGACCAAATTTGAAAATCATAATGACGGTTGTTGTGAGACGACCTTAAAAGATAGCTATATATGCTGTCGCGGACTTTTTTTTAGAACTTTTTGAGAGGAACAATTCCACCATACATTGTTTTCGTGTAATGTTTACCATTTACGCAGCGCACGCCACGGAAGCTCTCAGATGAGACAATTTTTTCCGACTACACTCACATTATTGCAATATTCTAGGGATCTTTAATGTTTTTCAAAATAAAATACAGCCTATGTTACTCGCCGATAATGTAGCTTTCTATAGGTGAAAGAATTTTTAAAATCGGTTGAGTGGTTTTTGAGTTTTGAAAATAATACTACACGGCACATGCGCAACTCATAGTGCACGCCTTCGGCCCGTAGTGAGCGGGAGTAAGCGGGCCGACGGAGTTCGAAGAGCCACGTGGCGATGCGGCGCACGTCACAACTCACAACTCACAAACTCACAACCAAGGTGCGAGGTGGTCATGGAGCGTGCGTGATTTTAAATAATTATCGAATAACGCAATCATTTAATTGATAAACTTATGTTTTGTGAATGGTACCTATTTCATGTTATAAAATATTAGTATATTACTTATATAGATCTAGTATAATTGGTAAGTAACTTATTCATAATTATTGGTATTGCGGCGCAAGCTGCGCAATCTTAGAGGAATCGCCACTGACAAGGACGCAATTAACATTTATTTTGCATAGGTACCTACTGTACATATGTGGTAGATTCTTACGACTTAGTGGTAGTAGCTAGTATCATAAGTGGCACACGTTGTCAAAAAAAATAAATTCAAATGGTTTTATTCGAATAAACTTTTAGTAAGTACGGGACTAAACATTGACCCTACAAAAAAAAGGTAAAGCTGATTTTTGGCAGAAGTGTCCCTTGGGGTCTGAAAAGTAGGTACCTCTTCAAAAATCCCCCCTCCCAGGCCGCGGGCTTCCCCCCCTGCCCCCCCCCCCCCCAAACGTCTCCCCGACCGCAGTTTCTTGTAATTTGCTCAAAAACTAATAAAGCTAGAAAAAAACGTTCTATGGCGAAAATTGTCTTCATCAAAACAATATTTTACTTCATTTCAATAAGACTAATAGTTTCGAAGATATGTTAACCCTTTCTGCATAAAAATAAAATATTTTGCATAAATAGGTTACTGTTACCTATAGTTAAATTACCTACAAAAAAGTTTTTGTTTCATTTTAATAGCGCTAATAATTGCGAAAAATATATACCTGTTATTGTTAACATGAAAACAATATTTTTCAAAATTTTACATGTTTTCTATAATTTCTAGAAAACTATTAAAATAAATAAAAATAAAATAGCCTTTTATTACAGAGCTTTTTCACAATACACACTCAACACGTCTTTGAGCGGCGCGGATAATTAGTCAGCAGGAGAGCCCTACATCCACCAAATACTGAATCAGCCTCAGCAGCCTCCCGGATAGCATGGGCCGAGACAATTTTCTCCCCGAGGAAAGGATAAAAAATTTATTCCTAAATAAATAACGTTTTTATTTATTTATTTAGGCATAAAATTGGCTGGTGATAGTTACCAAAAGTGCAACATGCTCCTTTCAATCTTCCTTTGACTTTTTATGATTGCCTAAAATGGGCCCTCAGGAAGGTAGACGAGAAAAAAAATTAATAGACATAGAATAGAGATAGAGCTGAAAACATTTAAGTAGGTAAGTACCTAGTTTACATAAAAAAAATTGAAATTTCATTATGTTTAAATTATAATTATCAACATCAATCTGATAATAGTCAAACTCAAACACTATTTTAACAATGAAAAAAACAACAACTCTAAATCCATTCAATTTTACTTGTAAACATACATACCTAGAATCAGCCCCAATTGGTGATTCGGTTTCTATGATTGTTGTACAATACGTCACAGCATGTCAGTGACGCAACGGCATACCCATAAGACACCATAAGATACGATTTTCCCCTACCAAAAAGTACTTACTCAAGAAGTTTTCACTTTAATAATGTTTGCACAGAAGACAACTTTATTCTGTTACTACTTACTAACGGTCGCCCGCGACTCCGTCCGCGTACAATTTCTGACTTCCTTGGCCCTTTAAACATTTACCCCGCGACCAACTATAGGTAAAAAACTCAACTATAGGTATAAAACTCGTCACACTACAGCATATATATGCACGCTTTACGAGAGCGTAGAGCTATAGAGCGTAGAGACGCTCGATTTTATTGCCAACTAACCAATTTTGTTACTTGAAAATATTAGACGATTATTTATTTACTAGGTACTTGTTTACGCTGTTGGCCGCGGTAAATATTATGTACCTATTTATGCGCCGAAACAATACTCGCGGCTACAATAATACTCAGTTTTTGAGATTGTAAAATAATGTATAAAAGATTATCTTACCGATTTCGTTCAAAATCGATATCTGGGGTTCCGTAGGATCACAAAATAGGAAACTGTTACCAATATTTTAAAAAAGTCAGCGCCATTTTGAAATTCTTTGTTATCGTACCGATTTCGTTCAAAATCGATATCTGGGGTTTCCTGGGATCACAAAACAGGAAACTATGAACAAAATTTTAAAAAAGTCAGCGCCATTTTGAAATTCTTTGTTATCGTACAAATTTCGTTCAAAATCGATATCTGGGGTTCCCTGGGATCACAAAACAGGAAACTGTTACCAAAATTTAAAAAACGGCAGCGCCATTTTGAAATTCTTTGTTATCATACCGATTTCGTTCAAAATCGATATCTGGGGTTCTCTGGGATCACAATACAGGAAACTGTTACCAAAATTTTAAAAAGTTCACTGCTGACTTTTTTTTGATTGACTGCTGTTTTGTGATCCCAGGGAACCCCAGATATCGATTTTGAACAAAATCGGTACGATAACAAAAAATTACAAAATGGCGCTGACTTTTTTAAAATTTTGGTAACAGTTTCCTGTTTTGTGATCCCAGGGAACCCCAGATATCGATTTTGAACGAAATCGGTACGATAACAAAGAATTTCAAAATGGCGCTGACTTTTTTAAAATTTTGGTAACCGTTTCCTGTTTTGTGATCCCAGGGAACCCCAGATATCGATTTTGAACGAAATCGGGACGATAACAAAAAATTTCAAAATGGCGCTGACTTTTTTAAAATTTTGGTAACAGTTTCCTGTTTTCTGATCCCAGGGAACCCCGGATATCGATTTTGAACGAAATCGGTACGATAACAAAAAATTTCAAAATGGCGCTGACTTTTTTAAAATTTTGGTAACAGTTTACTGTTTTGTGATCCCAGGGAACCCCGGATATCGATTTTGAACGAAATCGGTACGATAACAAAAAAATTCAAAATGGCGCTGACTTTTTTAAAATTTTGGTAACAGTTTCCTGTTTTGTGATCCCAGGGAACCCCAGATATCGATTTTGAACGAAATCGGTACGATAACAAAGAATTTCAAAATGGCGCTCACTTTTTTTTAATACATACATACATACATGCATACATACATATATATTCCTAACATACCCTTTTCTTGTGGCTTTGCCGTAATCGGGTAAAAAAAATACGCCTACACTTGAGAACTTCCTTCTTTGTGGATGTCGGTATCAAGTTTTTCTAAGCGCAGTACACATAGAGAATATTATATCTCTATGGCAGTACACAACACGGTGTTCATTTTGTCGTAATAAATTTCGTGCAAAAAAGCGATACACCCACCCGTCCACGAGCGCGTCTCAGCGCGTACTGAGCGCCAAACGCCTAGCGCTCGGCTTCTTTTCATAGAAAAATGTATGAAACATTTTTTTTTTGCCACATAAACTATAAACATATTTATTTGTATGCATAATGTGATGGACCATGGATAGAGGACTATATAAGCCCCACTTTATTGTTAATATTCAAGTTAAAATATGCAGCGGATCTAGCTTTATGGGTACCTATCCGGACCCCATTTTTCGTCATTTTCAGCAGATCTTGCGTTCGGAGAAACGTATTTATGCAGAAAATTTGTATTGGAGTGTGCATTTTTATAAGGTCAAACGAGAGATGAAGAAATGACCTTTAATTTGATACCATGACATCCCCACAGCTGTGACTCCCGATTCTTTAAAGTGTACCTGGAAAAGGATGACACATCATGAAATCCGTATAAGGCACCTTAAGTATGAAATTTTCCCGCTGCAAGAGGCCTATCTACAAAAGTCCTCGCGCTAGTAGGTAAATATCGCGACTTCGTAGTTCATATATATACGTATAGTCTATGGTTCATACTTCATACCCATTACCCATGGTGCACAGGGTTTGAAGAGGTCGCCCGCGACTTCGTCCGCGTACAATTTTTGATTTCCTATGAGATTATGAAATTTTCCCGCTGCAAAAAGTCTATGTACCTAGGTATCTAAAGAGGCTTTTTATATAATATAAATAAGCTTGTTATATATTTATTTATATATACCTACCTGCATAAGCTACATATTAAGTAGGTACCTAGCTTATGCAGGTGTTCATTATTTAAAACTTAACCTAAATCCCGATTTTCAATTATTATTAGGTACCTATCTAACTTCAAAAACATAGAACTTTCATACAAAATTCCAACCCCCATTTCACCCTCTTTGGGTTGGTTAGTATTATTTAAAACTGATAACCGAAATCCCGATTTTCTAGTCTGTACCTAACTTCAAAAACTACGAACCATCATGCAAACTTCCAACCCCATTTCTCACTCTTTGGGGTAGATTTTCGGAAAATTTCTTATACCTACTTACCTACAGATTTTTATTATTTTAAACTTATTAACTTAAATGCTAATTTTCATGTGTCTAACTTCAAAAACAAAGGACTTTCATACAAACTTCCAACCCCCATTTCAAGAATTTTCTCAAAACCGTTTCATAGCTGACGTCTACACCATAGAAGGAACCTACCTTCCTAAGTCTGTAGGTATGTTTAGTTTCTGAGATCTCGTGATGAATCAGTGAGTCAGTCATTCAGTCAGTCAGTGACCTTTCGCCACAGAGTACATTATATATACTGGTAGTTGTTACCTTTCGCTTTTATATTACCTACCTATTCTGTTATAGTCCTACATCCATGACTTGCTTAACTTTTAAATACTAATCCTCAGACAGGATTCACCTATACCGCGATATAAAATATGCGAAAGTGTGTGTCTATCTGCAACGCTTTTACGGCTCATCCGTTCAACCATTTTTGATCCCGGTTAGGCTAGGTTGTATCCCGGGGGAATCAAAAAATCATAATCCACGCGGATGAAGTCGCGGGAATCATCTAGTTACCTACCTTAAAAGGAAGTATTTTTGTTAAAAATACCTATTATGAAATGAAACAATATTTTATTACATACTTTGTGAATTTATTATATCACCACATATAAAAATAATAAATGAACTTCGTCAAAAATACTAAGAACCATAATATCTAGGTACACTGGACACTGGTATCAAAATATGCAATAAGTAGTACCTACACTCATTATTATGTTTTTAAAGTAAAGTGTCGAGTTATTGGACAGAACCACTCAAATAAAAGAAAAATTAAATGCGAAACTAGGTAAGTACTTACATACCTACAATTAAGTTTAAAAAAATTATCATAACACTGATAAAAATTAATTAGTTTTACTTAATAACTGAATCCTTTGTTTTCAAAATAATTATTTGAAAACAAAGGATTCAGTTAATAAGTAATACTTTTAGGTTTATTGTAACATTTTTTATGTACTTATTATGAACTTCAACTACCTACTTAACCTTTAAGTACTGACGTGGGTGTCTCACAGACGGTGGGTGAACAAAGAGCAACGGCGAACTTCCATACATCAATATTATTGAGAAAAAATATTTATGTACACGTGTGAAAAAAATATGTTTTTCTAAGCGTCGAATATGAAGCTCACAGCAGCTAAAAATTTTTTTTATGAGGCTAGAAAAAAAAGATATTTCGTTTTAAAGTTTTGTAGGTTATGTGGTAATGTCCATAGAGGTAATATATCTCTATGGGTAATGTCACTTCTAAAAATGACAACCGGAAGAAAGCCACAAAAACAAAGACAGATGACAACCACAGACCAGTAAAACATTAGGCACAGCCACAGACAATCAACATCAGTGCTGCCATAATATTCTTTTAATTATTACCATTCTGTTAGAGATTATTAAATAATGTATGCACTTAATTAAACTAAAAAAAGAGCAATACTATTATTTATGCAAACATTAATTAAACGAAATAATTTCAATTTTTAAAACGATACAAAATAATCTACTAATTTAGATTCATTCTAGCTACTAGGTAGATTATACATAAAATGGTAACACTAAACTGAGAAACGGGAACTAAATAATCAAAAAAGATTCCCTAAATATTTTATTTTTTTACCTAGGTTCAATTAATTAAGGTGAATGCTTGATAAAATTTAAAAAAATAAGCAAATTACTTTCGTCTTTACCTTACTTGTGTACAATCAAGATTTAGTAAATGTGGTCAATAAAAATTTCGCCGTTGCTCTTTGAGTTTTGTGTTGGCAACTTTAAAGATACGGTCCCGCCCTCCCCGTTACCTTCGGGATTTTACGGGTTGATTAATCAGCCGAAAGCTCGCATGCGGTGCTGTTACACTTTTAGCTGTAGTGCTTCGAAGTGGCTCTGAGACGTAAGGTCAGTATTAATGTTCGTGATCTGTGTAACGTTGTAACTATCTTAAGACTACGGTCTATATAAAAATTAGAAAAAATACTTAAATAAAACTAATTAAAACTATAAAACTATATAATAAAACTTCAATACTATTAAAATAATGCTACGGAACCGCGCGCATCCCTTGCGGCGTAGTAACTTCGTGACCCATTGCATCTTACATACTAGCGCCTTCACGCAACCCTAACTGGGAAACCGGTTGGCGGGTTCGGCCGCTCGCTCGAGTCCCGAAGTTTCTGCAAGCGCGCCGCGTCGCCATTCCAGATCTGCACTTGCTAGTGGACAGTGCGCTGCTTCGTCTCACATTTTACTACGTGGACACCCGTCTTTTCCTAATTTGGCTGCCTACCAAACCCGCTGGGGTGAGTTGCTATAATTACTAGTGTAGGTAGCTTAATATCTTAACAGTACGCTATCCTGTGCCGCTGTAGTGCTTTGCCACGGTCGCTGGACTTGGACAAGGGCACCTACGGCGGACGGGGTTGTTTACCACGTCCCTAACGCCTGCCGCTCTGGGGTTCCAGGTTTCAAGGACTACCTAGAACTGTTCCGAGGACGGGAGAAGACGCCCCGTTGGTCTCTTTGGGAGCCTTACTACGAAGGCGGCTACTAGAAAATCTCACGCTGCTCGGTCAGGGACGCCCTACTGCGTCCGGCTTGCGCCTGGAACAGGAGCCCTGGAGCTACCCCGGAGTTCCGCCTAAAGTTCAGGCCAGTGCCCGTTACTATAATCTCAAAACTACAGTGTGAATAGGTGGAAGAGAAATAAACAGCTTAGAACCTACGCCCGACTTTTCTTTGCTTCTTCTTTTCCTTATTCTGTGACGGCCTACCAGGTCACATCTGTTGGACGTCAGGTCAATATTGGTGTATATTTTTCTAAGTGTCTGCGAGACGTCACCTCATTACTGAAATTGAATTTTTTCGATAGATTAACCAATTTCATCAAAAACCAGTCGCAAAAGAAGACTGGTGGTGGCTAGTAATAGTAGAAGCTTCGAAGATACTCTGCAAACACGATTAGACCAAGAATTAGAAGGTGACTGATGACGAAACAGACGCCGACTTTTTCTTGCAAAATTATCACAAAACGGAATCAGAACAGTCGTAAGATGAAATAGATAAAGAAAAAAAATGAGAGTCAGTTACAATATAGAGCACCCAGGTCTTAAGATGTCGACCAATGTCGATGGCTTCTCGCAATTTTTCTCATAGTCCTCAATTTGAGTGAAGTCAACACCTATGTGCTTTATAAAAGACATATAACTACTGATGTGCCTGATTATATTCCTAGAGCTCAGTTTCTCGAATCTTGCTCGAAAGTTGGTTTTACCCCTTCTGAAACGACAAGTGCACAACGATTGATTACCAAGAGAGCTGCGATTGAGTATAACGCGCGTTCTTGGCAGTGATTTGCCCCCGGAACCTAAGAGACCTGCCCCTCCAGATACTGAGACAGTGAAAAAAAACTGCAATATATGTCTATGTAGACTTGAGAGATATACTAAGTACAGTTGTGTTGAGTGTCGCAAGCCTATCTGTCTCAGATGTTTGAAAAACACATGCTTCGAATGTGTTGACAATAACTAAATCATTCTTAGACATTTACGAAAACTAGGACAAAGTTTGAATACTAGATTAGTATTTTAATAAAGATTGATGATTTGGTAGCACAGTTATGCCAAAAAAAATCACAAATACCTATAGTAGAGCTAGTTCCTATAACATGTCTAATCATTGTATAAAAAATATATGTCTTTTATAAATTGCTAAATAAATGTTGATTCCATAAAAAAAATTATATTTTTACATTTAATCAGTACATAATTAACAGTTGGAACATATTTTAAATAAATAATGCCGTTTTTAGTACATATCTATAAAAAAATTGATTATTTCTATAGCCGTCTGAGAGACGTCACATCAGTATCTATGACCTGGTTTAACCACGTCAGTACTTAAAGGTTAACAAAAATAATCACTTATCAAAACCAAGGAAGTTTTTTTTTTGTTTATTCTGTAAAGTGTAAACTAGATAAGTAGGTATTTTGGACCTTTGTGATGGTTTTGTACTTAATTCTTAATTGTTAGTAGAGCCTCTCCCATTCGTTGGCCACTTTGCGATAAATGTCCATGCAAGCCTTTGCATCCTGCACTGAATCATGCTCGCCCTCCTGTATGTACCGGCCAAGGCATAGTCTGGACAGGAATTGAAGCGAAGCCGGTTGGCCATTATTCAACTGAAAACGAAATATGAAATTTAATATCCTTTAAAACAAAATTAATAATTAGATAGGTAAATAAATAAAATAGCATAGCAGCTACAGACACATCCTACATATCTTTCACATGCTTTCACATCACACACAACTTTTTTAATGGAATGTGAAAGTGAGTTTGTTTGTTTATGCCCCTTGCCAATATTTTCAACCAATTTTAATGATATTTTGTACAGACACAGGCTGTGTCCCAGGGAGGGCATAGGCTACGTACTTTGTCCGCGTAAAAATAAAAATACCACGCGGACGAAGTTCAAGCATCAGCTAGTTTTCTGTAAATTAGAGAGCAATTTCAAGTAGGTACCTACTAAGATCAAAGTGGAAAGGATGACTGGGGGCACGTGCTGGTCAATCTCCAGAGATGTAGGTATGTGTGCGCAAATAGGTGCACATTCCGATCCCACCACACAATCGGAGATGGATCAGGCCAAACATCAATGTATCAGTCATCAGGCAGAGGCAGAAAAGGAGAACTTACGACGAAATTTACGGTAAATTCATATCTCCGGGTTAACACTTAACAGCGACGATAGGCTAATTACGGCCGACGGCCGACCCGAGAATCGAACCCGGAATATGTGCAGTCGAACTGTCGACAAGTGGCGTGATTTCATCCGCATCCCGTAGGATTGATTAGATTTATCACGCTGCACGCAAGTCGTCTAGGTTAAAAAAATAAGTTACATTTGGACAACGTGGACGTCTATGGCATAAACCCTTTTTATTCTGAGTAGAAACTCGTGCTCAGTAGGGGTACCTAACTACTCGGATTGAGATGGTGATGATGATGATTAAGTAGGTATAGTACATAAACTTACCCTTCTAAACGGCTCGTACTTTGCCAAGTCGCGCCGCTGGTGTTCCGGGTGCGACAAGCCCAGAGCATCGAGGTCGAAGTGGAGCGAGTGCCCAATCAAAATGCTTCCGTTGATCAACGACTGAACTTTACGCTGTACGGCGGAAAATTCTCGGCCGTTCTGCAGGCTACTACGTTTAATGCCGCTAACGCAGGTCCTGTAGTCTGTCACGGGGGCCGTAGGCTTGACGTAGTCATCTAGCACGGTTGCCCCATTTTCGTTGACGATGGAAACTCTTGCCAAGATGCTCCTGTTTCCGCTTCCTACCATCTCACAGTCAATTGCGTATTTCACCATTTTTATGCGTACCTAGTTCTTAGTAGGTATGTCCACAGCTTTTATCTTGGTACGGCTTTTTAAGTTTAAATTCAATTACAGAGACCGTATTTAACTTGTTAGTTGTTACTTGGAGACGCCACCGATGTAGAAAAGAATTGCGGTTAAAATTAAATTGATTTGCTTTAAATAGCACGATCAAACGGGAATCACCAACCATAGGCATAGATTATGTTCATGCGATAGTGATTCTTGATCATTCATTCCACTTATGGTCTATGCCCTATGGGTCTATGCCTGTGTTAACACAGACTGATTTGTATGTCTATGGTTAAGCCTTTATAACGTAGACAGAGGAAGAGATATAGACAGGGCGTCAGCGTATACAGTATGCGATACTAGCAATAGTCTTAGTGTGATATTTTCTGGTAAATAAGTTTTTTTTTTGTTAAACAGTATGCGATAGCAATAGTCTTAATGTGATATTTTCTGGTAAATAAGTATTTTTTTTTTTGTTATTTCTATATTTTGAAGCATTATTACGAGTCTTTACAAATATACTCGTACTTAACCTGTTTTTATCTGTAATAATCAGGTAAAAATAAGGTCAAAATTGTAAACTTACGTATTAGGTTGTTTTCGTATTTACGTTCAGTTCGCCTTTGGCAGCCTAACACACAGCAATACACCATCGTCTATAATTGTACTGTCTTGGCATAAATAAAAGCCAAAAATCAAAATAAGAAGAAGAAGTTAAACCACTTTTTTCATAAGCTACGAGCACAGTTAGTTACCACTTTGTCCAATTCCGATTTCGTACGAATATGGGCGAATAACGAAAACGACACAGGAATGTCTGACCTTTGCCGATAGGGTGGGAACTATCCACGGCCGGAGCCTCCCACCAGGCTAGACCAGGGAAAATTCAGAAATTATAAATTCCCAAATTGACCCTGCCGGGGATTGAACCCGGGACCTCCGCACGTCAAGACAACAGCGCTACACATTGGGCCACGGAGGTCGCCAAGCGATTTAGCGTTCCGGTACGGTGCCGTGTAGAAACCGAATAGGGGTATGGGTTTAATATAACTGCCATGCCATCACTTACCATCAGGTGAGATCGCAGTCAAGGGCTAACTTGTAGTGGATAAAAAAAACTGTCGGATAGGTCAAACAAAAAAAGTGATAGAGTCTGGCCACGCTAACTCTGCCACGGAATAAAAGGGCAACACTTAAAACAAAGTAAAAACATTCGTCTAATCTGTGTTCTTACATTTGTCACTGATTTGTCAATTCAGCTATCAGGTTGTTTAAGTTTGTTTTAATATTTCGAAAATAAAAGTGAAAATGGTGAAATAATGGATAAACCTATTCAAAATAATGTGTGCGAGTTATTTTATAACATGATTCTTAAATTCTAAGAAGTAAAGGAAGAACACGATGCTGTCCTAAGCCAAAAACAACAATGTTTACAAGAAATTGAAGATTCGACAAGTAAGTTGACCAAACGGTTTTGATATTTTGCCTTTCGATCTTTGCATAAAATAGGTACTAGATTATTTATATAAAACGTTTAAACGGTTTATATTCGCCTGTTCATATCGTATAATTATGATGGATAATATGCGCAAAAAACTGACAGCAAAATCCTATCAAGTTTTAATACTTTTTATAAATTATTGTGTAAATTCAAGGTAGAATACGCGAAGAGTTAAAGCCTCATCTCCAGGACGTCCTTCAGAAACTTGGAATAAGTCAATCCATCCATCTCAAATTGAAATTTTGTTTTTTTTGGGATGGGATTTTAGATTTAGAAACGTGCTGCCTTGATCAAAAGCTGTCGCGTCTAAGAAAGGGTCAAGAGAGTCTAGACGGAACCCCCAACATAATTATTTTTTGCCGAAAATGCGAAAAAAATAAATTATTTTCATTTATTTCCAGGTGTAAGCGAACGAACCTTAAGAGTTATTAAAAATGAGGGCCAAACTAATCAGGGAATCTGGAGGACTCCCGGCAAAAAGCGTGCAGCACGGGAAACAAAAGTCAATATTGATAATTTTTATTGTTTTATTTTATTTTTTGTTTTATTGATTCTGATTATTAATGTTATGTCTTTGGTGTACAATAAAGAATATTTCATTTATTTCATTTTATGTTTTAATTCATTTATGCTCTCCTTAAGTAATTCAAAAGATCTCCCCTGATCAAGTAATAATTTGTTGTTAATCTTTAGCGTCAGTAGATTCATACTAATATTAGTAGTAGCGAAGAGTAGTTAGCGAAAGTAACCGTTTGACTGTTACCTTTTTTGACTCATCCCCTAAACAAAAACATATGGTTTCTGAGTTCGTGAGTTTATAGCCGAAATCCACGCAGACGAATTCACGGCAAATATTATATATAAAATTTATATAAATACGGGGATCATATTGTATGCTCTACCTTATTACGCTGTCAAAATTGTTCCCCTCTATTTACATTTTACTCTTTGAAATGTACTAAAACGAACAATGACCACACTCCCAGGAAAGCAGATTAAAAACAAAAAACACAAGTATCAAGTGCGTTTTTTCGCATTACGCTCTGTGTTGTCATCAACAGATTTTCAAATTCTACCATTTTCTTACTGCTGCAGACTTAGCTTAGACAGTCTATACGCTTAGCAGGACAAGAGACAACATTTTCTCGCTCTGTCACTCCTTGTCATTAGCGTATATATACTCATTTTGCTTACCTGTGGTATACATTGTCTCTTGTTATAATTACTCTATGCTTCATAATGATTTTCGAGATTCGGTCCGTAACATGGAGGTAGGAAATACTATTGATGGAAATACACATTCAACTGTAATATTTTGAGGCTTCCGGAAGAACAAAAATCGGTCGAATTGACTTTTGGTTAGTAATTTTATTTGTTGGAAAAGTTATTATTTCTTTACTGTGTTCCAAATTCCAATTGTATGAATAAAATTTATTTTTGTCACGTTGCAATAGGTGCATGCATGTAATGTAAATATGAGACGTAGGGATCAATTGATTTGTTGATAATCTTATCTTATAGCTCAGTCTTTTAGTATAGGTGACGATAAACTTCTTGAATAAATTCTACTGCAATATACTGCTCATCACCATCTTCTTTTAAGCTTCTATACTTAACATACTTAATATTATAAATACGAAGGTTAGGATGGATGTATGTATGGACTGATGGATGTTTGTTAGGTACTCAATCACGCCAAATCGGCAGAACGGCAATTCTGGGGATCTGCATGTAAATTGGCACAGAGATAGATTATAGTCTGGAATAGCACATTTTCCGGGACAAAAGGAGCCTATGTCACTCTCCAGGTCCTCAACTATACCCATGCCAAAAATCACGTAGATCCGTTGCTCCGTTGCAGCGTGATTGAAGGACAAACCCACAAACCAACAAACCAACTAATAAACACACTTTCGCATTTATAATATTAGTATGATAATCCGCCACGGCACGCTCGTGTTTCAATTCATTTGCTTGCTCAGGATTAAAATTTGGTAATCGCAATTTTTTTAGCAGAGATTCTATTTACTAGAAATGATCAAATTTTATATTCATGAATTACCTAAGATGCAATTTTTTTAAATAATTTGAATCACTTGAAAAACAGTGTCCCATTTATGATAATTTGTAAAATCAATACTATCGTTTCAATCCCTATTGATTTCGGTAGTTTGAAACATATTTCCTAATCAGCGGCCATCTGTTGAGACTCTTTTCTTTAAAATTAAGCACATGCACCCCAGATTTGTAGGTAGGAAGCACAGGTAGGAAGGTAGGGAAGAGGTAGGCCGCATCCTTGTATTTCTTACCTCCATGGTCCGTAAACGCATAATTTTGTTTTATGCGGCCTCTACACATTACAAATTCGCCGAACAAGCAATATTTCACGTTTAAATTTTTGTCCATAGTAAGTATGTCTACTTTATGTGCCATGGATGATAACTGGGATGAATTTAAAATAGAATATTCTACCCAGACGTCCCCCTTAGCCCAGCCCTATTTTTTAAAACCATAATCACAAACAATAACAGATATGATATGCGGCCCGCATATTATGATTCATGTTCGTCTCCATTCGTCAAAAATTGGCGAACAAGTAGAGACCGCTTTACAAAAATTGCAAAAACGGCCCTAATAAAGAACGAGACTGCAAGGCTGTAGCCTGTAGGCCGTGTGCGACTCTGGTGGCGCTTTCTCGAGAGAGCAATTTCATAAAAATCCAGCGGGTATGGATTAGTTAATCTCAAAGTTATAGGTGGAGTTCGCACTTATAAACCCAATTAGAAAGAGAGCATGGTAGCCACAGAGTGCATTATATATTTGTTGGTAGCACAGCGATAATATGTAGGCCCACGAAGGCACGTTTATATAATAATTGTCCGCCTCCAGATAAGAACAGGTTCTTGTATCGGTATATGCTTATAAATTGACTATAATTATTTTAGTTGAAAACATGTTATTATTAGCTCTATGTTGGTTTATTATTATGGACCGTTGGCACGTTTGCTTTTATTGTTTATGATTTATCGATTAAATATAGATTCATTCTTGAATAATTATATATCTACTCTGAGTACATATCATAGATTTTAAATGCTTCTAACCATAAACACGCGTTTTTACTTTGCTTTTTTATGACCCCAATTTTGTCTATGGTCCGTGATTCCCATTTTTACTAGCAGAGGCCACTTGGACGTAGTTATGCAGAAACGACCCACCCCACAAAAAGTCATTTTTAATACAGTTGCTCAAAAAGTGGCGTATTGCAGGGACGTATAGCGTTCGGGATGTGGGCTATTACATACTCGTGCTTTTTTTTTACCTTTCCCGAACTCGTGCGTTCTCTTTCCCAACTGTCAAAATAATGTCTATTAAAAAGAAAAACCAACCATGAAGTTTTTACTAAAAAAATTCATAGAAGTTTTTATGATTCATGCAAATACGTATATTTCTAAAAAGAAGCTACTAATTTGTTTCAATATCAGATTTAATGATTTGATTGAATGAGTTTGGTTAGGTTTCATTTCATTTCATCTCATTAAGTTTCATTTTCATTTCATATCAATAAAAAAATTCTACTGAAGACTTGGCTGTATGGGCATAGTTCCCTTTGCCTACCAGAATGGGTGAAGAAAAAAAAAACTCTGCTTATATTCTACGGTTGGCGCCATTTTTCAGAAATTTTCTTTGCGAGTTTAGTTGTTTGTTGCACAAAATGAGTAATTTCGACCCTAGTTTTTTTGAATTAACACCACCGGAACTCAGTATAATTGCATGCTTCGGAGAACATTTCACCGGAAAAGTCAAAAAGTCGCTACATATCTACATACGACGAATTTATTGCGTGGAGAGAAGAGAAAAAAGCAAATAGTTTTTCAGAAAATGTTATGTTGGCTATACTTCTCCGAACTCTCAGCAAAATTAAAACCTACGTTATGGTCGAGGTTTTCGATGATAAAAAGTATGCTGAAAATGCAACAAACTAGAAACTGGGAAAAAAATCACACACTCCATTAATTTAAGGTCCAGTCCGTCTCCTTCACATGTTGCAGAGAACGTTCGTCCATCTACCTTCGTTGATAATGATAATTCATCAGATCCAACTCCATCAACTAGCAAACGCCATTGTATGACAAATATACATGAACAATCATACGAAATTAATAATAGTTTGTCTCAAACAGTAAATACCTACTTATAACTTCCCCAGTTAGTATAAAAAACTGTACCAATTTCAATGTAATATGTGAATTATAACTTTTATAAGCAATAAATGTTAAGTTAGTTGAGTTTATTGTGTTTTTATTATTTTATTAAATTGCTTCATTTTTTCGCAACTGTATTAAAAATAGTCGTTCAGTACACGTGCGGAACCGTCATTGCAACTTGTTCCGACTGTCAACCCTCGCTTTCGGCTGCGCCTCGGCTCGGGTAGACATTTGCCTTTCCACACTTGTAATGAAATATACTATTTTGACTTGAGTTTAATTATCGAACTTGAAAGTTTAGATGCTAATTCCTGCAATGATGTTGTATTTGGGCTATTTTGAAATATTGTCACATATTATGGGCAAATATACCTACTAATATTTTATTGAATCAAGTTGTATTTATTACATTGACTGAAGTATTTTTCGAATTTTTGGGAAAAATGTGGGTTTGAGTCGTTTTTGCTCAATTGGTTTTAAGATAATGTGGTGTTTCTTTTAATTACTTAAAAAGGAACTAGTTAATTAACAAAAAAATATGAACAAACTGATATTTAATTAACAGTTTGTTCATAAAAAATGATTTATTATTTTGCAAATTCAGGAGTTTAGTTCGTTCGTTATTAGCCTCTGCATCTACAGGAGTACCTAATTTTTTTGTTTATTTTGATGGTATGATCGATGATGGTATCTTCTATAAGTACATATAAAATCGTTTGCCTTGACTGACTGGTCTATCAACGCACAGCCTAAACCGCTGGGGTTAGAAACTTGAAATTTTGTCAGTAAGTTTTATTTGTGACGTAGCCACTCACTAAGGAAGGATTTTTCAAAATTCCACCCCCAAGGGGGGTAAAATAGGGGGTGAAAGTTTGTATGAAAGTCTGATATTTCTCAAGTTATATTCATAGTACCTACTTGGTATTAGAGGTACCGGTTTAATATTAAGAAATACCTACGTGTGTCACAGTTTTTCAAAATTCCACCTCCAAAGGGGCAATATAGAGGCTGAAAGTTTGTTTTGAGTCAATTCTGTAATCCATACTTAATAATATTATAAATGCGAAAGTGTGTCTGTCTGTCTGTCTGTTACGCTTTCACGGCCCACCTATTCAACCGATTTTGATGAAATTTGGTACAGGCATAGGTTATATCCCGGGGAAGGACATAAGCTTTTCATCCCGGAAAATTAAGGAGTTCCCACGGTAATCGAAAAAACTTAGTCCACGCGGACGAAGTCGCGGGAATCATCTAGTCATCTAGTATTAATAAATATAGACCCACAGATGTAGTACCAGATACCGCGCTCGGAACACGGCAGACGCGCCAACAAAGCGAATACAAAACGAAAAGCAAATACAATTCTCAGTTAGTTGGATGCGACGCGTCGAGAAGTTTTGACGTGACGTGTGTGTAGACAAGTTTCTCGAAATAATGCCGTCTTGTGTCTTGAAACACTGTAAAAATTGTTACCAAAAATTAAAAAAGGAAGATGGTGTTTCGTTTCATAGGCAAAAATTTATATTTTCATTCTGTTAGATTTTTTTTCCATGATAATTAATTGCTGATGACTTGAAACACAAAACCTCAACGATATCTATCAGTGTTGCTAATTTACGTTGAAATATTTTCCCTTAAATTAAAGAAGGTGTAAATGGGCTGTTAGTAGATAGTTTTTTTTTGTGAAACAGCTACGCTGCCGGCTTATTTCGAAGTACGCCGATTAATTTATTGGTACGCCAGCTGCTTGGTACGCAGATGGTACGCAGGCTACTTTGGTGGTACGTAGGCTACTTTTAAGGTACGCCAGCTACTTTCGAGGTACGCAGGCTACTTTGGTGGTACGTAGGGTACTTTGGTGGTACGCAGGCTACTTTAAAGGTACGCCAGCTACTTTCGAGGTACGCAGGCTACTTTGGTGGTACGTAGGGTACTTTGAAGGTACGCAGACTACTTTTAAGGTACGCCAGCTACTTTAGAGGTACGCCGGCTACTTTGGTGGTACGCAGGCTACTTTTAAGGTACGCCTGCTACTTTAGAGGTACGCCGGCTACTTTAGAGGTACGCAAGCTACTTTTAAGGTACGTAGGCTACTTTAGAGGTACGCCAGCTACTTTCGAGGTACGCCAGTTACTTTAGAGGTACGCAGGCTACTTTGGAGGTACGTAGGCTACTTTTAAGGTACGCCAGCTACTTTAGAGGTACGCCGGCTACTTTAGAGGTACGCAAGCTACTTTTAAGGTACGCAGGCTACTTTTAAGGTACGCCTGCTACTTTAGAGGTACGCCGGCTACTTTAGAGGTACGCAAGCTACTTTTAAGGTACGTAGGCTACTTTTAAGGTACGCCAGTTACTTTCGAGGTACGCCAGTTACTTTAGAGGTACGCAGGCTACTTTGGAGGTACGTAGGCTACTTTTAAGGTACGCCAGCTACTTTAGAGGTACGCAGAGCTGTACGAGGTACGTACGTACCTCTAAAGTAGCTGGCGTACCTTAAAAGTAGCCTACGTACCTCCAAAGTAGCCGGCGTACCTCTAAAGTAGCCTGCGTACCACCAAAGTAGCCTACGTACCTCCAAAGTAGCCTGCGTTCCTCTAAAGTAGCTGGCGTACCTTAAAAGTAGCCTACGTACCTCCAAAGTAGCCTGCGTACCTCTAAAGTAGCTGGCGTACCTTAAAAGTAGCCTACGTACCTCCAAAGTAGCCGGCGTACCTCTAAAGTAGCTGGCGTACCTTAAAAGTAGCCTGCGTACCACCAAAGTAGCCTACGTACCTCCAAAGTAGCCTGCGTTCCTCTAAAGTAGCTGGCGTACCTTAAAAGTAGCCTACGTACCTCCAAAGTAGCCTGCGTACCTCTAAAGTAGCTGGCGTATCTTAAAAGTAGCCTGCGTACCACCAAAGTAGCCGGCGTACCTCTAAAGTAGCTGGCGTACCTTAAAAGTAGCCTACGTACCACCAAAGTAGTCGGCGTACCTCTAAAGTAGTCGGCCTACCTCCAAAGTAGTCTACGTACCACCAATTTAACTGGTATATCTTGAAAGTATTCGTCGTACCGCTAAAGTACTCAGCGTAGCTCCAAAGTAGCCAGCGTACCACCACAGTATCAGGGGAGATCGCAGTGAAGGGCTAACTTGTAGTGGATAAAAAAATAACAGTAATATGCGCATCTCCTTTTCCAGGATACAAGCTATTCTCCTACCATATTATGTCGTTGAAATCGTAAGGCATAAAGAAAGAACCAACAAATACATTTTCTTTCATTAATTTGGCACTTTTTCATTAATCTGGCAACATTTCACGCACACTGATGCATGTGTTCAGACAGTGCTGTCACGCACACTCGAATAAATTTTGGCCGCACTTCCGTGTTCCGAGCGCGGTATCTGTTTAGTACTACATCTGTGTATAGACCTGCTTCTTTCTAGTTGGATTGATTAAAAACGACCCAAGCAGTTTGAGTTGTTACAGCGGTTTGTAAAAAAATATCCATCTTCTAACTAGGTAGGTAACGTGAAACTAGCCAACTTTGCCCGTTTTTTTATTAAAATCGAATTAATTTCGAGATTTTTCTATAAAAAGTGAAGTAAGTATGTTTCTCCATTTCTTACAACTATATGATTATACGCAAGCGTTCGCTTTGTATTTTATTTTTTAAATTAACATTTAAACCAAAATTTGTTCGATTTTAATGGCGGGCAAAATAATCTGGACTTTTAGCCAACATTGCCCACATCGAGATTTCATGCAATATAACTCTTAAAAATACATAGCAGACACCATGACTAGAATTTAGGGTGATCTTGGCCTAGGTCCCAAAATTTTTTTTGTAGTATTCATATTTTCGCAATAAAAGGAGTGGGCAATGTTACCTAGCGATTATTTCTCATTTCCATACAAGCTCCATCGAGCAGTTTAAAATTTTAAGGGTTGTCACGTCAGGAAATTATTGATTCAATAAATAATATTTTAACGTTTTTGTTGGAGGTGTTGGACCACATATTATAATATGCATTTGGATCCATGTTTTAGAAATAAGAAATGATATTTAAATCAAACACTACCTATGTTTATTAAAGTAAATGTTTATTAAAGTTAAGGTTAATAAAAGTATGAGGCACTAAGTAGTAATTTTTATAGGCTCGGGACCCTATTTCACGTCTTGATTTTCTTTGTCGAATTCTGGACTCGTGTTGGTTTTTCTGAAATTTAAAATAACATTAGCTAAATGAAAGCTAAAAAATTATAGAAAAAGATGAAAAGTGGCGCTTTATGATAATAAAAAATAGTGCATCGGGAAAGGTATAGTTTTTTATCAGTAGGAATAGTATACTTAGTATATTCAGAATCGAATCAGTGTGTATGACATCTCACAAACTTCGCCATCTAAGTAGGTATTAACAAACATAAACATTTACTATTAAATGTTCTAATTAAACAAGTGTTTGGTGTTTTGTTTCTGAGGTAAATTACTTACGTTATTAATTCAATCACATGTTACACCTATTACACCACCTATTACAAATTATCTAAATGTGACAACCCTGAGTACTTTTTGTTAACGGGCAATGTTGGCATGCACGGGTTTGAAAAGTTAAGGGTAATTTTGCCCATCATCTGAAGTTTAGATTTATAATCATCTGAATTCTGAAACTATAATTAAAATACTCTACAATTGTGAATCTATGACATACAGTAACATCAACTTACTTGCGTTTTTGCTATGATGTAAAATCCACAACCACTTCACTCAAGAAATTTGCCCGCCAAAACACACACTGCATTCGACAATTTCTGACGGGTTTTTTAATCAACTTGGGAACGAGTGCGATACGCAGTGTGGTCACAAATATAATCTATTTTTACCCAAGTAATGAATATTGCCATAAAACTAAAAAAATTTCGTATAGTAAGTGGATTTGCAAAAATTTTGCTTTTAGGGCAAAGTATCCTTGAATGGCAAAGTTGGCATGTTTCACGGTATATGGTTTGGTTCCCATCATTAAAAAACAAATCTTTGTAGTGTCACAGTTCTTTTTTGCTGAGTGAAAGAACCAACCGTGAGGAGTGAGGACCTCTTTGGTAGGTTAGGTAGGTATATATACCTCATTTTTGGCCATAGTATGGATTGAGTCCTTTATTGAGTCATTTCTGCATAAATACGTCCACTTAAGACCCCTCCTAACCCTTATCTTAAACAAAGCCGGCCCAAGTGGTGCAAGCAGGGTATCTAATCAATTTAAGTTAATGATTTTAATAATTATTCCAATCATAATATTTTTTTGCTATCTTTATGAACCTACTTACCTGATCCGTAGGTATAATATTATATTTAATTAGTTAGTAAGAAGAAAATACTTAACTGAAAGCCTACCTCTAAAAAAACTGTTTTTTTTTCTAAATGCGTACTTATATTTTATAAATGCTTAAGGTAATGGAACCAGTCTTGGACAGTGCACCAATAATGGACATATTGAAACATACATGCTTAAAATAACCAAACTCTAAATTTTTTTTTACCACGGCTACATTTTTAATGAACTGTAAGGACATCCGAACAAGATTTTTTCATTTTGACATTTGACGGCCGTATTGATCTGACATTATTTAAGGTCGTGTGAGTGCAAGTGAAACCAATTTTGAAAACTCCGTTTTTATTAGAAGAATCCTACTGCAGGTGGGTTACAATATTGACATTTTCAAAACTTTACATTATATTGAGAACGTTTGTTGATTTATTTAATGATTCATCATTAGTCTAAGGAGCATGATTGCACATAACCTCATCGTTAGGTCTCAATTAAGAGCTATTTTTTTTAACTGTTTATGACTGGAAACTTAAATGTGCCTTTACCCAATCATGGACAGTACTGTCCAACATTGGATTTTTGTGTTTTTGATATTGTTTTGTTTTTTTCTGGGTATGCAAAGGGAGACAAGACTGTTTATTTGAATATATTCTAATTATTACATTCATATCCAATGATGGACAGCAATGTCCAAGATTGGGTGTCCATGATGGTCCTGGTGATTTCCACTCTTTACTGTTATTTTCTTATTACCACAGATAATATGGCACCCAAACGAGATTATTCCAAAGAACAAATGATTAGAGCGATCGATGAAGTACAAAGAGGAGAAAAAATATCTGTAGCAGCTACCAAATATGGTGTCCCCAGAATGTGATCCCAACATAGATTACGTACAAAAAAAAAGAAAACGAAAAGAAACAAAAGATAGAAGAAAAAGAAAAACGTGCAAAAGAAAGAAAAGAAAAACAGATATTACGAGAAAAACTAGTGCAAGAAAAGAAAATAAATAAAGAAAGTAAGAAAGGCAAAGCAAATACTAAAGCAGCAAAGTCAACAAAGAGGAAACAAAATATATCAAGTTCATCATCGGAGGAAATTAACACTGATGTTGAATATCAAGATAGTGAATATGATTTAGAAGAAGACCTGTCTGAATCTGGATCTGAAGAAGATAAGATATCTTTGAAAACAATAGCACTGTCACAGAAGCAAACGAAAAGCAAATCCATATCCATACTAATATTATAAATGCGAAAGTGTGTCTGTCTGTCTGTCTGCTACGCTTTCCCGGCTCATCTTTTCAACCGATTTTGCTGAAATTTGGTATGGCGGTAGGTTATATCCCGGGGAAGGACATAGGCTACTTTTTATCCCGGAAAATTAAGAAGTTTCCGCGGGAATCAAAAAACCTTAATCCACGCGGACGAACATCTAGTATGTACAAGGTATGAAGGAGAATATTTTCCTGGCATAATTAAGAAAGCTGAGGGTAAACAATATGACATAAGCACAATGGTGTTATCTAAAAGTAATACATTTTGTTGGCCAGAAACCCCAGACCAAATATGGTACGATGAAAAAGCAATAATAGAATTTTATTAAAGAGCCAGTACAAATAAACAAACGTGGATTTTTTATAGTAGAAGAAATGACCAAATATTCACCGTTGGTCTTATATTTATGATGTTAATTATTTTATAAGTTGTACCTATGTAAGATCTCAAAACAAATGCGATTTGTAAGACTGCAGTTTTGTACTTGACTGATACAAACTATTTGTGCTGTTCCATTTACATAGTAGGATATGCTTATAATATAGGCTTGATTTTTGCTAAGTTTTGTATTTTTGTAATATTGATTTTTTATTTTTTGTTTTGTTTTTTCTAAAGAAGTTTTAATGATGCCAAAAAAATTACCATGTTTAAGTTTTTTTTTAATGTAAGAACAGATTTTTGATGTTATTATTTGATTAGGGTTGCGTAAAAATTGTTGAGAAAATGTTCATCACTAGGTGTCCAAGACTAGATTCTGTTTATGACTGGGTGTCCATTATAAGAATTTGACTGTTCATAATAGGGCCTCGATAAGGGTCCTTGAATTTTTTTAATATCTCAAAAGTGAATAATGGTGGAACGTAGGGTTGGACCTCATCTGGCAGCACGGAATCGCCTTTTTCCGTCGCCCTTTCTCTTTCTGTCGCTTAGAACTGCCATTTGCTAGACCGAGACAGAAAGCATAATGCGATAGCACGCGGCGGAATCCTCGAGGCGATCGGCATCACGGACAAAATGCAATGGTCGGCAGGGAGACTCCAGAACGCTGAAGCGCGCGATAGCATGCTAACGCATCCTTTCACCGCCGATCACTTGCTATCGCATGCTGTCTCACTCTATCGTACAATGGCGCACGCGGCCGCTCGTCAGCTCAGTGCAGCCTGTTCATTCATGCCGTACGGATGGAAATAACAATGACTGACGAAAATTTGATAGTTTTAGTGCAGAAATATCCTTGTCTTTATGACATGGAGTCGGCGGAATACAGTGACCAACACCGTAAAGAGAATGCTTGGGAAGAAATAGGGAAAAGAACCATCATGGATCATGAAAGGATATCATGAAAGAACGCGGCAGTATGCCACCCATGCTGCAGCATGCTGACGCGTGCGATCGCCTTTTTTGTCTGCGGAATGCGACAGCGCGCGTTCGCATGCGGCAGCATACTGCAGCACGTGGTAGCACAGGCGGAACAATTAATGCGATTCCGTGCTGCCATATGAGGTCCATCCCGTACTGTGCCAAATATATCGATTACTAAAAGCATGTTTTATTTACAGATATAACCTTTTCTTCCAATACCAAAAGAATAAAAGCAACAAATGCAAATAAACGCCGTTTTCATTCTTAAACCGTCCATGACTGGTTCCATTACCACTTAGGTACTTTTTATTTTTTTAAATAGGAACTCTTATTTTTTTTTTTTTAGATAATTTTTTTTTTAATTTAGAGGTCATCCCAAACATGGGCAAAGGCCTCCCCCCTCTTCATCCAGTGAGCTCTACTTGCAGCCAGACGTGTCCACAGTACGCCGAGGCCATCAAATTCTTCTAGATCAGTTCGCCAGCGGGTGCGCGGCCGGCCACGGCGACGCGTTATGTAATATGTACCTATCGTGGACACCAGACTGTGCTTTCTCTGAATACTTTTCTTGATGTTTTCTTGAATAGTTAGCTCACTCTGTAATATATTCTCTTCTAGCGCTTGCAGCTCAGCCTGATAGAGTTGTTTCTGGCTGATATTACTATAAATATTTGCTGTTTTTTCTTTGTAACAAAAGTCTCTTTTTGCTTGTTGTTTTATTTTCATTTTGCATCTTAAAATACGATGATCGGTATAAAAATTAAACTTGTTTATTATCCCTCCATCGTGGTACCTCGAAACATTTCTGGCAAGTATGAAGTCGATCTCAGATCTAGTAATAGAGTCAGGTGATAGATAACCAGGTCCATTTTCTGTTTGCTCTTTTCTTGAAGAAAGTATTGAGAATTTTGAGGTTGTGTTCTATACAGAAATCTATTAGCCTTTGACCATTCATAGTTCTTTTATCCGAAGAATAACGTCCAATCACTGTGTTCTCAAAATCTTTCCTTTTCCCAATTCGTGCATTAAAGTCTCCTATAATCATGAGATTAACTACTTTTCCTTGAATCGAGTTCTTTTGTGATGTTGCCTAGTTTGTCATAGAAATTACAGCAGTCTTCATCCGATGCTTGTTCCGTAGGAGCGTATACTTGAATTATTTCAAGGTTCTCATTACTTGACATTTTAAATGTCAGAGTCGCTATTCTGTCCGAAAACCTCTGAACTGAATTATATTATTCTTCCATCTTTTATGTACGCAGATACCAACACCATATAGACCCTTTGTTTCGCCGAAATGGTAGAGTATGTACTCTCCATATTCAGTAATATTCTCGCCGATTCTTCTAGTTTCACAGAGTCCAACAATGTCCCAGTTTATCTCTCCTAGGGCCTGATTGAGCTCCAGTTGTCTTTCTGGACTTTGTAGGGTTCTTGTATTTAGGGTTAAAATATTTAAATACCTATGTATTCTTTACTTTTCTGTTGTGTATGGATTGAAGTTTGGGGGGAATAGTCGCTGTCTCCCTCGGTGACAAACCGTCGTGGGAGATTACAGCTGTTGTAACTTAGGGTTTGCGATGTACTTAACTATGCTTGCTCGTAGATTTGTAGAGTCGTGGATGTTGAGAGGAACTTTTGCTAGTTGCTATTCGTTAGTGTCGTCATTGGAGGCGGTCGGAGGCAATTTGAGACGTTCTCCCCTTTTTTGTACAAACTCTAGCATAGAGCTTTGGCTTCCCCGAGTTATTTTTTTAAGAAGTAAATACCTACCCAATAAAAATAACTAGTGGTTCGCCCCGAACTGAGACCTCGCGGTATCCTAAGCACAAACGAATAAACTTTTATCTATTGACATCCTTGTGAAGTTCTGTTAAAAATACTGAAGCTCATTAAAAAATAAATAATTTCGTTTCCTTGTAGTTTATTTATCTAATTTTAGTATTTGTTGTTCAAGTACAGGATATATAATTCAAATAATTGATCAAGTTTCAGGCTCAGCCTTTCAGAAAATGGAAAGTTCTGAGGTCAACTTTGGACGTTAGAAAATCTACACTTTGAAAGCCCCCCATTTCGTCAATTTTAGGGGAAAAATTAAAAAAATATATATTTTAACCATAAAAAAAATATTTTACTTCGACTGGAGGTCATCGGTTTACATATTAAGTATACCTATTTTTTGAAGTAATTACGTTCAGTACCTAATTCAGAAGTTATAAGGCTCTGACAGACGGACGGACGGTCGGTCGGACGGACCTTTGATTATAAAGGGACGGACGGACAAGTGCAAATTAACTCAACTAGACTCGGAGACCTTCGCTTCGCTCGGTCAAAAATCAACCGAACGGCCATTTCTGGCCGAAGCCGAAGCCTTCTAAAAGCTAACTATTGCCACAACCTTCGGTCAAAGCCGAAGGTTCAATATTGTCTAAGAGTACACTAAAAGTGAATAAAACAATGACTATTTTTAAGGTGTACGTTTAGGTACGTTGGGTGATGCTTTGGTTTACTACTGGCGATGGCGGCCGGCCGGCGTAACGGAGTGTGATCCCGCTCCCTGCTGTTGCGCTCTCGCGCGTTTTAAACAGTTCATTCATTTTCGATGCTTGCTACTTGCTAGAAACCTACCGCTTTGGCTAAAACTTCAGCCCATTTTAGCCGAAGCAGAAGATGGTATTTTTGGCCAAATTGGTGGCCGAAGCCGAAGCTTCGGTCTGACACTAACAAAAACTTAAGTAAAATCGCATCTCGTAAGTTGACCCAAAATGGCGGTTGTCTGCGCAGGTACAGTCAGCGTCAAAATTGCATATAGAATAAGCAAACAAGTTGCTTTGCATGCGGTCGGACACCCACACACTTACAGTAGTATAATATAAGTCATTCAGCTTGTAGGTATTGTAATAGCTGCGTAATATCGATAATTTCACACCCCAAGTAAGTGAGCTCAATGGCGAGGCGTGGAACTACTCAGACTGCGCAACGCAACTGTTGTAGGTTCAAATCTCGACCCCGTGTAACCTGTTTTTACTGTTTTTATTTGATAAGTGATATTTTTATACCAGTAATAGCATATGCGGGTAGTTTAAAATATCACTGAACAGATATGGTGTGTGTTCCGTTATAAGCACTGCGAGCACTGGCAGTGCTCTTTACTGGGGACTTCCAGTGCTCTCAGTGTATTTCGGAACGCACCCCATGTCACTGAGTACTGACGGACGGAAGATTTGACAATCGTTAGTCGTTACTAGCAAATACTACAAAATTATTATAATTTACAAAGTTTTGCTGTTTCTTATCTTCAACAATAATGCAGGCTAATATTAATATGCAGAAGAGGATGCATATTATTAATGAGCTAAATAATATCGAATACAATATAGCTCAAATTTGCAATGAAACTGGTTTCACCGTGAGTATGTAACTATTGTTTTTATTGTTAAAAAATGTGTGTTCATAAACTTAGGATTTGTTACATAACGTTTTATAAGTAAATAACTATTAAATTTAGGCAAGATACTTAGTAGTTTCAAAAGTGGTTATTTTAATCTCGCTGTTTGGTTTTTAGTGGACAACCAAGTTGGGTGTCGCATCCCGACGAAGAGAGTAATGCTTCACAACGAAGACATAATATTATGGATAAACAATATGAGAACAATAGCTTCATACCAACTGCCGAGTTCGCGAACATGTTCGATACTTAAACACCAGCGCCAAAGCTGCACATTATAAGACATGGAAGTGTTCTCCAGCTGTTGATGTGCCACAACTATCATTTGTGCATGATAATTGTTGTCCTGTGCATCGAACACATATAGTGCGTAATTGGTTTAATCAAAACCCAGACAACAGTTATTCCCTGGCCAGTAAGATCACCAAACTTAAATCCTATTGAATATTATGAGGTTTGATGGTGCAAAGGTGGGATAATATGCGAAATGAAAGGACTGCAGAGGAAACGGAGGCTCACTGTTGGAAGTATGGGAGAATATATTTAGGGGAACGGATATCTGTCCCAATATTACAAACGGATTAACCCGGCGGCGCTTGCTTGCTGTTATTGAAAAAAGTGGAGGTTCTATTGAATAGTAATACTTTTAAAGCTATATAAAATTTAATTTTTATGTCTTTAAATATGAAACATAACGTATTTTATTATTATTAATAATTATTATTAGTATATCTTATCAAAATTAACAGACGAAAAAGCAGCGCCGCCCATTGGTTACTAGATTTTTAAGGTTTAGCTTCAATTTTCTTTTCTTTATGAAAACGATTACTTAAGCTATAACCTTAAAAAATTATAGAAAAAGTAGCTGAAGTTATTTATTACTTTTGAGAAAATGTAACATGATAACAATGAAAATAAAGTCGATTATCTAATAAAAAGTGTTTCATCCAATTTATTTTGTTTGTTTTATTAATTAACACCACTAACATAGTTACAAATAGTAAGTAACGTTTATAAATGGATGTTATGTATGTAAATAAAGATCTATTATAATAAAGAATAACACACAGACATTTATTCAAAACAAAATAAAAACTGCATAAGAGATTCGAACCTAGGTCATATGATGCCTCGTGTATCAATTTCCAACTATATTACCACGACACTGGGAGTGGTTACTGATAAAGCGATGAAATAAACAATCACAATAGACAAGTTTATTGAATATAAATGTTTTGAACCTAATGCTAATGTCTTAAGGTTGATATTGTTGACAGTTTATGGTAATAGGCAGGTAGTATTGAACTGAAATCGTTTGAACCTTATGTTGTTGAATTAAGGTTGATAATATTATTGACAGTTTATGTTTATCAGTGTGAGTGACCACGTAAGTGATTCACAGCATTGCTTGCACGCGGTTTTAGCCTTAGAGCTATGTATGCAATTATGCCGTCGACTGTACATTGTACTACAGGGCCGAGAGGAGCATGCGCGGGGAGCGAGGGGCGGAGAGCGAAGGCGTGGAATCTATGGTAACGCGCGGCCCACGGACCTCAAACCGCACTTCGTTTGACACCCGAAATGTGTTTCTGCCTCAGATTAATTACCTTGAGGCACAGCCTTGAGGTTTCTGCGCATAGTTCAACTTACGGGGCGGCTATTATAAGTAAATTAGTAATTTCTCTAAGTATTGTAAGTACTCTACTCCACCTGTTTTGAATTTGAGATATAATAGTTTATGAATACAAAGCCGCTGCAAACAAGTTGCACAAGACCGTGCTCTGTGGCGATCCATTCAGGAGACATTCGTCCAGCAGTGGACGTAGGTTGAGACGACGATGACGACGAATAACAAGCCCGACAGATAAATAACTTTTTACTAAAAACTATGTAGGTAAGTATGTACCTATGTAAGTATATTCTTTAGTATTGTACCTACACCACAAAAACACAAAAGAAACAAAATAGGTACAAGGAAACTTAAAATCATTGACCTAAGCATAAAATATAGGTACAATAAGGCGGTCTTATCGCTAAGCAGCGATCTCCTCCAGACAACCTTAGCCCTAGGGAAAGTACTTAAAATAAAATTCAAAATAGTTTCAACTTATTTATTTATCGAAGTACACCACAAAACCACTATAGCACCAAACATTACTTACAAATGTACAAAATTGTGCATGTTCAATCTAGTTTTGTTTAGCTGGCACAAAAGATGATCAAATCGCCTGAGAAATCGTCTTGGAGAAACGCGTAAGCGACATCTAAACCGCGTTTAAGCCCATATCTAACGATTTTATTTTTTATTTCTAACACGGTTTCATTTTTATTCCAAGATTAATAATTGAATCGCGAATTTGTAGTCAGTTGACAACTTTCGCTAATTTGAATTCCAATTCCGTTTTACACCATCTACTTATAACTAAAATGACGGCTCTATTTTTATTGCATTCTCTTTCGGAATATTTAAAGTTGGCATTTTAGTTTAGAGACTGTGTTTAACAGAATTGGCCTCAAAGTGTGCCAAATTAGTAAAAAAAATATCAAAAATGTGTTGGACAGTCTCGAGCCAAAAAAGCAAAAAGCGCGCAAACCTGAATAAAGTTAACAAAGTCCTATGCGCCCTCCTATGCATAGCATGTCGCATAAGCGTTCTTGCGGCGAGCGACTTGTTTGCGTTTTAAGTCAGCCAAGCAAAAATAGATTGTATTGGCTCCTGTTATAAAGCCATCTAAAAACTAAATAGTCTCACAGGTTGTGATTACAGCGTAATTGAGTATTTTAAGTTTATTTTCATTTGAAATATAAAGTTAAGTTAGTATAATATTCACTATATCATCATCATTGTAGCGGTCAATCATGGTTCAAGATTGCTTTAATCAGTTGTTCTAAGGGCTGCTATTCCCTCCACGAGGAGTCCATCTGTGTTTCATGATCAGACTTTTGTTTTAATCGAGGATATTGTAATGTTTTATCATATTAATTATGATTATATTATCATACTTATTATGATTATATTACAATAGCCCTAGTTTAAATATAACATAATAATTATTATATCATCTTGCTGGAAGTCGGTTAATTCTATATCACATTTCAAACTTTGATAAACTTTAATATTTTTAACTTTGATATACATGGCTAGTTACCACCCTACCGGCAAAGACGTGCCGCCAAGCGATTTAGCGTTCCGGCACGATGCCGTGTAGAAACCGAATAGGGGTATGGGTTTGCCAAGCCCCTAACAGCCCACTACCATCTAATAGACTGCATCATCACTTACCATCAGGTGAAATCGCAGTCAAGGGCTAACTTGTAGTGGATAAAGACATAAAAAAATACTATTTTTACACCATAAAATAAAGTTAACATCACTTTTTCTGAAACAAAACTAAACAGGTACTTATAAAAACTAATTCCAATTTTGACCACTGGGTCAGTTAAGTTTGTGGGACTATAAAATTTAGTCTCATAATCAAAATTGCACGGTCAATAATTAATCAATTGGTTATTTAACAACAAGTCAAATCAAAAACGTTTATTTCAAACGTCAAAACGCGCCCATATTATTATGGGATACTGTATGAAACAAATACCTAAAAGCCACAAACCAAAATAAGAAGATATTGTATGAAATACTTGGGACTTCATCAAAATTCGTCCCACTTTTTGAAGTGAAACTTCTTTAGAATCGTTGTGATTTGAAAATTCGATGAAACGAAAAATCGACACCAAAAAGAGACAAACATATTCATAATAGGATTTAGCCTGCGAGAGAGTGAGATAGAATACAAGTTATATTTACTCATTATCTCGTAGGCTACTTTTCTAAAGTTTCATTTCAGCCGTGTGTGAATTGCATACACACACTTTTTTTTACTTCAATTGATAGTTTAAACACAGGAGACGTGGATATTACAACTTTTGGAAGATCCTCTATTTAATAATAATTAATCACTAAAAATTTATTTATTTGACTTGCTATCAAATACCCAAAGTACCAACTACAGTCGTACTCATTAACAAAACTGACGTACATTGTACTTATTAAGTAATTCCATGACAACAATGTTTATTTTAACAATGAAAACAGTACAATGACCCCGTTTTGGGCTGACGCTGAAACTTAGAACCCTCGTTCCAATAAAATTAATCTTTTATTTTATTACTTACTTACTGAAAAATTTATGCCACTCTTTTACTATAAATAACTAACTATTGTACATGTCCACTCTTTTACATAACAATAATTTATTTAGGTTAGTAATTGATTACATACATTTATTATCTTAAAGACTTGAGTTGTGTGTTTTATGTCACATTGTGCATTATACCAGAGAAACAACATTTAAATTGTGATAAAAATGGCAGTCAAATAGTTACCTAACTAATCTAAGAATCATTTTAATATTAGTATCTCAGTATGTCAATATTACAAGTACATTTCTCAATTAAGCATAAATTATGAAGTATTTATTACACAATTATTAAGTTAATATTATCTAAATAAGTGTTACTATAAGCACTGTACAAATATGTATCTATCTATAACAATTTATTATTATGTACACCAAATCTAAACTAATAACTAAACAGGGAAGAGTCGAGTCACACACAGTTACCTTAGGACAAGTTTGATCGGCTCGATAAGATCGTTAGATTTGAAGTATCGAAATCCTAAAGGATTCGTATCCTACAAGGGTTTGTATGAGATTTCACAATCGCAAACGCGCGTTGGCGCGAGTTAATGTCGCAAATCAGGAGGTTTATTTATTTTTATTCTTTTTGAACAGAATATGTCAAATAACTGACAAAGAAATAAAGGTGAAGCTTATCTCTCAAATAGACTCACAGAATAGACTTCAGCTTCCAGAGGACTAAGCTCTCACGGTTTTTATACGCACTAGGCGAATACAAACTATGAAACAGCGCTGTCAGCATACTATGCATAAGCCTACTCGTGGCTTCGGTATGGAATAGTCCTATGGGGTCAGAGCCCTGACGTAGGAGACCTGTTTATATCTCAAAAAAATGCATACGAGTGCTTGTTGTAAATATTAAGCAACGCGATAGCTGTAGGCCACATTTTATAAATAAAAATATTCTAACCCTACCTTCCATTTACATAATGGAGATGGCTCTGTTTGTAAGAAAAAATATACACCTGTACAAAACTTTCGTAAGCACAAAAATTCAAAGAGATACACGCAAGAAAAAAAAACTGGTTGTACCCTGCTTCAACCAAATAACATTAGCGCAAAAAAGTCCATATTTTAGATCCGTAATAATTTATAATAAACTTCCAAATTTTATTACAGACGAGATCAAAGAGACAAAATTTAAAAGTAAATTAAAAAATGGCTAATCCAAAAATGTTTTTATAGCATAAAAGATTTTTTAAATGAATAGACCCCAATAATACGATCAATTAAATTAAATTAAATTACTTAAATATAAAAATATGTTAATTACTATCCGAAATTTGTTATTACTATATCGTTAAGTATATTATATATATATTCTGTGCAAAGATAAATTAATATGTAAAAAGATAAATAGTTAGATATATGTATATATATATATATATATATATATATATATATATATATATATATATAATTGTGTTAACATGTAGCAACGCCCTGACAGGGCCTCATGTCCATGCATGCTAATAGCTAATTGTATTATGTATTAAAATGTATTAGTAAGTAAGACATGACAGCTATCAATAAATGAAATGAAATGAGGTTGTTGAGATGTAAAATCACATGCTAAACCTTCAGAGTAAAGTAGACTTATTCATTCTATCAATTTGTATGTCGCTTGGGTTTCCGCGTGGGTTGGATGTATGGATGAACTCGCGCTCTCAAAACAAGGCACGAGCAAACTTGTACTAAGCCTACAGTAACAAAAACATTTTTCAAGCTATCTAAGTATCTCTAACAGATTTCATAAATAGTTTTGTAGTCTAGGCAACGGGGCGGTCTGTTGTATGGAGACCCCCACATTGAATCCTCAGTCGATGAAACTTGGCAGGGTTTTAGTATTGGATGATCCAAAACTTACACAAAAATATCCACCAAAAAAAAAACCAGAAGTTAGGTTTTTATACCTAAAACTACAAATAGCTTAATATTTTGAACTGAATAATATCTCGCTCCATTTTTTTTTTACCAAACTAATTAATAGCCTTATTATGAGGTACTCGTTAAAAATCCAAAACATTATTTAAACGGACCTATTTTTTTTTAAAGTGGTTACCTTTTTTTGTCCGTAATTTCGGCAAAAAAATTGCTCATTCAATTTTTTATTTTCACATGTCCTTAAAATGCTGTTTAGCATAACGTATAAGAAAATCCAACAAAATATTTATACCAAAATCAATTTATCTCACTTCAAATTAAAATTATCTATTACTCGGTATGGAAAACTTCTCATACCTATTTCTTTTCTTTATTATAGTAGGTAGGCAAATTTACACTCAAAACCTAAATATCCAACAAAATATCCATGCAAAACACCGAATTAAACCGAACGTATGAAAACTAAACTGCGCTTACGCGATAATGTATCTTAATCCTTCTTCTATTGGGTATAGTTTAGCGTGCGCGAGCGAAGCGTTGAAATCACAATCATAACATCATAATCATATTATTACTCCAGTGTGGATACTACGGGTGGATATGGTTGTCGTCACTCGTTAGCACTTACTGTCTTCTACAATGCAATAATAGCAGGCACTGGGCAGCACATCAGGTTTTACATTAGGGCTGCGATATTTTCGCATTGCCGGCCGCCCCTATTTCTATGGCGCGTTAATTAATTTTCATGATATCTTCTAAGATATTCATCTGAATCAAATGGTGTTAAGGGCGAATTTGGTATATATCAAATACTTGAGATGACTAACCATTTTATTTTGATATGGATTAATACAATGTCAGGAAAAAACACCTTCGAAAGTAAAGCTTTGTTTTAGACCAAATCATAAAAATGGTTATTGTGAGACAACCTTTAAAGATAGATATATTTTATCGCGGAATTTTTTTAGAACTTTTTAAGAGGAACAATTCCAACTTTTACTATTTACACAGCGCACACCAGCTCTCCGTGGATGAAGCTCTGAGATGGGACGATTTTTTCCGACGTCATTCACATTATTGCAATTTTCGTAGGGATCTCTAATTTTTTTAAAATAAAATATAGCCTATGTTACTCGCTGATAAAGTAGCTTGCTATTAGTGAAATAATTTTTTAAATCAGTTGAGTGGGCAGTTTTTGAGTTTATCCATAACAAACAAACAAACAAACAAACAAACAAATCTTTCCTCTTTATAATATCAGTTTAGATAAACAATATAGCGTTACAGAAGATAAATTCAACATTAATAAAAACCACTAACTGTAACGACTTACCTTCAAGGTATATTTCCATAGTTTAATTAAGGGCCCATAAAAAATCTTATTTTTGAGCTTTGTTTGAATAAATATTTATTTCTGGTTATCCTTAACACAGATCTAAAAAATCTAGCTAGGATAGCCAGTTCTTGATCTTGCAACATTTTATCTACATTTTTTGATGTAAGCACAATAATATTGTAAATCTTCAAATAGTTCCAAGATCAATTATTATAATGTATCGATAGTAACATAATGATTGAAAATAAACGATTTATTTATTTATTATTATTATTATTATTATTTAATTGATTTCTTCTCATTACTTCTAGAATTTGAGAAAATGTACTAATTATATTATGTTTAAGTTGGTATTTTGCACGCCAGAAATTGGCAAACTGCATAAAGCCTTATTACTGTAAACATATTTAGACTTTTATTGTAATTTGTAAGTATATAAATAATTATATATAATAAATGAATTGTACGCCATACGCCAATTGAAGTCACTGGGCTGCTGGGCATATTCAAAAATGATGTTAAGAACCATTATCTTGCAAACTAAAGGCAACAAAAATTATTGTTTAAGCTGAGTCGAAATAAATATATTATAATACTTTTCAAAATTAACCCATATACCTAATAAAATGTACAATAAATTAGTTACACCTAATTAGTTAGTTAGTCCTAACACATGTTGAACACATTACAAAAGTCCTAAATTTATCCATACTAAATGCGAAAGTGTGTTTGTTTGTTGGTTGGTTGGTATCCTTCATCACGCTTCAACGGTGCAACGGATCGACGTGATCTACCTTTTTGTTCCAAGAAAGTTAACAGTTCCTGTGGGATCTCATGCTGATTTTTACGTATTTTTGATTCAATCATACGGCAACGAAATAACAATTCGACGTGATTTTTTAGGACCAGGAAAGTAACATGGGCTACCTTTGTCCTGGAAAAACTAATAGTACCTGCAGGATAACATGATGTCACTTATCACGTATTTGTCCTTCAAGCATGCCAAAAGCTACTCATTAACGTGATTTTTGCATGGATAGAACTGAAGATTTGGTAATTTATATGGCCTTCCTTTAATCCCAGAAAATGTATGGTTCCTGTTGGAGAGCTAGCTATTTTTCACGAATTTGGCGCATTCACGCGTTCAACTACTCGGTTTGTCAGTTACAGTTTGAGTTTTTGCGCTGATATAGTTGCGACAAAAAGTAACATAGGTTACTTTTCGTCGCAATGATTAAATAGATCCCGCAGCATCTTATTAAATAAGATTGAAATAGATCGCGTAGCATATTATTTTATGGGATCTATGCCAAAAGAAACAAAAAAAAACTGCTTCAAGTAGACAACCATCACTTTTTACCATTGAAAATGGTTATCAGATGCAAATCGCCTGAGACGTATTTTTGGCCATAGCTCCGAGGATTTAAGGAGGATCGAGATAGGAATAGTACCAAGAGTTGAGGAATTTATCGAGACATATTGTGTGAACATTTGAATTTTGAAAATCGGCTTGTAACTTTTTTTGTAATTATTTCGAAATTGTAAATATTTCGGGAAAAAACCGACTTAAGAAAAAATTAAAAAAGGGTCCCAGGGTATTAGTTTAGCTACAAAATGGCGAAAAAATTCTGAAAATCGGTTAATAATTGTGACCTGTAGGTGGTCCCTTTAGATTTGGAGTTGTAGAAAAACGGATATTTTCGTATATAAAAAGTGATGTAGCTTCTATGATTATTGACCCATCGTAATGGTAGTGGTGTTTAAAGATGCGGATGCAGGCGAGAAGTGCATTCGAGTTGGAATTTTTAAAATCAGATAATACGTTTTTGAAAAATTTTGATGAAGAGATTAACGTATTCATTTTCAAAGCTCCGATTCTTGCGGGGACTGCGAAATCTGTCATTTTTTTATAGCTATTAAATCAGGCACTTGCATGTAAAAACCCATATTATACTTGCTCTAAATCTTCTTTTCTTTAGTTTTTTTCGGAGATGGTAATGAATTTTAATTTTCTTTAATTTTGTAGTTGATTAAAATAACCATAGATGCAGATAAGTAATTTAAATTGTAGTGTAGTAAATGCTATAATTTGATTTTTTCGCTTTGTGGCCAACATCGCTTTATTGGCATCTCTATTCTGGTACACTAATGAGAAAAAAAAATATCTTTCTCACTTTCTTTGCATCGTTTTGAGGCAAAGAATAACAGTTCCAAACAGACGATTACAAATGAAAATCTCGTTTACACTACAAAACTTCTTTTAAACATACAAAACTTCTTATTATATTCGGTAACGCGGTGCGTATAGAGTTGTCTTCTATATATATAATGCACTGTATGTCCCGGGAAAGAGATGGCAATAAAGCAATGTTGGCCGCAACGGGAGAAAATTATCATATTATATTTTATTTAATAAACTAGGTACTTAAAGTTACTTAAATTTAACTTTCACATAATATTATGTAAATTTTTGTTATCTAAGTACTTAATTTTAAAAAAGTACAGAAGAATTCTTAACAGGTTTACCAATATTTTTTTTGGAAAATAGTTAAGTAAGTATATCGAAAAAATTGTAGCCAATTCGTCTCCGTGGATTAAGTTTTTTACTTAACTCCGTAATATTCCAAAATTACCTCTCCGGAATACAACCTATCTCTGTACCAAATTTTATCAAAATTGGTTGAAAAGATGGACCGTTAAAGCGTAGCAGACAGACAGACAGATACACTTTTGATTTCATAATATTAGTATGTATAATAGTTTTCAAATAAAAAGCTTTCAAAGATCGCAAAAAAATTGTATGACCCCTTAAACAACCAAATGCGAGAATACCCTTGGGTACAGTGCGAAGACACACCAATTTCAAAGACCATTTTGTGTTGGGACGATATAATTGTTACTTTACGGCTAGGGAAATACAATCGAGAACAAAATGTAATTCAAATTTCATAATCATCACTGTGAGGCTAGAAACATTATATTTTAAAGCAGTTTTCGTTGCACAAACCAGTTTTAGAGCAATCAGTTACTTTAACGCTCAAGCAATACGGTTCAGAACGCATTGATCGTCATACTGATTGTCATTTGCAAAAGCTTTTGATTGAAAATTGAACTGTCGAATCAACGAAATACGGTCGGTTATCGAGTACAGGCTCGCGTCGCCGTAGGCATATTATCTCGGTCTCAGGACGTCACCACGCTCCTGCTTCCCCCGATTGATTAAATACAAAATATTTCTTTAGAAAATGATTTTAGTTTTTAATGCGTTTGATTTTATTATTTTTGATATTTTCATAGTTGATAGGAAAAAAATATTGTAATCGTATCAATAAAAAAAATTGACGGAGAAATTTTTCACTACGAATAAAAAGGTAACTTTTGAAAAAAATATAGACTGATAGTATATTTGTTGGATTTTAAATTTTTAGGTATTAAACGGCAATAAAAGGACATTCCAGTGAAAAGTTTCAATGAGTAAATTTTCCGATGCAAGTAACATTAAAAAAACATATTTTTTCAAAATTTGATTGTTCCATCTTCGAGTATTTGTTGGATATTTCTTATTTAGTTTCCATACCTTTACATGAATATTTCAAGTGAAGAAAGTTTTGACGGATCATTTTTGCGGACCAAGATATTAGACATAAAAGAGTTTAGGTAAAAATACCTAACTTCTGGTAAAAAATTTTGTTGGATATTTATAAAATACCTTTACGTTATGATACTTTATCATACTGTAAAGTTTCGTCGTCTGAGGAATTACTGTTGGGGTCCACTAGCTTCCTTTCCTAGACTATTGTGCGAGCGGCAGTCGCCAGCGCGGCATTCAAAAGCCACAATATAAAATTCCATTCTCCTTAAGGAGATTTTCGTTTAAGGCTAGAGGCAAGCGTGGGGATTGTGAGAGCACCAACGTGGCCATAATGGTGCCGCCTGGATACCTTTAGCTAGTAACCGTGTTCTTTGAGTGTCCAATCTTAAGTAAACATCCGCCGTGGCGCCCTCTGCGCGGTCTGACCACAGTCGCTCAGCTAGCGCGGCCGTGCGTGGCCACACTCTTGCGTCCAGCCCCCCAGAGCCTAACTGCTCAGTCCACTGACAAGCCGCACCGCCATCCACTCTCCATGGCTCCACGCCCGTAGCCAGCCCCGGCATCTCCTCTATCCAAGGCCGATGCTCGTATATTTGCTGCCACGACCGATACGGCCCGCAGTGCCCGTCCGAGCTATCGCGCCACGAACCGAACCCACAGTCTAAGTACCACGCGTCCACGTGCGATAGAATAGAGCGATAGCCCGCGTCCAACACCGCCCGAGATTCAGGCCACCGAGACGAGCCCCATATTTGCACACCGAAACGCTTTTTGTCCAAACGCTCAAGGTATGGTGTGTGCGTTAAACGCGAAGACCAAAGAAGCGTCAATTCGGGTAGTTTGCCACCGTTAGCGCGTTCGAGGGCAAGCATTGCACGCTTCGTGAAGTCGAACCATAGCTCCATTGGGTCCGTGTCGTTGAAATGCTGTGACCAACAGCGTTCCGATACCTCGTCGCCGCCCAGGTGGAATATATCATCGACCCCCGTCAGTTGAATGATCTCGGCGTATATGCGTTCTAGGAGTGCGTATACGTTCTTATTCCGCGGGTTTAGCTGGCCACAAGGAGGCTCGCCGCAGTATGTACTCCACGGTTCGACTTCGACACAGTGCGCTAGCGGACCTAGTCCAGCCATCGGACCCCAAGTCCAAGCTCTGCCAACATGCGCAGGCGCATCTACTTCGATTAACACGCGTATTCCACGCAATCTAGCTCTTCGGACTATAGTTCTAACATCATCAGTCGTGTATACTGCCCCTGGACCGTAAGCGCCGTGCTGTGCCAATTGTGGTACACTGTTCAATCTTAGAGGAAAAGATTGGGAGTCGCTGACGTGCCAATGGAATGTGTTGAGTTTACACGCACCCATGGCGTCAATAGTTCGCAATATGTCACTCACGGGGAAGTAATTTCGTGCCGTATCTAACAGGAGTCCTCGGTACCGGAATCTTGGTCCATCCTCTACGCTTGCAGCTTCAAGAATTAGAAGCGACGCAGCGTATGGGTCCAGCCAGACTAGTTGGGAAAGAGTTTCTAAGCCATGTCGAGCGCCGATGAACGAGCGCGCGGTTATATCGACCATGAGCGAGTATCCTACAGGCCGTAGAGTCAATTTGTAGGTTTCGTCGGTGTCCTGTCGCATACGCGGGTCAGCGGTTCCGTTGACTGTGACTCTGATGAGTACATCGTGGGGAGTTCCGGTGCTCGATCGTCTGCCCTCTAAGCCTGCGTTTTTTTCCAGTGATTTTAAGTCTTCGACCATTAAGCTGAAGGCATCTACGAGATGTTCTTTTACTTCTCGGGAAGGAGATGAGATCACTTGTAAGGAGAAGCCGTTGGACCGCACGTGGACAGCGGCGGTGGCGAGGCTGACGGGGCCGGTGGGCTGTGGCCATAGTTGCGTGGAAGCACACAGCATGTTGCACGTTGGAAGCGACTGCAGTATGGGTGTTTCCGTCGCAAGGAACCTCTCGCAGCGGTCGTTCCGGCAAATCCATGACCATTGAGGAGCGACATTTCTGAAACGGAAATAAGTAATCGTTTTACAGCTTATAATAAATAATAACTAAAGTATTGCATTATTATAATTTGCTTGCATTTGACTAAGGTGCAATCCACCTGAAATTAATATGTCTGCAGCTAACTCTTTGAAGTTATTAATATTAGGAATAACGTAGGTCAAATGGAAACCGAAGTGGATTCCAAACCTGAGTCAAGAGAACCTGAGTCAACCAACACAGATTCAAGAGTCGAGTGGCCTATTTGTGACAACGCATATCAGTCGATTGCGATTGTTAAGCAACGTTGACCTAAATCGGTATCTGGAAGGGTGACCGGATTTGGAGGTTCTTTGGCCCCTTCGTGTCTTCCGTGCCACGGAGAGCACGTTGAACCGTCGCGTCGGTTAAGCTTATTATCTAACACTAATATTTTATAGTAAAATCGTTATAAACCTTAGAGTTAAAATACTCAAGAGTCTTACTACTTACTTGAAAAGAGGTCACGACTGAGTAATGAGGAATACAGAATCATTCCAAGGAAATTCCAGAAAATATATATTTCAGGATATATTTCGGAGAGTGTGCTCAAGAACTATTTGTACTGGTTCCTCCGTCACCTTTTTATCATGGAACCGCAAGGCATCGACAAATTCCGCGGGCTCGTACGAAGCGATTTGCTTCCTCGTTTCTAATTCGAACCGCTAGGATATGGAATGCCCTTCCGGCTTCCGTTTTCCCCTCTTCTTTTAAGTACCTTAAAACCAAGAGTGAATAGGCATCTTCTAGGCAAGCGCGCTCCACCTTAGGCTGCATCACCACTTGTGCAAGTCTGATTGCAGCCAAGCGCTAGCCTTTATATATTAAAAAAAAAATCTCACGCGTATAGCGAGTGCAGGGGTCTATGCGCGTCGTCGTCGGTCTGCTGCCGCCAGTACAGCAGCGCGGCGGCCGTGCATGCGGCAGCAGCCAGCAGCAGCAACGCGCGCCGCAGCCGCCGGACGCGCGAGAAGTGCGCCCCAGCGCCTTAATATGAGAGAGAGAGAAACGTATAACTCACGCGTATAGCGAGTGCAGGGGCCTATGCGCGTCGTCGTCGGTCTGCTGCCGCCAGTACAGCAGCGCGGCGGCCGTGCACGCGGCAGCTGCCAGCAGCAGCAACGCGCGCCGCAGTCGCCCGACGCGCGAGAAGTGCGCCCCAGCGCTCCGCCCTAGCGCTTCCCCCCAGGACTTCATTATCTAGCGGCCGGTCTTCAACTGAAAAATAAAAAAATACATTATAAGTAGGTACATATTGGTAGGTACGTAAGGTTCGGGAAACATAGTCTTAAGTAGATTTTTACTATAAAAATTTTTCAGTATTCTGCAGCAACATTAGGCGTGGATTAAAGTACAGCACGTGCGCGAATTGAATGCCTTTGGACCCTGAGCGAATGTCTTCGTTCCGTTTACTACAAGAACTATTATTTTCGATAAGCGTTCGAAAGATATCAGACAGGTGCAAGGTGCAAGGTGTTCGGACTACGAGCCATTGCAATGTGTTGCAACACAACACATGTGTTGGTTCAAACCTAAGTAGCTTATTAACGACCTCAATTTACATAGGCCCTGTCAAACAAAGAATGTGAACTTATTTTACTAACGCCATCTAGTCTGAAAAGCGGGACAGCGCTATGGCGGGGACAAAGACAGGCCTATACAGGTGTGAAGCGCGCTCTACAGGTCGGACGCCCAATTTATTTCCTATGAAAGGGCCCATCTAGTACCTTCATATATTATATTGATGAGTTCAACTACATTCAATTTATTATTTAACCCGCAAAACTATTTGAGATTATACGCGACAAAAGAATCCATAATAATGGTAGCTAGTGTAGGTAGGTGTGTGATAAATAATATGAATACCTCCTAATCAATAAACCCATACAATATAAACTTGCCTATATTTGAGTTAAAAGCAACATATCACGGGACTCCGTGAAACGTGAAAGACAGGTGAAATTGGCATTGAGATAGATATCCGAGTATTCCTGTAGCAGATGAGCTGAAAGGCGCCCTAGATGCCAGTTTTAGGTCACCAAGATTGACTGCTCTTTTTTCAAACGCTAGAAGTACCAAATTCAATACTTGAGTAATTGATTATAGTTTTGTAATTGAGAGAAACATGTAAGTATATTTTAAAGGGGCAATCGGCGAGCGACGTATGTGCTTAGAGTATCCCTACGTGATCAAAGCAGATCCTTAGGAGAACCAGAGTACTTAACTACTATTAGAAGGAAACACTAGTTATTCATTTATACTTTAATTTACCAATTCACAAAAAACAGCCGGACTTCATTAACGACTACCATAGACCAGTATTGCCCACCTTCGACAATGCAGGGCGTAGATTAAACTGATTATGCCCATTATAGACTATCGATACATTGAGCCTAACACTATATAGCTCTTCGAGGAATCTCTAAGCTAAAGTGGTAATGGGCGGGCTCGAAGAACCGATAGGCTTTAGGGGTTCCAAGATGTTTGAAATTTAAATGGCGGTCTTGCGCCGAGAAGCGCAGCGTTGAACGACCCTCCACGAGGGAGTTACTGGTGGATTATTCCATACGCACCTATAAGGTACTTATACATCGCACGTCTCTGAAGGAAACGCACATTAAGCTTGTGTTGTGCTGTGCTTACAGCTAGTGTTTACACAGCGCAAGTGAGTTGCTTATGGCTAACTTCTGCAAGTCCTATACTAACATTTAATAATTTACAATATCTAAGACGTAAAGAACGAGGCAATAATTTACGCAAATTAGCGAATTATACAAAGTTCACCCTACCGAAAACAAATAATATACATATACGGCAAAAGAAATTATAAATATATGCTTCCAAAAATTCTCGAAGATCTCCCATCGTTTCTACAATATAATAGCAAAGAAAAAAAACATATTTATATAAGAAAGTGTAAAAGATATTTATTAGGTAAATAATGATAATACCTACTAAGTATAATAATTCAATAACCTAATATAGAACATAATATAATATATTATTTGTCTGTGTAACTGGTAAGTACATCCAAATATTCTTATTATTATGTACTAGTTTATTAAGGCGAACTCGCCATCCTCACCATAAACGTCAAGTTTTTTTAGAGGATGGCTCAGATATTAAGATTTGTAAATTGTAATGTTTGTTTTGATCAATAAAAAAATTAAAAAAAAAAAAAATTGGCATAACAAGTCTCATAAAAATAGGGATTCGGAAATATATCTCTGTCTATTTCCGTAGCAGACAAGGTTGGCCTAGATGCCACTTTTAGGTCATCGGTGTCTTCAAACTCCAAACTTTTGCTTTAGAAACTTCTTAGTGGATCTAATATTTATTTTTAAACCGGCTTATGCTTTTAGCAAATTGGATATGACGAATGGTGCAGCGTATCTAGGTACTTACTGCTAATTTTATTTTTGTTTCGAACTGTCGCGAAATATAAAACTAATCAAATAATCAAATAATCAAATAAATATTATAAATGCGAAAGTTTGGATGGATGTATGGATGTATGGATGTTTGTTACTCAATCACGCCCCAACGGCTGAACGTATCTGGATGAAATTTGGCACAGAGATAGATTATAGTCTGGAATAACACATAGGCTACTTTTTATCCCGGACAATTAAGGAGTTCCCGCGGCAACCGAAAAACCTCGATCCACGCGGACGAAGTCGCGGGCATCATCTAGTAAATATTATAAATGCGAAAGTTTGGATGGATGTATGGATGGATGTTTGTTACTCAATCACGCTCCAACGGCTGAACGGATCTGGATGAAATTTGGCACAGAGATACTTAGATTATAGTCTGGAATAGCACATAGGATACTTTTTATCCCGGAAAATTAAAGAGTTCCCGCGGGAACCGAAAAACCTCAATCCACGCGGACGAAGTCGCGGGCATCAGCTAGTTTTGAATAAAATAGAATGATTTTCTAGAAAAATGCAATGCACGAGCGTAGCGAGGACATACATATTCTGAGGGTGGATATTTTTCCCGAGTTACTTAGAGCTACGAACGACATACTTCTTAAACCTACCTATTTTATAGATTTTTGCTTGTAGTTCATAGTGTGTTTTTGCCCTAAAGCGAAGCGAGATTCAACGAAGTGAGTCATGGTCCCACACAATTTTGTCCCTAGTGCGTTTTGGCGCTTACACATTGATGCCGTCGTTTATTTGACCAGGACTTTAGCCGCAAGCGAGGGTCAACGATCCCAATGGGTATAACAATACAAAAGGTGCATTTAACTGAATTACTTTCTATTCAGGAGCGTACCATTCATTATACGCCGTTTTATTCATTCATTGCTTCAATGCAATTGAAATGTTGCAAAATGCGATTTTTTTCTACAGATAGGATGTTTGAAATAATTATACGATGTCAAGTCCTTTTTATGCTATCCCGGTAGATTCTATAGGTAGTAACTTATGTATTTGTTGGTCTCTTAAGTCAGGTCGCGAGCTCTATTTCTGGTTTGGTCAGTTTCAAACTTATCACTATGATTTAGTTTGACTTTACGATGGCTTAATATTTATGGTAACGGATGATGTAGTTTCGAATGGAGAGTTCCCTATTCCGGGATAAAATTGCCCAAAACTAGAATCTAATTTAAGAATCTAACCTAACACCAAATCAAGACGCTCACCGCATTCGCAGTGCGGAGTAGGTGAAATCCGTACGCAAAATATAAATCGCGAGAATAAAATTTGCGCGAATGTATTTCGCAGTGCGAACGTAGCCTAAGGGATCTGTATTCATGTTGTAGCAAGTGGTAGCAATCTTTCGCAGAGAACCTAAGGATTAGGAAACTTTGTAGGAGGTCCACACAAAGTAGGTAATATAGTGTTTGAAATACTGTAAGTAACAAAGCTCCTTTGCAGTGTATTCATGCCACGTCAATGGAATACATTGTATAATGTCTTGCCTTTTGTTCATTTTTCGCGTTATAGGATATATTCACGTCATTTCCTATGTAAAGTGTAAACCCCGTTATTAAACAGAATATACCTATAATTCTACGCTTGTACAGAGCCAAGAATGTCATAATAATATAGAAAAATATAGGCAATCAGCGCTTTGTAGGGTTCTTCCTGCAAGTTATTTATCTTTAGTGTATTAAAACCATGCAGATCCATGCAAAGTCGCGGGCACCAGCTAGTATGTAAATATAATTAAGTCTATGGTTAAAAGTATGAATTCATTCAGGCGAGATGGTGCTAAAAGTTACAGTTAAGTATAATTCCCATCGGTTGTAATTCGTCCTTTACATAAATATGCGTTCCTCTACGGACAGTAAAATATTTAATGTTGAAAAAGGTCAGGTCTTAAAAAGTTTATTACTGATATCCCGAAAATAGTAAAATTACTAATACGCTAGACACGAGGCGTCAATAAAACTCCATATTATATTTTTCCACCGAAATATCCTTGACTTCTTGACAGTTCTTTATGTAATTTTATGTAAATATTTGATTGAGTTTTTCTTATTCGCGCGGGAACTCCTTAATTTTACGGGATACACATTTTGATAAAAATCGGTTGCAAGATGGACCGTTAAAGTGATTGTGAGTGTGTCTCTCTGTTTGCTACACCTTCAGGACCGCGATCGGTTAAACCGACCGAACCGACTCTACCACCGGTTCGGAAAACCGGGAGTACCGGTATTAATATTTTCCTAGTATCATACTATCATACTAATACTAATATTATATAAATGCGAAAGTGTGTTTGTTTGTTGATTTGTTGGTTTGTTGGTTTATTGGTTTGTCCTTCAATCACGCCGCAACGGAGCAACGGATCAACGTGATTTTAGGCATGGGTATAGTTGAGGACCTGGAGAGTGACAAAGGCTACTTTTAACCCGGAAAATTAAGGAGTTCCCGCGGGAATCAAAAAAACTTAAACCACGCGGACGAAGTCGCGGACATCAGCTAGTATTCTATAACGTAAAAAATCGATAAACAACCATGCGTTGATGTTGCCCTAAATATTCAATTAGGTAATACCTTTTCAAGATAACAACGGGGTCTTTCGGTTTTTCTAAGTTGGGTACTAAAGAATTCAAAGCAAGTTGCGAAGTTTCGTCGACTATGAAATGCACTATAGTAAATCTAATATTTACGAACTTTAACCAGGTCGAGTCATACAAAATTTTCGTTGTTCTCTAGTTTTCGCTTGCAATGAAACTGATAGTGTAGCTTTTACTCTCGAGTTCAAATTTCTTTAACCGTAAACTTACCAACTTAAAAACTTAGCGTTTCTTTTTCAACCTTTTTAAGAAAACCTTTGAAGAAAACTATTCATTTGACCTAGACGGCTAGAATGATCATGACACATAAAAAAAAATTTACGTGCTTTTATACTTAAAAAGAAATGTAATGTAATAAAACGCCTAAAAATCAAATTTAATAAAACGCTTATTTTTAAAATATCAAATGCCGTACGATTTAATAAACTGCTAAATTTATTTATTTTCTAGTTTTATTGTTAAATCTTAGAAACTAAGACCGTACGGAAGTGGTTAAGTACATCCAGTAGTTATAAAGTCCATTCAGGTAAATGGGCTTTAGGTACCTATATCTGTATATCAAGCGCCTCAACGAAAGAAACAGGAAACCCTGTAGAAACTGCGTCACAATAAAAAGATCTAAACAGAGTACCAGCGTCCTTACTCTGAGATTGATCGAATTTAAAATACGGTCTCACTAAGTGAGGTGAATCACATTTGAGTCAAACTAAAATGGACCCAAAAACTCTTTATTTAAAGCCACAAATTCAGTGCAACCGATTCAAATTTCGAAACGTATCGTTTGGAGCGCTAGCTGTGAATGCATACACGAAATTGAGCTCTAAATTAATAAGATTAAGATTCATTTTAGTTTGATGCATATGTAATTCACCTCACTTAGTGAGACCGTATTTTAAATTCGATCAATCTCAGAGTAAGGGTACAGGCAAGCATAGCTAATGAGACAGTGAACGCTGACGTGGCTATGTAAAGTGACGTGCGAGTCCGTCACATGGGCAGTCGCTAGGGAACCGCCGCACGCCGCGTGAGAAATGACCCAGCCTGATGCAATATGTATGATACGACTCATTATAAAATATTTGAATACCAAAAATACTTGTATTTGTAGGTAATAAAATGTATTAGGACTACCTTACTTATGTATCTACACATTGATGTAGTTGTAAATAATTTTTTTCAAAAGAGCAACCACCGAGTATCTTGCTGGTTCTTCTCGGTAGAAACGACATTCGGAACCAGTGGTAGATTCACTCGACTATTCAAAAGCACTTGTTAAAAGTATACTTGAATAAAAAAGATTTGATTTGATTTATGTACCTACTAAGGGACTATTTCCCATTCGAAAATTAAACTTTAACAGACGAATAAATTTGAAATTTTGACAGAATTCCTATACAACCTCTGTCAAAACAACAAAATTAGTCAGTTAAACTTAACGTTCACTGATTAAACGTTGACGTTAAACGAGAAACAGACCCTAAAGATAAGGCATTCGGCCCCATAATATACGAGTGTGTGTAAGTACATTTATTGTAGAGAAAATAAAATTATAGTAATAACTTGAGTATAGCGTGTGGTTAGAAAAGTCGTTTCTATGTGATTACAACATATAATATGATTTTTTATAGTGGGCTTTTTTTATATATATCCCGAAGAGTTGCGAAGCTGAAGTGGCAATGGGCGGGGCATATAGTTCGGAGAACCGATGGACGTTGGGGTCCCAAGGTGCTGGAACGGCAACCCCGCACTGGAAGGCGTAGCGTCGGCAGGCCCCCCCATGGTGGACGGACGAAATCAAGAGAGTCGCAGGGGGTCGCTGGATCCAGGCGGCGCAAGACCGTGGCTTGTGGAGGACCTATGTCCAGCAGTGGATGTCCATCGGTTGACGACGACGATGATAGTGGGCTTTTAATTGGGTTCACATAGATTTGGATGCTACGTATATATTCTACGCCGTAGTTGGTCAAATGCTCGAAACCGTAGCCATTTTAGCTACGTCGTAGCAAAGCTATGATGACGTTACGTACGATGTAGCAACCAGCAAACTAGTTTGAATTTAGTTATTACTTTTCTGGGAATCATATAACTAGGACACCAATAGCACTTAAGAACTTATGAAGTACCCTACCTGATCGATGTACGTGAATTATTAAGAAGGGCCGGCGATACTAAGACCACGTACAGTTTTATGTGGCGTTACTTCTGCTAACCTGGTAACTTTTATGTGAAATACGATAGTAACCTTATTATAAATGTATTAAATATGACCCATGATACTGACAGTTTATTGTGATGATTATTGTTTACATAAAAACATTATTTATTTAGTTTTTTACATTATTTAATTTATTTTTATAAACTTTTTATTCAAGTGTTTTAATACAACAAACAATAACAACAATATATTATGATAGAGTAAAGTCATACAAAATGTTTACAGACACACTTAAAGCGACCATAGTCTCCGTAAAATAAGAGAGCACAAACAAGTAAGTAAACATAATTAAAAAAAAAAACGCCTGCATTAGCATTGTATGGTGCCGTTTTGAAAACGACACCATACAGCCGCCATATTGTTTTTTATTTTCAAAATATTTATAGCCGGTGTTCAAGGCTCATGTGTACAAAAATTTGGTACAGAGATACATTACATCTCGCGACGGGACATACTTTCTATCCCGGAAAATGAAAGAATTTCCATGAGATTTTTCAAAAACCAAATCACACGTGGACGAAGACGGGGTGATTCATGTAGTAACTACGAGATAAGGCATGATATTAAAGACCTACTTTATGAAGAAATAGTCCAATTGATTTTTTTCAATATCGATTTCCATTGCAACTGATGATATTATATCAGCAGACTTTTTCAAGAGGCATTATTCTCTTCCCCGTTTATTGGAACCAATTTAAATGCAAACTTTCTATTCACACACGCATCGCATCTTTATTTGAATGGCGGCCACAATGGATGAATAAGAAATATTGAAGTTCCTACATCGGCATCGGTTGCATTGTTGCAATGAGTCCAGTATGAAAAGGAGCCTTTGGAGAGGAGAGACCACTAATATTACCTAAGAGTAAAATAATCTACATCATACTTATATATAATCTTTTTTTATTAAGTATCCACTACAAGTTAGCCCTTGACTGTGATCTCACCTGATGGTAAGTGATGACGCAGTCTAAGATGGTAGCGGGCTAACCTGTTAGGGGCATGGCAGTTATATTAAACCCATACCCCTATTCGGTTTCTACACAGCATCGTACTGGAACGCTAAATCGCTTGGCGGCACGTCTTTGCCGGTAGGGTGGTAACTAGCCACGGCCGAAGCCTCCCACCAGGCCAGACCAGGGAAAATTCAGAGATTATAAATTCCCAAATTGACCCTGCCGGGGATCGAACCCGGGACCTCCGCACGTCAAGACAACAGCGCTACACACTGCGCCACATAGGTCGTCAAAATCAAATCAAATCAAATATTTTTTATTCAAGTAGACTCTTAACAAGTGCTTTTTAATAGTCGCTTGAGTCTACCACTGCTCTACTACTATTTATAGTACATTATTTTAAAAAAAGGTTTTGGTATAAAAAAAATGGCAGATTTACAATCGGGAAGAATAAGTTAATGATTGGACCAACGAGTTTGGAGATGTTATAGAATAAGGTTGCCAAGGGCCAAGAGTATAATAATGATGGTAAGATATTAATTTGCTCTAATAATTGTTAAATATCTTAAATAAATAAAAACTTTATTACTTACACTATTGTTATGTGACTATAATATTGTACAATAAATGCACTTATTCTATAAACCTAACAATAAGCAATAGGTAACAAACTCAGCATTACCGAGCACTGACAACAATGCTCGGCGCTTAGGGATATCCTTTACCGAATTACTACTTCAAATGAGCACACCGAATCACTAGTTTAGAAAATGAGACAAGAAAAATACTTTCAAATATATAAACACTTTTTTGGGCAGATATATCTTTATAACAAAAAAAATTGTCCGACCATTTTTATCATAATTTCCAACTATGAAGGTGAAAATATACACGGATATAAATTTTATATCCGTGTATATTTTCACCTTCATAGTCGGAAATTATTAATAGTCCAGCCGAATTAGCTTATTTTGAAATGAAAAAAAACAAAATTGTTAAAAGGATGGGAACAGTTGGAAATGGTAAAGTGGCGTATAATAAACGTAAAAAAAAAAATGCGTGAGCAGGGGTGTTTCCAGATAAACATGGGGGATGAAAAGGGGTGGAATTTTGGATTATTGCGATTTCCGGCGAAAGTTGAAGTCGGAGAGACAAGTGTTAGATCATAAAAAGATCTACAACTTTTGTGTGAATAATTTTTTCACATAACCTCAAAATCTTCGAGTAAAATGCGAATTCATTGATACAATAAGGCATTTTATTGATACAAGCATACAAAGGACATGACCAGTAACTGCCCTCCGATTCGGGACAGTGTGCAGGATTTCCGTTTTTACAGTAAGGTTTAAAAATTAAAACCGAAATTACTATGGATTTATTATTCCGAATAAGGTCAAGGTTAAAATGTCTATAAAAACAATACGTTTATTGTTTAAATCTTGAGCGTCCGGTTTCCTCTTTAAGCACTACTCCATTTGACGTTCCGTTTTATCCATGCCTAATAATAATCTTGTTACCCTACGGGCCTACATGAATACCATTTAAGTACCTTAGTCACTAAATTATGAGTGATTTATTTTTGAATAATTAAATAGTAATGAAAAGGAAATGTATGTTTTGTTTTTATTATTTTTGTTAGTTGACAAGCCTCAAACGAACAAAGCATTTTCAAATAACCACTGCGTTTAAAGGAACGTAACACCATCTGGCATTGCATCTGTCTGCCATCTGTGGTCGAATAGTTGAACAAACTCGCTAACCAAAACGTTTAGCGCCATCTGTTGTCGAATAGTTGAAAAGACTCGCTAGCGCCATCTAGTGTGGCAGCAGTACAATGTAGCGTGATTTTTAAAGGAATTACATAATTCTTGCAAATATATAGTTTTATTATTCCAGTATTATCCTCATCAATGCCCAAATAATGCAAAGCTTAATTATTTTCCTGAGAAACGTGGTTAGCAATACTTAAAATATTCTTTTAGACTCGCTCACCACAACAACTAGTGCCATCTAGTGTGGGAAAGCAGTTTTTTGTGGAAACTTCTTTTATTTATTTTCTCAGTTTTCAGAGCCTTCAGACTCCTGAAGCTTTTTTATCTGAAAACTATAAAATATAAAAATTACAATAATAAAGAGTTCATTGCTGCACATTAATTTTTGATATCTAGGCAAGCTCCCATAGTTGCGCTGGTCAAGTCCTTTCTTTCTTTTCATAAAAAATCCGGAAAAATATATTGTAAATATATTATATATAGGCTATTTTAGACACAAAAAGGTATACTTTCACCAAGTTTCGTCAAAATAAAATTATTTTTGTGTAAATGAAAAATAAAAAACGATAAAAGGGGTTGTTCGCATTTTACTCGGAGATTTTGAGGTTATGTGAAAAAAGTTGTAGATCTTTTTATGATCTACCACTTTTCTATTCTACACTTTTCTCTCCGACTTCAACTTTCGCCGGAAATCGCAATAATCCAAAATTCCACCCCTTTTCATCCCCCATGTTTATCTGGAAACACCCCTGCTCACGCATTTTTTTTTACGTTTATTATACGCCACTTTACCATTTCCAACTGTTCCCATCCTGTTAATATTTTTTTCCTAGTACTCGTAATAGTGTAATTTGACTGGTCTATAAAGTGTAATCCGAATTTCGACTTCAAAAGCATGTTCTCAATGCCCCTGTTGTTTGACAGTAATTGTAAAATTCCAAGCACAATAAGAATGAAGAAATATCGTATGTCGGCCACGGGATTTTATTGAAGGGCAAAAAAAAACTCAAAATACGATGTCACTCGTCAACTAAACGAGTTCGGAATCCACACAATGGCGGACAAAAAACTAGCTACGAGTATCTTGAGAAATTGCGGGACATTATGTGGGACGGGAACTTAAATAGCATTAGGTACTAGATGATGCCCGCGACTTCATCGGCTTGGTTTTCAAAAATCTCGCCCAGTTTTCGCGTCATCATCAGATATCCCGCATATAAATTTGACGAATATAATCAAAAAAAGAAAAACATACCGACATAGACTGAGTCCTTCTTAAATTGTTCTTGAAAAAAAAAATTAAAATCGGTTCTGTTTTGGAGGAGGAACAGAAAAATACGAGAGTAAGAATTCGACTGTTTTTCATAGGTATTATCGGTCCATGTTGCAGTTGTCTCTATCGGGTGTTATGGAATTATATGCGAGGAGCAGCGCGACGGAAATATAATTGTTCAATACCTATTCTCAAAGTTTCCCGTTCGTCCCATATCCTCTTAACAATTCGCGGGCATTATCTAGATTATAAGTATAGAAACCATGAGTACCTAGCTACTACCTAGAATTAGTATTATGTGCAAAGGCTTCATAACCAAATTACATATGGTGATAACAAACAGTGTCTGTTATTTCAAAGCATAAGTGTTTTAAAAATAGAATCAAAATAACACCACGTCCACAGGGTATAAAATCGTTTGTAATCAGTTAAGGGTACGTTATCATAAAGGCCGTGATACACGTGCTGGCAAGGACTGGCCAGCCAGTAAGGTTAGTAGCCCAGTTTTTTATTATCTGGCACGAAATCCTTTTCGCGCTACAAGTGGTCTTATTTTATTTACTGCCTATCTACCTTATTATTTTAAGAAATGTATGCCAGTGTCTACAAACGATTCTTTAGGTTCACAGGAGAACACAAAAATCTGACTACCCACAGGGAGAAATTACAACAGCTTGCTAATCCATCGGTGTATAATATACATGCACTTGTCTTGTAGATAAAAAAATACGCACCGAGAAAACTTATCAGAGGAACAATTGTCTAAACAAATCGTAATCATTTGACAGCTTAAAACGTATTACTCGAACTGTTTATGGAGTTCATACATGCTTTTTGGCGTGCAGGCATCTATGAATTCCTAAAGCAGGTTGAATTATTCGTTTGACAAACGATTACGATTACGATTTTCTTACAGAATCCGGGGGCTAATTTGCAAAATATGATTGTTTTTGTTGGACACTGTGTCAAAAACACTTGGTGACTACTTGTTAAAAACGTTCAATTATATGGTGCTAGGCTGCAAGCATATAAGTGATCACCAAACAAGTAGTCCAATCTGAACACGGGGCGTAATATGCCTGTGTGTACAAAAACAGATCTCAGCGGGGTCGTAGCTGTACCTGCGCAGACCGCCATGTTGATATTTCAGATCGAACTACTTGTTTCGCGATCACTGTAACAGAACCTTGAGTAGCTCATTGCCAGTAACTGGCATGATATTATGCAAGCTACCGGCATGTGTATCACGGGCTTGTTTTAGTACTCAAATCTCCTTGGAATAAGGTTGAAAATCGCGTGACTTAAGGCTATTATGGAACACGTACGTACCTTGCAACGTGGGGGACGGCTACGGTCGGAGTGACAACAAAGTTCCAAGCCTGGAATCAAATGGCCAACTAGCACCAACTATATATGATCAAACGTACGTGAATATTTGATCAAACGTACGGTCGCGTGCACTACATTTTCGTCAATAAATATAAAACACGTGCTAATATTTTGTATCGCTATAGCAAACTACATTATAGAATCGTTATGTATCCATATTATATCATTTTATAATATTTAGAATTCGATTTCGTTATCACGTCTGTTAATATTTGTGTGATTGGGTTGATAAAATGTATATTTTAAGATATTATCTATCTTAAAATACACATTTTATCAATAGGGTATAGGTATAGGTACAAACTATAAATCTTAGAAAAATCTAATAATTAATTTACCCTAGTTCTTCAAAGGCTAATAATTATTTCTTAAATTAAACATTTGAATAAAAGAGATTCACGTTAATTAATTCAAATGTATTATTAATCGAGCATTAAATCTAAGACGATCTTAAATTTTTGTAGAAGTAGGTAATATATATAAATATTATAATAAATACTTATTATAGTGTTTATTTATGTATTATAATCTATCTATACTAATATTTTAAATGCGAAAGTTTGGATGGATGGATGGATGTTTGTTACTCAATCACGCCAGAACGGCTGAACGGATCTGGATGAAATTTGGCACAGAGATAGGTTATAGTCTGGAATAACACATAGGCTACTATTTATCCCGGAAAATTAAAGAGCTCCCGCGGGTGCCAAAAAACCTCAATTCAAGCGGACGAAGTCGCGGGCATTAGCTAGTTTCATATAAAACTTTTAAGCGTACCGATCCAAAATACGTATACAGACTCGCTCAGTCACAGTTTCGTACATCCATTTATAGATTTATCCGCAGAAGTTATTTAATTTCGGAACTCCGATCCGGAAATAAAGTTTAAAAACCCGACTCGGTTTTCAAGGCTAGGTATATGTGCTATTTGTGTCGGGGATGTCTGTCTGGCCAATGTTGGCGGCAAATGTTTGGGGGTAAAGCCAGGGTGGAAACTTCATTCGGTTTCCATGCCCCGAACGCGCGGGACGTCTTCGAGCTCGTGCGTAAAGTTTCTCGCGAACGCGGCTTCTTGAGCTGACTCGTTTTGTAAAGTAAATACACGTTATAAATCGGTTGTTATGTTGTCTTTGCTAAATGACTCTACGTAGTTATGTGAATGTATGCTTTGTGCAGGTACATGATTTTTTTTCTTAAAAATTATAATTTTATGTAAATAAAGATGATAATCAAAGTTTTGACGATAGGTGGTGAATTGAAAATGGTATTAAAATATGATGAATTGATGGTTCGTCCAGATTTACGATTTGTATAATTTTACATGAATATAAAATAACCTACAGTCTTTCCATCTAAAGGCGAGACTCTTGGTAGTAATGAGAAGTAATATATTTATTAAGTATTTTAATAATTTACTATTATAATAATTATTTTATTCTTAGTAAAAATTTAAATACTTAATTAATTAGAAAATTCATAGTAAGTAATATTTATAAAAATAATTCTTTGCATGGTGTAGTCTGGTAACCAACATGTCTCATTTTAAAAGCAAAAACTACTATGTATTTGGAAATAGCTTTTCATTAGAAAAAAATTCTTACTCAAATAAAAATTCTAACGAACTTTTATTACTGCATTTTCCCTCGCAGCTGCAATTTCGAACAGACAGAAGTTTGTTAAAATTTCATATTGTTCGCTACAGTTTTATTGCTTGGATAAAAGTCACAAAATATATGTCCCTTTAACTGAAGTTTCGCTTGATCATTACGACTCCTAAAATATCTGTAGCTGTCACAGTAAACATTACACATAGTATATGTACGTGTACATTATGTATTAAGGTTTCCAGATCCCGTGACCTTTTCTGGGAAGACAACATTATGACATTCTCCAGGTCTTCATAATCATGCAAAAATTACGTCGAGCGTTATTGAAAAAAAAAACCACAGTAGGTAATAATAATATTGGTAGGGCGATGCTTACTTTGTTGTTTGTTAGTATGCTACTTAGTTCTTAAGTCAATATAATATAAGTTAGTAATGTCATGTATCGCACTATAAAACTTGAGTATTTATATAACAAAATTAAACAACCTATTTTAAACTTGCCTTTACACAAGTTTAAGAAATCCATTAAAAGTATGGTCCTGAAAAAAGCTTATTATACTGTTGAAGATTACGTAAATGATAAAAGAGTATGGATTTGATTCGCTCCAGCAAGCTAAGGACAGCGGTTACTTATGTATCCACACATTGATGAAATTGTAAATTATTTTTTTTAAAGAGCAACCACCGAGTTTCTTGCTGGTTTCTTGATTCCTAACCAGTGGTAGATTCACTCGACTATTCAAAAGCACTTGCCAAAGTCAACTTGAATAAAAATATTTGAATTTTTAATTTTATTAACTAACTAACTAAAAGAAAATAGAAATATTCAAATGAAACTTTTCAAATCAATTCTGTAACAATGCTTCAGAGAGTACGTAACGCTAGGCCCGGCGAATAATCTTCGAAATCGAAGCTTTATCAAGTCACATAATAATTACCTAATATGAAGGAAAAGGAGCAAAAACACACATTAAAATATACAAGTGGGGATCCCACAGCGCAAATGAGTTGTTATGCCAAATTAACCCCAAGATTTTCTGATTATTTAGTGGAATGGACCCTCAGTAATGAGGCGTCCAACGCAGATAGAAGACACGGTAATTAAAACTGCTATCCCGTAAAAAGAACTAAAGATTCCAGTACATCTAGCCGGTCTGTCAGTTAAGTTATGCACAAAAGAGCATAAAATGCCCTTTGTCTAGATTCAAGTTCCAGCCAAGACTTTAAGAAATCTTTAGCTACTGAATAGACACCACAAAAGATAAAGACTGTTTAAAGTGCCTGGTTCGCATAATCTATTAAAGAGTTAACTTTTTTTATTAGGCATGTTTTATGGAAAGCTGAAAAGCCTTTATTTTGCAATAAGATGATAGAGTTGTCTTGATAAAGTATGTCATATAGTTAAAACTAGCTGATGCCCGCGACTTCGTCCGCGTGGTTTACGTTTTTTTGATGCACGCGGGAACTCCTTAATTTTCCGGGATAAAGAGTAACCTATGTTACTCTCCAGGTCCTCAACTATACCTATGCCAATAATCATGTCGATCCGTTGCTCCGTTGCGGCGTGATTGAAGAACAGACCAACAAACCAATAAACCAACCGACCAACAAACAAACACACTTTCGCAATTATAATACTTATTAAGTATGATATGTCAAAAGCTCCTGTGAAAATTTTGAAAATCCTTCCTTATACCTTGTTTACATTATAAAGGGAATCTCTGTGCATTGCAATTTAAGTTTTCTAGGTACAAAGGTTAGGGCTGGGCGTTTCAGTCAGTGAGTGAGTCAAAACTTGTTCAAGTGATTCTTCCGAAGACTGCGTTTTGTACCTTATGCGTTTTGAAAATCTTGCGAACTTTTTGTAAATACATATTGAACATTCTGCGTGTAGACGCTCCCAAACAGGTATGCGAGTAATCACACCACGGTCAACAATAGGCGAAAACACATAACGGTCAAAAAAAATTTGTCTGGCGAACAAAAAGTCCACGTTATTACATTTTATATGGAGCGCGCACGCTAGGCGGCCGGGTAAACGTCGTTCCCCTGCGACGCGTACGTTTCAAAATTCGAACGTATTGTCCAGGCCGGCTATGGACGTAAACTATCACCTATTCTGTGATAATATGTCCGGCCCATAGAGTGTTTTCGCTGTCATTAATAACCAAGTGGAATTACTTTATTCCTCTAGTCATTTGCTAAATGAGTTCAATATTCTTGTAGCATTCACGAGAATGTAAATGAGGACTCTTAATTGCTATTACTGTTCCTTTAAACGCTAAAGATGTTGATCACGCGCTGTCCGACAGTGAAGTGCGTTTAATTTGTTCAAAGACTTAGATGCTACTAACTAATTTACAAAAGCCTATTTTTTTATTTCAAGAAGGAGATTATGCTCTTGTGCCTATACCACCACCACCACTACAGCCCATTAAAGTCCCACTGCTGGGCACAGGCCTCCACTCTCATAGGAGAGAGGGAATTAGAGCTTACACCCACCACGCTGCTCCAATGCGGGTTGGCGAGCTTTAACGACTATTATCATGTTAGTGATAATAACCGGGACCGACTGCTTAACGTGCTCTCCGAGGCACGGGGATGAAACACCTCCAACTTCCTAACTCCGGGCTAGTACTGAGAATTTCTAGTCAGAAAAACCCAATACTCACTATGGCCTGACCCGGGACTCGAACCCGGGACCTCGTCGGCCGCAGTCGAACATGCCAATGGATTTTTTTAGCCAAGTAGCTCCTTTGGGTATAACTTATTGGTAATTCCATTGCATTGTTACAGATGTGCCTTAAAAGAGGTGTAACCAAGCCGAGCTGATAGCATCTACATAATATATTGCTGGCAGAAAAGTAACTTATCAGTGCAATTATTGAAAAAATAAAATAAAGAATCAGTTTGAAAAAGGAAAACGCCAGACGGCCGACAGTCGTACGCAGCGGCAGACGCGGCAGTCGCGCGGGCGACGCCGCGCCGTGCGGTTGTGGATCGCTGGCGTGGCTGGTACCGCTGGTGCCACTTCTGTGTGGTGGCGAGCGCGAGCGCGCAGCGCAGCCCGCTCGGCTGGGCGATGGGCAGCTCGCACCGCATGGCCGCGGTGGCGGCTGTCGCCCACGCGAAATACTACTACAACCACACTACACCTGATGCTGTACAGACGGTTCAGTCGTCGCATTACACTGTCAATATATTTTTTGTGAGGTAAGTTTTGCTATATTTATGATAATTGTAAATTAATAGTTTGTTAAGATTACACACAGAAGTTATTGATCTATGCATCACGTTACTGAAGAGCGCTTATTATTATTTGTCCTAACAGCGAATCCTAAAAATCTAGTGAGGTAATCCTCGAGCATTTAGTTGGTTAAGTTGGTTTCCAAATTGCAAATTTATTAATTCATTTTGTTCTATGTAAGTTTTTCAAAAATAATAGAAATCACGTAATTTAAATAACTACTACGTAATATTTATAAGTAACGTGGTCAGGTCGACAAGCGCAGGTTTACATGAACACGCGAGGCGATGCCACGATCGCGTCGCGTCGCCGCATTCGCTTGCATTTGCCTTAAACGCTAGTATGGGCAAGGCCTTATACGCGACGATAACGTAATGTATAAATCGCCATAAAACATATATTTTAGGACATTCCATTTAAATTAGATCGAGTGAACGTTTATTTGGTATAAAATAAAAATAAACTTTTACTAGTGCCTTATGGTGCTTGTAAAATCGCTATAAACGGGTGTGTGCCAGCAATAACCAAGTTATTGCGTGTATGACTCGAAAATATAAATTTTAATATAACTGAGATACGACCAAGACGATATATTGAACCTAAATTATTATTAGATTTTGACTCTACTCAAATAATTGCTAAAAATCAGATGGAACTGGAACTAGAGGCCTCGTGGCGAATCTGGCGTAAGCTTGATAGACATACGCGTAGACATAATAGAAATTGCACTTGCAATTCATAATTATGAACAAATAAGAGTTCTGAAGAAACGCATGGGCCGCAAGTGACAGGCTGGTCTGGTCTAGTGGCTTCGGCAGTCGCTTGTTTGACCCTACTGTCAAAGACGTTCCACCCAGCGATTTAGAGATGCCGTGTAGAAGCCGATGAGGGGTATGGGTTTAATATTATATAACTGCCATACCTCTAGCAGGTACTCCCGCAATAATCTTAGGCTGCGTCATTACCTCCAGTTGAGATGCAATCAAGGGCTGGCTTGTATTGGATAAATAAAAGAGTAGGAAAACCATCACAATGGATAACGATAAATATAGAGGTCTCAATATCAACCGAGCTTGTCGGAGTTACACTTAAAGAAGAAAAAGAAATGGGAAGACTTTTGGTAAAATAGGTAGAGCAGGTGTCAGCACATAATTCGAGGAACTAGGATAAACGCATAGATGCCATCCAAAGTTTCATAATCGAAGGCAAAAACAGATCAATTTTTATCCAAATCACCGCCAGTCGCTGAAAATTGACTCTTCTTTTAAAAAGATTTGCCTTATAAAGGGAAACTAAAGCGAATGAGAATAGATATACCAAATGTTACAATGTATGAAAAACTGTGAACTTTGTGCTAGTAGTTTCAGCCAATTACGCTAGTTTGAAGTTGGCTTGGAGTCTGGACGTTGATTTAGCCCTAGATTCTCGTTGCAGTCAGTAACGGGCTAACCACTATGAAACTCAAATGTAGTTTAATAGTAGGTTTTCTTATTTGATATAGAAATTATAATATGACCGAAATACTTATATCTATCTAGTCTTACTTGAATTAGTAAGAATGTAAAATGTATGTTATGACACCTGAATGTAGGTATACAGTATACACTACTTTAAAACAACACCTAAAACCCGGTGCCTGGTGGGCTGTGGGAGTCTTCGGCCGTGGCTAGTTACCACCCTGCAAAGACAAAGACGTGCCGCCAAGCGATTTGTCGTTCCTGTACGATGCCGTGTAGAAACCGATTAGGGGTATGGGTATATTATAACTGCCATGCCCCTAACAGATTAGCCCGCTACCATCTTAGACTGCATCACCACTTACCATCAGGTGAGATTGCAGTCAAGGGCTAACTTGTAGTGGATAAAAAAAACAAGTTTTAACGAAACTTGCAAACAATAAAGCGCAAAACACACAGGGAACGGGCGCGGGTCGGGCGCGTCCATATTTTCACCCCGAGGAATCATCCTTTCAATCATTATCATCCATCCTTATTTACACGCACCCGTTCCCTGTGTGTTTTGAATCTCTTAAAGATTAAAAAACCCTAGTTTTAAGGACGTCACAGTAGACGAATTAAGGTCTGTTTTTAAAGAAAAATATGCGCAATAAGTTCAACACTACTCATTCCCCAAAAGGTGAAAAAGTTAAGGGCTCCCATTATTATCAGCCGCTTAAAGTGACATGACCTTTCACGAGGATGAATATCAATGGATCGGCCGCGTTAGGGCAGAAATGTAAATTATTTTTCGGCTGAAGAGGCCGGCGAACGCCGCTCGCAACTTCTACTCGAACCGCAAATATAAATTTGCCGGTATATTGCTATCCCTATTTGGCTGATGATACATGATAGCGTGCAAGCGCGATAGCAATATGAGTGTACATAATTTGTTATACACTTAGTCTTGTTCCGTGAATACCAAAAATGATGAATGGAAAATTGTTATCCAGGGGCCTACATGAATACAAGTTCAATCTTAATAATTGCATAATATGGAGGAAATATGCTTGAATTACAAATTATTTTGGTATTACGTTTGTATGAGCAATTCACCCTCCGCTGGCGCCTCACTTATATAAAGATACTCAAGTCTTCTGACATTTAACCCTTTAAGTCTGGAAGCCGTATAGCTTTTGAAATTTAAGTCCGCGATCAAATTATCCGGTGACATTTAGGATTCAAAATACATCCAGTAGAAATAGCACATAAAATTCAATAAGAAACATCTGTATCATTTCAATGAATTAGGCCTTAGGCATATGTTACGTCCTACCTCTTTGGCCTTATAAATGTCCTATCTCTCTAGCCTACATCAAACATTAGTGTTTTTCAGGTCATCTTAAGATTTCTTTCTAGTTTCACGTAGTCTGGCTTACCACATTTCTAAGTTAATCTTAACATCAAAAGGTGTTGGTTAATTCATGATTTTTGTCTCAGAAAAGTCTTACGTCTGATCTGGTGGGAGCTGTAGCCAGTTACAACCCAGAGTAAAAAAATTGACAATTTTATATGTTGATTTGACACAAAGCTTTGGAATTACCGGAGCCTGTAGCAAACTCATGACCAACAGACATACTCCTGAATTGATTAAAATAAAGAGTAGGAAAGTATTCTTGAATTTAGTACATACGAGCTACCTTGGTAAATGGGAAGAGCCTTAAACATGATATCTAGGCTACACCAAATGATAGCTAGGCTAGGGATACCACAAGGGCACAACGGTTTGACCCTATTCAATAAAATATTATAATCCGTCAAACTGAACTGACCCGGTGACAGCGTCGCTAGTTTATAATAAAAATAAAACAAAAACCAAAACTAAACAGGCATAAAAATTAGTTCCAATTTTGGCCACCGGGTCAGATAAATTTAACGGACGTTTAACGGTAAGTTTGACGGACTGTATAATTATCAATTTAATCATAATCGTGGTACTCGTAGCTTTATGGTTGAGCAAGTACAAAATTCGCTACCCATCTAAGTGAGCGTACATCCTTACATCGCATTGGTTGGAAAGAGTACTTGGTCGATTAAGCTTCTTTAAAAATTAGACTCGCTTCAGAAAATTGCGGGAACAGTTGGGTCTAAATGCCCATTTCTGTCTAGAGTGGATACGTAATGTACCTAGTTTCGGACAAAAGTTTACAAAACGGGAGTTTTTTATTTAAAATACGTGGTTTGTTAATAGGCTTTGTTGAGACCGCTTGTAAATAAAGAATTAGATATGGAATATTTTAGGAACAATATTATGTAAAAGTTTTGACTTTTCAGAGTATTTATACGTACGTTTTCATGATATTTTTGTATTCGAGGCCATTGCCGGCCTCTACTGATTACGAGTTTCCTATTTGACTGAGGGTTTGGTTGTCAACAAGTTCACCAAGCTGACTAAGTGCGGATTTGCAAGCAAACTTAACATACTCTCCAAGAATTTTCGGTCATGCAAATTCCCCCTTACGATGTTTTATATTTAATTGCTTAAAACGCAATTAACTCAGAAAAGTTAGAACAGCGTGCCAGATGATCAAAATCCGGACCACCCGAACACGCAAAACCACTTTGATAGCTTTGTGTTTTTTTCCTATTTGCTAATTTGACTATTTGAACAAGCTGCCTTTGCCTGGTGGGAGGCTTCGGTCGTGGCTAGTTACCACCCTACCGGTAAAGACGTGCCGCCAAGCGATTTAGCGTTCCGGTACGATGCCGTGTAGAAACCGAATAGGGGTATGGGTTTAATATAACTGCCATGCCCCTAACAGGTTAGCCCGCTACCATCTTAGACTGCATCATCACTTACCATCAGGTGACATCGCAGTCAAGGGCTAACTTGTAGTGGATAAAAAAAAAAAAGCTACTAGCATTCGAAGTTTCAACTGTACTTTTTATGATAGTAAATAAAATTTGGAATAAAGCTCTTTTTTTGTAAGAAGAATCCTGGCTATAATATTAGCTGTTACGCAGTATTCCTAACATGTATACTAGAAACTATTGTATTCTGTGGTAATAGTACAATAGTTATTAGGTATATTTCTATCCTATTCCTAACTATGCCATAAATAGCTACCATTAACCCTCAATAAAGGCGTTAAGATTCAAGGTGTGACACTTAACTTAAACGACTGTATAATTCGTGCGTTACAAGACTACTTCCGCGACTTATCGACGTTACGACCACGCATAATGGCAAGAAGGAATCCATTCTAAAAGCGAAAACACACTACGGACAAATATATTTGTCTGGTCGATAAAAGTCCACGCACGCACACACACATATTATTAGATTTGGGTCTAGAAACTTGAGATTATGTACTTTTCTGTACTGTTTTCTTAATTTAGCGTAGACGCATCCCTAAGAAAGGTTTACATAGTAGGTAACTTTGAGGGCAGACTCAGGTGAACCCTGTTTTCTTTCGATCTCAACTTCAAATTTTTACAGGAATCCGTATAACTAGTCTAAATCACGTACATTTTTGTTAGACCAGTTTGTATCGCGCGCTCTAACCTAGACCTTATAATTGCTTCCTATAGACATGATTGTCGTCATGCGCGAGCCTATCCTATAATAAAAAAATAAAAAATAATATTCGATTCCTATTCTCCAGTGCAACGCTATGTGGGGTCCTGGTGGCAGTGTGCGCGGCTTGTTGGCGTCGCTCCTCGCCTGCCTACAAGCCGGATGCGGTGGCAGATTGCGGGGTCTACACCGTCAGTGCAGACACACGGTTGACACAGGTGAGGCTCCTTTTATATACTGCTCTCCTAGTACCAAACTTTTTGCACTCACCAAAGTTTGGTACCTACTACCGCAGTTAGTAGATGCATCTTAATGCATCACTGTCTCGAGCATGCACGTTTCATGATTTATCATGACCTGGGACCGAACACCCGGGAATCCGGGAGTCTGAACCACTAGGCTATCACGGCTTTCCAGAATCGCGATATCCTTCAGATAGTTGCTGACATATTATTTCCTATTGTCTTAAAAATTATAACAGGTGCTCAAGCCCAATCAACGAGACAAATTCCTTTCGTGGGTTTTCATAGACATTGCTGAAGCCACGAGAAAATAATGTCGAAATGTCTGTGCTTGGGGGATGTCACTGTAGTTCCTTTTTGAAAAAACCTTTGCCTAAGAAAGATCTCCGATGAGATCCGATCGTAGATGTTGTTTTGGCTATACGTATATATATACGGGCTACGCAGAGGTTCGTAGGCTACCAGGTCTACATATGCTACGTTCTTAACGTAACGCACAGTATATTTTTAAGTTATATCATGGCTTTAATTTGAATTTAAATGGTGTAAAGCTAACAGTTGTACCATAGTAAGACATCTCTTATTATTCCTAGTATAGAGATAAGGTTGCAATCTTATGGTTTTAATGCATACCTACCTACTAATAATAGAATGGCATTTAAAGTGTGTTTGTCTGGCGGTCTCTATGTTTAACCAATTTTTAACGGTACTCAGATAGCTTTTATCCCGGGGCCGGATATAGGATACTTTTTATCCCAGAAAATTCAGAGTTCCCGCGTTAATTAAAAAAAATGGCAGTCAAAGGGACTGCCTATAGAAGTGAAAACGAATATTTAAAATATTTTTAATTTTTTTTTTTAAATTATTGTAACCTGACATTTTGTTTTCGTAAATCGTAGCAACGCGAGCATGCCGGTGACGTTGACGCCAATCCACAAGTTTCCCCCCTACCAAAAAGTGCTCAATGCGGCTAAAGAAGTTTTCACTACAAAAACTTAATCCTCGCGGACGAAGTGTCGAGTATCATTTAATAATTTTATAATTTTTTTTTTTATTACAGTGCTTCACACACGAGGAAAGTTTCTAAACTTACTTAAATATACATATCAAAAATTTCGTCACTGGCAGGTAAGTGAACCGTGGCCGAGAGGTCAAGGCGCTCAGGGCGCGATCCCCAGAGAGACGCAGGTTCAAATCCTGCCGGTTCCGAAATTTTTGATATGTATATTTAAGTAAGTTTATCATTTAATCGTTTATTAAATGAATAAAGCCCAAAACAAACAAAAATTAACTAAACAGGTAGGTACAAATTAACAGCAGGATTTTTACAAAACCTGTTGTTTTCTATAAATGTTTTATTTTTGTATTCATTCATTATATTATGTCCAGTAGGTGTCTCAAACACTGCAGTCGGTGTTAAGTGTTAAACAAAATAAAGAGAGCAAATTGCACTGTAGATGTTTGTGAAAAGCGGAGCAGTCGGATTAAGTAAACGGGCAAATTTGATTTTGCCTTAACGAATCGCTATTCTTGTCGCGGATCCTTTATTTGTTGTGTATTTATGTATTCAATTACATTATTTTAAATTGTTAACGTCATAAAATAATGTTTAAATTGCGACTAACCGAATCTTTCATCTAATTTGAACCATCCAACAGTTTTTGTTTAGCTTAATAATGCACAATTTTACACTTTTTTTGTTTTTTTTACGAACAATAAAATTATCACCTAAAATTCCCATTGCGGTTTACCGCAAAAGCTCGCGATCTGATCATGACTCATGCAAATGTGCCTCATTTTTCAGTGTTTTTAAAAGCAACGCCTGTCTTTGCCTTGATTATAAAACGAAAGGACCTATCCTCGAAATGGTGAGAGGAAATGTGGCGCTGTTTGTCCATACTCCATACAAACGTATTCTATAACGTGGATAATAATAATAGAGCGAATATTTTATTGAAGCTTCGGCCGTGGCTAGCTACCACCCTACCGGCAAGGACGAGTCGCTAAACGATTTAACCATCGGATTTAGCGTTCCGGGTTTATATGGTACATCATTGGCTCCGGTATAATACCGAGTAGAAATCAATCAGTGTGGTTTAAGGGACCGGCGACCGCCGCTCGCAACTTCTACTCGAACCGCAAATATAAATTTGCCGGTATATTGCTATCCCTATTTGGCTGAAGACACATGATCGCGTGCAAGCGCGATAGCAATATGAGCGTACAGAATTTGTTATACATTTAGTCTTGTTCCGTGAATACCAAAAATGATGAATGAAAAATTGTTGTGTTTTTAACTTCGTGTTGTTATTCTGTAACTTGACAATATAGGCTATGTTCCTGATCAATTAGTACGTGAGATATCGTTGGTTTTAATATGAAACAAATAAGGAGAAAACATGTCGTTTATGTCGCAAAAACATGCAAAACGCAATGTGCTTACATTTAATTTTGGGAAAGTATTTTGGAAAAATAATTAACCAGGGACCTAGATAAATACAAGTTCAATCTTAATAATCGCATAATATGGAGGAAATATGCTCGAATTACTAATTATTTTGGTATTACGTTTGTATGAGCGATTAGCCCTCCGCTGGCGCCTTAATACAACTGCCATCATAGTTATTTTCTTATTTTTTATTGCTGTTGTTAAAATGTATTTCTCTTGTTTTTTGGTGTACAATATAGAATATTTCATTCATTCATTCATTTATTCATCACCACTTATTTCTAAGTGAGATCGCAGTCAAAGGCTAACTTGTAGCGGAATTTAAAAAAAAACAACAAATAGAAAACGATGGCAAAATAATCAAACAACATTAGCTGCCGCAACGTTCTGCGGAAGTTGAGGTTCCTGTCCCAGTAAACGGTCGTTTGCTTGCGTCATTTCATTTCCACGTCTCACCTCTTCAATCACGATGTCAGTCTCTCTCAATAAATCTCTTTTGGATTTTCATGGATTTGCAATATTTTTACGAAAGATCACATCATAAATTTGGGTGAATCTACCACGTAGTATGATGACATGTTATGTGATTTTACTGAATTTTAGACGTCTGCCTCTGAGTAATAAATCAACACGTTACCACATCATATAGACTGTGTGTAAGTCTGTAAGTACATTTTTATATTACCTAAAGGTTATTTTATTCTTATACAACACCCAAGTCTTATCGATAGACATCTACTGCTGGACAGCTGTCCAACCCCCAGCACCTTCCTGCGGCTCGCTTGATGTCGCCCGTCCAACAATTAGGTTCGACGACCTCCGTGGCGCAGTGTTGAGGGCTGTTGCCTGAACGTGCGGAGGTCCTGGGTTCGATCCCCGGCAGGGTTTGGAAATTTATAATTTCTGAATTTCCCTGGTCTGGCCTGGTGGGAGGCTTCGGCCGTGGCTAGTTATCACCCTACCGGCAAAGACGTGCCGCCAAGCGATTTAGCGTTCCGGTACGATGCCGCGTGTAGAAACCGAATAGGGGTATGGGTTTAATATAACTGCCATGCCCCTAACAGGTTAGCCCGCTACCATCTTAGACTGCATCATCACTTACCATCAGGTGAGATCGCAGTCAAGGGCTAACTTGTAGTGGATAAAAAAAAAAGGTAGCCTATCAGCGCTGTGCTTTACAGTACGAGGTCGCCATTCCAGAACCTTGGAACCCCAAAATCTATCGCTCTTTCGTCATATATGCCCCACCAATCCTCTTCAAGAGTTTATTACTTTTCATTTATAGGTACCAAGAGTGCCCCCACCACACCCCCACTATATTTAGTAGGTACCTACTGTGTATTGCAACAAACGAAAATACATCTTCTCTAAACTAAATTGACAGCTCTAAATAAATATAACTATTGATATCTTTTTCATAATATCCTGTGCGGAAAAGGACAATACTAGATATAGACCTGTAGTTTAGAGATTTGTTAACCCGGCCAATATCGCGGATTTTATCTATCTACTATATAAAGTAGCATATATATTATGGAGTAGTTTACTGAAACAGGAATCAATTCACCTCAAATTCCCATCAGTGCGGTTGCGGTAACAAACGTTGTTAGTTGGTTTTCCGCTTTATATTGTTTCTAATTTTAACACACATTGTTCATCAATATAGTGCCTACATACTTAATAAACTAGTGATATTGAATTGCTTATAAGTCCGAGAGGGACGAGTGGCCTAGTTGTGACTACGCATATCAGTCGATTGCGAATGTTAAGCAACGTGGATCCAAGTCGGTAACTGGATGAATTTTGAGGTTCAAATTTGCCTCTGAGAGCACGTTAGGCCGTCAGTCCTCACCTGCGGGTCTACTCTCTTTCTCTCAAACGAAACTTCGCAAACGAACGTAATTAGTCGGTCATTAGACCCACACAAAATCGTTCAATCCAATCGGTCACGAAAATTTTCTATGGATCCGTACTTCGTCTGCGTGTACGAAAACGAAATAGAGAGGGATAATATTATGTAGGAGAGGAGTTAACGAAATTTCGTTCGTTTGTTTGCGAAGTTTCGTTTTAGAGAAAGAGAGTAGACCCCCTGGTTATTATCACTAACATCCGACAATAATCGTTACAAAAGCCTAAGAGTTTATAAATAATATACTTACTCTTAGTCGATTCGTATGCGGAAGGACGTGGGAACCCACCGCATTATTATGCCAAGAAAACTCCTACCATTATTTGATTTATGGTCACGACCCTCAGTAATGAGGAATAATAATAATTTAGAGGTGATTCAACTCTACCCGAAACAGAAGCCGACGTCTAAACCGCTAATCTATCACCGTTTCCGTTCAATAACAAGTAAATAGCCCTAAATTCTCGTATATTATAATAGTCTAAAATGTCAGTTAGCAATAGCGATTAGGGCGATTCATCTTGAGAGGTTGGCCGGCTCGCCGCGCCTCCTGAGACGCGTGACAAGTGGAATTGACCTCCAAACAGACATTCCGATTGGATTAACTGCTCCAAGAGTTATTAACTACTAGTCTATTACATCCTTCCAATAACTATTGTAATTTAGCGAAAGTGGTCACGCCGCAAAAGAGTGACGGATCGGCGTGATTGCATGTGTATCCCTACCTATTTGAGTTTCATAGGTTTTTTATTCCGGAAAATCAAAGTTTCCATGGGATTTATAAAAGCTAAATCGTACAAAGGTACGGGCATCAGCTTCACAGGTTACTTACTCGAATATCCATACTAATATTGTACATGCGAAAGTGTGTCTGTCTATCTGCCTGTCTGTCTGCTACGCTTTCACGGCCCATCTAGGTATTCAATCGATTTTAATCGATCGAGGTAAGCGCCTATGTTCTCAACAACTTGGTCACATTTTCCAAGAACAAAAAAAAAGGAAAATCTAAAAATATAGCGCCCTTGCTTTTGAACAAAGGATTTCTAGGTCCCGCTTGAGGCGTTAAGTGAGATCTAATTGTTCTGGTTAGTCTTAAGTGTCGAGTAATTTAGCTGTTAAGTCTAACGCTGAAATGTAGGCCAAAGGAGAAAATCCTTTCCTACTTATTTTAAACCCGCTTTATAAAAAAGCTAGGCTCTTTAGAAATGCAGTGAATTTGTTTAGACACAATGCGAATGAATTAAAATTAAATGAAAAAAATTCTAAATAAAGGATACTGAATATTTAATGGTATTAAATCCTTGGCAGACTTCATACACCTTTCAGACCATTATGGGAGGACTCTCCGGTTACTCAGGTATGCAGATTTGCTCATGATATTTTCCTTCACCGTTATATGGCGAGTGATATAACTTAATTTTTAAAACGCACTTTTCTTCGAAAAGTTAAAGGTTTGACGACCTTTCGAAAGTTAAATGTGTGTTTCATTCAAATTCAAATGTTTTTTATACAAATAAACTTTTACTAACTTAACTTTTTTAAATTCTGTGATAGAAAAAATAAAAAATTACGATCGAATTAATGTATCTTACAAGATGTAAAAACCATCGAAACAGTCTGATTACTGAGGAAACATCTTTATATAGTTCCTCAAGTAACAAATATAAAATTCAGCTTTAATACTATAACGTAAGTATAATTATAATTTAAGGGTGTCTGACAGGGTGTTGCAATCGTACTAAGTGTCTGACAATGGACAACGTGGTTTCTAATATTATTCCAAAGAAAAATATAAAACAACGGAGCTTTTAAAAATCGTAAATCGTAATCGTAAATAATAAATCGTTTTTTAAATTAGCTCAGACCTGGGCGCGTTTGGAACCCTCGTAGCTTTAGTTTTAAGATACCGTAACAGATTATCACCATCATATTTTTATTTTTATGTAACTGGACGTCAATAAGTGTAGTGTACCTACCTAAATTGAATAAATATTTATGACTTATGACTTATGAAATACTTCTACGAATTTGCGGTACAATTTTACCCACCTTTGCTACCTGATACCTTCCAAACCAACCGCGATCCAAACTTCATAGTCGGGGATCATTTATGTAACCTCTATTAGAGACATACATAGAAAAAACTTTCAGCTTTAATAAAATAACGACAGTCTGATCGTCACGGGTTCTTGCTCTATTACGAATCCTGATGAAACCTAGGAACACTATAGTAGCTACTAGTACCGCCATTATAATTGAGTTAGCAAGCATGTAACATCCAGTCTTCAAACGGGAATATTTGAAGCGATCAAGCATCAATTCCTTGGTGTAGGGATGCTTTAAGTTGTTTAGAATTCAGATGAAGAAGCTCCAATAACTAGTTTCTATAGAACTACATATTTGTTATTATTTATCGCATATCCTATATATAGAACATCATTAACTATACATTTTTATAGCTTTTTTTAAATAAATAAATAAATAAATGATCTTTATTTCAAGCAACTGGGGCTCAACTTGTTAGTGTTACAAATTACTTAAAAACTAATGTTAGTATCACAAAAGACAAATTATCAAAATTATTATAAATTATTAGGTATAGCACATTTATCATAATTGTGGCCTCACCAACACCTGAATAAGGTGTTCAAGCATCGGTGAGTCCATCTTCCTCGCAAACATGTTCAGGATGCTGTTGGTACCCGAGCGCAGCCTTGTCAGCAGTGACGATGACTTCTTGCGCATTATAGCATAGAAGTCATCAGTTCGCTCATTCGCAAACATACCTGACGCTGAACAAAACCGCGGCAAGCCCAACAGCATCCTGAAACCATTGTTGTATTGCACCCTTAGTGTGTCCATGGCCTTTTTCGCATAGTTGACCCACAGGCTTCCCGAGTAAAAATTTTGACAATATGCTTTGAATAAAGTAATTTTTGCATCTTTACTACATCGGGAGAACCTGCGGGCCAACATATTGCACCTAACTGCCAAGGCCCTTCTTTCTCGCTCAATGTCAACATGATCCTTAAGGTCCTCCGCAACATAGTGGCCCAAGTATTTATATTGTGGAACGCGTGTGAGCGCAACGCCGTTCAGTGCAATTCTTGGCTCGTATTGCACCTGCCTACGAGGGGCCTTAAAGATCATGTACTGACTTTTAGCCACGTTATAAACTAAACCATGTCTGGCAGCATACTCCTGACAGGTTTGAAGTAACTCCCTGATCGAAACCAGCCGTTGGACCCAGCAACACCATATCGTCGGCATAACTTAAGTTGTTTACACAGACCCCGTCTATCCAACACCAATCTATATTTAAGAAAGAAAAAATAAAACATAAACTTTTTCATCCCACCATCTCGGAAAGAGAATTTTTATTCTTCGATATCTGATGGTAAAAGCCGTTATTATCCTCTTGAGGATAAAGTAAATTGAATTTAGAACATCGTGTGCACGTTAGTAAATATCACTCGTCTATGAAGTTTGTGAATTCAAAACATCATTAAAACCTATTTACTTGTACCTCTATGGTGCCGAATTTCCATACAATCGTTTTTAATTTGTTAAAAACTCACACTCGTAACCTTCTTGGTGTACTTTTTTAATTTGCTTTGCGCGCACCATTTTCTTTCACGTCATATTGTTTAAAATTAAATTAAAAACAAGAAAATTAAAAATAAGTGAAAAACCTAAAATGAGTGATTCTAGTGACGAAGAAATTAACAGAATTGAATTTAATCTTGTGATTTTTTTTGCATTTAGTCATTTCCTCGCTGAGGTGGGATGAAAAGTTACGTGTTGCACTCGAGTGAAAAGATTTTTCACCTCGTGCTCTTTTGATTCCCTCGCTGACGCTCAGGATTCTAATTTTTGAATCACTCGCTCCGCTCGTGATTCAATTTTAGAATCCTTCGCTTGCTCGGTCATCAAAATTGAGCACGCGGTTAAAAAACAACTTTTCACTCTTGTATAACAAATAACTATTACAAGGTCCTTTCGGATCATCTATAAGTGACTCGACAACAGGTTCAAATTACCTAAATCATTTAATTATTTAATCTGCGGTCAAGGTAAGGTAATGGAATGAATACACTTAATATTTTATGAGTTATGGTGATAAAGATAATTTAACGCCAACTTGCCGAACTGATCTTTAAAACAAGCGTATAATGTGGCCAATTCTGTTTAACACAATCTCTAAACTAAACTTAAATGACAGCTCTCATTTTGTTGCTATCCCTTTCAGAATACTTCCCGTGGAAAGAGGCAACATGAGAAACTGTTTAGAACATTGTTTAGAGACTGATTTAAACAGAATTTAGCCTCATTTTCGATAAAAATCAGCCTATTAAATTAGTCCTTCCAATCCTAAACAAACGTTTCATGCAAACTTTTAAGTCGTGATTACTTAAGGTGCCTTATACGGATTTCATGATGTGTCATCCTTTTCCAGGTACACTTTAAAGAATCGGGAGTCACAGCTGTGGGGATGTCATGGTATCAAATTAAAGGTCATTTCTTCATCTCTCGTTTGACCTTATAAAAATGCACACTCCAATACAAATTTTCTGCATAAATACGTTTCTCCGAACGCAAGATCTGCTGAAAATGACGAAAAATGGGGTCCGGATAGGTACCCATAAAGCTAGATCCGCTGCATATTTTAACTTGAATATTAACAATAAAGTGGGGCTTATATAGTCCTCTATCCATGGTGCAAAGCATTAAGCATACAAATAAATATGTTTATAGTTTATGTGGCAAAAAAAAAATGTTTCATACATTTTTCTATGAAAAGAAGCCGAGCGCTAGGCGTTTGGCGCTCAGTACGCGCTGAGACGCGCTCGTGGACGGGTGGGTGTATCGCTTTTTTGCACGAAATTTATTACGACAAAATGAACACCGTGTTGTGTACTGCCATAGAGATATAATATTCTCTATGTGTACTGCGCTTAGAAAAACTTGATACCGACATCCACAAAGAAGGAAGTTCTCAAGTGTAGGCGTATTTTTTTTACCCGATTACGGCAAAGCCACAAGGAAAGGGTATGTTAGGAATATATATGTATGTATGCATGTATGTATGTATGTATTAAAAAAAAGTGAGCGCCATTTTGAAATTCTTTGTTATCGTACCGATTTCGTTCAAAATCGATATCTGGGGTTCCCTGGGATCACAAAACAGGAAACTGTTACCAAAATTTTAAAAAAGTCAGCGCCATTTTGAATTTTTTTGTTATCGTACCGATTTCGTTCAAAATCGATATCCGGGGTTCCCTGGGATCACAAAACAGGAAACTGTTACCAAAATTTTAAAAAAGTCAGCGCCATTTTGAAATTTTTTGTTATCGTACCGATTTCGTTCAAAATCGATATCCGGGGTTCCCTGGGATCACAAAACAGGAAACTGTTACCAAAATTTTAAAAAAGTCAGCGCCATTTTGAAATTTTTTGTTATCGTCCCGATTTCGTTCAAAATCGATATCCGGGGTTCCCTGGGATCACAAAACAGGAAACTGTTACCAAAATTTTAAAAAAGTCAGCGCCATTTTGAAAGTTTTTGTTATCGTCCCGATTTCGTTCAAAATCGATATCTGGGGTTCCCTGGGATCACAAAACAGGAAACGGTTACCAAAATTTTAAAAAAGTCAGCGCCATTTTGTATTTTTTTGTTATCGTACCGATTTCGTTCAAAATCGATATCTGGGGTTCCCTGGGATCACAAAACAGCAGTCAATCAAAAAAAAGTCAGCAGTGAACTTTTTAAAATTTTGGTAACAGTTTCCTGTTTTGTGATCCCAGAGAACCCCAGATATCGATTTTGAACGAAATCGGTATGATAACAAAGAATTTCAAAATGGCGCTGCCGTTTTTTAAATTTTGGTAACAGTTTCCTGTTTTGTGATCCCAGGGAACCCCAGATATCGATTTTGAACGAAATTTGTACGATAACAAAGAATTTCAAAATGGCGCTGACTTTTTTAAAATTTTGTTCATAGTTTCCTGTTTTGTGATCCCAGGGAACCCCAGATATCGATTTTGAACGAAATCGGTACGATAACAAGGAATTTCAAAATGGCGCTGACTTTTTTAAAATATTGGTAACAGTTTCCTATTTTGTGATCCTACGGAACCCCAGATATCGATTTTGAACGAAATCGGTAAGATAATCTTTTATACATTATTTTACAATCTCAAAAACTGAGTATTATTGTAGCCGCGAGTATTGTTTCGGCGCATAAATAGGTACATAATATTTATCGCGGCCAACAGCGTAAACAAGTACCTAGTAAATAAATAATCGTCTAATATTTTTAAGTAACAAAATTGGTTAGTTGGCAATAAAATCGAGCGTCTCTACGCTCTATAGCTCTACGCTCTCGTAAAGCGTGCATATAATATATGCTGTGTGTCGAGTTTTATACCTATAGTTGAGTTTTTTACCTATAGTTGGTCGCGGGGTAAATGTTTAAAGGGCCTTAAATGGCTCAGCCATTATAATAATAATAATAATAAAGTTTTTATTAGAGGCATTAAAACCCACTCAAGTTTACATTTTAACAATGTAGGTACCGTTAAAATATTAACCTAATAATTAAACAATTTAAAATAAAATAAAAATAAAAATAATAAAATTATGCATTTTGGGGATATTTTCTTACCGTAAAATCATAGCGATTGACCACAAGAAAATATCTGAGTATCATCAAAAATTCTAAGTCAAGTCGCGTGTAACAGCTACTTTAAAGAATAAGGAAACAAGGAATTCAGAATATTCCCTTGAGATTGAGGCTACACGTTGGAAAGATGTCAGCAAAAATTTGTCTCCACTATATGTCATATAGATGTGACAAAAATGTTTTTGATGTAGAGAATGTATAAGGTCTTTGGGTTTCTGAAATTCGTTTCTTGCTTTTGATCTTTTTTTAAATATTACATCACAGTACACTACAGTATTTACATCAGGCATTGTCCTACGTTAGCGACCAACGCGAATCAATACGACGCGACGCGACAACATCAAACGCGGCCAATGTTGTCGCGTAGACAAGTTTGACATTTTCTATGGAGTTTTATCGCGTCGCGTTTCTCACATCGCTTTCGTCACTCACCTAGAACTACGAATTCCAACCGTTTGTACTCGTTTAATGTCATGTGGATCCCAAGAGCAATTTTTACAAATGCGTTTTTATATTACGCATAAAGCATTAGCTCGGTTCTATGGTTCTTGGTTGGTCTGGGCCTCGCGGGACGTCATTACACCGAAAAAAAAATTGATTTCGATCTCATCATAAATATATTTTGAACTTAAAAATTTTGATTTTTAAAAACTTAAGAATTCAGGCCTCCACTCTCATAGGAGAGAGGGAATTAGAGCTTAGACCCACCGCGCTGCTCCAATGCGGGTTGGCGGACTTTAACGACTATTATCATGTTAGTGTTAACAAGCGGGACCGACGGCTTAACGTGCTCTCCGAGTCAAGGGGGTGAAACACCGCCAACTTCCTAACTCCGGGCTAGTACTGAGAATTTCTAATCAGAAAAACCCAATACTTAAATATGGCCCGACCCGGGACTCGAACCCGGGACCTCGTCGGCCGCCGTCAAACATGCTAACCACTAGACCAACGAGGCAGTCATTTCAGGAAAATTATATCGAAATCAAAATCGTCATTTCAATTCAACAAAATCTTATTCAATACAATGCCTTCGCATGGTCCCATGAGGCCAAGCCTAGCGTGCTCACGATAACGATCGCCGTTGCTCAGCAGCTCGGAATAAAAATCCCGTTTAAGATAAGGTATAGGTACGAGTAATTGCTCTTAACTCTAAATTGTATTCTACGTGTAAAACACAGCGTGGAAGAGCTCTGGCTTTAGAAATAAAGCTGTAGGTTGAAAATGTTGGCGAAAGTATTTTAGCTCTTTGGCAAATAATCCATATCTAATATTATGAATGAGAAAGTGTGTCTGTCTGTCTGTTTGCTACGCTTTAACGGCCCATCTTTGGAACCGATTTTGGTGAAATTTGTTATCTAGAAATAGGTTGAACAATTTTATTTTCCGGGATAAAAAGTAGCCCATGTCCGCGGGATGCAATCTATCCCTGTACCAAACGTCAAAATCTGTTAAACAAATTCGCCGCGCGTAATGAAAGCGTAGCAGACAGACAGACAAACTCACTTTCGCATTTATAATAATAGTACGGAAAGCAAGGTTCAAATTGCTTTACATTAAAACAATTTGAACTTTGCTATGACCTCAACGCTTGATCAATGGTGGAGTTCCTATATCGGGCCAATAGAGTTGGAAACAAGGCTCTGCTTTGAGCCCGGGCTAGACATGACTAACAAAGTTAGGCACTTGCGCAGTTCCTGATAGGTTAGTCGTCTTACAGTTTAGTTAGGAATACTGATTTAGGGCTGTAACACACAGAACGCGTGACAGAAACTGTACAGCAGGACGTTACACGGCACACGCGCGTACGCGTGTACGTGACGCCAAAAAATACTAACTTTATGTAATAAAATTAGATATAAAAAAACACGACGAACTGTAGTACCCCTTGTGAGTTCAATCTTCTCTATTACTGGCCAATAACTGTGAAACACAATTTTTATTCTCACTGCTCACGTACAAGGTTTAAATAAGGAGGCAGTAGATATACTCTTGCAGCTTATTTTCCAGGAGTGCGGAACTTAAAACATACTACGGGTTTGGAATGCCAATACTACCGAGAAGAACTAACAGTGAAAGACAGAAAGAAATCTTCATTCGGGGATACAAGTACAAAAAATAACAAACTTTAAAAAGAAAAATTGCGAAATGAGACTTGATCCCCAAAATGGCCTTCACTCAGCATGTTCTAGTTACAAGTATATCTGTTAGGATATCCGTGATCTTCCGTGAACCCAGTATGTAATGCAGTTTTTGTACCTGGTTGCCACAATATCTATTAGCAATCAGCAGATCCTTAGTCCTCACGGTTCAGGTAGGCAGTATGTCTGCAGCATCAGGATGGGAATTTGAAGTACAAAGTATCTCGTCTATTACTGGCAAATAACTGCCGTCCGATAGCGCGCGTTGAGTGTGTTTCAGGCTTTAGATCGACCGCGTAGCTAATGTCGTGGATGCATCTAGTCCATTGGGCTTTATTGAAGACTTACCTAATGCTCGCAACTACGATTTCGATTAGCTGCTTACTATATTAACTGTATGCATGATGTCCTAGTTTAACCCAAATTTGGTTGTTCTCTAGTGTTTTAAATATAAAGTCATCACTTTATTTTGTTTGCGTTCCTGTATTTCCGTAGTAAGTAGTAACTCCCTCATTCATCGATTTTTATGAACGACCTTGTCCAACTTCGCTTAAACCTATCAGAATTCACTCTACATGATATGAAAACATACGGGAAATGAACGCATGGCATTCGACGAAAAAATAGACGATTTTTACAGATTTTCTACTCTCTCAAAGTATCTTCATTATCATACTTAAAGCTTATCAGCAATAAACATTTGCGTAATACATTCTTTTCATAATATTCAATTTGTATGTCTACTTATAATCTACGTTTATAATTATAGCACAATAGATAGGTAGATAAGTAAGGTGCTAAAATTATTGAACTTACTATCTAATCTACTCGTAGTTTACTTATTACCAGTTGATGAGAAGGAAAACTTCGTGAGGAAACCTGATGCATGCCCGAGAGTTCTTCATTATGCTCTCGAAGGTGTGTAAAGTCTGCCAATCCGTACTTGCCCAGCATGATGAACTATGGCCAAACCCTTTTCATTCCGAGAGGAGTCTCGTGCTCAGTAATGAGCCGGCAATGTGTTGAATTGATTATGATAAAACTATTAATTAGATCGTTTGATTTTTCTTCCGGCTTCCGTTTTCCTCTCCGCTTTTTGTTTGAATAAGTAGGTACCATAAAACCCAGAATTAACATAGGGATTTTCTAGGCAAGTGCGCTCCACCTTAGGCCAGGATAATTTAGGAAATATAAACACTCTTTAATCGCGTTACTTACCTCATCAGATGCCAGCAATGTTGATTGCAGCCAAGCGCTAATCTAATAAATTAAATGGACAGTGCTATAATGAATTTCGTTTTTCGGACGCTCAATTATTCTTTTGTCCAATAATCCGACTTAAAACGCCACTAATTGGGTTTGCTACGCTTAAGTGTAGGGACATGGGACACAAAATGGCGGACGTATATCTGGATCCAATTAAATCCGCGCGCATTCTCCCTCAGAAACCGCGGTTCGTCACCATGGAAGCTTTTTAGTTAAATATAATATGAGTTTTTAAACAAGAACAACTTGAATTTGTTACACAGAAGTTGTAAAAACAAGTGACCATAATTTAAAAATTAAAAAAAGAAGCCCTGCTATATTGATTTTTTTTTTCAAAAAATTATAGCCAATGTCACTCGGAATGATGTAAGGATTCTAACGACTGCCCATACATCCAAATCTGTTCAGGCATTAAGAAACTTATATTTTTTTGGCGATCGTGTAAAAATTACTCAGATTTACGAGTACGTAGGCAAATGCTAAGAAAGGATTTTTGAAAATTCGTAGGAATTCAAGTTTTTTTTATTCACTACAAGTTAGCCCTTGACTGCAATCTGACCTGATGGTAAGTGATGATGCAGTCTAAGATGGTAGCGGGCTAACCTTTTAGGAGCATGGCAGTTATATTAAACCCATACCCCTATTCGGTTTCTACACGGTATCGTACCGGAACGCTAAATCGCTTGGTGGCACGTCTTTGCCGGTAGGGTGGTAACTAGCCATGGCCGAAGCCTCATAAGTAAAATAGGAATGGGTGTATGAAAATCGAGCTTAACGTGAGCGAAGCTGCGGGCTGAAGCTCGTATGTAATATGGCAAATCAAAATAAACGTCTTTATTATGGTTATATCTAACATGTCATTTTATTTACATAAAGGAGAATAATTTCTCAGGCGGATAGTACCGACATAATAACAGTAACTGCACGAAACCTTTAATTACAATTATTATCAGTAATAAATAATAGATTTTCTCCCGCAACCATAACTATCATCCCTAGCTCTGTACCAAACATCGGGGGAACAGTTATTGCTTATCAAAATTTCATATGCGTAGGGTTCTGGAGATTTCCCAAAACAATAATAATATTAAATGTTTATAAGGGATAGAGAGTGTTGAATGATTCATGATAAAAATTGTATTAGGTAGCTACCTACCTACCACCTACCTACTACTAAAGTAAACGGAGTATATTTGATGATGACACTTAGAGCATAGTACAATGGCTAAAATTGAAGAAGAATGATGATGAATGTTTTTTTTCTGTTTTGATTTTTTTTTCAGTAATTAAATATAGTAATTATGGAACTAGCTTCCATCTTCTGTGCTCCCTCATAATATGGGGCTCGTCAAATGGCGGATAAACAAATTTCAAAAGCCGGCATTGGCGGTTCCTCTGGTGCTGCAAATGTACATGGGCGGCTGTAATCACTTAACATCAGGTGACCCGCCAGCTCGCTATATATATAATATAAAAAAATGTATCGCTGTTATGAAGAAAAATGTAGAAATACATATTCTCTTATTTAAAAGTAAGAAAAATTGGTTCTTATTATAACATCACTGTAGCACATACCTTGAAAGCATTTTGTAACTTCTCATAAAACTAATTTGTTCAGTCATTTTTACAGTCGAAACATAGCTTTCGTTTACTTTCAGTGATGGAGAGTGGAGAGGAATGCAGATTGCATCTGCTCTTCCTTTGAGCTTGTTTAGTGCTCTTAAACCTACTTACCTTACTCCAGACATATTGGGTTTACTCTTTAAATTCAGTCCATTTCATTTAGCTCTATCGTCATCAAAAGATTTAGTCTTTTCAGGTTTCGTTTCACTTGACGGAAGGACATTTTATTTGCACGTAACATTCACATAATATGTAGCGTGAAATTTTAGTGGTGGGTCTCCCGCGGCGGAAAGATTTGCTCTCAGTAGTACTATCGAAAAATAGAGTTAAACTTAAAAACGTAAAGAGTTTTTGTTTTGAAATAAAAAAAATCACTAACTCGAAAGCGTGAGAAACAATAGTAATTCACTAGATATAATAAAGGTACTGTACTATGGTACTATATTGCGTAGTGATACGGCATATAATATAATAATAATATAATTAGCCTGCACAGTGAACGCCCAACCTGCTAGCGAGGATTACTATTGGTTCGGAGTATAGCTTTCGAGTTTTTTTTTCTCGATTGTACCTAAATCTGCCATTTAGTAATTCTAATAATTTTTATTTTAATAAATTGTACTACCCAGACAAAATCAATCAACTGCGGGAACAACCATTAAAATTTCAGCGTGTATAGGATACTAGATTTTTTTTTATCGCATGGCGTACATATATGCGTTTTTATAAAAAGAACGCTTATTTCGCCTGCAATAGGATACTAGATGATGATATGGATTATCTATTCTGAAAAATTGGGTTCCTTCGGCATAGACTATAGAGGATGGATTCTGTCGCTTCGAGCATTGCTGTCTATGAGGCCCATCGGATTTTAATAAACGGATATCAACTAATAACACGTTCTCAAGTATCAGTCAACCTAATAAATAGATTGACCGATACTTGATAACCTGTTCTTAGCTGATGTCGGCTTATTAATACGGACCTTACTTAATAGTCGTACAAAATTCAAATAGTTTTTAATTCGTTATATACTTACCATTACAACTAGTAAAGTCAGGGTTCGTTTGTTTCGTTCCGATTACGCATAGACGGTAGTTTCGGGAACATCTGAAAAGAAAAACAAAAGAGATTAATTTGATTGTATGAACTATGCCACGTTATAAATTTTTTTAAGGATTTTCGCTAATGTATGGTTCTCTAGTCTCTACATAGATCTCTTGAAATCCTTAATAATATTTGCCTACTACACATAATATCACGCCGCACGGGCGCAGATTTAGGTTGCTACTTGCTACTTCTATGCCACGTTATAAACTTTTTTAAGGATTTTCGCTAATGTATGGTTCTCTAGTCTCTACATAGATCTCTTGAAATCCTTATTAATATTTGCCTACTACACATAATATCACGCCGCACAGGCGCAGATTTAGGTTGCTACTTGCTACTTTTTATCCCGTAAAATAAGAGTTCCCTAGATATTTTTCAGAAAATCTACGTGGAAATTAATATCTTGCAATTTTTTGTTTTCATTAGGTAGGTAATAATTAATAATGTTAGATCTGCCATCGGCTTTCTACCCATAATCAATTTTAATAGTTGATTGTTAATTAGATATCTTCAGCCATGCCTGTAAATTCCTATACAATGGGGCTGATTCTGTAGTGTACAATCTCTAAACTAAACTAAAATGACATCGTTAAAAATATTGCTAACCCTTTCTTAATACTCCCTGCGGAAAGGGACAGAACTCGATTTAAGCTATCATTTTAGTTTAGTTTAGAGACTGTGTTGTACAGAATTGGCCAAATTATCAAAATATATTAATGTTAATTTTCTTTTTCAGCACCATCACCAAGACGACCTTCCTGGTCCTCCTCCAGCGTATGAGACAGTCATTGAGGATATTACAGATAAAGATTGCAGTATTTTACAAGTGAGTCAAGATTTATCTAATTATAAAACTGAGCTTTGTTATCGATACAGAGCCGAAAACATTTTAGAATTTTAGTTTGTTTGTCTATATATGGTATCATGATAAAACTATTGCACGGATTTGAATGAAACTTGGCACACTTACAGCTGGATAAACATAACATAGGCTATTTTTATCCCGATAAACGGGTAAGGGTAAAAGAGTTCCCATATGGATAGGTGATGAATGTTTTACTGTTTAGATCAAATAATCAAATAAATATTATAAATGCGAAAGTTTGGATGGATGTATGGATGGATGTTTGTTACTCAATCACGCCCGAACGGCTGAACGGATCTGGATGAAATTTGGCACAGAGATAGATTATAGGTTGGAATAACACATAGGCTACTTTTTATCCCGGAAAACTAAGGAGTTCCCGCGGGAACCAAAAACCTCAATCCACGCGGACGTAGTCGCGGGCATCAGCTAATAGTAGATAGGTATTAGTACATTCCAACCGTGCGAAGCTGGGTCGGGTCATCTAGTATTGATTTTATATCCCGGATCGCGGGCAAAGCCACCGTCAAAAACGAGTAGAGAAGAGATGTTGCGCAATATTATAAATTGGAAATACTCTAACTATTAATTAAAATAACTTTGAGGAAGCAATTAATTTTTGTAATTTTAATTAAAAAGATTTTTATCAAAAGGCACGGATGCCAGATATTTCATTCAATGTAAAGGAACCTCATTTTGTTTTTAATTTGAATTGCCAGAGTCACATGTATCTCCTTTGTTAATAACTAGCTTTTAACGACGACTTCGTCAGTTTGGGCTTGGAAAAATCTGGTAGAATCCCTCTGTATTTTACAATGTAAAAATAGTTTAGTATAAATTAAAACTGGTTGCGCTATATCGAAGATTTACTTGGATCAAAAGACAAGGTAGATCCAGGCAGAACAAAACAGCGTTGTGTAGGGTTTAGACGTCGAGGACGACGTGAAACTATAGTATTGATTCAGTAAAGTACTTGATTTTAATTAGTGGTGTATTTCTTTTTTACAGGAGGTAGTAACAGAACCCTGTACGAAATGCAAGACAGCGAGAGTGGACAGCGGCCTACCGTCCTACGAGGCCGCAGTATTACTACGTGATACTAAATTATAATGAAATAATCATACGTGTATTAGGCAAAGTGAAGAATCGGGCATTAAGTAATGTTATCAGAAGGCGGAATACTACTAGGGCCTTTGAAGTGCGACGCGGATGATCCGCGCGGACCATCGATTTACCAACTAAGGATACAACATTACCTACAAATTAATACCCAAAAAGCGTCCACAATCGCTTATACAACCACAGCTATAGATAATAGACAAAGAGACACCAAACGGTTCACAAAAACCAACCATATAGCTTTATATTTAGGGTTCAATTTTGTAATAACAATTCGACACATACGACATTTTGTCGCCTAGTGTACTCATGCGCGACTGAGGCAAAAATTGTTCATTGTGCACAATTTGACCGTGCCGTTTTTTGCGTTTGGATGGTGCGTCTAAGGTATTGGTAAGTCAATGGCGCGGACCATCCGCGACAACGAGAGTCGGTGTGTCATTGGAGTATTTCATTATCCCGTGGCCAGTCGTCTGCGCGGCAATGAAATGCTCCATAGACACTGCCAAATCCGATGCGATGCCAATGCGGATGCATGGCGCGAACGATCCGCGTCGCACTCAGAGAGGCCCTAAAGTATATGAAAATTTTGGTAATTTGATGTACGTTAATTTAGTTAAGTAGTAATTATGTCTATTTCGTAACGACACATTTAGTTGGCCCTTATTAAGACCAGTTAGTTAACTGCGTTTAGTTTAAAAATTGTGCGTAAAAAGTAAAAATGAATTAAAATCAATACAAAATATTGAATTCAAAAAAAGAAAAGCGAAGTTTCGCTTATATTAGGACACTTATCAATATAATTTATCAAATCGGTCAACAAAACAAATATCCATAACTTTTTTTCATAAGTCTTTGTTATTGTATAACATTTCATTGTTCATATTGCCTGAGTACTATTTATAATGACTCAATAAGTAATTTAACAAGTAACAAAAAGGTTGGTAAATAAATCAAATAACCGAATATTTAGTGACATATTTGTTAAATATGAGTATAGTTCGATTTAAAGATTTTAACACAGATTTGGTACAGTAATGCTAGGGAATTTCAAAGGTAAAATTTAAAAAGCTTTATACCTGGAATCCTTCAGTTTTACTAGTCAGATAAAAGTACCAAAAGTCCGAACTCCGAAGCATAGAACTCTCGACATCATCATTAAAACGAGCTAGGTACCTATTTCAATGGTATTCATGTCTATTAAGAGTTCGTTTTAGTTCATTGTTAACGTACTAGCAGTCTCACTACGAGTATGATTGCACTTTCGAAACTTTTCGGATGCTATTTACTTTTATCTAATATGATAATATCTAGTCAGACTTTTGCCTTTAGAGAAAAAAGTCTTATACTAGACAAACGCGACTCATTTTGCAAGGCAAGCGTCACAGCTACGCTTCTTTCTTTACCCAGCACGAGTATATGAATTAGTATATTACTAGATAGAAGCCCGCGACTTTGTCCGCATGGATTTAGGTTTTTAAAAAATTATGTGTGAACTAACGTAGCAGACAGACAGACACACTTTCTCATTTATAATATTAGTATGGATTCATTTTTGTTCTACTACAAGATATATACGAAGAGTATAATACTCGTAGTAATAAAATGTAAATACATGAGTATATATGAGCATATATGAGCTTAAAAGGGTCGAATTTGAGATCAATATAAAAAAAAATACTTAGATGTATGTAGAACTACGTATTAGCTAAGTGGCCTTTGTAATAAAGTTCATGATATCTTATGACTAGACTAAGATTATTAATAACTATAACCATCATTAACTTAATAACTATAGCCTAATACGGGTCAAACCGGATTCCAATAAAAAACTTGGCCGGCCTTTTTTTTGTGTAGCCAAAACTATGTTATCCAGAAATCTGGTTTGGCCGGTAACATACTACATGATATTAAGTATAATATTTTGAATTTTAGCCTTAAACTGAGTGCATAATCAGGAAGGTCTAGAGAAATATGCTAGGCAGTTTAAAAATGACTACTTAAGTATACATTTTTTTTTGTGTGGACATTTTTAGTTTTGTATGTACCAAACGTTCATTTGTGTGCTTTTTTAAATTAATGAATAGTAGCGCATGTACCTATCGAAGAAGTTTTAAAATACACCATACAAATTCAAATGTGTTTTATTCTTTTTCAAATGTTCTTATTCACTTTATCATCATCATCATTATTTCAACCCACTGCAGGCTTACTGCAGTGGGTTGAAATAATGAAACTGCCTCGTTGGTCTACTGGTTATCATGTTTGACTGCGGCTGACGAGGTCCCGGGTTCGAGTCCCGGGTCGGGCAATAATTAAGTGTTGGGTTTTTCTGATTAAAAATTCTCAGTACTAGCCCGGAGTTAGGAAGTTGGCGGTGTTTCACCCCCGTGCCTCGGAGAGCACGTTAAGCCGTCGGTCCCGGTTATTATCACTAACATGATAATAGTCGTTAAAGCCCGCCAACCCGCATTGGAGCAGCGTGGTGGGTCTAAGCTCTAATTCCCTCTCTCCTATGGGAGTGGAGGCCTGTGCCCAGCAGTGGGACGTCAATGGGCCGTAGTGGTGGCAGGCTTACTATTGAGCACGAGTCTCCTCTCAGAATGAGAAGAGTTAGGCCAAAGTCCACCGCGCGGACCAAGTGACGATTTGCACACATCACATCTTTAAGAATATTATGAAGAACTCTCGGGCGTGCAGGTTTCTTCATGATGTGTTCGTTCACTGCAAGTGATATATAATTAATTTCTTAAAACGCACATTACTCCGAAAAGTTTACAGGTTCCCGCGACCCACGAGATATAATATGGCCTGCTATACACGGACAGCTTGAAGCAGTCAGAATTGAATGCTTCAAGCTGCGACTGCATAGTGAACTACAGTCTTAAACCTACACACATACGTATGCAATCGCTCGAGCAGTTGCGACTACTTCGGGCGGTTGGCAGCAGTTATCAATGGTAGCTTCAAGCTGATAGTACCTAACAAGATAGCTTGGGTAACTTTAACTCGTAAGTGTGTCTTCTCTCGTTTGAGTAAGACATAATTATTTATATACAATTTCATATTCCGGTTTCTTTTGTATGGATAATATGTATCTTTTATGAATGGGGTAAGGGGTGCCTACAAATATTTTGAAAGTGTAGGGACAACGCACGGGAGGACGAGAGAGCTGTGGGGCTTCAGAGGACTGCGTAGTGCGTACGCTTCAGAGCGCCTTGTGATTGTGGATTATCTTTACGAGTATCTATACTCTATAGTCTATACTAATATTATAAAGAGGTAAAGTTTGTGAGGTTGTAGGGGGTAATTTCGGGATCTACTGAACCGATTTTCAAAATTCTGGTACCAATAGATAGCCACATTATTTGTGAGTGTCATAGGCTATATATATATTAACCCGAAAATTTGTGAGTTCCCGTGGGAGTTTAAAAAACTTATTTCACGCGGACGAAGTCGCGGGCATCAGCTAGTAGATTATAAAATTATAAATAGTTTCTCCATAAAAAATATTGCCTTTTCTTCTTAACGCTAAAACGGATGCACAAAAGAGTTCCCGACTTGCTTAGTTCCAAAACTATTCAATAACTATATTCAACGTCTTGTTGTGAGGAGCGTACTTTATATTCATAACGCTTCTACAGAACTGACCCATTTAACGCCTCGAGCATACGTTCTTTCCCTTTTCTTATTCCCGAACTTATTTCACGAGCTTTCTTAGCTAAGCTCATAATATATTCTCAAGGATTCCGGTCTGTAGCTGTCTTAGAAATAGATATTTTTAGTTTTAATTTACCGTGGGAAATGGTTACAAGACAGCTTTTGTTATCACGAAATTCAAAGTAATATTATAAACTAGATCTCGGAAATTAAGTCCGCGTGCATTTAAGTTAGTAAGTCTTTGATTTTCTGGATAAAAAGTAGACTATTTTCGTAACTGGGATACAACCTTTCTCTGTACCTACCTTTCATCAAAATTCAAGGAACATCATGGCGAGCATCTGAACAATTAATTGGGTATTTGACAGTAGTCAAATCAGTAACTTTTTAGGGTTCCGTACCCAAAGGGTAAAAACGGGACCCTATTACTAAGACTCCGCTGTCTGTCTGTCTGTCTGTCTCCAGGCTGTATCTCATAAACCGTGATAGCTAGAAAGCTGAAATTTTCACAAATGATGTATTTCCGTTGCCGCTATAACAACAAATACTAAAAATTAAAAAAAAATATATATTAAGGGGGGTCCCCATACAATAAACGTGTTTTTTTCGTATATTTTTGCTCAATATTAAAAACGGTAACAGGTAGACGGTTCAAATTTTCACAGAATATTAACTTGTATATTACCTTTCAAAATAAATAATTAAATATCAATAAAGTAAATATTAAAGAGGGGCTCCCATACAACAAACGTAATTTTTATTTTTAATACGTCATAAATCGTAAAACTTACTACAGGTTTGTACGGAACCCTCGGTGCGCGAGTCCGACTCGCACTTGGCCGGTTTTTTCAAACGCGTCAAAACGTATGGATGGTGTATGGGATTCTTTATGAAATAGGTACTTACTTTTGACATCATCAAAAGTCAACGCACTTTTTAATCGATTCCCTGGCAAAGCAAATGTTAGTTACCACTTTGATGATAACCGTTCCATTCAATGAAACGCGAACGCTTAAAAGGTTACTGAAAACGTGAAAAAACATAAAACACAAATAGTTTTTCATTTTCCTATTAGATGTTTCCAATCGTCTGATCAACTAATGTGCTCACGCTCAGTTAAAGCCGGCTTAGAGTAATTCAAGAGCTGATGGGAAAGTTTATGGAGATGCTTAAAATAAAAAGTTAGTAACATTGTGCCTTCACGTTCCCTGACAAAGCAAACTGTCATGCCTACGTTTAAACTTTAAACTGTATGAATCTTAATTAAAATTATTAGTTGCGTCATGCGTGTTTCCATAAATGAATCCTCTATGGGTTATTTATTCACACGGTCATTTATACTCGTAAATAGATAAGAAAATTTAAATTAAAATGAAAGGCAGGTTGGGTTAGCATTAGCACAAGGCACACACCTTTGAATTACACTCGGAAAGAACACCTTTGTTAGAGCCACGTAATTTCCATGTATGTACAGTTAGTTCTACAGTTAAATCGATGTCCTTTACATCGTACTTACTCTTTCTGTGAGAGATTAAGCGTATTAGTCTATAATTGCGTATTTCCTTGTTCCTATTGCCTTGTTTCTATAGTCTGTAATAATTTAGACTTAGTGGTGTCTCTCTCTAAGAATATTTACCGTATTTTCTGTAGATTTGGTAGGCCTTTGAAATTGAAACGTTTTTATTCATTCAAATAAACTTTTACTGCTGCATAAATGCTTTTGCGAAATTGAAGGGAATCTACTACGGGTTCGGAATTCTATTCCTATCGAGAAGAAGCCACCAAAAACTCGGCGGTTACTTTAAAAAAAATTACTTTATCAAGCATCATCACTCATCACCCACACGTTCTAGGTTTATCAGTTTAGCGCAGGCAGTCGGCGGTTTTACCATCCATCAAAGCCAATTCTTTCACGTTATAAACCACGCCCGCTCGCGGCGGTTTATCGGAAATCTGTTTTAAAGCCAAATAAAAACTTGTCTACTCTATCCGGATGCGAATATACCGATGATACCATATCGATGCGATGCTCTTGCTTTATCGAGTCTATACTTTTTAAATTCATATTTTATTTTGGACTATTCAATATGTATGCTAGTTGTTAGTTAGATACTACTCCATACTAATATTACAAATGGGAAAGTGTGCCTGTCTATCTGTTTTTCACAGTTCATCTCTTTAACCACTCGTGTGATTTTGAAATAATTTCGTTCAGAGAAAGGTTGCATGGGAAGGACTTATTTTTATCTCGGAAAATCAAAGAGATTAAAAAAATCTAAATCTATTTCAAATATGATAGTTGTGAATGTGTGCCCGTCTGTCTGTAAGTCAGTCTGCTACGCTTTCAAATAAAGATTAACGAAGATTTAAGAAAAAGTTCCCGCGGGAATCACAAACCTTAATCCACGCAGGATTAAGGTTTGTGATTCAACCTTAATCCATGCAGGAATAAGGTTTGTGATTCAACCTTAATCCATGCAGGAATAAGGTTTGTGATTCCAACGGAAAGGCGTCACAGGCATCACCTAGTAAATGTAGTAAGTCTTTGAAATTAATAAACATCTTTGCATTAATTGCTTGGCATGTTGCAGTATCGACTAAATACGCAGTCTAAGGAAATTCTACTCGAACGGATTCGTAATCAATTGGAAGGAGGAATTAGTCAGCGCTTTGAGCTTTCTCGTGAGGTATCTTGGTATTTTACTACCGAGGCGAGGTAGAGTATATATTCTGATTTCGGATATTATGTAAGTATATAGGTATCCGCCGCTACAGATACGCAAGATGGGCTTGCACTTGACGACAATCAAGCAATGAAGAGTTTGACGTTTGAAAAAAAGGTGGTGATTTGACTTATTCAAATACCCAATTCTAAATCCAACCCAGCCTAGAAAGCTGTGCAGAGTTTCTCTTTGTATGTAGACCAGGATTACGGCCGGTTTTTTTTTTTCGAAATTCCAACGGCGCACATACCGCGGGCGATCGTTAGTTTGGTATAAAAAGGTAAATTTCGAGTAGTACATTTGCGTACCTTTTGTTATACAGGTACATGGATATGTCACAAGAGTTGGTACTTGCTACAAAGCCCTCGATGCTTAGCCTCGGATGGAGTTCGAGGAGGCTTGTATATAGCCTATTGTTCGTGGCCTCTTTGTGGCCAATCATAATACATTTTTCAAATTAAAATTTTGGGCATGGTATTCATTCTACAGCAGGCAAGAATACGAACTTCAAATATCCATACTAATAATTTTATAAATGCGAAAGTGTGTCTCTCTGTCCGTCTGTCTGTCTGTCTGCTACGCTTTCACGGCCCATCTATTCAACCGATTTTGATAAAATTTGGTACCTATGAGGATAGTAAATAGTTTGTATCATTAGGCCTTCTGAGACAGGTATTCTTATGCTTAACAGAAGGCCTCAACCACAATTATTTGTTAATAATGTACTTATCTTGAATAAATCATTTTTTCATTTTCATTTTTATCATCCCGGGGAAGGACATAGGCTACTTTTTATCCCGGAAAATTAAAGTGTTCCCGCGGGTATCTAAAAAATCTTAATCCACGCGGACGAAGTCGCGGGCATCATCTAGTACCTACTTAATATTTTTTTTGTGTGAATACAAAATAGGCAGTCGGTTTTCAGGTAGGTACCTATACTTAATGATGTGTAAACAATACTTGTTCAGTCTCTTCAAAAATTAAATATTGTAGGATCCACTTTTCGGGGCAGGGGCTGTAATAGGTAGGTAGGCCGTGGTTTAATTTTTTTTATTCCCGCGGGAACGCCTTAATTTTCCGGGATAAAAAGTAGCCTATGTCACTCTCCAGGTCCTCAACTATACCCATGCCAAAAATCACGTCAATCTGTTGCTCCGTTGCAGCGTGATTGAAGGACAAACCAACTATCCAATAAACCAACAAACAAACACACTTTCGCATTTATAATATTAGTTATATTATTTTTTGTGTGAATACAAAATAGGCAGTCGGTTTTCAGGTACAGTACTTGAATACATTTTTAATGATGTGTCAACTGTCAACAATGCTTGTTCAGTCTCTTCAAATTGAAATATTGAAGGATCCACTTTTCGGGGAAAAACAACTAAACAGGGGCCATACTCCCAACGCTTAAAACAATACTTTTACTCATAATGACAGTCTGATGTCAGGAACCTTGACGTTCCTAAAATAAGGATTATAATAAAATTCTCTTAAGGACAAGATTCGAAATGAAGTGATCCGTAAGAGAATTAAGGTCTCTGACATAGCCCAAACCATTAGCAAGCAGACGTGGCAGTGGGCGTGCCATGTCTGTAAGGCGTCAGACATGAAACTAGCGACGGCCGAGCGACGGCGACAGCGGGGCGATGGAATTCGAGAGCTGGCAATGAATTTCGGGAAGGTCCTTTAGGCGAGCTGAAATTGTGGAAAAATATAATTTCGTTGTTTGGCGAATCCAGTCCTGCCAGTCTGGTAGAGCGTTTGCGGTTATTTCGCTACTGCGTAGCATATAACATTTGCAAACAAAAAATCCAAACCAACATTTTTATGGCAACTTGATTTTTTTATCTTGTAATTTTATACTTAAAGAATTCGAAAAAATAAATCCCAGACATTTTTGTCGGTTATAAAGTATTACCCGACCTCTTTCAAATTGTTCCCGAAATTCGTCGCCAGCTCTCCGACTAATCGCATCGCCCCACTACCGCCGTCGCCCCGCTACCGCTCATTTCGTGCCCGTACACTAAAAGGAGCGATGGCCGCTGGAGCCGGAAAGTTTTAGAGTGGCGACCGCGTATTTATAAGTAAGCGTAGTGTGAGGCGCCCTCCAGCACGATGGACCGACGATATTAAGAGGGTGGCGGGAAGTGGCTGGATGAGGAAGGCTGAGGACCGGGTGTGGGGGCGTTCTTTGGGAAAGGCCTATGTTCAGCAGTGGACGTCTGCAGGCTTAGATGATGATGATGATGATGATGAATAAAATTCTAAAACGCGAAAGTTGACATTTGAAGCTGTACTCTGAAGCGACTACTTATAGTAAGTATTATAGAATATCTTTTGCCAAAAACTATGTGTACATAGCTCGAGAAGGCTAGCGATATTTACACAGAGTTATTAGGCGACGATTTCTATGTTTGTTTTCAGAAATTCTAAACCACGAGGGCGCGTTCTCGTGGTTTTGTGAAATAGAATTAATATTTGTCGAGTGCAGACTAGCACCGCATTAAATTCAAATGTTTTTTATTCAACTAAACTTTTACAAGTACTTTTGAATCGTTAAGTGAATCTACCACTGGTTCGGAATAACATTCCTACCGAGAAGAACCAGCAAGAAACTCGGTGGTTGCTCTTTTTAAATAATTAATTTGCAATTATTATTATATCATTGCTGGAGCGATGAAATCCAAGCTCCTCTATCATTTACATAATCTTCAACAGTATAATAAGCTTTTTTCAGGAGCATACTTTTAATGGATTTCTTAAATTTGTGTAAAGGCAAGTTTAACATAGATTGTGGAAATTTGTTATAGAAAAGAATGCTCATTCCCACGAATGACCTTCGGACTTTTTTGAGGCGGAGCGATGGAGGCGGATTAATGTCAATTTATCGTGGTCTCTGAAAAACGATCATGTCGGTTGCTTCGAGGGACGAGTGACCTAGTGACAACGCATATCAGCCGATTGGAATTGTTAAGCAACGTTGACCCAAGTCGGTAACTGGATGGGTGACCGAATTTGGAGGTTCAAATCTGGCCTTTTTCGATTCCTTCGTGCCTCGGAGAGCACGTTAAGCCGTCGGTCCCGGTTATTATCACTAATAAGTATAGATACTTATTTACTTACTTATTAATCTGCTAATAATCGTTACAAAAACCTAAGTTAACAATTAGTCGAGTCGTATGCGGAAGGACATGGGAACCCACCGCATGATTATCCCAAGAAAACTCCTACCATTATTTGATAAATGGAAAGGGGTAACGACCCTCAGTAATGAGGAATGCGACGGAGAGAGAGAGAGAGGTTGCTTCGCTTTTACCTTTTTGCGGTCAAATAAAATATAGAGCACATAGAAAATTTCAATAAATTGGAATACAAAGAGATTCTGAGAATGTAATAAAATATCCTCCCGACCGAATTTCGGCCACGGCGCCCAATCTCCACTGAGATCAACCATCTGCGCGGCAGATATTATAGTGCACAAGTGTGTGCGCAAACATAGGTGTACCTACTCAGTTATTCCCTTACTCTCATTCGGCCTGAAAATACGACACGACTGGAGCGAGATCAGGCGTAGGATCAACGGCTTTCCGAGGCAAGGGGGTGAAATACCGCAAACTTCCTAACTCCGGACTAGAATTAAGAATGTATTGACAGAAAACTCCAAATTTATGATGGCCCGACCCGAGAATCAAACCCGGGAGCTTAACCGTATAGTCAAACATGCGAACCATTAGACTAGAGAGATAGTTACAATGTAGACTTACTATCCCTACTAAAATTATAAATGCGAAAGTGTGTCTGTCTGTCTGCTACGCTTTCACGGCCCATCTATTCAACCGATTTTGATGAAATTTGGGATAGGGATAGTTTGTATCCCGGGGAAGGACATAGGAGGACTTTTTATACCGGAAAGTTAAAGAGTTCCCGCGGGAATCAAAAAACCGTAATCCACGCGGACGAAGTCGCGGGCATCATCTAGTTATACGTAAGTAAACAAATAAACCTAATAAACCATATTTTGATTATTTGCAAAATAGCTGGTCTGGTTTCAGTTTACATTAGTATTTGGATAAAGCATAGCTATTTGAGTAAATGATTGATCAGCCACAAGCTAATTGATTGATACGGTAATTGTTTGTAAACACTGTTTATCTACTCTCATGCTATAAATCCTCTATAACAGGTTCTGAAACAGTTAGCTAATTGCCAACATTAAAACACCCAATGTCTTAATAACCATTACAGCATCCAAACGGGTGATGTAATGTTGTACTGAATTTCATTACAACACCCCTGCCACATCTGCTCGATGCGTGGTATCTGTATGAATTACAAAAAAAGAACATCTGTACGAATTTCAAAAAAAGAACATTGCCATACACGCGCGTTTCACTACCAGAACGCCGCGCGCTGTAAAAAAAAGTTAACAAAAAAAAATTAAAAAAAAAATTAAAAAAAAAAAATGAAAAAAAAATGAAAAAAAAAAATTAAAAAAAAAAAATTAAAAAAAAAAATTTAAAAAAAAAATTTAAAAAAAAAAAATTTAAAAAAAAAATGAGCGATTCATGTTTTGAGTTTTGATGATATTAGGTTACTAGGACTGGATGTTTTAATGTTAGCTACTAAGCTAACTATTTCAGAATCTGTTATAGAGGATTCATATTATGAGTGTAGATAAAGTCTTGTATGCAACTGTTGATAATTAGGTATTAAAACACTCATATGATACTATTATCATACTCCGCTTCGCGTCGTATGATAAACCCACATTCGTGTTTTAATACCCCTTATTACACAACTGTTGCATAAATAACTATTATCTACTCCCATGCTATAAATCCTCTATAACAGGTTCTGAAACAGTTAGCTAATTGCCAACATTAAAACACCCAATGTTCTAATAACCATTTATACATCATCCAAACGGGTGATGTAATGTTGTACTGAATTTCATTACAACACCCCTTTTTTTTTCGATCCCCTCTGCGCAAAGGGTTTACTCAACAGACAGCCACATCTGCTCGATGCGTGGTATCTGTATGAATTACAAAAAAAGAACATCTGTACGAATTTCAAAAAAAGAACATTGTCATACACGCGCGTTTCACTACCAGAACGCCGCGCGCTGTAAAAAAAAGTGGGTTATTAGAATTTTATTAGAAAAAAAAAAAATTTAAAAAAAAATTAAAAAAAAAAATTAAAAAAGAAAAATTAAAAATTAAAAATTTTTTGAGCGATTCAAGTTTGAGTTTTAATGATATTAGGTTACTAGGACTGGATGTTTTAATGTTAGCAGTAAGCTAACTATTTCAGAATCTGTTATAGAGGATTCATATTATATTATAGGAGATAACTGCACTTTTGGTAATCATCGCCAGTAAGGCTGATTCAGTGTTAGGTGGATGTAGAGCTCTCCACTGATCACAAAAGTTGCAGTCTGCCTGCATGTGGATGGCCCTTTCGCTAGATATGGCCGTTTAAAGACGGTTTATTGTTACCAAAAATGAACGACAATTAGAAAAGCTGATTCTTGTACAGTATTAAAGTATGCGCAGTACCTATGTAAACAGTATAAAAACTGACGCATTTGGATGGACCTTTATCTAGATATCTTATCTCAAAGATGTTATAAACTATACTTACTATGCGTTCCTGTAAAAAAATATTAGCAATTATTATGTCGTCCCGTTGATTGCTGTTAAAATTTTTTAATAGTGATCAACGACGACAATATTATTGCTAATATTTTTTTACAGGAACGCATAGTAAGTATAGTTTATAACATCTTTGAGATAAGATATCTAGATAAAGGTCCATCCAAATGCGTCAGTTTTTATGCTGTTTACATAGGTACTGCGCATACTTTAATACTGTACAAGAATCAGCTTTTCTAATTGTCGTTCATTTTTGGTAACAATAAACCGTCTTTGAACGGCCATATTTAGCGAAAGGGCCATCCAAATGCAGGCAGACTGGAACTTTTGTGATCAGTGGAGAGCTCTTCATCCACCTTACACTGAATCAGCTTTTCTGGCGATGGTTACCAAAATTGCAGTTATCTCTTAGTCTATTATGAGTGTAGATAAAGTCTTGTATGCAACAGTTGATAATTAGGTATTAAAACACTCATATGATACTATTATCACACTCCGCTACGCGTCGTGTGATAAACCCACATTCGTGTTTTAATACCCCTTATTACACAACTGTTGCATAAATAACTATTACATTCACCGCCAAATATTGAGCTGGCATGAAATTCTAGCTTGGAATTTCTCCGTTTTTAGACTCATTGTGAATGGAAACAACAGGATATTTATTGTTTACTAGCATCACGCGACTTCCGCGTGGCGTGTTGTAGTTTAAGTTTTTTTAAATGCCGCGGGAACTTCCTAATCATCCCCCCGATTATGTAAGAATTGTCGATAAAATCGTAAAAGTTAAATATACCATAACAGTATTGAATTAGAGCTCAATTTCGAGTACCCATTCTCATACGTTTAGGTATGTACGATACTGTAAACGATGCAGCGGTAGATTCACTCAACGATTAAAAGCACTTGTAAAAGTTTATTTGAATAAAAATCATTTGAATTTGACTTTACTAATGAGATCGGAGTCAAGAGCTAACATCCTATACTTGTTACATGTGAAAAAAAAAAAGCTCTACCTGTACCTACAAAACGAAACCCAAATTGGTAGGTACGGGCCATGCACGGTGCCTGGTCAAATATTTTCCAAACAAAGAGCACACCTTCAATATGTCATTTAACCAGGCCCCGAGGTTCCAATGATTTTCAAACCGGGAATGAAAAACTTTTTGTAAAATATTTGTGGACCTCTTTCGAACTTTTTCAATTCAGGCATTCCGGATGTGTAAGTATTTTTTGCGCGCGGAACGAGGTTTTAAATAACACATTTTTATTAGTTAGTATTTTTTATTTATAGATCAGGTTTTCTATTATTATCATTTGAGAAAAATGTGTTAGTATATTATTCCGACAATACTCTTATCCGTTCCAAACTATTTTTAACTGAAAACTCAACTAAACTATATTTGTCATGGAACTAAGAATCTGCTTATTATATCTAAGATGGTAGCGGGCTAACCTGTTAAGGGCATGGTAGTTATATTAAACCCATACCCTATGCGGTTTCCGGAACGCTAAATCGCTTGGCGGCACGTCTTTGCTGGTAGGGTGCTTTTCCGAATAGGTATGTAGGTACTTATTCGGAATCTTTGACTACAATAATAATTATTGCTTGTTTTCCATTACCGTGTGTAACGCGCTTTAGCTTCACCTGTAACTAACTAAGTAGGAAACAAATCTTGGAAGTCGAATTCTAGTTATTAAGAACTTCTAGTTTTATTACTTGAAATGTTGACAATAGCCGAGATATTGACCAAATACAACCGTCCGTTTTCTCTTGTTTTTCCACCTGTCCCCGAAACAGACTATGGGTTCTCGTTCGGGTTACCTCCACTACAGCCCATTAACATCCCACTGCTGGGCACAGGCCTCCACTCTCATAGGAGAAAAAGGAATTAGAGCTTAGCCCCAACACGCCGCTCCCATGTAGTGATAATAACAGGGACCGACTGCTTAACGTGCTCCGCGAGGCACGGGGTGTCCTACTAGTATACAACTATCGTTCTTGTATAAAACATCCCTTCCTGGAAAGAAAAGTACCTACGTAGTTGATGTAATGAACGTTAATTTCGACGCAGATCACGATCCGCGCAGGCTTTGGAAACGACAATGTTCGCAATTATGATTGCAGTAAAGGATAATACTTACTGTATCATACGTGTCACATTACGCCGCGGTTCACATACATTCGATCTGAAACAAGACAAGTCATTTTATAAATTTGTATAGATGTAAAGCGGGGTTTTCATTGCAAAAGGGTAATGAGCGGGAAATGCAGCTAAGTGAACTGCGAAACGGAAAGCAACGTTGTAATTAGTAACTAGATTTTTGGCTTCGTAGGTCCGAGTATAAAAAAAAATTTAAACAAAATATTAGCTTCTTTTAACATTTGTTTATTAAAAACCTATTAAAATTGGAATGAATAGGTTAATATTATGTTCGTCAAAATTCAATATTCGTATATTGAAACAAAATAATTAATTCTGTGTTTATTTAACACTCAATAAATTAAAAAGTATTATGAACACTTATAAAGCACTAGACATGATGCCTGCGACTTCATCCGCGTGGATTGAGGTTTTTAATTCCCGCGGGAACTCTTCAATTTTCCGGGATAAAAAGTAGCCTATGTCCTACCCCGGGATGTAAATTATCTCAGTACCAAATCATCAAAATCGGTTGAGTAGCGTAACAGACAGACAGACAGACACACTTTCGCATTTCTAAATATATAAAAGGCAAAGGTGACTGACTGACTGATCTATCAACGCACAGCTCTAATCACTGCAACTGGTCGGATCGGGCTGAAATTTTGCACTCAGATAGCTATTATAACGTAGGCATCCGCTAAAAAACTTAAACCACGCGGACGAAGTCGCGGGCATTAGCTAGTATAATATAAGTATGGATAAAGACACATGCAAACTCTTTGTAAAGCTGAATAAATAATTTAATCAGCTTGCTTTTATCGTCTTTGGATATTTATCAAGTAACAATAACTATATCTACCTACCTATTAATTTCTAATAATAAAAATTAGTCATGTTATTCAACAAACACAAAGTGTTAAATTTTATTTGAACAGCTGCTAATGCAGAATGTCTATCCCATAACATTGACTTGATGTCATTTAAAGAAAAAGAGCAACCGTCGAGTTTCTTGCTGGATCTTCTCGGTAGAAATGGCATTCCGAACCAAATGCAATGGTAGATTCGCTTTAATATTTCAAAACTAGATGATGCCCGCGACTTCGTCCGCGTGGATTAAGTTTTTGTGTTCCCGCGGGAACTCCTTAATTTTCCGGGATAAAAATAATCCTATGTCCTTCCCCGGGATAAAAACAGTCTCAATACAAAATTTCATCAAAATCGGTTGAAAAAACACCGGCCAAGTGCGAGTCGGACTCGCGCACCGAGGGTTCCGTGTAAACCTGTAGTAAGTTTTACGATTTATGACGTATTAAAAACAAGACGAAATGAACCGCAAAACTAACTTAGTTTGTAGAGGTTTATTGTTAATATCAAAAAATTACGTTTGTTGTATGGGAGCCCCCCTTTAATATTTACTTTATTGATATTTAATTATTTATTTTGAAAGGTAATATACAAGTTTGTTGGAGTGTAGAGAATGCAAACCTTGCTTTAAGTATAGTTTTGTATCTGTGAACTTCCAATCATTAGGATGACAACACTGTCTTCCGTTTCCGCTAGCTAAGCATTCCTTCTTCTACAATGGCGATTGTCCGTGTCCGTGTGTCCGGTTGTAATAAAATTAATTGTTTGTACCTTTATAATCCTTTTTCAAATTATTAAATGCATTAAGCCGAGTCGTTGTTTTTCTACATGGTAGCAGAGCGCGCAACATGGCCAAGATGACAAACGCAATGTCGCATTTCCATCTTGAAAAGTTGACAGGTCGGTCTAACTACGCTTCATGGAAGTTCGGGGTGAAGACCTACCTAGAACACGAAGATTTGTGGGATTGCGTGGAGCCATCGGACGACAGTAAACCCGTAAATAAAGGTAAAGACATAAAAGCTCGCGCTAAAATCATCCTTTTGTTGGATCCTGCGAACTACGTGCACGTGCAGGACGCCATCACCGCAAGGGACGTGTGGAAAAATTTAGAGAAAGCTTTCGACGACAACGGACTGACACGAAAGGTCGGGCTCCTCAAAGATTTAGTTACAACGACATTGGATAGTTGTGGAAATATAGAAGAATACGTGAATCGCATTATGAGCACTGCTCACAAGCTCCGGAGTATCAATTTCAAAATTGAGGATGAATGGATTGGTACGTTAATGCTTGCAGGTCTCCCAGAGTCATATAAACCAATGATCATGGCTCTAGAAAGTTCTGGAATAGACATCAGTGCAGATTCAATTAAAACAAAACTCATCCAAGAGGTCAAAAGCCCCGAGCCTTCTGCATTCTATATGGGTAAAAAGAAATTTGGGCAATCAAAGCCCCGGAAAGGTCCCCGGTGTTTTACGTGCAATAATTATGGACACATTAGCAAATTTTGCAGAAATGCTAAGAAATCAGACAAGGAACAGGCCTCAAAACAAAATAACAATAGTTCTGGTTTCATTGCAGCTTTTTCAGCTTTTACAAATACAATTGATAATCAATGGTACATTGATTCTGGTGCAGCCATGCACATGACCCATAGAAGCGACTGGCTGTATGATATCAAGGTGCCTCCGATACAAAACATCACTGTGGCAAATAAATCACCATTGTCTGTTGAGAGTGCTGGTAATGTAGATATCAATCTAGGTGAGGAGAAAAAGGTACAGGTAAGAAATGTTCTTTATGTACCAGATCTTGCTGTCAATCTGCTTTCAGTTAGTGCAATGAGTAAAAGTGGATGTAAAGTAGTTTTTCACAGCAGCGGCTGCGATGTATATAACAGTGAAGATGTATTTGTCTGTTCTGCTACGCTGATAAACAATCTGTACCGATTAAATTCTAGTACAAATGTGCAAGCTAATTTAATATGTGCTGGAATTACAGATGAGTCCGTCCTGTGGCATCGCCGTATGGGACATTTGAATTTCAACGATGTCAATAAACTGCCAAGCTGTGTTGATGGAGTGAAGCTGCTGACGAGTAAGAATAAAAGTAACATAACCTGTACAACATGCAATGAAGGTAAACAATCCAGACTGCCATTTAAAAATGTGGGTTCCCGAGCTACACAACCGCTAGAACTCATTCACTCTGATATCTGTGGCCCTATGGAGACTATATCAGTTGGAGGTATGAAATATTTCATTAATTTTGTAGACGACTATACAAGGAAAGTATATGTATACTTTATGAAAGATAAATTAAATATTGTGAAAATATTCAGAGATTTTAAGACCAAGGTAGAGAATGAACTAGATAGAAAAATTAAAATTGTCCGAACAGACAACGGAACTGAATTCTGTAACAGAGACTTTGAGAAATACCTTACAGATTCAGGTATTGTCCATCAGACCAGTACACCGTACACCCCACAACAAAACGGTCTTTCTGAACGCATGAACAGAACTTTAGTTGAGCGTGCACGATGTATGATTTTTGATGCTAAGTTAGGAAAACAGTTCTGGGCCGAAGCTATAGCTACCTCAGCATATATTATAAATAGGTCACCTACACAGTCTCTGGATGGAAGAACTCCCTATGAAATGTGGACGAAGCGAAAACCTAACATTAGTCACATGAAAATTTTTGGTTGCGAGGCAATGGTACAAGTGCCTAAAGAAAAGCGAGGCAAGTGGGACCCTAAATCGGTAAAAATGCTCTTTTTAGGATATTGTGATGACACAAAAGGATATCGATTATGGAACCCTGCCACTCGAAAAATGATTAAAAGTAGGGATGTCACTTTCTTAGAAAAGGATAGTAAACATGATGATAAACTTGTGACTCTTAAACTTACAGATCAGCCAGCTTGTAGTCATAGCAATGACACTAGTCCTGTTAACTCTGGAAGGCCTTCATCTTATGTGGAACTGCCAGAATTATCTAATGACTCCGTAGCTGAGAGTATATCAGAATCGTCCAGTGAATATGAGACGGATCAAGGAGATCTTGATGAAACATATAAGCCCTCCAGGCAGTTATCAACGGAGGAGCTCAGAAAGGTGACATTGAGGCCGCGTAATCGAAAATTCAATGAAGATACTGAAGGTAATCCAACTAGTTATTTTTGCTACAGTAATCTGAATGATCCTCAGACAGTTGAAGAAGCTTTATCCACTGAACAAGCAAGTAAGTGGAAAGAAGCCATGGAAGAAGAGTACAATGCTCTGTGTAAAAATCAAACTTGGACATTAGTCGAACGCCCTCCGGACAAGAAGGTCATACCGTGTAAATGGGTATTTAAGTCTAAGACTGATCAGGATGGTAAAGTTATACGTTATAAAGCTAGATTGGTTATAAAAGGCTTTAAACAAAGAAAAGGCGTAGATTATGAGGAAATATACTCTCAAGTTGTACGCTACACTTCAGTAAGATTATTACTAGCAATGGCTGTTAAACATAACTTAAACATAGATCAAATGGATGCAGTTTCCGCATTTTTACAGGGGGATATCGATACAGAAATATATATGCAGCAACCTCCATTGTATGAAAAGGGATCACAAGTATGTATGTTACATAAATCAATATATGGGCTGAAACAAGCAAGTCGCCTATGGAACAAAAAGCTGAATGGAGTTCTACTAGAAATCGGTTTTCAGCAGTCTAAAGTGGACCCTTGTATCTACTATAATCTTAGCATCATGATCTTTGTTGCAGTCTGGGTTGATGACCTAATTTTGTTCTCAGCTGATAATGAAACTAAGAATCATATCAAAGAAAAATTGAAAACAAAATTTTCCATGAAAGATTTGGGAGAAATTAAACAATGTATTGGTTTGAATATAACCAGGGATAGAATTTCTGGAAATTTAATGATTGATCAGCAAAAGTATATCAATGAAGTTTTAAGTAAATTTGGCATGCAAGAATGCAAACCAGTGAAAACGCCTATAGAACCCGGTAAGAAGCTAAGTCCGTGTACTGAGGAAGCAAATTTGAGTTTTCCATACCATCAAGCTGTTGGTTGTCTTTTATACCTGGCGCAAGCCACTAGACCAGACATCTCTTATGCAGTCAGCACTCTCAGCAGATTCAATAAAAATCCTCGAATGGAACACTGGATGGCGATCAAAAGATTAATGAGATATCTGCAAGGCACAAAAGACTATAAGATGGTATATAGCAAAGATGAGCTTAAGCTGCACGGATACTGTGATGCAGACTGGGCGAACGATACACAGGATAGAAAATCCTGCACCGGTTACATTTTTATGTTTCAGGGCGGAGGTATATCTTGGTCCTCTCGCAGGCAACAGACGGTCGCACTGTCGACGGCCGAGGCCGAATACATGGCGATGGCGGCGGCCGCGCAGGAGGCGCTGTGGCTGCGCCAGCTGCAGCGCGAGCTGGGCGAGAGCGACGACCCACCGCTTCGGATTCTCAGCGACAACCAAAGCGCAATCAAGCTCTCCGCCAGTGATAGTTACAAACCACGAACCAGACATATAGATATCCGCTTTCATTTTCTTAAAGACTATGTAAACAAGTTGTTTCTTAAATTTGAATTTTGTTCCAGTAATCAAATGGTAGCTGATATTTTAACTAAAGGAACATCATTAGATAAACATTTGTATTGTTGTTTAAAAATGGGTTTGCATTCTAGGGAGGCTGTTGGAGTGTAGAGAATGCAAACCTTGCTTTAAGTATAGTTTTGTATCTGTGAACTTCCAATCATTAGGATGACAACACTGTCTTCCGTTTCCGCTAGCTAAGCATTCCTTCTTCTACAATGGCGATTGTCCGTGTCCGTGTGTCCGGTTGTAATAAAATTAATTGTTTGTACCTTTATAATCCTTTTTCAAATTATTAAATGCATTAAGCCGAGTCGTTGTTTTTCTACAAAGTTAATATTCTGTGAAAATTTGAACCGTCTACCTGTTACCGTTTTTAATATTGAGCAAAAAAATACGAAAAAAAACCGGCCAAGTGCGAGTCGGACTCGCGCACCGAGGGTTCCGTACAAACCTGTAGTAAGTTTTACGATTTATGACGTATTAAAAATAAAAATTACGTTTGTTGTATGGGAGCCCCCCTTTAATATTTACTTTATTGATATTTAATTATTTATTTTGAAAGGTAATATACAAGTTAATATTCTGTGAAAATTTGAACCGTCTACCTGTTACCGTTTTTAATATTGAGCAAAAAAATACGAAAAAAATACGTTTATTGTATGGGGACCCCCCTTAATATATATATTTTTTTAATTTTTAGTATTTGTTGTTATAGCGGCAACGGAAATACATCATTTGTGAAAATTTCAGCTTTCTAGCTATCACGGTTTATGAGATACAGCCTGGAGACAGACAGACAGACAGACAGACAGACAGACAGACAGACAGACAAACAGACAGACAGACAGACAGACAGACAGACAGACAGACAGACAGCGGAGTCTTAGTAATAGGGTCCCGTTTTTACCCTTTGGGTACGGAACCCTAAAAATGGGCCGTGAAAGCGTAGCTGATAGACGGCAGACAGACAGACAGACAGACAGCCGGACAGACAGACAGACACTTTCGCATTTATAATATTATTAAGGATAGGCTTGCGCTTGACGACAATCATGGTCAGTGCAGCAAAGCAATGAATGATGGTCTAGGTTGGAACACCTTAGCGGTTCGTATCAGAAACGTAGAGCAAAACTGTGTCATGCGAGCAGTTTGGACGTCAACGACATAAGGATGCCAACGTTGTCGCTTTTCCACTGTTCTATGGTAGAACGGTAAAGGAGGAGATTTACTTGACGGTTCAAAAGCATTTGTAAAAGTTTATTGCATGTGCATAAGCAGCATGATCGATTTCGATGTTCACGCGTTATGCGCTGTCACAACTAGACACACCCTATTTATTAGTTTCGGTGGGTATTGGCGTATTGGGTAGGTACCTATCAAATGTAAACTCAAAATGTACCTAGTAAATGGGTATGACTCCCATTTGAGAGATAAAAGTTGAGCGAGCCTTTCGTGTTTATGTCAAGGAAGGAGTCAATTCCCTAGGCAAGTATAATAAACGAACACAATCATCATTAAAAAAAGCAAATTAAAGGTAAAGCATTGTTCTTCACAACTAGGTCTTAGGCTTGACGCATACATATGGAGTGGAGTAAGAGTAGAGCAGACCGCAAAGAAGGCACTACGTTCATATTTTTGAAGCGAAAACTTATTTAGGGGAAACTTGTGGATTCGCGTTACCGACACCGTTGTTACGAAGACAAAAAGGTCTTAAAATATAATTATACTACATTCGTAATTAAACTTTGATGCCTTAGTTTGAAGTTTATATTTTAATGAAGTATTTTAAATATTTTTTTATTTAAAAAAAAATATTATATATTCGTTGTCACTTCTATCGGCAGTTGACTGCCAATTTTTTTGAATACTTAACAGTAATTGACATTGTAATTTTTGAATACAAATTCAGAGCAAACTCAAAGACTCAATACTCCCCGTATTACTTCACAGTTCACAGATGCATCCACTCTGTAGATGGGCGTTCCGCATTAAATAAGTCTTGAGTTATCAACGACACGAGGCAATAAAATGTTACGAGTACGTCGAAGTCCCCGTGATTATAAACGTAATAGACGTCTCAGTCTCAACAGCTACGGGCCACCCCTGCAGTTCTGCACCGCACAAAGTGAACTTTATACAACGGTCGACGCGAAATAGCCTGAGATATATGAAGGCTCCTAAAATAACACGTATACGATCAAATATTATAATAACTGTATGTACGAGTACAATGTGTTATTATGCTCTATTTTACACTACCCATTGTCCTAGTTTAGGAATGTAATATTATAAAAGCGAAATATTTCGAAAACCAACCTTTTTAGGGTTCCGTACCTCAAAAGGAAAAAACGGAACCCTTATAGGATCACTTTGTTGTCCGTCTGTCTGTCTGTCAAGAGCCTTCTTCTCAGGAACGCATCTAATCTGAGGTCTAGAATATTTTGTCTAGCGTTAAGCAACCAAGTTTTAGAGGATACTTATCACGAAAGGATGGTAATGGTCTGCACTTGCAGACCATTACCATACTTTCGAATAAGATCTGACAAAATTCATCCACATCTCTGTTTGGTTATGCCTAAATGGTTTCTGCAAAGACGTCGCCGCTGTGGTCTTTTAAGGCGGTTTCTGGGTAGATTTTCCTGTAGCAAGAAGTCCAGTTTAGATACCCTTACCTACATTAAATTCAGTTTTAGTGGTAAAACAAAGCGCAGGTCCCAAGCAAAACCATCTAATTTAACCTTCTCATGAAAGTAAAGCGTGATGTATGATGATTGATGAGATTATTTTAGTTAATTCTTAGAAGTTCAAAAAATTCATAAGAATATTTTATTCATAAATTACTAAGTATTAATAATACGACGTGTAAAATAATATTATGTCATACCTATAATTGCCATAAATGCATTATGGATATTATCTTATCTTCTTATTTTCTGTATATATAAAAATTAATCCCTATTTCCCTTGGTCACGGCATCACGCGTGAACGGCTGGACCAATTTCGCTAATTCTTTTATTGTTGTGATTGTTTGGACCCCAGGATGGTTTATATTCACAATTGGACCCAGTAGGGGGCGCTGCAATCGGGTTCGAGGTTCAGGGCTAATATTATAAATATGAAAGGTTTAATGTTTGTTTTGTAAGTTTGGATGTTTGTTACTTCTTCCGGCCGCAAAGCCTGTTCCGATTTGGCTGAAAATTGGAATGGTGATAGCTTATAGCCTTGAATTACTTAACGCGGAAAATTAAAGAGTTCCCGCGGCAATCAAAAAACCTTATTCGACTCCACGCTGACGAGGTCGCGGGCATCATCTAGTAATAATTATTTTTCTAGTTCCAAGTAGGTATTTTGTTTTCGAATATTTTCTTTATCGGCGCAAGTTATGCCTGATTTATCACCAGATAAGTAGGTATTTTTCACGCTAATACGAAAGCATCCACCAAAGTAATTCTTTATCTTTTACGAAATTGAATGTTATTCAATGAAACTGGCTGATAAGCACTCTGATAAGCATTACGCCGTCTCAATAGGACAAGCGAATAGGTGCAGATGAGCTCGTTCAGTTCGAACCGAAAGCTTTGCATTTGCATACAACTGATTGCAATGGAGGATTTATAATAGGTCCTTATACCTAGGTCTCCTGCTTATAACGTGGTTTAAGTACTTATTTGTCGTATCCTACGTACTCGTAGGTACTATAAACAAGTAAAGTAATACCATAAAAACGAACTTTGTGCGTAAGCCTAGATAAAGATAGACAGAGATAAGATTAATAGAGAAAAGTCCTGCAGACTTATTATGTAAAACAAATCAATCATTGTCACAGTCGTGTTACAGTCTCAATTTTTGTGATTGGCTGAATTTATGGTATTCTAACTGCGACAGTGGATTTTGGCGAATACCTAGTGAAAATTACGTGTTAATGGGAGATGATTATTATCATAGTTACACTATAGCAATAATTTTTACGTATATAATTGTCCCACAATAAACTTATCTTACCTGGTGGCAAAAATTGGACCTAATTTTTATGACTGTTTAGTTTTTGTTTTTATTTTATTTCCGGCGACGCTGTCACCGGTTGTCAGATAAGTTTGTGGGACTATAGGTAATAAGGGTAAGGGGGCTGAATCAATCACGACTCTCTCAACGCCCAATCTCGAGTGCACCTAGAAAGCTGAAAAGTTAGCTTAGATGTTCCCTTCCAAGAAATAAGGACGGACTTTTCGAAATACTCCCGGGAGCAAAGGAGCGAGCGGTCGCTAGTTTTTACTATATTAAAAAACTTCATCGCGATGAATCCCTTTTACGGGTTTTGTACAATAGTAACATAAATACCCAACTACTTTAAGCAACAAAGTTGAAATTGAAAAGATATTTTGACTGACGCAAATGACTTCACAATGAATCCAAAATAAAATCTGCATTGTGATCAAGACTTTATACCCCTGACGATCCTTAGAATTAAGACGCAAAACATATTTTATGGAAAGGCTCCTTTTACTTTAACGTACTTCAGTCTTTCGGGATATTAGGGCATTGCGCTACTTAATATCCATACTTCCATACTAATACTATAAATGCGAAAGTGTGTCTGCCCGCTACGCTCATTTTTTCAACCGATTTTGATGAAATTTTGTATAGAGACAGGTTTGTATCCCAGGGGAAGGACATAGGCTACTTTTAATTCCGGAAAATAAAGGAGTTCTCGTGGAAATAAAAAAAAAACTTTAAACCTAATCCACGCTGACGAAGTCGCGGGCAACATTTAGTAAATAATTATTAGGCAAAAAACATATCATCAATTATATCAAATCGCTCTATTACAGCGTGCGACATTAATTCAAGTAAAAGAAATTAATATACGACTACATTCAAGCTCTTCGCTTTGTATTTAGAGCACGTGGCCACTTTAGGTGGAACGCAGTTTTATGGTCTTTAAAAATGTCGTTAAAACTGTTTCATTATCTTTCGTGGTCTCGAACACAGTTTATATAGGTATAATCACACACATTTCCCATGGTTTTCCACCAAGGTTAACTGTCTCATTTTAATGGGGTAATTCGTTATTCATTCTGCACTTATCTGCAATAGTAGGTACAGTTCGCGCGCGAGTTAAATGCAGAGTAAATGTATGTGTCACCATACATTTGCTCTGCATTCAACTCGTGCGCGCACTATACATATGTACGATAAATAATTAATTTTTAAAGTGGTCAATAAACGTTTATTTATTTATTTATTTTATTTTAGTATCTTTTGAGTCGACTCTACCGTTGCACTGGTCTTAGCATCGTATGGATTTCTGCAATATCACCTTTTGTATCTACTATCGCATGCATTAGCTTTGTATGGTGCCGTTTTGTAAATGGCACCATAAAGCAGCCATATTGCATTTTTTTCCAAAAATTTATAGCCAGTGCCACTCGGAGTGCCAGAATAAGGATCCTAACGATACACCATACATCCAAATCTGTTCAGACGTTTAGAAGTTATGGTGGAATAAACTCACAAACATACATACGCACTTTTTTTTTGGGCAGTCGTGTAACCCCACCACCACCACTACAGCCTATTAACGTCCCACTGCTGGGCACAGGCCTCCACTCTCATAGGAGAGCGGGAATTAGAGCTCACCACGGTGCTCCAAATTCCAATGCAGGTTGGCGGGCTTTAACGATTATTATCACGTTAGTGTTAATAACCGGGACCGACGGCTTAACGTGCTCTCCGAGGCACGGGGGCGAAACACCGCCAACTTCCTAACTCCGGGCTAGTACCTACTGAGAATTTATTGCCAGAAAAACCCAATACTTGTTATGGTCCGACCCGGGACTCGAACCCGGGATCTCGTCGGCCGCAGTCGAACATGCTAACCACTAGACCAACGAGGCAGTCGTGTAAAAATCAACGTAAAGTAGCAAATACACACGAATAGGGCGTCGTTATTACTAATTAGACATGAGTTCTACGGCCGGATCTTTAGGCCAACTAGTGCATAAATGACGCGAACTTTTTAATGAGGTGCGTGCATTTACAATTAGCCGCATGATTTACTGACGTAAGTACGTATACTTCATATGATGTATCTTAACTAATATTATAAATTTGCGAATGTTAGTTTGATTTTAGACTATTTTTTCCATCGAGTTTGATGAAATTTGGTACAGACATAAGGTTGTATTACGGTGAAGGCTACATAGGCTTCTTTTTATCCCGGAAAGTTAAAGAGTTCTCGCGGGAATTACAAAGAACTTATACCATGCGGATGAAGCCCCGGGCATCAGCTAGTTACAAGTTCAGTTATATTATGTGCAGTTTTCACCGCGCTTCGAGCATAGAATAATGATAGACGGCAGTCGTAATTCCTTCCTCCAAGGCTTCGAGCTTATTTCAAGCTAAATGTAAATCTACCTTGTCATCCGTCATTTTATTTACGCAAACGTCATAAACCCACTTATTGCAATCGGCGCTTAATATCCGGCGCCCTGATCGCAAATATGACTGCTCAAATATAATAAAATATGCCGCCTTCAATCTTCATCCACTCCCAACTTGATTGCAGGAAACGGGTTTTTATTTGTGCCATAAATGACAAATAAATTGCCGATAGGTGAATCGCGCCAGGCAGTAATAGTATTGGCCTTTTTAAAGGTCCGGGATTCGAATCTCAGACCTGTAATCTGTATAACTCCGATAGATAATACAGTCCGTCAAACTTATCTGACCCGCCCCCCGATTACGTAGGAATTGTCGATCAAACGTTAAAGATTTTCGTCAAAGTAAAATAAACCATGACTGCATTGAATTAGAGCTCAATTTCGTCTGCCCATTCTTATACGTTTAGGGTAACGTTTGATCGGCCATTCTTACATGATTGGGGCCCCGGTGGCCAAAATTGGAACTATTTTTTATGCCTGTCAAATTACACTAACTAGCAACGCGTTCACCGGGTCAGATAAGTTTGTGGGACTGTGGTGAAACTTGTCAATCGGAGTTACGCCTGAAATAGTACATTGTTCACCGAGGGGAGAAAGTGACCGATTACTAACGAGGGTGTAGTTTGAGGCCCGAGGCGTAGCCGAAGGGCCGCAATACACGCGAGGTAGGAATCGTACTTTCTCCCGAGTGATACATAGTGCTTTATACTACACCTGCGAGGAAAATAAGCGATAATTAGTGATTAAACGAACTTACAAAGGTTTAGGTTAATAGTTAATAGTCCTTAATTAGGTTAGGATAGCTAGCTTTAACTTCTATAGTATTGTTTTCAAAAAATTAAAAAAAAAAAAAAAAAAGTGAAGTTGTATCATAACTATATGAGTCGCTTCATTCGAAGCCTCACTATCAGAACTAGACTACATTTTAAGTATTATTTCAATATAGATTTCGATATCGACAATCGACATCGACAATCGACATCGATATCGACAATCAACATCGATACCGACAATCGTCAACGATATCGACAATCGACATCGATATAGATGTCGACTATCAATATCGGATATCTATCGATATCGACTATCGATATCGATAATCGACATCGATGTCGACAATCGACATTCACCATATTTGACTTTTCTATGTCAAATATGGTGAAACTGCTTCTAATATTAATATATTTCCATAAGGTAAGACATATCCAAATTCTCAACGTCCATACCATATTTACTTAAAATTAAAAAACAACAGCGCGTTAGAAATGGATTTTCATACAGTTTTCTACCCGCTTAGCACGTTAGAAATGAAATTTCATACATCTTTTCCTCCCGCATATTTGGTTTGTAGCAATGACGTACTTTCTACCTAGTTTTGACAAAAGCAAGAGGGTACTTTCCGAGCGGGTGTAGTATAAAGTATTATTCAGTATTCTGTTTTTATACTGCGTTTTAAATTGGTTAAATACACCTTAAATATCGCTATTTGCTTCAACGGTGAAGACACATCGCGAAGTAACCTGTATGCCAGAGAGTTCTTCATAATGATCTCAAATGCGTGGAGATTGCCAATCCACACTTTGCCAGCGTTGTGGTTTATGCCCCCCACTCTTCTCATTCCAAAGCTTTACCGTAACATATTATTATCACCATCATATTTTTTTTGTAACTGGCCGTCAATAAGTGTAGTGTACCTACTTAATTGAATAAATATTTATGACTTATGACTTATGAAGATAATATATGCCTTTACGACGGGCCTCTACGGCGTAGAGGCCCGTCGTAGAGGCATATCCGTTGAACGTTTAAAAAGGTCTGTACCCTTACTCTGAGATTGATCGAATTTAAAATACGGTCTCACTAAGTGAGGTGAATCACATTTGAGTCAAACTAAAATGGACCCAAAAACTCTTGATTTAAAGCCACAAATTCAGTGCAACCGATTCAAATTTCGAAACGTATCGTTTGGAGCGCTAGCTGTGAATGCATACACGAAATTGAGCTCTAAATTAATAACATTAAGATTCATTTTAGTTTGATGCATATGTAATTCACCTCACTTAGTGAGACCGTATTTTAAATTCGATCAATCTCAGAGTAAGGGTACTGAAAAGACACAGCGCATTGGTAGAAACTCATACTTTCTATAAAGTTTATGTACGAGTAGTTCTACAGCTGTCTCTAGCAGAGACTATATAGTCACGCTCACGACTCACTAGAATTTTACGACCTCCCTGGCGCAGTGTTGAGCGCTGTTGTCTTAACGTGGGAGGTCCCGGGTTTATTTTTTTATTCTATTTTTTTCTCTGGTTTTATCTGGTGGGAGGCTTCGGCCGTGGCTAGTTACCACACTACCGGCTAAGACGTACCGCCAAGCGATTCGTTCCTGTACAGAGGCCGTGTAGAAACTGACTAGGGGTATGGGTTTAATATAACTGCCATACCCCTAACAGGTTAGCCCGCTACAATCTTAAGACTGAGTCGTCACTTACCATCAGGTGAAATGGCAGTCAAGGGTTAACTTGTAGTTGAATAAAAAAAACAGATTAGGTATGTATACTTAATACCTATTATAAATGCGAAAGTTTGGATGGATGTATGGATGGATGGATGGATGTTTGTTACTCAATCACGACCTAACGGCTGGGCGGATCTCTAATAACACATAGGCTACTTTTTATCCCGGAAACTTAAAGAGTTCCCGCGGGAACCGAAAAACCTCAATCCACGCGGACGAAGATGCGGGCATTAACTAGTTTAAAAAAAGATGGGTACAGTCGCGGTATCAAAATGTTCAACACTTTAAGGTTCATATTTTGCATTTGGACACATAGCTGTGTCAGAAGGTCGAAATTTTTAATTCTTGCACTCTTAGCTAGCCACGGCTTAGCTAGCTAGACAAACTGATAGCAATTAACTAATTACTCTATCCATCTCAACCTCATAAATTAGAAGTTAAATCTGGATATCAGCTAATTAATCGTGTAAACTTTCGAGCGAGGTAGCGATCTCGATGCGAATTCTCTCCTTCCTGTTTGTAATTAGGTTACCAAGCGATGGTAAGGAAATGCGGATTAAAACACTAATTAATTAATGGCAGCTTGGCAGATATATTATATTTTAATGCGAAAGTGCTTTTATCTGCAACGCTTTCACGGCTCATCTGTTGACTATTCAATCGATTTCAACGAAAGTTGGTACAAGGATAGTTTTTACCCCGGGGCAGGACATCTAAGGCTACTTTTGCTGCGGGAATCAATAAACTTTAATCGACGCGGACGAAGTCGCGGGTATCATCTAGTTATTTCTATATATAATCGGTTAATATAAATAATAATAATATCGGTTGTGCGTTACTGCACATAGAATAATTGATGGAAACAAATTTAACTTTAAAACTGTTTAATTTAACAAATTAATAAAAGAGTCAAAACAAAATTATCTTGCTTGTGTTGTCGTCGCTTGACATGCTGTGAGCAAGTAAGTGAATTGCACTTTTTGCAAGACGGGCCGCCGCCCGCCCGCGCGCCTTAATTGCCCGCACCTCCGCGCTCGCGCTTCTTACGGTAGTAACGAAGCTTCCCACTAGACCAGGCTGTGGACCCACCGTAACTACAACCAGAGACTAACAAAGAAAATTCAGAAATGATAAATTCCCAATTAATGAATTAACTAGAAGTTTAATTCGCTATAATCCGCCACAGCAGACAAATCTATGTGGTACAGTGCGTGTATTTCATCAATAGCATGCGAACACCCACCACCCAGCAATTCGCACCGCCACAGCACCACACCACACAAATCCTCCAAATCACTCTCAACGTACGAACTCACAATTTCACTCCGAAACCGGAGCATCCTCAGGAGATGTTGACTCGACAATGCACGATTGTAAAGCACAATCTTGTTTGGATTTGTGTGGTGTGGTGCTGTGCCGGTGCGAATTGCTGGGTGGTGGGTGTTCGCATGCTATTGGTGAAAGACACGCACTGTACCACATATATTTGTCTGCTGTGGCGGATTATAGCGAATTAAACTTCTAGTTAATTCATTATCATGGACTTCCGCAAAGTAACGCCTGCTTCGATTCAATTCCCAAATAGACCCTACCGGGGATCGAATCCCGGTCCTCCTACTTGTAAGACAGCACTCACGCACTGCGCTAAGATCGTCAAATTATGTTCCTGACTGCTTGATAATTACATAATTTATTTCAAGAATAAGTTAGGTACTAACTCAGGTTGCGTTATGGGTCTTATTTGAATAATCATGACTTCGAACGTCTCAGTATTTAATAAAAGCCCGAGGCCTCTCGAAGTTACCCATAAAGTGCTTCAAATATTCTCGAATCTAGCTAAATTGTTTAAACTACTTCATACAAGTTTGGTTTAAGTTGATCGCCCATTGCCGCAAAATCTGTAGGAAGTTAATTAAGTGACGCTCTATATATATGCCTGTGTGGTCAACAAAAAGATTATGCCTTGCGGGCGGATTGAAAAAGCTGACGCATTTGACGTTAGACTGGTGATCCCTGCGACTTCATCCGCATTGATAAAGTTTTTTTATTTCCGCGGGAAATCCTTAATTTTCCGGGATAAAAAGTAGTCTATGTCGATCCCCGGGAGACAACCTATCTCAGACCTCTGTACTGGTTTCAAAAGATAGGCCGTCAAAGTGTAGCAGACAGACAGGAAGACAGACACACTTTGGCATTTATAATATAGTAATAATATATAAGTAGAACGGATTGTTGTTTATTCCGCTGGCATAAGTAATCAGAGGCCTTCGCGGTCTTGTGCGCAAGCGGTGATTTTTGGCGTCCGGACAAAAAGTATTTAGTTAACGTAATAATAATAAAATGTTTTATTTCAGGCCAAGTACCCATAATGTAACTACAAAAAAAAAATACAAAAATATTGTAAAATTCCAAAAATAGATACATAATTTTAATACTTAAATCCTAAATACAAATAAATAAAATAAAAACGATTATACGAAAAAAACAAATAAATTAAATATAGTACCTAATGTCGTTCGTTTCGCCGTTATTTATCTAAATAGTAAATATCTACACATTGTAACTATCGCTTTACCTGCACAGAATCAGTTATACGTATACAGGTAGAGCAAATATATATATATTTTATTTTATTTTTATCCGCTACAAGTTAGCCCTTGACTGTGATCTCACCTGATGGTAAGTGTTGATGCAGTCTAAGATGGTAGCGGGCTAACCTGTTAGGGACATGGCAGTTAATTAAACCCATACCCCTATTCGGTTAGGTGCTATATAAAGTAGACCTACGAAATACGAATCTATTTTATACGTAATTGTACCAAAATTCAAAGATATTTTTATTTCCAACAATTTTTTTAGCTTTCAGCAGAACTAATTAGAATGAAGTTTTCCAATACGTTTTTGTTATCGGATTCCAGCAGACGGTAGTAATTAGAATGGAGTACTTATAGGCACGCCTTATTGACGGATCGCTGAAAACTCTTATTAATATCGGAATAGGAACTCTTTATTTAGAAGTGACGTAAAAAAATATTAAAATCGGTCCATTGGTTTTCGAGAAAATCCATACTTCCATACTAATATTATAAATGCGAAAGTCTGTCTGTCTGTCTGCTACGCTTTCCCGGCCCATATTTTCAACCGATTTTGCTGAAATTTGGTATAGAGATAGGTTATATTCCGGGAAAGGACATAGGGTACTTTTTATCCCGGAAAATGAAGGAGTTCCCGCGGGAATCAAAAAAGCTAAATCCACGCGGACGAAGTCGCGGGCATCATCTAGTCGTTAATAAACAAACACACATACATGCATACCAGTCGAATCCAGAACCTCCTAGATACTAACAGTAGTTTTTTTATTTTTATTGCAAGATAGGCTTGCGCTTGACGACAATCACGCTTTTAATACAAAGCAATGATGAGGTCTAGGTTGAAGCGCGCCCGCCTGGAAGATGCCTATTCACAATTTTTAGTGGCCCCACTGTTTTTGCTATTTATTTTACTTGTAATTTTTTTTTTTTGCGCTGTGAGTGCTGAACGCGTAATACGGTAGAGTTCCAAGGGGGGAACGGTATTTTTTTTGACAATTTGCCCCATAAATTCAAATTCAAATTCAAATGTTTTTTTATTCAAATAAGCTTTTACAAGTGCTTTTGAATCGTTATAATATGAATCTACCGCTGGTTCGGAATGCCATTCCTACCGAGAAGAGCCAGCAAGAAACTCGGTGGTTGCTCTTTTCCATCAAAACTTACAATCATCATAATGATACAAGTAACTGCAGTCCCACGCATAGCTGGAGCGAATCAAATCCACGCTTTTTTTTATCATTTACGTAATCTTCGATTGTATAGTAAGCTTTTTTCACGAGCATACAATACTCAATACACGCCAAGACTGGCAGACAGAGGCAGCCCCATTTCCGACGGTGGCACCCGTTCACGAGCATGACGTGCAGCCATTGCTTCGCTCAACCATATTTGAGGGAACGTAACAACCCGCACCACACGACACCACCACAGAAACGTTAAAGAGAGTGTGACATACCCGACCAAATCCAAAACTACTATGCATTAAAATAAATAAAAATCTGTTTTAGAGTGTACAAGTCAAGTACAAAGTCCTTTCATATGATACCCCACTTGGTATAGAACTATCCTACTTTGAAATTTCAAACCCCTGATTTTCCCCACTTTTTTAATTAAACTAAAAATAATTTTCAATTTTTTTGATTTCCATGATATTGGGCCACTATTATATACAACTATTCCAAATTTCATGTCAATAGCTTTAATAGTTACTGAAATAATCAACTGTGAGTTGTGACAGACGGACGGAGAAAGTCGCACCATAAGGGTTAAATTTTTACCATTTTGGTACGGAACCCTAAAAAAAAAAGATATGCTATGCATGGTTAAAACATACTGTTATCAATACATATACAAAACTATCACACTGATCGCGAGCAATTTACTCTTATCCATTGAGGAGTTCCGTTCTCTATCTCCGGAGATATTCATCAGATCTTCACCAAATTAAAATGGGACCACCTCTGAAGTATAACCTACCAAAGAAAAAAAGAATTATCAAAATCGGTTCATAACGGAAATCGCGTAACAAACATACAAAAAAAAAACATACAGTCGAATTGAGAACCTCCTCCTTTTTTGAAGTCGGTTAACAAGAAATGCGAATAATATTATTTTAAAGTAGCGTACAGTACCTATTTGATAATAGTTTAAGAGTTCTAGACACTCTAGCTCTGTAATCAGCTAGCGTAGAGTAGATGCTAAGTATTTTTAATTTTTGTGTGAAGAAAAAAAAAATAGAATATTCGTATAACAGATGTTCAGAATTACGTACCTACATCCAGAGTTACGGTACTGTATACTGTACTCATTCAAAAATTGACCTGTTTCTTTAAATCCATACTAAGATTGTAAATGCGAAAGTGTGTCTGTTTGTCTGTCTGCTACGCTTTCCCGGCCCATCTTTTCAACTCATTTTGCTGAAATTTGGTACAGAGGTAGGTTATATCCCGGGGAAGGACAAAGGCTACTTTTTATTCCGGAAAATTGAAGAGTTCCCGCGGGAATCACAAAACCTAATCGCGGACGAAATCGCGGGCATCATCTAGTTGTAGTATTATATAACTATTTAACTACTTCAGGTACTGTTCAAGCTTTGGAGTAGGTACTCACTAGGTACGTCCGTGACATTTCCACTTTATTATTATTAGAAGTTCAATAAAACAGAACCGCGTAAAGTGCTAGTGTGATCGAGTCAACAATGAAAGTTCAGTCAAGGTCAAAAGCTGCCGTACTTTATGCTATTCTAGATTCTACACCTACTCTAGAAAATGTCAGTTTCAAACTCAAACTATATTTATTCAAAATAGGTAGGTACCTATAAAGTACACCTTCTGAACGTCACGTTTACAAAGTATAAGACGTGATGGTGATAATTAAGTACGGTATCTTAAAACTAAAGCTACGAGGGTTCCAAACGCGCCCTGGTCTGAAAAGAGCCCACAACAAACTCAGCCGGGTTTTTTTTTCTTATTACCTTCTAGTCCGTAGTTACGCCCCCGAGGCCGTGGGGTGAGTCCACGCCCGGGTGACGTAAGAAATCCCTCAGCCGTAAAATAGCCAAAAAGAAGATTTATGATCGACATTTGATGACAGTCTATTTATGTATGTAAGTATTGGATAGAAGCAGGCGTTACTTTGCGGAAGTCCATGACAGTGAAAAAACTAGAAGTTTAATTCGCTATAATTCGCCACAGAAGGTAAATCTATGAAGGTAAGTTCGAGATACGCACTGTACCACATAGATTTACCTTTTGTGGCGGATTATAGCGAATTCAACTTCTAGTTTTTTCACCGTATGCAAGTATGTTTGTATTTATGTATGTTCCACGGTAGCGCCTAAACCACTGAGCAGATTGTGATGAATGAGGTGTCAATCGATTCTTTACTATAGTCCGGGTAACAGGCTACATTTTACACGAACAAAATCGATATGAAGGATGTAACATCCAACAAAGCGGGAGTCTCCGAATTTTTTTTCCGTAGTCGGGTCTTACAGTCTTTTTAATAAGTTTACTGATTGTTATCATATCACTTTAGCCATCTGTGCGAACCCAGGGTGCGTCATCGAGTCCGTCCTTACCTAAGTACCTATCATACTTCATACTATAATATTATATTATGCGAAAGTGTGTTTGTTGGTTTGTCTTTCAATCACGCTGCAACAGAGCAACGGATCGACGTGAGTTTTGCATGGGTATAGTTGAGGGCCTGGAGAGCGACATAGGCTACTTTTTATCCCGTAAAATTAAGGAGTTCCCGTGGGAATTAAAAACTTATTCCACACGGATGAAGTCGCGGGCATCAGCTAGTAATATTATAAATGCGAAAGTGTGTCTGTCTGTCTACTACGCTTTAACGGCCCATCTTTTCAACCGAATTTGATGAAATTTTATCACGGAAAATTAAGGAGTTCCTCCGGGTTTTAAAAAACTTAATCCACGCGGACGAAGTCGTGGGCATCATCTAGTAATTTATATATTCACAGAAAATCTGTGGGTCTTTACATATTATGTCCAACATCAGTAGGTAAATGCGAAAGTTTATTGAAATTGCTTTAACATTATTACCATGGAGAATAACTGTCAGTAGTACGACGGATTTTAATTTATTACAAAATAATAAGGTATTATTGAAACAATGCATTTCGACTTCGTTTGGTACGAGAATATAATAATAGGTATTCAATTTATTTTCGCAAGAATTTCCTTATCGGAAAAACCAAACATTTGGCCTGCGTAAATACAAATAAGTAACTAGGTAGTCAATAGTCAATAGACACAATATTTAAGTTAAATGTTGGTGGTGACAAATCCACTTTGCAATGGAGTTTAGCGATTAAATGACAAAATTCTACCTTTATATGCACCTCTGGACATCAAAATAGAATTTAAAATAAATAAATATTATGAATGGGAAATACGCTTCACGCTCACGACCCATATTTTCAACAGATTTTGATGAAATTCGGGGAAGGACGTAGGCTCTTGTTGTACACATGTATATGGAGTTGAGAATCGTTTATTTTTTTAGCTTTTATTAGGTAATGCAAGCAAATTCCGAATTAGCAACAAGTTTTCCGCTTTAAGCCTTCTACTGTCCAAAATGATTGTGATGATAGTGCATCAGGGATGTTCGCTGATGCCATAATAGAGTGCTTCTTTACAATCAAGAAACCACTTTTTTCATTTCAGCTGGTTAGAAATCGTGTAGTAACCCGTTATTTCGTTAGTTTATTTTAGAATCTTCCTTTGTCTTGAAAGTTGTCAAAATAAACATATTTTTATTAAAGCTATAAAATTTACTCAAAATGGACGGACATGGTATTTTTGTTTGGAAGCATGAGCTGTTTAATTTCTATTTTAACGCAGTGACAATGTCCGGCGACGAATATCATTAGCAAACATGTCAGGCGAGTATTAACTTTGATGTAAATTCCATTTTAGTTTTGACTTTTGAGCCAACCACAATTTTTAGTCACCCTTTTAGATTGCACTGACAACTTTATTAAATTTGCATGATATTAAAAAATTTGGGATCATGTTCATTGTCCTTTTCTACATAGACAAAAGAGAGTAGACTCGCCGACCGGAAGAAACATTATAAACGACAAATACAAATTATATATTATATAAAAATACAAATTATAACCTACGAGTAGGTATTGCAGTTATATGACGTATCCCAGCTCTTTGAGTTAGACAATAAGTAGGTACCTATGTCTAAGTTTCTGTAAAGATTTATTGCTTACTAGTTTTTCCCGTTGCTTCACACACGTTTAATTTATTTTTGATCGGTAAGTTTCAAACCCCGATTTTACCTTAGGGGTTGAATTTTCATAAATCCTTTCTTATCGGATGCCTAGTTGCCTACGTTATAACAGTAGTCCAGGGGGCATACTAACATATCGTTTAAAGCCGTATTGTTTTAATATTGTTGACGTTCGTGTTTTAGAATTATAATCCTTATATTATTAGGTACGTGACAAAAAACTGCCATTTTGAAATAATACCACAAAAGAGGTAACAACTAGTACCTACAGCTGCTTTAACGGCGGTAGTAAAGTTGTAAACCCCCAGAGGTTTTAGCTATGAGTTCACAGATCAGCCAGTTATCTTTTCCTTTTAAATAAAATTTTAATTAGGTATGCCGTAGGACCTAATCATTAAGTAATTTAGATTTAAAACCATATTCTACTTAGGGACTTCGTTTTATTTTTATAGGCGCTAGCATATTCGCTTGGCTCGCAAATAAATGTTAACGAATTATTTTCAGAACCCTACTAAATCATGGCATGTATTAAATATGTACGTACGGTACATGTACACAGGTTAAACATTTTATGGTAAGCGTTTTAAGTAATTTAGGAGTTAATTCCGCGGTTTATATTTTTTTTAATCTCAGTAATGTGTTCTGTAAGCCATTATTGGAGGAGAGGACTACATTGTAAAACATAAAACTGTAATCTGCTACCGCTGTAAAAAAAAAGATTAGGCAAGGTTGTAAAAATATTGTGGATTGTTGAGATAATTATAGTATACTATAGCTGATGCCTTCGTCTTTGTCTGCGTGGATTGAGGTTTTTTGATTTCCGCGGGAACTCCTTTAAATTTTCTGGAATAAAAAATAGCCTATGTGTTATTCCAGATCCATCTCTCTGCCAAATTTCATCTAGATCCGTTCAGCCTAAAACTAGTACCTAGCTCCACGGACACAATAGGGATGATGTCTATATCAAAAATAAATTATTTCTAACTGATTATTAAATAGAGGGTCTTCCAAAAGACCTAAAATTCACATCCTCGGTTAGTTTTAAGTTTGATAACCATTTAAAAAAAAAGTGCCTTGAAATTTGCACACTGTGAATTTCATACCTATTGCCATTGATGTAGAATTTATTATATTTCAATGCCTATTGCTTTGGTGACACGGACTATAATAATTTTCCTATTAGGCCGTTGATTTTCTTAGAGCCATCTAGCGAAACAACGTTGAACTACATTCCCGGCTCCCCTTCGCTAGGTTCGCACTGATGAGACAAACGGAGAAGACCCTTGCTGATGCTCGCTAGGTTCCAATCAAACCAAGCACTAATGTCTAAACCCGTGATCTAAACCAAAGTAGTAAGATAAATTACTAAAAGATGGCGCAGTATACGCTGAAAACTATAAAAAAGGCCAAGTGTTTAGTCCTTGCCTATCCCCCGGGGTTCTGTAACTTAGAAAGAAACTTACCTACTTTAGTTATTTCGTAAAACTTAGTTATTTAGTTGACTTCTAAGACAGTAGGTATGTTAGTCAGGCTTATTTTTATTTTTCTTTCTCACGATCTCTAATTCAACGCTTTTAAATATTAAAATAGATGATGCCCGCGACTTCGTCCACGTGGATTAAGTTTTTTTACTCCCGCGGGAACTCCTTAATTTTCCGGGATAAAATGGCCTATGTCCTTCCCCGGAATACAATCTACCAAATTTCATCAAAATCGGTTGAAAGGATGGGCCGTGAAAACGTAGCAGACAGACAGACACACTTTCGCATTTATAATATTATAAGTATGGATTTCAAAGTTTTCGCTTTGCTTTAGGGGCGGACTACAAATTTAACTAAACTAAACTGATTTCAGCTCCTTTTGCAATTTTTAAATTGTTTCATTTGATATATGCATGCAGAAGCATTATTTAAGCCTATTCCAAATAAGTCGATCGCATTCAGGTACATTTAAACAGTTGTGCAACTTAGGTCTTGTAGGTATAAAGAATCTGATAATTAACTAGCTTATGCCCGCGACTTCGTCCGCGTGGTTTAAGATTTTTTCCCCACAGGCACTCCATAATTTTCCGGGATAAAAAGTAGTATATGTCACTCTCCAGGTACCTCAACTATACCCATGCAAAAAATCACGTTGATCCGTTGCTGCAGTGTGATTGAAGGACAAAATCTGTTTAACGGCCTTGGGGGTCGAATTTTTAAAAATGGTGAATTACGTAGGTACTTCTTCATATTTAACTGGAAGTCCAAGTGCTAAGTTTCACGGCTATAACATAACTTTCATACAAACTTTCAACCCTTATTTTAACCCTTTGGGGGTAGAATTTTGAAAAACTGTGACACATGATCTTCTTTTTTTTTAACGAAAGCCAAAATACCAAGTTTCGTTGATATAATTTGAAAAACGTTCCTACAAACATTCATCCCCTATTTCACCCCTTTGGGAATTTTCAAAAATGTTGAAACACGTAGGTACTTCTTCATATTGAACCAAAAGCCCAAATGCTAAGTTTCATGGCTATAACTTGAGAAATGAAGGACTTTCATACAAACTTTCAACCCCTGTTTTACCCCTTTGGGGGTGGAATTTTGAAAAACTGTGACAGACGTACTTCTTTATTTTTTACTGGTAGCTCATATACCAAGTTTCATGGATATAACTTGAGAAATGACGGACTTTCATACAACTTTAACCCCCTATTTCACCCCTTTAGGGGTGGAATTTTGAAATCCTGAAATCCTTCCTTAGTGAGCGCCTACGTCACTAAAGGAACCTACTGTCAAAATTTCAAGTTTCTAACCCCAGCGGTTTAGGCTGTGCGTTGATATATAAGTCAGTCAGTCAGTCAGTCAGTCAGTCAGGACTTGGAATTTTATATATTACTAGCTTATGCCCGCGACTTCGTCCGCGTGGTTTAAGATTTTTTTCCCCACAGGCACTCCATAATTTTCCGGGATAAAAAGTAGTCTATGTCACTCTCCAGGCACCTCAACCACACCCATGCAAAAAATCACGTTGATCCGTTGCTGCAGTGTGATTGAAGGACAAACTGTATTTAACGGCCTTGGGGGTCGAATTTTTAAAAATGGTGAATTACGTAGGTACTTCTTCATATTTAACTGGAAGTCCAAGTGCTAAGTTTCACGGCTATAACTTAACTGTCATACAAACTTTCAACCCTTATTTTAACCCTTTGGGGGTAGAATTTTGAAAAACTGTGACATTCTTTATTTTTTAACGAAAGCCAAAATAGCAAGTTTCGTTGATATAATTTGAAAAACGTTCCTACAAACTTTCATCCCCTATTTCCCCCCTTTGGGAATTTTCAAAAATGTTGAAACACGTACTTCTTCATATTTAACCAAAAACCCAAATGCTAAGTTTCATGGCTATAACTTGAGAAATGAAGGACTTTCATACAAACTTTCAACCCCTGTTTTACGCCTTTGGGGGTGGAATTTTGAAAAACTGTGACACACGTACTTCTTTATTTTTTACTGGTAGCTCATATACCAAGTTTCATGGATATAACTTGAGAAATGACGGACTTTCATACAAACTTTAACCCCCTATTTCACCCCTTTAGGGGTGGAATTTTGAAAAATCCTTCCTTAGTGAGCGCCTACGTCACAAAAGGAACCTACTGTCAAAATTTCAAGTTTCTAACCCCAGCGGTTTAGGCTGTGCGTTGATATATAAGTCAGTCAGTCAGTCAGTCAGTCAGTCAGGACTTTGAATTTTATATATATAGATATAGATTTGCTTATCTCTACTTTTTTATCTTGGTATTTTGAAATCACCTTGACTCGGTGCAAACATCATTAGGAGATAACACACAGGAACTCTGTTATCGATATCAATTTAATTACCAAACCGACCGCTCAAGTTTATTGTTATCATGCGAAATGAGCAGTTATGAGAACTCCATACTAATATAATAAAAAAATGCGAAAATAGTCTGTCTGTCTGCTATACTTTCTCGGCCCATCTGTTCCACCGATTTTGATGAAATTATTGGTAAAGGAATATGTGGAAGGACATACTTTTAATCTGGGTTTTTGACGAAATTTGGCACAGAGATAGGTATAGGGAATCCTGTCCTATCCTTTATTTCTTTACTAGTGGTTCGCCCCGAACTGAGACCTCGCTATTATTTGTAAGCACAAACGAATAAAGTTTTACAGAGCGCCAACTATTGACATCATTGTTAAGTTCTGTTAAAAATACCTACTGAAGTTCATTTAAAATTAAATAATTTCGTTTCCTTATAATTTATCTAATTTTAGTAGGTACCTATTTGTTGATCAATTAGGTACATGATATAATTCAAATAATTGATCAAGTTTCAGGCTCAGCCTTTCAGAAAATTCAGAGTTCTAAGGTCAACTATGGACGTTAGAAAATCTCCACCTTAAAAGCCCCCCATTTCGTCAATTTTAGGGGAAAAATTAAAAAATATATGTTTTTGGACTCTATTCCTGATTATCTTTAAAATGGTATACCGCAGTCCGCAACCCTATGTAACGCTATAAAAATATTTTACTTCGCATTCGCTTCTATGCGAGTCCCCCTGAAATAAAGATTTTTATAACTTTTTAAGCCATATTCGGCTGGAGGCCATCTGTTTACATATTATATTTAAATTTGAAGTAATCAGGTACGTTCAGTAATTCAGAAGTTATAATTTAGTCCATTCATTTTAGATTTTTTCGCGGCAAACTTTAACGCACCATAGCTTGTAAACTATAACTCCTATCATAATAAATGTTATGAACTTATATGTAGGTAATTTATTAAGAAACAATACTCTCTTTGACAGTTTTGTCCTAGCTTGCATAGTTTTCTTGAAAATCTAGGAAATCTGCAAAATGGCACACTTTTCAAGGCGGGGAGGGGGGAAGCCACCACCGGAGGGGGGGAGAGTTGTGTTTTTTAATGTACTCACTCAGGTATAAAACAACAGTAGTTTCAAACAATTATTAATTTTGCCGTTTTCCCCATACATTGAAATCTAGAATGAATGGACTATAAAGGCTTTGACGACCTCCGTGGCGCAGTGTGTAGCGCTGTTGTCTTAACGTGCGGAGGTCCCGGGTTCGATCCCCGGCAGGGTCAATTTGGGAATTTATAATTTCTGAATTTTCCCTGGTCTGGCCTGGTGGGAGGCTTCGGCCGTGGCTAGTTACCACCCTACCGGCAAAGACGTGCCGCCAAGCGATTTAGCGTTCCGGTACGATGCTGTGTAGAAACCGAATAGGGGTATGGGTTTAATATAACTGCCATGCCCCTAACAGGTTAGCCCGCTACCATCTTAGACTGCATCATCACTTACCATCAGGTGAGATCGCAGTCAAGGGCTAACTTGTAGATTATTAAAAAAAAAAAAAAATAAAAAAAAAAAAAAAATAAAAAAAAAAAAAAAAAAAAAAAAAAAAAAAAACAGACGGACGGACGGAAAAGTGCAAATTCACTCATGTAGACTCAGAGACCTTCGCTTCGCTCGGTGAATTAACAAGTATTGCTACACTATTCATGATTTAGATAAATGATATAGATAAATATTATAGGAAACGAAATTATTTAATTTTTAATGAGCTTCAGTATTTTTAACAGAACTTCACAATGATGTCAATAGATGGCGCTCTGTAAAAGTTTATTCGTTTGTGCTTACCATTATATAGTTTAAACTATCATAGGGATACCGCGAGGTCTCAGTTCGGGGTGAACCACTAGTTAAATAGTTTTTTAATGTGTTTTTAATAGTACATTGTTACCCTAGGGATGAAAGTAACTTATTTAGTCCCGAGACGGGGTTTGGCGCCCGAGCGTAGCGAGGGGGCCTATAGTTCGAGGGACTAAATAAGTCTTTCATCCCGAGGTAAACACTGTGCTTTTCATTACGAATATAAGGAAAGTCAAAATAAAAAGTCTATGAATCAGTTGTCTTTACTTTATGAATAAAGTCTATCTTTCTTCTTGTCTATGGATGCACTCGGGTATAAAAAAAAAAAAAAAAAATTAAAAAAAAAAAAAAAAAAAAAAAAAAAGTCGTGTTTCATTTGAACTCCAATAAAAATTCAGTTGAAAACGATTCTCCCTAGGGCTGAAAAGTATTACTTTCAACCCGCTTCTCAGGCAACTTCAAACCTACTTTCCGTGTATGAGTAATGAAAACTCTTTTTCGTTTTCAATGTTTCTACTACTCCTACTTCGTCGACATGTCCTTCCCCAGGATAGATATCCAGGATAGGATAGAAGTTTCGTGCATCATTTTGTAGCATTGATGTAGAATATTAGTATCTACTAGTATAGATACTTAAATAATTTGGCAACTACGAAGGAACCGATAAACAAACACACATAGATAACTCTAACTGCCAAACACAATAACCTGTTGCGAACTTGCGTCATAGTCCGTTAAAAATACGACATAAGGTTAATAAAGTTCTGTGAATTGATTCGTAAACAAGCGAGTCGTGAGCGTATCAGTAACGTGCCCAATTAAAAGCCACTGAGCCAGTGCCCAATTGATTGTAATTAACTACGGTGGTACTTAATGGTTTAATTGCGCCGCCCGACCTCTTAGTTCAGGACCTAAGGCCTCGGATACACGGACAGCTTAAAGCAGTCGGCATTGACTGCTTGAAGCTGCGACTGCATAGTGAACTACAGTCTTCTACGTACACACATCCTCCTCCTCGTTGACGACCTGCGTGGCGCAGTGTTGAGTGCTGTTGTCTTAACGTGCGGAGGTCCCGGGTTCGATCCCCGGCAGGGTCAATTTGGGAATTTATAATTTCTGAATTTTCCCTGGTCTGGCCTGGTGGGAGGCTTCGGCCGTGGCTAGTTACCACCCTACTGTAAAAGACGTGCCGCCAAGCGATTTAGCGTTCCAGTACGATGCCATGTAGAAACCGAATAGGGGTAAGGGTTTAATATAACTGCCATGCCCTTAACAGGTTAGCCCGCTACCATCTTAGACTGCATCATCACTTATCATTGAGATCGCAGTCATACTGTAGTCATAAAAAACATACATGGAACCGCTCGATCAGTTGCGACTGCTTCGGGCGGTTGGCAGCAGTTATCAGTTGTTGACATGTGACTGCTTGAGCGGTCCGTGTATGTTGATCACTGGCTAACTGCTCGAGCAGCCCGTGTATGGCCGGCCTAAGACATCCACAATCCCACGCAGGCAGGAAACCGGTGACATAAAACGTACGTTTACCGGTAAAGTACTTGGACTATGTAGGTATTTCATAATTAGGTACCTTGGAACCATAGGGTTAATATAGTATTCTGAGCTTGGAACACAAGTGATCCAACTTTCCAAGTAACATTTTGGTCAAAATCGAGTGTTATCGTTTTTCTGGGACCATAATTTAGGTTTTTGTTACCATTCTACCGTTCTAACTGATTTGTAACTTAGTCAAAACTCCTATGGACCTACTTGTGTATTCTAAGTCTATCTATAGAGCGCACTTTGACTAAGTAGCTCTGACTTAAGACAGAGTTAAAACGAGACAGACAGAGAGATTTATGACACTCACACATAGAAGAATATATCTTGCTCTGCCTACGCACTCACATAAGTCCATCCCGTTTTAATTCTAAGTAAAGCCTGAGCAAAGTCAAAGTACGCTCTATAAATCTCAGCAATCATAGAGGTATAATATTATAGCAATAGAGTTGTATGAATGACAAAAACGAGAAAGTGAGAAGAGGATAGACACTCTTGAGATGTGGTGCAGGAGAAGAAGGTTGAGAGTGTGGCCAATTCTCTATTTAACACAATCTCTAAACTAAAATGACAGCTTTAAATCTAGCTCAGTCCCTTTTTTCGCAGGGAGTAGGTATTATGGAAGGGTTAGCAATATTTTTAATGCTGTCATTTTAGTTTAGTTTAGAGATTGTGCACTACAGAATCAGCCTTGTCTTGGGCCCAATTCCGAACCTGCAAGTCCATTCTTGAAGAATTCGGCGTCACGCAGCGTCTCTCCTTCTCTGTACAGGCTCGCATTCTCACTTTCTTTAGTCACGTAACTAGACGCTACGATAATATCTCCATTGAACGTCTGGTTGTTCAAGGAAGAGTAGAGGGCACCAGAGCAGCTACTCTCTGACCAGAGCACGTGGCAGATCACCGACCTGAGGTGGACAGACCAAGTGTGAAGTGAGGGCTGCGGTCGACGTCTCCTTACACGAATGCACTCGCAAGGCAGCCAGCAGAGAAGAGTCCCGTGGAACATCAAAGAGAGTTAACGTGGGAGGTCCGGGCCGCGATTCCCGGCAGGGTCAATTCGGGAATTTAAAATTTCTGAATTTTCTCTGGTCTGGACTGGTGGGAGGCTTCGGCCGTGGCTAGTTACTACAGTAGTAGCTACTACTAGTTAGAACAAGCGATTTAGCGTTCTATGGGTTTAATATAACTGCCATACTCCTAACAGGTTAGACCGCTACCAACTTAGACTGCATCGTGCAGTGAGATGGTTACAAGGATGGACGCAGTCAAGGGCTAACTTGTAGTGGAATAAAAAAAAGTGGTAGATTCACTCGACGATTCAAAAGTACTTGTAAAAGTTTATTTGAATAAAAACAATTTGAATTTTGAATTTTGAACGACCACGACCGCTCTGACAAGAGCAATACCACGAAGAAGATACTGACATCGGGCCTCTCCAGACAAGAAACCTCTCTTTCACACACCTGCGGTTCTGTGCCTCAACCACATCTACCCTGTGCCTCAACACCGCCTTTTCATGATGAAAAGAAGAAAAGTTTGATAAAAGATAAAGAGATAAATGATGATAAAACAAGTCACAAAAGGCAACGCTCACCCGTGGTCTAACCTCATTGAATGGCACAAAAATAAAATTTGTACTACGTTTTTTTTCTGATTTTTCTTCATTATACAGTCACAATACACGATCTGTTGTCACGATTTTGCCATTGCTATAATAGTACCATATAACCATTAACCACGCTATTATTGCCGTAATAACATGATATGAAACAAGGCGTGACTATAGAAGCAACTAACTACGTAGGTATTAATCACATAGTTACAAACTACAACTTGCGTTGACTGCCTCGTTGGTCCATGTTCGACTGCAACCGATGAGGTCCCGGGTTCGAGTCCCGGGTCGGGCCGTAACAAATCTTAGGTTTTTCTAGAAAGAAATTCTCAATACTAGCCCGGAGTTACGAAGTTGGCGGTGTTTCTCCCCCGTGTCTCGGAGAGCACGTTAAGCCGTCGGTCCCGGTTATTATCACGAACATGATAATAGTGAAGCCCGCCAACCCGCATTGGAGCAGCGTGGTGGGTCTAAGCTCTAATTCCTTCTCTCCTCTGAGAGTGGAGGCCTGTGCCCAGCAGTGGGACGTTAAAGGGCTGTAGTGGTAATTTTTTTAAAGAACAACCGCCGAGTTATTTTTCTGGTTCTTCTCGGTAAAGATGATTTAACCCCGTGCCCCTTTGTTTCAGGCTTGTGATGACAAAAAAATACTTAGATATTTATGTAATTTGTAAATTGATTCTACAATCATACCTACTTGTAATAACTATCAAATAGCTTGGTTACATTACCATCCTCATTGGTTATCTCCCAAAGCATATTCTCATTTCCGTTCAAACTAGTTTAGTTAACCAATACTCGTAATTTTATACATAGTTAAATTTAAAGTACTTAGTTATAAAATTTTCCATCGTTATAAAAATATCGGTCAAGTACAAATCTTCTCTAGCGTGTGGGGGGAAAATGTCGGTAGGTAATACCACAGAATAGGTAATAGTAGTAACAGAAAAGTTACTCCGCGAAGACCTTTTAACCATCAGCGACTCAGGTTACTCCGTAATAAAGTGCAATTCAGCTCGCACAGCGCTGCGAGTGAAAATAATTAAATACCTACCTCTATATATCTCTTTCTATCGCGTAACTCTTATCCCTTCAGACGCGGCGCGTGTAGCCTTAGGGTTGACTACTTCTAAATTCTTGTATCGGTATCATTACTATGGGTCGGTAATCGGTTGCAATGATGACGACAATTACTTAAAAATAGATAAAAGATATATTATTATTAATAGATTTTGTAGAAACCGAATAGGGATATGGGTCTAATATGCTGCCATGCCCCTAACAGGTTAGCCCGCTACCATCTTAGACTGCATCATCACTTACCATCAGGTGAGATTGCAGTCAAGGGCTAACTTGTAGTGGATAAAAAAAAGTCGTTATAAAAGCACATGTAGTGAAATATCAATGAATATTTTACACGTGTGTGGGGCGGAAGGGGGCCCATGCAAGAGATTACGAGACAAAATACTAAACGTAATACGTAAACTCATTGAAAAATCTTATTACCATGTAAAGGATTACCTAAACGACAAGGAAGCCTGGCAATGATTTGCTCAAATGGCTCTGATAGTTCCTTAGTTATGATTTGTGAGATGGTGATAATAAAAAAATAAAAAAAAACCCGGCTGAGTTTGTTGTGGGCTCTTCTCAGACCAGGGCGCGTTTGGAACCCTCGTAGCTTTAGTTTTAAGATACCGTAACTGATTATCACCATCATGTTTTTTATGTAAGTAATTTTTTACGTCAATAAGTGTACAGTGTACCTATATTGAATAAATGAATTGAATCTTGAATCTTGAATCTTGAAATAATATACCCACATTATGGATTAATCATCATCGACTCATCGGCGACCCACTAGTCCCACTACTAAGCACGACTCACGAGGCTCTTCTCAGAATGAGAAGGGTTTAAGCCATATATTCCTCCACGCTGGCCCATTTCTTGTTGGCAGAACTCTCAGGCATGGTTTCAGCTTTCCACACGATTTTTGTTCACCGTAAATGATATATTTTAATTAATTAATGGAGGTGCGTTCCCGGGATCGAACCCCATACTTGGAGGCTGAAGTCTACCCATTAGGCTATCACTATAATATTGGATACATACCTATGGTTTATATTTACTTTTGTTTAAAACTGTGTCTTGTCTGGATATAAAAATAAAACTACCCACATTATGTATTAATATTAGTTTTGTTTAGAACTCTAAGTAGGTACGTATGTACCTAGATAGGCAAATAATACAAACTTACCTTTCACTTACTTAGGAAGTGCATAGAGTTCTTAATAATTAGAGTTTAAACGACCTAATGTGATACGATATCGTTTACTGATCTTTCTTTGTTTATCCATAACGAGAACTTGAGTAAAAGTCAAACGTATAACTACGGTCCGCGCGCAACACTCGACTGATACGAGTGCCGTCGAGCGTCCACGCAGCAGTAGTTAAATATCTCAGGTCACGTGACAAGTGAGCCAGGCCTGGTTATACCACAGAATAGGTAATAGTAGTAACAGAAGAGTTACTCCGCGAAGACCTTTTAACCATCAGCGACTCAGGTTACGTCGTAATAAAGTGCAATTCAGCTCGCACAGCGCTGCGAGTGAAAATAATTAAATACCTACACTATATATCTCTTTCTATCGCGTAACTCTTATCCCTTCAGACGCGGCGCGTGTAGCCTTAGGGTTGACTACTTCTAAATTCTTACTATCGGTATAATTACTATGGGTCGGTAATCGGTTGCAATGATGACGACAATTACTTTAAAAATAGATAAAAGATATATTATTATTATTATTCATAGATTTTGTAGAAACCAAATAGGGTGATGGGTTTAACATGCTGCCATGCCCCTAACTGGTTAGCCCGCTACCATCTTAGACTGCGTCATCACTTACCATCAGGTGAGATTGCAGTCAAGGGCTAACTTGTAGTGGATAAAAAAAAGTCGTTATATATTCCACAAGTAGTGAAATATCAATGAATATTTTACACTTATATGGGGTGGAAGGGGGCCCATGCCAGAGTTTACGAGACAAAATAATATACCCACATTATGGATTAATCATCATCGACTCATCGGCGGCCCACTAGTCCCACTACTAAGCACGACTTACGAGGCTCTTCTCATAATGAGAAGGGTTTAAGCCATATATTCCTCGACACTGGCCAATTTCTTGTTGGCAGACATATTAGAGTTTTTTATAATGATTATAGAACTTCAGGCATGTTTTCAGCTTTACACACGATTTTTGTTCACCGTAAATGATATATTTTAATTAATTAAGTTGGAGGTGCGTTCCCAGGATCGAACCCCAGACTTGGAGGCTGAAGTCTACCCATTAGGCTATCACTATAATATTGGATACTACCTATGGTTTATATTTACTTTTGTTTAAAACTGTATCTTGTGTGGATATAAATATAAAACTACCCACATTATGTATTAATATTAGTTTTGTTTAGAACTCTAAGTAGGTACGTATGTACTATGTACCTAGATAGGCAAATAATACAAACTTACCTTTCAGGGTCCTTAGGAAGTGCAAAGAGCGATAAGTTAGGTCTTAATAATTAGAGTTTAAACGACCTAATGTGATACGATATCGTTTACTGATCTTTCTTTGTTTATCCATAACGAGAACTTGAGTAAAAGTCAAACGTATAACTACGGTCCGCGCGCAACACTCGACTGATACGAGTGCCGTCGAGCGTCCACGCAGCAGTAGTTAAATATCTCAGGTCACGTGACAAGTGAGCCAGGCCTGGTAATACGCGACATCGTCCCGGAACATTGAGGTAATCAGGTTATAATTATGAGGAAGTCAGTTTGTCGGTGTTTGTCAGAGTAACTATAAATACATGTTTAAGTAGTAGTAGATACTTAATATTGAATGAAGTAAGTAGTTATAGGATCTTCGCATTTTTTTTTTTTTTTTTTATTTGTTCCAAAAGCCATCACAATAGTTTCGATTAAAACTAGTGGGGCAGTGGTTTCCACACTAGGATTCCCTGTATCGTTCTTATTATCCCAAGAAAACCATTATGTGATTAATGGAAAGGGATTACGTCTCACGTCCTAGCAATGAGGAATACGATGCAGAGAGAGTAATAGGTTCTTCACGATTAGATAGATGTTTTCCTTCACCGTTATAGCAAGTGCTTTTAAATTTATTAAGACGATTCAGTTGAGCTGCAAGGTTTTCAGTCATTATTTAGCTTTTTTGTTCCCTTACATTGTATTATTCACTGCAACTATCGATTCAAGTAAAAAAGTGCGTCGAACTTTGATGACGTCACAATTCAAAATTTTATACAAAATCCTATACTAGTCAAGCGGTTTGGCTTTTGACGTTTGAAAAAAATTGCTGATTTGACTAGTTGTCAAATACCCAATTGTAGGCAACTGTCTGATCTACCACAACAGGTCTAACTCCGAAAAGTTAGAGCTGCGTGCCGAGGGATCGAACCCCGGACCACCGGAATACGAAACCGGGCGTTTAAACAATTAGGCTTTCACCAACGAGCTATCACCGCTTCAATAAACCATCAACTCCACGCAATGCCAGTATTTCGTTAAGAAATATCAGAACAAATCATTTTTATAGGACAATAGTGTATTGTTGTGTGGATATGATATTATTTTTATGTAGCGTGATATTACGAGACCATTTACTAACAAGAAAGCGGTGATACAATCACAAGCATAAAACACCATACAATTTTAATTAAACATACCAATTTTGGAACTGGATTTACAATGCCCGGGACTGCGTTTACATACCTACCTACCTAATATTAATAACTAGATGTTGCTCGCGACTTCGTCCGCATGGATTAAGGCAGGTAAGGCAGGTAAGGTATTCCTACTTACCTATTCTATTACTATATCCATTCTAAGTAAGATTATAAATGTGAAAGTGTGTCTGTCTGTCTGCTACGCTACGATAAAAAAAAAATTATCATTCTCTTATTTTAGAAGTTACAGGGGGGACGACACACATTTTACCACTTTGGAAGTGTCTCTCGCGCAAACTATTCAGTTTAGAAAAAAATGATATTAGAAACCTCAATATCATTTTTGAAGACCTATCCATAGATACCTACCCCACACGTATGGGTTTGATGAAAAAAAAATTTTGAGTTTCAGTTCTAAGTATGGGGAACCCCCAAAATTTATTGTTTTTTTTCTATTTTTGTGTGAAAATCGTAATGCGGTTCACAGAATACATCTACTTACCAAGTTTCAACAGTATAGTTCTTATAGTTTCGGAAAAAAGTGGCTGAAACATACGGACGGACAGACAGACAGACAGACAGACAGACAGACAGACAGACAGACAGACATGACGAATCCATAAGGGTTCCGTTTTTTGCCATTTGGCTACGGAACCCTAAAAAAACCGGGACCGACGGCTTAACGTACCTACTCTCCGAGGCACGGGGGTGAAACACCGCCGACTTCCTAAATCCGGGCTAGTACTGAGAATTTCTAGTCAGAAAAACCCAATACTCAATAATTATGGCCGACCTTGTCAGCCGCAGTCGAACATGCCAACCACTAGACCAACGCTAACTATGCCTACATCAGATCACTATTGCCCTCAAAAAAGGGGGCGTTTCTTCGTGCCTCTATTAATTTGCCCCATTAGCGGGAGCACGAGGAATAGTTGGAAATAGGTCGCGCTCGGGATCCTACTATTAATTATCTTTATTATGTTAAAGAAGTATTTAATCCTTCAAGTTTATGTTCTGCAATGATAGGAACTGTTTCCAACGATTGTACTTATAAATAAATGATATGAAAACTTTTCATAGGAGCACGAGGAAAAACTATTCCTCGTGATATATTGGGAGTACAAGGAAAAGTCCAAAAAAAGGTTAGGTTTTGGTTAAAATAACAATGTTTTAATCACCAAAAAGCCAATTTTGTAATAAACATTTCCACTGTGACAAGGCGTGAAAAGGCCTAATTATTTTTCTTATCGCAAAACGGTGGCCAACTATGCGGAGCGTTAACCAGAATCCGATTACTCGGCCTGCATATATGTATATTATGTTTGGAATTGGATTTGTAGTACGCAACAAATGAAATATAGAAATTGCTTACGTTTATGAAATATCCATACTAAAATAGTTATAGTTTTTCTGCCACGTACCTACCCGCAAATTATGGAACCCAGCTACCATCTTCTGTGTTCCCTCATGACTACAATATGGGGCTTTTCAAATCATAAACAATTTTCTTTATAGGCGGCAACGCATTGGCGGTTCCTCTGATGCTGCAGATGTTCATGGGCGGTGGTTAACACTTTACATCATGTGACCCCCACGTTCGCCTGCTTTATAATATGTACTCAACTCAACTCAACTCAAAACATATTTATTCAAAATAGTTATCTACAAAGTACACCTTCTGAACGTCTTCTAAAATGCAAAAGAGTTTTAAGTAGTTGGTTTAAATTACGGACAAAATAGCGTTCGTTCCGGTAGAAATAGAAAAACCTAATAGGTATAGCCTACCTATTAGGTTTTAGAAAAAGAAGTGGGCCAGCAACGGGTTGAATTTTATTGATTAAATTCTCCTTCATAATTAAATACAAATATCCTGTGGTACATACTAAATTTTTAGCTTAACTTGTAACTTAACGAAATAGATACATTTAACTAAGTAGGTACTTACTATAAACCTACGTGCAGTTATTTAATTTAAGTAATTGCCATTTGCCAAATTAAAGTGTGTTCAAGGATACGGCTTTTTGCCAGTGATTGTGCAAAGCTTTTTTGCTTGTTAGTTAGGTATTTGTAGAGTCGCCAATTAAGTAGTATTTTTTGGTAAATCGGGAAATCTAAGAATATCTATACTAATATTATAAATGCGAAAGTGTGTCTGTCTGTCTGCTACGCTATAACGGTCCATCTTTTCAACTGATTTTGATGAAATTTGGCATAGTGCTTCCCGGGGAAGGACATTGGTTACTTTTTTTAGGCCCGAAAAGTTAAGGAGTTCCAGCGGGAATAATAAAAATATTAGCTAGGTAAAGGTAGGTATTATGGACCTCAAAATAATACCTACAAACTACTACTTCTAAAGATTCTAAGTATTCTCTTCTGCTTTCTTCTTGGATGATGTCAATTACATAATTATTATTAGTTAGAGCTGACAATTAACTATAGTAATTAGAGCAAATATATTTCTACCGTAAAATCTATATAATTTACTATTGACATGCACCTATGTTTTGCATTTTTGCATAAATTAATAATTAAGAAAAACCTTCAAAAATGGCCCAGTTTTACAACCTTGATCAGACATCCCGCAAACAGACGAATATATGTCTATAATATAGACACAGCCAAAGTCCTTCTTATGTTGTTCTTGAAAAAAATCGGTCCAGTGCTTTAGAAATAGGAGAATATCTTGCTGGTTCTTCTCGGCATTCCGAACAAAAGCACTTTAAAAGTTTATTTGAATTAAAAAAACATTTCTTATCGTCTGTATAATAGCAATACAAAAGACTTGAGAAATTATAACTTGGTAAGTATAAACAATACAAAAGAAACGATAGAATTGTACGGTTGTAGCACATATACCTACCTAGATTGCAATGAAATGATTTATTTTTTTCACGTAGGACAACTTGTGTCACTTTTACCCTATAAACCTTATACCTTATAAACGTTAAGACTCTACCACCGGTTCGGAAAGATGATTCTACTGAGAAGAGCCGGCAAGAAACTCAGCAGCTCTTTTCTCAAAAAATAAAAGGTTACAATAAGTAGATAATACAACACATAAGTTACAAATATTACACTGACTTGTGGGTCACTGGATGCGAGGCCGGTTGCTTCCATGCAACTTTGTCATTAATAAAATCATCGACTTAACAAATGCTGTTTAACACAGTCTTTAAATCTATGTAATGGCAAATCCAGAAACTCTTTGGGAACCATATTATACTATCATAGTTGACTATAGATTTTCTGGTTTGGCGGAATAGGTAACTATAGCGAATTATGATTCGCTAAGAGAATTGAGAAGAGAGATGGTAGCGGGCTAACCAGTTAGGGGCCTGGAAGTTATATTAAACCCATACCCCTATTCGGTTTCTACACGGCATCGTACCGGAACGCTAAATAGCTTGGCGGCACGTCTTTGCCAGTAGGGTGGTAACTGGTAACTAGTCACGGCCAAAGCCTTCCACCAGGCCAGAGTAGGGAAAATTATAAATTATAAATTCCCAAATCCCTGCCGGGGATCGAACCCGGCATCTCTAAGAAACCTATGTCCAGCAGTGGACGTTTTTAGGTTCCGCGAACAAGGCTAGGGTTTCCTCAAAATACTTAGTTTAAAAATCAAATGCCACACAAACAAAAAAACTTGCAGCTATATCTAAAAGTAGATACGCTAATTTTTGTCTATATATCCGTAAAAACTAGTGAAACGGTTGACTTCCTGCTTCACACGCCATCTATTTGTTGATGTTGCTCAATGCGAACCGAGCGCTACGGTTCACTGCACTTATTAGGGTTCCGTGGTTTGCAAGGAACTCGGCTGAGGAGATTTATAGAGCGTACTTTGACTTGGCTCAGACTTTACTTGGAGTTAAAACGAGATGGACTTATGTGAGTAACATAAATCTGTCTCGTTTTAACCATGTCTTAAGTCTAAGGCCCATATTACACTATACTATAATATTATATAGGATCCCATGTCGCACCATAGATCATCATTCTAGAAATATGCATCATTCTAGATATAGTCTATACTATATCATCATTCTAGAAATATAGTATACTATATTTCTAGAATGATGATATTTCTAGAATGATGATACTATATTTCTAGAATGATGATCTATGGTGCGACATTATATAGCATAGTGTAATATGGGCCTAAGCTAAGTCTAAGCAAACTCACACTTCCAAACCAAACCGTCTGTCTGTGTGTGTGACACGGGAATTTTAAAACTGTATACTGTTCAGTTAAAATTTTGTAAAAGGCTTCGAGCATTTAACCAACAGAAAGTTAGAAAGGTAGAACCCGGTAATCGCTACAGAAGCGTAATTAAGTGCTTAGTAGATAAAGTACTTACTTACTTAATTCAAATTTGTTTTTTTTAATCTAAAGCGGGAGCCGAAAATATTTTTTGGCTTACCCCCTCGTTGAATAGGTAATTTAAAATCTTTATGAGATTTTTTCAAAAATTGCTGCTTATAAGTAACTAGGTACTAATTACCGTTTTAGATTTTGGGAAATACCATAATGACTGAACCCTTCCTCGTATTTTGAAACGTACTTGACCAGTATTGAAATATAGAGGAGGTTGCGATCAGTAACGTAAGCTGATTGTATGCAACAATCCACTATTGCAGAATATGGACCCTACGTTTCTCTTTGTCGTACCTAGCCGGCAATATCGGTTGCTAATTCAGTATACAGGGTTAATTGTAAAATACCAACAACCTTCTTCTGGCAAGTTCTATGCATTGTTCCATGACTTTTTAAAATTACTAAAAAAAAAATTTTTTTTGTTACAAAAAAATGCCTATTTAAGAGTCAAAAAATAGAAAGCCAGTTATAGAGTTCATTCATTCATAATTCATAATTTTTATTTTGCCAAATTGTGGGTAAAAACAGTTGTTATCTTATAATTAGTGCCGTTCACAATTTACTGCTAGTAGCAGTGTGCAAAAATATACATGTATTGCCTTAAATTACGTTATTTTTATCAATTACTAGCTGATGCCCGCGACTTCGTCCGCGTGGATTTAGGTTTTTCGGTTCCCGCGGGAACTCTTTAATTTTCCGGGATAAAAAGTAGCCTATGTGCTATTCCAGACTATAATCTATCCCTGTGCCAAATTTCATCCAGATCCGTTCATCCGTTGGAGCGTGATTGAGTAACAAACATACATCCATACATACATCCATCCATCCAAACTTTCGCATTTATAATATTTATTTGATTAATAATGTTTAACCAACATCCAATTCCCATAAGTCCAAAAATTTAAAATGTGTCAATATAATAATGTAGGTATGTTGAAATAAATCATTTTTATTCATTTTTCAATTTTCAATTTTTAAATTTTCAATGTCAATTAGTAAATAAAATAGAAAAAGATTAATAAATTACGTACGAGTAGGTAAATATCAAAATTATGTCAAATCAAATAAATAATAATCCATTGAGTCCAGTTATCTGCTCCTACTTCCTATGCGCGTAGTGAACTATGCCTCTACTGTCTACATTACATAGCTGGCACATTTGAGTAACTAACGGCAAGTACGTCAAGTAGGTACGGCATATAGGCTTTGAGTTAGTCAGCTAAGCTTATAAGACTTGTCTTGAGCATATAGGGTCGATGTGCCGGATTTCGGCCTTTTAGTGCTCCCATCAACTTTAGGACATCAGAAAAAAATGTTACAACCTTAATATTGCTATGCTCATTATGTTAGATGAAAGCCCATATACTGGAGTTTCTTTTTTAGAAACTGTGTTGCGCTTGAAGCTATTAGTTATTTTTATTTTTTATTTAATCCGGAAAAACGCTAAAATTTCAGTTTTCGGCCTCAAATTTCAGTTTTCGGCCATCGGGTATTCTGTTTTCGGCCACTGGATTGTGATGGATTTAAAATGAATTTATAAGTTTAAAATTACATTAAAACGCTTTTTGTAAGTTCATCATTGTTTTATTATGTATCCAAATGTTATTAAAAGTCATAATCAACATAATTCAAGAAAGTTATATTACTTAATAAAAAACTTGGAACCTTTGTTACTCACGAATTACAACACCTTTAAAACCTATCAAATACGTTCCTATTTTTATGTTATTTTTGAAATAACAATCTTGGATAATTGTGCATATAAATAAATAAATAAATAATGTTTGACTCGGTCAAAAACTCTGTAAGTTCCCTGAACTAGTCTGATCGATTCTTCTGTTACTCGTGCTCTGGCCTTATTTATTCTTAGCTTCTGGACTTATTATTAAAAATAATAACATAGGTACAATATGTAATGATACTTAGTTATCTTTAAAATAAAAACGTTAACTCAAAATTATTGTTGGCTTTAAACTTTGCAATTTTATGGGCGAAAACTATTACCGGTATTCAATTTTCACATGCTTTCCATACTATGCCGAAAACTGAGGTAGGTACTGTTTCTTCTATGTTGTGGTTTTCGGCCACCCCCAAAATGGTCTTCACTTTTAATTTATACTAACAAATTGACGGCCGAAAACTAATGGCGATGGTTTTCACATCAGGTACAATAATAAAAGAAAGAGTCGTGACATATATCATTTCACCAATTGAATAAAAGAGACAAAAGCGTGGAAGACTTGATACGCCACATATCGGCCCCTAGGCCGAAAAACAAAGTTTTGAAGAAAATTTAATGTTAGATCGCGGCCCCCAACATTATTGTTGTTTTGTACAAAATATTCACATAATCATATTAAAAGTATGTTAATAAGTTATTTTAGAAGGGTATTACATGCCTATTAACATCATTCATTCACAAAAACAACAAAAAGCTTGCCTTGGAGTGAAACGCGCGGCACTATTTTTTTTCTAATTTCCGCAGGTTGCGTTACCTCCGATGCCCCCCGTCGAATTGAATAAATTCACTAAAATCACTCGAAGATGTTACCTGACCAAAATTGTTGTCAGATACAAAGCATTTATTTTCAAATGTCTGAATAAAGATTTCATTTGGAAATAGTATTTCTAAGCGATATTCTCGCAATTTTGCGGCACCGAGTACGCGTAAAGGCCGAAAACTGAAGGAGGCCGGCGAACCGGCATAACAACCCTACGTATATTGAACGATAGTTGAGAACGTGTGCTTAGCTGATGTCCGTTTATTAATAAGGGTCATAGTTAGGTAGTACCTATCTCACACGTCAATTTATTTGGTAAGTTTGTTGTAGAGTAACTGATACCTGTTGTAGACTGCCTCGTTGGTCTAGTGGTTGGCATGTTCGACTGCGGCCGACGAGGTCCCGGGTTCGAGTCCCGGGTCGGGCCATAACAAGTATTGGGTTTTTTTTCTGACTATAAATTCTCAGTACTAGCACGTACTAGCCTGGAGTTAGGAAGTTGGCGGTGTTTCACCCCCATGCCTCGGAGAGCACGTTAAGCCGTCGGTTTAAAGCCCGCCAACCCGCATTGGAGCAGCGTGGTGGTTCTGAGCTCTAATTCCCTCTCTCCTATGAGAGTGGAGGCCTGTGTCCAGCAGTGGGACGTTAATGGGCTGTAGTGGTGGTGGTGGTGGTGGTGGTTGTGGAGTAAAGGGTAGGTACAGTACAGTCAATGTGGTCATACCAATCGATACCTAGAATACACAATCTCTCAACAAAGATAAATTTAGATGTCTACATCTATAGTGTTATCACTTCATAATACTCCGTGCGTAAAATGATAGCAATTTCAAGGTGAGTATTTTGTCAATTTAGTGTAGTTTAGACTAGATGACACGTGACAACAGAATTAGCCACAACGTACACGATATAATTATTAGATGATGCTCGCGACTTCACCCGCGTGGATTAAGTTTTTTTAATTCCCGCGGAAACTCCTTAATTTTCCGGGATTAAAAGTAGCCTATGTCCTTCCCCGGGATACAAACTATCCCTGTACTAAATTTCATCAAAATAGTTTGAACGGATGGGCCGTGAAAGCGTAGCAGACAGACAGACCGACAGACAGAAACACTTTCGCATTTATAAGTAAATAAGCCTTTATTTTAACGTACGCTTAGAAGTTAGAACCCTACACAGGAAAATAATACGCAGACGCAATTATTGTGTGAATTCTTGGTATATCAGAGAAAATGCTACGACAAGCTAAACCAAGTAAATAAAGTTATATAAACACGACGTTGAACCTTGACATCATAATATGCTTTTATCGTAACATGGCGTCATCACTTCCACTAGCGAATATCCCACGCTTTCAAGTTCCTTGTCTTGATAATATCTGAGAAAAGCATCTTTAGCTCAAGTGTGAAGCTATCCGACGTGTTTTAAAATCTTGCTCTTCTAGACTTCTTTAGTTTGCGAAGCGTTTTTGAAGCGCTCTTAAACGGTCATTTGAGATGGTGACCTAAATGGCACAAAAAAATGGTACACCTAACTACGAGTATTTCCTATAGGTAAACGCGCGAACGATGCGCGCGAATTAAAAACGAACGAATTCGGCACCTTATTGCCTGTTGCTTAAATGAGTGAGTAAAGTTCGGTTTATATAGGATGTCCCAGTTTTAATAGTTATTATTCATAAAATATGTGGAGGCAAACCTGTTTGCTTTATTTGGCAATGGCCTCCTCACCTTTGCCAAATAAAAGCAGTTACACAGTATGTTACTTTTATTTGTTAGAAGTAATAGTAATCTCTATATATAAAAAAAACCGGCCAAGTGCGAGTCGGACTCGCGCACCGAGGGTTCCGTACAAACCTGTAGTAAGTTTTAAATTATTAAAAAAAAACTACTTACTAGATCTCGTTCAAACCAATTTTCGGTGGAAGTTTGCATGATAATGTACATCATATATTTTTTTTAGTTTTATCATTCTCTTATTTTAGAAGTTACAGGAGGGGGACACACATTTTACCACTTTGGAAGTGACTCTCGTACAAACTATTCAGTTTAGAAAAAAATGATATTAGAAACCTCAATATCATTTTTGAAGACCTATCCATAGATGACATAGACACGTATGGGTTTGATGAAAAAAAATTTTTTGAGTTTCAGTTCTAAGTATGGGGACCCCCAAAAAATATTGTTTTTTTTCTAGTTTTGTGTGAAAATCTTAATGCGGTTCACAGAATACATCTACTTACCAAGTTTCAACAGTATAGTTCTTATAGTTTCGGAAAAAAGTGGCTGTGACATACGGACGGACACACAGACAGACAGACAGACATGACGAATCTATAAGGGTTCCGTTTTTGCCAAATTTGGCTACGGAACCCTAAAAATGAATCCCTATTTCCTTTGGTCACGGCATCACGCGTGAACGGCTGGACCAATTTCGCTAATTCTTTTTTTTTTTTGTGTTTGTTATTGTAAGGAGAAGGTTCTTATGAAAGAAAATGTTTGAAAAATTGTACGGAAAAGTAAAAAAATCGGGTTCAAAAATGTCCATAAAAAAAAGTAAATGAGACATAAAACAGTAAAGAGATCTTCAAACATATTGTCAGATTGACGGCATTGAATTATATGTACAAGTACTAGAACCGACGCCTCAAACAAATAATTTGCGCCATGCTTTGCGGCCGGCCGGCTTCACCTTATTTAGTCTCTCGCCTACGCTCTTCGCGGCCGCGTGTCGAAATTGTGCTCGCACGAAAATTTTAAAATGCCGTCGTGCCTTATAAAAACGTGTAAAAATAATACAACTGTAAATAAAAAAGATTGTGGCGTGACATATCATCGGTAAGTAAACAAAACGTTAACGAAAACAAACCAAAACAAATTTTTGAAGATATTTTTCTACTGATTCACCCACGTTCCACCATTTCTCGGAATATCATAGATTAAAAGTGAATTTTACCTACAGATGAGACACCCACGATCATACATTTTACATTTTACTTTTTTATTATTCGACCGATATTTATGGCTCCCAAGGATCACAAAACAGGAAACTGTTACCAAAATTTAAAAAAGTCAGCGCCATTTTGAAATTCTTTGTTATTGTACTGATTTCGTTCAAAATCGATATCTGAGGATCCCTAGGACCACAAAACAGGAAACTGGTACCAAAATTTAAAAAAGTCAGCGCCATTTTGAAATTTCTTTAGTTTCTCGGTAATTAATTACTGTAAAACTTTAAAAATTTAGCCAAAAAATTTTTGCTCACTTGTTACACAAATAACTATTATATAAACGGAAACGATGTTTCTTTTCACTTCATTTCTATAATGATAAGGTAGAATAAGATAAAAATGTCACTATTATTTATTTTTTTAACATGATATGTGGATTGGTTAAGTTATAACATTTTCTTTTATAGTGTCAACAGTTCCTAATAAAAAGGTTAAAGTTGTAAAAAATGAATATCTTTTTGTTTTTACTTTTTAATTATTTTTTTCCGTCTATGAAACTAGGTCTACTATTATCTTATTTCATATTTGCACTTTATGCAGTCTCACACTGCATAAATTCAAAAGTACATAGTCTCATTGAATAACCCAATAGGCAGAAAATACGTAGTGTCACTTCTGCGTGTCTCATCTATGACCATACCCGCGCGCACCTTGCGCGTCCCGCACCCGCCGCGTGCTTCGCGACGCAGCACAGATTACATTCGCGGTGTCTTCTCTAGTACGTTAGTACATAATACCTCAATGATTGACGGTCATTTATTCAATTTCATATATTACTTATATACATTTATACTGGGAAAGAAACCAGTTCCCACGGGACTCCATAAGACCTAAAATCAACGCGGACGCAGTCGCGGGCATCAGCTAGTAAACTAATAATTTATTTAACAAATAATTGTAATGTCCGGAAAGGAACAACGAAGGAAAAAGTATTTATTTACTTTTTCATTACTAGATGATGCCCGTGACTTCGCCGACATGGGTTGACGTTTATTATTTCAGGTGGAAACTCTTTAATTTTCCGGGATAAAATGTTAATGTAGGTTATAAACTATCTTCATTTCAGCCATATTGGGGCTGATTCTGTAGTGCACAATCTACCTAAAATCTATCTATCTCAAATGACAGCATTAAAAATATTGCTAACCCTTTCATAATACTCCCTGCGGAAAGGGACAGAACTATATTTAAAGCTGTCATTTTAGTTTAGTTTAGAGATTGGGTTATATATAATTGGCCACATTGGTTAAGTGAAAGTCCTTGCGGTGTGAAGGAGTAACAAACATCAAAACTTTCACATTTATAATATTAACAGTCGAAAGGATAAGATAGGATTAATAGATAATTTATGGTGTATACATTAATTTAAATCTAGATGATGTAGATTATAATTTGCCATACTGATTGGTACTGTTCAATTTTTATTAACTCACTAACTGATGACCACAACTTTGTCCGCATGGATTGAGGTTTTATGGTTCCCACGGGAACTCCTTAATTTTCATTTTCATCCAGATTTTCATCCAAACATTCACATTTGTAATATTAAGTAGTATACATATTATATGGAATGATTTAAATATGTGGAGGCATAATAGTTAACACCCAGTATAAATGGGGCACTGGTGATAAATAAGGAGAGCTAAAACAACTAGCTAGAAAACAGAATAAACTGTAGTGGTCAATCTTTGGTAAATGGCTAGGCCTATGGATTGAAGTATAAAGAGTTTTCTACCAATGCTAATTGCCTCTGATTCTTTCTCAAACTCTCCGTCACTATTATCTGATATCTGATAGTTGTAAAGTTTAAGTGTTAAAGTGTGTGTGTAGCACAGTTACTGTAAAATCTTTTGAATTACAAAAACAGGTTCAATATATCAATCATCACAACATTCACACAACACAATAAAAAAAATAGCAAGCAAACAAGCACGCAGGTCACCTGGTGTTAAGTGATTACAGCTGCTCAAGAACATTTGTGCCACCATCTACCAATAGATTAACACAACAGGTTACAACCAGTGATATAAGTATTTGGTTGCTTTGCCAGTCAAGTGCGAGTCTGTCTCACCCCCTGAGGGACTTGTAGCTGGAAAGGGAACCTGAATAACATATTACCTCAGACAAGCAGATGCCCGCGACATCGTCCGCATGAAATAGGGTTTTTAAATTCCCACGGGAACTCCTAAATTTTTCAGGTTAATATAATATTATAGCCTATGACACTCACAAATAATGTGTCTAATTTTCAAAATTGGTTCAGTAGATCCAGAGATTACCCCCTACAACATCACAAACTTTACCTCTTTATAATAATAAGTATAGATGTATTGTCAATCGAAAATGATTATTTTGTATAGATAAAATGTGAAATGATGCTGATAAATTGTAACCTGTAAATAGTTATGTAGATACAGACACATGACAGATTATCTTATACTAGATGATGCCCGCAACTTCATCCGCGTAGATAATAGTCCATATCAATTATTATGATTTGATATTGTGGTTCTTCTCAGTAGAAATAGCTTTCCTATCTAAAATATAGTAGTAGATACCTACTAAGTCAAAGCAACACATATCCAAATTTGAGTCTGAGTAGGTAAAATAAAACTGTTTTACTTTAAGTAGTGCTTCCACATTAAGTAATTTACTTGTATGAAAATAGGTCATTCATAGAATCTTCAGTAAATAGGACTTCTATATGTACATTCTTCTAGGTAAGGATTTCAGGGAATTGGATAGGAGATCTGGAAAAGTAAGGGAGTTATAAAAACTTTAAAACATTAAAATATCAATTAATAATATAATACAGGTAGTACAACTTTCACTCACCTCTATGTATTTGTTATTTCCTGTCTTTATGTATTGATGCGAGCAACAGACGAATTTCACAAAATTATTATAAAAAAACAGAAGTATTGAGTTCACTTTATCTAAAATAATAATCACACAACTCACCAAAACTACTGTATTACGATTTCAGATTGTAACACAATATAAGAGAACAAACACCGAACGTTTTTTAACAAAGCGCTGTTCGCTCGTATTACGTTTCACTTCAAGTTTTTATTAATTTGTGTTGAATAAATATTTTAATACAGATTTATTTTTAAATTTAGAATTGGAATATTCAAAACATCGAATTGACAATTTGGGATTTTGACAATGTAACTGATGTAACTAACCTCAGCTCAGTCCTTCTAATAATATGTCTGTGGCGCAGTCCTCAAAGCAAAACAAAATAAGTAAATATTTAATTTATTTTGTGTGTAGTTTTATGTTTTGTTTGCGCACTGCACTTTATTTACTAGGCGACCCGGATATATTATTTAATTTCAGATTTATGATTTGAAGTCGACCACAAAAAATCAAAGCAACTGCCACAGACAGTAGATAAAAATTATCTGACAGCTGAAGGAAGTACCTAATCAAAGATAACAGAATGTCACTGTCCAATACAGATAATTAAAGATATTAGCACTTCTATATTCTTTTTGAAATTACGAAAATGAACTGCGAGCGTTATCCTAGAAACTAATCAACAGAAAGTACGTACCGACCACACCAACAACGCAGAGCGCTGTCGGGCAACTAAACTAATATTACTATTACCTATTCTGTGCTAATATGAGTAGGTAGGTGTAACAGTATAGTAGCGCAAGCGGCAAGTGTAATAAATAATTGGTAAGTAATAGAACAAGCGCTAAAGTAGGCAAAATCGTATTTAATACTTACTAATTTTTGGACATATTGATATTATCTAGACCAGGAATTCCCAAAGTGGTCGATATATTTGCCAGGGGTCGCCATAAACGAAATCTGATATTGGGAGGGCCGACGAGGTCTAAAAATCGATCCCTATTTTAGTATTTTTTCAAAAAATTATTACCGTGCCTAAATATTTTTACGTAATTTGTACTTATTATGTAATAATAATTAATTATTAATTACACTTGATACCTATTTACTAAATTTTATGCATGTTTATTTTGATAAAGATGGGTTTAGGTAGATACTCACATAGTATCAATAGGTACTTTGTATCAATAGGGGAAAAAACTACAGATAGAATAATTTTTTAAAGTAATTTGGCTATGGGGGTCTCCAGGTATCAGTTCATTTTGGAAAAGGGGTCTCTTGCCCAAAATAGTTTGGGAATCCCTGATCTAGACGATAGGTATACCTAAACACAAAACATTAATCTAATAGGTAGGTAGTTACCTACTTGTACCCACATCATCAATGCGCTAGAAACCTTTGAGCCCATAGATTCATCATACACTAGCTGATGCCCGCGACTTCGTCCACGTGGATTGAGGTTTTTTGGTTCCCGCGTGTGTTTTTCCAGACTATCTACTTATCTAGGTACTTATGTCTGTGTCAAATTTTATCCAGATCCGTTCAGCCGTTCTGGTGTGATTGAGTAACAAACATCCATCCATCCATCCATCCATCCATCCAAACTTTCGCGTTTATAATATTAGTATAGTTAGATTTACCTAATTTAAATTACTATGTTTACCTACTACCGTTTGAGCCAATCGTGCGACGCTACTTACTAATATTAGAGCTCTGGCTTCCAGCACATTAGGTAGGTACCTACGTGGTATCCTAGGTATAGGTAGTTCTTTTCATTAAAATATGAATTCCTTAGTCTTTCAGCACACCCTGATCAAGCCGTCATTTATTCGTATCTTCTACATATTTAGTTGTTTTCAACGAACCATAACGTGACCATAGGTCATTTAAGTCATAACCCACCGAGGAGTACCCACCTCGGTGGGTTATGACCACAGTCAGTCTGTTTTAAACTGACTGTGGACAGCGGTTACAATATGTATTTACACAATCAAATTGTAATTTTTTCAAAAGAGCAACTACCGAGTTTCTTGCTGGTTCTTCTCGGTAGGAAATAGGAATGGGGTCATTCACAGTTATTTTATGGCTATAGGTAAGTATCTGTTATATTATAATAATAACGGCTAATCTATGGCTAACGGTACACAAGTGCAATTGTAATGAATTTCACTGGCCTAAATACATTTATAAGTAGGTAACTACGTTTCGATTTCAGCTCGTCTCTAGGGTCCATATCGTTACGGTCCAGTAAGTACGCACTACGCAGGTATATTAAGTATGCACATAAGTAACTGCCTCGTTGGTCTAGTTGTTAGCATGTTCGACTGCGACCGACGAGGTCCCAGGTTCGAATACCGGGTCGGGCCACAGCAAGTATTGGGTTTTTCTGACAAGAAATTCTTAGTACTAGCCCGGAATAAGGAAGTTGGCGGTTTTTCACCCCCGTGCCTCGGACAGCACGTAAAAGGCGTCGGTCCTGCGTCTGATCTCTCTCCGGTTGTGTCGGATTTTCCGTCCCATCGGGCTATGAGAGCAAAGGAACAGAGAGTGCACCTGTGCATGCACACACACTTGTGCACTATAATATCTCCCGCGCAGATGGCTCTCTGGAGATAGGCCACCGTGGCAGAATTTCGTTCGGGAGGACATTTTACATACGCAACTAGTTCCCTTTGTAATCCCTGTAAGTCTAGTGCACACAGAAAGTATTTACTCTTCTTAAGTACCACAGGTAAACAGTTACGTATTACACAGTACACATTTTCAGGGATGTACCCTAGCTACTACCTATATAAATAGTTAGGTAGGTACATCCCTGAAAATGAGAAAAGGTTGCAGTCTAGCCTAACTGCAGTTTTATTTTAATGTTCATACAGACAAACGGTAAAGGTTGGCAAATGGTTATCTTTTAAATCTCGGTAAACCACTGTCACGCCCGTGAGCTGTCATGGCGATGCTAATGACCGTAACGTACCTATGCACAGAATAAATAGCTTTTTATCAAGTGTGTGCTATAAAAATACCTAAGTATTTTTTTAAATAACTGTCAAGTGCTGTCGTGAGCCTTGATTCCTGGTAGAAGGTTGTTGTTTTGAATCGATGACAAGCTGGTGGTGATGGAGTCGATAGAACTGTGTCAACTAGAGCCTAGAAGCGTCGCTATGATACCATCGTATGATACGTCTTGTCTCTTTCCACAGATTAGTTTAATTATCTCTGCACTTTCCGAACATGTGGTAGAGTCCAGTCAAGCCGTATCAAAAGAGACTCCTGTAACATCCTTAGTTGGAGTGACGTTATCGTTTCTACGTGCCTTAATTGCTTGACAGCTCACAGCACGTCGTTGCCTGAAGCTTGGTACTCTTATTCTGGAACCCACCAGTCCCATCGCATGTTTTGGGTTCTCTTATTCGTCGCTAACTTAGCAGATCTTGTTTCTGTTGCGCTGTTTTAAATATCCTGATATGCGCACAACGAGATATCCCGCGACGAGAGAGAGAGAGAGAGTTGTTGTCGCTGCCGGCTAATTTCTGGTTTCTCTTCGTTAACTCTCACGCTCCTTCACTCCTTCACTCTCACGCATCTCCTTGCAAAAAAATATCATTTGTTGCAACTGGCATGCCGCATTACCTTGTACTTAGCTTCGGCGTCAAATACTATTTTTTACAAACCTTTGAGAACATTATGAAGAATCCTCGGGCATGCAGATTTCCTTACGATGTTTTCCTTCACCAAAGCAAGTGATATATTTTTAAGCGTTAGAGAAGCGTATCTACTGTCTAGGGATCGAATCCCGACCATCCGAATAGGTCTATATCACTAGGCTATCATACCTCTCCAATATAGTAGGCACTAGCTGATGCCCGCGACTTCGTCCGCGTTGATTGAGGTTTACGGTTCCCGCGGGAACGCTTTAACTTTCCGGGACAAAAAGTAGCCTATGTGTTATTCCAAACTATAATCACAGCTATAATCTATCTCTGTGCCTTTAATCTAGATCCATTCAGCCGTTCCGACGTGGTTGAGTAACAAACATCCATCCATCCATCCAAGCTTTCACATTTATAATACTAGTATAGACTAGTATAGATAATAAAATATCATGAAGTAGGCTACCTACTTCCCTACTTCTCGCACTAGTAGTGTGCTAATTTTAGCGTCTACGCGCCCTTCATGTGTGTAATTTATTACGACACGTCTATTTTAGATTGAGCTATGAAAATATAAATAGGTACCACAAGCTGTCAGGTCCAATTAAAACAAATGAAGAAAAAAATATTATTATGCCTACTTTATTTTTATAAATCGATTTTGTGATTAACTACTGTTTACAGAAAAATATTTTTGGTCCCCACACTTATTTGCGATCTTCTCAAATTATTGCCAACATAATTATTTTCAACGAAAAAATTGTGTATAAAGATAATTCAGATAAATATTGTAGTCTGTGGATCAGTTCACAACCATAGGTTTGACTTTCAACTTCTTTGCAAGCGCTTCGCTGGATTCCAACTGTTGTTTCACATATGCGACGGTTCCGAGTGAGTCCGTCAGTTGGGCTGCCTTCTTCTCCTTATCCCCTGGAGCAAGGACTGGTAGACTGCTGTCTGTCTGCAATAGGGACAAACTCTCTAAATCTATCAGGCTCTAAATCTATCTCTCTAAATCTATCTCTCTAAATCTATGGAACGGCTTCTATACCTGGTAAGCGATCGAGTGGTCTGGACTTTTGGCCTTCGAATTGACACCTTTATCTTTTCAGAAATGTGTGCGTTATAAATAAGCAATTGGATATTTTACAACAGCTACTTAGTCAAATCAGTTTTTTCAAACCTCATATTATGCTATGGGATTTTGTATGAAATAAAACTGCATTACTGACGTCATCAAAGTTCGACGCACTTTTTTACTTTAATCGATAGTTTATAATGGCTATTCAACATAAAACTACGGGGACATGAAATATTACGAATAATTAGAATATAATATAATAGAAAAGATTTAGAAATATTACGTCTTTTGGGAGACCCTCTCTATATAATAATCACTAAAAATAATTTATTTGCCTAAGTAGTTGTTAATTTATCCCGGAAAATTAAGGAGTTCCCGTGGGAATCAAAGAAACCTATTCCATAACCTGACATCAGCTAGTCATATAAATAATATCAGTAAGATAAGACATCAAAATATCTACCGGTTCCAACTCCCTCCAATGTCTGATGCAGTCTGTGAGTCGGTCCCCGAAGCCGGGCGCGAAGTTTTCAGGGTCCACCGCAATGAAGCAGTGGCCCAGATCAGCCGGACCTCCCGTGCCTTGGTGAGACCACGAGCGGATGTGGTGGCCGTAGTTCGCGCCTGCAATTGACAAAAAATATAGAAAAAAAAAAATTATCTTAGAAGTTCTTTAGATATTAAAAATTAATAAATAATAAGCGCCTCTCTTATCTTGGTTACAAGTTACAAAATAAATGTGTAGTAGGTACATTTATTATTACCTAGTTAGTTAGTTTAGTTATAGTTTCTTGGTTTGCTATAAAAAATAGCTTATGAAACCTGATTCGTGTAAAGGCAAGACTTTTACGAGACTTAGATGAATTTTAAAGGCTTTACAAGATTCGCATGCCTAGATTAATTTGGCCTTTCCCTGCAGTTTGAACTATCTCATCCAGTCCATTTCACGCGATTTTCAGGCCTTGAGAAGCAAGATTTGAATCCTTCTAGGCTCTTAGTCCCTGTCTCGAAAGAAGTCCTGCGGCAACCAGCGGAACTAATACATTTTACATACATTAATGGCATAAATATTTATTTTTAATCCACTACAAGTTACCCCTTGACTGTGATCTCTCCTGATGGTAACATGCAACTAAAAAGCTGCCTCTAGGGGACTTCTTTCTTGGACTCTAATTCCACAATTTATGTTTTTTAGGGTTCCGTAGCCAAATTTGGCAAAAACGGAACCCTTATAGATTCGTCATGTCTGTCTGTCTGTCTGTCTGTCTGTGTGTCCGTCCGTATGTCACAGCCACTTTTTTCCGAAACTATAAGAACTATACTGTTGAAACTTGGTAAGTAGATGTATTCTGTGAACCGCATTAAGATTTTCACACAAAACTAGAAAAAAAACAATAAATTTTGGGGGTCCCCATACTTAGAACTGAAACTCAAAAATTTTTTTTTCATCAAACCCATACGTGTGGGGTATCTATGGATAGGTCTTCAAAAATGATATTGAGGTTTTTAATATCATTTTATTCTAAACTGAATAGTTTGCACGAGAGACCCTTCCAAAGTGGTAAAATGTGTGTCCCCCCCCCTGTAACTTCTAAAATAAGAGAATGATAAAACTAACAAAAATATATGATGTACATTATCATGCAAACTTCCACCGAACATTGGTTTGAACGAGATCTAGTATAAGTAGTTTTTTTTTAGTAATTTAAAACTTACTACAGGTTTGTACGGAACCCTCGGTGCGCGAGTCCGACTCGCACTTGGCCGGTTTTTAAAGCTTCACTAAGTAATTTTACCTGATGAGATTCCACAGAACAGTTCAACCATAGCGGCTAGACCATATCCTTTGTAGCCAGACGATTCTTCACTACCGCCCAATGGCATTAGACAACCTGTGTTGAAGGCCTGGAATCCAAATAATAACCATAATTGTTATTGTGTGGTCAAAGTTTGAAAACAACTTTTTAAAACGATCCAACTCCTCCGGTAAAGGAATGGGATCTTATTCGCTTAATCACTTGACATGTGACCTAGCATGGTAGGTAAGATTTGGACTAGAAATGAAAATGGATGTGAAAATAAAATTAAAAATGAAAATATACTACCTAAGTATATGGTATACCGAGTAAACTAGGCAGGATATATTAAGGTAAAGAAGCTGTACTTACAATACAAAGGGCAGCCTTTTCGCAAAGGACAGAGCAGTCCTGAGGCAATTTAAAAATTGAAATTTAAGTCAAACTCGGGCCTTTTGGCGGCGGTGAAACAAAATTTCGGTACGTTTCAGTCTATAGCTATACGTACCAGTTCTGCGTCATTTGTTTGGTTTCCACTAGGGTCCTGCGCCCAGCCATTTGGTATGGGGTCTCCTTTGCGCATCTGCATTTCTATCTGAAAACCAACAATTTTATTTTCATACGATTTTTGCTGTTATCAGTAGAGCCACACAGTTTCTTTTTGCTTATTACCGGCATTAATAAAAGCTGGCGCTTCGGTTTCCTTATCTCTGAAAGTTGTTCTAGTTTTCATACAATTTGTCAATTTAGTAGAAACTTAAATAAGTTCTTATCCCTTATGCATAACTATCTGATGCCCGCGACTTTGTCCGCTTGGATTGTGGGCCTTGGTTCCCGCGTGAACCCTTTAATTTTCTGGGATAAAAAGTAGCCTACCTATGTGTTATTCCAGACTATAATTAATCAGTCTCTGTGCCAAACAACCAGATTCATTCAGCCGTTAACTAGCGTGATTCGGCGATTGAGTAACAAACATCCATCCATCCATCCAAACTTTCGCATTTATAATATTAGTATAGATAATTTGCTCAGTAGGCACTGTAGATTTTTTTTTAATTCCCACCTTTCCTACAGCCACAGCAGTCGTCGCCATATCCAAGTAGAATGTTTCCCCATCTGCCGCCGGCGCCACCACTGACAAAGGATTTGTTCCTAAGGCAGCCTGAAAATATTTTATTTTTTATTTTTTATTCCACTACAAGTTAGCCCTTGACTGCGATCTCACCTGGTGGTAAGTGACGATACAGACTAAGATGGTAGCGGGCTAACCTGTTAGGGGGATGGCAATTATATAAAACTCAATACCCCTAGTTGGTTTCTACACGACATCGTACCAGAGCTCATATTATTTAATTACATCATAATGCAAATTATGCACATGAGTCAATATTTCCAAGTAAGTAATTTTTCCTTATTGTCAAATATTATTATCTAGCCTTTTTGCGTAAGCATTAGATAGCAAAATCATGAATCAAAGCTGATTATTTTAATTGAATAATATTTTTCCCTTTAGAATTTTAACTTATGATATAACTCTGCCTACACAATTATGTAAAAGTATTTTAATTTATTTCTTATTTTTAATTAAAATAAATGTAGAATAAACAAATTAAAAAAATATATTTTTAATTTATTTTCCCAAAGTGCTGGAATGGCGACCTCGCACTGGGAAGCGCAGCGTTGGCAGACCCCCTACTCGGTGGACCGACGACAACAGACGAGTCGCTGGATCCAGTTCCAGATGGCGCAAGACCGCGGCGTGTGGAAATCCTTGCAAGAGACTATGTCCAGCAGTGGACGTCTGTCGGTTGATGATGATGATGATGATGAGACTATTTTTAAAGTGTTTTTTTTTAAATCACGCTCTGATTTTATCCGATATCGGATAGTGTGAGCGGATTTATAGGATACTAGCTGATGCCCGCGACTTCGTCCGCGTGGATTGAGGTTTTTCGGTTCCCGCGGGAACTCTTTAATTTTCCGGGATAAAAAGTAGCCTATGTGCTATTCCAGACTATAATCTATCTCTGTGCCAAATTTCATCCAGATCCGTTCATCCGTTGGAGCGTGATTGAGTAACAAACATACATCCATACATCCAAACTTTCGCATTTATAATATTTATTTGATTTGACTAGCTGATGCCCGCGACTTCGTCCTCGTGGATTGAGGTTTTTCGGTTCCCGCGGGAACTCTTTAATTTTCCGGGATAAAAAGTAGCCTATGTGCTATTCCAGACTATAATCTATCTCTGTGCCAAATTTCATCCAGATCCGTTCATCCGTTGGAGTGTGATTGAGTAACAAACATACATCCATACATCCATCCATCCAAACTTTCGCATTCATAATATTTATTTGATTTAGGTCTTGCAGTAGGATTACCTTTTTACTTCTGGTCGGCGCAAGTAGTGGTGAGGTGTTGGTGAACGCCATTCCTATTAAGCCTTCATTTGCTGCCTTCTTCGCCCAATAGCCCGCCATGCCGTTATGGTTTGAACCTAAAATAAAGTTTTATAGAAGCTTGTTCAATCAATTAGTAAGTAGGTACGTAACTTCTTTGTGTCTGCAAAATATAAATCTACTGTTGTTGATTCACGTAATATACCTACCTACTTTCTTGACCGAGACAGTGGATCAGGTACATTAATCTTGTGTCGTCTATAGAAGGCTTTATGGCAAGTTAAAAAATCTAGAACCCAGAGCTATAAATTCACTAAAAAAGTATCGATTTTTATGAGGGTAGTTGAAAAAATTTAATACGGCGCCTGTCATGTGCCTTCTAATGTTTTGATTGCGTAGTAATTTAGCTGTGAATTTACGAGCTGGAAATCATTATATCCTTTAACTAAACTTTTTTTTGTTTTGTTTTAATTAAAAAGGGTTGCGAAGAAATTACGCCATTAGTTATCGAGGTGAGTCATTATAGGTACCTACTTACAATATCAAATTCTATTAAAATGCTAAATTATTATAAAAAGAACTAGTTATTGTGCTATTAACTTTGTCGTTTGCAGCAAATAATGGGATGATTGTAAAAATCGCTCGTTTCAATTTAAATTTTATTTACCCGTAAGCACCTACTTAACTACGTAAGTATTGATTTGTACCAGCATACCATTTGCAAACTATTTAGTTGTAGATATAAATTGCAAATTATAAATTAGTGTTTTCTCCAGAACTTGATATTATGTGTTATTATTATGTAAGTACTTATTTTTTCTTAAATAATGATTACTTTACTCATTTTTACGTTTATATCAAAACTGCTTATTTTCTTTATTTTGAAATTTTGTCTTTCTTTGTTTTTCAATTAAATAGTTAGCTAACATTAAGGCCTGTTAATATTTAAGTAGTTCACTTTCCAGAAAAAAATAGATAGCTCGATAAAAAATAATCTACTGACGCTTTGAGACGCGGAGCAGGCCTATTTTGTAATAAATCCATACTAATATTATAAATGCGAAAGTGCGTGTCTGCCTGTCTGTCTGCTACGCTTTCACGGCCCACCTATTAAACCGATTTTGATTAAATTTGGTACAGTGATAGATTATATCCCGGGGAAGGACATAGGCTACTTTTTATCCTTTTTATTAATAATTTTTAAAATTAAGAAGTTCCCGCGGGAATCGAAAAAACTTGGTCCACGCGGACGAAGTCGCGGGAATCATCTAGTAAATAAATCCATCCATCCATCCATCCATCAGCCTGCATTCGTCCACAGCTGGACATAGGCCTTTTGGAGAGCGCACCACCACACACGGTCCTCCGCCATCCTCATCCACCCACTTCCCGCTACCTTTTTAAGCTCGTCGGTCCAGCGGGCTGGAGGTCGTCCCACACTGCGTTTACCGGTACGCGGTCTCCATTCCAGAACGCGTCTGCCTCAACGGCCATCGGTTCTGCGACAGACATGACCTGCCCACTGCCACTTCAACTTACTAATTCTCTGGGCTAAATAAATTGTAAGTATAATAAAATTAGCCACATTACCTTTTACAGTGACCCATCCAACACCAGTGGTCTTAGCCTTCTTGATGGCTATATCCATGGCGAAGTGGCTGGCAGTCGCCCCTAGCACGTTGTTAGCGTCCACCCACGCGGTTGATGCGTTTTCCTTCAGTACTACAGGCTTGTTGTCTGGTTTACAGTTACCGCTTAGGATGTCGTTTATGTAGAATTCTGGAAAGGATTTAAACAGATATAAAGCCCGGAGTCGAATCGCGTCGAATTGAATCTAGTGGCATTCGTTCCTTATGCAACTCGGCGCACTTCGGCATGCCGCTAATCGGCGCAGTTTCAGCCATACTAATGTTATTAATGCGAAAGTGTGTCCGCCTGTATGTCTGCTACGCTTTAACGGCCCATCTGTTCAACAGATTTGGAACGACATGGGTCATTTATAATTTCTGAATCTCTAGTTTGGTCTAGTGGGAATCTTAGGCCATGGCTAGGTAGCACTATACCGGTAAAGAATTAGCGTTCCGGTGCGATGCCGTATAGAAACCAATTAAGTACCTGGTGAAATTGCAGTCAAGGGCCAACTTGTAGGGCCAACATGTGCGGAGTAAATTAAAAATAAAACACTTCACTATCAGTCTCTATCAGTACCCCAGCTGTGTACCAGTACCTAATCTATTAAGTCCATGACTAGGATATTCGACACGGTCAGCCTCAATCAGCAATTCTGCTGCTGCGCAGCTGTAGCCGAAGCCCCAGCTGCTTTGAGACAGTTTGTCATGAGAATAATGACATATTGACCGTTAACCTAACTAATCTATTAAGTCCGTAGCTAGGATGTCCCACACAGTCAGGTTCAGGCAGCAACTCAGCTTGCTGTTGCACAGCTTTAGCCTAAGCCTCAGCCGCTTTGAGATAGTTTGTCATGAAATATTGACCTACCTACCACCACAGGCCACTGACACGGCACTGAGTGCCGCGTCATTACGTGTCGTGGATGCGCGTTTGTGTGAGTGTTTCGAGCGTTACTGGGTAGTTTCCATACTGGTTGTATCTGTTTACTGTGGCTTCAATCAGCAATTCGGCCTGTTGCTGCGCAGCTTTAGCCGAAGCCCCAGCCACTTCGAGACAGTTTGTCATGAAATATTGACCTACCTACCCAATCTATTAAATCCGTGGCTAGGATGTCCCACACGGTCAGCTTCAATTAGCAATTCGGCCTGTTGCTGCGCAGCTTAGCCGAAGCCCCAGCCGCTTTGAGACAGTTTGTCATGAAATATTGACCTACCTAGTACCTACCTACCCAATCTATTAAGTCCGTGGCTAGGATGTCCCACACGGTCAGCTTCAATCAGCAATTCGGCCTGTTGCTGTGCAGCTTTAGCCGAAGCCCCAGCTGCTTTGAGACAGTCTGTCATAAAGCGCAGAGCATCTGTAGTCGCTACTCTTGCCATTGCTTAAGTACAGAATGCTGAAATGCAAAAATGAAATTGCCTATAATATCTCTCTGTGTATTGTGTAATAGTTGAAATAATCCATACTTCCATACTAAAACCTACTATAATTGCGAAAGTGTGTATGTCTATCTGTCTGTCTGTCTGCTATGCTATTTCAACCGATTTTGATGTTTGGTATAGAGATAGGTTGCAACTTGCATCCCGGGGAAGGTACGACATAAGCTACTTTTTATCCCGGAACATTAAGGAGCTCCCGCGGGAATAAAAAATACCTTTCCGCGGACGAAGTTACTGGCATAATCTATTCCTAAATATTATTAATCGCAACATTTTAATAAGTACAATAATCAATATCTAACGTTCATTGAAAATGTTTTTATGGAAAAGTGTCTGCAAATGTATTCCACGAAAAAATTTAATTGAACGCTTTTTATTTTTCATAATCTAAAGTCCTGATATCATTAAAATACCTGTCAGTGTCTCTTTAATTATACATAACTTTTACAAAATGATTTTAATTGTTGTTATTTAAAATTTTAAAATTAACAATTCATGGGCTTAATTAGTATTAGTATGTTCTTCGTTCAGGTAGGTTCATATTATAAATCATGCCCGCGTGGAATGGTGGCGAGAATGCTGGCTGCATTTCCGCGCTGGAAAGCCAGGCTGATCCTTTGCGCAAATGAGCCAGCCCTTCTGTCACCAGAATTTAAAATTGCCTGATTAAATTAGAAAATTAGTCAACTGCGTGTCCCAACACATGAACGAGTTCCGTTGCCATACAATTTTGAGGATCATTGCATAAGTAACTAAATGGTACTTTTTCCAAAAGCTGTGTAAGAAATCATAATGAGATTTACTACACAGCTTTTGGAAAAATTATCGAAATATGATCGTAGGTAATAATAATTTTATAATTCGTATTCAACAACCGAAGTTTCAGGCTCTTACCTACTTTTCGTGTTCCCTGGTATTTTTAAAATTTAATAAGCCCCTGTGTAGTGGTAACAAGTTTCTATGGCCGTGCAACGGTTCAGCTCTACTAGTTGATTTTTAAAATAGCTGTGACTCACTGACAGGCACACTAGATGACACTATAAGCTTATTATGGGAGTCAGAAAAAATATCTTAGCGATTGTTAGCAAATTTAAAAATACAAACCGTGCATTTAAAAATTTCAAACCGAGCTCAGACATTAGAGCTGTTTTACTGGTATTTTAGATTGATTCCATAGACCTTTAACAGAACTCTCTAAGTCCGTGATTGATTCAGCATTCTATCCAGTACCTACAGTCATTTATGTATAACTAGCTGATGCCCGCGACTTCGTCCGCGTGGATTAAGGTTTTTTGGTTCCCGCGGGAACTCTTTAATTTTTCGGGATAAAAAGTAGCCTATGTGCTATTCCAGACTATAATATATCTCTGTGCCAAATTTTATCCAGATCCGTTCAGCCATTGTGGCGTGATTGAGTAACAAACATCCATCCATCCATACATCCACCCAAACTTTCGCATTTATAATATTAGTATAGATGTAAGTATAGATTTTGCACTGCACTCCTTGAAATAAAATAAGTAAACACTTATTAGGTAGGTATAAGGTACAGGTACATAAAAACAGTCAAATTGGCGAAATGAGAAATACTTAAGTTTCCAATTAGAAACGTTATGGAAACGTCAAACATAATAAAGGATAAGTACCTACGCCGATTAAAGTACGTAAACACCACCAATGCCATGGGGGAAAACGATAACAATTCTTCTTTATAGAGCTCGTATTAGAAATAATAACGTAAATGTGTCGAAGCAAGGTAAATTATAGCATACTCACCAAATAATAAGGACTAGAATATAACACCAAAACAAACTAGTTAAATAAATAGCGAAAATAATCAATAGCGCGTCTACCACACGGCGTGCAATGTCGCCGACTGAATACCTACTGATTAATTCACTGAACCAGAATAATATGAACCTTCCAAGTTCCAAACAAATACGCACAGATGTAGTACCTACTAGGTAATACGAAACAAATTCTGGCAATACACTTATATATTAAGTGTATTGCCATTACTATATACTTAATATATTAAGTATTAACGCGGCAATGACAAGAGTTCATACAAAGTCAAGGTCAATTTTAAAGGAAAACAAAAACACGACAAAAAGATCGCGAAATAAGAACCTTTTTTGAGAGAACAGGTTGGTTCTTGATGAAAGCGAGATATATAGGTAAGTATGCCAATTGTGATGTTGCCTATGCCAATAATAAATAGAGGATCTTAGCGGATATTTATATAAGAGGATATTTATCGATTATTACGTAGAGGATCTGCGAAAAGACGTCCACGTTCCATGTTATCTACGAGTATTTTAAACTAAACTATCGATTGAAACGTGCGTACCTCTACCTATACAAAATCGCACACTAAGCGCGCGATTTGACGTTTGAAAAAAGTTTCTGATTTTAGATGATTTGAGTAAGCTAACTATTTGTCAAATGACCAATTGCAAACAGAAAGAGAGACATCTAAGGATAAGTCCTTTTAGATTTTAACATTTTATCTTAGTCTCTAGATATTATTTGTCTATACATAAATGAGTGTTGCACAATCAACTTTGTTCGCGCGTTAACACGCAATTAGATAATAACGCATGATAATTTGATATTAAATTAGTGATAAGAATTGTTAGGGGAAATAATTAGAACTATTTAGAGTACCTACTCAAGTCTAAAACGTTAGACGGGATGATAGGTCCTTGATTTCAACACCAAAAAACATAAGTAAACAAATTTTTTTTTTCTATATTTCATAATTGCTCTTCTTGGCCCTTTTCTGTCTTGGCTTAGATATTAATAATTTAAATAATATCTAATATTTTCAAATTCACTCTACACTCTACAGTATCTGAAGTCTCTACCCTGTGTCTCTACCATTTAGATTTTAGGATATTATACTCTACTGGATAATTCGCTCCTGAGAAAATATTTCCGTTTGTATACTTCAGTAGCGGATTGCTAAAGACTTTTGAATTTTGGCGACATGCTACAGGCATGCAATATGCATGCTTTAACCAATGCGGCAATTGAAGGTGAATGAGTGTAGCAATTATAGTATAGCTAGTCTGGAATTAAATGATGGATATGCTCTGAACATCACGTGATCACATACTTGATCAAATCAGCCCCCCGATTGTGTAAGGAAATCGTAATCGTAATCGTTTGTCAGACGGATAATTCGAACTATTATGCTTTCTATTTTGGGAGTTCATAGATGCATCCACGTCAAAAGGCATGTATGAACTCCTTAAACAGTTCGATGTATGTTTTAAGCTTGCTCGAAGAGTCGCTAAGCTTATAAGTGGCAACGGACGGAACACATATTATAGAAGAATCGATAGATGCCGGGGTCCCAACTCCCAAGATGCATAAATGGCAGCCTCGCACCGAAAAGCGTTGGATGACCCCCAGGGTCGCCACTAGGTGGGCAGACGATCTCAAGCCAGCAGCTAGGATCCGCTGCAAGCAAGCGGTACTAGACAGTGGAGATCTATGCAGGAGACTTTTGTCCAGCAATAGACGTCTATTGATTGAGACAAGTCTGACGAGGTCAGCATATTTGATAGAAACAGCTAACTCGCAGTAGCGGCCGATTCGAAGGTTCAAGGTTCTATGTAACCTGTCGATATGCGGGCATTGACAATGCCATCTATTCGTTGAATAGCTAAATTATGTTTATTTATCCCGATAACATTGTTATCAGGCCGTTAACATAAAATGTTTAAGTACGTGGTTAGGTATATATAAATACGACTAATTACGCATGTACGCAAATACGTCATGTTTATTTAAAAGAAACATTCGCCTATGAACGGATAGGTTAATGTTTTTCAGATTTGCAAAAATAATCTAATTCAGTGCATCTGGGCGGTAGCTATCTAGATTTAGCTAGCACTTATTTCTCATTCGAATAAGCAGTTGGCTAGCTGCCTTGCCTGTGTTGCTCTACTCTTTGAGCAAAATTATTCTATTCCCCTCATGGATCATGGAGGTGAATCCTTTTTTTTTTCGAGGGGGAAACCTTCCTAAGATACCCAACTTCTGGGGGAGAAGTCGGGTTATGTAGGATTTGTACCTACTAAAACCCCCTCGGTGGCCACCATCTGCATATCGGGAGGCTCCGAGATCTTTATAAAGAACGCATCAGTGCCTCCCTTATGAAAGTGGATTAAATAGTACTCTGGAGTTCATTGCGATTGGTCTAAGTGGATCCTGTTACACTTCAACTCCATTGGGATCCACTGTCCAGCTCCACCAGTGGATTGAATAAAACTCTGGAAGCTCACTGTGCTCCATCGTTGTTCTCGATGGAGCCTTTAGCACTTCAATGTCCATTCCAATCTTCTAAGACAGTTTATTGCAGTTTCCAATGGTATTATATCAGTTCTAATCTGCCTCGTTGCCCTAGTGGTTACCATGTTCGACTGCGGCCGACGAGGTCCCGGGTTCGAGTCACGGGTGGGGCCATAACAAGTACCTACTTATTTGGTTTTTCTGATAAGAAATTCTCAGTACTAGCCCGGAGTTAGGTAGTTGGCGGTGTTTCACCCCCGTGCCTCGGCGAGCACGTCGGTCCTGTGCCTAATCTTTCTCCGGTCGTGTCGGATTTTCCATCCCATCTGGCTATGAGAGTAAAGTAACAGAGAGTGCACCTATGTGCACACACGATTGTGCACTATAATATCTCCCGCGCAGATGCTCAATCTCTGGAGATAGGCCGCCGTGGCCGAAATTCGGTCGGGAGGACATACGAGTAATTACTTTAGTCCAAACGGTATACTTACTCAGTTTCAAACATCTAGCTCCAGAGATTTGATCTAAACTTTAGAAGACTGTTGCAGAACTGTTTGAGTGAGAACAATTCCTCTTAATTCTATGCCTCTTTACAGATTACTTCACTAGATACCTATCATGTTTTTGTTATCTGTAAAAAATGTAATTAACAAGCATTTATTATGAGATCGTGACACTACTGTAGTAATATTTCTGATGTTATTACTTTTTACTTTTGCACAAAACTTTATCACGCTGCCGTAATAATCATAAGTACCTACCTATTAACTAGGTAGGTATATCAGTCCATCTTTAACTTTTGGGTAATGGTAAGGTGTTTCATTTTAGTTTATTTTTAAGATCTGTAAATTTTTATTTCGTTACGAATCGAGAGTTCACAGTTCACCATCATTTTTGAGTAGGTAAGTTTGATTTCTTAATAATTAATTTAATTTCTAGTCGACGGCAGGGTTCCTAGATTTGCCTTATTTATTACAATACAATATATATTATGTATATTTTATCAAGATCAGTATATATATCTACTATTATCCTATACAGATATTTTAACTAAAAAATTTTGTTTCGCTTTAAGCCTCTTTTGCTTTTGGTACTAATCCATACTAGTTTAATATTAGATATTAAATGCAAATGTCTGTCTGCAACGCTTTCAGGGCCAATTTGTTCAACTGATTTTGAAGACATTTGGTACAGGCGTTACATAGAACCCGAGGAAAAAGTTTTGATCTAATTATTTTTACCACCTTCATTTAATCGTAAATACCGCGCTTAAAATGTTGGCTTTAAAATTTGACTATCAGGTAGAAAACTAGTAGTAAAATAAAAGCAAGAGTTCAATGACCTCCTTCTAAAGTTCTAAACGTATTGTGTCTTCCTTGCCTATGTAAACATCAGGCAAAAAGTGCGAACTCTTGCGTGAAAAACACAATCGATTCGTTCGTGCAAAAAACTTACAATAATTGTATCTATAATTACGATTGATACTCATATCTGAATAAGGGTGGATACTAGTAAGTATTTCCGAATAGCTATTAAATTGGCTTTAAATCCGTACTAATTATTATAAAAGTGTAAGTATGACTGTCTGTCTGCTACGCTTTAACGGTCCATCTTTTTAACCGATTCTGATAAAATTTGGTTTAGAGATAGGTTGCATCCCAGGGAAGGGCATAACTAGGCAGTATAAGTTCTTTTTGTACCAGAAAATTAAAGAGTTCCCGCGGGAATCAGAAATAATCATTAAGTAATTTATAGGTTACTTACTAATAATAAGAAATCCATTTTAATTACGTATGAGTACTTTAGTAAGTCATAATTAAAACCTCATTTACTTATTCCAGTTCCATTTTAGGACCGATCCGAGAACAAGTTATTAATAAATAGCGTCACTATCTAATTGTTAAGATTCATTTGAGATAAGATAAAATGGGAGCAGCCTGTAGTTATTTGTTCACGGCTATATAAAAAGAACTTTACCGTGAAAGCAATTTTGTCTGTCATTGGCATTGAACGACATTGGTTGCAAATATATTTTTTTTAGTGCTGTTTAGTGTTAGTGTATCAGTGTTGATAAAAGTGCTAAAGAATTTATTGGTAAGTGGAGTACAAACTCTTTTAGTTTTGGCCGTAGCTTTATCACCCTAGATAACGGCAAAGCGGTATTTGCCAAGCCATTTATCGATCTGTTAGAATTCTGTTTAGAAACCAAATTCCGTAAATTGGTTTCTACACAGCATTGTATCTAATTAATATAATTAAATATATTTATTTAAATAAGTATATGGGGTTTAATATATTATACTGAACCATTTTACTTCCTTGAATTAATACCTTACCCAGCGTATTCATCTAATTTGGTAGTGGACTGATTAAATATAGATTTCTCGTGTAATTTTCAAGGGCCTTTTTTACACTAACAAATTGCAATGGTTTCAACACTCTGATTACTATTAAGTAGCCGTTAATATTACAGTGATTCATACGATTCCAATAGTACTAAAAATAGGTTTTAATAAATTACGTTTGTAAGTATCAATAAAATTGGTACATTATTTATCTTACGTTTCTTACCATGGTAGAGATTTTGGACGTGACATACATAATTTGAACACGTAATTTTCCCGTTCAACTCATGTTTAGGGAGGTACAAAACTAACTTCCATTACTCGTTGTTTAAAAATCTTTTTGAGAAAAGGCCTATAGGCAGCGTGAGTATCGCTCTACTATGCTTTTACTTCACAAGATAATATCACCATTATTGTATAGTCTAGTTTTCCTTAGAGTATAGGTATAGAAGACAAATCACAGAAACCTTCTCAGCGAAACGCGTAAGCGACGCTCTGCCAGACGACTAGCCAGACTGCTATATCCACATAGGGTCATTTTGACGTATCCTGTGTGGCTAGCATGCGCACTACAGGTAAAATTATGTACCTAGATACCCGTTATCTCTATTTGTCTACCGAAGCTAACATGGTTACTTGTCTCGTTTCGTCAAAAGTAGAGATAAAAGTAATATTTCTCTACGAACCTTTACATGTCGACTATTTTTTTCTTGTAATATACCGCATTTTGTGCATGTTAGAGTAAATGAAAAAATTGCCGGCAACGACAACATCTCTCTCTCTCGTCGCGAGATAATCTCGTTGTGTTAGTTAGTTCGCTGTAATCATAATCATAATCATAATGGTTTAATTGCTTGATTGCACGTAGATACATTACAGGTCTTAATTACAGCTTTTTACCATCTATACAATCCGCCATAAGATGGGCATGCAAAATCCGCCCTACGCTCTATCCGCTGTGCAAAGACCGCCTCTTATGCGTTTAAAAGTCTAAATACTGTGTTAAACAGCATTTGTTAAGTCGAGGTTATTATACTATTGATGATTTTCTTAATGACAAAGTTGCATGGAAGCAACCGGCTTCGCATCCAGCACAAATCATTGGGGCTGATTCTGTAGTGCACAATCTCTAAACTAAACTAAAATAACAGCATTAAAAATATTGCTAACCCTTTCACATTACTCCCTGCAGAAAGGGACAGGACTACATTTAAAGCTGTCATTTTAGTTTAGTTTAGAGATTGTGTTATACAGAATTGGCCAAAGTGTATTAGTTTCTTGCTGGCTCTTCTCAGTAGAATCAGCTTTCCGAACCGGTGGTAGGGTCTTGACTTATCATAAGTGACATAAGTTGTCCTACGTGAAATAAATAAATCATTTATCATCCAAGCGAAAAGCAACTTGTTTACCTTTTTTAGTTAACGATAACCAGACAGACTTTTTTTATTTTTTATTCCACTACAAGTAAGCCCTTGACTGCGATCTTACCTGATGGTAAGTGACGATACAGTCTAAGATGGTATAAGATGGTAGCGGGCTAACCTGTTAGGGGTATGACTTCTATTAGAATTGTTATTCTTCACAGATAACATTATTACAGTATTAGAGCTCAGCAGCCATGCCCGACGTACGAGTGGAAGAGGCTCAGAGATTCATGGAGGAGAGTCTACTGGCTGGTGGAGCTCCGATTTCGGAAGCAAAGGCCCATGCCGACTTGCTACTCCATGCGGACATTGCTGGACATTACAGCCACGGCATGAATAGACTTGGTTAGTACTCAACTCAAACACTTAAATATATCGTACGTATTATACCTATGTATTTTGCGGTATAAATAATCATTAAGTTTGGCAAATATTTCACCATCCTTCTATAAGCCTATCATAATTTTGTAATTTTTATTATAGTGTTTACCCACACTTAGCGAAGTTTCTAAACTATCCTTAAACTAACTTAAATGACATATCAAAAATTGCGGAACCGCCAGAATTTGAACCTGCGACGTCTCTATGGGAATCGCGCAAGAGTTTCGATACTGCAGTCTATCGCTACTAGATCCCAGTCGCGTGGACTGGATTAAAATACATAGGTATCTCAAGTTTCGAGGGTTAAGAAAACCTTGGCCTAGCAGTCAATGGTGTTCCGAGCGCGATTCCCAGAGAGACGCAGGTTCAAATCCTGCCGGTTGACCTCAATTAGCTATTAAATGGTCTCACCTTCATGTATTAAGGTGTGGAGCTCGTAACATTTTCCATGCCATAAATATATGAGGGAATTTTAAAAGTGAAATGGAAAACATGAAATTATTTTACTTTTGCCATTTCAGAATCCTCCAATACAATAAAAATCAAGATTCTTTTGAAGAATTTGATTACCGACCATTTCGATTTTTGGATCTATAGAAACCTAAGAAAAGAAGACATTCGAATGAAAAATACTTAAATCTAGCAAAACTTTAAAAAATAAAAGTTTGTAAACTACCATGTATACTCTATTAACTCTGTAACACCAGATTTACTCGTAAAATGTATGTTTCTGAAAAAAAAAGAAATTGTATTATATTTTACTTTTTACAGAGCTATACATTAACGATATGAAGTCAGGGGTATGCAACCCTCATGCAGCACCGGTAATCCTGAAGGAGACCGCTGCGACCGCCTGGGTGGACGGTTGCGACGGTCTGGGCGCCACTGTTGGCAACTTCTGCATGGATTTGGCGATCAAGAAGGCCAAGGAATGTGGGGTTGGATGGGTAGCTGTAAAACGTAAGAATTCTTTTTTTTATAGCTAGAAGTGCCATACAGTATACAGTCTAACGAACTACCGGTATTGACCGAGACTTAGAGAAGAAATAAAGGCTAATAAAAGATTATGTCAAAAGGCCATGGCCCGATTTCACCTATTAAAAATAACGAATTTCTATCATATAATCTATCTAGGCACGTATCTACTTATTGCTTTTCGATATTGCTTTAGTTATTATTTCGTAAGAAAACGCACTTAGCGTAATGGCCCCTATTACATTACAGTAGAACTTTTAAGGTTTAAGTAGATTGGTTGAAAATACATGGTGTTCTTTGAATTGAAATTTCGATTAATTTATTTTTATTGTCTGTGCCCCGCAAGAACCTTGCGAGTTTCCACCCCTATGTCGTCGACGTTCCATCCACACGTATACGACGCGCTTTGCGTCTTCATTCCTTATTCGCATGGCTAGGGTCTGGAACACTCTACCAAAAACTGTGTTTCCCACCAATTAGAATCCGGGTATCTTTAAATCAAGAGTGAATAGGCATCTTCTAGGCAAGCGCGTCCCATCTTAGGCCGCATTACACTTCCCATCAGGTGTGATTGTGGTCAAGCGTAAGCCTATAAATGAAAAAAAACCTTTTAACCAGGGTTCTTGGTGCCCCGATTTGTTTCTTCTCGAGTGGGTTGAGATTCAATAATTGTATTTCGTCGTCTCAACTCCTCCCTGACGATTACTCTCCCTTTCTCGTGCACTTCTATTGTAGCCTTAATTCAATTAATTACAATTCTTAAATTTTTAGGTTGCAACCACTATGGCATGGCAGGTTACTGGGCGCTAAAGGCTGAGAAGAAAGGTCTTATTGGCATGTCGTTCACTAATTCCGCTCCCATTATGGTTCCTACGAGATCTAAGCAGGTAAGAAATAAGCAAACCTTACTATCCAGTCGAATATCAGTTGATCCGTTCATCTAAAGATTTTTGTTGCCCTCAAAATAAAAATAAAAATAATAAAATTGAACATACGCTCTTCTTGATTTTCGCAATTGGGCTGGTTTCCGCATTTAAGATAGAAAGATAAAGTCTTTATTGCAAACTAACTAAATTATAGACAAAAAACAGAAAACAACGCGTGCGCAAGGGCAGTCTTACCTATCACTAAAAGGTATGTCTTATCACTTAAGGTACCTAGGTATTAGGTACGTCAGTTGCACGTGAAATATGAAATTCCTCTCCACGTCACAGTAGACACTTCTGCAGCTGCCGAAGCTCACTCCAGAGGAAGCTAGACTCTCTGAAGTTGGGATCTTATAGATAGATCTCGCGACAGCCAATATGTCATTAATCTCTTATTTAATTACATAAAAAATTTGTGTTTTCAGAGAGCATGCGGCACTAATCCAATTTCAATGGCTGCACCAGCCACTGGTGGTGATTCCATTGTTGTTGACATGGCGACCACCACTGCTGCTTTGGGGAAGGTATTTATCTTTCTATAAATATGGATAGTAGGTAGTAGGTAGTATTCATATCGCTCCACTTTATGCTGCATCGAATCAGTCCATACTAATATTGCATCTAGTCTATACTTCTATTATTATAAATGCGAAAGTTTAGATGGATGGATGGATTTTTACTCATTGATCACGCCACAACGGCTGAACGGATCTGGGTGAAATTTGGCACAGAGATAGAGTATAGTCTGGAATAACACATAGGCTGCTTTTTATCCTGGAAACCAAAAACTGAAAATCCTCAATTTACGCGGACAAAGTCGCGGGCATCAGCTAGCAGCATGTATTATAATTGCAGTCAAGCTAGTAATAAGTAATAACTGCTCAAAAGGGCGTGAGAACTCGCATAAGGTAGGGTTCCGCCACAGAGTACTATACTATATACTCGTGTGGTTCCGCTTACCTTGTTTAGCATCTAGAATTATACAACTAGAATTTGCTACAATTCAATTAAATTATTGCGTAAATCGAAACGGTAGTTTGATTTTTTAGGAAAAACTGTCCAAGTAATCGAGGGGATAGGCAAAAAAAATTTTTTTTTATTTCATCCTCACCACCTGGATGCCTGGTCTTCTTCCACCTCTCGTTATTCCAGGTAATTTCTGCCGCGTACCTGCAAATTGTGGAACCAGCTTCCATCTTCTGTGTTCCCTAATGATTATAATATGGGGCTCTTCAAAGGGCGGATAAACAAATTTCTCAAAAGCCAGCAACGCATTGGCGGTTCCTCTGGTGCTGCAAATGTTCACGGGCGGCGGTAATCACTTACCATCACCTGACCCGCCTGCTCGTTTGCTCGCTATATATATATTTAAAAAAAAGCTCTCTCTTTTCGCGTTCAGGAGGTATCATGATTTTTTTGATCATGGATAGTCATAATATAGATAGGATATTAACAGTGCATTTATACAGGTCGAGATGCAAATTCGCAAAGGCGAGCCTCTGCCTGAAGGATGGGCGTTAGATCCGGACTGTACACCCACCACTGATGCGAAGTTGGTAAGATACTCATAAAACTTAATAATCATTACTGTCCTAAAAATTCTCATTGACAATAACACAGTACAATAATGTTGCTATTTTATTTTTACAGGCATTTGAAACAGGCCACCTTTTGCCATTGGGCGGACTAGAAAAAACTAGCGGATACAAGGGATATTGTCTCAGTGCTATGGTGGAAGTTGTTTGCAGTGGACTCTCTGGTAATATTTCCGCCTTCCTTTCAACCTTACCTACTTGATTTTTACCTAATTTGGCGATTGACAGATGGTAATAGTTATTACCTACCTACTAACTTTTATATAAAGGAAACCACTTGTCCTGTTCTTGTAATTGCTCATCCATCCGCCAGCCTTTATGCGACCACTGCTGAAATGAAATGATCTATTTGTATCACGACATCTTGTGCCACTTATGAAATATCATAAGGGCTGCCTGACTGGATATGATGCGGCTTTCTAATTCATTAACAAATATCTTAATTTCACATATTCATACAATTAAATAATTTCTTTCTATTCTTTCTACCACATGATGATGAACATAGATCTTTTTAATATTGAATCACCAAACACGGTCATCCAGCTTCCTTCTTTCGTGAGGTCATCACGGTCATTTTGTGGAAATGGACAAGTCGCTAAAGTAGATAAAATTTTTGATGTCTGAAATATATTTGAAGCTTTCAATGCCCTTAGCATTTAAGTTCATATATAGAAGAACGAACTAGACTATTTTATATTATTTACTAGCTGATGCCCTCGACTTCATCCGCGTGGTTTAAGTTTTTTGGTATTCCCGCAGGTACCTACAACTTAATTTTCCGGGATAAAAAGTAGCCTATGTCACTGTCCGTCTTTAACTATATCTATGCCAAAAATCACGTCGATCCGTTGCTCCGTTGCGGCGTGATTGAAGGACAAACCAACAAACAAACACACTTTCGCATTTATAATATTAGTATGAATAGCGCATAATTTTTTATCATTGCACATTTTAATAATTATTTTGCTGCACGTTCAGGTTCTCGAGCGACACACAACATACCACAATGGTCTCATACACAAACGGAGTCTCCTAACCTTGGGCAGTGCTTCGTCGCCGTGGACCCCGACTGCTTCGCTCCCGGCTTCGGGGACAGGGTAGCCGACTGCTTGCAACACTGGAGGAACTTGGAACCTGTAAGTTTAATTACCACTTTTGACTTTACCATCTATACTATATATACTAAATATTATTAATGCGAAAGTTTGGTTGGATGGATGGATGTTTGTTACGCAACCACACCATAACGGCTAAACGGATCTGGATGAAATTTAGCACATACTCGTAGATAGCACCATCCCGTTTGTATTCTCTTATCCTGTCACCAAAGGTTGTCTGGAAGAGATCGCCTTATAAGACCGCCTTTGCAAACTGTGTAGTCCTAGTTCGTTCGTGTTTTAATGTCTTGTTTATTTTCGTGTTCTTGTGTGCAATAAAGATTTAATAAATAAATAGATAGATTATAGTCTGGATTATCACATTTTTTACTTTTTATCTCGGGAAATTAAAGAGTTCCTGCGGGAACAAAAAACCTCCATCCACGCGGATGAATTCGCAGCATCAGATAGTAATACAATATAATTAATTTACCGCATTAGTCTCAGACCCAAACGAAGCCTGTTTGGGCGGTGCATCTCAATTCAGCAAGGATTTTCAATTCAGGAAAATCCGGACAACCTTTGTCCGCGGGTAAAGCTAAATAAAATGAGCTCATTGATTATACTTAGGTACGTGATTTCTAAGCAAATATTCGTAGTTCTAAAACTTATCTAACCTTTATACTTAAGTGTTTTAATGTATAATCTACTTAAGTCTTAAAGATAAATATTATAGTCTATAGAATAATTCATTGTATAGTGTGTACCTACATTTATCAGACCGTGAAGGTGATAAGTATGACATAGAAAAATCATATTTCAAAATGCCACATCCTGTTACTTGAAACGGTATTTACAATAGAACAATGGAACGTTGACAACTTTCTTTTGGCTCGTGTTCAAGAGATGTTTGTTCACATCCTATATAGAAACGTGATCGGTTATAAAAATCGATTTATAGGAGACATTTTGCCTTATCGGTTGAACGGCTGGCTTTGCTGCTAGGATGATAGATGTAATCATGAAAATTTCGAAAAAATCAAACCTAAAAAGATTACATCAAGTTCTCCATTATGAACTTTATCCATTATGTGCAATTTAAGCATAGCCTACTCTCTCCCTCAGGCCTCATGACTGAGACTCTTGAACACCATTTCGGAGAGTAGTGAATTAAAATGTCTCTACCGGGTTTGGCCAGTTTAGCCGTAGGTAGTGCGTCATAGAAGTTTTGAGCACCGGCTCCTTTGATTTGATTTGAGCATCGGGTTGGAGAAATATATCGAGTTTTCCAAATCTTAGGCCTAATTTTCTAAGCAAATCGTAATCATTTGACAGCTTAAAACGTATTACTTACTCAAACTGTTTAAGGAGCTCATACATGCTTTTTGACGTGCAGGCATCTATGAACTCCTCAAACAGGGTCGAGTTATATTATGTTTGACAAACGATTACGATTACGATTTCCTTATACACAATCGGGGGGTTGATGTAAAATCGCCAGAGCATCTCCAGTGAGTTTAACTTAAACCACAACACAAATAGCTCCTTTGTGATGTGAATATCGAATTTCCAGCATTTCAAACCAAAAGTTTCCTAGATTATTTTTTACTAGCTGATGCCCGCGACTTCGTCCGCGTGGTTTAAGTTTTTTTGATTCCCTCGGGAACTCCTTAATTTTCCGGGATATAAAGTGGCCTATGTCTCCAGGTTCTCAACTATACCCATGCCAAAAATCAGGCCGATCTGTTGCTCTGTTGCGGCGTGATTGAAGGACAAACCAATAAACCAACAAACCCACAAACAAACACACTTTCGCATTTATAATATTACTTAAGTACACCTAACTTGGTTGCATTTGCTTTCAGGTTGACCCATCGCTCCCCGTGCTAGCACCAGGGGACAAAGAAAGAAAGAATGCTAAGATCACGCACGCCAGAGGCACCATAGTCTACCCGCAGTCGCAGATAAACTCCGCCAAACTCCTGGCTGACCGAATAGGCATAGCACCTTTGGAAGTTTTTAAAGCGTGAATCAATAATTATATTATTGCTAAGCGATGGCTGAAAGAAAATTGAAGCAGTATTTTTTTTAAATAAATTTCTGGGATACTTACTTGATTTTTCTTTATACATAAGTCTCACAAAGTGCTCCGTTGCGGCGTTATTGAAGGACAAACCAACAAACCAATAAACCAACAAACCAACAAACAAACACACTTTCGCTTTTATAATATTAGTATGATACTTACGCCGCATTGTGGAGGCACCTTACGAAAGTTTTTGTAATTTATGCAAGTAAGCTTGCGAAGAATGAAAATTCACCGTGCTTTTGGACATACGAGTAAGTATTCTTTCGGGTTGGACGAATCCTTTTTATTTTCTTAATTCGCTTAACAAAGGAAAATATTACAACGCAGCGGTATTTCATGCAATTGTCAAATATTTTAAAAACATAATCTCGTTCGATGATACTTTATCACACCAATAAATAATCCATTACAAAATATTATAATATTAAAGGTTACATAAAATTTTGTAATTCAGCGAAAATTATTTGTAAATAAACTTGGTGGTGAAGTGGAAATCGTTCTTGCAAGCTTTGGGTGCCGTACCTTTATTGACAATGCTTGCAGCTGTTGCAATTAGTGAAAAGAGCAACTATTTTGAAATAGAATTCATGTAGTGGTTAAGACTTTACCTACTGTCCTATTCGGGGGTGGGGGGGTTAAAATCCTAGGTTCAAAATCTGATGGTCCAAGATCCCGCGACGATCAGACCTTCGTTATTTTATTAAAGCTGAAAGTTTTTCTATATGTATGTCTCTAATAGAGGTATAAACGATCCCCGACTATGAAGTTTGGATGGCGGTTGCTTTGGAAGGTATCAGGTAGAAAAGGTGGCACCTCAAATTCGTTAAAGTATTATGCTCCGTTTTTTTATATTTTTCTTTGGAATGATATTATAAACCACGTTGTCCATTGTCAGACACCTAGTACGAACGCAACCCCCTGTCAGACACTCTTAAATTATAAAACAACAGGGTACTTACATCAAAAAAATAGCCTATGTCCTTCCCCGGGATGCAACCTACCCCTGCACCAAATTTCATTAAAATCGGTTGAAAAGATGGGCCGGGAAAACGTAGCAAGCAGACAGACAGATAGACAGACCGACACACTTTCGCATTTATTATATTATAGTATGAATTAGTTATTTTTATTTTCATCGACTGCGCGGTATTACTTACATATCTACTTCAAACATCCTAATTCCTAAACCTGTTATCATTTAACGGTTAATAAAAAAATGTTTGCGGAACCATAAAGCGGTTGACAGCCTAATAAACACTTTAAAAAAGTCGTACAATTGCCTAATTCATAAAGAAATATTTATCTCCCATGGTGCGAAAGTTTAACACCAGTAGGTGGGCTTGTCGGTTAAGTAAACACCGAGTTAATTTATTAGCTACTAGCTCATACCGGCGACTTCGCCTGTTCCGCTTTTATGATACTAGTCGATGATGCCTGTGATTTCGTCGCTTAGATTTACATACATTTCGTGGGATTTCTTCGATTTTCCCTGATAAAAAGTAGCCCGGGTAGGATATGTCTTTCCCCGGGATACAACCTCTCTATCTTAACTAGACAGACTAGCTGATACCCGCGACTTCTTTTGTTCCACTTGTATGGTAATGTGCTACTGGTTGTGCTTGTATGATACAGTAAGGAGGATATATATATTATAAAGGTAAATCTATGATTTTAACGTAATATATTTACGATGTCATACGTACAAGACAATAATTCGCTTCCTATTTCATAATTCCGCGGACGCGTACGAAGCGATTTGCTTCGTTGTTCCTAATTTGAACCGCTAGGATATGGAATGCCCTTCCGGCTTCCGTCTTGCCCACCTCTTTTAACATAGGTACCTTCAAATCAAGAGTGAATAGGCATCTTCTAGGCAAGCGCGCTCCACCTTAGGCTGCATCACCACTCGCAAGCAAGTCTGATTGCAGCCAAGTGCTAGTAGCCTACATATAATATTTTTAAAAAATACGACTATTATATTACACTAGCTTCGCTCGGGTGCAATATTTTCTGAAAATCCTCTCTTATTTGGGATTTGATAAGTAGCATCTTAATTGCCCCATCAATAAATAAATGGGTATTTAAAGGTTTGCAAGAGAATTTGAAGTCCATCGGTCCCTCCTTCTTTCACTATTCACTCATTTTAAGAGGCCTAAAAAATGTAAGCAACTCGATGTTTTTCTTCATCGTAAGGAAACCTAAGAGCATAGGGGGGATCCTTTAACTATGAAAAATAATATAAACAAAAAAAAAATTAGTAGGTAGGAACATATTTTTATTCTGATTCTAAGGACTTTTCCTTACGATTTCGCATAAATCTTTCGAAAGTTGTAACCCTTGGGAATGTGCTATACACAAAACATCCTCAAAAATGTTGCTCTTAATGTCCAAAGAGACCTTGCATACTGTGCAATAAGATATCATTTCATAAGCTGTTTGGTTATCTTGAATATCATCTTTTGTACATATACTAGAATACTTTTCTACACATCTTGTGAAATGGAGTCATATGTATATACATAGCAGCTTCAGTAATGCGAACACTAAAAAAATATTAACATAAAATTATAATAATTATCCATCCTTAGTTAATATACTTTATCTACACTAATGTTATAACATTCTACTTATGTTTCCAATACTTGACTTATAATTACTACTGTTATAGCGCAGATAACAAAACACTCAATTTAAGCAATTTCACATGATGGTATAATATCCACATCGATATCGTAAAATCTCATTATAACATCAATAAAACGCGACCAATTAACCTGGCGAGCCTTATGTCAAAATCCTCATACAAGTTGTATAAAATTTTGATATTAGGCTGGCTTTTGAAAACAGTTGGGTTATACGTGAAAACTTCGTCGAAACTACTAAACTTACATACACAAAACTCTTTGGTAAGATCTTGTGCCAATTAAATAAAAAACGAACAGCGCGCGCTCGCTCCTGATTGGCCCTGCGCGCGCAGCTGCGCTCTCATTGGTTAGATTTTAATGGCGGCAAGTTCACTGTGACAATACACGTACGCGATAAACTATTGTCAGCTTTTACTCTTGTTGTTTGATAAATTGCATTAGTGAAGATAAAGTAGTGTATGCAACTGCATATAACACGGGTATTAAAACACTCGTTACTATTATGAAACTCGCTGCGCTCGTTTCATAAATTCACACTCGTGTTTTAATACCCTTCATTATATGACAGTTGCATAAACTACTATTACTTATGTATAGATTGCGCTCGCCATTTTTTATCTGCAAAATCTCTACGATCTCTACCTGTGAACTCTTAGATTTTAGGGATGAAAAGTAGCGTAGCCTTAATCACTCTCATACAAAACCTCATGTCCATCCGTTGCTCTATTGTGCCGTAATTGAAGTACTTACAAACCAGCAAACAAACTCACTTTTTTATCTATACTTATTACAAGTATAGGAGGATGGATTTTTTCAGCGTATTTTCATTTTTCAGTTTGCATGTAATACAAGCCCTCCCGTCAGCCATGGATGACGGAAAATCGAAGAGCTTTGGGGGAGCTAAATCCATTAGACGAGATAGTGAGAATTATCTTGTTCTACTATAAAACATAAATAGTACATTGTTACCCTAGGGATGAAAGTAACTTATTTAGTCCCGAGACGGGGTTTGGCGCCCGAGCGTAGCGAGGGGGCCTATAGTTCGAGGGACTAAATAAGTCTTTCATCCCGAGGTAAACACTGTGCTTTTCATTACGAATATAAGGAAAGTCAAAATAAAAAGTCTATGAATCAGTTGTCTTTACTTTATGAATAACGTCTCGTCGGAATGAATGATAATGATGATCTTGATGAAAAATCCACGTTAATATTAGGTATAGGTATACGAAATTAGGAATTTCATACAAATGGTAATTGTTTTATAATTGTCTCGATAGGTATTTTTAATTTCATTTTTAGATAATACCAAAGGGGAAAACCAATACTATACTCAAGACACCTGATAGATAATTGATGATCTATGCAAATTATAAACATGCGTGTTTTCCTCCAAATAAATTGTTGTTGAAAAACCTTTGAAAATATACAGGTATGTGCACATGGATGATGATGAGATGCATACTTGTCAAGAAATCGCCTCACCTGAATAATTAGGTACCTATCGAGATACAAAAAACCGGCCAAGTGCGAGTCGGACTCGAGCACCGAGGGTTCCGTACAAACCTGTAGTAAGTTTTACGATTTATGACGTATTAAAAATAAAAATTACGTTTGTTGTATGGGAGCCCCCCTTTAATATTTACTTTATTGATATTTAATTATTTATTTTGAAAGGTTATTACAAGTTAATATTCTGTGAAAATTTGAACCGTCTACCTGTTACCGTTTTTAATATTGAGCAAAAAAATACGAAAAAAACACGTTTATTGTATGGGGACCCCCCTTAATATATATATTTTTTTAATTTTTAGTATTTGTTGTTATAGCGGCAACGGAAATACATCATTTGTGAAAATTTCAGCTTTCTAGCTATCACGGTTTATGAGATACAGCCTGGAGACAGACAGACAGACAGACAGACAGCGGAGTCTTAGTAATAGGGTCCCGTTTTTACCCTTTGGGTCCGGAACCCTAAAAAACGAAAAGTGCGTGTCGCGCCACGCGCAGATTAGGGTTCCGTAGGTACCAGTCACAATATGCGGACATTTTATACTCTGGTTGACTATTACTCGTAAACTTGTAAAGGCTGTCCCTCGCTAGTTTCCTTTTAACTTCGTTATATAGTAGTAGTATTATAACTTCCATGAATATTTTCACATATCCAGAAACAACCGTTTAGCTAGTTTGAGGGGAATAATTGGACTCATGGATTTCCCACACCCACATTTTTGAACGATCTATCCAACGACACCACACACTATGGGGTAGGCGAGAAAAAAAATCATCCCCACTTTATATTATGCAGGCGAAAATTTATTTATTTTTACATTTTTATTTTACAGCTTTCTTGTACTAATACTAGTAGTCTCTGAGCAATGCCGCGGACGGAAAGACATGGCGAAACTTTAAGGGTTCCTTGTTTCCTAAGGAACCCTAAAAATGGATATTTTCCTTAGTTACTTATACATAAGATAATAATATTACGTAACTCATCATGTATTCTGAAACGCAATAAAGCTTGCATATACCGTACACGGTAAATAACCAGCTGCGAAATAAAAAATATCTTAATAATAATTGTTTCACATTAACATAAAAGAATAATCCACATAATAATGTTATGTACCAGAAGGTAACATCGCTTCATTTATATACATGATTGATGTGTAATTTATTAAATCAGGAATATATTTTAGTGAAACAATATGACAGACATCTGCAAACGATACTACAGCGGACAGCCTATTTACATGCAACATACCTGGCATATGTGTATAATATTTATTGTTAGAATCATTGAATAATTTTTTTAAGTTGTTAGAATAATTATATGTATAAGAATTGTTGTTAGAATTATAAACTGCCTCGTTATGTTCGACTGCAGCCAACGAGGTCCCGCGTTCGAATCCCGGGTCGGGCCATAATTAAGTGTTGAGTTTTTCGTGAGTTTTTCTGACTAGAAATTCTCAGTACGCAGTGTTGAGCTGCGCTGTTGTCTTAACGTGCGGAGGTCCCGGGTTCGATCCCCGGCAGAGTCAATTTAGGAATTTATAATTCCTGAATCTTTCCTGGTCTGGCCTGTTCGGAGGCTTCGGCCGTGGCTAGTTACCACCCTACCGGCGAAGACGTCACGACCGCCAAGCGATTTAGCGTTCTGGTACGATGCCGTGTAGAAACCGAATAGGGGTATGGTTTAATATAACTGCCATGCCCCTAACAGGTTAGCCCGCTACCATCTTAGACTGCATCATCACTTACTATCAGGTGAGACCGCAGTCAAGGGCTAACTTGTAGTGGATTAAAAAAAAAAGTATAGCTGGGAGCTGCTGGAAACAAGCGGCACAAGACCGTGCTCTGTGGCGATCCATGCAGGAGACCTTCGTCCAGCTGTGGACGTCTATATGTTGAACGAACCACATTAGGTATATATTATACCTTGTTAACTACTTTAATTAGTAGATATTAAGTACCCCAGTTCTACACTATGTAGGGCTGTAATAATGCTTAAACTTGGATCTTTACCCTCGATCTTTAAGATTTAGGTAAATGATGAAAGTAAGTAGGCGTGTAAGAGAAAGGTCCTTGCTAGCTTTCTCCGCTTTCGCAACTCGTAGAAATTCTTTAAGTAGTCTCATAATCAGCTTTTATTTCCTACATTATGTTAATTTCTAGCCAAAACAGCACCCATTAGCACAGATTTATATTATTATCACGTATATACTCAAAAGATAAGAACTTATAATTTTAATGTCCACCATTAAAAAAAGACGACCTCCGTGGCGCAGTGTTGAGCGCTGTTGTCTTAACGTGCGGAGGTCCCGGGTTCGATCCCCGGCAGGGTCAATTTGGGAATTTATAATTTCGGAATTTTTCCTGGTTTGGCTTCGGCCGTGGTTAGTTACCACCCTACCGGCGAAGACGTGCCGCCAAGCGATTTAGCGTTCCGGTATGATGCCGTGCAGAAACCGAATAGGGGTATGGGTTTAATATAACTGCCATGCCCCTAACAGGTTCGCCCGCTACCATCTTAGACTGCATCATCACTTACCATCAGGTGAGATCGCAGTCAAGGGCTAACTTGTAGTGGATATAAAAAATAAAAAAAAATAAAAACTTGGGAGTCATCTCGACCGAAATAAAAACTAGCGGTAGTAGCGTAGTTATTTCGCCTAATTAGGAATATAAATCATGCCCGCGTGGAATGGTGGCAAGAATGCTGGCTGCATTTCCGCGTTGGATAGCCAGGCCACCAGATTTTGTCACCAGATGACGACGCTGAACCGCGGTGAAATATCTCGCAAGCAAACGGAACAAATATGTAACTCTCTATGAGAGAGGCATACCTACCTACTTTCGCCGCTTGTCGGTTTCAGCCTTTTCTGCTTCGGCTATCAAACCGTAAGTAACTTCTATGTCTACGGATCTCAAATTATCATCAGATAAGATCAGAAATCAATCAATCAGAAATCATGATGAACATCATGATCAGTGGTATAACCAGGAAAATAGTTTGTACAATATGTACAAGGTCGGTTTTGCATTAATATTAGCACTCTAACACGGATATAATGCACTTTCTATTAGGTACATGACTCTTGTTGGCACTTAGATTTTGAAGTTATCGTAATCAATCAAATAAATATTATAAATGCGAAAGTTTGGATGGATGAATGGATGGTGTACTCAATCACGCCCGAACGGCTGAACGGATCTGGATGAAATTTGGCACAGAGATAGATTATAGTCTGGAATAACACATAGGCTACTTCTTATCCCGAATAGATCCCGCGGGAACCAAAAAACCTCAATCTAGTATTACATACAACCTTAAAATAACTTGTAGTATATGTACTGTATCACGTAGGCCAAGTGAGTAATGAGTAGAACTTATATGAATGACACAATTTTATTGTCATACAGCCATCATACTACTTGCATTAGTATGCAGTTAGTATGGAGTGGATTCATCTTGATACAGGTAATTTATCAGAATGCGAGTGGTATCTTAACGGCTGCATCTTTTACTACTTCAATTGTAATTCCTAGCACAGAATAGCTGATTATAGTATACTTACTGACGTAGGAAATTATTTACTTTACCTATGTGATTGTAAGCTTACATAATGTTTTTATTCTCCTTCCTGTCTCCACTAAAAGTTGGCCCTTGACTACGCGATCTCACTGGTAAGCGATGTTGCAGTCTAAGACGGTAGCGGGATAATCTGTTAGGGGTGCGGCAGTTAGGTATATTAAACCCATACCCCTAATTGGTTTCTACACGGCATCGTACCGGCACATCTTTGCCGGTAGAGTAGGCCGTATTTAGTTCAAACTCCACGGACACGTACGAAGCGATTTGCTTCCTCGTGTCTAATATATTATGTCGAACCGCTAGGATATGAAACGCCTTTCCGAGTTCCGTTTTTCCCTCCGCTTATTATATCAAAGGTATCTTCAAATCAAGGGTGAATAGGCATCATATAGGCAAGCGCGTTCCACCTTAGGTTACATCACTACTTGCCAGCAAGTCTAATTGCAGCCAAGTGCTAGTCTATAAATAAATAAAAAAAATAAAAAAGGGTCTTAGGTGATAACTACAATAATAGCCATGGCCGACGCCGAACCCTCCCACTAGGTCCCTATTACTCGTACAATTTTACAATAATTATGTTACTTTTTTACAAATTTGTCGGATTGTAACTTTTAATGAATAGGGGCCAGGTCTCAGACTCCATCCATGCCTTGGTGGGTACGAAAGCTGTTGTTCATCTGGACAATAAATATTAAAAACTAATTACTAGATAGCAGCAATAAGGTCATAAACTTAAATATCATAAATTATGGAATCTATCAAATACCTACGAATTTCCCCGTGTCGTGATTTGTAAGACAGTTATTTTTTAACCGCGGTTAACAATAGTCTTGAGTCTATTATGTTATGAACGATTTTCTGATGCGGCTTGCTTACTAATGAGCTTGTCTGCCAATGTTACGTGATTAAAACTTCTTTATTCTGATTATTATTTTGGTAGCTAATAAAAAGTGCGTTTGTTTACCATTTAAGTGATGATTTATTATTTATGCTGTTTGAAGAGCAACGATGAAAACATTATGCTTTCAAACGATGTTAAGTAAGTAAAATTCCCACTCACATAATAAGTTTTTAGCATCGCGGTTTCAGTTAGTGAGAAATTTTCAGAGACTCACAAAACTGCTCCACCTGACGGTACGGTACGGTAGTACGGTAATCGCACTTCCCCTTTGCAATTGATATTATTAGATTGTTGGTCACCTTCTGTGTACCTAATATGCATATAAGTATACCGGTATTTTATGTTCTAGACGCCTTGCTCCCTTGACTCATACATTTTCTCATAATTGTTGCGTTCTTACTTCTCAATTTATAAATGCGACAATTGGTCTGTCTGTCATAACAGATTTTGACGAAATTGTGTTGCAAAGAGCTGGGATTTTTAAAATCTAAATACACGCGAATGAAGTCGCGAGTATCTTCTAATAAAGTGACCGTACCTAACAATAAAGGAACTGCAATTATCTACAGCTCGGAGCTACAACTACAATCATAGAATAACAAAAGTCTAAACAAGGAAACAACGCAGCGATTAACCTTGCTAAAATGTTAATGTCTCGACAATTATTACAAACGTCTTCACTCGTCAGAATGGACGATGAAACGAAGATGTTCTGACTCTGCCGTGAACTGCAAAAAATACACTTTTTAGGGTTCCGTAGTCAACAAGGAAGTCCGTCCTCCCGTCCTTCCGCGGCTTAGCTCAGGCGCTGTGAACATACATGATTGACGCCGACAAAGCGGTAATAAAATAATATTTTGGAAAAAAAAATATTTTGCGTTCCTTCCCTACACTTCTCTGGTGTTCTGGCGGTTTTTCTGGTAGGAGGCTTCGGCCGTGGCTAGTTACCACTCTACCGGCAAAGACGTACCGCCAAGCGATTTAGCATTCCGGTACGATGCCGTGTAGAAACCAAATAGGGGTATGGGTTTAATATAACTGCCATGCCCCTAACAGGTTTGCCCGCTGCCATCTTAGACTGCATCATCACTTACCTACCATCAGGTGAGATCGCAGTCAAGGGCTAACTTGTGGTAGATAAAAACAAAAACAAAAAAAACACGTAAAATGGGGGAAATATTTATCTCGTCTATCCCATAGTGAGGACCTGAGGGGTGTCACTGGATAGGTAATTCAAAAATTTTGTTGTTGTTGTTGGTCGCGTAGGCTTAACAAGTTAATGAGTAATAGTCGACCAACTTTTAAAAAAAATTTGTGACGGACAACAACGGAACCATACACTGCTTGACTCGACACACACTTGGCCGGTTTTTTTTCATATGTACGTGCATCGTAGATGAGTACGGATATTATTTTTTTTTGCGTTTGATCCATTATTTATATGTAAAACTAGATGACCCTACTATAGACTTTAATTATGTACCTAGATACAAATCTTAATTTTTAATAAGCTACTACCGCTCACTTGTTATTATTTTTCGGGCTAAATAGTTCAATCAGATAACCGCGACTTCGACGGCGTGAATTTAGGTTTTTATAAAAAGTCCCCGTTTGGAACCCTCGTAGCTTTAAAGAGTTTTAAGATACCGTAACAGATTATCACCATCATATTTTTATGTAACTGGACGTCAATAAGTGTAGTGTGTCTACCTAAATTGAATAAATATTTATGACTTCTTATGACTTATGAGTCCCGTGTAAAAAACAGTAGCCCATTTCCTTCCACTGGAAGCTTCTATCTGTACCTTTCGTCAAAATCGGTTTCAACAAATGGTCTGTAAAGATGTAGTAGACAAACAGACACATTTTCGCATTTTCGGTATACCAATACTTATATTATAAACTAGCTGATGCCCACGACTTCGTCCGCGTCGTTTAACTTTTTTTGGTTCCCGCGGGAATAAAAAGTAGCCTATGTCACTCTCCAGGTCCTCAACTATACCCATGGCAAAATCAAATCACGTCGATCCGTTGCTCCGTTGCGGCGTGATTGAAGGACAAACCAACAAACCAATAAACCAACAAACAAGCACACTTACGCATTTACAATATCAGTATGATGAGGAATTGTCTGTCTGTCTGCAACGCTTTCGGTCAACCTATTTTGCCGAAATTTGGTACAGAGATAGGTTGTTTCCCGGGACAATCGTAACTTTTTATACCATAAGTTATATGATTCCCGCGACTTCGTCCGCGTCAATTCAGGTTTTTTAATTCCCCCGGGAAATCTTTAATTTTCCGGGATAAAAAGTAGCCTATGTCCTTCCCCGGGATGTAACCTACCACTATATCGAATTTCATCCAAATCGGTTTAACAGATGGGCCGCGAAAGACGCATTTACAATATCAGTATGATGAGGAATTGTCTGTCTGTCTGCAACGCTTTCGGTCAACCTATTTTGCCGAAATTTGGTACAGAGATAGGTTGTTTCCCGGGACAATCGTAACTTTTTATACCATAAGTTATATGATTCCCGCGACTTCGTCCGCGTCGATTCAGGTTTTTTAATTCCCCCGGGAAATCTTTAATTTTCCGGGATAAAAAGTAGCCTATGTCCTTCCCCGGGATGTAACCTACCACTATAGCGAATTTCATCCAAATCGGTTTAACAGATGGGCCGCGAAAGCGTAGCAGACAGACAGATAGACATACACACTTTCGCATCCATACTAATATTATAAATGCGAAAGTGTGCAGTCTGTCTGTCTGTCTGTCTGTCTGTCTGCTACGCTTTCCCGGCCCATCTTTTCTACCGATTTTGCTGAAATTTGGTATAGAGGTAGGTTATATCCCAGGGAAGGACATAGGCTACTTTTTATCCCGGAAATTTAAGGAGTTCCCGCGGGAATCAAAAAAACTTAAACCACGCGGACGAAGTCGCGGGCATCAGCTAGTTTATAATATTAGTATGAATTAAGTAAGTATAGTTACAAGTTGTGATTTAAACCATTCGTTTATAATATGTACTAACCTGTATTTGTATATATGTATATAAGTTTTAAAATTTTAATTATATATACTATATGACATTTAAAAGGTTAATTATTTGCTGTTAATAACCTTTGATTGATCTGCCACTTAAGTTAACATCAATTTTCCGTTATAAAGCGTCAATTTCGCATTAGCGCGGTTTCCGGTAATACCAAAGACATTACGTAGGTTACCGATTTTTTTTTAACACGCTACATTTCGTAACAGCTGTAATATCAATGTTGTATAATGTTTTGCTTCGATTTTGCAGTGTATCTAACTCAAGTATTCTACGAGTATCAGTATGTCAGATTTTTCTTCAGTCAGGGGCAATGAATCTTTTAAAAATGCAATGCTTATGCTTTGATTTTAAAACCAATCAATAACTTGTCAAAGCAATATCCAAAAGCAAGGCTGAAAACTTATTTTTTTAATAGATGATGCCCGAGACTTCGTCCGCGTGCATTATGGTTTTTGATCCCGCGGGAACTCTTTAATTATGACTATGCTATGTCCTTCCCCGGGATACAAACTATCCCTATGCCTTTCATCAAAATCGGTTGAACAGATAGGCTGTGAAAGCGTAGCAAACAGACAGACAGACACACTTTCGCATTTATAATATTAGTAAGTATGGAAGTATGGATTTTTCTATAGCCAGTAAAGCACAACACTGTACAGTAAAGTACAGTTAGTAATAGTGCTATAGCTAGTATAGTTAGTTGTACCTACTATTATATCTTCTTCTTCTCGGTCGCATTCTTCATTTCTGAAGGTCGTGTCCGCATTGAAGTGACCTCGTGACGCTCGACACGATAGCCTTCCACTCCGTCCTGTCCTCGGATTTCCGCAATGCAGTAGTAAGCGGGAGGCCCGTGAGCGATTTGACCTGGTCAGACCAGCGGCTAGGTGATCGGCCGCGCGGTCTTTTGCCTTCCACCCTTCCCACAACTATGAGCTTATCCAGGTTACTAGGCTGGCGGCGGGCAATGTGACCAAAGTAACCCAGAATCTTTTGGTAACAAATGGTCGACAGTCTTGTGCTAATTCGAAGTTGCTTCAGGATAGAGACATTTGTTCTTTTAGCGGTCCACGGTATGCGGAGCATCCTTCGCCAACACCACATCTCAAATGCGTCAATCTTCTTCCTCTCTGACACTCGGATTGTCCAAGCCTCAGACTATTATATTAATATATAGCCTCAACTATTATATCTATTGCACTTAAGTACAAGTAGGTACTATAATTTGTAGTAAGTACTTACGAAAAAGTATAAGAGCTTTTAGTTTCTAAGGAGCTATCTAACTCCTAGTTTTATTGAGGAAAAACGAATCGACTAGTAACTAACTAAAATAATTGGCAAAAATATTAAAACTGACAAAAAGGCTTAATTATTTACGAAAAAGTATGAGAGCTTTAATTTTCTATGTAGCTATCAAACGTTTTATTGAGGAAAAACTACTCGACTAGTAACTAAAATAATTGGCAAAAATATAAAATTGACAAAAAGACTTAAGGCGCCAGCGGAGGGCTAATTGTTCATACAAACGTAATACCAAAATAATTAGTAATTCGAGCATATTTCCTCCATATTATGCGATTATTAAGATTGAACTAGTATTTATCTAGGTCCCTGGATAATTATTTTTCCAAAATACTTTCCCAAAATTAAATGTAAGCACATTGCGTTTTGCATGTTTTTGCGAAATAAACGACATGTTTTCTCCTTATTTGTTTCATATTAAAACCAACGATATCTCACGTACTAATTGATCAGGAACATAGCCCATATTGTCAAGTTACAGAATAACAACACGAAGTTAAAAACACAACAATTTTTCATTCATCATTTTTGGTATTCACGGAACAAGACTAAATATATAACAAATTCTGTACGCTCATATTGCTATCGCGCTTGCACGCGATCATGTGTCTTCAGCCAAATAGAGATGGCAATATACCGGCAAATTTATATTTGCGGTTCGAGTAGAAGTTGCGAGCGGTGGTCGCCGGTCCCTTAATTATTTACGAAAAAGTATGAGAGCTTTTAGTTTCTATGTAGCTATCTTATTGAGGAAAAAGTCACGACTAGTAAATAAAATAATTGGCAAAAATATAAAATTTACAAAAAGGCTTGCTATCCCTGACATGTGTAGCATAGCATGTATAGAGTCGATGATTTGATGTGTTACGAGATATAATCCACTCACCGCCGCCGCGCCGGAAGGTCAAATAAACGAAAGTTTCGTAAAAGTTACTTACTTAGCATATAAAATAATTTAAATGTTTAATTTATTTAAATTTTTATTAATTTAAAACAACTATAAATTAACAAATGAAATGCATTAATTTAATCTTTCTAAACTAGTAGTGATAATAATGGTCTTGGTCGGTTGACTTGGCGCCGGCCGAGACCATTATTTTGAACGGTCATCCTCATTCATCAACCTTTGCTCTAAGTCCAAGAGGTTTATCCAAAAAGAGGGTTGCTGTTTGTATATTACCTTTTTTGACATCCAATCTATTCCGATTTTGCCGCGAAACGGACATGTTAAATAAATAAAGACACTTTCACAATTGTAAGTTAGTTACTTATTAGTAATAACTAATAAGTAACTAATATTAGTATAAAATAAATTAATAATGTTTGAATTAAAAAATAATTGAAATTTGTAACAATGTTTCAATGTAGAATAAATCTTCCTAACAATGGAATGCATTATTTATACAAAATTGGCAATATTATAATAGGTAGGTATTATTATTATAGAGAGGCTTCCTTGACCCATTGTTTCCCTGCTATCTTGATAATGTCATCTGTCCATTTGGATTTGTGTCTGCCCCTTTTTCTTTTACCTTGCTTTCTTTAATTTACTTTATTCGGCAAATCAAACAGTTCCCACGGGATTTGACAAATCTAAATTAACGCGGACGAAGTCGCGTGTATCATAATATAGTAGGTTATTATATAAAAGTCGTATATAAGATGCTTGTAAGGTCTTATAGTACACGAAATAATATTAATTTAGAGGTCAATTTCAGCACATTTGCGGATTAGCCAATCTATATTACTAGGTAATACCTATTATAAATGCGAAAGTTTGGATGGATGGATGTTTGTTACTCAAACACGCCAGAACGGCGGAACGGATCTAGATGAAATTTGGTGCAGAAATAGATTATAGTCTGGAAAAACATATAGGCTACTTTTTAACCCGGAAAATTAAAGAGTTCGCGCGGGAACCAAAAAACCTCAAACCACGCGGACGAAGTCGCGGACATCAGCTAGTACATAATACCTACTCGTTTCACCATCATCATTTCAACCATAAAGGTATGATTTCAACCCATTGCAATACCCCTACCGTGCAGGAGTCAGTCCAAACGTATGACGACAGTCATCACTTACCACCAGGTGAGATCGCTGTCAAATAATCACTTTGCAGTTGCATAAAATAATATGTGTTTATCGGTAGTAGCCCCCCCGTAGTGTCTTAGCTCATACTCAGTCTATTACTCATTTTGTTGGCTCGTTTTATTTGACAGCTCGAATATCTAGACAGGCCTCAATATACAACAACTATGATGTAATTGAAAAAAAAAACTTCCACACAAACTGATGAGGTTGATGCATGGTTGCATCAACAACAGCACATACTACCTATATGAAACTAGACGAAGGCCGTGACTTCGTCGTCGATATTAAAATTGTTAACAAGATGACTGCCAAACGTAGAAATAGGACTAGTATAGGCGCCAAAGTTGAAATAAGTTATAAATCTCTATTTCGTAGTTCACACTCTCCTGGTTATATTGCATACTCCGTACATACCTATTCTATTTTATTTTATTTTATTTTATTTTATTGCAAGATAGGCTTCGCTTGACGACAATCACGCTTAATACAAAGCAATGATGAGGTCTAGGTTGAAGTGCGCCCGCCTAGAAGACGTTTCCCTATTCGACCTATTCTAATTCAACCCACTTACGACTCGAGAACTTTAAAATTCTTACTTAGAGGCACTTGAACCCTTTCATTATCGAGGTGAGGTCAACCTGTAACTGTTATAATATCTTCAAGGAACAGGACGCTTAATTCGCTAACACATACAAAACTTACAACGTGCAGCATGCGATATGCACCGCTAACCGTTCTGCTTCTAAACATGCAGGAAGAGCAAGCAAGAGTTACTCGTGCGCACCGCCCCAACACCACACCACAATCTTCTGCAGCTCTCTCAACGTACGTTTCACTCCGACACTGGAGCATCCTCATGTTGACTCAACAATGCACAAGTGTAAAGTTTTCTTGTTCCTTGATTATCTCATGGATTTCCGCTAAGTATAACGCCCTCTTCTATCCATTTCCATCAAACTGTTTATTGGATCTACGCAAAATATTGTATCTTGGAGAATTTGTGACACAAAAAAATCTGACAAATCGCTCAAACTATAATATTAATACGTTTAATAGCAGGACGAAAAAATAAAAGAGTATACCAATGCAAAAATATTCGCCCAGTCTTTGTTGAGCTGAACTTTTTGATGCCCGCTTATTCTGTATTTAATTTATTCATCAAAGTATATTTATATCAGCTCTTGTTATCAGAATTACTTCAAAATATTGTACAATAGAGGCAGTCTAATACGTTTAATAGCAGGACGAAAAAATAAAAGAGTATAGGTACCAATGCAAAAATATTCGCCCTGCAGTCTTTGTTGAGCTGAACTTCTTGATGCCCGCTTATTCTGTATTTAATTTATTCATCAAAGTATATTTATATCAGCTCTTGTTATCAGAATTACTTCAAAATATTGTACAATAGAGGCAGTCTAATACGTTTAATAGCAGGACGAAAAAATAAAAGAGTATAGGTACCAATGCAAAAATATTCGCCCTGCAGTCTTTGTTGAGCTGAACTTCTTGATGCCCGCTTATTCTGTATTTAATTTATTCATCAAAGTATATTTATATCAGCTCTTGTTATCAGAATTACTTCAAAATATTGTACAATAGAGGCAGTCTATTAGGCACCATAGTCCATAACTCCATACACATCATTAAAAAATGCTTAACCTATTTGTAGGCTCATCTCGTATATAAGACTATCATGAGTTGATCATGAGAGATTTTCTTTAGAAATCGTGTGATCGACTAGATATGTTTCTAAATATGGGAAGTGAAGATTTTTTTATGACATGCTTAGGCTGCCTGTTATACCGGAAAATAATTAGATCCCCCGCGATTTTTAAAACCTAAATCCACGCGAACGAAGTCGTTATTTAGTTTTAATTTTAATTAAAGTTTCATTTAGCTACGTTGACTTGGCATAACCACGAACTTAGGCAATAACGTCGATTCACCTACGCAAGGCTTTTGTTACTTTTCTACGATTCCTAAAGATAACTTAAGCATATGGCATTATGTTATGATTTATGAGTTCTAAGATAGATATACCTATACGCGTGAAATAATGCAGAGGTCCATTGTTTGGCCTCATCGTCTAATGAATGAATGAATGAATGAATACACTTTTATTGTACACCACAAAGGAAATTATAAAAAATAAAACTTAGCTACTAACAAAGTAAGTATACAATTTGGCGGTCTAACTGTAAGATTAAGTACCCACTTTGAATGACACTGTAGGTAATTTATCTTTGCCTAATCGGCGGCCCTTATCATTATATTGCAATCAAGAAACCAGCAAAAGATGCGTGAGATTATAGTGCCAACGCGGGCTGGCTGGTTTAAACGCACTTTTTTTACCGTTCCAGCCAGGGGGCAAATATAAATTAAATAGGGATCATGACAACTCAGTCAAATCAGCAACTCTATCAAACTTAAAAACGCGATTCTAGTATGGAAGTTGTATGAAAGCTATAGATGTGACGTCACCAAATTTCAACATACTTTTATGATTTTCTTTAATCTATAGTTTAAAATGGCTATCAAAATTAAAACTAACCAACGATGTCAATTTTAGGTATTTTGGAAGACCCTCTATTTAATGATCAGTAAGAAATAATTTATTTTTGACATAAGCATCATCCCTATTACTATGCTAGCTAAACAACAGTGGGGGCGATTGGCTAAAAATGCACCTACAGTGTAACTCTGTTTTGTTTTATAATAATTTAAGAGTGTCTGACAGGGGGTTGCAATCGTACTAGGCATTGATGTAGAATTTTAGTACCTGTACTAGGTGTCTGACAATGGATAACGTGGTTTCTAATATTATTCCAAAGCAAAATATAAAAAAACGGAGCTTAATATTTTAACGAATTTGAGGTGCCACCTGTTTTACCTGATACCTTCCAAAGCAACCGCGATCCAAACTTCATAGTCTGGGATCGTTTATACCTCTATAAGAGACAATATACATACAAAAAAAAATCAGCTTTAATAAAATAACGTAGGTCTGATCGTCGCGGGATCTTGGACCATTAGTACAAAGCAATGATGAGGTCTAGGTTGGAACGCGCTAGCCTAGAAGATGCCTATTCACTCTTGCCTTGAAGGTACTTAAGTAATATGTGGCAGGAAACACGTGCGCTGGGAGGTTGTTCCACATCCTAGCGGTTCGTATCAGACGTCGAGCAGAAACGCTTCGTGCGAGCAGATTGGACGTCAACCACTTATGGGTGCCAACGCTGAGTCAATTTAACTTGCACACAAATCAGTATTCATAAGTACCTAAGTACTTTAGACGACTGAAGTAGAATTATTACAGTCAAATCACACCTACTAGCGCACTTTTCTGAGTGATAGGAATTTGATTACAAGTAGGTACGTCGCACTAGTTGAAATTTTTAACTCGTTTGACACCATTATTTGACATTGGAATTATTAAAATAGGACACGTCTAAGACAATAATAACTTAAATAGCTTAATATTGTGGGTTCGATTTCTTGTTTTTGTAACGAATTAGCAATTTTCTAGAATCTTTTTCGCGGTTTTCCGCATTTTGTTTTATTTTATCACAATAAGAATGGTCGATAAAAAAAACTATTTAGGTTTGAACTAATAATAATAATATGTCATGGGTCACGTATTCGCAAAAATACTTTAGTAAAGTTCATCACGATCAAAATGATTAAAATGAATTAGGTGTTTTTATGTGTCCAAATATTTTGGACGTGTGTAGGTAAAATTCATTATAATTTTATGTTGTACAGGGCCGTAACGTCGTTTGATTTATTTAATTAAGGCTTTATGCATTTTTATTTTCTATTATTTTTATTCGATTACTTAGTCTATTAATTGATGTAAGTACTTACATAATTTTAAAACTACTATTTTAATTTACAAGATATCCTGTGATAATAATATTTTCTTTTACTTTGACAATTTAAGGTTTCAGATGTTTTGTTTGTTTGTGTTTGCAAAACTGTTTAATCGTGCATTGAGGATTGTTATATCTCATAGCCTTAGAGGCTTAGATGGTGGGTATTGCAAATAGGTACGCCAACTTCATAGGCAATTGTATGGAGAATGAGTAACAGTCAGATAATAGGAACCTGCAATCGTTACGTTTCGGTCACAGTGTAAAAGATATAATTGAAAGATAAACTTAATGATTTTATTAGATTAACTATTGTACTCTACTGCGTTACACTATTATTCTTTTTACGGTTCAATCATAACCATATAGCACTTTGAAAGAGCGATCGTAATCTGCTCTAAATCTATTTATCTCTCTATCTATCTTATCTATCTTATCTATTTATCTATTTATCTATTTGGATAAAGTCGTAATTTCTATAAGGTTTCAAAACAAATTTCTCAAAAGCCGGCAACGGCATTGGCGGTTTCTCTGGTGATGCAAATGTTCATGAGCGGCGGGAATCATTTTAGTTACAAAAGAAGTTCTAGACCACCTTATTCCCTAAGGGCCCGTGCAGCGTGCTGGACTTACGACTTAAGTAGCATATATAGCATGCTGGTGTAGTTCAAGCCTAATCCCCCCCTCCTTTCCCTATTCTGTCACGAACGTCGCCTTTAATGCGTAAGGTTCCGTATGGCTGCTTCCACACAATAGAGTTTCCTCTACTTACATTCACACTGCACACACATACGTAAACTCGCATTTAAATTAGAGACATGAGCATTTACTGACGGAGATATAATAATTATATCGAGTCATCTCTGTTTATCACTACATACATAATTTTAATCCGTGACTGGCGAATCATTGATCTTGCGACACATTTAATAGGATTGTCAAAAAGCTTCAAATATCTATCTTTAATTCATTGTGACTACTTTAAATCAAATCATTGTTAAAACTGTAAGTACTGTCTAATACCGAATACGCCACACCATATTTACACCTGGGAACTGGAGTATTGAGTGTCTACTTTTAGCTTTAAATAACTATTAAATTATAAGGTGCACAACATTTCACTGCTATTTAATTATTTACTCTCACTGTTTGCGTGGTATTTCTCATTTTAGGGGTCGTGAGCCTCTCCATGAATCCCATAGTACTGGTAGGTTTCTTGGAATTAATGCGGTAAGCTATTTTTGCATTCGGCGGCAAACAGAATTACTATATTAATTTTGTAATGATTAAGTTTTTTTAATTATCGGGAGAACTACATAATTTTCGGGGATAAAGATGTCTCCTATGCCTTTACCCGGGATGTGACTTTATACCAAAATTCATAAAAATCCGTTTCAAAATATGGGCCGTTAAAGCGTAAGAGACAGACAGGCAGACAGATAGACAGTCAGACACACTTTCGCATTTATAATAGTAGTATGGATGGAGTAAGTCTGAGGCTTGGTTAGTGGTAGACAACTCTGGGCCCAGGCTACGGATCTGGAAATTATTATCACTAAATTCGCACTCAACTCATCTTAAGCCGAATTCAAGAATCATTCATAATTTGAATAAGAAATCCTTAACGACGGGGAACTTCCATGGTTAAATATGAATTCTGTGAAAAACACATATGGTCTTATACGAGTAGATATGTATTTAATTTATAGTATTTATAATAAAGAATCCTCCCGCATTATCTTTAATTAATCGAGCAATCAATTTATTGATTGTATTCCGAAATGGTTGCGTAATTAATTATAATCAATGGTTCGCATCGCCGTAACTGTTGTAGTCAACTATATTTCGCTCGCGGATTTGCCCGCATAGGAATTATTTCTGTACAATATTGGTGGACGCAGAATACATACATACTAATATCACAGAATAGGTAATAGTCTAATATTATAAATGCGGAAGTGTGTCCTGTCTGCTACGCTGTCACGACCCTTCTGTTCAACCGATTTTGATGAAATTTTAGTTACAACTATAGGTTACATCCCGTGGAAGGTCATAGGTTACTTTTTATCCCGAAAAATTAAAGAGTTCCCGCGGGAATCAAAAAACCTTAATCCACGCGGACGATCGCGGAAATCGTCTACTAATAGGTCCATATTTTTAGGGTTCCGTACCAAAATGGTAAAAATGGAACCCTTATGGTGCGACTTTCTCCGTCCGTCTGTCCGTCCGTCCGTCACAGTCGATTATTTCAGTAACTATTAAAGCTATCGACATGAAATTTGGAATAGTTGTGTGTAATAGTGGCCTAACATCATTAAAATAAAAAAAAATCGAAAATTATTTTTAGTTTAATTAAAAAAGGGGGAAAATCGGGGGTTTGAAATTTCAAAGTATGATAACTATACCTACTGTCAAGGGCTAACTTGTAGTGGCGTAAAAAAAAACTCTATAATAATTATCCTGCGATTTATATTAACATGCCCTTGAAAAGTAACCGTAAGCCGTCCATATGTATTAATTTAGTTTTAAATATTATATACTGGTACCTAAACTCTTTTATTTTCACGACTTCGTCCTCGTGAATTTAGGTTAATTTTTGAGAAATCCGGGGGACTTCTTGATTTTCCGGAGTAGTAGTCTTTGTTAGACCCATCGACCACACAACCAATAGACGCCTAATTACTATGCTTTCGTAATGCAAACAATTCAGTCAAATGACTCAAGTAAGCGGGCGCGGGGTACTAAACGCTGATTGGTCTACTCAAGGTCAAAAAAATCATAAATCAAATGGGATGGGGTCCTAACTCTTAATAATTATTTATCGATAATTAATTATCGATATACTCTAATTAATATTTAAATAACTCGGTAGGTTTTGTTACAAGGGCGTGGAATTATATAAGACCTATTAAGTCTTATGTGTTGTCTGAAAGTGTTCGCCCTATATGAGGAGTCTATTAGTTGTATGGTCGATGGTTAGACCACAGGATGCAACCTGTGTTTGTTACAATTTCTCCAAAATTGGTTGAACAGATGGGCCGTGAGAGCGTAGCAAATAGACAGGCACACTTTCGCAAGTTATAATATTAGCATGGATGTCTAGGACTCTATATTCTGGGATCTTTAAAATAATTCGATATCTACAGTTATCCTGCGACGTATCTAAACAAGCCCTTGAAAGGAACCTGCGAGTTATCCGAGGCATTCAACCTTTCATATACCGGCAGAACGATCTTGATCAAACATAACAATATAGCGAACCGACGCGCGCGCACGTATGTAGGCGGCGCAATCGGCGCGAAATTTAACCCGCGAGATATGTGAACAATTTGAATTTGACAGTTCTTGTTGATTTTTTAATTTATTTTTTATTGACTAATAAGGTTTCAATACTTTTAAACAATGAAGTTAATAGTGATGTGCTGTGCATGTGTGTTGACAGTGGTGGGACAGGACATCGAAGCGATGCGGAATCTGCCCAAATATGACTCGCGATATGACTATTTAGATGTAGACGGACTTTTTAATAGTAAAAGGCTAGTGAGGAACTATGTGGCCTGTTTGATTAATGGACAAAGGTGCACACCTGAAGGAAAGGCGCTGAAAAGTGAGTATTTAAATAATATAGATTAAGTTTTTCATAAATAAATTCATATAGATTAAGAGAATAAGGTCGACGTGGATAAATATGCATACCATAGTAGCCAAAATGGATTGATTATGACCAATTATAAAATTGATTAAGTAAGCCATTTAAATAAAGAAGGAGATTCATATAATATTTATTTCGGTACAATAAATGCAAAAATTCCTATCAAATATACGTCAACTCGAGATAAGTAAATGCCTGAGCAGCCTATTAAATTAAATCCCTATTTCCGTACTAAATAAATTATACTTTAATGTGGGCCTGTTTTTGTTTGTGTATTTTTATAATTGCCACTGTTTGATATGTCAACTCTAGATTTAAAGCACGAAACACACAGTGTATGGGTGCGGGTTCCTGTGTGTTTTGCGCTTTAGGTACCTTTTTAAAGGTTCCTAAAGCGCTAAATACAGGATGCTTTCAAAACTGGAAAATAAAGCATTTTATTTTTAGGGAACAATGTCCTTATTATACCTATTAGCGTTTATTGCAGTTTACAGTTGCATTAAAATAGTTTACTGTCGTCCTAGAAAATTAACATTTAAAACATAATGTTCGATTTGCATATTTTGAAGACTATTAGTATAATATATATGCGAATACGTCTACGTCAGCGCAAAGTTTACTATTACATTTTTAATTACTTCTAGAATACAAATGTATCATTTCCGTATTATTCCGTATATTAGATACTTATTTAGTTTTAAAATTCAACCCATCTGGCAATGGCTTTGGATACGTTTACTTTTTATTCGAATGCCAAAGTAAGATAGTTCACAAACAGTTTATAAAAAAGAATTAACACAAAATATTCAAAACAATTTGGGAAATCAGATAAATAATATTTATTAATTATTGGAGTGAAGCTAAACCAACCATTTTCGTCAACTTAAAAATTCAATACTCCGAGACTTCCCATTTGTAAAATCTCAATTAATGCGTATGTAAAATGGGAAAACTTTTCGTGAGACATTGCGCGCGAAACCACGTGATAAACATAAAATACTAGAGGTCACCCGCGACTTCTTCCACGTACATTTTCTGATTTTCTATGAGATTACGAGATTTTCCCGCTGCAAAAGGCCTAATATATACCTACCTAATGCAGTTTTTTATTATTTAAAACTAATTACGTAAATGCCGATTTTCATGCCTTTAACTTTTTAAAACTTAGAACCTTCACGCAAGCTTCCAACCCGAATTTCACCCCCTTTGCAACACCCATTTCACCTTCTTAGGTGTAAATTTTCTCAAAACCGTTTCTTAGCTGATGTCTACGCCATAGAAGGAACCTACTATCTAAATTTTAAGTTTGTTTGCTTTATAGTTCCTGATATATCGTGATTAATGAGTGAGTGAGTGAGTGATCAGTGATCAGTATTTCGCTTTTATGTATCAACTAGATGATGCCCGCGACTTCGTTCGCGTGGATTGATGTATTTTGTTCCCGCGGGAACTCTTCAATATTCCAGGATAAAAAGTAGCCTTCCCCGGAATGTAACCTATCTCTGTACCAAATGTCATCAAAATCGGTTGAACAGATGAGCCGTGAAAGCGTAGCAGACAGACAGACAGACACTTTCGCATTTATAATATTAGTAAGTATGGATATCACGAACTGAAAATAATTATTATTTTAAGTAGCAATAATGCCCATGTCTAATACATTATGCGTCTGTGAATAAGGCCACGGGAAAACTAAGACGGGTTTTTTAAAATATTCACATATTATTATAAAATCCTAATAGATGTTATCATTTCAATAAATCAAAACGTGAAATATTACAGATTTTTATAGGCAAAAGGCGTTGAATTTGCCACAAGGAAAATCTAGTTCAAATTTAATTAGGTACTTTACTTAATCCCCGTGAAAAAAGCCGGTATTATAAAAAAATCTGGGTTTTTGTTTGAATTGTATGAAAAAAATATAAAAACCTGAACTCCAACAGTAATTTCTCATCATCATCATTATCGTCATTGGTGCTACAGTCATTTGTGGGCCCGGGCCTACTCCAGTCGATTTCTCCATCCACATATATCTTTTGAATATAATAATATGTCCTCCAGTTCTGCAATCCGATGGCTTTTGCATCTCGGTCGACTCCTTCAATCCAGCGCCGCTTTGGCCTACAGATAGATCGTCGTCCATCAGGCTGTGACGTCATGATCTTTTCTGGTGGTCGATGGTCGTCCATACTTCATAGCCCATTGAAGTCTTAAGATTTTCATGTGCTGGACAATATTAGGTTCACCAAATATGTAGTATATTTCCTGATTGTATCTGATACGCCACAACCCTACGCTGTCCCGCTTTACAGACTAGATGGCGTTAGTAATATAAGTTCACATTCTTTGTTTGACAGGGCACGTCTATGTAAATTGAAGTCGTTGGATGCAGCCCGTTTCAGCAGGAATTACCTATTATGAAAGGGATAGCCATATAAATAGAGCTGTCAATTTTGTTAGGGCAAAACACACAGGGAAAGGGCGCGTGTCGGGTCGGGTGCGCGGCGGGTTGAATTCCTTGTATTTAGATGGACGACAGCACACAGAACGCGGGCGCGGGTCGGGCGTGTGGCGGGTGACGCGCGGGAGCCGCGCCCGTCGCGTCGCCCGCCACCACAGACAGCGCGCGGGTTGTGCGGGTATCGAGCGGGCGAATTCGTCGTAATACACGTATTCTCCGGTAAGCATTCACACTAACGCGTGTTGGGTCATGCGCGGCGCGTGTCGGGAGTTGGTTTTGTATTTATACAAAACTTAGTTCGTTTTGAAAATGGATTTGAATGGAAAAATTATAGAATGTGTTCCACATATATTTATTTGTTATAAACTTTAAAAATATTGTTTTGAAAGCAAGAATATGGTAGCAGATTGATTTCAAATTTCAATCAATATGGTATATGCGCTGCCGCTGACAAGGTTGAAGGTACGCCCGCGCCCGAGCCGCCATCAACCCGCGCCCGCGTTGTGTGTGAAGACAACGAGCAGCGCGTCTCACTCGAGGAACCCGATCCGACCCGCGCCCGCGTCCTGTGTTTTGCGCTTAGTTTAGAGATGGTGCACATCAGATTTGGCCTCGTTTCTATCCTAAATATATTGTGAGCGCATTTAGGAATTCCAAGGTACCTAACAGTAAGCTAAAAATTTAATGAAGGTGAAAAAAATTTACATAATAGTTTTAGTCTAGAACCTAATATTTATTCATCTGTATTAATATGAATAAGGAAATGACGAGGTCATAATTGTATGACAGTTAAGAACCCTGCCTTTCCCTAAAATGTCGAAAGGTCAGGCGTTTACCATTCTAATACTTTCCGTGTATCATATCATATCATACTTCATACTAATATTATAAATGCGAAAGTGTGTTTGTTTGTTGGTTTGTCCTTCAATCACGCCGCAACGGAGCAACGGATCGACGTGATTTTTGGCATGGGTATAGTTAAGGACCTGGAGAGTGACAGGCTACTTTTTATCCCGGAAAATTAAGGAGTTCCGGCGGGAATCAAAAAAACTTAAACCACGCGGACATAGTCGCGGGCATCAGCTTGTGCTGATATAATTTTGATATGAATGAGGAAGAAGGTTAACTTAGAAAGAGGTATACCGACTATTAGACAATTATCTTCATCTTATATTAATATATAATGTCCTCCCGATCGAATTTCGACCACGGCGGCCAATCTCCACAGAGATTAGCCATCTGCGCGGGAGATATTATAGTGCACAAGTGTGTGCGCATATACACAAGTGCACTCTCTGTTCCTTTGCTCTCATAGCCCGATGGGACGGAAGATCCGACACGACCGGAGAGAGATCAGGCGCAGGACCGACGGCTTAACGTGCTCTCCGAGGCACGGGGGTGAAACACCGCCAACTTCCTAACTCCGGGCTAGTACTGAGAATTTCTTATACTTGTTATGGCCCGACCTGGGACTCGAACCCGGGACCTCGTTGCCCGCAGACGAACATGCTAACCACTAGACCAACGAGGCAGTCTCATCTTATATTACTGTCATCTTGAAATTCAAAATTGTAGTAACCAGGAAAGAACGAAAGAAAGTAAGGAAAGATTTTACGACGCATTTTTTTTCATAAAAGATATTTTTTACCTTTCCTTCTATTTTCTAATAAAACCCCTCCAGAAATCAATTCCTAGCCCCCTACCTTGGTAATAAAGAAGTGAAATGAACTGATTTATTTCACGTAGGACAACTTGTGCCACTTATGAAATATCGTGACTCTACCACCGGCACTGCACAAGTACTATACTATAGTATGTACTATACCTACTAGTATAAAATTTAGCACACGCCACATAATAATATGTACTATGTACTTTATACTAGCTGATGCCCGCGACTTCGTCCGCGTGGATTGAGGTTTTCGGTTCCCGCGGGAACTCTTTAATTTTCCGGGATAAAAAGTAGCCTATGTGCTATTCCAGACTATAATCTATCTCTGTGCCAAATTTCATCCAGATCCGTTCATCCGTTGGAGCGTGATTGAGTAACAAACATACATCCATATATCCAAACTTTCGCATTTATAATATTTACTAGCTGATGCCCGCGACTTCGTCCGCGTGGATTTAGGTTTTTCGGTTCCCGCGGGAACTCTTTAATTTTCCGGGATAAAAAGTAGCCTATGTGCTATTCCAGACTATAATCTATCCCTGTGCCAAATTTCATCCAGATCCGTTCATCCGTTGGAGCGTGATTGAGTAACAAACATACATCCATACATACATACATCCATCCATCCAAACTTTCGCATTTATAATATTTATTTGATTATTTGACTAGCTGATGCTCGCGACTTCATCCGCGTGGATTGAGGTTTTTCGGTTCCCGCGGGAACTCTTTAATTTTCTGGGATAAAAAGTAGCCTATGTGCTATTCCAAACTATAATCTATCTCTGTGTCAAATTTCATCCACATCCGTCCAGCCGTTGGAGCGTGATTGAGTAACAAACATCCATACATCCATACATCCATTCAAACTTTTGCATTTATAGGTAATATTTATACTAGCTGATGCCCGCAACTTCGTCCGCGTGGATTGAGGTTTTTCGCTTCCCGCGGGAACTCTTTAATTTTCCGGGATAAAAAGTAGCCTATGTGCTATTCCAGACTATCTATCTATCTCTGTGCCAAATTTCATCCAGATCCGTTCAGCCGTTGGAGCGTGATTGAGTAACAAACATCCATACATCCATACATCCATACATCCATACATCCATACATCCATACATCCATCCAAACTTTCGCATTTATAATATTTATTTGATTATTTGATTGGATCATCTTATCATACAATCGACGATCATACGATCAATACAGCATCCAGTACCCATCTTATTAACAGCTATAGTATTAATTTGGAAAAATCCTTCAACAAAATGTTCTAGAATGCACTAACCCGTAAAATTAAAACTGTTTCGTATTCAAATTAATCGTGTTAATATTTCACATTCAAAAATTCACATTTAAACTGCATAATTTCAATATAGCAAGGACGAAGATTTGAAATATTATTCTAAATAAATTGTAGAGTCAGAAGTTTATTTTAATTTCCTACCTATATATTTAGGTAGATCATAAAATAGAAATATGAGCTTCTTTAAGAGTGCTCTTGGTTTTATTAGTTATTTAATTTTTTACTAGATGATGCCCGCGAAAGTTTCGCGGGAACTCTTTGATTTTCCGGGATAAAAAGACTATGTCCTAAAGGCTAAAGATAGAGATACGGGACATACCTCTACCTCTCTCTACCTCTACCTAGGAAGGACATCTGTACAAAATTTCATCAAAATCGGTTGAAAACATAAGCCGGGAAACCGTAGCAGACACAGACAGACACACCTTCGCATTTATAATAATATATCAGTATGGTTTAACTCAGGTCTAGTCTGGTAGGAGGCGGGAGCTATTATAAGAATAAAAAAAATACGGATGAGAGGCTTGGCCGTGGCTATGCTTTCAAGCGACTTACGTACGTGTACGATATCACGTAGAAACCAATTAAGTATGGTATTGGTTTTAATAAAACTACCATACTCCCTCATAACCAGCTTTCTTCCTAGGCGGCGACTTTTCTTACCATCGGTGGCATAGAAATTCAATTTCCAACATTTCAATACCAATAATAATTTCTACAGTTCTCCACTAGATCAATTATTTCATGAAGCCTAGTCGTGTGAGACCAATGTCGCCTACTTAGATGACATGATGAAAAAATTAAAGATCGCTTGTGCAATATCTGAGAACATGTAAATGAAATCCTATTATGTATAATTTCGAAATGTTAAACCACTTGTTTGTCAATCACGAATTTTCTTGATTGTGTTGGATTTGAAACAAAATCTCCAGTCTTGGAATTATAATTTCAAACTCAAAAAGGCATCATTTCTGAAAAGAAAACCATCGAGTTAAATTATCAAGCTCTAGGTAAGGGTCTGAAAAATGTATGCCTGCTTATAAATTTCACAACGATGAAGCTAATAAGGAGATGACCTAGTTAAAGAAACATACAAACAAACCCATGGAGAAACCAAATATATACTTATCTACCGTCTCCATTCCGTCGTGGTTAAGAGATTTCTGCTGGCAAACGTGTGTGTCGCCTGATCCGTTTGTCCCTTGAGAGTATACACATTAGCTTATTGATACATTCTTATTACGAAATCCACGAGACATTGAACCTTCTCCGCTCGTTTTAAATATATGTAACAGGTTCTAAGCGTTTCAACGCATTTGAATTCATTATGTCGTCTATAGTATTTTTGAAACTTGTTTCATAATTATTCTAATCATAGTAAATGACAGACCACAACTCATAATTTTTTAATTAAAATTTCGATTCACTAATTGGATTCCAGCTACCGGTTGCATGTCCCGAAAACCGTTGGCTGTGTTTGGCAGATCATTTTGAGTAGATTTTAGAATTTAGAGCCTGCCCCCCGATTATGTAAGAATTGTCGATCAAATCGTCAAAGTTCGGCGTCAAAGTAAAATAAACCATAACAGTATTTAATTAGAGCTCAATTTCGTGTACCCATTCTCATACGATTAGGTATGTACGATACATTAAACGTATGAGAATGGATACACGAAATTGAGCTCTAATTTAATGCTGCTATGGTTTATTTTACTTTGACGCCGAACTTTAACGTTTTGATCGGCCATTCTTACATAATCGGGGGGCTGTTTCTCAATCTCCGAGAATGGAAATCTCCAACAATTTGTCGGTTAAGGTTTACTTATATCTAAAGTTATCGACGATTTAGGTTTTTTTGTTTCCCGCGGGAACTTTAATTTTCCGGGATAAAAAGTAGCCTATGTGTTATTCCAGACTATAATCTATCTTTGTGCCAAATTTCCTCCAGATCTGTTCAGCCGTTCTGGCGTGATTGAGTAAAAAATATCCATTTATCCATCCATACATCCAAACTTTCGCATAATATTAGTATATAGATTTGCCCTTATACGAGGAAGTTTGTGCGGGATATTATATTCCACCAAAAACATTCTGTAAAAAAATAGCCAAGTCTCGGTTCTATTTTGATGATCAGTGAGTCAGTGTCGAAAATGCGAAACATTGCTTTCGCTTATCTTTGGAACTAAATGATCTACCGACTTGAAATTTTGGGTTTCAAGTGCGTGATTATAGCTTACTAGATGACGAAAATTTCAGCGTTCTAGTCCCATCCAGAGGTTCTCAAATAGGGGCCTGAAAATGCGGCGAAATGATTCCAGAAAAGGATGGTACGGCAGTGTTGCTTCGCGCTCGACTTGGCGGGGGCACTGCCGTGCCCCCAGATAAAGTACAGCTTCAATAATTAACACGCAGGTAAAAACTCAGCGACAATTTTTTACATCTTTTATTGATTTTATCTAATATCATAAAAATACCGTTCACCTACCTAATATATTATTTTTAGAGTTAAAGATGTCGTTTTTCAAGCTTTCACCAAACAGCAATTAAACGATATAGGTAATTATATGTACTGTTATTAATTAATTATCATAAAAACTTGTATAATGCATAATGCATAATCAACTAAGAAAAAAAGTGTGTCTGAGAATCCTAAAAAAATATCATAAACTTTATATTATTTATACTCAGCTATACTTATTAGACACGGTGTTACAAAGAAGGAGGAAGGAAAGGGGACACACACATTTAAATACCTACCACTTTGGAAGTGTCTCTCGCGCAAACTATTCAGTTTAGAAAAAAATTATATTAGAAACCTCAATATCATTTTTGAAGACCTATCCATAGATACCCCACACGTATGGGGACCCCCAAAATTTATTGTTTTTTTTCTATTTTTGTGTGAAAATCTTAATGCGGTTCACAGGATACATCTACTTACCAAGTTTCAACAGTATAGTTCTTATAGTTTCGGAAAAACGTGGCTGTGACATACGGACGGACAGACATACAGACAGACAGACAGACAGACAGACAGACATGACGAATCTATAAGAGTTCCGTTTTTGCCAAATTTGGCTACGGAACCCTAAAAAGTACTAAAACACATAACATTTATGTAGGTAGGTAATAAATACTAAAGTGCTTTAGCACTTTAGTATTTATTATTATTACGAATAATAACATGATATTATTACGAATCTGTCATCGTAACAATAGAACATAAGAGAAAAACCACAGCAAGCACGTAACATGCCTTGTAATCAAGTCAAAAAGTTCCAGTCTAGTTATATTATTTCTTGCTTCATTGGCGAAATCGTGGATGCTTGTAGCGTGAAAGTTAATCACTTGTGTCGGAAGAGGGGATATACATTGTACATTTGGTGGTTCCGGCGTTCTCTGATCACCGATTTTGTACAAGATGATTTATTAATTACTATAGATGATGCCCCCGCGACTTCGTTCGCGTGGATTCAGTTTTTTGATTCTCGCGGGAACTCTTTAATTTTCTGGGATAAAAAGTAGCCAAGAAGTATCCATCCCCGGGATACAGTCTACCGCTTTACCAAATTTCATCAAAATCGGTTGAACAGATGGGCCGTGAAAGCGTAGCAGACAGACAGACAGACGCACTTTCGCATTTATAATATAAATATGGATTCAATCGCTTAAAGAGCTATCGAGTCACAAGTGAGTCACTTGTAGTGACGTGCTGTCTACAGATTTGCACCTCGGATTTTGGTACGGTTTGGTTAGGTTATAATGCAAATGACGTGCCAAGGTATTTCGCCTATCGGTATGATTCTCCGTAGAAACAGCGTCAGGGTAGGGTTGCCATCTCTCAAATCTGGCAACTATGACGAGAAGCGTGATAGCCCTGGATTTTGGAGCTTAGAACCCGGATATGTCAACAGAATGTTTTTTTAAAGTTACTTAGTAAAATAAACAAGTCTTAATTAATATAAATCATTTTTTTTCGCACGGGCCGCCCAGTTGCGTGCGGTGACGTAAAAACTTTTTAAACCCGGACTACAAATGAAACCCCGCCCGGAGCCGGACGCTCCCAGGACGCCCTTTAATCTAGGACAAATCCGGGGAAATCCGGACAGATAGCAGCCCTAGATTAGGGGTAGGTATGTGTTAGAATAGAATAGAATATTCTTTATACGTACCCTCTTGCTTTTGTCAAAACGAGGTAGAAAGTACGTCATTGCTACAAACCAAATATGCGGGAGGAAAAGATGTATGAAATTTCATTTCTAACGTGCTAAGCGGGGAGAAAACTGTATGAAAATCCATTTCTAACGCGCTGTTGTTTTTTAATTTTAAGTAAATATGGTATGGACGTTGAGAATTTGGATATGTCTTACCTTATGGAAATATAATATTAGAAGCAGCTTCACCATATTTGACATAGAAAAGTCAAATATGGTGAATGTCGATTGTCGACATCGATATCCGATATTGATAGTCGATATCGATATCGATTGTCGATATCGTTGACGATTGTCGGTATTGATGTCGATTGTCGATATCGATGTCGATTGTCGATATCGAAATCTATATTGAAATAATCCTCAAAATGTAGTCTAGTTGTGATATTGAAGCTTCGAATGAAGCGACTCATATAGTTATGACAGAATTTCACTTTTTTTTTTTTTAATTTATTGAAAACAATACAATAGAAATTAAAGCTAGCTAGCCTAACCTAATTAAGAACTATTAACTATTAACCTAAACCTTTGTAAGTTCGTTTAATCACTAATTATCGCTTATTTTCCTCGCAGGTGTAGTATAAAGCACTATGTATCACTCGGGAGAAAGTACGATTCCTATCTCGCATGTATTGCGGCCCTTCGGCTACGCCTCGGGCCTCAAACTACACCCTCGTTAGTAATCGGTCACTTTCTCCCCTCGGTGAACAATGTACTATTATTTGCATAATGCGTTTAAGTACAAAAGATGATAGGTCTTATAAAACAGAGTTCAGCACATTAGCCGTTTCGGCGTACAAATAGGCAATTATTGTGATTAAATTCATTTTAATTAAAATTACAACAATATTACAACAAGAATCTTTAAACTATTTGGATAATCACACAGCTAAAAAGACAAAAGTAAGTTTTACATTTTACTTTTACTTTACTAAAAAGACAATATTTAAAATGAGTAAGTACAGTCTGATTTAGGTAAATATCTTTTAGATTATAGGTTAATTTAACTGCCATGCCCTAACAGCTTAGTCAAGTACCATAGATAAAATAATATTTACTATTAAACTGGATCATCACTTAATACCATTAAGTGAGTTCGAAGTCAAGGGCTACCTTGTAGTAGAATTTAAAAAAAAAACTGTATAATGCCGTGCCACTAAGTTACGAGAACGTTGAGACGAGAATGTCACGCATGGTGTGTTCCGGCCTTGAGGTATAGTAGGTAGGTACTGTTTTCAATTTATTAATCACTTCAACTTATCTACTAATAAATATTAATTTAAAATGTAAATAGCCCCGACACGAAAAATCCTCTAAAAATTAAAAATAAAGATGTGTGTGTCCTTTAACTTTAATCTTGACTTTAAAATTTTGACCCATCATCTATCTAACACCTCCTCATTGAGACAATTCTAATGAGCCCATCCATCCATCCATCCATCAGCCTGCATTCGTCCACTGCTGGACATCATTAAAGGTCATCGGTCCAGCGGGCTGCAGGTGAGCCCATAACACGCTAAATTATCTGCTGTTAGTTGCTGAGGAGGAGGATGGTAGAGTCAAAACATAACGTAACATAACAGACACCTGTATGTCCTACATGTTTTAAATAAATGAATTGAATTGAATTGAGTAACCTTAAGCTGATTACCATTTCTTGGAAATGCCACCCGAGTAACAGTGCAGACAAATAAAAGGACCTGTGAAAGTTGGTAAGGCCTTTTTGTCGAGTAGGAAATCAGCTGATGATCTTCAAACGCCTGAACAAATCTTTTTTTAAGAACCATCTCGATCACGTCAGCTTTTTAAGAGAAAAAACCGCATCAAATCGGTCCATTCGTTTGGGAGCTACGATGCCACAGACTGATACACAGATACCCTCTTTTTGCGTCGAGGGTTAAACACCTTTTTTGTTATGTAGAAGTCACATTTTGCGAAAATGTGTAAAAAATAGCAATTTGGGTATCTAATAAATTTAACACACATACCAATTTGGTAACTCTTAAAAATTCAAAACGCTAGGTAGAATATGATCATTTTTTGTTTTAATTATAGTCCGTCTGAATTAGCATTTATTAACAACTAGCTGATGCCCGCGACTTCGTCCGCGTGGATATACCAAGATTCATCAAAATAACTTGAGAAATGACGGACTTTTATACAAACTTTCAACCCCTTTTTCACCCCTTTGGGGGTGGAATTTTGAAAAACTGTGAAACACGTATGTTTTCATTTCTAACCCGCAGCTCATATACCAAGTTTCATGGATATAACTTGAGAAATGAAGGACTTTCATACAAACTGTCAACCCCTATTTCACCCCTTCGGGGGTAAAATTTACGAAAACTAAAACACGTATTTTTCTTCATTTTTAACCGGTAGCTTGTATACCAAGTTTCATCGATATAACTTGAGAAATGAAGGACTTTCATACAAACTTTCAACCCCTATTTCACCCCTTTGAGGGTAAAATTGTGAAAAACTGTGTAACACATATGTCTTCATTTTGAACCCGCAGCTCATATACCAAGTTTCATGGCTATAACTTGAGAAATGAAGGACTTTCATACAAACTGTCAACCCCTATTTCACCCCTTCGGGGGTAGAATTTCGAGATAAAAAGTATCGTATGTCCTACCTCGTAGTATGGGCTCAAATCGTGCCAAGTTTCGTTTGAATTCATTCAGTAGTTTCGGCGTGATGCGCGGCCAAGATACAGACAGACAGACAGACAGACAGACAGACAAAAATGAAAAAAAATACGGATTTGGCTTCAGTATCGAATAATGAGTGCCCTCCAAAAAAAATTTTCAAAATATCTTCAATGTACAGAATTGGACCTGTTACAGTTTTATTATAAGTACTAGCTGATGCCCGCGACTTCGTCCGCGTGGACTAAGTTTTTTCGATTCCCGCGGGAACTCATTAATTTTCCGGGATAAAAAGTAGCCTATGTAATATATGTATGTATGTATGTATGTATGTATGTATGTATGTATGTATGTATGTATGTATATTATTTATAGCTGATGCCCGCGACTTCGTCCGCGTGGAGTAAGTTTTTCAGTTAATTTTCCAGGATAAAAAGTAGCCTATATTACTATCAATCCCACGGTATAATCCCTCTATAATGGTGAAACACGTACTTCTTCATATTTTAACGAAAGCCCAAATGCTGTTTCATGGCTATAACTTGAGAAATTAAGGATTTTCATACAAACTCTCAACCCCTATTTCACCCCTTCGGGGGTGGAGTTTTGAAAAACTGTGAAACACATATGTTTTCATTTTCAACCCGCAGCTTATATATCAAGTTTCATGGCTATAACTTGAGAAATTAAGGACTTTCATACAAACTCTCAACCCCTATTTCACCCCTTCGGGGGTGGAATTTTGAAAAACTGTGAAACACATATATTTTCATTTTCAACCCACAGCTCATATATCAAGTTTCATGGCTATAACTTGAGAAATTAAGGATTTTCATACAAACTCTCAACCCCCATTTCACCCCTTCGGGGGTAGAATTTTGAAAAACTGTGAAACACATATGTTTTCATTTTCAACCCGCAGCTCATATATCAAGTTTCATGGCTATAACTTGAGAAATTAAGGACTTTCATACAAACTTTCAACCCCTATTTCACCCCTTCGGGGGTAGAATTTTGAAAAACTGTGAAACACATGTGTTTTCATTTTCAACCCGCAGCTCATATAACAAGTTTCATGGCTATAACTTGAGAAATTAAGGACTTTCATACAAACTTTCAACCCCTATTTCACCCCTTCGGGGGTAGAATTTCGGGATAAAAAGTATCCTATGTCCTACCTCGTAGTATGGGCTCAAATCGTGCCAAGTTTCGTTTGAATTCATCCAGTAGTTTCGGCGTGATGCGCGGCCAAGATACAGACAGACAGACAGACAGACAGACAGACAGACAGACAGACAGACAGACAAAAATGAAAAAAATTACAGATTTGGCTTCAGTATCGAATAATGAGTGCGCTCCAAAAAGAATTTTCAAAATATCTTCAATGTACAGAATTGGACCTGTTACAGTTTTATTATAAGTAGGTATAGATAGATACCTAGGTTATCCTTCCTTAATATTATAATCATTACAGCATAATATTATCTTTTTGTAATAATTACATCGCTTGTAGCAAATTTGCCCAAAAACCACTCATTCCTTATGTAATTAAACTTGACCTTAACAATGAGATAAATATTATATGTATTAAGTATTGTTATGAAACAAGTTTTATAACATTATTACAGCAATCATATTAAGTAAACATTATATCTCTCGTACATTATATTCGTAATAGGTACATAAATACAACAAAACGCATGAATCCGACTTTGTTTATATATATTATGAGCTTTATATTTTAAATTTCTGAAAATTAAAATTATAATAATCATATGTAGTCTTTTTCTACTAGGCATGGCCGGAAGTGGCAATTATTCCAATCCCAGCAGGCCAGACCAGAGATACCAAAACATTAATATCCAAATTGCCTCTACCGGGAGTCGAACCTCCGAATTCGCCTACAGTGCTCTCCACTGCGCCATGGAGGTCGTCAGTTATTCAGGATTTGGGATGGGATTCCTGTCCGCTTTGCAATATTGTCATTGTTCGCACTTCGCAACCAAGTTCGCAACATAAGCGCGGCCACATACATTCAGAATTCCGTTTTCCGAATTTCGAACGCAGCAAATCCATATTATAAATCAAAGACCTGTCACACCCTTAAATTATAAAACAACAGGGCGTCTGACAGGGGGTTGCAATCGTACTAAGTGTCTGACAATGGACAACGTGGTTTCTAATATTATTCCAAAGAAAAATATAAAAAAACTGAGCTTAATACTTTAACGAACTTGAGGTGTCACCTTTTCTACCCGATACCTTCCAAAGCAACCGCGATCTAAACTTCATAGTCGGGGATCGTTTATACCTCTATTAGAGACATACATAGAAAAACTTTCAGCTTTAATAAAATAACGAAGGTCTGATCGTCGCGGGATCTTGCTAGAGCAACGATCAGACCTTCATTTCCATACGTTTATTTCCGTTCAGAGTAACAATAGATTGTTACTCTAAACGGAAATAAACGTATATGTGTGATGTATTTACGGAATCCCGAATCGATATTTCTAAACGGTTTTTTGCAAATGAATTCCGAATGTATGTGGCCGGCCTTACAAGGTCCTCCATAGTTTATTGATGAGTAATTTTTTTTCTAAGAAATATTTTCCTATGAATCGTATCGACTCATTGATGAGCAGCGCACAGAATACAAACACAATACTTATAGCGCTAGTCGCCCGACCTTGCGTCATCTGTGTCACGTAGCGGTCTCCAGTGAAAATGAAAACAAAGCCCGCATATTGGCGATTACTAAACCGCTGGAATCCAGATTACTAGTCTATTTCGCTTTTTGATAACACACTGCGGGCTTAGTGTAATAATATTGCACAATGTGACTTTACCCACGGTTTAGCATTGATAGGAGCCAAATAGAGACTATTTTGAGTAACTGAACCTAGCCTTGACTAGATTTCATTTAAAGGCAAACGGTTAAGTTCTTGACAAAACGTTCGTTTGTGTAAAATATTTATGTATAAACTGGCTGATGCCCGCGACTTCTTCCGCGTGGATTGAGGTTTTTTGGTTCCCGCGGAATCTCTTCAATTTTCCGGTATAAAAAGTAGCCTATATGTTATTCCAGACTATAATCAATTTCTGTGCCAAACATCCAGATCCGTTCAGCCGTTCTGGCATGAAAGAGTAACAAACATCCATACATCCATACATACAAACTTTCGCGTTTCTAATAATATTAGTAAGGAAGTTAGTGTAGGTATCTATGCAAAGTATGTTCGATTAATTAGTATAGTGATGTCTATGTATTTGTCCTTTATATCATCCCTATACTATATCATTCATCCCAATGCGATCAAACTTTATACAGTTATTGTTGGCCATTGCGGGTAAATGCGCAAGTATATAGACAAAAAAAGAAGATACGCGCTGAATTGAGAACCACCTTTTTTTGAAAGTCAGTTAAAAATAGAGTATAAGACAACATATTTTTATTCGGTAAAAGGTCGACGCTTTTCGGGATCTTGTGATATTAAGTAGTAGGTACGCCTATAACGCAAAGCATATCTATCAACCCGTTTAGGCAGATACAAGGCGACTCCAAATAATTTTTTGATACTTACATCATACTAATATTATATATTCGAAAGTGTGTTAGTTCGTCCTTCAATCAGGCCCGAACAGACCAACGGACCGACGTGATTTTTTTCATGGGTATAGCATAGTTTTTTAAATTATTTTAATTATCTATCTATCATTAAATCTATGGGGTATTAGTTTAGGACCTGGAGAGTGACATATGCTACTTTTTATCCCGGATAAATAAGAAGTGCCCGGGAAATTAAAAAACTTATACCACACGAACGAAGTCGCGGATATCATCTAGTAATCATATAATTTTATTGATTGATAGGCAAAAACTTATTCACAGTCAGGAAACGCTACAGGCGGAACACTTGATAGGTATCTAAGCGCACAAAAAATAAATTATAGACGTATAATATCTTAACTGCATTCATAAGACCGGTTATTTAAATGAGCAGAGCGAGTATTGCTAACTAGTTGACTTGTCCCTTGCCCCGGCTACGCTCGGATGTAACTTCTCCTCTAAACTCTTTTACAGACTACCTACGTTATAGAGGAAGTGATCAAGTTTCTAGTCGCAGCAATTAGAGCTAGGCATTTTTGTCATAAAAATCAGTAATAACCTAGTGGTTTAAACGCCTGGCTTCCTATTCCGGTGGTATCTTGGACGAATTCTAACCACGGGACGCGTGATATCGGCATATTATTCGCCTTATACCTACCTCTAGCCACCAACTGTGCAGTTTCGCCATTGTTATATGATGATATTGTGTTGTCGTGATCGACTTTTTTTTATTGTCAATAATAATTGGAAAGAAAAATGACAATCCCCTCGCCCCTCAAAAGTTAGTCGAACGTGATTTCATACATTTTTCTTACATTTCTTATCCCGTGTTTATTTCATCCAAGGGTGGTATCGATCAATTCGATTCCCAGGCCTCTCACACCTCTGATTCAGCACTAACTTACCTAATGAAGAACCCATGCATGATCGAGGGCCGAGAGTTCTGCTTAATGTTAAAGGTGTTTTTTTTACTTAGCAAATATGTGGTGGACAGTGGCCAACCCCTTCTCATTCTGTGTAGTGAGCCGGCACTGGAGATGAGTGTTGTTTTTCACTCAGTTTTCCCCTTTAGTATAGGTAGTTTATTTTTTTGCTTGTCTTGAACATCGCAAAACCAACCGCTCAAGCAATCACTGTCAATAATCTGTCAAGATATAAATTTTCGAGGCTTTCTCAACTATGTCTCAACTGATCTATAGTTGTATAATGGTTGTCCATCAATCATGTCATACTGTGTTGCATATTAAATTACATGATTAGTCTACGAGATGAAGCTTAATTCACAGAATAGGTACTTAAATATAGATATTTAGACTACATCCGTGTGGATTTTAGTTTTTTAGAAATCCCTTGGGAGTTCTTAGATTTTTCGGGATAAAAAGTAGCCTAGATGTCCTTTCCCGGGATGTATTACCTTTCATCAAAATCGGTCGAATTGAAGGTCCGTAAAAGCGCACAGAGACGCTTTCGAATTTATGAAATTAGAATGGATTTGATACGATCAGACGTATAATAACTATGACATTATACTTAATTTGTTTCGTGGTTATAAAATAACAATAACTTTTTCACATTACACAAGATCCAAGATTCCAGAGCAAGACTCGCGGCTTCAAAGTTAAGACGATACGGGAGGGTGGTTTCCCCATATAACCGTATTAGCACAGAATAGGTTACTTGTATTAGTCAGTTTTCTCCGTGCATAATTACAATAGAGAAAATATTTTTGCACCATAAAATGTATATGTGTCCGTGCCATGTCCTCATGTTTTGCTTTTTTTGATAAATTAATAATTTTAAGAATATTGAACCTTCAAAAATTGCAAAAAATGGCTTAAATTAAGTTTTCGCGTCATCATCAGATATCCCGCAAATAATTTTGACGAATATAGTTTTTCCCTGAGCCCTTCTTAAATTATTCTTGAAAAAATAATTAAAATCGGTTCTGTATTGGACAACGAACCTGAAAAATACGAGAGTAAGAATTCGACTGTTTTTCATAGGTCCAAGCTGTAGTTGTCCCTATCGGCTGTTAAGGGATTGCTATTCGAGGAACAGCGCGACGGCAATATATAATTTTCAATACATACTCTCAAAGTTTCCCGTTCATGCCATATCCTCTTAAGCTTGAAGACAGCAGTCACGAGCAGACAGTTATATTATACAAAATTATCAGGTTGACAGCGGCGATCACTCAGCAAATTCAAAACTTAAACCGAAACAATCCATGAGGCCGGTTTGAGACTGCGCTTATGTACTTATATCACAGTTTCCTGCTTTAGCACCAGCGAAGGATAAAGCATTTAACACATACCTAAATTAAAAATCCATACTAATATTATAGCTGTGAAAGTGTGTCTGTTTGTCTGGTACACGGCCCACTGTACAACTTGATTTTGATGAAATTTGGTACATATTATAATTTGGTTGTAGATATAGGTACTATGCAGAAGAAGATGTGGGAACCCACCGCATTATTATCGCAAGAAAACTCCAACCATTATGTGATTAATGGAAAGGGGTTACGACCCTCAGTAACGCGGAACACGATGCAAAGAAAGAGAGAGAGAGATAGGTACTAAAATAATACATCAATTATGTAGAGGTTGTATCCCGGGGAGGCCATAGGCTTCTTTTTATCCTGGAAAATTAAAGAGTTGCCGCGGGAATTTAGAAATCATTTATCCACGCGGACGAAGTCGCGTCCTAGTCTAGTTAATTATACTCGTAATAATTACAAACTACATTAGGTATCTTGTTAGCACTAGAACAAGATCTTATCTGAGCGACGACCATGGATTAATATTTATGAAAAATTCTGGAAAAATCTGTTTACTTCAAAATATTTTTCAACATAAAACATATAATATTGTTCTAGATCATAATCTAGCATATACTTTAAGAACAACAAGCAAGCAATACGTACACATCACAACGATGCAACAAACGACAAAACGTCGTTCGCCTCCGACCCGGACCTTTCTCAGTAACATTTTGTCCTGTCCAGTAACTATTGTGTTTTCGACCTAAAATGCCTAAATGGCATATTAATAAAATTGGCCTACCAACAAAATATTACATACGACTACCTACTAGATAGGTACCTAATAATAATACTTATTAGTTCATTCTTTGACTTGACATATTTCGGTCTTTGTCTAATAAATTATAAATTAGAATGCCGTTTAATAAACTTGTTAATGTGTGTACAGTTAGCAGTTATGTTAAGTAGCATTTAATTATACGTAAAGTAATTAAAAACTAGGTCTTCCCATTAACGCACACTGAAGTGTTTTTTTTTTAAGCTCTGAGCTCTGATCTCTAAAAAGTGCTGAAGAGTTCTTACTGAAAGAGTGTTTCTCGGGGAAGGTTTCATTTTTCTTTAACTACAAGGTAGCTCTTGACTGCAATCTCATCTGATGGTAAGTGCAGATGAGGCTGATAAGCTGATGGTAGTGGCCTAACCTGTTGGGGAAACAGTATAGCTATAGAAATTGACTGCCCATAACCGTACCTACCCCTGAATCGGTTTCTACAAGGCATCGTATCGGATTGGTAATCATTGGCGGCAGGGTGGTAATTGACCACCGCTGAACCCTTACACCTGACAAGAGCAGAAAAATTAACCCTGCCGAAAATCGAACAAACGGTATAAACATAAATTATACATTTTAGTAAAGTTGTAATTAATGTATGTTTACTTTTTGACGTATCAAAATTGTTGCTTAAATATTTTGTTAATGGGTGTGTGAGATATTTTAATATATCATTGAAATGTTGAAAGCCGAATTCCTTTCCTAAGCTTATTTACATAATGGTTAGGAAATTGTTTTAAGCTTAACACGTATTGACAGCAACATCAACGAATCTAAAGGTGAGTACACTCGAGCATTTTCTCGAGCATTTCCATGTAATTTATCGTTCCTATGCATCGTTCTGCGTTCTGAGAAACTTGCACAAATTCGTTCATTGGTTTGTAAAATCAAGTTGTAACAAAGCGTCGAGCGTCGTGCTCTATGTTGATTTAGTGAAACAACGAAATGGTAAACAGTATAGAGCAGTGGCTCGATGCTCTTTTACAACTAAATACTCTATTGTATACATAAAAATATTTATTAAAATATTTATTAGAAGAGGATGGATGGATGTTTGTTACTTTTTCACGCAAAAACTTCCAAATGGATTTTGACGAAACCTTTACAGTAATATTATGTATAACTTATCTATATATCAGAATAAATAACTCAAAGGTTATAATTTACAAGGATGATTAATTTAAAGTGTTTGATCAGCTGCCTATAAAACTGAAGGACTGGTCTAATTCCACAGCTACATAAATCTGCCTGATTTCTCAGTGCGGTAATCTTTGAATCCTATTCCATATGGGTTTGTTTTGAACAGATTAGGCTAGGTGCTTGAATGGTGGCCTCGCACCGGAAAGCGCAGCGTTTGATGACCCCCCCAGTTGCTGGTAGATGGACGAGCACCCTGGCGCAGTGTTGAGCGCTGTTGTGTTAACGTGGGAGGTCCCGGGTTTGATCCCCGGCAGGGCATTTTAGGAATTTATAATTTCCGAATTTTCTCTGGTCTGGTTTGGTGGGAGGCTTCGACCGTGGCTAGTTACCACCCTACCGGCAAAGACGTACCGCCAAGCGATTTAGCGTTTCGGTACGATGCCGTGTAATACCGACTAGGGATATGGGTTTAATATAACTGCCATACCCCAACAGGTTAGCCCGCTACCATCTTAGACAATCAAGGGCTTAGTTAGTTCTTGATTGCGATCTTACCTTATGGTAATAAAAAAGACGGACGATCTCAAGCGAGTAGCCGTTAGAAGCAAACGACACAAGACCGTATTCTATGGAGATCCATACAGGATACCTTCGTCCAGCGGTGGACGTCTAATAGTTGAGACGTTGACGAGACAAGCTCAAACAAACTATTGATATAATATAACCTGTATGATAATCTTATGTATTATTCTGATGACTGTACTTACGCCTAGCTACAGATAGTAGTTTTGCTCACGTGTCTGCGGTTAGCCATAAATAACCTTGCACATACGATTCGTTTGCAATAAACATGTACATATTTACATCGCTGTATAAATTTATAGGTAGGTACGAAGCACAATGTAAATGACCCAATTTTGGTTAACCACTTTACGCAGGGCTGTTTGACCTTTGCAGTCAAATCTATACTAATACTAGTCGATGCCCGCGACTTTGTCCGCGTGGTTTAAGTTTTTTTTATTCCCGCGGCAACTCCTTAGTTTTCCGGGATAGAAAGTAGCCTATGTCACTCTCCAGGTCCTCAACTATACCCATGCCAAAAATCAAGTCGATCCGTTGCTCCGTTGCGGCGTGATTGAAGGACAAACCAACAAACCAATAAACAAACACACTTTCGCATTTATAATATTAAATTAAGTATGATTATTAATGCCGTGTGTATGTCTATTTGTTACCAATTCCGCTCCACCCTTGCAAATAATTTGTGACCGAGATGGAAACGGACACAAGCGGAGACTATTTTTTTATCCTGAAAAATCCTAGAGCTCCCATGATATTTAAAAAAAACAAGTGATCATCTAGTGTATCATTTCATTTGACGCAGTGGTGAGCGCTATGGCCTTATAAGTGGGAGGTCCCGGGTTCGATCACTGGCAGGGTCAATTTGGGAATTTACAATATCTGATTTTTCTCTGGTCTGGCCTGGTGGGAGGCTTCGGCCGTAGCTAGTTCCCCACGCGATTTAGCGTTCCAGTATGATGCCGTGTAGAAACCGTTTAAGAATATGGGCTTAATGAAACCGCCATAGGTATTAGGTACTTCTAACAGGTTAGCCCACTACCATCTTAAACTGCTTCACCACTTACCTCCAGGTGAAATCGCAGTCAAAGGCTAACTTGTGTTGGAAAAAAAAATCACCATAGGGATATGAAAAGCGTGAAATATTGATAGGAAAAGTTAAAGAAAAAAGTTACATTAAATCACTGTAGTAGTCTCTACGCATTAAGTGATAAACGGTAACGAGTAGAGAAAGTAGCAAACAATAAACAAACCTCTTTTGTTTAAAATACCTACTCAAAGTGACAAGTGTTTACTAAGTTTTTAAGTATTAATTGTTAAGGCAAAGTGTCACACTAGTACAAAATACAGTTAGGCTTTAATACTATGAATCACTGCACATACAATACAATATAGTTCGAGAGCGAGTGGGAAATCCTGAGGAGGTTCTTGATAAAACTTGAGAGGCTAAGTAAGAGGCAAAGAATTATATACTGATACGCATCAATATGCACGAGCGTGAGTCTCCTCTCAGAAAGAGAACTCAGAAGGGTTTGGCCATAGTCCACCACCCTAACTAAGTGGCAGACTTTAAACAACTTTGAGAATATTATCAAGAACTCTCGGACATGCAAGATTCCTCGCGATGTTTTCCTTAACCGTTAAAGTAAGAGATATATTTGATTTCTTAAAACGCACCGAACTCCAAAAAATTTCCCCTCCTCTTTTAATATAGGTACCTTCAAATCAAGAGTAAATAGGCATCATATAGGCAAGCGCGCTCCACCTTAGGATGCATCACCACTTGCAAGCAGGTCTGCCCCCTCGATTACGTAAGAATTGTCGATCAAACGTTAAAGATTTTCGTCAAAGTAAAATAAACCATGACAGCATTGAATTAGAGCTGAATTTCGTCTGCCCATTCTTATACGTTTAGGGTATCGTACATACCTAAACGTATAAGAATGGGCAGACGAAATTGAGCACTAATTCAATGCAGTTATGGTTTATTTTACTTTGACGAAAATATTTAACGTTTGATCAGCCATTCTTACATGATTGGGGCCCTGATTGCAGCCGAGCGCTAGCCTATATAATTATCAAAATTAAAAAGGTTCGTGCCCGGAAATCAAATTTCCGACAACCCGAATAGAAAACCGGCCTAAACTACTGGGCTATCGCCGCTTTTGAAGCTCAAGGACCTCCTTAAAACTTCCCACGGCTTCTCGAACTAATATGTTTGTAAAGCTTAACGGGTGTACCTTACTGATAATCAGCGAGTAAACTGTAAAGTGTTTGTTTGCTAGCACGTCACATTCATACCGTTTCCCGTCGTGTCACAAATCATTCATCCTTCGGCACATTCATTGTTCACTTCGGCTTAACTTTATTTTGTCGAGGACATTTTGTTGTATTTCTGCTACTTGCGGTAGAGTTCATTGAACTTGTGTATATAGGTACTTACTACTTAATGTAAATAGGCTTACTATTTTATTAATAAGTGGAAGCGAATAGCCTCGATAGACATTTCGAATTTTCGCTTTGTATTGATGGAGTACATTTTACTACATTTTACAATACTAGGTAGGTACTAGGTAGTATTATAATAGTACTTATCAGTAGGAAGACGGAACACGTATTGTTAAAAGGTGTAAAAGGTGCAAGTGGGAACTTCTAATCCTACAACTTTTTTATTTTCAAAATAAGCATGAATAAAATGTACATAAGCAAAAGACATCAACGCGCTCGCATCACATTTTTATAAAACTCATAATATTAATAGCACATAATCATTATTACTTGTAAATATATAAGTAGTAAAATTAGTAAGTAATAATTAATTAGAAGAAGCGCCTTTTTTATAAACCAATTAATGTAATACGTTGCGGTAGCTTTATTATGAACTATGGCTCCGGAAAAAAAAATATAATATTATTGTACCTATTAATAGATAGGACAAAGAACTTAAAATTATAATAAAATGATATAATGGATGGCATCATGCCATAATATATTGGTATTATTGTAATTAATAAGTTTTATTCAAATTAAATACGATAATTTGAAAATATAATAATAGTATGTAGAACCTGTTAACCTTTGCGAATTGTGGTTAACTACATTATCATAGAAATCTTGAGTTATATAAGTAGAAATGATTACCAGAATGATATAATATTTTAAAAGGTACGTTTAGACGAATGCAAATAAGAATTATGATATAAGAAGGAAAGTTGGAACGTGAAAATAGTTGTAGGTAAACATAGTTACATAGTTTTAAAACCATCATACTAATATTATAAATGCGAAAGTGTGTTTGTTTGTAGGTTTGTTGGTTTATTGGTTTGTCCTTCAATCACGCCGCAACGGAGCAACGGATTGACGTGATTTTTGGCGTGGGTATATTCGAGGACATGGAGAGTGGCATAGGCTACTTTTTATCCCGGAAAATTAAGGAGTCCACACGGGAATCAAAAAAACTTAAACCACGCGGACGAACTCGCGGGAATCAGCTAGTGTTATATAAACTGGTTATTACAATATTAGCCTATGCATATAACCAATATAAATTGTATGATTAGCAAAACAACATATTTGAAGATCTTTACCTAATCATAAAAAAGAAGATAAATAATTCTGTAATTTGATTTAAATTATAAGGTAAATTTAGTTTTAGGTACACCATGGAACAAAAAACGAAAAAAGTTTTCATGGAGTACGTAGTATGTAGATAATTTATTTTAATGTTATAATAACATGGCGGAAATATTTTGATTTTCAAATTTAGGCAAAATGGGAACCGGTTTAGATCCAATATGGAATTTTCCAAAGTTTATAAAGCGCCGCTGGGAATATAACTATATATAAAATCTATGTATAAAACTATAGTTATTTCCTTATGGCCTACTCAAAATTTAAAAAGAAACAAGTCCATAGCAGGTAAATAGTATAAAAATCAAGTTTGACTCCCAAGAACCCGATATATATGGGTTTTTATTTTCGATAAAATATATATTTAAATATTTACATCAATCGGTATCCTGCACTGATGCTCTTTCAAGTTTGATCATCAAACAGCATTTGATCAAATTGAACTGTCTTGCAATAACGTAAATAACATCTAACGAATTACTATATTTCAGAGTATGTCTAGTAAAAGCTGAGAGTCGAATATTTACGTTTTGAGGGCCTAGTGGGAGATTTTCTTCCCACTCGATCGCGACAACGTTGATTATGATTTGTATGGAATTTTCAAATGCTTGACAGGTGGCGCTCCATCAATTCCATAAAAATGGTAGGTAGTTAACAGTTTCGCGATCCAATACGGAAAAAAACTCCCACTCGGCCCTCTTGTGCATACAAAGACGCTGTTAAGTGACTTCTTCAAGTTTGCACGGTTTTATTCATACTTTTCTATCTATACTAATATTATAAAGTTTGGATGATAGAATGATAGATGGATGTTTGTTACTCAATCACGGCAGAACGGCTGAACTGATCTGGATGAAATTTGGTACAGAGATTGATTATAGTCTGGAATAACACATAGGCTACGTTTTATTCCGGAAAAGTAAGGAGTTCCCGCGGGAACCAAAAACCTCAATCCACGGGGACAAAGTCGCGGGCCTCAGCTAGTTTTCTATATATTGAATCTGCTAAGAATCAGTATCTTAATGATCTAATGACAGTAAATTATCTGGTATAATCTTGGATCACTTAAGGTGTAAGTAATAAGGTATAACGTGGTTTTTTTTAAAGCATTCCTGTTGCAATAGCCATGAAAACGTCGGGGACAATGGGCCTCAACTTTTTACAATGCTTTTCTTTTATAAAAATTTTTCTCACGCCTCTCTGCTATTTAATTACTAATTAGTAACTAATTACGTATCTAATTATGACGCGGAAGTCCTATACAATATTTTATAAATTTATTTATTTATTTATTTATTCATGTAAGTTTTTTGCAAAAGTTTAGATAGGCGGATGTTTGCTAATCACGCCAGAACGGCTAAACGGATCTGGATGAAATTTGGCACAGAGATAGATTTTAGTCTAGAATTACAGATAGACTACTTTTTCTCCCGGAGAGTTCCCGTGGGAACCAAAAAACCTCAATCCACGCGGACGAAGACGCGGGCATCAGCTAGTACTAAGTATAAAGTATTTTACTAAATAATTATCTTATCTGTCTATCTTTTTTTTTATCCACTACATGTTAGCCCTTGACTGCGATCTTACCTGATGGTAAGTGATGATGCCGTCTAAGATGGTAGCGGGCTAACCTGTTAGAGGCATGGCAGTTAATTAAACCCATACCCCTATTCGGTTTCTACACGGCATCGTACCGGAACGCTAAATCGCTTGGCGGCACGTCTTTGCCGGTAGGGTGGTAACTAGCCACGGCCGAAGCCTCCTACCAGGCCAGACCAGGGAAAATTCAGAAAATATAAATTTCCAAACCCTGCCGGGGATCGAACCCGGGACCTCCGTACGTTAAGGCAACAGCGTTCAACACTGCGCCACGGAGGTCGTCAAATAATTAAATTAAATAATTATCTACTTTCACTCATTTAGATTAAGGTTGGTGGAAAGTCTTCTTATTAGATTTGAATAATGACCTTGTTTACTAGTCGTGGACTTTCAACGTAACACCGCGTAAATACCAAGGTCCACCGAAGAGTAAATAGTATGCATTATTGCCATTTTTTCGTTTGTACACCAAAAACAAGTTGTGATAGTGGAACTTGTACAATACTTGCCATAAAAAAGTTTTATTTCATGTCTCTATCTGGCAGAATGACAAAACATTTGACAAGTATATGACATTTTTAAAACTACCATGATCATAGACTTATTATATTTACTAAGCAAGAAAATGTTCCTAATTAATATAGCAGCTCTAGTTTTTTGGTTTAAAATAGGGTTACGCGCGTCATAACTCATAGGCATGGTGGACCGTGGGGCGTAACAAAGGAATATACACATATGAATACAAATTACTTATACTTCCGTGATTGTATTTTTAATCAAATAGTAAATTAACAGTTTTGAACTTGCCTAGCATAGAAATGACGTGAGAAACGATGCTCATTTATCGGCAAAATTAATAAATCATTCCAGACTCCCGAATAACACGGAAATTCGTTAAATTCTTTGTCACACTGGCCTACTCCATTATTTTGTGGCAAACGACGCCATGAGAATAATAAAAGAGTGTGACGTTAACAATACGTGATCGCGAAAGGAAACATTTTATTTATTATTTTTGGATATTCAAAAGCTTATTTTTGTGCACTACCGTCTAGCTTTGCCCAAAATTTATTACTATAAGAACAAAGTAACAAACCCACGTCAAAGATACAAAAATAATTATTTATTAGTACATTCCTAAAGTAAATATTTATTTTTCTTAAATGACACGATCATTTTTATCCTTTCGTTTTTGATATTCATAATGTTCGATTGATAGTCCAGTCGAATTAGCTTATTTTGAAGCGAAAAAAAACAAAATTGTTAACAGGATGGGAACAGTTGGAAATGGTAAAGTGGCGTATAATAAACGTTAAAAAAATAAATGCGTGAGCAGGGGTGTTTCCAGATATATTTGAGAGAGGAAAAGGGGTGGAATTTTGGATTATTCAGATTTCCGGCGAAAGTTGACGTCGGAGAGAAAAGTGAACAATAAAAAAGTTGTAGATCATAAAAAGATCTACAACTTTTGTATGAATGATTTTTTTACATAACCTCAAAATCTCCCAGTAAAATGGAAAAAATATATTTAGAGACTTCCGAGATAATCACGTGTTTCGGCCCAAAAAATATTTTTCAAATTAAAATTCTCCTTAGGAAAATTATCGTAGAGACTTCTTTCAGGTCGCAATTTTTTCGTTTTAAGTTATACTTTCTTGTGAAATAATAAAAAAATACAGTCCCCATTTAGAAACATGCTCAAAAATTGGAAAAATCAAAGAATGACTTTTGCAACCATCCTTTTTTTACTAAATGTTAATAATAATTTGTTAATGTTGTTATTATTCATGTTAAAATTTTCAGATAATTCTTAAAAACTAATTGCACTATTCAATTGTACGGAAAAAAATACAAAAGATTTAAACAAATTATTAACATTTAGTAAAAAAAGATGGTTGCAAAATTCATTTTTTGATTTTTCCAATTTTTGAGCATGTTTCTAAATAGGGACTGTATATTTTTATTATTTCACAAGAAAGTATAATTCAAAACGAACAAATTGCGACCTGAAGGAAGTCTTTACGACAATTTTCCTAAGGAGAATTTTAATTTGAAAAATATTTTTTATCTGAAAAAATTTGTGGATATTTCAGACACAAAAAGGTATACTTACTTTCACCATGTTTCGTCAAAATAAAATTATTTTTGTGTAAATGAAAAATAAAAAACGATAAAAGTGGTTTTTCGCATTTTATTCGGAGATTTTGAGGTTATGTGAAAAAATTATTCATACAAAAGTTGTAGATTTTTGTATGATCTACAACTTTTTATGGTACACTTTTCTCTCCGACGTCAACTTTCGCCGGAAATCGCAATATTCCAAAATTCCACCCCTTTTCATCCCCCAAATATATCTGGAAACACGCCTGCTCACGCATTTTTTTTTTACGTTTATTATACGCCACTTTACCATTTCCAACTGTTCCCATCCTGATAATATTTTTTTCTTTGTAAAAGTGTAATTTGACTGGTCTATGAGGTGAGATCGCAATCAAGGCCCAAGGGCTAACTAAGGGGTGAGATAAAAATACATTTAAATTAAAAGTACAAAAGCACATAAATAAGTAGGTACATACTGCCAACGCTTAAAGCCATAATATTGTTTCGTTATTGTTGATTTTCGAGTTTGAAATAAAAACTTATTTTAGGAACGTTAAGATACGTGAGTCGTGACTTCAAACTGCCATTTTGAGTATTAAGTTAGCTAGTTAGCCGTAAGTTTGAATGTTTTATATACTGTGTATTATTGTGTTTTGTGACTTATTTTATATTGGGTTTTATATGCCTTTCAATAAATACTTTAGTTATTTAAGCGTTGGCAGTATGGCCCCAAAAGTATATCGTAAAAATATTCATATGGCCCGTTAGTATACTTGAAACTTGTCTGCACGTAGCGAACAAGATTAAATTTATACGTAGTAGGTATTTGTCCCCGTGCGTCTGATTGGTTATTTAATTAATAATCAATTTATATTCTCGTATGTACACAACAGATACGTAAATATTAGTGTTTCTTATTGATCTACATAACACAGCTATTAATAACAAAACTTTATTAGTAAGATAATCTTTACGGTCACAATCGGTATATCCTAAAGGTATTTTACTTTACTACCTATACATATACAATAATTTTATGCGACCGAATTTCGTTCACGGCGGCCAATCTCCACAGAGATTAGCCATATGCGCAAGAGATATTATAGTGTACTGAGTGAGCAAACACAGGTGCTCTCTCGATTCCCTCATTTTCATAGCCCGATGGGACGGTAAATCCGACACGAAAAGAGAGTGCAGACACAGGGCCGACGGTTATTACGTGTATTACGTGTACTATTGGGAATTTCTTGACAGAAATTGTCTAGTGTATGTACCTGCACTGAGTGATGTGACAATTCTTTGACCATAAAATTACACTGGTGAAGTATATTAAAATTGTTTGCAAAATGCATATCGACAGTCGACATAAAACCTGCAGGTTATTATACTTGTACTAGACATGTACTTACATATTAGCATTTGCGTGAGTTAATTTAATTTTCTGTTTTTATTTTCACTATCTATTAAAAGCGGTGTGCCATCATGCGATCGGATATTAATATCGGAATGTAGGTATCATATGAGCCGTACGACAGATTCTTCTGCTCTTTGTATTATTTCCATCTACATAAGCTGCGGTAGCTGGTAGAACAACCTCTATATTATATTACCTACTCGTACTAGCTGATGCCCGCGACTTCGGCCGCGTGGAATAAGTTTTTACGGATTTAAATTACGGGATAAAAAGTAGCCTATGTCACTCTCCAGTATAGCTAGCATGCACACTACGAGTAAAATTATGTCTACCCGTTATCTCTATCTGTCTACCGAAGCTATGGTTACTTGTCTCGTTACGTCAAAAGTAGAGTTAAAAGTAATATTTCTTATCTGTGGTATTTTTCTCTACGAACTTAAGTTACATGTCGACCAACCATACTATTTTTTTCTTGTAATATACCGCATTTTGTGCATGTTAAGGTAAATGAAAAATTTGCAGGCAACGACAACATTTCTCTCTCTCGTCGCTAGATAATCTCGCTGTGCGCATGCTAAGCACACAGGTCCTCGGTCCTCAATTATACCATGCAAAAAAATCACACCAATCCGTTGCTCTGTTGCAGCGTGATTGAAGGACAAACCAACAAACAAACACACTTTTGCATTTAGTATTATAGTATGATTACAATATTAGTACGATGAATTGAATACATTCGGGCCCAAGCGGTGAGAACCTCGATCCGTCGCGTCGTCCGCACACCTCCCAGCCTGCAAAGTGATGCCCTAGACATCGTTTGCACGGTTATCGATAAACAGTAGTTCACGGAGTACACGGAGAGTGCGCTTTGCAGTGTCAGGAATTGTCTAACTCCTAGTTACGTCCTAACTATACTACTCAACGCGACAGTAGCTGACCGTTCACTTGGCCTACGTTGTCATTCATATTTCATACCTAAGTATTCGTACAAAACGTACTACATAATTATTTTGCATTCTTGAAAGCTGTTAGCTTTTTATGGTCCATTCGTGATGATTTTAGTAAAATTTTGAAGTTTAAAATCCGGACAACAGGCTTTTTATAAGTTCACTTTAACGTCTTGTCGTACACTAACTCTCGCGTTGCGTTGCCGTCGCGTCGTGTTGTTTGATTCAGGCTTTAGCCTTTCCACATTCTTCACAGTTCACGTTATTATTAGCTCGAAGTAGCGGCTTCGAGTATTCTGTAATTAAAGATAAAAACGGCGCCAAAACGCCATTATAACCAGTCCACTTGGAATATTCCAGATCCATGTATTTTAAATAGCTATGTTTATGTGTTCAATAAACAACTTCTGTTTACATCTTAAAATAAAATTTTCTTGAAGACCCGTTCCTAAAACAGTAATTCCAATTTGAATAGGTAAACAGCTAATTAAAATTAAAAAAATGATTCACAGCTCTACATTTGATAAAGCTTTTTCTTCCAGATATTGTCAATATTTTCGATTTAACTATTTATAATAATATTAATCCGACAAAGTATTTTTTTTTATCGGATGACTAGCTGATGCCCGCGACTTTGTCCGCGTGGATTAAGATTTTTCTCTTTAATCTCTCTCTCTTTAATTTTCTGAGATAAAAAGTAGCCTATGTCCTTCCCCTGGGATAAAAATTTCATCAAAATCAGTTGAAGAGATAATTTTTTTCAATCTCTTTTTTTTTTAATTTTTGAAACTCCTGAATTTTCCGGTATAAGAAGTAGCCTTTGTCCTTCCCCGAGATACAATCTATCCCCGTACCATATTTCATCAAAATCGGTTGATCAGATGATCCGTGAAAGCGTAACGGACAGACAGACAGACGGACAGACACTTTTGTATTTATAATATTAGTATCGAAGTATGGATTATGAATTCGCGTGCTTTTTTCTTCTCCCATTTTCAGCTAGATTCGTGCCTTATTGTAGCTAATAAATTGATACCTAAAAGTGGCCATATACGCAACGAGAAATCGTTACGATCGGACTGGACAGTTCGAACGGTAACAATAAATCGCTACATGTATGTTATAAAACTGTACAGTTTCGACCGATTTTTTAAGACTGTGCAGTCGAACGGAACAATACAAAAATTTCAATTGATTAATCGGAATCGGAAGAACTGTGCCGACTGATCGTAACGTGTATGCGCTCGTTCAGTTTTCGTGTTCAGTTTTTTTTTTTTATTTTTATTTCTCCTAATAGTGTCTTGCTTCTCGATAATTGGTGCTACCATATTCAGTAGATGTAAGTACGTATCATGATCCATTCTTAAAAAATTATGCCAGTCTTTTGGAAACATCTTTAATTCCGCCAACAAATTGACATGAGAATGAACTCTTCTTTTCATTAGCCATTCTTTGCACCAGATGCTACGATTTTTCCGCTTCACTTTTTTTTCCTTCAGGGCGAATATTAATCCAACAACTGCTAAAACGTCGTCCGTCGAAGCCATCGCTGACACGTGTGCGTCGGCACCGTTTATTGTACCGTCTGATCGTAACGATTTCTCGTAGCGTATATAGCTTGTATGCCATGTACGATAAACTGTACCGCTCGAACTGTACAGTCTGATTGCAACGATTTCTCGTAGCGTATATGGTCACCATAAGATTCCACTAACAATTAAACCTGCAGAACTTGGCAAAACACTTGCAGTTCGTACACTCTTGCAACCAAGTCAACTTCTGCAAGTTTCATTGCTAAAATAGAAGATTTGCATTTAATGACGCTTACAACTTACATGTAAATGTAATCCATGTAATCCATGTATGGGAAGATGGCTGCAAATTGCCAAGTCTCTAACAGATTTTCAAAATAGAATATTTTTTTGTTACAGGGCTCCTGCCAGAAGCGTTAAGAACGAAGTGCATCCGATGCACAGAAAGGCAGAAGAAAATCGCTGTCAAAATAATCAAGCGGCTCAAATACGAGTACCCGGATGAGTGGGCCCAACTCTCCGCAAAGTGGGACCCGACGGGCGACTTCACACGCTACTTCGAGGTTTTCCTCGCCAAAGAGCAGTTTAACACCATCTCTGGGAATGGTAAGTGGGGACTTCAATCACTAATAACAATATAAAATAAAAAATATATTAAAAATGCCCGGAGGGGTGGTTAAAAGTCACCTCAAAGTGGGACACGATGAGTTCATAATTCACACGACACTTACGAAACGCCGAAAAGCAGTTTAAATGTCATCTCTGGAAGTTAGTAAGCAAAAACTTAGGCGCCCAACCAACGATCAACGACCGTCAATCCACTTCATTGATCGCGGAGTGCGGATCTACAATAGATAAATAGTCTTAAATGATTAAAAATCATTTTTAAAATACAAGCTTTTATAGTCCGCTTTTATCAATTATTGTTTTGATATCAGCTTCTCTGCCCCACAATAAAATGCCGTACGCCATAACACTGTGAAAGTAAAAGGCAAAATAGACAAGCCCTAAATTTTCCCGCAGAGACACAATCTCTAGATGAGCGCCATATTGAAGCTTATATAAAGATTTTATTTATTAATCACATAGTGACAGATTACATAATAGTATTTATTTTTATTGAAACCACATGTCTACTGTGCGGTTACAACTCTGGGTTATGAACATAATTAAAATACCTATCACACCTCAAGTTCCCACGCAATCATGTCTGTAAACGCTTGTAAGATAATTTTTCTCGGAAGTTTTCTCATAACAAAACAATCGAAATTTAATGTTTCTAAAAAGTTAATATACCATTTAGCAAAAACTAATACCCATAGGTATTGCTCTACAATTGTTATTAAGAAATATAATAATATGTAATTTGTTTTTACTCAAGGGTATGAATTAGCCAATTGCTGTGCCAAAATACCTATTGTACAACCATTTCTTACATGATTTTGCTACATGTAGCAATTAATACATATAATACAATGCACATACACATACACATACGATGTATATATATATTGCGTTTTCTATTGTACAATATAATATCAAAGTAAGTATTTTTTATAAGCATTTTTACATTTTTTTTCAAGTCGTAATAATTGAATAAACGTATTGACAAGTATTAATTGTTCTACTATTAATTATAGTAACTATGTAGTACGTACTGTTAAATAGGCTATGTCCCAATCTGTTCAGATTCAGTTTCTATAAAAAACTTTTAAAATATAATGCATAATACGAGTATTATACTATATTTTTACAAGATGAAAAAAAACAATTGTGCCCCAACAATACCATACAAAACACGAAGTTAATATTTTTTGTTAGCATTAAAATATGTCGTAGCAAAAAATATAAACATGCAAAGGATGTGTAATTTGTCAGGATCAGGATCTTCTTCTTTATAATTTTTTTAAAAAAAATATAATTGTGTGTAGCTACGTATACATATATAGAACTAGATGATGCCCGCGACTTCGTCCGTGTGGATTTAGTTTTTCCCGCGGGAACTCCTTTTTCCGGGATAAAAAGTCTAAGTAGCCTAGATGTCCTTCCTCGGGGTGCAACCTATCCCTTTCCCAAATTTCATCTAAATCGGTTGAAAAGATGGGCCGTTAAAGTGTAGCAGACAGACAGACACACTTTCGCATTTATAAGTTACTATAATTATATAATATTTATGTGTATATTTAATATTTATATACCTAGAATGTCATAGCATGACGCAAATTGTGATAAAGTATTATAAAATAGAGTAGCGAATACGTACGCGTGGCTCAGTCTGTTCCTGTCCTAATAAATAGGGAATACATTATTATGTAAAATTTGGCGCGCAAATACTACTACACAATCCAGAGCACACACACGCCACGGAAGCTCTCAGATAAGACATTTTTGTCTGACACTCGTAATTCACAATTATCACTAGTGGTTCGCCCCGAACTGAGACCTCGCGGTAAGATTTGATAGTTAGAAGGTTCACACCACATAAGATAGTTTTAACTATTGTAATAGTTAACTTGCGAGCATGTCTAGATGCGCGCTCATCTTTACGTTCATAGACATCAGTACGTGATCAGTACTATCAGTAAACTATTTTTTTATTCCACGTAAGATGGTGCTAACGTCTATTATTTGTAAGCACAAACGAATGAACTTTTACAGAGCGCCATCTATTGACATCATTGTGAAGTTCTGTTAAAAATACTGAAGCTCATTAAAAATTATATAATTTCGTTTCCTTATAATATTTATCTAATTTTAGTATTTGTTGTTCAAGTACAGGATATAGTTCAAATAATTGATCAAGTTTCAGGTGCCTTTCAGAAAATTGAGAGTTCTGAGGTCAACTTTGGACGTAACAAAATTTCCACTTTAAAAGCCCCCCCTTTCGTCAATTTTAGGGGAAAAATTAAAAAATTAAAATTTTTGGACTATATTCCTAATTATCTTTAAAATCATATATATACTGATATCTATGTAACGCTATAAAAATATTTTACTTCGTATTCGCTTTTATGAGAGCCGCCCTGAAATAAAGATTTTTATAACTTTTTATGAAATATTCGGCTGGAGGCCATCGCTTATTTAAATTTGAAGTAATTACGTTCAGTAATTCAGAAGTTATAAGGCTCTGACAGACGGACGGACAAGTGCAAATTCATTCAAGTAGACTCAGAGACCTTCGCTTCGCTCGGTCTATAATAGATGGGTTATCTGATAAGGTAAGATAACCTTCTCAGATAACCCCTCTTTCCATTGGTGAAAACCGTATGAAAATCCATACAGTAGTTTCTGAGAATAGCCTGAAAAAACACGAACTTAGCATGGCGGGGGACTTAGGGTGCGTTCCGAAATACACTGAGAGCACCTTACAGTGCTCGCAGTGTATTTCGGAACGCACCCTTAATGTAGTGATTTTTGATACCTTGGGTTACATTATTGCAATTATAAAATGGCAGCTTTAAATCTAGTTCCGTCCCTTTCCGTAGGGAGTATTATGAAAGGGTTAGCAATATTTGTAATGCTCTAATTTTAGTTTAGTTTAGAGATTGTGTTATACAGAATCAGCCCCATTGTAGGGATCTCTAATTTTTTTCAAAATAAATTACATTACTAGGTATAATGAATTAATGAATTTTTTAAATCGGTTAAGAAGTGCTTGAGTTTATCCACAGGTTTATCCATGACAAGCAAACAAATGACAAAAAAACAAATCTTTTCTTTTTATAATAAATACTAGTTTAGAAATCACTGTCATATCAGTCAGGTAAGGTTATTAATATCTTATAAAAAAAATTGCCAAATACATGTACCCAATGCAAAATATATATGTATTTATATCCATCAATCAATTATGTATTTCAAGGAATCAAATTAGCTGTATTACTACCATAAAAAAAATACCAGATGTAAAATTTTTTGATTGCTCACACAAATACAAATACATAATTATGTTAGGAACGACTTAGGAGGTCGTGGAATAAATCTTACTTTATTTTAATTTTCGACAGCGTATACGCTTATAGATATACGAGTATGTAAATACATTAATTATTTTAATGGTTTGGACGCCTTTGTCTATCCGTGTAAGAAGTATACCTACTTGCATCCCACGTCTTTCTAAAAATATGTACTTACTTATATATGTACTTTGTAGGAGAACCTGTTTAATCTGAGGTTACAGTATTGCTAAGAGCAATCAACTCAACATTCTCAACTCCTTAACAACTTAAGATGGTAGATAATATGGTATTTTATTTATTTATTGTTTATATAGAAACAAGTATACATTCTAAATACTATGCATAACATTTACATTTACATTACATTACATTTACCTTAGACATTTACATAATTCACATTTACATTGCATGATGTCCGATAAGGTGCATCAAAACCTGATCAGGTTTATCCGTACCTAGGTACACCGGTATTCCTTATGTTAGCTCATTAGATACAAAGTGTACATACTCTTATTTTAATTTAGAGTGTAAACGTCTCTAATATAATTAACTTGAAAGTAGGTCTGTATGGTATTTTAGGGTACCCTGCAGACAAGTACCTAAAAGCTTTTGTGTGGGTATTTGTCTCTTCACCACCGTTGACATGATCAAGATCATAGTCGTACCTACGAGTAAGTTGCATTAGGACAACGCAGCGTTTAGTATTCTGTGACGGCGTATTATTAGTTACTTATAATTTTGCGAACTGTTACGAGTTTTTAAACGAGAAATTAAAGGAAAGAAGAAGAAAGGAAGAAATATGTGCAAATAATTCATTGGAAATAAATAAATAAATAAATGAATCTTTATTGACCCACGTAATAACTGACTAAATTTTAACAAATTAACTTAAATGGTACCTACTTAATTTAAAATAGTAAAGGTTTAAAAGAGTTATACCTACTATTAAAACTTACAAACATGTATATTTTTACACAAATATATTTATACAAATATACATGTTACCACCTGTACCATGTACCACATGTTACCATGTGTAGGTGTTACCACCTACCTATATTTTATGCTATAATACTATAAAATAACTAACTAGTGGTTCGCCCCAAACTGAGACCTCGCGGTATCACAGAGAGCCATCTATTGACATCATTGTGAAGTTCTGTTAAAAATATCATCATCATTAAAAATTAAATAAGTAATTTCGTTTCCTTATAATATTCATCTAATTTTAGTATTTGTTGTTCAAGTACAGGATATAATTCAAATAACTGATCAAGTTTCAGGCTCAGCCTTTCAGAAAATTGAGAGTTCTGAGGTCAACTTTGGACGTTAGAAAATCTCCACTTTGAAAGCCCCCCATTTCGTCAATTTTAGGGAAAAAATTAAAAAAAAAATATTTTTGGACTCTATTCCTAATTATCTTTAAAATGATATACCGCAACTCTATGTAACGCTATAAAAAATATTTTAATTCGCATTCGCTTCTATGAGAGCCCCCCTGAAATAAAGATTTTTATAACTTTTTAAGCCATATTCGGCTGGAGGCCATAGGTTTACATATTATATTAATAAATTTGAAGTAATTACGTTCAGTAATTCAGAAGTTATAAGGCTCTGACGGACGGACGGACGGACGGACGGACGGACAAGTGCCAATTCACTCAAGTAGACTCAGAGACCTTCGCTTCGCTCGGTCAAATAGATTTTGGTAGGAAGGTACCTACAGCTTTAAATACTGTTTACAATTTACTAGTACTTCGGCACTGGTAGAGGGTGGTACCCGGGAATCCCCGAGTAGGTACCACCTATATACATAACCAACGGTTCCAGAATACGTGGCTGAAGACGGAAGTCTTGACTTTTAGCCACTAGGCTATTGACGCTTGACGGTTTATTAATCCTTAATACATATTTTGTTGCGCAGCTGACGACCTCCCTGTATCCCCGCTGCCGACGCCCCGGCCTCCACCACCAACAGTCCTAAGCACAGCACCGACCACTCCGAGTCCGATGACAACCACCACATCACTACAACCTTCACTGCTTAATAGGTAAGATGCACAAACTTATCTTATATTTTCATTTTCCATTTTTCCTTTTTTCATTTTTCATTTTTCATTTTTCATTTTTCATTTTTCATTTTTCATTTTTATTTTTCTTTTTCATTTTCATTTTCATTTTCATTTTTGATTTATATGTATATCCAATTTATATACCACACCTAATTGTCTGCTGACCGACTCTCAGTAGAGATGCTTAGCGGAGACTTTGTATATTATGCGCACAATCTGGGTGCACAAACGGGAGCTCTAACTGTCTCTCTCAAGTCACTCTTATTAATCCGTTGTACCCACTTACTTGCCTAAAATGTTCAATAACCCAACAATAATATTTGTAGAATGAAAAACGTGCATACTTAATTTCTAAGCTACATTTTTTTTTCGGGTTATTTAAATAATTGTCTATTAGTGCCAACATCCGAGCAATGAACCTCGGTATCCACTCGAGAATCCTATAATGACTCGTCATTTACTTGCCGATCTACTTATCTTACTTTAATCCAATATGACAAATGCGAAATTTTATCTGTCTATCTGCTACGCTTTCGCGGCCCATCTTTTGATGAAATCGCAGTTCCTGCGGGCATTAAGAAAAATTTAACCGGCGACGATGACGCGGGCATCAGCTAGTAAAATTATAAATGTGAAAGTGTGTTTATTTGTTGGTTTATCAAGTGTTTCAATCACGCCGCAAAATAGCAACGGATCGACGTGATTTTTTCATCCGGGTAACTTTGAGGACCTGGACATAGGCTATTTTGTATCACGGAATATCAAAAGGTGTCCCATTTAGTTTGCTAAAGGTAGTATAATGTCATCGTGAGTCCTTAAATAAATAAATACGACCAATCACACTTGATTATTATTTGATGTTATTTTACAACCAGACACGCACCGTTATTTTTAATAGCAGAATTGACATCGTTATTTTTAATAGCACGTGACTACGCGCTATGTGCCACATAGGTATTATTATATAGAAGATTATACTAACGACTCATCATTTAAAAATCAAGCGAGACCATTTTCATTTTTTGTGTAAAAATTCTTTGCTTGACCCCGAGATGCAAGATGTTCCACGACAAAATCGCTCAAAAACAGACACACTCGCATTTATAATCTATGAAGGTATGGGTTATGGATACTTAATTTTTAAAAAATTCAGCACTTCATAATTATAAGTTCTTGATTCTCTACACCGAAAATTAATCCGTCGGTCAGGAAAGTAGGTAGTGTGTTTGTCTTCGCCTGCGGCTCTGGTATTATTAGAGCTTAATTCAGCCTCTATGCTCCGGCCTCGAGTGTAATTTTCTTCATTCTGCACTAGTAGTATAAAAAACTATTATTCCAATCAAGTCATACTAATATTAAAAATGCGAAAGTCTGTGTATTTGTTGGTTTATTAGTTTGTCCTTCAATCACGCCGCAACAAAGCTACGGATCGACGTGACTTTTTGCATGGGTATAGTTGAGGACCTGGAGAGTGACACAGGGTACTTTTTATTCTGGAAAATTAAGGAGTTCCCATGGGAATTAAGTAAAACTATTCCACGTGGACAAAGTCGCGGGCATCAGCTTACTTAGAATATAATCTGCGACAAAATGCGGTTTAAATTTAATTAAATTTGACAATGGCACATACAATGGCAATGTTTTTCGAGGACGCTTTATCAAATAAAATACAATAACTATCTCAATCATACATCGAAAAAAATGCCCATTGTCAATTGTTATTCAATGAAATACGACACTGGTATATCTAGCGCTGATCTTTCGTGATGCCAATTAGTGGCGGTTGGACGGGTAGATAGCAACTAGCAAGTATATAACAATGACAATAAAAACTAATGGTAGGTATAATTTATATTATCTAATTATTATACTAGACGAAGAACACGACTTAGTCCGCGTGGATTAAGGCTTTTGATTTCCGCAGGAACTCTTTAATTTTCCGAGATAATATTATGTAACCATAATTATAATAAATAATTATTAAGGCCTTTAAGCTATCTTCATTCCAAATTTCAGTCAAATCGGTCCAGTAATTTGGCGTGAAGGAGTAACACAAATCCAAACATACAAAAATCCAAACTTTCACATCCATACTAATATTATAAATGCGAAAGTGTGTTTGCTACGCTTTCACGGCCCATCTACCCACCAACCGATTTTGATAAAATTTGGTATAGCGGTAGATTACATCCCGGGAAAGGACATAGGCTACTTTTTATCCCGGAATATTAAGGAGTTCCCCCGGGAATCTAAAAAAGCTTAATCCACGCAAACGAAGTCGCATCATCTAGTTTATAAAAGTTGTAAGATATTGTATGTCTGTGTAACTCATAATAATGTATAGCTTACGTGTACTGAGATATAATAAGGTAAAATGTGTTTTTATGTATTTGACCCGTCATATGTTGAATCAAAAGTTTATAAGCAGTAGATTAGAACGTTTTCACATAATTAAGAGCGAAAACACAAACAAACACTACGGACTGAAACATTATGTTTGACAGGCAAAAACCTTTGCATTGAGCTGCACAGACTGGCGCGACAGAATAAAACCTGTTTCCCAATGAACATTATAGATGCGAAAGTGAGTCTTTCTGGCTGGTACGCTTTAACGGCCCATCTTATATAGAGATTGGTTGCATCCCGAGGAAGGGAAATCCACAGCATTTATCAAAGTAAAACCTAAGTACCTAAAATGACGCGAATTCGCGGGGTTTTCCTAGTAGGTACCTACTTGAAGATACATAAAATCTTTAACTGTTCCAAAAGAAAAACTATAACTATTTTTTTATTCCATTTATTCCTTATACTATAGGATATTCAGTGTCATCAGTCTCTTCCCATATTATAATAAATAAACAATAAAATCAAACTAATGGCATGTTTAGAAACACGAAATTAGTGTAGTGACATCAGGGCTATCAATAAAAGATTTTCACACTGTATTCGTCCATGACCCTATTGACCCATGTAATGCACAGAATTGAAATTCAACAAATAAATAGATTTGGCTTTTTGTTATAAAGCTCCATAATATTAAAAGCACAGAGTACAGATTAATCCCAGTGAAAAATCGATTACCTATAGTTCACGCACGAGTTGAATGCAGAGTTAATTTTAAGTATTTTGCACGCCATTGCATGGCTGATTGTAACTTGCCACCATATTATATTATTAACACCTTACTTTACTTACAATCATGCAAATAAAAAATATTCTATTCTATTCTATTCTAGAGCAAATGTACGGTGACAAATACATTTAACTCTGCATTCAACTCGCGTGCGAACTGTAGGCAATTTAGCGTCACGTCGGTGATTTCGCTACATTTGTCACAAGCCCTTGCATGAATTTTCAATTTTCCAAGATAAAGTATAAAATAATGTTGAAAAAACAATACTTCTGTTTTGTAATTTGCTTGCTATTTCTAAGTATTTTAAAACGTTTCTGACAACCCTAATTATAAAAAAAATAACCAGTTGACCTTGACATTTAATCTGCTTTTCTACACCCTCGTCGTCTTCAAAGAAACTTTTACTGAATAAATAATTCGGCCGCTGCACGTCTTTCGGAAATTGGTATAATTAGGCAATAACATCATCTAAGGCATTGCCTAATACAGTTCTAATGGTAGCAATTTAATCGAGTGTGTGTTTTAAGGCTTTTGCTCAAAATTTGTAGATAATCTAATAATTATGTAGAGTTAGTTTCCTCTGTCCTTGTACCTAATAACTATCTACTTGTAAAGCATACGCTATATAATTTTGAACTATGACACGGCGACTAGAGGACTACTAGTTACTAAGCATCCCGGCTTTATCCCAAAAATAATTAATCATCACTTCGGCCCGTAACGAGGAATGTTATAAAAAAAATGTGGCTGCTAATTGGCTGATGATGATGATGATCATTTTATAAGTAGTACATTAAAAGTTGTTTGAAAAAATATTATAAGATCGATCGTGCTACAAAAATACCTATTATTTTTTGTAAAAGAAAAACGTTAATTTAATTTATTTACTTAATTTATAACGTTAAGTAATTGTACCTATACTTATAAAAATATTATGATTAAAGTAAATAATTGCCATAAGAGTATCATATTACATTTGAATGCAAAACCTTGTCCTTATTCGCCTTTCTACGAAAATATAAAAATAAAATCTTAGCCTAAATATTAAGTATTTAATAATCATTCACGCTCAATTTGCCGGTGTTAAAAAAATAATGAAAATGTGAATTTAAGTACCTCTAGGCACGTGTTTATAATTGATGTTCAAAATAAAATAATAATATTTTATTTTGGACAACAATTATTATTTAATTTATTTTTGAAAATGGTGCTCTGGAATTTCAAAGTTTTACCTGTATCCTTTTAAATGTGATAGAAAAGAACACTGAAATTCGATTAGGAATATCAAATTAAGATATTTTATGTTTCCTTAATATGTAAATTAATTTTCCAAAGAACGTCAGTGAAATTTCCAAATTTGTGTCAAATATACAATCCTTTTCTATTATTTTAGCACTGGTCTGTATATTTTCTCATACAATTAAAAGAAAAGTTTGACTCAATCACTGATTGCTCAACACTAATGTTTAGCTATAACCCAGAAAGCTTGAATTTTGTCCTGTATAATGCAGCTAAAACTACTGGTTATAATTATTATTGTAGTAACTTGAGAAAGCAGAAACCTTGCAATTAGCAAGGTTGCCTCTGTCGTATCGTAGACCACCGCCAAGAAATAATTATTTTCAGAATATCTATCCGAACAAGGGTGGGCTTTTTGATAAAATTACTAAAATAACTATGAGTAATATACCTACTCATGTTTTATTCTAAATATCGAATAATTATATGTACTTAAATATAAACCTTGTTTGTAATCATGCGTCGCTATCACCGATATTTCTAGACGTGATAGGCGAATTGTTTACGCCGCATACTATTAATTAACAGTGTCATAAAACTATTATTCAAAAACTTAGGATGGACTACCATTACGTCAGTTATTCAAATTGGATAATCGCAGAAAATCGCGTGCGTACTGCGTACGTTTAAAAGTTGGTAATCGTCCGTTGCCTATACCGCCTTAAAACACAATTCTTGTAACTGGTTTAACGATAATTCATTTGTTATGTATCTAGACGTTACCAGTTACCATATAGTATTCATTTACCTAATTTTTTTTTGTCTAAATTGTCATTATAATAAGCCCTCCCCCTCCCGACCGAATTTTGGCCACTGCGGTAAATCTCCAGAGAGATTAGCCATCTGCGCGGGAGATAGTATAGTGCGCAAATGTGTGCGCATACACAGGTGCACTCTTTGTTCCTTTACTCTCATAGCCCGATGGGAAGGAAAATCCGACACAACCGGAGAGAGATCAGGCGCAGGACCGAATTTCTTGAAGAATTCTTCAAGAAATTTTGAATTTCTTGAAGAAATTGACATTATAATGCGGATACAGCACAACTTCTTCGTATTAAATTGGTTTGGTAGGTATACGTAGGTACCTACCTAGTACCCACTAAAAGTGTAGGTAAGCTACTTAAACTAGTACTTACAAAATTCGTGCGACGTACTATCGGTAATAAAATTAAGAACATTTGCGACCTTCCGCAGTCATAGTCATTCGAAAATGACTCAGATCTTTCAAAGATAAAAAATGTATCACTTCGTGTTTAAGTGAACAACGCAATACTCAATGTATACAATAAAATAAAAGATGAATGTATTGAATTTTAAGTGACACTAGGCTTATAGATGAATATTAGTATGAAAGTACATAATTAAGTATAAATACAATTAAAGCAAAGATTTTTTTGGATAGTATACTATATACTATAAAAAAATTAATTAATTCATTAAAAGATTACTGAAACCGATTACTGTTAGATCAAGGTAAACTAGTCGCAATAGGTTAAAAAAAATTACAAAATATCGATAGAGTAACGGGTTTACCATGTGGTAAAATAAAAATACACAGATCTTGTTTTTCAAATGCAAGTTTGCCTACCACCTTGGTTATTATGTACTTGGATAGAAACCATACTAAAATATGTATCCTACTAATCCATACTTATTAATGTTATAAAATTAATTAATTATCTGTATAATACGCTTTAACAGCCCATCTTTGCAACCGATTTTGATGAAATTTGGCACAGAGATTGATTGTATCCCGGGAAGGACATAGGCTACTTTTTATCCCGAAAATGAAGGAGTTCCCGCGGAAATGTAAAAAACTTAATGTACGCGGACAAAGTCACGGCCTCTCGGGCATCATCTACTTAGTCACTAATACATATTAGAATGCTGTTAAAAATTACCATGCTGTTATTTCATTGCGAAATTGCGAAAGTTTGTCTGTCAAGGTTGTCTACTACGCTCGCATTAACGGCACATCTGTTCAACCGATTTTGAAGTGATTTGATATAGAGATAGGTTGCTTTTATTTATCCAAGGGTTCCCAAAGCTTTTTCAAAAACCTAAATCCACGCGGTCAACCTACAAGCTTTCCCTACAAGCTTTTATGATATTTTTTCTTTTCTTTATTGTAAATCTGTCGTCAGCGTGAATTGAGTTTTTTTTTATTCCCGCGGGAGCTCCCTAATTTTCCGGGATAAAAAGTAGCATATTATGTCCTTCCCCGGGATAAGTACAACCTATCTCTGTACCAAATTTTTATCAAAATCGGTTGAAAGGATAGGTCATTAAAGCGTAGCAGACAGACAGGCATACTTTTGCATTTATAGTATTACAACTATGGATATCGTAAATTCTCAGGACAGTCCCCGTCAAATGCTAAATCATGGAATTCTTAATAAATAGCACATAAACAATGCATTTCTGCGACGCATTCCCACGTGAATTGCGTGCATCGATAGAGAAAGATGTTACTTAATGTCTGTAATGTACCTATTTAATCATTGCGTACGAATATATTATTTAACACAATATAACAATATACATATAAAAACCACCTCTATTATGTATATATTATACCTACTTACTAGCAGTGGCGCGCAGTTCATAGAGGCATGAAAGCACTGCTTACCCAAGTGGAAATACGTCAATGCTCATTTTTTCAGTCAACTATTTCAACAGTCAGTATGTATTCTAACCAATACCTACCCTAGCTTCAAACCCTGCAAGTAGCTGATGCCCGTGACTTCGTTCGCGTTGATCAAGTATTTTTATAATGCCCGCGGAAACTACTTAATTTTCCTTAATGAAAATAGCTACCTACGCCTCATGCACTTCCCCGAGACATTTTATCAAAATCTATTGTAAAGAATGGGAATGTGACAAACGAAGTCACATTAATTATTTTTAAGATACCGATACGATGTTTAATACGTCCATGACGATATTATATTCTGGGGGCAAGGGCGTGCGTCCGCCAAGACGTGCAGACAATATTATTGGGTATTTTGGATGTTTAATTCGTGCCATACCTGCTTTATTCCATTGACCGTTAAAAATCACTCAATTTGGGCGATGTCCTTGGATGTCCTTTATTGAGAAACATTACAAAAGGTTTAATTTACATATTTTAGTTTCCACGGAAATTCAACGACCAAGAAGAAGTTTTTCTAGTTCTATTTTTGTGTACAGTTTTGTTTTTAAGATTCATGTAAGTGGAACTCAAATGTTATGATTTTTAATTAATGTTTTTAACGAAAAATATTACCTTGAGTTGAGGTGACCCTATTATTATAACTGTTAAAAAACTTAACTTGAAGTTTAGTTCATATGAATAAAATGTGTATGTATTAATTATATTTTTAAAGTTATAAAAAGTCAGGTTAGCTATTAAGCACGATAATAGCTCCAGAGTCCAGCTTTCCTTAGTACGAGTAGGTTCTAAAATACTCTACACGAGTTAGTAAGTAAGCTCTGCTAAGTAAGTCTCTAGGAATTTGTTTAGAGAAGGCGGTTAGTAAAATTTGGAAAATCCAAATTAGGTAGGTAGGTAGTTAGGTACCTAGCTACTTCTCAAATTAGGTAGGTATTGTTTTTCGGCAAGTAATTACTTGGTAACAGGTACCAAAAACTTTCAACAAAAAGTTCTTCAATTCCAATCTTTTTTACCCGACTGCGGAACGCACAGGGTTATGTGTTCATCAGTCTATATATGTATATTTCCTTTGTGTCGCACTACAGACAAAACGGCTGAACCGATTTTGATGATACTTGCACCACTAGATTTGTCTTAATTTTCCGAGTGTCATAACGGAAGCCGAATTTGAGAAAAAACAAAATGGCGCCCACTAGAAGCCATATTGTAACAAATTTAAAAATGAAAGTCAATAAACTATGGCAAGTGGGGTATCGATGAATAGGTCTCGTAAAATCAGAGTTAGGTTCCCTAGACCATTTTTTCATTTTAACGATCATTTAGGATTTACGAGGTTTCAAAGGTTCATTTTTAGTGTATTCCTTTGTGTCGCACTACAGACAAAACGGCTGAACCGATTTTGATGATACTTGCACCACTAGATTTGTCTTAATTTTCCGAGTGTCATAACGGAAGCCGAATTTGAGAAAAAACAAAATGGCGCCCACTAGAAGCCATATTGTAACAAATTTAAAAATGAAAGTCAATAAACTATGGCAAATGGGGTATCGATGAATAGGTCTTATAAAATCAGAGTTAGGTTCCCTAGACCATTTTTTCATTTTAACGATCATTTAGGATTTACGAGGTTTCAAAGGTTCATTTTTAGTGTATTCCTTTGTGTCGCACTACAGACAAAACGGCTGAACCGATTTTGATGATACTTGCACCACAAGATTTGTCTTAATTTTCCGAGTGTCATAACGGAAGCCGAATTTGAGAAAAAACAAAATGGCGCCCACTAGAAGCCATATTGTAACAAATTTAAAAATGAAAGTCAATAAACTATGGCAAGTGGGGTATCGATGAATAGGTCTTATAAATCAGAGTTAGGTTTCTATGAACATTTTTTCATTTTAATGATCATTCAGGATTTACGAGGTTTCAAAGGTTGTAATCCTTTGTGTCGCACTACAGAAAAAACGGCTGAACCGATTTTGATAGTACTTGCACCACTAGATTTGTTTTGATCTTCCGAGTGTCACTATGGAGGCCGAATTTGAGAAAAACAAAATGGCGTCCACTAGAAGCCAATTAATAAATGAAAGTCGATAGGCTATAGGCAAGTGGGGTATCGTTAGATAGGTCTTTTAAAATCACACCTAGGTTCCTTAAACCATTTTTCCGTTTAAATGATAATTTAGGATTTACGAGGTTTCAAAGGAAATGTTTAAAGTTCCTACATAAATCATCTATCTATCAAACTAGGTATGATACCTATTATAAAGAGAAAAGATTTGGATTATCTCAAAAACTACTCAACCGATTTTAAAAATTATATCACTTATAGAAAGTCATTTTTAAAAAAATAAGAGATCCCTACGAAAATTGCAATAATGTGAATTCAGTCGGAAAGAATCGTCTCATCTGAGAGCTTCGTTGCGTGCGCTGAGTAAATAGTTAACCCTCTACTGCATATGAGCCCATATATGGTATGGCGATTTTATTGTTGTTTTATTTCCAAAACAATAATAACTAAGCCATTCCACATTCTTAAATCAATGTTTTGGTTAATTAGCAATAACGAAACGCAATAAATTTGTATAGGGTTTGATGCCATTTAGAAATAATGTCACTTTTGTGCGAGTAGTCGGTGAAACAAAAGACGAGTGCCTGAGAGACATTTTTGAGTATCGAAAACTACAACAAAACGTAAGTATTTGTAAATAAAAAAAATAGATTTATAAAGTGAATACCGCCTTCTTTACCTATCAATAATAATTATCTAACTTCTTACCTATTTCCTATTATTTTCATCCACTTTTATGTCGATACCATATATGGGCTCATATGCAGTACGACGAAAATACGTTTGGACATATATGGTATCGTATGCACTCAGACTTATTTTCATCAAGAATAAAAAAATCAAGTGCTTTTATGTTTTCGCTTTTTCCCCATTCCCTTGTCATAACACCATTGTTTTTTTTTTGCTTTTGTTTGGCAGAATGGACACTGCTTGCTTCTATGGTAAAAACAAATACGCTAATCCTATTCCGGGTGATGGTTGTCTAAGTGACGATGATGGGTTGAATTCCGATAGCGAAGTACCTTCAATACCTGTCCCAGTCAGAAGACCCATTATAATACCTGAAAATATTCCTCTAGCAATACTTGTCAAGGAAAAAAAACTGACTAAGAAGCCTCGCAAAACGCCAGCAACTAAGACGGAATGGAAAATCAAACATCTGGATCCATACATATAATCCTGACAACTTCACCTTCACGGGCGATATTGAGCTTCCATCATGCATTGTGGAGCTGAATACACCAGCTGAATTCTTTAAATATCTTTTCAAGCTGTCTTGTTACATTTCACGACTAATAATAATAAATATTACTTTTGTTTATCTCAGATAATGTTCCTTTTCTACTTTGATATTTTTTTGTTTGACTGCATACGATGCCATATATGTCCAAGCGAGTTTTTGTCTCAGTGCATACGAGCCCATATATGGTATCGCAGTTTTTTTTCTACATTAAACAACTTTTTTATTTTTTTTCGATTTATTTGTCTTAATCAAACTTAAATAAAGCAATATCCACAAAAAAAAAATTTTTTTTTCATCTCCTTAATAATTCATGCAGTAGAGGGTTAAAGTTACACGAAAATAATGTATGGTGGAATAGTTTCTCTTAAAAAGTTCTATAAAAAAGTCCGCGATAGCATAGGTATATCTAACTTTTAAGGCTGACTAACAATAAACATTTTTATGATTTTCAAACTTGGTTTAAAACTATGCTTTACTTGTGAAGGTGTTTTTACCGACATAGTATTAATCCTTATCAAAATAAATATGTTCGTCATCTTCAGTATTTAATTAAGATAAAAATTGCTCTGTACACCATTTAATTTAGATGAATATTTTATGAGATATCATAGAAATACAGTAACGTTCAACAGAAAATGACGCGGCCGGCAGCGGATAGAAAAGGGTGAAGGTGGGGCGCGTACCTACTCTCACAATATAATATTACGGTAGTAACTTAATCATTGTAAAAGCTTAATGTGACGACAACCAGTCTCAAAAAACTTGATGATTTGTACTCCTTCAATCGATCAGTCAAAAAATCAATAAATTCATCAATGCCACATGCAGCGCATATTCGACTTACATAACTTACGACTAAAATTTAATGTCTATCAAAATATTGGTTCCGACTTTGCTACGTACTAAATACGTACAAATTGTGTTTTTGAAAATACTTTTTTTGCATTGTTCACGGGCATTTTCGTAAGTGGCCGACGTTCATTGGCTTACGAAAGCGATTGGACGCGGTAAATGCCGAGGTCTCGTGACGTCGCGTCGCTGCGATAGGACTCTCGAAAATTAATTCACTCTCTCTGTCGAAAAAATAGCAGATTCACGAACTTTACCAAACCAAATTTATATTAGCATTATAACATATTATGCAAATTTGATGATGGTTATGGTGATCATTATGGTAGTCATTACGAATAAATGAATCCGCTGCTTATTCACATGCTCTAAAATGCTACCACAAAATCTATAATAGTACCTTTGGTACAACTTCGGGCAGAAAAAACGTCGCCTGTTTACAATAAATACTGAACTAAAAAGTTTGAAATAAAAAAGTAATTTAATAAAACAAAAAACCCGACTGCTTGGATACCAAAAAGTATAAAACAAGACATGTATTGAAGTATTTCATTATTATCAATTTACATCGTATAATAATATTAATAAAATTTATCACGGCGCAGTCGCACGTCCAATAGCTAACATTTACCTTAACGTGCGACTGCGCCTTGATAAATTTTATTAATACGATGTAAATTGATAATAATGAAATACTTCAATACATGTCTTGTTTTATACTTTTTGGTATCCAAGCAGTCGGGTTTTTTGTTTTATTAAATTACTTTTTTATTCCGAGTTAAACTTTGCACCGAGGTGGTTGCATTTTAAGCTACCTACGACTTACCTACCTATTTTGTGCTACGATAATTGAACCTGGCACCTGTAAGGCACAGCTGTTAGGTGACAAATTTTGAAAATCCTTTGGCTTTTATCTTTCCTTCGAACTCCGTAGAACCTGTCAGGATGTAGGTCCCTGCCCCCCTAGCCAAGTTACATACCTACCTTTCTATAACTATGACTGACTATTCTCTTTCTATAATCGTTAACGCTTTAGCGGAGAGAAAGAAATAAGTGAATAACTAGTCTATGGGTAGCGTTTTTAATCGCTTTCGCTAGAGCGCTAACGATTATACAAAGAGAATTGACACGAAACGTATGTAACTTGGGTATAGGGGGGCTGTTACTACCTATCACTGTAGATATAGATACCAGCTACATCTAATAGTTTTGTTAAAATAAGGAATCGAAATGGTTTGTCAATAGTTGGATGAGATAAGATAAGATATTTCTTTAATGCAAAAATACACGTGAAGAGTTCTTACAATATTTTTGGAAACAGTGTACCTACCTACTACCAAACATGGCGTGCAATCATTAGCTATTCACAGCATAATATTATTCTATTTATTATTACCTACGTGATGCAATTTAATTTGGAAGGATATAAGAGCACATCCTTCCTTCAAATTTATTTTATCCATCCATGATATCCCCAGAAAACCACTATAAAAGGTCATGAGTCATGACCCTGAGCAATGAGGGTAAAGATGAAGAGAGTGTGTTAAAAAGTGCATTAACGTAGATTTTACCATTTATAATAAGAAACATTTAATCTTTTTCCAGGTTTGCTGACGAGGAGGAGATGGGAGGCAGTTCGTCGTCTGCAGCGACGGCTTCGACGACTGTGCGTCCGTCGATGGCTCCCCCCGCAAAGACTTCGAAACCTACCACTATGAGAGCGCCGATACCGCCCAGGTAAAATGCCAATTTTTTTTTATTCCACTACAAGTTTGCCCTTGACTGCGATCTCACCTGATAGTACCTAAGTGATGATGCAGTGTAAGATGGTAGTGGGCTAACCTTGTAGGTGTATGGCAGTTAGGTATATTAAACCCATATCCCTAGTCGGTTAAATAATTATTGTAAAGTATAAACTAAATGACCCGACTTTATGTACCTAATTCAAAGACTTTAAAATCTACTTTTTATTAAACTATAAATAACACGATCACGGTTGATTAACGGTTATCCGTTGAAAAATTCCGGCTCACATCTCCGGACTATTCAGATCTTCAGGATCTGAATCAGAATGTGTCACCCAGTGTCATATTATAAGATTAAGTATTCCAAATTGCATTCACATCAGTCTAGTAGTTTCAACCAGATGTAAATTTTTATAAAAAGAAAAAGAAAAAGAGTTGTGCCCAAGACTTTTCAGTCAGTTTCGCCTTTTTTTCATAAAAAGGTTATAAAATACCAGAATTACCTACAGAATAAAATTACAGACATACCTATCCACAGGTACGCTGTACCTACACAATTCCACACTGTAGTCTCATATTCCCAAAATCATTAGCCTTAACACTAATTATATTTTGTACTTTGGTCCATTATATCGCAGTTTCAATAACCGCAAAAACTGCTAATTATTGCTTACGCTACGAATTTTAAAAAAACGTGGAAAATTAATTTAAAATCGTCCGTCATTAAAATCATCGTTAGTAAATTATAATTATTATTAACTAGTGGTTCGCAGTTCGCACCGAATAGGGGTGATGCCTTCAGCCTTTGGTATATCAAAAATAAATTCTTTGTAACTGATTATTATAAAGAGGGTCTTCCAAAAGACCTAAAATTCACATCTTCGGTTAGTTTTAAGTTTGATAACCATTTTAAAATAGATATAGAATAAAGAAAAGAAGTGCGTTGAAACTGTGAATTTCATACAATTTCCATGTGCGTTTTTGAGTTTGATAAAGAGTTGCTGATTTGATTGAGTGGTCATCATCCTTATTGAGACCTTGCATCCTTTAAGTTCATAGACGTACTTGAGCGCCATATAAAATTAAATGATCATTGAACAGCGCCATCTAACTAGCCTAATAAAAAACCATAGATATTAGTTGAATAGAACCGAGGGGCCCGTAGCCTATAAGGCAGGCCCTAGCCGGTTTACTCGGCTTCAAGATTTTCACCGGGGCACAATGTTGCCCCGCGCTCCACCCGGGTAAGGAGGCCCAGCCTCGAGGCCCGTACCCCCGATTGGCCCTGACGGGCCAACCGGAGAAGACCCACAACACACATAGAACCGTAATTTCTTACAAACTTTAAAGTAGGTACGTAACTAATAATTGATACAGAACGACACAGCTATCGCCTATCTCCAATAGATTTAAGTACTCGTACATTCCTGAATTTCATACAAGCCGTCAAGTTCCAGGGATCCTATATTTTTTTTTGTTTTATAATGATTGTTCATCCACAATTAATTATCCAAATTCCAAACATCAAATGTATCTTAAACTTAAGGAGTACCTACCATGAAATCTAACTGTGATATTCAATGGTTTGTAAGGTAGCCATTGCATTAACCCTAAGGACATACTGTACCGAGAGAGATAATAATATTTTCATCCCACCATCTCGGAAAGAGTATTTTTACTCTTCGATATCTGAAGGTAAAAGCCGTTATTATCCTCTAGAGGATAAAGTAAATTGAATTTAGAACATCGTGTGCACGTTGATAAATATCACTCGTCTATGAAGTTTGTGAATTCAAAACATCATTAAAACCTATTTACTTGTACCTCTATGGTGCCGAATTTCCATACAATCGTTTTTAATTTGTTAAAAACTCACACTCGTAACCTTCTTGGTGTACTTTTTTAATTTGCTTTGCGCGCACCATTTTCTTTCACGTCATATTGTTTAAAATTAAAACCGATTAAAAACAAGAAAATTGAAAATAAGTGAAAAACCTAAAATGAGTGATTCTAGTGACAAAGAAATTAACAGAATTGAATTTAATCTTGTGATTTTTTTTGCATTTAGTCATTTCCTCGCTGAGGTGGGATGAAAAGTTACCTTGTGATTTTTTTTTGCATTTAGTCATGTCCTCGCTGAGGTGGGATGAAAAGTTACGTGTTGCACTCGAGTGAAAAGATTTTTCACCTCGTGCTCTTTTGATTCCCTCGCTGACGCTCAGGATTCTAATTTTTGAATCACGAGCGGAGAATCCTTCGCTTGCTCGGTCATCAAAATTGAGCACGCGGTTAAAAAACAACTTTTCACTCTTGTATAACAAATAACTATTACATAGTTAGTAGTTACCTAAGTATTACCTTACTTCAAAGACATCTTTTTCTTCATGATGAATAAAAGTAAATGATAATAAGTTGCTTTTAAAAAATAAGCTGTCTAGGTTTAGGTACTGGTTAGGATGTTAGATAGAGAAGATAGTTCGAAAGTCGTTCGTTGGAATGAGCATTCTATTCTATTACCTACAAAATTAGATTTTATTTTTATGCCTATAGGTAATGTGCTATTTTAATAAAAGTATGAAGTATCTATATAACCTACAGCCGATTATTAATTATATACAAAATTAATCCTGCATCAAATTTAATTAAGTATGTAGCTTGGCCCTCAAAGCTATAGTAGCTGTAAAGTGTAGATAGTTATTGGTACGGCCATACGTATCATATTTCACTGCGCTACAAGAAAACGCTTTTAGCGTATAGAATCCTCTTAAATATAACTACACTAGCGGCACGCTATGATGGCCGGTTGACACATTACAATAGGTCAATTTATTCTCGAACAAAAAACAATTAAGTTTTTTTAAATTTATGAATCTCTGCACATCACTATCGTCATAGCTATCGTCAATAAAGTAATACAATTATTTCCTTCAAAGTCGTTATCAATTAATACGGAACGTTTGTCCAACCGGCCATCATAGCGTGCCGCTAGTGTAAGTCGGGATTATCCTAATGGACGTAAAGAACAAAAATGAATAAAAATACCTAACGACTTACATGTAACAAATTTACTAATTATACCCTAATTCATTTTTAACAATTTTAACCACCATGGAGAACAAATCGCAAACATTAAAAATTCTAAAACGGCAAATTAAGACTTTTGTAGGTAGATAATACGTAACCTACAAAAAAGGTAAAACAGGTCTTTCCAAACCTAAAATTATGCTTGGAAAACCTAATGGTTTTAACACAAAATTATACCTAAAGCATGATAAAAAATTCTTAAAACAATGGAGTGCGCAAAATGTAAAACCATTAATTCAATATATATTATATATGTATGGTATACACGCCTACTCGATTTTAATCATCGGACAAAAATAAAAACTTTTAAGGACATGAACAGTAACTGCCCTCCGATTCGGGACAATGTGCAGGATTTCCGTTTTTACAGTAAGGTTTAAAAATTAAAACCGAAATTACTATGGATTTGTTATTCCGAATAAGGTCAAGGTTAAAATGTCTATAAAAACAATACGTTTATTGTTTAAATCTTGAGCGTCCGGTTTCCTCTTTAAGCACTACTCCATTTTGACGTTCCGTTTTATCCATGCCTAATAATAATCTTGTTACCCTACATGAATACCATATAAGTTACCTTAGTCACTATATTAAGAGTGATTTATTTTTGATCAATTAAATAGTAATGAAAAGGAAATGTATGTTGTGTTTTTATTATTTTTGTTAGTTGTCAAGCCTCAAACGAACAAAGCATTTTCAAATAACCACTGCGTTTAAAGGAACGTAACGCCCTCTGGCATTGCATCTGTCTGCCATCTGTGGTCGCATAGTTAAACAAACTCGCTAACCAAAACGTTTAGCGCCATCTGTTGTCGAATAGTTGAAAAGACTCGCTAGCGCCATCTAGTGTGGCAGCAGTACAATGTAGCGTGATTTTTAAAGGAATTACATAATTCTTGCAAATGATAGTTTTATTATTCTAGTATTATCCTCATCCATGCCCAAATAATGCAAAGATTAATTATTTTCCTGAGAAACGTGGTTAGCAATACTTAAAATATTTTTTTTAGACTCGCTCACCACAACAACTAGTGCCATCTAGTGTGGGAAAGCAGTTTTTTGGTGAAACTTCTTTTATTTATGTTCTCAGTTTTCAGAGCCTTCAGACTCCTGAAACTTTTTTATCTGAAAACTGTAAAATATAAAAATTACAATAATAAAGAGTTCATTGCTGCACATTAATTTTTGATATCTAGGCAAGCTCCCATAGTTGCGCTGGTCAAGTCCCTGCTTTTCTTTCATGATGTAATCGTTTTGAAATCGAGGTATTAATTATTGTTTTGAGTTAATCAATAATTAATTGTTTTCCCATAAGCTTTACTAAATTTATTGATTTCCCACATTAAGCCGGCCAGGAAGTGGTGGTAGATGGTTCGGGCAAAGTACGGGGTTGGAATCCTGGGCACGCCTCTAACTTTTAAGAGTTTTTTTTAAAATCTATATTCATTATAGAGGGTTTGTTCAATATTGAATACGCCACCCTCATAGGAACAAAGTCATTACTTCACTGCCTATGCTTAACCTGTCTTTTATACATCTCGTACAAACCTCTGGCCTCCTCTGATGAGGAGTAAGCCAGGACACTGTAACATACAGAAAAATCCCGCAAATCAATATTAAACCTAGTAAAAGTTACTGTTATATTATTGACCGAGCGAAACGAAGGTCTCTGAGTCTACCTACTTGAGTGAATTTGCACTTGTCCGTCCGTCCGTCCGTCCGTCTGTCAGAGCCTTATAACTTCTGAATTACTGAACGTAATTACTACAAACTTAAATATAAACCCATGGCCTCCAGCCGAATATTGTTTAAAAAGTTATAAAAATCTTTATTTCAGGGGGGCTCTCATAGAAGCGAATGCGAAGTAATAGTAGATTAGTAGCCAAGGGCTGTAAAGCATCAATTGCAGCCCGAGATATTTAGGCGCACGAGCACAGCGAGGGCTAACAAGGGACAAATACTAAAACTAGATAAATAATATAAGGAAACGAAATTATTTAATTTTTAATGAGCTTCAGTACTTTTAACAGACCTTCACAATGATGTCAATAGATGGCGCTCTGTAAAAGTTTATTCGTTTGTGAGCGAGGTCTCAGTTCGGGCGAACCACTAGTCATATTTTTGTTTTAAGTAAAAATTAGTACTTATAGGTACATACTACATATATATATTAACAACGGCTTCATTACTGTGAAGATAAATATCTTAAGGCGTCAGCGGAGGGTGAATTGCTCATACAAACGTAATACCAAAATAATTTGTAATTCGAGCATATTTCCTCCATATTATACGATTATTAAGATTGAACTTGTATTTATCTAGATCCCTGGATAATTATTTTTTAAAATACTTTCCCAAAATTAAATGTAAACACATTGCGTTTTGCATGTTTTTACGACATAAACGACATGTTTTCTCCTTATTTGTTTCATATTAAAACCAACGATATCTCACGTACTAATTGATCAGGAACATAGCCTATATTGTCAAGTTACAGAATAACAACACGAAGTTAAAAACACAACAATTTTTCATTCATCATTTTTGGTATTCACGGAACAAGACTAAATGTATAACAAATTCTGTACGCTCATATTGCTATCGCGCTTGCACGCGTTCATGTGTCATCAGCCAAATAGGGATAGCAATATACCGGCAAAATTATATTTGCGGTTCGAGTAGAGGTCAAAAAAAAAATTCAAAATTCTAACGTTTTTTATTCAAATAAACTTTTACAAGTGCTTTCGAATCGTCAAATGAATCTACCACTGGTTCGGAATGCCATTCCGAGCCAGTTGAGTCCGAGCGAGTTGCGAGCGGTGTTCGCCGGCCTCTTAAGGCAATTTGGGAGTTTATTAAGTTTTGAGAACTCAAAGGTGTGTGAAGTATACCGATTCAGTGTTGGCCATTTCAAATCAAGTCAAATCAAATCAAATGTTTTTTATTCAAATAAATTTTTTCAAGTACCTACTTTTGAATCGTCAAGTGAATCTACCACGTTCGGAATGCCATTCCTACCGAGAAGAACCAGCAAGAAACTCGGTGGTTGCTCCTTTTAGATATAATTCATTTACAATTATCTACTTAGGTATATCAATGTGTACATAAGTAACCGCTGTCCTTAGCATTGCTGGAGCGATCAAATCCAAGCTCCTCTATCATTTACATAATCTTCAATAGTATAATAAGCTTTTTTCAGGAGCATACTTTTAATGGATTTCTTAAACTTGTGTATAGGCAAGTTTAAAATAGGTTGTGGTATTTTGTTATAGAAAAGAATGCTCATTCCTACGAATGACTTTCTGACTTTTTGAGGCGGAGCGATGGAGTCACGAGCCTATTACGGCCTCTAGTTTGCCTATCGTGCAGATCGCATATTTTTTTGTAATTATGGATGTGTTGTTTTACAAAAATTATATTACTGTAAATATATTGCGAGGCTACTGTTAGAATACCAATTTCTTTAAATTTCTCTCTAAGGGAATTACGCGGTTTTAAATTATAAATTGCACGTATTGCCCTTTTTTGTAGTACAAATTTTTTTTGAATATCTGCCGCTTTACCCCACAGTAAGATTCCGTAAGACATAATGCTATGAAAATAAGCAAAATATAAGTACAATCCTGGCAGTTTCGATGTCAGTTAACTGTCGAATCTTTCTGACAGCGTAAGCAGCAGAACTAAGCTTGCCAGCAAGTGTTGATATATGGGTGCCCCATTGAAGCTTTGCGTCTAAGGTCACCCCCAGGAACACAGTAGTATCTTTTAACCCCCGACGTTAGTAGTATTTTTAACCCCGTATATTGTTTTTACCGACGTAAAAAGAGAGGGGTGTTATAAGTTTAACGTGTCTGTCTGTGTATCTGTCTGTGGTATCGTAGCACCCAAACGGATGAACCGTTTTCGTTTAGTTGTTTTGTGTCATAGATAATTTTATCCCGAGTGTTCTTAGCCATGTTTCATGAAAATCTGTTCAGCCGTTTGAAGATGTCTGTGTATCTGTCTGTGGTATCGTAGCTCCCAAACGGATGAACCGATTTTCGTTTAGTTTTTCTTGTGTCATAGATAATTGTACCCCGAGTGTTCTTAGCCATGTTTCATGAAAATCTGTTCAGCCGTTTTTAACCCCCGACGCAAAAAGAGAGGGGTGTTAAAAGTTTAACGTGTCTGTCTGTGGTATCGTAGCACCCAAACGGCTGAACCGATTTTCGTTTAGTTTTTGGTTAACAGTACTTATCTATATTGTTTTTTTTTTCAGACCAACTCCCGTGTCATGGGCGAGCGTAGGAGCAGACACAATGCCGACTCGATATACACTGCGGCCGAATAACGAGATACCGTTCGTTTACACCACGGCCATCACTCTCATCGACCAAATAGGCATCAAGATCATAAGGACTACAGAACTCGTAACCGACATACTGAAAAACACTGTAAGAGCTGTGGTAGGATAATATCGTGGAGGAGAGACGCTCTTATTGTAATGATTAACTGTAAGGACGACCGCAAATTATAATATCGGTACCTACTTATCATACAAAATTATCTACCCTTCTCTTAAGCAGTGGCGGGGCAAGACCTAAATTTGATGTGGGCAAGATACATTTTGCGAGGCCCCCTGATGGATGACGCAAGAGGACGGATTTTGTTGAAAGAAAAATTTTGCAGCTACACTGAACAAATTACATTGTACTTTTTACTATGCAAACATAGGTAAAAAGTACTAAGTTTTTCTGGTAAAAATTACCAAGTATAGTTGGTAAAAAGTACAAAGTTACCTACTTGGTAAAAAGTGCCAAGTACACTTGGTAAAAAGTACCAAGTAAATTAATTTTTATTCCAAACCGTATTTTATTATTAATAATCACTTTGTGTATTATGTGCAAATTAATATTATTTAATTTTTAATTCAATTAATTCAGTTTTTTTTTTAAATATATAGTCACTTATATCAACATTAGATGAATTTCAAAGCTTTTATTCAACTTCACCACGTCGTTATAATATTGTTTTAACATTAAAAATATAATATATGGTGGCCCAAATAGTGGCGTCCAAAGAAAAAAATTTGATTCTTCGTACTTAGACCTATCAGAAAATACCCTATGTATGTTCAGCGATTTTTGGTAGTTTTCGAGTTATAATTTTTTAAAGTTTTTTTTAGGAGATGTCTGAAGGAGAGAGTGTTAAATTTTTTTTCTTTTTATTTAGTGGTTTTTTCCGAACTTTTTTTTTGTGAACAAGCTTGCTATGAAGTGTAATACTTTGCATAAAATAATTACCATCTTAACACTAACATAAGTCGGAAAATTTTTGGTCGTAAGTGAAAAGTTTGCGTTCGACAGTGGTAGAGTCCAAATTTCAACTTTAGATTAAAAATACTTAAACTTGTACTAATACTATACTTCATAAAACAGATGAGCCGTGAAAGCGTAGCAGACAGACAGACGGACAGACAGACAGACAGACACACTTTCGTATTTATAATATTAATATGGATTTTTGTGCTAAATACTTAAATTCAGAAATTTTCTACAGCAATAATAGTCCAGGCGAATTAGCTTGTTTTGAAACGAAAAAAAACAAAATTGTTAACAGGATGGGAACAGTTGGAAATGGTAAAGTGGCGTATAATAAACGTAAAAAAAAAATGCGTGAGCAGGGGCGTTTCCAGATAAACATGGGGGATGAAAATGGGTGGAATTTTGGATTATTGTGATTTCCGGCGAAAGTTGAAGTTGGAGAGCAAAGTGTACAATAGAAAAGCGGTAGATCATAAAAAGATCTACAACTTTTGTGTTAATAATTTTTTCACATAACCTCAAAATCTCTGAGTAAAATGCGAAAATCGTTTTTATCGTTTTTTATTTTTCATTTACACAAAAATAATTTTATTTTGACGAAACTTGGTGAAAGTATACCTTTTTGTGTCTGAAATATCCACAATTTTTTTCAGATAAATATATTAAGAGACTTCCGAGATAATCACGTTTTTCGGCCCAAAAAAATATTTTTCAAATTAAAATTCTCCTTAGGAAAATTGTCGAATTCTTTCAGGTCGCAATTTTTTCGTTTTGAGTTATACTTTCTTGTGAAATAATAAAAAAATACAGTCCCCATTTAGAAACATGCTCAAAAATTGGAAAAATCAAAAAATGAATTTTGCAACCATCCTTTTTTTACTAAATGTTAATAATTTGTTTAAATTTTCAAATAATTCTTAAAAACTAATTGCACTATTCAATTGTAAGGAAAAAAATACAAATGATCCTTAGTTTTATTATTTGATAAAAAACTTAATTTTATATTTACATTAAACTACAATCATTTACAATTAGTAAATGAATAGTTTACATTAATCGTATTGTTGTAATTATTTTGTATATATTAGTGTATCATAATTATGTTTTATATAAATAGTATAGGTTAGTTTATTTAAATATTAGTATTTAAGTTTATTTTTATTTTTGCACCACCTCCCGTTGTCCTTTTCTCCATTTTTTCCCTAGCGCTAAGGTTGTCTGGAAGAGATCGCTGTTTAGCGATAAGACCGCCTTATTGTACCTATATTTTAAGTTTCCTTGTACTTATCTTGTTTCTTTTGTGTTTTTGTGGTGTACAATAAAGAATATACATACATACATTACATACATGTTCACAAAAAAATTTGAAAAAAAAACACTAAATAAAAAGAAAAAAATTTAGAAAGTAAGTTTAAAAAGGATGAAAAAAAAATCTTTTGTTAACAAATTTTTAAATTAATAAATTTACAATTTTTGAAATTGTTTATCTATTCCAAACATTAGTAAATCGGCGTCTGATCAATTTTATATGCATAAAAGGGTAATTGAAGAAGTATAATTATTTTTAAAATAATTTGAAGTGGTCGAGACTTGTCCAACCACCACCACCAAGAAAAAAGAATTCTTAAAAAAAATAAAGAAATACGTTGTTTTTGCTTGAATCCACGTCGCAATATTTACAAACAAGTGCTGAGCCTTGCGATGCGTTGCCGGCTGTTGTCGGCGACGCCGACTCGATTGTCTATTAATTTTTAGTTCTTAGAATCATGCAATCGATGTTTGTTTTTACAGATTATTTTAAATTTAAATGTTAAAAGAATAAATATTATAATAACATGGTGAAATGAAATAAAGGCTTTCAAATCCATCCAATGTTGATTTAATTGATTATTTATTTTAAAAATAACTGAATAAATTTAATTAAAAATAAAATAATATTAATTTGCGCATAATACTATATAGTACACAGAGTGATCATTTACAATAAAATACAGTTTGGAAAAAATAAATAAATATTTTTTACCAAGACAGCATACTTGGTACTTCTTACGAGAAAAACTTATTACTTTTTACCTATGTTTGCATAGTAAAAAGTACTTTGTAATTTTCTCAGTGTAGATTTTTAAAAAACGAATGTGGTAGGTTAGTATTGCCAGATACTTGCTAACTGGTGTTTTTATTATTTATTGCTAGATGAGTAATTATATCTATATAATCCATATTTGCGTTCGCGGGCCTTCGAGGCGCGAGGCCCCTTGGACCGCGAGGCCGTAGGCGGTGGCCCACGTCGCCCACGCCCTCCGCCGCCTCTGCTCTTAAGAGACCTGCAATTGTCTTGAGCCATTAGTTAGTTGCTAAGAGTGCTTAGTTCAGATAAGCGCTAAGTAAGTCCTGTTTTAAATAAAGCACGTCCTTTGTAATTTGCGGAGTCTTTATTTAAACAAGTTGGATCTAAAAGCCTGAGGCTTGGTCTGAACTTTTCTTCTGAACTTGATCTTCTTCTTTTGGTCTGAACTTGGTTTGAAAAGATATTTATAGTTTGAACTTTTGATATTTCGTAAATAAATTGTTATTAAGAAAAAAAGTAACGATGTTAAAGATTTAAATTCAAAAATTAATTACAATAATTAGTACTTAATTAAAATAATTAAGTACTAATTGTATTGAATTTAAATAGCAATAGCTTAGGTAGTTAGGTAGCTGCGACATAAAATTGCCAGTGCACTTTTTACATTAGAACTACCTATTTGTTGGATTGCTATCCACAAATATTTTTATTTTTTAGCTTAATTACACGATGTAATTACACATTTCGACATAATGAACATGTCAATTTAGCATTTCGAAGGAAATTCCTCTATTATAACTTAAATATTCTGTAACATTAAGTTATTGTTATATCTTAAATGGACAGCGTATAAAATAAAATCATAACACAATATTTTTACACATCACATATTTTGATAACAATACGAGATTATTAATATTAAGAATCTTAATGACTGCTCTCTGATTAATAGACTAGACTAAGACTTAGTATATTACTAGTATCATCTCGGAAAAAGTTACTGCCACTGGGCCGAGCCCACACTTTGTCCATAACAAAAATATTATGTACGTACGGTCTATCTCCTCATATTCATATTCCTATGCGATAAGATTTATATATTCTGTCGTTAAGATGAATCAGCATTTAATATGCAAATAGGTTACATATCTACTTAGTTTAGAACCTAATTATCCATAGTAATACCTATTATATAAATGTCTGTCTGTCTGTCTGATCCGCTTTCACGACCCATCTGTTCAACCGATTTTGATGAAATTTGGTACAAGGAAAGGGTGTATCCCGGGGAAGGACATAGGACTTTTTATCCCGGAAAATTAAAGAGTTCCCGCGGGAATCAAAAAATTAATCCACGCGGACGAAGTCGCGGGCATCATCTAGTAATATATAAAATAGAAACAAATTCATCTCATATCATCATAATATTATGTAATTAAAAACATAATATAGGCTTAAGCAGATTCTATACGTTTTTAAAAAACTCAGGAACTGCGTTAAATTAAGAGAGTAGGTAGGTACTAGGTAGCTACACTAGCTACTGCTAGTTATGTATAAATTGTGAAATATATTATAATTTCATTAGATTAAATATTAAATTATTGTTTGTAAAGATTAATTCGTGCAAAATAAATATGAATTGAGATGCTCCACTCAAATAGATATTACCTACTTACTACTTAGGTATAGCTTAAGTATAAGATTATTATTTTTTTAGTTAATGAAGCAGTGACTCAATAAACATAACTATTTTTTATTTATTTCGTTTGTTTTATTCAATTGTTTTACACGCTACGGCCTACGACGGACGATCTCTGCAGATATAATCATACCTACGAGTTAATCCATGAAAATATGCCCTCCACTTATTTATTTACGGGATGCAACTCGCTTTCGCGTACTCGCGTCATGTAATTTTTTTTAAAATATGGGCCGTGATCGTCGAAGCTTAGCAGACATACAGAGTAGGTAGGTACAGAACTACAGACATTTATAATATTAGTAGATACCTACCTATGGATTAGTGTCACTTAACTTTGTTTCACAGGATTAATTAGTCTATCGTAATAGGCACACTAAGTAAGTAATTAAATCCTATGAAGAACTAGTGACTGTAGGTAAGTACCTACTTATGCGCTTGAAAACACGCGCTGGCGCTTGAGCGTCTACTCGAATCAGAATAATATCAAAACTACTTTCATATTATTAGGAATAATATTGGCCATTGCGCTCCAACTGTTGGCCTGGCCGGGTGGTAAGGGTAACTAGTAACTACCAGAATGCGGAAGATCCGTATACCCATTGACTTCCGCACACTGTGCCAATTACATTAAATCCATACTAATATTATAAATGCGAAAGTGTGTCTGTCTGTCTGTCTGCTACGCTTTCCCGGCCCATATTTTCAACCGATTTTGCTGAAATTTGGTATAGAGGTAGGTTATATCCCGGGGAAGGACATAGGCTACTTTTTATCCCGGAAAATTAAGGAGTTCCCGCGGGAATCGAAAAAACTTAGTCCACGCAGACGAAGTCGCGGGAATCATCTAGTTAATTATATAGGTACAATAAATAATATTAAAATTTAGAAATAAAATAAATAATATGAAAAGAAGAGCCGCATGATGCTGCGAAAATGGGCAAGTGATTTACTGCGCAATTAGGTAGGTAGGTATACGTATCCAGATTCTAGTGATATACCTAGCTACAGGCGGGCGCGTGGTTTTTTTTTGAGTTATTCTTCTTACCTAGGCATACTTCTTAAATCCTATGTTTTCACCTACCTACGAGTTCCAACAGTATGTTTAAATCCAATCCATCCAAGATTATACTTAAACCACTCTACTTCGTGGGCATGCAAAATGCTTTTGCTCTACAAGTGCGAGTAGGAGCCGCTTGCACAGCACTGCCTAAATTCATTCTAATTAAACTTTGTGATGCTGTCATTTTTTGATAGGTCTATTCCGGAGTTGACATGAAAAGGACAGGTATTAGAAAATTTTACTTAAACACGTTTAGCGGCCTTGCGCAAGTGGGCCTTAATTTTCAAAAGTATAGGTACCTACTGCTGAGGCTGGATGTTTTGTACATGATCGCCTACGAGAAATTACATAGCATTTGCTACGAGTCGCAAAATTCTATGGAGGCGGAAGTGCTAAGGACACGTGCTAGAGTGCCTAAACCAAGGAAGTAGGAACTCTCTACTACTACTAAGGAGTTAGGAATTTAGGGCCAGCGAGACTCGATAGGGCATGAGGGACCATCTCAATGCAAAAACTCCTTGAGTGTTTTTGTCTTACGAACATTGCCTTATAAAGACGGGAAAAGACGTACCTAGGAGAATAAGTTTATGAATAAGATAAACAAAATACTCTTGTTGTTGTTAACCGATTGACGTTCACTGCTGGACATACATAGATCTCTTGCAAGGAATTCCATAATATGCCGCGGTCTTGCCGCGCCGCGACCCCTGGATCCAGCGGGGCTCCCTGCGACTCGTTTGACGTCGTCCGTCCGTACTTGGTCTGCAAACACTACGATATCTAGTGCGAGGTCATTCCAGCACTTATCGGCCCCAACACCTATCGGTTCTTCGAACTATGTGCCCTGCTCATTGCCACTTCACGTCGAGCTAGTTACGTCAGTAACTTAGGAGCCTACAGTACTCCAGCTCGTATCCAAATTTTTCCCTCGCTTCACTGCCCGGCCGTGTAGCCGCCCGCACCGCGCACCGCAGCTATTTCACTCGCAATATTTCAGAATTTAATTTCTAACAACGAAAAAAAAACATTATTTTAAATTCAGATCACATAGTACACGTATTGTACTAAGTTGAGTTTCTATGCACAGTTTAATTAGTATAGCTAAAGTATTCATTGACTACTGCGGTTTATTTGTTAAATTCAGAGGGAAGTTTGTGATTTTTTTGTATCGAGAAAATTTTTAGTAATCGTATTTTCACATCGCATAGGACTCAGTGTATATCCTTAACTTTACTACATATTTATTTCAATATTATTGATTCAATACTTTTATTGATATGCAGGTTCAAACGTGAGAGGTTGAGCAGTTTTTTTGACACGCAGACACCTTACACCTATAAACCCTTAAGTTCTTCTGCGGATTTCATCATTTCCTATACTCCTGTAGTTTTTGCATTCGTTAAGAAAAACCTCGCGCCTATACATATACAGCAGCTGTTCTTATTCAAGAAGTAAAAGATTAACTGTATTGTGGCAAAAAGTGAAAGCAGATATTATACAAAAAACAGAAGCTGTACTTTCCTACTTACTATCAGCTAACCGTAAAAAAGTTCTAGTTATTTTACTTTCACATAGTTGGTCCCTACCCAGTTGCGTAATAAGTAAATAATGTGACGAGCTACCTAAAGCGCAGTGGTCTTATATTAGGTATACTAGCAGATGCCTGCGACTTCGTTCACGTGAAATAAGTCTTTTAAAGTCCCACGGGAACTCCATAATTTTTCGGGTTAATAATGAGCAGCTAATGTGCTAAAGCCTATGACACAAATAATGTGGCTTTCTATTGGTACCAGAATTTTCAAAAACGGTTTAGTAGATCCAGAGATTACCCTCTACAACCTCACACACTTTACCTCTTTATAATATTAGTATAGATGGTGCAGGGAGCAGCAGGGGCAATCCACAATGAGAATTTTTAATTTCATGGTCTGGTGACTGGTCTGAAGGGAGGATTCGGCGTAGCCAGCTGCCAGCTTTACCATCCTAATGTCAGACGTACTATATAGACAAGACCATTTAACAGGAGCTTGGGGGAAAACACTGCCACTATGGACAGGGCAGAAAAATATATCCGCGCGAAGTGTCGTATGGGAGAGCCGAGAGACGTTACGTCGAGTCGCGCAGGTCTGCGCAACTCACAAAACCACCCCACCTCTTGTTATCATCATTACTTTGACATTTGAAATAAGAAAACAAAGACTCAAGAAATGCTTAAGAACTTAGATTTGATTTAGATAACCTTCAGATTAATGTAAGAAAAGACATACTAACGCCATTATATCTGTGCTAACGCTTTAAGCATTTAATATAATATTATGTAGGTATATGAGTAATATATCACACCAATTTTGTTGTTTTCAATATATCCTTAGCTAGAGCTACTAAATATAATTATATGAAAATTTGGAGAGTAAATAACTTATTTAAAACATATTTTTGAGATTGTTCCCCTGTATTTTGATGCTACATAATATCTAAAAATACATTTTATTAAAAAAAACATAAAAGCTCAAATCACTTACAAACTAAATTTATTAAAATAACTTAATAATATTGTTGTTCAGCAGATATCTTTAAGTAGTTATACTTACTTAATAAAAATTTGAGATAAGTTACACATCACAACATCATAACATTCTTAACCTTTGATAACTGGAATAAGTACTTTTAATCATTGCTACAATATTCATAATGACACCCAATACCACAAAATAATCCATAAGTACTAATATTATAAATGTGAAAGTGTGACTGTCTGGTTTGTCTATTGAATTCACAGCAGTCACAATAGAAAGGCTAAAGTCAATTCAATTCCCAGATGTTGGCTTTTAGGTATGCCACAGGGGCGCAGATTGTTTCGCCAATGTCGAGTATATGGATAAGGCACGAAAGAGATTGTTTGGTGAGCTGAGTTAATAGGGTCAAATAAGATCATTTCATATTTTAAAGTCATTCAATTTGTGATATTGGGCCACAACTGACATAATATAATAAGTACTCCTTTACAAATTACTGTACAATCAAATCAGTAACATTATCCTTAGTTACAAGTGCAACAAGACTGCCACTTGGGGGCCTATCCTCTCCCTTCATCCACTTAGCAAACAACTCTGCGACAAAGCTCAAGGGGGTCCATGAACCAAAATCAGCTTTTGGCATCCACTTCCTGTTCATTTCAGTATCCAAGGTCACAGGTAAGATTGCAACAGCAAGGGAGTTTTCTGGCAGTCCTGAATCTGTTGCACCTAGAGATTTTGTTAATTGGTGTACAGCACCTTTGGCAAGGCCGTAACCGATCATTCCTGGTGTGCCTTCTAAAGCTGCTTTAGCACCTGTTAGAGCAATCAAACCGCCCGGGCTGAGGTATTTAGCAGCCACTGTAGCTGCTATGGTTGAACTCCAAACGGATTGGCGCCACATAAGTTCCGCTTGCTTGCTTAGATCTTTAGCCGCGTTTCCGCCTGCCCAACCACCGGCGACACAAATAACAGCATTCACTTTCTGACCTTGTAACGCCGCTCCAAGCTCGTTCACGACGTATTCCTCTTGCTGGACCCACGACGCCTCTTTAGGCACCATAATGTTGAGGTCTGCGGTTTCATTAGGATTGAGATCGACACTTGCGACCCAATAATTCGCTTTCTTGAAGTGGTTTACACAAGCTGCTCCTAAAGCACCACGTCCCCCGTACACGACGATTCTACCGCTTGCCATTTTCACGTCTTAATTGATCCGCAGTACACAGACAACTAAACGATAATATGTGATACTTACTGTGTACAGCAGCCTCTGAAAGTTCAAATAGCCTCAACTCTCACTTTTTATCAACGGTGACACCAATGACAACAAAACCGCGAAGGTTATTCGAGATATTAATATGGAAAATGGAAATAACCGGTAGCTCGTGGGAATTCTGTGATTCAAATCAATTTCGGTTTTCCTGGTAACTTAGTGAGTAGGTAAAGGATAATTTATAAAAAGAGCAAAACAAGCACAGAAAACAAGTAACAACATGCGACAGCAGCGAGTTCCCTGTATATTATTCTATGATATTATTATACTCTTTGGTCAAGTGTCAAATTCACTAATCAGTTGAATTTTGAATTCAATTGAAAATTTTGAATTTTTTAGAATTTTATGATTCAGTTTTGGAACATATTATTATACTCTTTGGCAGCGAGAATCTCAATTCTCCAATGACGAAGGAAGTTTCCTTTTTCATTGCAATTCTCAAATGACTTTGACATTGACAGGTTATTCTCATGTCAAGCGTCAAAACGTCACGACGGAACCCATAGAAATAGGAATTAGACGTAAGTCGTAATTCCCACAGACATGTAATTCCATGGTAATTCCTAATTCCATGACGGAACCACAGGACGGAACCATTAACTTTAGCTAAAAGATTGGCCAAAGTTATTGGCCCAATATGGCCCAATATGGAGACCACACAAGTTAGCAAATGTTTGACAAGCAATCTCGTAACTTTACAACTCGGGTCTTTGTTCGTTACATTTTCACTCACAGATAACGGAAACCAACAAACTTGTATCCGTTGTGTTTTCACTCTATTTATTAGCGGCATATTTGAATTTCAAACTACCTGTTGAAAGTTGTAAGATGGTTGACAGTACCAATGTTAATAGTAATTAAATTATAATTATTTAGCGTTAGTGAAAACACTTGGCAGACGGCGGCACTAAGGGCATACAAATGTACATCTATCTATAGATACATACTCATTAATATACATATAAAAAAAACACCGTGTATTTTTCCCGCGTTTTTGCACTCTCAGCTAGCAAATAGACAGACAGCTAGCAAATAAAACAACCATTTCTGATAGGTAGATTTATTTTAATAAAGTATATTTACCTTATTGATACAATTTGGTTTAATTGTTCAACAATCTGCGTTTAGAATATATTAAAAAATATTTAAACTTAATTTCGTTATTAAATTAATCGTTTCGTTATTATGCCCGGAATAGAAATAGATACGTGATACGTCAGTCAAAAATGCCCGGCATGCGTTACAGAATGCAGACTCAGTGCTCACAGGGGACATGCACGGCCATAGAGACTAGAGTATCATACTATATAATAGAGTCTGGCCACGCTAACTCTGCCACGGAATAAAAGGGCAACACTTAAAACAAAGTAAAAACATTCGTCTAATCTGTGTTCTTACATTTGTCACTGATTTGTCAATTCAGCTATCAGGTTGTTTAAGTTCGTTTTAATATTTCGAAAATAAAAGTGAAAATAGTGAAATAATGGATAAACCTATTCAAAATAATGTGTGCGAGTTATTTTATAACATGATTCTTAAATTCTAAGAAGTAAAGGAAGATCACGATGCTGTCCTAAGCCAAAAACAACAATGTTTACAAGAAATTGAAGAGTCGACAAGTAAGTTGACCAAACGGTTTTGATATTTTGCCTTTCGATCTTTGAATACAATACTGGATTATTTATATAAAACGTTTAAACGGTTTATATTCGCCTGTTCATATCGTATAATTATGATGGAATATGCGAAAAAAACTGACAGCAAAATCCTATCAAGTTTTAATACTTTTTATTAATTATTGTATAAATTCAAGGTGGAATAAGCGAAAAGTTAAAGCCTCATCTCCAGGATGTCCTTCAGAAACTTGGAATAAGTCAATCCATCCATCTCTAATTGAAATTTTGTTTTTTTTGGGGTGGGATTTTAGATTTAGAAACGTGCTGCCTTGATCATAAGCTGTCGCGTCTAAGGAGGGGTCAAGAGAGTCTAGACGGAACCCCCAACATAATTATTTTTTGCCGAAAATGCGAAAAAAATAAATTATTTTCATTTATTTCCAGGTGTAAGCGAACGAACCTTAAGAGTTATTAAAAATGAGGGCCAAACTAATCAGGGAATCTGGAGGACTCCCGACAAAATGCGTGCAGCACGGGAAACAAAAGTCAATATTGATAATTTTTATTGTTTTATTTTATTTTTTGTTTTATTGATTCTGATTATTAATGTTATGTCTTTGGTGTACAATAAAGAATATTTCGTTCAGTTCATTTTATGTTTTAATTCATTTATGCTCTCCTTAAGTAATTCAAAAGATCTCCCCTGATCAAGTAATAATTTGTTGTTAATCTTTAGCGTCAGTAGATTCATACTAATACTAGTGGTTCGCCCCGAACTGAGACCTCGCGGTATCACAAAGCGCCATCTATTGACATCATTGTGAAGTTCTGTTAAAAATATCATCAGTATTAAATCTTAAATAATTTCGTTTCCTTATAATATTTATCTAATTTTAGTATTTGTTGTTCAAGTACAGGATATAATTCAAATAATTGATCAAGTTTCAGGCTTGAGAGTTCAGAAAATTGAGAGTTCTGAGGTCAACTTTGGACGTTAGAAAATCGCCACTTTGAAAGCCCCCCATTTCGTCAATTTTAGGGGAAAAATTAAAAAAAATATATTTTTGGACTCTATTCCTAATTATCTTTAAAATGATATACCGCAACCTTATGTGACGCTATAAAAAATATTTTACTTCGCATTCGCTTCTATGAGAGCCCCCCTGAAATAAAGATTTTTATAACTTTTTAAACCATATTCGGCGGGAGGCCATCGGTTTACATATTATATTTAAATTTGAAGTAATTACGTTCAGCAATTCAGAAGTTATACGGCTCTGACAGACGGACGGACGGACGGACGGACAAGTGCCAATTCACCCAAGTAGACTCAGAGACCTTCGCTTCGCTCGGTCAATTAGTAGTAGCAAAGAGTAGTTAGCGAAAGTAACCGTTTGTCTGTTACCTTTTTTGACTCATCCCCTGAACAAAAACATATGGTTTCTGCGTGAGTTTATAGCCGAAATCCACGCAGACGAATTCACGGCAAATATTATATATAAAATTTATATAAATACGGGGATCATGTATGCTCTACATTATTACGCTGTCAAAATTGTGCCCTCTATTTACATTTTACTCTTTGAAATGACCACACTCCCAGGAAAGCAGATTAAAAACAAAAAACACAAGTATCAAGTGCGTTTTTTCGCATTACACTCTGTGTTGTCATCAACAGATTTTCAAATTCTACCATTTTCTTACTGCTGCAGACTTAGCTTAGACAGTCTATAATATTAAGAATGCGAAAGTGTGTTTGTTGTTAGGTTGTCCTTCAATCACGCCGCAACGGAGCAACGGGTCGTCGTGATTTTTGGCATGGGTATAATTATGGAGTTCCCGAGGGAATCAAAAAACTTAAACCACGCGGACGAAGTCGCGAGCATCAGCTGGTACTATATATATATACCTACTTAATACTCTATGTGCACGGCACTTCGAGAGACGTATAATGGAGCTGATTCTGTAGTCACAATCTCTAAACTAAACTAAAATTAGAGCATTACAAATATTGCTAACCCTTTCATAATACTCCCTACGGAAAGGGACAGAACTAGATTTAAAGCTGCCATTTTAGTTTAGTTTAGAGATTGTGTTATACAGAATCGGCCACAATGTTCCTTGCGCTTGCTAGTACGTACGTATGTCGTAGGTAAGTATGTCGTTGTTGCTATACAACATGTTACTTACATTTTTAATAGGTATACCTACTAGAAAGTACAATTAATATTGAAAATAAAACTTACAAATTGCGTGCACATTAAAATCATAAAATGAATAGGTACAAAGAACGCATATGATTTATTATTACATATTATTTTAAAGTGAATTAGTGTCAAAAGATATTGAATAGAAAATAGCTATTACAATATTGACTGTTGTGCTAATAAGCTTAAACATTAGAGATAAATTATTTAATATTTCTGCAGAGCGTTGGTGAGGCTGGTGATTTATATCGAAAATGAAGCCGAGGATTATGGCGGCTAAAGCTGAAAATACCTGGGGTGAAAAAATAAATAAAAAAATATTAAAACACAAAAAAGCATAAAATTAAAAAAATAACAAAACAAGCGTGTATGTACCTATCCTTAAAATTTAGAAGATTCGGTTGACGACAACACAGGTAAGTTACCTTCGACCTGGTAATATTAAAATAATATGGTGTATACAAACTTAACTAAACAATTTTTTTTTAATTCAATAATTGATTTAAAATAGCCAAAGAGCCGTTGCAAAAAGAATCTTGCACAGAGAGCGCAGGGTCGAGGCCGAACGTCATTTTGATGACGTCACAGAACACTACACCTGTCATCAATCCCACGGAAATGTGGTAAAGCCAATCAGCAATTTTCTTCTGCTTATCACTACTCTCTCCATCCCCAGCCGAAATAACTAAGGCCAGGATTCCCGCGCTCGCCTGCACAAGAAAGTTTAAAAAAATTATACAAATGTAATTAATAGACGCGCGATGATTGAAAACAAACACGTCTCAGAAAGTCAGAGCAACGCCAGAAAAGTTTAAGAAGCTCCAAAGTATCAAAATACTTTCTTTAGTGCTTTTTATATAACATGGCTGGCTGTTTTATAACATTTTATTGTGTGAGAGTAATGCCAAAAATATGTAGCTTCATAATAAAGATGCTCTTTTGTATTTATTTAGATGTGTGACGTGTTTATTTGTTTTGAGTAGGTACAACATTTTCTTTTACTTTTTAAAGTTAGTTATGTACCTACCTGAAATTAACTATCATAATAATCATAATCATAATAATCATAATCATAAATATTTATTCAATTTATGTAGGTACACTACACTTATTGACAATCAGTAATATTAGTAATATTAGCTTTTCTTAATCAGTAATATTAGCTTTTCTTAAATACTCTGCATTTACATAACTTAAACGTTCTAATACCAATGGATTATTTGAATATTCAAGCCCGAAAGCGGATATAACAACGTTTGTAACGGATATAACGAATATGAATATAACTATGATGTCGTTGAGTATAACTGCGGAGGGCTGGTCTGCCTCGTGATTTATGTCCAACCCGCCAATCACTACGAACAGTAAGCCAACGAGAAGCTAAAACAATATTCATAAAACTTTAACTCTACTAAATTATCATGCTCTAAAAGTTGATAACTTGTTTATTTTATAATTTGTAACAAACAATAACCTCAAATGTGTTGTCGAATCAATAAAAAACGAATAAGTATGTGACTTCATTCAAGATATCTAGCAAGTGAAGAATCAAATGCTGAGACTAGAATATTTAGGACTGTGACTACAAACGCAGAGGCTGTTGTTCCGTAGTTTATGTTATGCGCAGAAGTTCGATGCTGAGGTTCATGGAATTTGCAGTCTCGGAGCAAGTTCAGTGTAAGAAGTACCAGTCCCATCGCCACCTAGAATCTCTTAAATTTACTGTCCCGAAATCGCTAGTGCCCAGTGCACTGGATCGAAAAATCTATCGAATATTTTTAAAATTATTTTTTGAATATGATTAACTAGCATTGATAAACTAATTAAAAATCCACCAGGTGGTAGATTTGTAAATCTAAAAATTCTAAAAGCTGCTGGTATTTTATTTTTATTTCATAGATCACGACCACAGCCCAAGCTCGATTATCACTCTTTACCTACTGGGCTGTGCTACTGGGTATCAACATATCAGTGGAATCAGCTTATTACTTGAGTACACTGGCAGCACAGAATAATATGCAGAGGTAGGAAGTTGTGCGATGAAATACAAATTACCTAGGTAACTTATAGAATTTACCTGTAAAATAATCGAGATGGATATAAGAACCAAGAGCAGCATGTAGAACTCATGCTTAGGACCAACTTGCAACACGTACTTCAGCTGAGAGGCATTTGAGGTGAGAAGTGCAATATCCAGCATACCCTGTGCCACAGTCTTTTTCGTGGCATACCGGTTGGCGTCGAGGCCTTTGACCTGGAAAAAAAAACAATAATCTCTAACAACAGTTAGTACTAGCCCCAAGCTCTACCCCCACCTTCGAATAAAAGAACTACTAAAAGTACTAATTAAGTAGTTATATCTACTTAAGTATAAGTAATTAAATCAAGTAACTAACATAATCATTATTTACTCATAAAAACTTTAACTTCTATTAAATATCCGTCCAGAAGTTACAGCATGATGCCGTAACAGACAGATAGTAAAAAACTAAAAAAAAATTGTTTTGGGCTCTGTATCGATTCTGAAGCTAGCTTCCTGCAACGAAAATTTATATTTAAAAAAATGTGAGTTCAGGAATCGACCAGTTACAGATTTTTATTATAACAATAGAATGATATCGGGACAACTTAATACATTAGTATTTAGTAGCTATAAAATAATTAGTTACTGCTTCACATATTGCTGTTGCGGTGTCCTGATTATTCAACACTAGCTCATCAACATTCACTTCGTTAGTTGCATAGTCCGTTTTATCAGAATCACTTTTATCCATATTCTTGTCACCCATAATGCCGATTTTTAAACACTTGACCTTAATATTTCTTCCTCTTCAGTTATTTAAGCGAGTTAGTAAGATTGCGTTCAAAAACAAACTAAAATGTTACGTATAGCGGAAAAGTTAATTTTAGTTTCCTTTTACCAAGGCTAATAAAATCCGGTAATTTTAAGAATTACTTATTAAGAGTAATGAATATTGTACTGGATTTCTTATTGCACGTGTACTTAGATCGCGGGGTATTACCATTTACCTATGCTTAAAATGGATTAAAAGAAAATCAATGATGGATATATTTTGATGGATAAAGATATCCATGAAGGTAAAGGAGAGGTTTGAGCGATCGCAAATCTTTTGGCAATTTTCAATTATGAGTAAAAATGCAGTATAAGTAGATCATTATGAACCTTGGTTTGATACTTTCACTCACTAAATTCTAAATAAAAGTGCTGAAGAGATCGATACATAGCTGTCCAGTTTTGATTTATATAGACTAGACAGGCAAGCCATTGAACAAATAAATTGTTTAAAACACAAACACACAGTAAGTAGTTTTGTAGAGTTTTTAGGCATTATAGCACCAAGATAAAAACTAAACTAAACGTCTTAATAACTTTATGCAGCTTTTATAAAAACTTAGGTACACAAAGGGAATTATCATAATATCACCTGTGATACCACTCACCCCGTTCCTTAACCCTGCTGGGAAAATGGATGCCATTATAATTAGGTATTATAAGTTATTAAAAACAATAAGCGCTAAAAGATTTAATATTTAAAACATTTAATTTTTTATTTCACTAATGTATAGAAATATTAAACATATTCAGTATTATATTATGAAAAATTAAGGTTTTCATTGTTTAAAGTGTGAGAAAGCAAGAGACAATGCCTCGTGCCGTCGTTCGTTGGCACGACATTATAAAAAATCGATTTGGTTACTAGACAACGGTAAACAAAACAATTATAAATAAAGTAAAATATATGAAAGATATTATATGTACCTAATTATGTAGTACCTACCTACACAGATTTATAGCAACCTATAGCAAAGTCGTTAAAATTAGAGCCTTAGGTTCACTGACTTACTTACTAAAGGTACCTTTTAGTAGTACTTTATTGGAATTTTCTCTTTCTTACTTAAAATTTGGAGTAAGTTTAAAAAAAACTTTAAAAAAAATGTTCGTTGGGTTGGATAGGTGAGTTATAATGATCAGCTTAGGAAATAATTTATGCGCAATGACCCTAAGAGGGCGTACATACTTTAAAAGTATTATTTAATAATATGATAAGTTCTGGCTCCTGTTTCCAGACTACAATAATTTAATTTTGTAAGTCGTTTTAAGTAAGGCTTTTTAAGTAGGTACTACTACTAGGCCGATTTTGATGCGGTTTTTTTGCATTAGATGTGTAGCTTCTGAGAAGGTTCCTATATAAGTATATTTTACAACCATAATCAACCACGCTGTGTTCATGTACCTAACTAATCGTGATTTTATTTTATAATCATCATTTCAACATATTGCTGGCTGTCAACAAGGTGGCACTGCTATCGTGACTTGATTTTTTACTCATCATTTCAATCATTGCGGGCTCTCTACTGAACAAGAGTATCCTCTCAGAATGAGAAGAGTTTGGCTATAGCCCACCACGCTGGTCGACAAGAGTGCACTGCATTCATGATTTTAGTTTTACTCATCATTTCATTTGTTTTTCGAAATTCGAATCTATTCTTGGCACTCCTTTGCAAAGCCCTTTCCTGAATTAATTTTACTTAGTATGTATTTTATGCCCTTTTAAAATTAACAAGTTACACTGGAGAAGTTTCCATTTTTTTAAAAAATTGATTATGAAAATTAAGACAAAATAAAACAAAAATATTTAAGAAAGAATCATTAATAAATATCTCAACAAATGAAAAATTTGTTTTAATTTCCGTTTTGTGAAAATACTGATACCTACGGTGTATGAAAATCGCATTTGAAATTACACTCGACTCCCAGTAAAATAAAGGAAATAGGTACCTACTTGCAATGTCCACTGTGTCGAGCATGTCGAGCTATTGCACCTACTATCGGACCGTATGGAGATTGGGGACCCTGGGTAAATAAAATTACTAAATAGTAATACGAAATACCTAATATTACACTAGGGATTATTAGGTACAATTCGATTAGTAGAATACCTACCTACTTTAGTACCTACCTAGAATTTGGCCACCAATAATTATGAATTATTATTAGTCTTAGTAGGTACTTAGTCTAACAATTCACAACACCCAAATTATCAATTTTGCAATGAATCGGTCCAAAACTAATCAGTTCGACGGTTTTTGACGACCTCCGTGGCGCAGTTCGATCCCCGGCAGGGTCAATTTGGGAATTTATAATTTCTGAATTTTCCCTGGTCTGGCCTGTTGGAAGGCTTCGGCCGTGGCTAGTTACCACCCTACCGGCAAAGACGTGCGGCCAAGCGATTTAGCGTTCCAGTACGATGCCGTGTAGAAACCGAATAGGGGTATGGGTTTAATATAACTGCCATGCCCCTAACAGGTTAGCCCGCTACCATCTTATATTGCATCATCACTTACCATCAGGTGAGATCGCAGTCAAGGGCTAACTTGTAGTGGTTAAAAAAAAAAAAGTTTTTTAAATACCTGTCCTACCTGCCAACATGCCAAAATTGACGTAATCGTAATCCTCAAATCATTATTTTTTTAATCTCAATAACTTACCTGTCGTTGAGTTGTTACAATCGAGGTTTACCTGCAAAATAGCTGCAAACCTTGAGATACCATACTACTCTATGCTTGAGACTTCAAAACTCGCGCTCTACCTTATCTCTACTTTTCGCATTGACTTTTCGCTATAATTAAATCCTTCATTTAATTTAGTAGGTACATAACTGCATACCTATTATCTTTTAATTAAATTTATTATTAAAAAAAGCACAAGTTAAGATATCCTGTTTCGTACTATCTTGCTTATTTTTTTTTTGATAAAATGAAACCTAATGAAACAGACTCTGAGTCGGACAGATTTCTTTTGATATATTTTCTTCCCGCCCGCGCCGCGTCGTTGATGTTGTTGTGTTGTCAATCAAACAATATTTTTTAAAACAATAAAACAATAGTAAAACAATAGTTTTTAAAACAAATATGAATTATATTTTACACTATAATAATTGTAATCTACTTGCTATAAAGTCGAATAAGTTGAAATTTTGAGTGTTTTAAAATTGGTGGCAAAAGTGTTTCGTTAAGATTACAAAGTGGATTGTTTTGTTCAGATATTTGGAAGGGTACATATTTTAATCAGCCAAATGCTGCCTTCTATGCCAATATTATTTACTAGGGACAGCCTAGATGCATTTGGAAATAAAATAGTGCCCAGCACAAGTCATTTAAATGAAAATATTCAAACAAACACTAAAGTTCAATCAGAGGTGAGTCAAATGGTCAGAGTGCGTGTTATTTTATGTAACTTTCTTGTAGTTTTATCTAAACAATTCAACATCGTTTTTGTGTTTTGAAGTATTTAGATTGTGTTAGATATATTTGAAGTGCTTAAACATTGTCTGATTTCTCCAAAACTTGTGTAATAAATAGCCTTCAAATAAGCGTAAATGCGTTGCAATGTCTGCCATCTTTCTTCGTTGTTAATCTTGTATTGTAATTAAGTATTTTGTTTCAGGCTCCTCTGTCGGCGACTAAAAATAATTCACAGGACGAAAAACAAAATGAGGCAAATATTAAAACAAATATTGATAAAAAGGAAGAGCAAACGAATCCTAAAAGTGACGAGAATTTTAAGGAAACAGGTAAACAGATCAGAGTAATATTAGGTTGTCTCAAAGGTCACAAAGTCTAGGTTTTAAAATTTACTTGCACATAAATATGTTTGAGACATTCTAAATGAGGATATAGGCAGTCAAGTCTTCTGTGATTCCAAATGAATTGAGCACAAAATATTCCTTGCAAGAATTTCCTTACAAGTAATATAATTTTATTCAGCAATGACCTATAAATGTAATTTATGTTGTGTTTCTGTACTTTGCACAGTTATTAAATATTATTTATCAGGTAAGATATTATGGATATAATTTGACAATCTTCTTGATGCCTTCTAATTTTGTAAACTTACTAAACAAGTATTTTATAGAGAATGGCATTTAAAAATGTAACACACTTTCTATATTATATGTGTCTCTATTTATGATTTGTAGAGCAATAGCACTGCTCGTGCTTGATTAAATGAATTCAATGAAATTGAAATTGAAATTGAAATGAAATGAAATGAAATGAATAATTAGGTTGAGAATAGGGATATTCTAAAATATTATTGATCTCTATTCTCTCGCCTAAATCCATATCAATATTAGTAAATGCAAAAGTGTTTGCTGGTTTGTCCTTCAATCACACCTCAACACCAACAGATTTTTCAAATCTAATTTTTCCTTTTTCAGCATTAGTTAGGTCTTACTACACAAAAATACAGTCTAGATTTGCATCACACTTATCAGCACCAACAAATAAGTTTGTACAATTCAGAGAGATTTTGAGAACTTTTGATCCATCAAAGGAAACACCAGTAGACTTGTATAAGAAAGTTGAGCAACTATTCGGTGCCAAACATAGTGATATTGTGGAGGAATTCCTCTTGTTTCTGAAGCCCTGTCAAGCAGCATCCGTCGGTAGATTCATGGACCACTTTATGTTATCACAGATGACAGTTTTTATAGAATTGTTACAAGTAAGTTTTCCAAGCATCACAGTTTTAAACATAAATCTTATTTGCTTATTTTTGTAACATTATAACTGTTTTTGCACTGCGACTTAAATAAAATGTTATTTTCTGTATATTTTCAATGTGATTCTATTATTACTTATATAATAATTAAAATGAAATGGTTTATTTCTGAATCGTGATTTACAAACTTTGTTTAATAATGGACATGTACTTAACTAATAAGATCAGAACCAATTGACTTGAATATTGTATACTGGCCTAGGTACCACATCTCACTGATTGCTCACTTTCCATTTCTATCTTCCATTATGGCCAGTCAGTAAATAGGTTGCTACCAAGATGCCTAACCTGGTTTCAAATCATGTGCACACCACTGCACATAATCTATCCATCTATTTCTGGGGTTCCCTTTACCCCAGTCATTTTTGGGAGATGGTAATAGTTCGTTGGTTGTTACATTTTGGATACTAATATTATAAATGCGAAAGTGTGTTTGTTTCTTGGTTTGCCCTTCAATCACACTGCAACAGAGCAACGGATTGAATTGATTTTTTGCAAGAATATACAACCTATATATATATATATAAAAGGTTGAGGACCTGGAGAGTGACATAGACAACGTTATCCTGGAAAATGAAGGATTTCCTGTGGGAATTTCAAAAACTTCCACACGGACGAAGTCGCGAGTATCAGATTGTTTATGAAATAAATGTCTTATCTGCTGTAAGCTGATGTACATTTAACAATGAGCTGAAGCAACTTGTAACTAAATAGAAATTATTTTGCAGTCAGCTTTGAGCCGCAAGCCCACAGTGTTGAGGAAAATAATTCGCACCATAACCACCGGCATCAACAGTGGGAACAGCGCAGACATGAAGGCGAGGGTACTACCACATCTCAGGTCCAACCCACGCCTCATACAAATGTTCAAGACCTTATTTCCAGACGAGCGACCCCCAGACAGGTAAATAGAATAATCTAAATTATTACACTGCTAATCATATTCAAACTGAGATACCATCACATGGCATTTTGTCTACCTGTCTATCTAGATGTCCTTTAGCTTTTCATTGCATAATAAGTTATTGAGCTATTCGTTAAGTTAAATTGCTTGCATCCTGGAGGCAGTGACGTGCACAAATTTTGAAGCTAGGGTAGGCATTACCTAGGTAGGTAGGTAGGTAGTCAGAATACCTATTTACTGGCTGTTTTGATGAAAAATAAGCCCATTTGTGTAAGCAGTGCTTTTACGCCTCTATGAACTGCACGCCACTGCCTGGAGGATAGAGGATTCTTAATCCTTGATAAACTGATAATACAAAGAGCATAAATGAGGTTTAAAATGAACCAAAATCCAAGGGAATGAAGCCGTGGGCATTGAGTAGTCACCCACGGAAACTAACATTCAGATATAATTGATATAGTCTGTTTCACAAAAGCTGTAGAAGCTGCTTTTCTTGGTAGATCAGACCAAACCAGTGGTAGAATCTGCATTCTTTTAGGTTAGAGCTCAAACTGAGATCTAGTGATATAAGATTGATAGTTATGTAAATTGTAAACCCATCATTATAAAGTAATTACTGATTCTACTAGGTATAAGTAAAATTCTACTTGTTTACAGTGTATATGACATAGGCTCAGATATGCTAGAAGATAGTTTTCTGGAATGCGATAAAGGCTATGATGTATGGGAATTTGAAGACAAGGATAATACAAAGAAGGCAGATACTAAAGTTCTAGATTCAGAGGTAAGTAATAATAAGACTAAGAAATAAGTTTTAGGCCACTTTATTTATTTAGTTACACTTCATTTAGGATAATCGTTCCACAACTATTTTCAAATTCACATGTTCTCAAGGGATGTCATTCCTTACCAAGAAACAATGTGAAAAAGAAAGATACTAATTTAAAAATTTTTAGCTTAACATTTGCATGCAACTAAACAGCAGGGTTTTTGTGATTAGATACCAATTTTCTTTTCAGTACTTACACGGTCGAGTCTTTCTCCAACACGGCAGACTCTTACGCACGGCGTGTGTCACCTATCCATATAGTAAAGAGCCCTATAGATCTCATGCGAGACGACTTGCTCCCAATCATTGCCTTTCACCGCCCGAATCGGACTCGGAACGCGCATCACCGAAAAGAAATAACAAAAGCACGTGTAAAATACCACAGAAGAGAACCAGAAAACAACTTAAATCACCCACAAAAAGTGCCAAAGATGTAAACGATAACACTAAAAAAGAGTGCATTACAATTCCACTAAATAATGCTAAAGTTAAATCAAAATGTCAGAAAAGCAAGCAAAACAAAAAAGAAGAAGTAACTAATAAGAAAAAAGAGAGCATTAACAAAAGTGCTTGTGTTAAAAAAGATTATGAACTAAAAGTTAAACAAAACAAAGTAGGCATTAACGAATTGAAACTTAAGCAACTCAAAGAAGTGAAAGTTGAAAATAGAAGTTGGACAAGGGATGAAGATAAAACAATGTTAGAAGTTTTAAAAGGGGAGCCGGGTTCTGAACAAGTTTTTATTAGGATAAGACATTTGTTGCCTCATAGGACCACAACAGAAATCAAAGAGAGATTTTGCCATGTTATGAACCTCTTACAACAAATGGCAGTCAATGAAGTCACTTAGTTATAGATTGGATGAATTTAATATTTTTTTATTGCAGTTACACAAAGTGGTATTTATAATTTTATATAAATTAAATTAAAGCGAATTATGTATTTTTTATCTATTCGTATTTTTTCCTCCGATCCCAAAATCATTACATTTTTATGATATACCTACTGTAAAAAAATTGATATTATTAGCAATATATTTCATACCTATATACATGTATATTTTTATAGAGTGTATTTTAATGTTGTAATTACCAAATTCATTCTATTTACTTGGTAAAATATATAATCAAATAGAATTTCCTAAAAATCACAATCTTTTTTCTTGAATAATTCTTCTAATTCTGGCGCTATTTCAACCAAACGTCTTAAAGAAAGTGCTCTATCATGGGCGAAGGTACTCTGGGACTTTTGAAGGTCTGTAGGAGATAGAGAACCATCCACAACTTTAAAATGTGTTTCTGCTTCTTCGTCGAATAGTTTGGACCCTCGAAATACTTTCTCTATCTCGGCATCTGAAAAGCATGCACACATATAATCAAATTCTTGGTCAGAGTATTGCGTACCCATTTCTCTCGTCGTTGATTCTACTGTCACGGGTGTAGGTGGTGGAGAAGGTATTTTTTGCGCATTCTTTACTAGTTTTTTTAGTTTTTCAACTGTACAAGTTCTATAGCGAGGCAAGTCTGATTCATCGAACGGTGACATATTTCGCATATAAGCTGGGAGGTGCTCCTCTAAATGTTTTTTAGCCGTTTTAGCGCACTTGCATCGCTTGGGGATGATATACTCTAGATAACTATCCCATTTCGGTTCGCGTTGGTGTTCTAACTCTTCGTCTCTCGATTTTATTTCTTCACCGTAATCCAATGGTGTCCTTGGTCCTGCTCCTGCTTCGATTGCTTCTTGTTGAGGTGAAATTGGGGTTATGTTTTTTGGTTCAGTTTCACTAGATCCGGTCGTATAACTTGGTTTTACATCACCAGTAATTGAAAGTTCATTTTGTAAAACTTGCATCAAAGAGCTCTCCAATTTAAGTTCCAGTAGCTGAGCAGATGACGTACATTTGACGGGAATGTCAAATTTGTAGTCGTGATCATCAATAAGGTCAATATCATCTCCACGATGACCAGCAAGGAATTGGTTTACTTTTTCAGTAAAAGATTCAATGTTATCGCAAGCTGCGTAGATATACCGTTTGTTGACGACAATAACTGGGAATTGTGACGCACTAGAAGTGCAATGTTTCGGACACAGGTCTTGGTCTAAATGTGGCTTAAACCCTTTATCGCAAAAGAGGAAAAATGGATGCGGCTTGGGCACAGGAGTGTGAAAAGTTGGTTCCTCTGGTACGAAAATGCTCTCAAAGCTTGGATTTGCCATAGCTTCGCTTAGTTGCAGAAGCATTAACTTTTCCATATTGATAAAAAAATCCGCGTGTTCCGGCAAGGTATTCAGACAATATTTTACAAATATTTGTAACTTTTTTACCACACAGCATACCTTTTTTTGCCATATTTTTATGAAATTTTGTCTTTTCACTTCCTTCTCTTGTGCGAGTCGAATTTCAAAATCTTGCATTTGGATTTGTTCAGATAGTATTTTAACAGCTTTCTTATGTTCATGTTTGGACCTTTCCATGTGTTTATTACACTCTTCTCGTTCTTTAAGAGCTACATATACTTGGCACGCTAAATTCTGACATTCTAAGAGAGCCCGCAGCCTTTCAACAGCAAAAATCTTCTCAACATTAATATCATGGAGTTTGTTGCCTAGTTCCGTTCGAGCTTTTTCGACCGTGATTAAAAATCGGTCTTTTTGTCTAGTCTTTTCTTTTAGAAGTCTAATAGCGTACCTGTCGTATAACATAGTCGCTTGTTGTTTGAGAAGTTCCGCAAACAGTTCAGTCATTTTGGTAAATTCTTCCTCTTCCACGCGCTTTATCTCTTTTATCGCAGCATCGAAAAGCAAACTTTCTATATTGTTTATTGATTTGGCGTACAGTGTGCTGAATTCGTGAAAAGCTTGTTGAATATTTTCTGTGTTTTGCTTAGCTTGTTCTCTCGAGGTGTCGTCCCATTGCTTGCTGCAACTGGCCTCGATAGTTGCCTTCCAATTCAAGTCGCTTTCTAAAAGAATTCTGCGTTTTTCTTCTTCCATTGCTTTGTGGTGATCTCGAACGAGTTCATCTCCAAAGCTATCAATGCCGTTGAACCCTAACTTTTTTAGATATTGTTTTTTTATGGGTTTCATCACAGCCTTTCCCTTTAGCAAGTCTTCTGGTGGAACGTACCAGTCACTACCTCCTCCCTTCATTGGTGGTTCGAGGCCAGCAAGTACTTTTATTTTCGGAGTCATGGATTTGAAGTAAACGTTCGCAAGAGATGGTGTCATCCTCTCTTTCATAACAGTCTGAGTCGGTACTTGCTCCGTTTCAAGGTAATGATTTCTAAGATAATAATTTTCACTTAGTTTGGACATAGCCATATCTAAAAACTGTATAATTACTATAAAAATACCTTAAAAAGTGTTTGTCTATATAGGTTTGATTTTATAATTTATAAGTACTTTAGTTTTTATTTTGAAATAGACTCTTCAAACGTCAAAATTAAATGCATTTTGAAAAGGTTTTATATAAACTGCAAAGGAGCTTTGTATGGATTTGAATTCTGATGCTTGTTTCATAGGTTATTGCATTTCTATACACTATACAGGATACTACCTTTGCTATTCTTCTGTCTAATGGAACTGAGTAAAATAAGCCCATGAAGTTAGTTAAGTTAATCTTTTCCTAATGAATCATTCAAAATATTATTTTTGAATTTCATCGAAATCTGTTCAGCCCTAGTTGTAAAAAATATTCTCACAGTAAATTCTTCTTTCTATGGTGCTTATCAAATAATCAAATTAATATTATAAATGCGAAAGTTTGGATGGATGTGTGGATGTATGGATGTTTGTTACTCAATCACGCTCCAGCGGCTGAACGGATCTGGATGAAATTTGGCACAGAGATAGATTAGGTATAGCCTGAAATAGCACATAGGCTACTTTTTATACCGGAAAATTAAAGAGTTCCCGCGGGAACGGAAAAACCTAAATCCACGCGGACGAAGTCGCGGGCATCAGCTAGTAAATATTAAAATTAATGCGAAAGTTTGGATGGATGTGTAGGGCGTTATGGACTTCCTCGCCTGCTACAAACAGCTACCTAGTTAGGATTCACTTCCTAAGTGTAGGCGTTGAAATGATACACTCGATAATGACTAACACGATAGTATATTATAATAACGACATATAATAACACTGTATAAATATATGGTAAAAGAAAGGTGGGCCTAGCAGCGCTGCTAAACGGCCACGCTTGTTCGCGTCTCTCGAGTGAATGCGTCACCGCCCACCGGCCACTCGACGTTGCTTTGAGCTTTCTCCAATGAGCGATTCCATATTCGAACTTCAGTACATAGCTCGCAGACGTATGCACTGGCCGGTGCGAAGCACAGAGTACATTAAATATGGTGCGAAGCAAAGAGGCCAGCTAGCGGAGCACCACAGATGTTTGTTACTCAATCACGCGCGAACGGCTGAACGTACCTGGATGAAATTTGGCACAGAGATAGATTATAGTTTGGAATAACACATAGGCTTCTTTTGATCCCCGAAAACTAAGGAGTTCCCGCGGGAACCAAAAATCCTCAATCCACGCGGACGAAGTCGCGGGCATCAGCTAGTAGGTCATAGATTTAATATACCATGTAAACTTATGATCACGAAATAAGGAAGATGCGAAGCTCCGAAGTAGCGGATACGAATATCGTTTTACTCAGGTACCTACTAATACTAACGGTTTTTTTTAGATATAGACTGTATAACTGTGAGTGTGTCATGTTTTTCAGGTTATACAATACTTATCTATGGTCATGTTTCAACTTTTCAAGTTTGTGATTTCAAAGGACTTGTCCAAGATTGGGCCTTGAACATGAACCAAGATGATTTTAATACACGTGAATAGAGACCTTTAAATATGGCATATAGAATAATAATTTACACATTTTTAAAGGATCTTTGTCTGAATCTTATCAACAGTAAAAAAAAAAAAACTTGTCACTTATGTCATAGGGTGATTGTCAAATGTCACTGTCAGTTTTGTTTATCCTTGCATCAAGCATTGATACATCGCAATCACCTCTGATTGGTTAACACTCTTCCACTATTGGACATAATCCATTGACGCAGCAAGAATGCCATAAATTCAGCCAATTACAACAATTGATACTGTAACAATGATTGATGCAGAAGTTACGCGATCGCTCGGCCTATTTTAATGGTGGTTTATTGTTGTTTAATGTGTATTATTATTTTACGAATGACTCAAATACTCAAGTAATATTTATTAATCTTATAATGTTGTATGCACTATGTAGTGGAAACTGGGTAGTTTATTGAAATGGAATATTAATAATCACAAATAATGCGCATAACCCAAGTTTTAGTGTTGCCATCCATCGAAAAATATTTTCTACAAACGATATTTTTCAAAATTAATTAGAAAAAAAAACGGGTTTTTCTAAAATTATTATTTAAATGGCGTTTAATGTTAATTGTTATATTTTTTTCTCTTTCACGTGATGGCAGTTTGGTTCTGGTTCATTGACACTCAGAATAAAAAACCACCCTCCATACTGAACTGGGACATATCCTTTCAATTATTTACTTGAATACTGATTGCTACCTAGTCATTTCATGTTTATAAACTTTGGAAATGCGGTGCTGTGTGCCCTTCTGCAAAACCACTGCGGAGATCGTTTCAGAAACCAAGGAGATTACATTTCACGAGTAAGACGCATTGCATTTAAAACACTAGGTACTTATGTATGCGTGGTAGTTGCGGCTTTCTCTCTAAATTACATACAATGCACTATGTTAGCTGAAAGTGGTGTGGCAGCTCCTATTAGATGTTATACATAAATGCTTAGGGCTATGCTTTGTCAATAGACAAATAGATACAGGAGATAGATAGAATAGATACCTACTAAGTGAAAATTGAAATATATGAGCCCTTCAATAAAATAAGAGTATTTTCAGGTTCCCCAGAGAAGTGCATCTCCGTGCTGCTTGGCTCAGAGCCCTCGGCAAACAAGACGCTCTCCTGCCAGCCGGTGCTGTGGTCTGCTCACAGCATTTTTTAAATGATGAGATTCATGAAACAGAAAATGGCTCAAGGCAGATCCGCACTGGCGCTGTCCCTGCAACCGTGCTGGTAAGCGGTAACATCTTCAAGATGATGCATGCATGCTGATATCCTATACTTTGAATGAGCAATTATTAAATTGTACATAATATGCAAAGTATATTTGGTTGATTTTTATATTAATTTCCACTTCAAGTTAATGCAGTCTAAGATGGTAGTGGGTCAACCTGTAATGAAGGAACTTGAAATTTAATTTGCTATAATCCGCAACAATAGGCAAATATATGTGGTACAGTGTATCTTGCACTTGCAGCTTGCAATATTCACCACTCCTATTGCTTGCAATATTGACATGTCAAAAAAAGGTATAAAAGCCGGCCCTTTCGACACGATCGTCACTTTACAATCGTGCATTGTCGAGTCAACATCTCCTGAAGATGCTCCGGTGTCGGAGTGAAACGTACGTTGAGAATAATTTGGAAGATTTATGTGGTGTGGTGAATATTGCAAGCTGCAAGTGCAAGATACACTGTACCACATATATTTGCCTATTGTTGCGGATTATAGCAAATTAAATTTCAAGTTCCTTCATAATCATGGACTTCCGCAAAGTAACGCCTGCTTCTATCCAAAACCTGTAATGGATATGGGAGCACTTTTGTATATCTATTTTGTGATAAATATAGTTTACATTTAGATTTTATTATGGAAGGTGTAAATGCATATAGACTATAATTACAACACTTTGCACAGATCTGCCTGATATGCCTGGACACCCGCAACAAGCTGCTTCTGATGAGTGAACACAACTTGGAACAAGCATATCATGATTTAGTGGGGCATCTGGTAAGCTGTATATTTATATCTGAAAGATATATTTACTTGTCTGTGCGTGAACTGTACATAAAGTGGTTTTTGTTTCTTTATATCTGTCACCATAAAATTGTAAATACCGTTAGATTATAATCTATCTTCGCAAGATTGTAAACTGTCGAAAGTTTGTGAACCGTAACATCTATATCCATATCAGTTCTATTAGTTATATTAACCAGATAGAACCTAAGTGCTCGGCTGCAGGCTTACCTGAATATTTGTCTAAACCTAACCTAAATGATCAAGAAGAGGAAGAACAAATTTCTTTTTTTTTTCAAAAATTGACACTCTGACTCAGAACATTAAACGGTTCACAATCTTTCGACAGCTGTTCACAATCTTGCGAGATAGATTATAATCTAATGGTATTTACAATTTTACGGTGACATATCCATACCAATATCAATATGGAAGTGTGTATGTCTGTCTGCTACTTTCTTGGCCCATCTGTTCAACCAATCAACAAAGTTTTAGTTTAGTATAGAGATGGTTCATTTAAAATGTGAAAAATTGTAAGTTTGGATGTTTGTTACTCCTTCATACCACAGCCACAATTACTTAATCAAGTAATCAAAATATACATCTATTCTATTGTATTGGCGGCCATTATCAGTTTAGAGTTGTAAATTTCATATTTGAACACATTACAAATTACATATAATTTTCAATTCTTCTTCATTCCCATGCCCTCATCCCATTTCATTTGGGGACGGGCCTCCTTGTACTTAGGCGCCAGCTGGGCTAGCATGGGCCAGAGATAAAAAATTTATCCCCCGATTTTATCCACTGACAAGAGATAAAATTAACTTATCCACCCCTCAGAGAACGGCAATAGGGGAGAGGAGAAGTTTATCCCCGTTTGTCATTTCACGGGGACTCGGGGGGACTATTTACCCACTGTTATTTAACGTTTTTATTTATTTATTTAGGGATAAAAATTTTATTCCTTTCCTCGGGGAGAAAATTGTCTCGGCCCATGCTAGGGGGGCAAGACTTTCTGTCCTGGGTTGTCATTGGCGTGATGTAAAGGGCTCTAACATCCCTCTCGACATTGGAACACCATATAAATTTCAATTATTTATAAAATTAATTTTCAAAAGTAAATTTTGGGGCCGCTCAAAGCATCATCAGCCTAATGAATTGTTTCCGCGTCGTTGCAGCCGTGCGGCCGAGGCAGGCTCAAGCATACGCTTTGCGTGCAATGCGCGCAGAGACTGATGGACATTAGCACATTCAGGGACGAGAGCTTGCGAGCGCGCCGCCTGATGACAGAGCTGCTTCACACGCACGAAGTGGTGAGGAATGCTTCGTTTGCATTGTGGCGGTTACCACTGCGATAACTATATGATGATCGTCGTGTCTACACACAGAATTGATAATAGTGCTGATAACTTGTGAGCCACCTGTTAACCTGCATTACAGCATCAAAGTTTTCTGAGCATACTGCATAGCCCTAGATACAGGGTGGAAAAAACGAATGGGACATGAAGGAATTAAATGTTGAAGATATCAAATTTCATTTTCAAAGGAAACATTCCTTTATTTCTAAAACTCTTCTCTGCCATGGCACCCCCACTAGATGTCAGACCAAATATAATTTTACTTTAATTATTGTTCTAGGCCATAGATAATGAAGATTTAAGTCAATCTGACTTATTTTTTGCCTTAATTTATGCGAGTGCCGAAACATATTGACGTCAGAGTAAAATGCAACCAAACACCCTTGATTTAATGTCTCAAATTCAGTACCTCAGTGCCATATTCTCGAACTATTATCCATTGAAGGATTGCTATAAAATAAAAATGACAATAGTTCATTGGATAATAAATATATGGCATTGGCTTTCATGTTTTGATAGCCACTGATTAGAGAATATGGCTTTTGACCTTAACTTGGCAACATTTGCGCTTGGAGCGCTGGCAGTGGGTGTACATAGGAACTTGAGCTCTACAACAAGGCGTCTAAGGTACATGTTAGTTTAACGCCGCCGTGTTGCGACGCTCGAATGGTTAGGCATGTTGTGGCAAGGGTAATGAACTCATTTCAGATAACAAGACGACACGTGGCATTGCTAAGCCGCTATAAGCGACCTCTGCCGTCTGACATCGAGCCCGACACAGCACCAGACGCAACTGTGACTGTCGCGGCTGCGACTGCGACTGACGCAACTGATGTCGCAGTCGCGGTGAAACAGGAAGTCGAACACTGGGAAGATGTCGAACACTGGGAAGATGTCGACACTGCAGCCTGCGCATATAATGCAGACAGCATAGCGGCGGCAGTGCGAGCGTTGCGCGAACACTGCAAGGCTCTCGAGGACACGTCAGCCGCGGCCGAAGCGGCGACCGAACCACAGGCGCCGATAAAGCGAGAGTACGTACATTCCACTACGAGCTAGCCCTCGAATGCGTTCAGTGATTATGCAGTACGCTAACACGGTAGCGGGCTAGCCTGTTATCTCCTGCGCAGATGGCTAATCTCTGTGGAGACTGGCCGCCGTGGCCGAAATTTGTTTAAGAGAACATTATCGTTAATCATCTACTTAAACATTTCGTTCGAACGATATGTTAAAATTTAGCCCTATTTAAAATCCTCGCCGCGCGGATCGTGTGGCATAATAAGTGACCCCACTTCAATTTGCTACTTTACGCACGTGTTACATCCGTTCTAATCATACTTATATTATAAATGCGTAAGTGTTTGTTCGTTGGTTTGTCCTTCAATCATGCTGCAACAGATCGATGGATCGACGCATGCATGGATCTATATAGTTGAAGATCTGGAGAGTGACATAGGCTACTTTTAATCCCTGAAAATCGAATAGTTCCCCCGGGTTATTAAAACTACATCCACCTAGTATTTACCTAAGTGCGAAAGAATGTTAGTCGGTTCGTCCTTCAATCACGCTGCAACAGAGCAACGGGTCGACGTGAATTTTTGAATGAGTATAGTTGTGGAATTGGAGAGTGAAATAAGAATACTTTTATCCTGCAAAATCAAGGGGTTCCGTAGGGATTTTAAAATTAAAATCATTAATTAAGTAGGTAATGTATAAAGTGATATATTTTCAGGCACACTTGCGAGCCGGAGTCTTCGGAAGACCGCAATCAAGCTTTAGGTAAGACAACTTACATTCCCTTAGAATAATCCTATCACGGGACAAACATTTTTCGTGTTTACAACTCAAAAAAACTTTACACTTAAGAGTAAACTCTAAATCGCGAACAAATTTTGCATTTGGTGCGCAAAGTAGGTACCTTACCTTAGTGCGCAAACTGGATATTAATAACCCTAGCATATCTCAATATTGGACTCATAAAAAAATAATATATAGGTACAAGATCTGATTGCCTTAAAAATGAAGCTTTAAAAAATTAAAATCCACCTAGTGAATACAGTCACGTATGACTCAAATTTCCTGATTTTCTGAAACAGAAAATCAGAAAATTTGGAGGAATCAAACTATCATGATAAAACTATCATGAATAAAATAAAAATAAATAAAAATAATGGGGGCCGTGAGATCAATAGTTTTTGTCACTCGTATGATAGTGTTTCACGATGCCCCGCGACAAAGCTCAGCGCACTCAGCACGCGTGACATGGGCTAGCGCTTTATTAGACTAATAGGTACTGCACAGGGTGGAAAAAACCAATGGGACATGGAGCAAAGGTACATTAAATATTGAAAATATCAAATTTCAATCAAAGGGAATTAATTTATTTAAAAAAAAATAGAATATCTCCATTTAAACATTTTTTTAATCTTAGCTAAGCTGGGAATCGAACCAACAAAAAAGCCAAAAATTAGACAGTGAACCTATTGAGCTATGGAAGATATTATGTAAAAAGCGTTTGCAGTACAGAACGGCTGAACGGATCTGGATGAAATTTGGCACAGAGATAGATTATAGTCTGGAATAACACATAAGCTAAGCCCGGCTGAGTTTGTTGTGGGCTCTTCTCATATCAGGGCGCGTTTGGAACCCTCGTAGCTTTAGTCTTAAGATACCGTTGTTAATTATCACCATCAATTCTTATTCTTTATAAACATGACGTTCAGAAGGTGTACTTTGTAGGTACCAATTTTGAATAAAGATGATTTGATTTGATTTGATTTGGTTTGCTACTTTTTATCACGGAAAATTTAAGAGTTCCCGCGGGAAACAAAACCTCAATCCACGCAGACGAAGTTGCGGGCATCAGCTAGTTAGCTTTAAGTTATCTTATTGTAAGATTATGTAGATTGTAGAATAATAAGGTCTCGGTGTTCCTCGATATTAATAATCAGATAATTTTATCAGATAACCTTTTCGAACTGTTATGGTATATTTTCGAAATCATTAGTGCTATCAAAATGAACTAAAAACTATATTTATTACTGTTTCAATCAGTTTATCCTAACTCTATGATTTTTTTCCGGAAATTAAAAACAACGTACAACGGTAAAAAAAAATTAAAATAAAACAAGTAGTGATTATGATAATACGGACAGCTCTTGTTTCAGTCGCTCCTGTGGTACTGGCGACCAATTCCGGACACGAAGAACATCCGAACGAGTCGAGCGAAGACTGGGATATATCGTCTTTCGAAAATAATGCAAATGTTCTCGAAGATCCAAGGAAATCCCAGGACGCCGAACTTATATCAAACCTACCGTTGGCAAAAATAAGCGATGGTATCGACTATCGAACGAGGCGGGATGATCGTTTGAAAAACGAACACAGAAAACATTCCCAGGGTATATTCAAACCACTGTTGGGAAACCATACTGACCAGACACAGTATATCTGTGACGTTTGCCATAAAATATTTCACAGAAAAGTTTCCTTAGTTTCCCACATTAGGGCTCACGCTTTCGCAAAAACTGTATCATGTAAGTTAAAAGAGTGCAAACTGGATCAAATTCATCCGTTATCGAGTCACAAGACAATGCGCACCAAACAGGGTTTTGCTTGTAAGTTATGCGAGTACAAATGTACGGTAAAAAGTAATTTAGCGAGTCACATGATGACTCACACTGGCGAAAAGCCTTTTGGTTGTAAGTTATGCGAGTACAAATGTACGACAAAAAGTCATTTAGTGACGCACATGAGGACTCACACCGGCGAAAAGCCTTTTGGTTGTAAGTTATGCAAGTACAAATGTTCGGTAAAAAGTAGTTTAGTGAGGCACATGAGGACTCACACCGGCGAAAAGCCGTTTGGTTGTAAGTTATGCGAGTACAAATGTTCGGTAAAAAGTTATTTAGTGAGTCACATGAGGACTCACACTGGCGAAAAGCCTTTTGTTTGTGAGTTATGCAAGTACAAATGTTCGAAAAAATGTCATTTAGTGACGCACATGAGGACTCACACCGGCGAAAAGCCTTTTGGTTGTAAGTTATGCAAGTACAAATGTAGAGATAACAATTGTTTAGTGATTCACATGAGGACTCACACCGGCGAAAAGCCTTTTGGTTGTAAGTTATGCGAGTGCAAATTTACGCAAAACAGTAATTTAGCGAGTCACATGATGACTCACACTGGCGAAAAGCCTTTTGGTTGTAAGTTATGCGAGTGCAAATTTACGCAAAAAAGTAATTTAGCGAGTCACATGATGACTCACACTGGCGAAAAGCCTTTTGGTTGTAAGTTATGCAAGTACAAATGTACGGAAAAAAAAAATTTAGAGAGACACATGAGGACTCACACTGGCGAAAAGCCTTTTGGTTGTAAGTTATGCAAGTACAAATATACTCGAAAAGCTAGTTTAGTGAGGCACATGAAGACTCACACTGGCGAAAAGCCTTCGAATTCTAAGCTATGCAAGTAAAAATGTACAGTAAACAGTAAAATAGTTAAGCACATGAGGACTCACACTGGCGCAAAGCCTTTGCTCATTGATATATGGCCACAGTTACACGTCTTGTAAGTTTTTATGGAAGTAGGTCATTTAAGTAACTTACTTATTTATGCTTTGCATACGATACGCAACATACAAGACTGTTTACATTCCGTTAGTTACTCATATACGCGACTTGCGTGAGTAAAACTTACGAGTGTAATCGTAGCCGATAATTTAGTACCAGATTTACGATTAGCGCTTCAAGTACGGCCCAAATAATAAGAGCACAAAATACGCGTGCGCTAAATTATGACGAAGTTGAATCCCTATTGAAACGCATCCTGTAAAAACTAAATAAAAAATATATGTACATAAATAATTAATTTATTTCACAAAATTTACAAAGGTAAGACTTAGGTCTACAATAGGGCTGATTCTGTAGTGCACAATCTCTAAACTAAACTAAAATTAGAGCATTACAAATATTGCTAACCCTTTCATAATACTCCCTACGGAAAGGGACAGAACTAGATTTAAAGCTGCCATTTTAGTTTAGTTTAGAGATTGTGTTACACAGAATCAGCCCCCAATAACAACGTATGGTCGGTCTCTGCAGCCTAATGTAAGATACCCTGTGGTTTAGGCTACAGTGACTTTCTCTCCAAGAAAAAGAATGACAAAAATTACAACATATTTTAGATTGATTTTCTGAATTACCATATTTATATGCAAAAGTGTGTAAACTATTAGAGTAGGTGTGTATGGGTGTGTGTATTATGTGTGTGTATTTTTGCGTGTGTAAAATAGACATTTGTAAATATAAAATATGTTCCTTATAAAATTCAACTGATTTGTTTTAATAAGTTTCCCCCCCGCGACTTCGTCCGCGTACAATTTTTGATTTCGAGATTTTCCCGCTGCAAAAAGCCTACTTATAACGGCTATATAGCTTCGGCAGGTTTTTATTATGCCTACTTCAAAAACCTAGAACCGTCACGCAAGCTTCCAACACCATTTTCACCCCCTTTAGGGTGGATTTTCGTAAAAACGCTTACACAGGTTATTATTATCTACTGAAGACTAAAACTACCTTGGGCCCATAAACGGATATGATGCTTTTCCCGGTACCATTTAAAGATAAATGGAATAACAGCTGTGGGGATATCATGGTATTAAATTAAAGGTCATTTATTCATCTCTAGGTGGACCATATAAAAAACTCACACTCCCATACACATTTTCGGAATAAATACGTTGCTACGAACGCAAGAACTGCTGTAAATGACGAAAAATGGGGTCGGGATAGGAACCCATAAAGCTAGATCAGCTACATATTTTAACTTGAAAATAAACAATAAAGTGGGGCTTATTTTATTATAGTCCTCTACCCAAATGCTGGAACATTATGCATACAAATAAATAGGTACCTGCTTTGTCATTTATGTGTCACACAATTTAATCCATAGTCCATACTCCTAATATTATAAATGCGAAAGTGTGTCTGTCTGTCTGCTAAGCTTTCCAGGCCCATCTTTTCAACCGAGTTTGCTGAAATTTGGTATAGAGGTAGGTTATATCCCGGGGAAGGACATTCTTTTTATCCCGGATGTATGGATGTGTGGATGTATGGATGTTACTCGTAGTTAATCAATCACGCCTCATCAGAGATAGATTAACACATAGGCTACTTTTTATCCCGGAAAATTAATGAGTTCCCGCGGGAATCGAAAAAACGTAAACCACGCGCACGAAGTCGCGGGCATCAGCTAGTTTAATAATATTTTGATGGGGTAATTAAAAGTAAAACGCCATAATTGGACTATAAAAATCTTTTATTCAATAAAAATCACTGCTGTGTAATGTCGGCACAGGCCGACCGTCGCCTGCGCACACGATCTGACAATTACAGGTAACAATTACATTATCATAGGAGCATACACCCCGACCGAGCGGGTACTTCCAAACAATACAACTAAACATAAGCGAATCAAATTATAATGATTGAATTATAAAATAATTTACATATTCATTTGGAGTTGCGTCGCCAGTCAGACTGGTCGATTCTATTGTCTATGAAATAATTTTCGAAACGGCGCCCGTGCTTGCAACACTTCCAAAACACCCATAATGCATTCGCGGGGATAGTCCGTAAAATACGTATAAGTTACAAATTCATCAATTTAATTCACACAATATAAAATGATTAAGTATTTTTAACAATTTCGATAATGTCAATCTTTAGTGGGCTTTTCATTTCTATGAGTGGAATAGTCCAAGGGTGATGGAAACCGCTCTAAGGACAGTTAACAAAAGTTTTTTGGTTGGTGGTCGGCATATGCATGATTATAGAAAGGCTAATCTAGACTGAGATCAATGCCCTTTGTGCTCTTAACATAGTGTATGTATACTAGGTTGCCCTGATGGCAATAATCATAAAGTTAAACGGAAGATTTACGGCGAAGATTTTAGGAGTTCATATAGATAACAATGTCAATTGGAAGGCACATCTCGAAGCTGTTTATTAAATTCTCTTACGCTCTTTATATGCACGCTAAGGTGATTAGCACAGATAAAATCTAAGAACTTTTTCCTTATGTTTTGGGGTAACGCAGCTTGGGTCATAATGCAGCTTTTAAAGTATAGAACAGATGTATACGAGTAATGTTCAATTTAAAGCAAACCGGTAGTTGTAAGCCATATTTCAAACAATTTAAAATTTTAACATTTCCTTCGTTGTATATTTTAGTCAATATTGTATGCTCGAAGGAATCTGCAACTTTATAATAATTTAATCAGTAAGAGAAATAAACTCCACATGCCGGTATCAACGATTGCGCATTTTGGCAATAGCGCCATTAATATGAAGCTGCCAGAAAGTATTGTTGATATTAAAAATTGTAATTGTTGATATTAAATATTTTGTAATAAGTTAAAGTTCTTGTAATTTAAGCTTTAATTACAAGAACTTTTACTTTTTTACACAATTCAAGAGTACGCAAACTGATATTTGATATGATGCATGAACTGAATTTTTATCAGATGTAACAACTTATAGATCGATTTTATACTTGGTTAGGTATTTTATTAATAGTTTAAATTCAAAATATTACATACCGTAAGGTGAATTTTGGCCAGACGCTATATTATAATTTAGAATAAGTCCACTCTGTACCCAAAATTTGAAATAAAATAATTGATTGATAGATTAAAATATGATAATAAACTAGTAATGTTACACGTCGTATTTTACGAACGGGCCCCGTGACGTACTCCCTAAAAGTATATTTATAAGATAACTCTTATGCAATAGCGCCAGTGCAACGACTGCGGCGCGTGCCGCGACAGTCCCGTTCACAGATGTCTGCCGGGGGCGAGGCCCGGGGCTTAGCTGTACAGGTCGTCGTCGCCGCCCTCCTCCTGGAAGGTGGGCTGGTCCCCGCCGGACGTGCCCGTGCCGCCTGACGCCGCCCCTGACGCCGGGAATCTGTAACACATTACATTATTATTAATGGCATGTTCAAAGAGTCTGGTGAAACATCCTAATACTCCAGCAAGAATGTTTGAAAAACTTTTGCTTCAGACCTCGAAGCTCGAGACCATTTTTTAAGTCGCTTTTTGCAGAAACAACAGGAATTGCAATTATCACTTTGGAAGGAACAAGTCTGCGCCGACGCGACAGTCATCGAATCTATACTATGATATTATAAACTAGCTGATGCCCACGACTTCGTCCGCGTGATTTAAGTTTTGTTTTTATTACCGCGGGAACTCCTTAATTTTCCGGGATAAAAAGTAGCCTATGTTACTCTTCAGGTCCTCAACTATACCCATGCCAAAAATCACGTCGATCCGTTGCTCCGTTGCGGCGTGATTGAAGGACAAACCAACACACTTTCGCATTTATAATATTTGTATGATGCAAAAGTGTGTCTGTCTGTCTGCTACGCTTTCACGGTCCATCTATTCAACCGATTTTGATGAAATTCAGTACAGGGATAGATTGTATTCCGGGGAAGGCCATAGGCTTTTTATCCCGGAAAATTGAAGAGTTCCCGCGGGAATCAAAAAAACCTTAGTCCACGCGGACGAAGTCGCGGGCATCAGCTAGTTAATCATATTCCTGAAAGCAGGACTACCTAGGTGGTGGTAGAGTCAAAACAAGACGTATATGTCACTGTAAAAGCCCGTTTGTGGGTTTGCGAGCATCATCTAATCTTGAATAAATAAGAGCTGCCCAACATTATTATACCAACAAAACCATGATATGTCATAATCTTTAGCATGCTTTAATGGATTTCTTAACTTGTGTAAAGGCAAGTAAAATGGATTGTGGCATCTAAATATACACATAAAAGGTGACCGACTGACCTATCAACGCACAGCTCAAACCACTGGGTGGATTGAGCTGAAATTTGGCATACAGATAGCTAGCTATATGACCTAGGCATCCACTTAAAAAGGATTTTTTAAATTCAATCCATAATGGGGTAAAATAGGGTATTGAAATTTGTATGAAAACGTGAGCGATGGGCGCGGTCAAAAGCTAGTTTTATTATAAAAGGGTACGCTCATTCCCACGATTTTTTTAAATTTATTTATTTAAAACATAGCACAGCCAACTTACAAACTAAAAGGTGTTACAATCAATTAATTTAAAGACGAAAAGAATGACGAAAGAATGACGTTTGGACTTTGTTGAGGCGGAGCGAAGGAGTCACGAGCCAAAACAAAAAAATAGTCACCTGAAGTTGGTGCCGAAGCCGCGGCTCTGCTGCAGCGTCTGCGCGAACATCTCGTACTTGCGGATGTCGTTGTCGGACACCGAGCGCCGCGCGAACTTCATCGCCTCCTCGAAGTGCGCGCGGCTGATCTCCGGCACCGGGTCCTCCTCGTCCATCTGGACAGAAACCACCAAAGCATCTCATTAATTAGTAAAGTGCGTTCGGTTACATAGTGTCGTTACACCGGCAGTAAAACCCGCAATAAACACCAGTTAGGTAGAAAAAAGATGATAATAATATGCGAAATTCTCCTATATGCCATACAGATATAGGATAATTTCGCATATTATCATCTTTATATATTATCGCATATATTATCTCCCTCTTTTACAACAAGGTAATAAGTAAATACACGAGTCCACATAAATTTATTAATAGAATATCGACCGTATTTTGTCAATCCATAAGGCAATCTTCAGTGGCGTGCAGTTCATAGAGGCATAACAGCACGCTCACCCGAATGGAAATACAGTCAATGCTCATTTTTCATCATGCCTACCCTAGCTTCAATTCCTGTGCACACCACAGCAGGGCTAGCATGAGCCGGAGATAAAAAAAATTATCCCCCGATTTTATCCACTGACAAGAGATAAAATTAACTTATCCACACCTCAGAGCACGGCAACAGGGGAGAGGAGAAGTTTATCCCCGTTGGACATTTCACGGAGACTCGGGGGACTATTTATTCACCGTTATTTAGCGTTTTTATTCATTTATTGAGGGATAAAAATTTTATCCTTTTCTCGGGGAGAAAATTGTCTCGGCCCATGCTAGGGGGGCTGGGGGAATCAACTCACGTCCATAACAGCGGCGGCCTGCTGTTGCTGGCGCGCCCTCTCGCGGTGTATCTCCGCCTCGATGGCTTGCCGGATGGCCAGCTTGCACGCCCGCTGGCAGATCTCCGTCAGATCAGCACCGCTGAAGCCTTGCGTCACCTGGGGAAAATTAAACAGCTTGAACACAATCTATAACATAATTATAGAAATAATAATTATTTTTAAGCAGTACAAAGACAAGAGTATAAAAGCAAGATATAAGAAAACCTACATGTGATTCTGAAAATTAAACAACAAGTGGTTAAAAGCGCAGTTTCATCTAAATTTAATTTTAAAGATATTTAAAAATACAATTTTTCTAATATTTTTCATTGTCAATCTATACTTCTATACTAATACATATTATAAATGCATGTTTAGATGGATGGATGTATTTTTTTTTTTTTTTATCCACTACAAGTTAGCCCTTGACTGCGATCTCACCTGATGGTAAGTGATGATGCAATCTAAGATGGTAGCGGGCTAACCTGTTAGGGGCATGGCAGTTATATTAAACCCATATACCCCTATTCGGTTTCTACACGGCATCGTACCGGAACGCTAAATCGCTTGGCGGCACGTCTTTACCGGTAGGGTGGTAACTAGCCACGGCCGAAGCCTTCCACCAGGCCAGACCAGGGAAATTCAGAAATTATAAATTTCCAAACCCTGCCGGGGATCGAACCCGGGACCTCCGCACGTTAAGGCAACAGCGCTCAACACTGCGCCACGGAGGTCGTATGTTTCTTTCTTACTCAATCATGCCAGCACGACTGTGATACTCGCGTCCGCAGGAACTACCTTCTACCTCCTTGCACTTGTCCACTGGGAGGTGCTAAACGAGCGACTTTCAGGCGAAATAAGCGTTCTTTTTATAAAAACGCCTATATGTACTAAACGCCATACGATTAAAAAATAAAACTTAAAACTAATCCGAGGATGTGAATTTTAGGTGTCTCAGAAGACCCTTTATTCAATAATCAGTTAGAAATATTTTATTTTTGATATAGGCATCGTCACCCTAGGTAGGTAGGGTAGTTTAGGTAAAGGGTGACGATTAAAAAAATGAAAATGATTTATTTCATGTAGGACCACTAGTGTCACTTATGATAAGTCGTAAGAATCTACCACCGGTTCGGAAAGCTGATTCTACTGAGAAGAACCGGCAAGAAACTCAGCAGTTGCTCTTTTCAAAATCAGAAAAATGTAACAATTTGTATATACATACTTAATATAAAATGCATACGCTACGTTACAAGTAGGTATTACACTGACTTGTGGGTTGCTGGATGCAAAGCCGGTTGCTTCCATGCAACTTTGTCATCGAGAAAATCATCTATACTATAATACCCTCGACTTAACAGATGCTGTTTAACACAGTCTTTAAATTTATGTAATGGCAACTCCAGAAACTCTTTTGGTACCATGTTATAAAAGCGTATACTCGACCCCACAAAGGATTTCTGCACCTTGCGCACGCGATATGACGCTGTTACAAGCTTATGGCGGTTTCTAGTACATCGATTGTGAGTATCACTTATTTGCTTATAAAGATTAATGTTCTGCCTAACAAAGATTATATTATTGTATATGTATTGTGAAGGCACCGTAAGAACACCAATCTCTTTGAATTTTTCACGAAGTGATACGCGTGATCCGAGTTTATAAATAGAACGGATGGCTCTTTTCTGCAATACAAAAATTGATTGGATATCAGCTGCTCTGCCCCACAATAAAATGCCGTACGACATAACACTGTGGAAGTAAGCAAAGTAGACAAGCCTAGCCGTTTCAATATCGGTAAACTGTCTAATTTTCCTGACAGCAAAAGCAGCGGAGCTAAGTTTTCGCGCCCACCCACCCTAGGTAGGTAGGGTAGGTTAGGTAAGGTAAGGGTAGGTTTTTTTTTATTGTGAGATAGATAGGCTTGCGCTTGACGACAGTCACCCTAGGTAGGTAGGGTAGGTTAGGTAAAGGGTGACGATTACCCACCCTAGGTAGGTAGGGTAGGTTAGGTAAGGTAAGGGTAGGTTTTTTTTTATTGTGAGATAGATAGGCTTGCGCTTGACGACAGTCACCCTAGGTAGGTAGGGTAGGTTAGGTAAAGGGTGACGATTACCCACCCTAGGTAGGTAGGGTAGGTTAGGTAAGGTAAGGGTAGGTTTTTTTTTATTGTCAGATAGATAGGCTTGCGCTTGACGACAATGCTTAGTGCAAAGCAATGATGAGGTCTAGGTTGGAACGCGCTTGCTTAGAAGATGCTTATTCATTCTAGCCTTGAAGGTACCTAAGTTATACGTGGTAGGAAAGACGTGCGCTGGGAGGGTGTTCGTAACGTCGTCGAGGAAACGTCGAGCAAATCAAAGGTTTGTTACCTTAGCGATGTAAGTGAGATCCACTTCCTTGGCGATAGGCGACTTGCGCAGGTTGGCGCGCAGGATGGCCTCGCGCGACTTCTCGTCGGGCAGCGGAATGTAGATGAGCTGGTCCAGGCGGCCCGGCCGCAGGATCGCCGGGTCGATGATGTCGGGCCGATTCGTCGCGCCTGACAATTACAGAACTAGTTATAAGCGATTGATTGATTTAATACGCAATATAAATGCTCCTTGCGCAGTCGGTTATAAAAATGATTTTTTATTGAATCTTACTAATATTATAAATGTGAAAGTATGTTTGTATGTTGGTTTATTGGCGTGATTGAAGGACAAATCGCGGATCGACGTGATTTTTGCCATGGGTATAGTTGAGAGGACCTGGAGAGTGACATAGGCTACTTTCTAATTTCCATCCCGGAAAAATTAAGGAGTTCCCGCGGGAATCAAAAATCTTAAACCACGCTCACGAAGTTGCGGGTATCAGCTAGTAATATATAAAGCAAAGGAACCGCTACTACCTAAATATGTTTCTTCTTTCCCCAACTTTTCTCTTTATATTATAAGCACTGTTTTTTCAACCCTGTCCCCACTATCAAAGGTTAACTGGAAGAGAAACTAGGTAGGTATACCTCCACCCCTTGAATAACCTCATTTTGTTGTTTAGAGGGAACGCAGCAGCTGGAAGCTGGTTCCATAGTTTGCAGGTACTTGCAAGTACTTCGCAGGATTTTGATATTCATGAATTTCAAATGAATCGGCACCTATATACCTACCCGTCTTATATCATCACCAAAATATGTACTTCTAAGCACTCATTTTATTTGGCTGATTGATTTGATAGGTCGCACTATCCGTGTCCGTTAATCCCTCGTCAAAGCACATTTCATATGGAGCCAAAGTTTTCTTTCACTCACCAATGATAAAGACGTTCTTCTTAGCGCCCATGCCGTCCATTTCAGTCAGGATCTGGTTGATGACCCGGTCGGCGGCACCGCCCGCGTCCGATACGGAGCCTCCACGCGACTTCGCGATAGAGTCCAGCTCGTCGAAGAATAACACGCAGGGGGACGCTGATCGGGCCTGCGGGAAAAGATGTCGAGATTAGGGTAATGCCAGAGCTCCAGATCGCCAAAGACGCTAGTGGTTTAGAGTTAAATTTAAATTTTATTTCACAAATAAAATGTACATATATTTTTTGGTTAAGGTATATATAGGTTTGGGTTAAAATAAAGACATGTCAAAGGGCCATGGAGAGGAGTATCCTCAAACTAAGAAAAATTGATAAAGTAAGGAGCACGGAAATCAGGAAAAAAACTAAATTAACAGACGCCCTAGAACAGGTTTTGAGATTAAAGTGGAAATGGGCCGGTCACCTTGCAAGATATAGGGAACAAAGGTGGACAGTAACTGCCACAAAGTGGAGAGGTCCACAGGGAAAAAGAAGCGTAGGTCGGCCCAAGACAAGGTGGTCTGACGAAATCAAAAAATTGGCAGGAGAAAATTGGATACAGGTGGCAAAAGACCGAAAAACATGGCAAACAATGGAGGCTTTCACCCAGGATATCGGATCCATCTCAAGCTAAAATTACTAATAACTAACACTTACTTACCTTTAAATCTCATTATGTTTACTACTCAACTAACAAAACTAACATATAATTATATTGAAGGCATTGTAAAGAAAATTGTAACAGATGGATTAAATAAAGCTTTATTATTATTATTTACTAGCTGATTGATGTTTTTCGGTTCCCGCGGGAACTCTTTAATTTTCCGGGATAAAAAGTAGCCTATGTGCTATTCCAGACTATAATCTATCTCTGTGCCAAATTTCATCCAGATCGGTTCAGCCGTTGGGGCGTGATTGAGTAACAAACATACATCCATACATCCAAACTTTCGCATTTATAATATTTATTTGATTAGTGTAGCTGAGCTCCACAAAATCACCCTGTAAAATAGAATAAAACAATATTCATACCTTGTCAAAGATGTCTCGCACGTTGGCTTCAGATTCACCAAACCACATGGTGAGCAGTTCTGGACCCTTCACGGAAATGAAATTCGCCTGGCACTCATTGGCGATAGCTTTGGCCAAGAGAGTTTTACCTGTTGAGAAATGAAATAACAATGTTTAGCTAATATGCTTACAGCTCGGGATTAATAGATTTTATGATATCAAATAAAACTTAAAAGGTTAATTCAGAATGCACATTGAGCATATCTTCCCTGATAAGTGATAAGGGTACCAGTGCAGCTTCACGAGTTCAAGGCTAGCGTGTCACAAGGCTCGCCGAACCGAATCGAATCGCAATAATTTGCTACTTATATATTTACTATGAAACTGCGTCGATTAACAGTGTGGAGTCGAGTCTTCGATTCGACGCGAGTCGTCTGTAGGCCAACGGTTTTAAAAACAATAGGATATTTTGCACTATATGCAACTAGCTGATGCCCGCGACTTCGACCACGTGGATTGAGGTTTTTAGGTCCCCGCGGAAACTCAGAACACCGCGGAACAATTCACGCGGACGAAGTCGCGGGCATTAGCTAGTTTGGTATAAACGCAAGCCATAAAATCAAGGATAAATGAGTCTCGAGAAAGTAGTCCAACTCACCGCAGCCAGGAGGGCCGTAGAAGAGCACCCCGCGCGAGGGCTGCATGCCGAACTTGAGGAACTTGTCGGGGTGCTCCACGGGGTACTGCACCAGCTCCTGCAGCTCGCGCTTCACGTTCTGCAGGCCGCCGATGTCCGTCCACGACACGTTCGGCACTTCCACCACCGTCTCGCGGAGGGCCGATGGCGAGGATTTGGTCATCGCGTACTGGATAAACAAATGTTGGTCAGTTTTTAAAGACATTTTTTAAAAATTCATTATAGGCTTATGCTTGACCACAATCACACCTGATGGGAAGTGATGATGCGGCCTAAGATGGGATGCGCTTGCCTAGCAGATGCCTATTCACTCTTGATTTAAAGATACCTGGATTGTAATTGGTGGGAAAAACAGTTTTAGGTAGAGTATTCCAGACCCTAACCATGCGAATGAGGAATGAAGACGCAAAGCGTTTCGTATGTGTGGATGGAACGTCGACGACATAGGGGTGGAAGCGCGCACGGCGTCTTGCGGTACGATGGTAGAAAGATGAGGGCGGTACAATAACACCTAATAGCGTACCTAGTAACGTAGGCGTATTAAAATGGCGGCGTTTATCACTCCAAATATTGGATAGAAGAAGGCATTACTTTGCGGAAGTCCATGATAATGAAAGAACTTGACTTTTAATTTGCTATAATCGACTAAAAAAAGGTTTTGGCGGATTATAGCAAATTAAACTTCCAAGTTCTTTTGTTTATCATTCCCTCTCACTTACACATTGCACCTATGTATAGTGTGTAAGTGAGATGGAATAAGTAACGCTGCTTCGTTTTTATTAGTTTCGTTAAAAGTAAGAGATATCTTGTGAACAGCTTACTATAGAAATGATCCTATGAAGTAAGGTCTAAGCGAAAGTTATAAAATTACAATTCAAATACAAGAAATACGTCGCTTTTTACTATTTTCAACATATTGAAACTTTTGAAGGATAACCCAATAGTAGAATAAGTAATAACTTACGCGGAAGTTGTCCATGGAGACGGCGAGCGAGTTGAGAACCTCGGCGTCTATCTGATCGTCCTCGAGGTCGATAAGGTCCATTTTCTCACGGATTTGTTGGAGAGCCGCCTCCGAGCACAAGGACGCAAGATCTGCGCCCACGTGACCGTGAGACTCCGCTGCGATCTGAGAATTAACGGAAACAGTTCGTTCGTTCGTTCAGTTGTTATTATTTAATACTAGCTGATGCCCGCGACTTCATCCGCGTGGATTGAGGTTTTTCGGTTCCCGCGGGAACTCTTTAATTTTCCGGGATAAAAAGTAGCCTGTGCTATTCCAGACTATAATCTATCTCTGTGCGAAATTTCATCCAGATCCGTTCAGCCGTTGGAGCGTGATTGAGTAACAAACATCCACACATCCATCCAAACTTTCGCATTTATAATATTTATTTGATTACTAACTCGCAAACTAATTTTTAACAACTAAACAAGTATTTTTTGTTTTTTTATTCCACTACAAGTTAGCCCTTGACTGCAATTTCGCCTGATGGTGAGTGATGACGCAGTCTAAGATGGTAGCGGGCTACACTGTTAGAGGTTACATGTCAGTTATATCAAACCCATACCCCTAGTCGGTTTCTACACGGCATCGTACCGGTACGCTAACTCGCTTGGCGGTACGTCTTTGTCGGTAGGGTGGTAACTAGCCACGGCCGAAGCCGGACCAGGCCAGACCAGGGAAAATTCAGAAATTATAAATTCCTAAATTAACCCTGCCAGGGATCGAACCCGGGGGGCATCCGCAAGTTAAGACAACAGCGCTCAACACTGCGCCATGGGCGTTGTCAAAACTTTGACATACCTGTTCCAAGTCTACATCGTCTCCAAGCTTCATGTTCTTCGTGTGGATGCGCAGGATTTCGAGACGGCCCGTGGCGTCGGGAATACCAATGTCGATCTCGCGGTCGAATCGACCAAAACGACGTAAAGCCGAGTCGATAGAGTTCGGCCGGTTGGTGGCCGCCATTACTATCACGTGTGAAGATTTCTTCATACCTGTGTACGAGGAAAATAAATTATGATTGATAGTCAAAAGTTTACTACTTAATACTGCCCCCAAGAGGGATGAGATCTACCATCGATATAGAGGACTATATTGGATGCTTTCCAGGAACTCTAGACTGTCCCTAGATAATAAGCTCCTGCTATATACTACAGTTATTAAGCCGATATGGACATAGGCATCCAACTCTGGGGATCAGCATGCAACTTCAACATTGAAATTATTCAAAGAGCACAAAATTATATCTTGAAACAACTTTCGAACGCGCCATGGTTCCTGCGCATTTCTGAAATCCATGAGCACTTAAATGTGAACACAATAAAGGACGAAATAAAATCTTATGGCTCCGACTATAAAACAAGGCTTGTCAAACACCCGAATCGCCTGGCAGCACAGTTGACGATGCCGCAAGCGATCCGTCGCTTAAAGAGAAGGCATATCCTAGACGATATATAGCCGAGACATAGAGTGCTTCCCGCTGGGGAAGTTGCCTCTGATCGCCAACCCCTCCTACAACAAATCTGCTCATAGTCCACCGACTGATCGCATGATAAGACCCAGAAAAAAAAAAAAAAAAAACTTAATACTGCCCAGGCCGAAAATAAAGCTATTTACAGCTTGAGTAATATTGGAAGGACGACGCGAAGGACTTCCCAAGTGATTTTAAAAGCCTCCGATTCTGCAGATTGAAACACAATTGTGCCTTGGATCTGCCCCATAGATTCTTCTGCATATAGGGAATTCCGTCAGTGGACGGAAAACCTTGCTCTAAAATACAAATCCGCCATCCACAACCAACCAATGTCTCAAGATGAATTACGCAGAGACACAGAAATAGGTAAAAAAATAGGTCGAGATGCCAGCCGAGGCCGTTTTAAGTAAACGAGAGGCCGTGAATAAGGATGATAACTCAATCAAATCAGCAACTCTTTATCTTAAAAACGCACTTCTAGTATGGAAGTAGTTTGAAATTCACAGTTGTGACGTCTTAAAAATTTAAACACACTTTTTTTTCTTTAATTTATATTTTAAAATGGTTATCAAATTTAAAAATAACCAAGGCTGTGAATTTTAGGTCTTTTGGAAGACCCTCTATTTAATAATCAGTTAGAAATAATTTATTTTTGATAAAGGCATCATCCCTATTGCTTTGATTCGCAGAACAACTTAGACATAATCTCTGAAACATTGATCGGGAAAAAAAACACCTCTTCTATTTTGTATGTACAAAAGAAATACATCTTTTTTATACGACTGCCTGAAAGAAGGATTATATTGTTTTCAGGGTTCATGTATGTATGTAGGTCTGTATGTATGTGTTTGTATATTCCACCATAACTTCTATACGCCTGAACGGATTTTGATGAATGAGGTATCGTTAGAATCCTTAGCTTATTCCGGGTGACATAGGCTAGTAAAATTTAAAAAAAAATGATAGGGTGACCATGGTCCCGCATCAAAGACTAAAGTTGAATTTTTTTTCCTAAATGAGATTAACTATATTGTCATCATCAAGAAAATGATGAGTAGATTCCAAAAATATATAAGGCTATATCCAGTGATTCACAAAAAAATATCATTTAACTATGGCCAGTCGTATTTTTTAATTCTTTGATCTATATTCACTTGTTATTCTTACCGTCCATAAGTGTGAGCAACTGCGACACGATACGACGCTCGACTTCCCCATGGGTCTTCTCACGCTTGGGAGCAATGGCGTCCAACTCGTCGATGAAGATGATTGCGGGCGAGTTTTTGTCGGCCTCCTCGAAAGCCTTGCGCAAGTTGGACTCAGATTCGCCGGCCAACTTGGACATGATCTCCGGACCGTTGATCAGGAAGAAGAATGCGCCTGTGAACAAGGTAACATTGATTGGTCAACATAAGGACAATTGGGCATTTGACAACTATTCTAGTTATTTTTAGTGATTATTAAAATAAAATAGAGAATCTCCCAACAGTCGTAATATCCACATCCCTTGTTAATTTTATGTTGAATAACTGTTAAGGCCAAGGCTTTGACCAGCTGGTCAGCATTCAAGAAACGTAAACGGCCACGGGCCCATAGGTGGTCGGTGCGTTTCGCTGACTCAGCTTAAGGGGGGTTAGGTATAGTGGCAGGCAGCTCTGTCTTACAATAATTATGGTTGTAAACTATAATAATGTGTGGTTAATACTTACCAGTATGTATAGCATTGTATTGTAATGGTAGAGTCTTGGTATATCATTCGTGACACAAGATGGACGTGAAATAAACCATATCATTTAATTAAATTTAACAAAGAACTAGTCAGTTTGATTTACTACGCCATTTATGCAATGGAGAAGAAGCTAAGTCCATACCTGTCTCATTAGCCACAGCGCGCGCAATGAGCGTCTTTCCGGTACCCGGCGGGCCGTACATGAGGATACCGCGCGGAGGCTTCACCCCGATGGCCTTGAAGAGTGAAGGGTGACGTAAGGGCAGTTCCACCATCTCTTTGATCTGAGCGAGCTGCTTGCGACAGCCGCCGATGTCGTCGTAGCCCACCGCGTTAAGGGCCTCTTCCTCTTCCTGTGTACAACATTGAGTAAAAGAACAGTTCACTAAGAGGGACTATAATTAATAGAGATATGTGCTATGCAAGTAACTTAAGTGTAGTGTACCTGAAATAATGAGTAAATATTGATTGATTGATTGCTAAAATCGGTTGGTCAAGATGGAACCAAGCCAGAAAGTGTTAAAATGCAGTGATGTGCATCACTGCCGAGTTGGCAATTTTTTTTGTTTTACAATGTTCGTAATAGTCCAAATTAGGTTTTTAATAAAAGGTAAATCTGAAGTTTTAAAAAAAAAAAATTGTGAAATTTGGACAGGACATCTGTCTGGTCGGCTAGTCAAATGTAAGTTTTGCTGAATAGCTCAGATATATCAGAAGTATCTGCAGACTCGAAGGATCCTGCAAAGGATGCTAAAATTATTAGCCACAAAATTTTAAGTCAATCAAAAGTTAGCAATAAAGATTGCTCAAGATTGCGGATTTAAAATGCGATTGCAGTTGACCCAACTGCTTGGCGCATCTACCAACCGAACGTGCATATGTGTGAAGTACACAGACTACATTTTAACTGCAATTTTAGGTCCCATTTATTAGGTTAAGGTCAATTTTAGACTCTAAGAGACTTGCACTCACCTCGCGTTTAATGGGGTCCCCTTCGCAGTGTATAACAGTGTCTGGCGCCACGATGCAGTAGGGCGCAGGGTCTGTCTCCACCACCTTGAACTCCACGGCGCGCATACCGCCTCGAACCATGAACGTGTCGTCGCGGTGAATGGGCCTGTACGCTTCCATGAAGTATGGCTTCAAATATACTTCGAATAAGTTTCTGTGTAACAAGAAATGATTTGTTTAGAGTACTTGTACATCAGGATTCAATTTTGACTTTGAATTTTTTTTCAGAACTTTAATCTTTGCTATTTTAAGTAATTACTTAATTGAATTTTGTTAAATTATTTATTTATACTTTTTATGCAACAGAATTCATCAAAATTGTAATTGGAGTGGAGTAATAGGATGGCCATCTTACTCCTAAAGTCATAATTATATTTTAAGCTTTTAGACTTCTGAACTAATAACGTGATGAATTTTATAAGACATGAATTGTGAGCATATTGCGAATTATCATATTTAGATCTTATAAGCTTACTTTGGAACTGTATTGGCCTTATAATAATAATGCAAAATCCTTAAAATCACTGAATTTCTTTTGGATACAGATCATAATATGCGAAATTCTCCTATATGCCGTACAGATATAGGAGAATTTCGCATATTATAATCTTTTTTCTACCTAACTTGTGTTTATTGCGGGTTTTACTGCCGGTGTAACGACACTATCTAACTGAACGGACTTTACTTGCAAGAGTACTATGTCCAGCAGTGGACGTCTATCGGTTTCGGATAATGATAATGACGATTTTCGATGTACTATATAATACTATAGGTAACTTACCCAGTCAATCCTTCAACGGAATCATCGATAGGCAAGATGTGTACTCTCTTCCCGTACTTGACGGACGGGCAAGGCGCGATGGACACCACGTCGGACAGTCGCACGCGCAGGTTGTTCCTAACCACGCGGTTCATGCGGATCTTCTCGTCTGGACAGTTGTCATCTGAGAGCACGATGCAGACGGTCTCCTTGCGACGCTTGCCCTTAAGTAGGACCGTGTCGCCGCGGAATAACTGTAGCTGCTCCATTTTGGCCTGTATTTTATTTATTTCTCAATTTATTTCTCAAATACATGCATGTATGATAAAATCAAATCAAATAAATATTATAAATGCGAAAGTTTGGATGGATGTATGGATGGATGTTTGTTACTCAATCACGCCCGAACGGCTTTTTTTCTTATCCACTACAAGTTAGCCCTTGACTGCGATCTCACCTGATGGTAAGTGATGATGCAGTCTAAGATGGTAGCGGGCTAACCTGTTAGGGGCATGGCAGTTATATTAAACCCAAACCCCTATTCGGTTTCTACACGGCATCGTACCGGAACCCTTAATCGCTTGGCGGCACGTCTTTGCCGGTAGGGTGGTGTAAGTAGCCACGGCCCAAGCCTCCCACCAGGCCAGACCAGGGAAAATTCAGAAATTATAAATTCCCAAATTGACCCTGCCGGGGATCGAACCCGGGACCTCCGCACGTTAAGACAACAGCGCTCAACACTGCGCCACGGAGATCGGCTTAACGGATCTGGATGAAATTTGGCACAGAGATAGATTATAGTCTGGAATAACACGTAGGCTACTTTCTATCCCGGAAAATTAAAAAGTTCCCGCGGGAACCAAGAAACCTCAATTCACGCGGACGAAGTCGCGGGCATTAGCTAGTTTATTGATAAATTTTATTTATGATATAGATATAGACTAGTTGATGTCCTCGACTTCGTTCGTCTGAGCGTTTTTTTTTATTCCCGCGGAAACTCCTAACTTTCCGGAATAAAAAGTATACCCTGACCTCGCCAGTCGCCAGGTACACCAACCAATGTCTGAAAGCTTTATTATATACTAGATGATTCCCGCGACTTCGTCCGCGTGGACTAAGTTTTTTCGATTCCCGCGGGAACTCCTTAATTTTCCGGGATAAAAAGTAGCCTGTGTCCTTCTCCGGGATATAACCTACCTCTATACCAAATTTCAGCAAAATCGGTTGAAAAGATGGGCCGGGAAAGCGTAGCAGACAGACAGACAGACTTTCGCATTTATAATATTAGTATGGATAATTTAAGAAAAAAATAGTCAGATTACAGTTGAAATCGAGCACGGAGGCTGTGTTCCATTTCCTGACCATGCGAGTGGGTGTTGACTCATGTACACCCTCAATAATAAATCATATTGAATTATGGACCATCACAAAACTCTTGCCGATTTTTGTCTCCAGCTCTCCGACTACAAGGAGTAGTCCATAGAAAACACTTTTTTATGGATTTAGCTTAATAATATTATTGTAATATCCTAAATTAATAAAATGAAATTGAAAAATACCTATTAATACTCATTTATTTAATAGGTAGTTTCAGGCCATAGATGACCACTACAAGACATTTTGCAAACATGATGTATACAATTCTTGTATGAAATGGAGCTTCTTTAATTTGTGGCATTATACATTTTGTATTCAGCACCATTTTAATATTACCTCCAATGTTAGTATCTTTTTTAATCAATGTTTGCAATTTAGTTAGGTAGGTATATATTTTTCTTATCGTATGGCGTTTAGTTTTATAATATAAACTAGCATTTTTATAATATAAAATTTATCGTGGTCAGTGTCAAAATTGAGTAGTGTTAAATTAAACATGGATATACACTATCCAGTTTACCCAACCATGTAACAGCCGGGGCAGGAAGGTCATAAAGATCCCTGGGTGAACCCTGGTAGGCATGAATTAGTATTAATTAGTGGGTATTCATTAGGTAATAGAAAATGGGAAACTACTATTGATGCTGTATTATCTTGCATTTTGTTAACAAGATATCAAATAATTCAATCTATTGCAAGTAAAAACGATGCTATCCGAAAATCACAAAAACTGGGTCAGTTCAACAAGCAAATAACATAATCGCGTTGTTGTTATGTACACCGGGCGCCTTCTACACATTGACTGACGAGATTATATGATTACTAGCTGATGCCGGCGACTTCGTCCGCGTGAGATCAGTTTTTTTAATTCCCACGGTAACTCCTTAATTTTCCGGGATAAAAAGTGGCCTATGTCACTATCCAGGTCCTCAACTATACCTATGCCAAAAATCAAGTAGTTCCGTTGAGGCGTGATTGAAGGACAAACCAAAAAACCAATAAACCAACACACTTTCACATTTATAATATTAGTATGATACTTTGTTATGATATTAAACAATCATAAATTATAATCTCGTCTAATTTTGTACACAAAAAGCGCCTAACTCTATTGACGTAATAAAACATTTAATTTTCATAAACATTTTTACATGTATTTGCAATACTGAATGCCTAGCAGTTTGATGCGTTGTTACATTGTTCCTAAGGCTGGGCGCACGTTAGTTACTATTGACTCAAAGTCTAGCCTCTGGCAACTAGGTATAGCGCCTAAAGTTCTTCCATTTGAACACCCTAGCTGAGAGTAACGATCTGACTGCACGCTCAGCTTCTCGTAAAAAGCGATTGCTCAGGCGATATCGGCCAATGAGCATCCAGTCTAAGTATAATGATGTATTATAGTAAGTGGGAAGGTATAGTTCGCGCGCGAGTTGAATGCAGAGCTTATGTATGGTGACACATCCATTAGCTCTGCATTTAACTCGCGCGCGAACTATACATGTAAATCAAACTTTTCTCCCTTGTAAGGTACAAGATTAAAAGGTTTATGTTTATATTGAAATCCATACTAATATTATAAATGCGAAAGTTTAGATGGATGGATGGATGGATGTTTGTTAACCAATCACTCCTGGATAGCTCAACGGATCCGGGTGAAATTTGGCACAGAGATAATTATAGTCTGGAATAACACATGGCCTACTTTTTATCCCGGAAAATGAAAGAGTTCCTGTGGACACCTAAAAACCTCAATCCACGTGGACGAAGTCATGGTCATTATCTAGTGTATTATTATAACGCTGTTTTTTAAGAAAAGGTTTTCAGTATTTTATTAAGTCTCATCATTATAAAAGATATCTGTTGCTCAGCTGCTTTAAGAAGTGATTGCTTAGGCGATATTGGCCAATGGGCGTTCAGCCTGAGTATAATATTATTTATAGCTGGGTAGGTTACTGTATGCCTCCCAGAACAAACATATTATTGTGTTAAGCTTTAAAGTATGTTGTTATGATAAACTATACTTTGGTTAAAGCATTCTTAGTATTTTGTCAAGTATCATCAATATAAAAGACTAGGTGATGCCCACAACTTCGTTCTAGCATTTAATATACTTTTGTATTAAACTCAAGCATAAGTTAGAAAGCCTGGACTCAGCACATTGGAGGTTGTCTCTGACATTAACATGTATATGCTTAGTGACTAGCTACACTAGCTAGCTTTTTAAGACGTCAACTACTGACTATAACATAATCATCTTGGAACTTATAACTTATATGACGATTATCTCAGTTCCGGGATGTTTGAAGACGGTGTGACCCTACATGTTTTAATTGGTCTCATGTTTTCTATCGATTCATCGATGTTTTAACATTGTTTGCAAAAATGATAAAAAAACAAAATGGCAGATGTCATATTATATGCCAAGCTCCATACAAAAACAATCCAAGCCCAACCCCTTTGCAGGAACCTAGGATCAGTATGGAAATTTAACATAGTTCATACTAATATTATAAATACAAAAATGTGTCTGTTTGTTAACTTTCACTGTACATTTGTTAACCTCCAGTTTTTTTTTTAAATGTATAGGCTAGTGCTTGGCTGCAATCAGACTTGCTTGCAAGTGGTGAAGCAACCTAAGGTGGAGCACGCTTGTCTAGAAGACCCCTATTCACTCTTGATTTGAAGGTACCTATATTAAAATAGGAGGGGAAAGTATGTATGAAGTATGCCGAGTCCCAGCTTTAAAATAAGTAGGTACTCGGGGCCTGTGGCATAAGAGTATACTATTTTTGACAAAGTTTGTTACACAAATAGACAATGAGGCCATTTTTGTTAAAACAATCTTCTCTAAATTAACTATAATGACAGCTCTATTTACTTATATTGCTATCCCTTTCATAATATTCCTTGCGGGATGGGACAGGACTAGATTTAGAGCTGTTATTGTTTACAGATTGTGTTTTGTAAATAAAATAGGCCACGATGACACAAATATACTGCCTCTGGGGTCCACATATGTTCCTAATTATCTTGGAAAACGAATAAGTTCACAGTTTTTTTTTAAATCTACAAGTATTCACTCGGGTATGATACAGGCATCATTCTAGTTTTTTTAAAAAAATTTTTTGAGTAATGTGAAAGAGTATTACAGAATTTGAGGTTGCTATCTTTAACTGCACAATATTCTAATTACTTACCGCATGGTATAGTCTAATAGTCAAGGGATCAAATAAAACTAAAATTATCTTGAAGGCGGACTAATTTCCTTAAAATGTAATATGGTATAGCAGAAATAATGGTATATATGCTCAATTAGTATTGTTATCGCATAATTACTAAGTGTCGAGCTTTTCATTTTCCCATGCACGGTAGGTGGGTACCTAACGGAAAAAAGACAAAGGGCAGAGTCACTAACCTGCGATAATGCGACCACCGAATTGTCATCGCTCACGGCCTCCTCCACGATGAGACGGTTAGGCCTGTCCTTGCGACGCAGGATCGCGGTGGAAAGATCATCAGGGCTACACAAAATACATCTCATTACCCAAATACGCCCGGTGTCTGAACCACACAATGAAAACCCCGATGTCGAGAAAAATTATCAATGTCTTCCTTTTCAATCGCTTTTCTAAAGTAAGACAACTCAATTGTATCAATACGTTTGGAATTTTCACAAAAATCATCTTGCACTGTAATGTAAGACATGATGACAAGCCAAATTTCGAACATTTGGTTTCCATGATATTACAGCATTTTGTTAGAAATACAAGTAAAACACTTCTATTTTATTGACAATTTATGTAATAAAACTCTCACCTTTTATTATCTGCCATTTTAATCACTAAATATAGTTAAAATTCTTAAATTTATCAAATTATTTGTAACGCCGAATGTGTAAATCACTCTTTCCTATTCATGGATCCGCTAGTGCGTGACGTTGCCGTATTTCATTTGTTCCTCTAGTTCTGTCGATAACGTCAGTGTTGCCATTATTTATATTTGTCTATGGCCGTATAATTTTCGATTCTTTCGGTTTTTATTTTGTATAATTGCATTGATTGGTGCAATTTATTTGTATTATGTTATTTATACTTTTCCGCAAAAATTATTTGCTTGTAACAATTATTGTTACAAGCAAATAATTTTTGCGGAACTTTGACTTTTATATACCTATGATATAATAAAAGAATTCAATTGTAGAGATTGTCAAAAATAGTTTAATGTGGGCTACACTCTGAGTGCTGCCGTATCGAGGAACAACACTGGCCTCCACCTAAAGCAACACCAACGAGCATAGTTCGCTAATCGCTATACTCGGGGAATATCGGGAAATTGAATTGCACTATAGTCCAGTTGCATGACAGGCGTTTAAAGTTACGTTACGTTCAACTGCGTTCAACTTAGACCAAAAAACAACGACCTTAATTTACTTAAACGGCCCTGTTATTTGTTAAACTAATAATGTGGACCTATTTTACTAACGCCAACGTCTGAAAAGCGGGGCAGTGCTATGAGTAGTACCTAACCTACATAATATATTAAATCGATGTAGATACCTACTAACTAGATGATGCCCGTGACTACGTCCGTGTGGATGTAGGTTTTGGAAATCCTTGGAGAACTCCGTCATAAAAGTAACCACTCTCATCAGTTCTCACTCTCTTCAACTATAGCAATGAAAAAATGGGTTCTGGTTTAGTATAGGTGCCGCGGAGTACGGGGGAGGGGAGGGGGGGAAAGGGGGTGGGGGGAGGGGGTCTACCCCCCCCTCCAAGCCAAACTCGTCGAATCCTAATAGTTTTCGAGATATTAATTTTTTTAAATTTCAAAATTTTAAGGTTATTTTTACCGAAATTCAGGCCTAGCTCTGCTTAGTTAGGTGGCGAGTGCTTATTAGTCGGTGGGGGGAGCCAGGGGATCCTCCTCTCCCCCCCCCCCCCCTTTTCCCCCTCCCCCCACACATATACTAAAGAACAACCAAGCATTTTTTTAAATTCCTTGCAGTAGCAAATGTGTAACTTCCTCTTAGGACAAGTCTAATAACAATAATATTATTGTGGTAATGCTTTATAATTTTTTTTTACATAAGTTCGGTTACATATTAACCCCTTAAGAGCCTAAGTGCCCGGCCTGGGGCCGGGCACTACCTGGATATTTACGTTCAACCCTAACCTAACCTAGCTCTCCGACAAATATTTTTTTTTAACTTAAGAGGATATGGCATGAACGGGAAACTTTGAGAATAGGTATTGAACAGTTATATTGCCGTCGCGCTGCTCCTCGAATATAATTCCATAACACCCGATAGGGACAACTGCAGCTTGGACCGATAATACCTATGAAAAACAGTCGAATTCTTACTCTCGTATTTTTCTGTTTCCTCCTCCAAAACATAACCGATTTTAATTCTTTTTCTACGAATAATTTAAGAAGGACTCGGGCTATGCCGGTATGTTTTTCTTTTTTTGATTATATCCGTCAAATTTATTTTCAGGGTCTCTGATGATGGCACGAAAACTGGGCCATTTTTTGCCATTTTTGAAGGTTCCTTGTTCTTAAAATAATTAATTTATTGAAAAAAGCAAAACATAGGAGCATGGCACGGACACATATGGATTTTATGGAGCAAGAATATTTTCTCTAGTGTAATTATCCACGGAGGAAACAGACAAATGTTTTTGTATGGAGAAATCGCCGGGAGAATTCCTCTTAAGTTCGATTCACATATATTTTTGCTTTAACAATTTTTTTTTACTTAAGTTTGGTATATTAACCCCATAAGAACCTAAGTGCCCTGCCTGCGGCCGGGCACTACCTGGATATTTACGTTCAACCCTAACCTAACCTAGCCTTTTGACAAATATTTTTTTTAACTTAAGTTCGGTTTATGAACCTCACAAGAACCTAAGTTCTATATATTTATGTTCAACTGTGATGTTCAACCCTAACCTTTTGAGAAATATGTATAGTAGGTACTTATTAAACTGCTCTGGTCCCATCATAAACTTCTATCACAACTGTACAGGTTTTTGGGTGGTCAAGTCTTTCCAGGCAGTCAAATAAAAATAACAGGGTGGGGGAGGGAGAGGGGTGGGGGAGGGGTAGGGGGAATTAGGTAGGACTTAGCCAAGGTGGGCTGAGTCCTACCTAATTCCTTCACACCATCTCTCACACAAATAAGTAGAGATTTGCACGAATTTCGGGAAAACTAACCTCAAAATGTCGAGATTTCAAAAATTAAATTCTCGAAAACTATTACGATTCGACGGAAAATATTTTGGCGTTAAAATTCAAAATTCAATTCAAAATTCAAAATGTTTTTTATTCAAATAAGCTTTTACAAGCGCTTTTGAATCGTTATAATATGAATCTACCGCTGGTTCGGAATGCCATTCCTACCGAGAAGAGCCAGCAAGAAACTCGGTGGTTGCTCTTTTCCATCAAAACTTACAATCATCATAATGATACAAGTAACTGCAGTCCCACGCATAGCTGGAGCGAATCAAATCCACGCTGTTTTTTTTTATCATTTACGTAATCTTCGATTGTATAGTAAGCTTTTTTCACGAGCATACCTACAATACTCAATACACGCCAAGACTGGCAGACAGAGGCAGCCCATTTCCGACGGTGGCACCCGTTCACGAGCATGACGCATGATCCAGCCATTGCTTCGCTCAACCATATTTGAGGGAACGTAACAACCCGCACCACACGACACCACCACGTTAGGTTAATGTTAGGTTTACTACATTAATACCTTCCTGTAAAAAAAATATGAACTGCCTACTGCGCGGCACATACTTATAGGTACCTACTAAACCAAAGCCGCGTTTTAAATTAAGTTGTTTTCTTTTTCAAAATACACTTTCTTTTATTGAATGTATAGATTATAATTATATGGACTGCTTAGAATAACTACTTAAAGAAGGTATGTTTCCAAACAACGCCTTCTCAAAACGCAAGCTACAAATTAGCTATGTGTGCTGTGTTTACTTGCCTCGTCACGCACACAGACGCAAACATAATGTTGCCAGTTTAAATGTTTTCCCCCTAAAAGTTGGGTAACGTAACGGCACCAGTCTTGGACAAGGACCCAATAATGGACAAAATAAACATTAAGTTTAAAAAATAAGAGCACAAATTTGGTTATCCATAATGGCAACCCTTAAATTAAAAGTTTGACAGATAAGCTGTCAAATTATGACGTTTCATTCGATTCGGCCATTTTGTTTCAAAATGGTTAACGTTAAGGAACCTCGCTCCGATTAATTGAATAGAAATCTGTTTTTATTAAGAAAATCCGTAAGGAAGTAAGTGCACAAATTTGTTTTTAGTTTATAGTGCATTAGCTCAAATGTTATTTGGTATTATTTTATGTTTTAATGTATAAATGTGCGAAATATTTCACAGTATTGCGGCATGATAGGTTATGGTATTTTAATAATATTTCATATTGTCCATGACTGGATATTTTTTTGAGCTGTGCCATTCATGGACATTTGTTGAATATTTTCTTTTAAGTTTTTTATAAGATACACTTTTTTGGTAGGTAATGCTTTTTTACATATTATGGGCAAGCGCAAAACACTGTCTTGACGGTATAGTCCAAGATGGTGACGGGATATCCGTGAATACACATGAAATTCAAGACAATAACATACTTGAAGTTGCTCTTCTACAATCCGAAACAATATCTACCGGCGAACAACAATCTGATCATGAATCTTCTAACTCTGCAAAAAAAGCAGCGCTTCTAACGCTGTAATTGAAAAACCGAGTTACGACGATCGGACATACAACAGCAAGACCAAACCTGTAACAACACCTAACATACTGCAGAACGAGCCTGGAACTAAAAATTGTGACCATACAACTTCAAATAAATCCCGTCTCTGCACATCCAACCAATCTGAAGATATCAGTAATATTTCGAAAACCGGAAATGATAATATTGTTGACTACGTGAACATGACGCACAAAACTCCTGTAAAAATTACTGATCACAATGAAAATCCAATCAGAAAGACGACGTTTTGGAATCAGCCAACAATAAACCAACTATGAAAATAAGAAACTATATAGTACCATCACCTTTTAAAAGAAATTTGCACTGGCCGGAAGGAGATATATCCAAGGGGAAAAAACGAAGACTTAAAGAAAAAATACCTTTTGCAGTAACGGGTCAACAATGGAGAGAGTATCACATAAAAAAAAGAAGCTGAAAAGATGCGTTTACAGGAAGAAAAAGATAAAAGAACTAGAGAAAGGAATGAAAAAAAATTATGAAAGAGAAGCTTAGCGAAGAGAAGAAAAGGAAACGGTTGAGAAGCAAGAGGTTGAATAATAATAAGAAAGCAGAGGACATATCTACGGAAGAAACAAACACAGACGTGGAATATTGCGAAAGTGACTGTAGCAATTATGATATAGAAGCAGATTTATCTAAAAATGATATTAATGATGAAGAACAATCCAATAATTGGAGCGGTTCGGAATCTGAGGATGTGCCACTAAACAGATTAATGTCATCCAAAAACAGATAGCTAAGGGAAATTATGTTATAGTCAGATATGATGGTGAATATTTCCCTGGTGTTGTCGAAAAGTCGAAAAACTGTCCTATGAAATAAGCACAATGACATTTTCGACTGGGAACACATAAATGGCCCGAAAAACCCGATAAGATCTGCCCCCCGATTATGTAAGAATGTTCGATCAAATGGTAAAGGTTCAGCGTCAAAGTAATATAAACCATGATTGCATTGAATTAGAGCTCAATTTCGTCTATCCATTCTTATACGTTTGAGTATCGTACATACCTAAACGTATAAGAATGGGTACACGAAATTGAGCTCTAATTTAATGCGGTTATGGTTTATTTACTTTGTCGCAGAACTTTAACGATTTCATCGGCCATTCTTACATGATTGGGGGGCTGGTACCGTAAAGATTCCATTATTGAAGTTATAGATGCCCCAGTACTAACTAACAAGAGAGGCTTTTACGCTGTAAAAGAGATGAGCAAGTATCACGTTTACTACTTAAAATTTAGTTATAGTTTACTCTACTTAAACCTAGTTCTTATAATTATTTTGTAAATTAAATTGCACATTGTCTTATAAAAATAAAACAATGTGCTGATGTCTTCATAACATTGAAAATGAAAATGAAATGATTTATTTCATGTAGGACAACTTGTGCAACTTATGATAAGTCGTAAGAATCTACCACCGGTTCGGAAAGATGATTCTACGGAGAAGAACTCAGCAGTTGCTCTTTTCAAAAACAGAAAAATATAACAATTTGTATATAATATAAAATACATACGCTACGTAACAAGTAAGAATTACACTGACTTGTGGGTTGCTGGATGCGAAGCCGGTTGCTTCCATGCACCTTTGTCAGCGAGAAAATCATCTATACTATAATAAGCTCGACTTGACAGATGCTGTTTAACACAGTCTTTAAATTTATGTAATGGCAACTCCAGAAACTCTTTTGGTACCATGTTATAAAAGCGTACCTATACTCGACCCCACAAAGGATTTCTGCACCTTGCGCACACGATATGACGCTGTTACAAGTTTCATATCGTGTGCGCAAGGTGCAGAAATCATTTGTGGGGTTTCGTTGATTTCGTTGCCTTATATTACCTGCATAATTACCTACTAATAATAATAATTACCTACTTTTTAATAATGATATCTTGAGACTGGCCAGTTAAATATTGATAGACTGGTTTAGTTAAAGGCTAATGATTAAATTGTAAAACAGCATTTACCATGTGCATGAGAATTTAAAAAATAAATAAATAAGTATATAATATCATTAATACAGTTTTAATTTCTTATTCCATATCATTTTAAGGTTTCAGCCGATAACAAAAAAATGTGCATAACTGGAGGTCCAACATTGGGTACCGTCCATAAATAGGTGTTTATAACTGGGTGTTGTACATTATTGGGTTTTTGGTGTCCATTAATGGTTCAAAAAAGAGGGTTTTTATTTCATAAATTATTTTAAAGTTTAAGTATTAAGAGCTATTTTCGAATTCCCATTACAATAAATAAACATTAAACTATAGCTATGACTAAACAATATCTGAAAATCTACACAAACCAATGAGGAATTTATTAAAACGATCAAAATTTTCCTTAAGGTGTCCATTACTGGGGTCGCTACCTTAAGTAATTGGTTAGTTTGTTTGTAGCATTGTAGCTTCTAAAACTAAGTTAGCCAGCTTTTTTGAGACTGCGCGAGCGTCGTACGATGCCATTTATGGCACCAATTGAACGGCTTACATTTCGCGAGTGTACTAGGTTTCTATCTAAGATGGACTGCTTTTCTGTCTTATTTTATCCCGCTAATACAATCAAGTAAGCACTCAATTTACATAAACGTAGACGTTTATATTATGTAGGTATTAATATAAACGTTACGTTTATTTACTCAATCCGAATTGTATTTAAGCAACTAAAATACCGTTTATTTTAAATTCCATTTATTAAATTCTTTTACAGCATTTCTTAATTTCTTCATTAATTCTGAACGGTCCTTAGAACTTTGTCGCATTAAACTTTTCAAAATAACATCAGTCACTAACTTTTCTGTTTCTTTGTCTATAAATAATATGTCACCGGTGCCGTAATTCCTCAGGTCATATATATAATCATCAAATCGTATATGCTCTTGACGAGTAAATATATTGTTCATAGCCTCTAAGAAATCTGTTTGGTACTGTCGTTTTGTCTCTAGCTCCTGTTTATAAATTATCAATTCATTCTTTAACTCATCTCGATACATTCGAGACATTTGCCTTAAATGCTTAGCTAGCTTTTTAGCATGCCTGTAGTCCAACTGATTTATATATCTGCTTAGAATTCGACAGTATTTTGGAAGCTTCCTTTCGGGAAACGTTGTTGTCAGCAATTCCAATATATTACGAAGAAATCTCACAAAAATACCTTCCGATCTCAGATAACTTTTTTTCTCAAAAGGCAGAACTATTGAAGGTTCGTTCAGATTGTTGGGGTCAAATAGTCCTACTATACTAATGCTCGAGCTAAACTCTAAAGTTAAAAGAAAAATTACGCCGATATGTTTAAGATATTCGATCATTTTTTGTCCAAATTGTCTTACTCAGATTTTCCCTTTTACTGAGATTACCTACTTCCAATTTCACGGTAGATAGCCCCGTAATAAGTTTCCAGTACTAAAACATTATTCATATTATTTTCAAGCATCAGTCTTTATTAATAGGTAGGTATTTCATGATGACTGTGTTACCTATACTTACAAAAATATTATGTTACTTGATTTTTAATAATCTCATTGTAATATTCTAGTATAGCAAGAGTAAATTTTGATTTAATGTCTCTTTTAACATCTTCCTTTTGCTTTCTTATCGTATCAAATATTATCTTTCTAATTATTTCCTTAGTGTATCCACTAATTCGGCGCTTTTCTTTCCGACCGTATCGTTTTAAACGGTAAATATAAACATCCATTTTAATGTCTTGTCTTGTCGTGTAAATGTTATTTAATGCTATAAATAAATCACTTTTCCTGGGCTTAGGCGTCTTTACCGTTTTTAAAAAATGTTCTACTTTTGGTTTTATAAGTTCACCTCTATATTGAATTAGTTCATACAATGTTTTCGCAAATCTTTTGATTATCCTCTTCATTAAAAACCCTGATCCCAAACCCTTGAGATTTCTGCGTAATATGTCCAGATATTTGGGTATACGAGAGTTTGAGAAATCTTCTAATATCGCTTCGCAGATATTCACGATGAAATCATACAAGGGCCCTGCCATTTCAGGTCGCGGTGCTTTGGTAGTTTCTAATATAATTGGTTTAAAATATTTACTGGCGTTTAATTGCAAGTATTTGACTTGCAATTCAGGCGTATCATCATCAAAATTTTGTACTTTATGAGTCACATCTTCACGACTCCCACTTACCACATTTGCTAAAATAATAATGACTAAAATATTCACGCACATAATATAAACATTCATGTAGCTCCTTCGATTAGTTTAAACTCTCTGAGCTCTCTCTCTAAATTTTTATTTTATTTTAGTAATTAAGTAATGTTTGTTTTAGGCAATTAAATTTATCTTTCTGTGTACATTCCAATTTCCAGCCCACATTCGTGCAGATTTAAATATCTGAAACAATTAAAAGTCAATACCTACGTTAATAACAGTATGAAAGTTATGCAACTGCTCCACTTCCACCAGCGTGTTGGAATATAGTCATACTCAGTACTCATTTTCAAAGATAGGACATACCTACAGCCTTACAGCTTCTCCTATTATACGTCTTGTTTTGACTCTACCACCACCTAGGTAGTCCTGCTTTCAGAACTGTGATTAATTTTAAACGCTTGTAATAAAACTGTAATTGGTCATAAAGTAATCATACTAATATTATAAATGCGAAAGTGTGTTTGTTTGTTGGTTTATTGGTTTGTCCTTTAATCACACCGCAACGGAGCAACGGATTGACGTGATTTTTGGCATGGGTATAGTTGAGGACATGGAGTATGACATAGACTACTTTTTATCCCGGAAAATTGAGGAGTTCCCGTGGGAATTAAAAAAAACTTATTCCACGCGGACGAAGTCGCGGGCATCAGCTAGTAACTAATAAATAACTATTGTACCAGCTAAGGTAAGCCCATCCGTGCGAAGCCGGGGACCGTCATAATATTAATATTATGCTCAATGGCTTCCAGAGATTATGAGTCTGTCATTGGTGTGTTATATGCTTCGAAAGCTAGTTCGAGAGATTGTGTCAATTAATTTGTTTTTGTGTGCTATGTAAAACTTTATTTACTTTCCACACTATCAGCGTAACCAGAGCTGCTAACAATATTTGATCTGTGGCTATTAAAATGCAACCGAACAGCATAGCGTCGAAAGTTGCAAGTGTCCACTCTTCACCCCACCTGCAGAGAAAAAGATTTAAATTACTTTAAATGTACCTACTTGAAATGGTCACGAAGATGAGAAACAAAGTTCGGGTTTGACTTCTACCTATCATAATTAATCATGGTCGATTATAGTATAATTATTATACTCAACTCGTGAGTTGAGGTAGGTAACCTTCGAATGTTGCAATATTAATATTACACTAATCGTTTCTGCAGCGGTCATAATCTATAGGTCATACCTAGGTAGGTACCTATTGTACAGAGGCTAAACTGGCTGATTGATATATTAATTAGTTGTTTATATTAGTCTAAAACCAAATGATAGCCATTATACAAAGCTGGAACTTTTGAACATTTACTGTTTATTAACCGGAGAATAAAATCAAAATTTTGAAAAAATCAGTCCTTAAAAGCTTGTAGGTACCTACTGTAAATGCGAATTTATTAAACAAAAAAAAAGAATTAATATACTAAGTAACTAGAATTGTAATAAGTAAAGTAGGTAAGTTTAATTTAGGTGTATTACCACGTCACAGCGAAGCACGAAGGTGTCGTGTCGCCAGCGTCGTACAAAAGTACGCTAGTGTTGCCACCCTCTCTTGCAACGAACTCCACATCAAACAACTTCTCCATTATTGTCCGTTCACTGGCAACCCAACTCAGACCGTCCAAAGCCTAGAAGGAAAGCATGATCATATTGCGTTTTGAAAATACTGCACACATATTATATTAATTTATACTTCCTACTGACCACAAATGACAATAATTTTAGGGGCAGTTCAGACTTCAGAGTTCAAGTAGGTAGGTACGTTGACTTCAGAGTTCAAGTAGGTACGCTTTAAGTCAGTTTAAACAAGGTTTAAACCACGTCTAAAATTTAACACAGATTTTAAAAACAGTAGATTTGAAGGCAGATATCTTACTATGAGGTGTAGTTTTAAATAGGTTGGTTGCTTATAGGTAATATAAAATAATGCGTAAGTAAACGATGAATTTAGTGACCCCCCTTTTAGGTAAGAGCTCTCTATCCAAAATACAAATGACCTGAACTAAACCTAAGAATTACAATAAGTACAGTAAAGTATAGGTACTTACTCTCTCGAAAAATGCGGCCAGAAATTGAGTTAAAAGTTCACGGTTCGAATGGGCGTCCGATACTGAAAAAAACATACATAAGTTTAGAATAATATTAGGTAGGTACTTAGGTATACATAAACCTACTTAGTTTTTAAAATAAAATAACCAAGAAAGCTACAGTTAAAGATAGCTGAAGTGGGCGTGTTAGCTACAGATAAGAAATAATTATTTTGTTGAAATGGCCGTTGGAGCCAAAAGTCTTGAAGTGGAGTTACAACTGATAATTTTGTGAAGATCTACTTGAAATCTGTGCTTGAAAACCAATCAGTCAGTCAAATTATTAATAACGATTTTTTGGTGGAATTAGTTAATTAATGCGAACATAGTTGAACCTACCGGCTATTGCGAGCTTCTTATAGACAGTCCTGAAAAAAAATCTACATGTTAAACTTTTAACTAAAATAGGGACTAGGGTTCACCACAATGTTATTGGGTTTTTAAGTAAGTTAAGGTAGATGTACCTTAGTTGAGGTGCACATACGACACGACATGACGATAGAGGATGCGTCATTGATCTTAGATCCATTGTGTCCTCGTTACTGAAAAAAAAACGTTTGGGTATTTTTACTTCGTTTGGTAAGTTCTTCGTTTCATAACGACGTAGGTAAAAGAGAGTGGCAGAAGTATGCACAGATGTTGCAATCAATTATGATGAGGAGAGAAAAATGGGAAAAAGAGGAGAGAGCGATTAAAGAGTAATTTATTATAAACAAGGTACAGGCCTTCATGCAGGATGAGGAAGTGGGCGATGGGTTTTCTGCGATTTGTTAATCATTAATTGTTAACTATATTCACGTTATTAAAAAAAACTTACCGTCCGTTTACATAATGGCCATATAGATCCTCTTGAAAGACCACCAATGACAGTTCAAGGCCAGTGCAAACCTTGAGCAACCTGGTCGAATGCGGCTCGATTAATTTGCCAATCACGAACCGGATACAAAGGAGAGCCGTGTATGAGCACCATAAAGACATTACTGCTATAACCCATTTGTAGCCTTGACTCTTTGGCATAGTTGACTGCCATTGTGGTAGGAACTGGATAGAAGTAATTAATAAGACATTACAATTTACAAGCCATGACTAAATAGTAGATACATTACTGTCCAGGCCGGAAATAAAGCAATTGAAAGTCGAATAATATTGGAAGGACGAGGCGAAGCCGACGACTGACTGACTAACAGACAGACAGACAAACAGACGGACAACGAAGCGATCCTATATGGGTTCCTTTTTTCTTTTGAGGTACGGAACCCTAAAAAGTTGCTCAGAATCCCTCATCAATTTATCCTCATTTCTCTTTCGTACCTAAGAACAGATTCATGGAGACCATTCCAATGAGCTCAAACACGACACCTCTGCTGCTAGTTCTGTATCCTGCAGATTCCAGGTGATGCTGCAGCATCAGTTCAAGATTATGTTCTTGCAGTAACGTTAAAGTTAATACAATTCCCAAGAAAACCCATTTTTTAGGAAACCTCTGCGAGTACTATTGAAAAAAAACTTACGACTGCAGCGTTCTCTAGTGGCATTCCGAAAAGAAGATTTGATACGTATCTATTACTTACGTGTAAAACGAATAAAGTGATAGTCATAGTATAACCAGGTGAAACTCGTCGTTTTGTTTGCAAAGACATCCATTCTCTTGCTAACAAATCTGATTTCCAATCTTTTGATTTGGTTTGAATTGATGTCTCTATAACTAAAAATTTATTTATTTACAGTTTTAAACAATATAAGTTCCTAATATGTTGATTATGAATATTATAATGTGCTCTATTTAAGTAGATGGTTCCTACCTTCGATGTTGGGGTTATATTTGGACCAATCCAGAAAAAATATGTCATAACAGCATTGCTTCCAATTTATCCATATGATTTTGAGGCACTGAAAATAAAATAGGGCTTTGTTAGTCACTTAGCGATTTCGTGCCGAGGCCGGGCATTTAATTCATTTAGAATTATATGAAATTAAATTTTATGTCTGCTCTACACTCGTGGTGTAAACGCCCGCAATGTCGCTATATACAAACGTGTATAATGTTGTCATGGCTTCTTCCACCATTCGATGTCTTCAGTCATACCGATGTTTGTTTGTTTGTTCGTTAATTCGTTCGTTCGTTTCTATTACTCTCACGGGACAAAACACGGGACACACGAGTACTTAGACAGGAGAGATAATCTAAATTATCAAATTGATACAACAATTTTTTTATGAAAGTTTAAGATGTGTATGAGTTGCTGTCTCAACTTTTGTGACGAGAACTGAATTAATATATTTGTACCTTCAAAGAAACACAAGCATATAATAAGGCTTCAATCACTCGTCCTTCTGCGTGTGACAAAGGTAGTGTCAGCCCGAGGGTGCCAGCTTCTGCTGCTAAAGCGTGAAGAGTCGACAGTAAAGTCGCCTAAAAGAAAATACAGTTTGTTTTATTATTTACTAACTGATACCCGCGACTTCGTCCGCGTGGATTGAGGCTTCGTGGTTCCCGCACGAACTCTTTAATTTTGCGGGATAAAAAGTAGCATTTTGTTTTATTCGAGGCTATCTATTTCTGTTTTATCCAGATCTGTTTAGCCGTTCTGGCGTGATTGAGTAAAAAACATCCATCCATCCATACATCCATCCATCTATCCAAACCTTCGCTTTTATAATTTGTGTATAGATTCAAGGTTTTAAGAATATCTACTGTTTAAGCCGATACTTTAAAATGAAAATTATATTTTAAATATAAATATTGAACAACTAGACGATGCCCGCGACTTCATGCATTACGTTACTTTAAAAAAATATCAGTAGGTAGTTATACTCGTATATAATAATATATCCTTACAAAATGTAGTGCATCAGCTACAGAACTGGTTATAACTGGCACTATGGCAATGTAGGAACCTCCTCTTTTTATCACCCCTCGGAATTGAATCAAGCTGTAGGTAACCATCAGTAGCCCTAAAACTCCTCCACATATCTGTAAAATAAAGGGAATTACAAACATTCGTAAGTATTATAATTTACAGTTCTATTATCCATACCAATCTATTAAATGCAATTTCTGCTCTGCTTAAATAACGGCCTATCTAACAGATTTACAGAGGTAGGAAAATTAAGGAGTTCCCGCGGGAACCAAGAAGCCTCCACGAGGACGAAGTTGCGGGCATCAGCTAGTAAATAATAGAACAAACTGTATTTTTATTTAGGCGACTTTACTGTCGACTCTACGCGCTTTAACAGCAGAAGCTGGCACCCTCGGACTGACACTACCTTTGTCACACGCAGAAGAACGAGTGATTGAAGCCTTAATTTATACCTACTTGTGTTTCTTTGAAGGGTACTTACCTTTGGCCCTGGGGCAACCAGGGGTGGTATTTTTTGATTAGGGATTTTAGTATATTAATCCATACTAATATAATAAATGTGAAAGTGTGTCTGTCTGTCTGTCTGTCTGTCTGCTACGCTTTCACGACCCAACCGTTCAACCGATTTTGATGAAATTTGGTACAGGGATAGGTTTTTTATCCCGGAAAATCAAGGAGTTCCCGCGGGAATCAAAAAACTTAATCCATGCGGACGAAGTCGCGGGCATCATCTAGTGTATAATATTTGTGTATTTCAGTTTCATAATGTATGACTTTTAATAGGTAACTAGGTTTAGTAGGAAACATAATGTATAGACTTTTTCTGACAGAACACGTGAGTTTATCCGCGTGTTATACGTATAGTTATTCTTAAGTTCTATATTAATATCTATTTGAATTTATGAGTGGTTTATCTTGCCCACTTTTTGATTAAAAATGAACTCACTTGAAGCCCCTGCAGCACGCCAGCGTTGGGCAAATCGTGTTCAACTCTTAGCACTGTTGTCACGACATCAGAGTCCGGTGTCGCGTAGTGTGCAGCCGCAGTCAATCGTAACTGAAGATATCCCACTTTGGACTTATCTCGCTTCACTCTAAAATTGATTTACAACTTATTAATTAGAATTTAATTACAAAAACTGCCATGAAAAATAATTAAGTAATTAAAATATAGGCACTTCATAGGCGTGCTTATGTCAAAAGTAAAATAAATGCTTGGACAAATATAAATAGTATTATACTCGTAAGTCTGTCTGTAGAGATCAACGTATTTAACAACGCAGTATTATCAAACTTTTTTTTAATTTAACTAGACAGACAGATCGGGTCAAATCAGGACTTTTTTCTTTTTATTAAAATTATTAATCGACTTCCAAAAAAGGAGGAGGCTCAATTCGGTGCTTATGTTTATAATAAAGGTTTTAAATTACTTACGTCACAAGTAAATGTAGCGTCCGCAAATAAACTGTGCTAGTAGTGTTTGTTGTCGTAGATAGATATCTGTTTATTAGAAAGAACTTTCTGAAGTTGCCGTTAGACCACGCAGCTTTCTGAAAATATTATAATTATTTGTTTTCAAATAACTTAAATTAACTTATTATTGATTAATTGACTTTTTATTAGATAATACATTTTATAACATTAATGATTTTTTTCAGCTGAATCATTTTAAAATTTTACGTATAATTTTAGATTTGACATTTCGATAATGATTTAAAATTTATATTTTCCTTATATGCTAACATTATTAGATCATATTTATAATTTTTAAACAATGTGTTTTGTACTATGTTGCACGCCCGAAGAGGCAATGCAATAAATGACTTTGAATCTTTGAATCAAATAAGTATCTATTCTGTCCGTCTGTCTGTCTGACTGTCTGCTACGCTTTCACGGCCCACCTGTTCAACCGATTCTGATGAAATTTGATACAGGGATAGGTTAGGTTAGGTTGTATCCCGGGGAAGGACATACCTAGTCTAGGTATGTCCTGCTTTTTAACCCGGTAAATTAAGGAGTTCCCGCGGGAATCGTAAAAACTTAGTCCACGCGGACGAAGTCGCGGGCATCATCTAGTAGGTAATATTTATTTAAATCTTTATTGCACACAAGTACACAGAATTACAGAAGACATTAAAACTACGAATAGGTCAATAGGACTATACAGTATGCAAAGGCAGTCTTATCGCCTAAGGCGATCTCTTCCAGACAACCTTTGAAAATACCACCTTTGTAATTGTTATGATATCGCATTTTTCCAGTGTGGCTGCATTGGCCATTAGAGGAGGAGGAACCTTTATTGCAAAATAAAAACCAAGCATAATAACGTCGTTTTTATGTTATGATTTATAGAAAAGATAAACTTTACTACACTGTACCATCTTCACTGTATATTACTTGCCCTTTGATGGCCTTACCTTAACGTAATAGCCATTTGGTTTCCGTACTAAAATAGAAAGTGGGTCTAAATTTTTTTCTGACAAAAGGTACAACGCGAATACATCCGTAGAGTCTGAAGATGACAACTCCGAAATGTTATGCACGCAGCTACGTCTGTAATAATATAATAAAATCCTATTAATTTAAATATAATATTCATATCCATAATAAATAATAATAATGTCCTCCCGACCGAATTTCTGCAACGGCGGCCTATCTACAGAGATATTAGCCATCTGCGCGGGAGATATTATAGTGCACAAGTTGCACAATCCGACACGACCGGAGAGAGATCAGGCGCAGGACCGACGACTTTACGTGCTCTCCGAGGCAAGGGGGTGAAACACCGCCAACTTCCATATCCATACTATTGTATGTCGGTCTGTCTGTTACATTTTCACGACCTATCCATACAATCGAATTTGATGAAATTTGGTACAGAGATAGGTTAAATCCCGGGGAAGGAATTAATAGGAAATATTCTTTTTCCCGGAAAATCAAAGAGTTCCTACAGGAATTTCAAAAACCTAAAACACGCGGGCGAAGTCGCGGGTATCATCTAGTATTATCTACTTAATCTAATCTTGTATTATAAAACTCAAACTCAATTTCTATATTTATTCAAAATCGGTACCTACACCTTCTGAACGTCTCGTTTACAAAGTATAAGAAGTTATGGATATAATTAACCACGGTATCTTAAAACTTAAGCTACGAGGGTAGCTAAGCTAGGGGAGGCTAAATGCGAAAGTGTATGTCTGTCCGTCTAGTCTGTCTGCTACCACGGTCCATCTTTTCAACCGATTCTGACGAAATTTGCAATTAAACCTGCACTAAACAGTGTATATAGCAATAATAATTATTTCAAATGGCTTGTTCATTAAATGGATGAGTGTTCGCTCGTTGTCATAGTATGCACTCCCAAACAATTAACTAAGTAATGTACTCGCCGCAAAGCGATTCTTCAGCAAATATTACTTAGGTAAAGTAAAATAACACTTGCCATAAAACACCAAGCGTTTTTTTTTGTGTAAAAAAACAGAGCGAGAATACCAGGACCCATACTGCCAACGCTTAAAGCAAAATTGTTTCATTATTGTTTGACTTTCGTGTTTTAGAATAATATTCCTTATTTTAGGAACGTCAAGGTACGTGACAACTAACTGTCATTATGAGTAATATTGCTTAAGTATTGCTTTAAACGTTGGCAGTATGGCCCCAGTATTTCAGAAAAGAAGTTCTGTGACATTATAGTTCGCAAAACCGTGCAAGAGCAGCGTGGTGAATGAGAATTGCATTTATTATAATATATTCGCTCTTCTGTGAAAGTATAGTCACATGGACCTTTGTAAAGTACCTATAGAAATTCTTGAAAACTCTCATGAGTTGAATCGTTATGATTGTTGTACTCATAAGTTTATCAATCATAAAGATTGGCTAGCGCTACGCGCTACGCGCTCTACGCCGTAGTAGCTACGAGACCCAACATTGAGGTTCGAGTAACTATTCCAAGAATGGAAAATAGACTTACGATAATTCCTCCCCAACTCTAATTTCGATTGGTGGAAGACATGCTTTCGGCACTTGGTTTGGATCAGTTAAAATTTGGAAGCCTCCATTTGAAGTGTGTTTTGCCATTGCAATTTTTAGCGTATCCTAAAAATAAACGGATATATCTTAAATAAATAAATAATATAAAGAATAAAAGGATAATAATAGTTAATCTTTTAGTCTTTTTGTTTTCAACCGACTTCAAAAAAGGACGAGGTTCTCAATTCGACTGTGTTTTTTTTGTATGTATGTTACGCAATAATTCCGAAAATAATGAATCAATTTAGATGATTCTTTTTTTGTTGGGTTGATCATACTTCAGAGGTGGTCCCATATACATTTTATCGAAATTGATTTAGCGCTTTTTGAGAAAATCAACAAAACCCCAATAATATACCCGATAATGTTTTTTAACTTTTTAGTTTAAGTTGGTACTTATAGTATAGTTTTGAAGTCGGTTTTTTGTTTTAGATGAAAGCGAATAATTATTATTTTGTTAGAGCGGATCCAAACAACAATGGGAAGTACATTTAGGAACAAGGAAATAAAGCTTACCATGCATTCCATTTAATCACGGTTAATCAGGTTCAAGCCCTTAGGGTATCACTTAGTTCGGTCGAGAAAAGGTGAAAAGAAAATAATAAAGACTAAAGAGATCGTTACAGCTTACTTTACCTATATATTATACCGAGATTATATCAAACAAACTCACTGAATTTAGTCGATGTACAATTATTGGTCTTAATTTGTAGTTTAACTGGTTATCGGTTTCGATTGATTTTATTTCAGGTTCTGCCTATTATTGTTATTATGTAATTATTAAAAATAAGTCCTTGTAGACGGACCTGCATCAACAAACCCAGGTTAAAAATTTAATAATGCGCGTTAATTTTTAATATTTTTTATTGAAAACGTTAAAATAAAACTTATACAATAATATAGTCAAATAAATAAGGCGTCTTAATTCGATGTGATTGCGTGGGTTATCGGATCATCATACTTCTTACTGATATCGAAAAACCATAATGATCGCCATAAAATATTGTGTGTAATAAGTCAATGGCTAATTATACCATCGTAAGCGATTTAATTAATTATACTCACTTGACCTCGCTCCAAAGAAAACTCTGCTTTATATTTCGTCGCATCAATCGTGAGTAACGGAAGACCTAAAGAAATTATGCATTTTTAAACATACTGAATAATACTTTATTTGTAACTAGATGATGCCCGCGACTTCGTCCGCGTGGATTAAATACAATCTACCACTATACATACCAACACCAAAATCTGTTAGAAAGATGGGCCGTGAAAGCGTAGCAGACATACAGACGGACAGACAGACAGACACTGCATTTTCGCATTTATATTATTAGTATGGAGTATGGATTTTAGCCTGGCTATGAGTGTAAATAATATAAAACTAGTGCATGATTAACCATAGATTTAAATTGGTCTCAATTTAAATCTATGATTATAATAGCACGTCTTTTCAGTTTTCGTTTGACTTTAATGACGTATACTACTTATGTAGTTAATTAGTTAATGAAATATATTGACAAACGATAAAGAACCAACCAAGAGAACTTGTAAAATTTTATTTGACCAGAATAAGATTTCGGTCGAGAACTGATACCCAAATATATATTCTACTTAATCATACTAAATATTATAAATGCGAAAGTGAGTTTGTTTGTTGGTTTATCCTTCAATCACGTTGCAACAGAGCGACGGATCGACACGATTTTTTGCATGGGTGGATAGCTTTATGAACCTGGAGCTACATAGGCTACTTTTTACAAAATATGAAGTTCCCGTGGGAATTAAAAAACTTATTCCACGCGGATGAAGTCGCGGGCATCGGTTAGTAATAATATAAGGGTGAAAACAGACTATGGACCAAAAAAATCTGGCAGATAAAAGTCCGCATTTGCACTTTTATCTGCACAGGCTACCGCGACACGACGAAAGTGTTTCCCTTACGAAGCGACGGTTCTGTCATTGTTTGGCGCCAAGCTTTTGTCCTATCTTGTCCTATGTGTTTTCGCCCTAATAATCTACCTGACCATTTTTACGTCACAGCTTATGTAAATTGAACGCTGGAGTAAATTATCAATTTACATAAGCTGTATTAAGCTAAAAGCAGACTTATGTTGCCCTATAACCCAGGAACTTTTAATATTCACTCTGAAGAACGGTCGGTATAACATTTTCATTTTATAGCTATCCCTTTTCCCTGGTCTCGTATTCTCCACTTTTAGTAGAAAAAAATGGAAGATTGTAAATCCTTTTTTTTCTGACAAGTATTTTATTTAGGCAACCCCACGCCGCCTTCATGAAATATGATTTTAATATTTTACTTTAGGTCTTATCTTTAGATCGTATCTTCTTATTTTAAAAATCAGCTTTATTTTGAGACAAAGATATGATCCACATTTTATAGCTATCCCATTTCCCTGGTCTTGTATTCTCCATTTTTAGTAGAAAAAAATGGAAGATTGTAAATCCTTTTTTTTCTGACAAGTATTTTATTTAGGCAACCCCACGCCGCCTTCATGAAATATGATTTTAATATTTTACTTTAGGTCTTATCTTTAGATCGTATCTTCTTATTTTAAAAATCAGCTTTATTTTGAGATAAAGATATGATCCATACTATCCATACTAATATTATAAATGCGAAAGTGTGTCTGTCTGTCTGCCTGTCCGTCTGTCTGTCTGTCTGTCTGCTACGCTTTCCCGGCCCATCTTTCTTTTATTCTCTTTCTTTTCTTTTCTTATTTTCGTAGGACAACTTGTGTCACTTAGTTATGAAACGTTAAGACTTAAATTTTATTATTGATGAGATGATGATGATGATGATTATGATCATCTCAACTCATAACTCCGAAAGTTAGAAGTGCTTGTCCGTTGATCGAACCCCAGACCGAATTAGGTATTTGACTACTAGTCAAACAAATTATTTTTAGTGATTACCTATTAATAGAGGATCACCCAAAAGTCGCAATATCCGCGTTTCCTGTTCGTTTTATGTTGAATAAGTGAAATAGCGATTTGAAACTATTGATAAAAGTAAAAAAGTGCGTCGAACTTTGATAACGTCATAATTCAGCATTTCATACAAAATCCCATACTAAGCACGCGTTTTGACGTTTGAAAAAAGTTGCTGATTGTACTAGTTGTCAAATACCCAATTCCTTTTCAGTCAGTTGGGGATTCGATCCCTGGCCGAAGTCTAAACCCGCCGGTAATTAATAACCTTTGAACTTTATCTTAGTTTGTATCCAAAGTCTGCAAGGCCCTGGGAGCTCGGGGGTATAAAAGTTTCGAACACAAGAGTTCACGAGAGCTCGACACGCCCTTATATCTTGTTGCTGAAACAAAATATTATTTATTAATTATTTTATCTTCTGTAAAAGTTAAACATCGGCTACATTCTCACATGTTCGCAGTATTGCCGCGTTTTGCTAATTATCATGCACAGATTCGATAAGTTAACAGTAACTTCATAAGCTATAGTACCTACCTATAGTGGACCATTAAATCGCCCAGGATGGTGCGTCGGATGAGCATCGGGTATTGCGAAAATAACCTGGCTAAAATAATGTTAATATCTATATTGTGCTACCGTTTTGTTATTAGGAGACTCCGCAGAACACAACTGTATTCGTTTACCTATCGGTAACAGCTTTGAATTCTAAAAAAGGTAAAGAGGCATGTTGAAGATGGTCAGCTAAAGGTTTTTAAGTATTGGCTCATTACTATTCACATTACTATTGGCATTCTCGTTTCCTCTTTGATTCGAGAAGTGCGTATAGACATCGCGACGGTCTCGGCCATAGATTTATTATATATTTACTAACATTCTCTAACTCCATTGGCAGTGGCGGCCTAAGGGGATGGCAAGCAGGGCAACCGCCCGGGGCCTCGCTCTTGCAGGGGCCTCGCGCTCTTGCCCAACAGCGCTACAGCTCAAGTAGAAAAAGTCATTAGGTATTAATGTGTATTTGAATCTCGCGCCTCGCGAATATATACCGCCCACAGCCTCACATCTGATACAATCTTACTAATAGTTTAAATGTGAAAGTTTGGATGTTTGTAAGTTGTAAATACAACATTCATGTTGTTTCTCCTTCACAACACAATGGCTAGGGCCATACCGCCAACGTCGTTTCATTATTGTTGACTTTAGTGTTTTAGAAATTGTAATCCTTATTTTAAGAACGTCAAGGTACGTGACATCAAACTGTCATTTCTAGTAATATTGCTTTAAGCGTTGGCAGTATGGCCCCAGGCGGCGTACAGAGATTAAATACTTTTGCAAGAAAAGTTAACTCACGGTACACAAATATTCTAGCTTCACTATCTCCAATAGCTCATCTGGATGTAAATGGTTCGCTGTATACTTTGGTCGATCCAATAGATACTTCTTCGGTAAGCACTTCCCTTTAACGGCAATCTCGTTTTTATTGCACGTACAAGCTTCACACCGCTCGCAACGATTGTTGATAGCCTTGTAACCTCGTCCGCATTTTATGCATTGGACTTCTTTCATTGGAGATCCGTCAAAGTTTTGAGTCACTACAATAATACGTTATCACAGATTCCAATCTATTTCTATACTAATACTTATTATAAATGCGAAAGTTTGGATGGATGGATGGATGGATGTTTGTTACTCAATCACGCGGCTCCATCGATACATCCATCCATCCATCCATCCATCCAAACTTTCGCATTTATAATATAAGTATAGATTATTTGTATCTCTCTCATCGTTTGTCGCCATTGTAGACTATTTTTTAATATAGTAGAGGGTGCCATCAAATAAGACGAATTTTACCATATTATACTACTGTATTTGTTCTACTAACCACACCTTACCTGATATGTATTCACGGGGGCATTTCCTGCAAGAAATCCTCCCAGCAGAGCTTTGGCATCGTCGTGGTACACACGACATTCCGTCAGACGTAACTACTTCAGTGATGTTGCAAGGCCTGCACCGGGTTATACTTATTGGTATACTGTGTTCTTCACAGGAACAGCCGAACCCTTTGAACCATAATTATTTACGAACTTTAATCTCTACATCTTCATCTATCTACTTTATCTTTCCCTCTACTTTATCTTTCCCTCTACTTTACCTACTTCTCAACTTCAATCAATAGGGATGGAATACAATTTTAATGGTATGGAAGTTGTATGCAATTCACAGTTGTGACGTCATCAAATTTTAACGCACTTTTTTTATTTAATCTATATTTTAAAATGATTAACAAACTTAAAACTAACCGAGGGTGTGAATTTTTGGTCTTTTGGAAGACCCTCTATTTAATAATCAGTTAGAAATAATTTATTTTTGATATCTAGGCATCATCCCTATTCTACTCTACTTTGTCTCTTATTATACTTACCTACTCTATCTTCTGCGGTGATATTTTCCTATTTTCAAATTATTTTTATTCAAGTAAAGTGGCCAAATTAACTTTGTATCAAAACATGGAATGGTGCCAAAGGATGGAAAGGAAAGGCTGCATTTCCACGTTGAAAAGCCAGACTGATCCTTTATGCAAGAATGATTCAGCACATCCACAAAGATGATTTACCAATCGTCATGCCTTGACAAACGTCAGGACTGGCAAGAGTGAGATCGTAGTCAAATCTTGTACCTTACTTTTCATTGTTTTTCATCAATTCTTCAGATTTACGAAAGTGTCTTGCCAGCCCTTAAGTTTGGCTAGGTATTAACCTACACTAAAATATACATATATAACTACATTAAGATTGGTGATTCTGTATCGGTAATAGAACATAATATTTTGTACCTATATTTATTATTTTTAACATTTAAAAAACCAAAAAAATCACGACACGACGACAAAAAAAAACTTCCATTCCATATTATAGGAACTTCAAATAAAGAACTATAGAAATAACTACAAAAACTATGTAGACGGAGAGCTGGCAACGAATTTCGGGAAGGTCCTTTTGGCAAGCTGAAATGGTGGAAAATATAACTTCGTCAATTGGCGAATCCAGTCCTGCCAGTCTGGTAGAGCGTTTGCGGTTATTTCGCTACTGCGCAGCATTTGCAAACAACATTTGCAAAAAAATAATTTAAAAAGTATTTTTTTGGCAACTTGTTTTTTAATAATCTTTTAATTTAGTACCTACTTATGGAATTCGAAAGAAAAATCCCAGACGTTTTTGTCGGTCAGAAAGTATTACCAGACATCTTCAAAAATATTTTATTAAAATTTCCAAAAAAAATATACTTACTTCTGCAATCTGAAATTTTAATCACGTCGTATTTATTGAGTAATATAAATAATACCTGCAAATCGCCAGACAAATTTTGCGGTTTTAAACAATTCCCAAACGTGAATAAAGTTTTCAAATGAGTACGATATTATACGAAATAACCGCAAACGCTCTACCAGACTGTACCTTTACTCTGAGATTGATCGAATTTAAAATACGGTCTCACTAAGTGAGGTGAATCACATTTGCGTAAACTAAAATGAACCTTAACAGCATTGATTTAGAGCCACAAATTCAGTGCAACCGATTTAAATTTCGAAACGTACCGTTTGGAGCGCTCACTGTGAATGCATACACGAAACTGAGCTCTAAATCAATGTCATTATGGTTCATTTTAGTTTGACGTAAATGCGATCGAACGCTCACGTCACTTAATCGTATTTGCAATGTTAAAACTGGGAGTAAGCATACTGGTAGGGCTGGATTCGCCAATTGACGAAATTATATTTTTCACAATTTCAGCTTGCCAAAAGGACCTTCCCGAAATTCGTTGCCAGCTCTTGGACCAATGTAACAACCTAATCAACTTACCATCTCTAGAAGGGACTAATGACGCATTGGCAGGGCACGTCAGACAGTCCATCAAACGTGGCTCATAGAACTGGCCGGGCTCACAGCTGCCGGGCAATCTATAACTATTCACGCCGCTGAGCAAGAAAACAACTAGCAGCATTGTTCGGAAAGTTCACAACTTTGCAAGATCTAGAAGTACGTGAGTTTGATATAGACGCTCCTGAATATACAATTCAAATTCAAATTCAAATTCTTACAAACTGTTCACTTGTTTTATCAATACAATCATTGTATAATTCTATAGGTAAGTAGGTATCATGCTATGTATTTTGTTTGCATTCTTCCTAGCTATCCACATCCATTTTGAAAATCGTTGAGATTTAAAGTATTATAATGTCATATTATATTGCTCTTTTGTTTAAAAATCATTCACAGTGCATTATTATTTATCGGTAACCTACTAAATTGGTAAAAAAATCACTAGAAACCACATTAAGTTTCATTGAAGCAGCACAATCAAAGCGCTAAGCAATTAATTGCTGTTCATTTACCTTATATTATTGCAGTAATTAAGTATTTTTTCTAACACTGATTTGGCACCAATATACCTAACTATGTGTATTATTGTGAACAGAACAATAAACTTTTTGCGTTTATATAGTGACCTGGTCTTTACCCGGAAAATGATAGTATTCACGTAGGTACGAAATAAACGTATATTGAGGACGTAATTCATAAAAGAAAGAGCACGGGGAATCCATGATAAACGCAATAATACGGCCAGTGGCCTGGGAAGTCGTTTGTTTACGTAATTTCTGGTTGTTGGTTGCTTGGTAACATACATAGAGTTCAACAGACCAAGAGGAGCGACCCTAGCACATCAGCATTAATAAAGCTCCCTCAGAGCGCTCAACTAATGATGAAGAGGTAGTTACCTTATAGGTTACTTGGAAACTTTTAAGTTATGCCATATACCTACTAGCTAAATTATTAAATTACTGGGACTGAAATCCTGTACCAGAGACGACGCTATTGATATTTGCGGACAATTTGGCTATAAGGCGCGATTCCATTAGGCAAATCTTGCATGCAAGTATGACGTCACATTTGCGTATAAGTTGCTTGCATTGGAAACATATTTTTGAGAGTGTGCAAATTGCATGCCAGTTTTACTTGCTTTTACACGGTTTTATAAGAATGTACAAGTTCAAACTATACCTCATGCAAGTTGTAGCTTGTATGCAGGTATGTTCAAGTTGCATGCAATTTGCAACTTGCATACAAGTAACTTGCGTAATGGAATCGCGCCTTTAGGGCGAAAACACACTAGGTACCTACTGACGGGACAGGGCAAAACGTCACAAGCGACACGTCGGCGCGCGACCTTATGGACCTGCACAGGACAGAACGAAACGTGTTTTCTATTTATTACGACACGGGCGTTGGTGCTGACGTTTTTTCATTTCCGGTCAGTCGAGTGATTTCGCCCGTATGGTCGTAGCACGTTCACCGAACTTCAGATTTTCTACTGAGAAAAATAATTTAAGCTTGTTTTGCCACCATGTGCCAATTCCACCCCTGTCACCCCGCAAAAGTGCTGCCTATTCATATATAATCTCTTCTTATTGACTCTAGTAATATGGCAACTCTCTGGAAACGTATAATATGAATAGGGGAGAAAGACATATATAACAAAACGTGAATTAATTTAATCTTACTCCATTTTCGGTTTGTATCTCTTACAAAATATTAAGTATTATATCTTAAAAGGTTTGGTTTTATTTCTGAAGTTAAAATATCCATACTTATTTTTAAAAAGCGAAAGTGTATCCGTCTATCCCTCTGTCTGTCCGTATGCTACATTAACCCGGCCCATAATAATATGTTCAACCGATTCTGTCAATACGGACTGTATAGACGTTGGGTAGATATACATACACAGATATAGGTTGCATCCGGGGGAAGGGACAGGAAACCTAAAAACCTAAAACCACGCGGACGAAGGCATTATATTATTGTGATACAATGTCTATTTCATATTGTATTTCATTTATTTGGCAGTAAACCGCTGTGCGATTTCATTAGGATTTTCCCTATATACAAACTGTAGTTTATTTTGTAAAAGTTGGGTCTGCCATTCAGTGGGCTACTAGATGATGCCCGCGACTTCATCCGCGTGGATTCCGGGTTTTAATTCCCGCGGGAACTCCTTAATTTTCCGCAATAAATGTACTTCCCAGGGATACAACCTACCTCCAAATTCCTCCAAATTTCATCAAAATCGGTTGAAAAGATGGGCTGTTAAAGCGTAACTGACAGACAGACACACCTTCGCATTTATAATATTAGTACGGATTTCATACTAGTGTAGGTTCGTCCCGCTACCTATGAGCTTATAGGTATAAAATATGCTAAATGCTTATTTCTTTTATCATTCCTTGTGTCAGCTTAAATCAGCTGGGCAAACCAATGGCAAACGGTTAAAAATTATGCAAAGGCCAAAGCTGTCGTTTGCATCCATTAACTCTAAAACGAAAAGTATGCGGGGACAATAAAAGCAATTACGAAAACAAAGCTTGATTAATAAGTTCTTCTAATGCATGGCGCGTTATGGCTTTTCGTCGTATCACCTGCAACCGTCGTTCTCTCTATTGTCGTACAGAAATTAGGACATTAATTAATAGCCAATATGTTCTCACTTAGTTTGAAAGTCTGCAATTTCCTATTATTTATTAATTCCATCAACACAAAACTTACCTATCAAGATGACGAAAATATAAAACACGATCGTTTAATTGAAACTGCAATTGATATTGCAAATCAAAATTTTCAATTCAGAATACAAACTGCTATTGTTTCGAATGATGTAGAAGAAGCTATTGTAAGTAAATTCATTCGATCGTTCAAAGGAACAGTGCTCCTAGAGAAAAGAAACGGATTTCAACCGAAGCAAGTTGTTCTCATAATAGAATCATACTTTTCATTGATTAGAATATTGGGACGGCTGACACCGGATTTGAAAGGAAGAACGTTTCTTCACAGTGGGGCAAATTATCTAATCGTTCTTTTGTCTTATCCTCATAGATTAGAACGCATTAACCGCTTTCTTTGGAGCTACTATGCCACGAACGTTATAATAATAGTCTCAAACGAAAATAAAAATATAGCACTATATACTTACTTTCCATACAAAAATCCGTTGAGTTGTCAGAATTTGGAGCCCAGTCTAATCGGATTTTGGAACGACAAGGGAATTCTTAACAAGAATCTATTTCCGGACAAAATGAGTAACATGCAAGGATGCCCCCTCTATATTTCTACTAATAAACACTATCATCCAGCGACAGAGCAGAAAATCCCACTAGAAATTATAAAGAAAGCAATAGTAAGACTGTTTAGAAACGCAATAAATTTCACGCCAATAATATCGAACAGAGATTTTCTTAGTATCGATTCTGATGGAGCTAAAAATTGGTCTAATACTTTGGAGGATGTATTGACGGGAGCTTCAAATATTTCAATGTGTAGTATTTCACCAGGGATGGAAAGAGCGGGAGTTTTGGACTACTCGATACCCTATTTTCGGATAAGTTTAGCGTGGCTGGCACCACCTCTAAGACCTGAAGCGATATGGTGGCGACTACTGTCACCATTAAATGGATACTTATGGCTCGTACTTTTGTTTGTTATTTTTATTGTCAAATCGATACCATTTATAATGAAAATCGGGAACGTCAAAAAATTCTGCTATAGAAATTTTAAAGACGCAGATAAGTTACATGGAGTTGTGATCAGGATTTGGGGTGTATTAATGGGTCAACCGATACGGGTTGAACCGAAACGTTTCAGGGACTTTTACATTCTGGCGATTTGGATATGGTTTACGTTTGTTGTAAGAAGCGCGTATCAAAGTGTTCTCATAGGGGCATTAAAATCTGAGGTAACTGTTGGAAATTTTCGCGACTTAAAAGAGGCCGTCAATGATGGATATCAATTTGGTGGGAGAGCAGGTGTCAAAAAGCTCCAAAAGCTTTTTGACTTTGACCCTTATATACGGGATAATTTCGTAGTAGTACCCGAAAATGAGTTCGAAGACTTGTTTCGTGAAGTATTGGAAAGGAAGAAAAAGTTCATATTCGCCATATCTCTGGAATATGTGTTTGCATATTGTATGTCGCAGGGGATAAACGATAATGAATGTGGCTATGTTCTTCCCGATTCTATTATGACTATACCATTAGTGATATGGATGAGGAAAAATTCTACATTCAAGAGGCCTCTGTCCGTATGGCTGATACGTCTCATAGAAAGCGGTCTAATAGATAAGGACATGCTGAAAGTACCCATAACCAATACATTGAAAACAACTGATTGTAGCGCACTGACTATTGACCAAATTTCTAGTTGTATGCTTTGTCTATTGCTTGGATATGTACTGTCCACTATTGTTTTTGTAATCGAGATAGTACAGTTTAAAACGAAACAAATGAAAGTTTTCGGTGATAATAAGTAAGATAAGCTTAAGGTAAGTTTATGGAGTACCTAAGTGACTCAAGAACATAGATTTTCAGTAAGATAATTATATGGACCAGAGACAGTGGAATTACGTAAGAACTAACATAAAATAAAATATAGATTACTTCTGTCGTAGAACGGAGGTTGATACTCATAATACCAAATAAAAATTATAAAATTGGACCTACTTAAGCAAAAAGGAACCAATCCACACACATGCCAAAAATGAGATAAGTATACAGAAAGCTTTTAAAATGCACCTTCTATCGACCCTGGAAAGATCAAAATGATCTGACAATTATTTTGACATTGTGTGACCAAATTGTCACATCATTTTGATCTTTCCAGGGTCGATGGAAGGCTTTTAAAATATAATATATGTATAAGTGTATAGTTGATTAAATTTGAAATATTATGATAAAATAAGTACTGAATTAATAAATAATAATCATCATTAATTATCTGAAATATAATGCAATGAAATTAAGCATTATCAGCTGTGTACATTTACCTATTCTGTGGCGTTAACATGATGGTGGTAAAATAAAAGAATAACGAGGTTGTCAATAGTACATTTTATTTCATATTCATACCGTTAACATAATATTTTCTATAAATAGTATATCATTTAATTGATTCTTAATTGACAAATAAAATAATTCCACCTTATTTCAAGGTCGTCTTGCACAAACGTACTATAGTAGATAAGATTGGGATCGTGTCACTTTTTGAAAAGTTTGTTCCAGGATTGACATGAAAAGGGCAGATATTAGAAAAAACTAACATATTGAGGGGCTTTGTGCAAGTACAGAACTCTTTTTTTTAAATATAGTTCTTCGTAACATTTTTATACAAAAATACTCGTTTTATCATTTTATAATGACAATATCGTCAAATATATCTACACACCTATTCTACTTAGGTATCCATCTATACAAAAATAGAAAGTCATTTTTAAGCTATTGCATAGCTTCTATCGCGGGCCTTGAGCGTGGAGACCGAATCCAGAAATTCCGTAACGAAAATAACCTAACACCCCCCACTCCGACCGGCTCCGACTCGATGAATAGGACCTACTTATGCAAAAAGGAACCAATCCACTCGCATGCCAAAAATGAGATAAGTATACAGAAAGCTTTTAAAATGCACCTTCTATCGACTCCATACTTTGGTGGTACGTAGGCTACTTTTAAGGTACGCCAGCTACATTCGAGGTACGCAGGCTACTTTGGTGGTACGTAGGGTACTTTGGTGGTACGCAGGCTACTTTTAAGGTACGCCAGCTACTTTCGAGGTACGCAGGCTACTTTGGTGGTACGTAGGGTACTTTTAAGGTACGCCAGCTACTTTAGAGGTACGTAGGCTACTTTTAAGGTACGTAGGCTACTTTTAAGGTACGCCAGCTACTTTAGAGGTACGCAGAGCTGTACGAGGTACGTAGGTACGTACATCTAACATCAAGTAGCAATTATAATTACATAAATTGATAAAAAATGCTATGCAATAGCTTTACCGCGGCAGTCTCCGAGTGCCACACGTCTTTTTTTTTTCTACAACATCAACAATACATAATACCTATATTAATTATCTTTATTATATTTATGACGAGGTCAATGCCCGATTGAAGAGATAATTTATATAACAAATGGTTCTGGCGAATGCCTACTTAATATTTGAGAGAGATAAAGTCTACGAACTCCACCCCGTGGAGTGCGCTGGTAAACATGTCAACAATGGTATATTTAACTCTGTTAGCTGTTTAGTGTTATTTTTAAAGCACATATAACTCTATTTTGCATACATTTTTGTAACTTATCCTTTTCAAATCGAACGCGATAACAAAATAGATAAATCGAATGATTCTTCGTATTTCAAACTTTCCTAGAAATTCATTCCCATCTTTATAATCAGTGCCGGATTAATAAACGTTTCTCTCAGAAGATTAATTAATAGCATTCGTGCTCGCAGGCCGTAAAATGTAAATTTTATCGTTGGATCTAACTAACTAGGTCTCTTATTTCGTAGCACAAGCTGAGTTGTTAGATTTTTAATTAACGCAGCTTTTAAAGCCCTAGGATTACGCACATAATGAGAAAATAAGTCATCTAACTAGTATCCTTGCTAGTATACAATCACGAGAACCTCTCGTTTCGAAAAACCATACGAAAAAAGATACAAAAAAGCCAGTGTGTATTACTTGGACGAAGTGTGTGTTTCCAAGGTATTAAGTATGTTTTAATATTTTAACGACTTTAACATGACATAATTATAAACACTGAAAGAAATCCAAATTGCGTTCTGGGCACATTGGCTCATTGCAGCGGCATAGATGATATTTTTAATGTTTAGTTTTTAATTTAGATTTAATTTAGATTTATATTCCAATTGACCAAATTATGATAAATTGGTCAAACATTAACAACTAAGTATTAGCAATCTTCTTGCGATAGACTGCTTTTAGATGCGTATATTTTGCTATTATCTAGTATCTACCACACAATAAATTCTACACGTCTTAGATGTTTTTCGCATTTAAACACAGAAAATATTATAACATAGTATTTTACCGTTTAAACTATCGTGAGTGATATTCATTATTACTATACATTACTCGTAACTCCCGGATAAACTCACATGTTATGTCGGAGAATACCTACCCGAGTAGTTTCACACTAGTCACTAGTAGACTAGACTAGTAGACTAGACGAGCAGCGACCGCGTCGCGCGAACAGGCTCACGAATAAGGGCCCCGAACGGGTTCGAAACTAGTCGGGCATTTTCCGACATAACACGTGAGTTTATCCGGGAGTTATGTATAGTTATAGTATAGGTATAACATAGTACTTTACACATTACCAGAATCAAGTAACAATCTAGAATAATACTGAATATCGTTCTTACGCAGCTATGGTCGGTGGATCAACAACTAAATACGGAGTGTGTATGGTCATAGTGGTTTGTGGTAATGCAGTGAACAGTATCGGATATTGAGGCGCCGGCTGAGGACTCTGAGCTGAAAGTCGTGCTTCAGGCTCCGAGCAGTGGACGAGCCAATGAGTGAGCATACGACCCCGTCCCTTCAGTTCCACTTCTCCACGTCTTTCGACGACGAAGGTACCCCATTGGTCCAAAAGAGCCCGAGTGTTTTCACTAAGATGAATCCTCAGTGCTAGAAAGGAAAATATACTTATGTGATTTACTCAGCTACTTACTATGCTTTCATCCTAATCTAAATCTCCTAATTCATCCTAATCTAAATCTCCTAATTCACTTCTGAAAATATTTACCTTAATATTCAGTTCATATTTCTCTTCAACTTTGGTATTACTTTACATATCAAACGCAAATTCATAGAAGCTTTCCTACTTAATTAATGATTTAATTATTTCTCACCTACGTACGTAAGTACACGTACCTACCATCTTTTCAGATAAGGAACCTTATAAAGTTTTAATGATTTCTTAGGAAAACGTCGTAAATAAATTATAAGGTAATAATTATTTGTGCTAAATACACAGTTTTTTGTCCAAAAGCCCTTGACTCCCTTGTTGTTGATAGTTAGTAGTCATCCTATCCATATATCCATTAATATACTTATTGTAAGCAATATGGATATTATGGATAAGATAAAGAATGTTTTTTTAAATTAAAACAAACTTATACTTTTGAATAAAACAAACTTTTAATACTTCGCAGGTCCCGCGTTCGAGTCCCGGGTCGGGCCATAATTATGTATTGGGTTTTTCTCAGAAATTCTCAGTACTAGCCCGGAGTTAGGAAGTTGGTGATGTTTCATCCCCGTGCCTCGGAGAGCACGTTAAGCCGTCGGTCCCGGTTATTATCAGTAACTCGATAATAGTCGTTAAAGCCCGCCAACCCGCATTGGAGCAGCGTTGTGGGTCTAAGCTCTAACTCCCTCTCTCCTATGAGATTGGAGGCCTGTGCCGAGCAGTGGGACGCTAATGGGCTGTAGTGAATCACCATATTCCGGACCCCATTACCATGTCACAATTTATCATTGCCATGACCACAATAATTACCAAACACCTTATATCTCCAAGAGAATCAGATCCTGGTGAGATGCCTTCGTCATCACTGTGATAAATGAAGGTACCCCTTTGTCAAGGTCAACTTAAAAAAACAATAACTCAAAAAAAAATATTACACCGGTCGATTTTGACATGAAATCGAAGAAATGCCCATTAGTGATTTAATACTTATTTTTTTAAACCGTTATATAACTAATTCTACCACTGGCACTGTTTCGAATACCTTTCCTACCGAGAGAAACAAGCAACAAGAAATTCAGCGGCAATAATAAATTATAATTTTAAATCTTGAAGGTGTCACGACATTGGACGTACAAAACCTTAATTTGAAAATTTAAGCAGAGGGGAGAAGAAAAATATGCTCACGTTGTCCGGTAGATTCCATCCTGCTTGCAGTGTTGACAGTGTCCCCAAACAGACAATAGTGTGGCATCTTGACTCCAACTACCCCAGCGCACACTGGTCCTGAGTGCACCCCCACACGCACCTGTATGCGCATGAAAACTTATTAAGTACATGCATTATTATTACATGCAGCTTATTGCATGAAAGCTTATTTATTTTATCTCTGCTCACATTGCTACTGAAATAATTTGCTGTAAGTATGCTAAAATAATGAGAAATAACATTAAAATAATTTAATCTCAAAGAGCGAAAGTACTTTTTAATTTTATCACCCATCCAAACAGGATTCTATTAGGGACTGACTTGCTGAAAAATCTACTATTTACTTTACCTTTACTCATTACCTTATGTATTTTTATGTACTTTTCTACCTTTAAATTATTACAATTTTTTACCTCCTTGACCAAATCTTTAAAAAAACGGTCACTTGGTCTATGGTATTTCTTGGGTTCTGCTTACCTCAAGCCGATGTGTCGGTCGATGCCTAACTATGAACGTTCGGACTGCTTCCACTACGGCTAGGGCCATCAGGCATATTTCCCTGGCGTGCAAATCACCGTTACGTTCTGGCAACCCTGACACCACCATGTATGCGTCTCCGATTGTCTCCACCTTGGACAAAAGTGTAATGGTCTAGTTAATATAGGACTGCATTACTTTAAAAAATATGCAATAGTTAATAGGACTCGGTATGCAAAGTTAACAGTCAATTACAAAATACTCGAACTTATAATAATATTGTGACCAGTTCAAGAAATTACAACAGAGAATTAAAAAGTTGTATTAAAATTCGTAACATAAAAGGATAAAAAAGTTTGAATTTATGATATTAAAGAAACCCATCAGACCCTTCGAGTGCTTAAAAACAACAAAACAGAGTCGAATTTAAAAATAAACATTTACCTTGTAAACGTCATAGAACCCAATGATCCTGTCAAAAGTGCTATAGAGGTCGTTGAGGAGGTCGACGACTTGCATGGGAGTGGAAGCGGCGCATAGCTCCGTGAAGCCGACAATGTCGCTAAAGTAAACGGTGACACACTCGAAGCTTTCCGGCTGGACCACTTCACCTGCCATCAGTTGCTGTGCTACGGGCCTGGTAAAGACGTAATGGAGCTTGATCTTAAGAATCTTTTCACTTTTCAGACATTTATTATTCAACAGATTTGGTAACCAAATAAATTGGCACTTATAGGGACTGCCGATAGAAGTGAAAACGAATATTAATTTTTTTTTTTAATAAAAAATATAAAAATTAAAATATAAACCTTAAAACTAAGGCATTAAAGTTTAATTACGAATGCAGTATATTTATATTTAAGACCTTTTGTCTTCGTAACAACGTGAGCATGTCGGTGTTCGCAAGCATGTCGGAGCGAGCATGTCGGAGCGAGCATGTCGGTGCGAACATGTCGGAGCGAGCATGTCGGTGCGAGCATGTCGGTGACGGTGACGCGAATCCACAAGTTACCCCCTACCAAAAAGTGCTCAACGCAGCTAAAGAAGTTTTCAGTTCAAAAAAAAGTATTCCTATATTGCAATATTTAGCCACTAGTAGGTAATTAGTAAGTCGTAAAAATAATAGTACCTAGACGTATGAATTTTAGTAAAAGCCTGTGGTAATGTAGCATGGTTAAAATAACATCCTAGAAAGAATGTTATAATATCTGATAAGGTAGTAAGGAGATTAAATAATGTAATTCAATAAGGAAATTAAATAGATTTAGATTAGAGTAGATTTATTTGCCTTTGGATAAAAAATGACCTCAATAACTGCAAAAACTGTTCCTAAAAGCCTAGCTGAAATGAGATCTAGATTTCGCCCTACTAAGAATCTGGTCAAAAATCATTCAAAAATAGAGAACTTCTAGATGGTTTCATCAGGTCAGTCCTTCTTTGCAATCTTCATTACCTTGGTAAAACCTGGTACAGCAATTCCTCTGATCGCTTCTTCTCCAAAGATAACTGTTCTGTCTTCTCTTCTACGAGTGACTCGAGATTATTCGCATATTGCTCCATGCGCCGTAACAAATCGTCCATCAAATTGTCGCAATAACCTCTGCAAAATTCCTGTTATTATAATAATTGATGTAAATCAAATCTGAAGAGGGTGGCGGGAAATTGAAAATGAAATGGAGAACACAGTGTTGTGAAAGAGGCCTAAGTTCAAAGTGGATGGCTACAGGCTGAAATGAATATGATGATAATTTTGTCAACTAAATAATCGGGTTATTTAATACTGCTAAATCTCTAAACTCGGATTTTTAATTTGGTGCCACGCGACGCATACAGCTACATAGGTCCAAGGTACGTGCCATACAATTTTTATGATAAAAAAATTGGCAGTCATAGGGAGTGCCGATAGAAGTGCAAACGAATATTTAAAATAATTTAAAAAAATATATATAAACCTTAAAACTAAGGCATTAAAGTTTAATTACGAATGTAGTAAGTATATTTATATTTAAGACCTTTTGTCTTCGTAACAACGTGAGCATGTCGCTGCATGTCGGTGACGAGCATGTCGGTGATGCGAATCCGCGAGTTTACCCCCTACCAAAAAGTGCTCAACGCGGCTAAAGAAGTTTTTACTTCAAAATTCTGAAAATACTCCGCCGTTATTTCAGTAATTACAAATTCACAGAACACATGATTGCTAAAATTACAGCATAACCTTCGAGTCTTCGTAAGAAAACTAATCTAATTGATAAGATTATCGAGAATGGTGACCTCGTGATAGAGGTTTGAATGTGTGCAGAACTACAGGGAATAAACGAAAAGACCGCGTGCACTCAGAAGTCAGAAGGAATATTGTGCGGGACAACCCATCTGCAGGTGTATTACGAAAGCTTTAAATACCTCAGCAGACCATATGTGCTATGGATAAGTAGCACCTTACCTTACTAAATCAAGAATCAGTACTTACTTAATATAATTAGCGTTGATGGTGTCAAACGACGGTCTGTCATCAGGCGCATCAGCCCAACATCTCGCAGCAAGCTCTAGTAGTTCAGCTGCAGCACCACCCGCGGATCCCACTTCTCCCAGTCCCACTACTGGGCGAAATGGTGGAGACTCGCGAGCGCACACACGGGACACGATTTCTGTTAAAAAGCCGTGAGGTGTCATTGAACACCCCATAAGAACATAGTGTTGCTATTCTATAAGAAAGAAAAAAACAAAAATATATAAATGCGCGAATTTCGTGAGAGATTCGAATCTGCGGCATTTCGACATGGTTCTTTTCTAACTGGGCTAAGACGTACTTGGAATTGTTCAAAATGTTAAAAGTCTCACTCACCATCTATAATAGAGGGAGAGAGACATAGATAAACGCTTTTGGTTATGTACGATTTTTCCAACCGAGATCCAGTTAAAAGAACCATGTTCTAAAAATAATTTCTCGCAACTTTCTGAAATTAGATCTGAATATTGAAAATCACCTGTCCTCGTAGGTGATTGGCATTCCGATAACGTGGCACTTTTGTCTTCTTATCTAGAGGCTTATAAAGGCAACAGTGATTTGGCATCTTCCGGCAGGTATGACTCGGCGTCCGGCGAATTATCTTGTATGTATGCTATTAAAGATAACTTCCTTTTGCACTTTCCCACTTTGGAAAGTGAAAAAGAAAATTATCTATATAAATGTTTAATTACTCAATAGTTAAAATAACAGAAGAATCAGCTTACTTATTTTACCTTTCAGACTTTTAAATAAATAACCTATTTATTACCTATTTACCTATTTTTTAATCCACTACAAGTTAGCCCTTGACTTCGATCTCACCTGATGGTAAGTGAAGATGCAGTCTTGCAGTCAGTCAGTCAGCAGTTACATTAAACCCATACCCCTATTTGATTTCTACACGGCATCGTACCGGAACGCTAAATCGCTTGGCGGCACATCTTTGCTTTGGTAGGTAGGTACTAGCCACAGCCGAAGCCTCCCACCAGGCCAAACTTACCTAAACCTAAACCTAGGTAAAACATAGTTGTTTACTTACGCCCATGTCCCATATTTTTCTTTTCCTTTCAAATTCATCTAGTGGAAATTATGATTCATATTACAAATACTTAAGAGCTTACCTTTATTCGTCATAGCAGGTGTATAATGATGAAATGGTCCAGCGCGCAAGACAATCTCCTCAAGAATTATGCCGAAGCTGTATACATCGCCTTTAAGGGATGCCACCACGCCGGGGTAAACACTCCCTGCTACCAACTCTGGTGCTGTCCATAGGAGTTCTATAGGGGATGACTCATAATTTAGTTTGTATTCGATTATAATAATGGGGGTGACATGTACTTACATCTATACTAATACTAGTTACCTCAAATTATAAATGCGAAAGTTTGGATGTGTGGATGGATGGATGTTTGTTACTCAATCACGCCTGAACGGCTGAACGGATCTGGATGAAATTTGTCACAGAGATAGATTATAGTCTGGAATAATACATAGGCTACTTTTTATCCCGGAAAATTAGAGAGTTCCCGCGGGAACCAAAAAAACATCAATCCACGCACACGAAGTCGCAGGCATCAGTGTGTAATTAATAATTATAAAACCCCATTTAAAACAAATAAAAAACAGTTTAGTTATGCGCGATTTACAATTAATCTTCAAAAATAATTTGTGTCTTATTTAGATAGTCTAGGATAGATTTTACTTTAACACTTATTTTGTGATCGATTGTTTTAAAACAGGGAAAATGTTGGATAGAGGCAAGCCTAACTTTGCGGAAGTGCTAATCAAGGAACAGGAAGCTTAATTCGCTATAATCTCCTAAAACAGACATATCTTAAGTGGTAGGTAGGTAGGTACTTGATGTGCATGCATGCTGCCACATAGATTTGTCTGCTTAGGCGGATTGTAACGAAATAAGCTTATTGTCCTTGAAAACAGGGAAATTAAAAGGAAATCTTATTAAATAAACAAATTCTGATCAATAAGGTCTATAAGCTGCGAAGTTAGATTTCATGCTGACTAAATACTGGAATATATTTTTATCGTGGTTATCACCATTTTAACCAATCTAAAATGGCTCAAATAGGTCAAATATTTTGATCACAAAATAATCCCTAATTCAAGTCTAGTTTGGATAGAGCGGTATCATAGCTTCGAGAGCAAAACAAACTTTATTACATTTACAATCTCGGACCACGTGTATTTCTTATAGAGGGCTATTGAACTCACTAAGTTTCGATTCCTTCGTAACTATTTTCCTAAAATAATTTTCATTGGGAAACCGTAGCATTCAAAATATTTTGACGGGTTTCCGCCCAGATCAAACTAAACGCACTGAAGAACAAGGCAACAAACAAACATATTTAGGTCGATATTTACTGAAATAGTAGGCGTCGTCTTTAATCAAGTCCGTGGGCGTGCAGAGGGTGTTCAGACCGTAGTCGGATATTTTGAGCACGAAGCGTCCATCGATGAGACAGTTTGAGGATCGAAGCTTGCCGTGCGCACCCAACCCGCTATGTAGGTAGCACATACCCTAAGGAAAGGATAATTATAGTTTTACAGCAATCTATAAATTTTCATAGTAAACTTTTGGGCAGTTACAATTCGACTCGCCCACGATAACAATAACTTGTTGTTCGTCCAAGAACAATAAGGATAAATTAACACTAAGGCCGACTTGCACAACATGGGCTACACTTATTTAGTTACATTTTTTGTTTAACTTTTTGATATTTATTCCGGGGTCTTAAGGTTACCTTGTAGGTTGCCATAGATCGGTTTCTTCCGCTAAAAAATAATTTTCAACAGACCATCTCTTCAAGGGAGCCCGGATTTTTTAAGATTAGCTTCGGAGAAAGCCGGGCACTCTTAAAACTCAAAAATCATGTACCTACTTAGGCTAGTAATAGGTAGTTTTTATTGCCTTAGATTTTCTTTCTAGAAAGTCTAATGACATCCGCTGGCATCTAAACTCAGTATTTTCCATCGTTTTCCAACCACGCTACCATCAAGTTAGTAGTTTATAAAATTCAAAATTCAAAAGTTTTTTATTCAAATAGTCTTTTACAAGTGCTTATGAATAGTCGAATGAATCTACCACTACCAAATGTTGTCATAATATTTTATACTAGCTGACGCCCGCGACTTCGTCCGCGTGGATTAAGTTATTTTTGATTCCCACGGGAACTCCTTAATTTTCCGGGATAAAAAGTAGCCTATGTCACTCTCCAGGTCCTCAACTATACCCATGCCAAAAATCACGTCGATCCGTTGCTCCTTTGCGGCATGATTGAAGGACAAACCAACAAACAAACACACTTTCGCAGTTATAATATTAGTATGATTCGATTTCATTAGGTACAATATTGTATTTTTAAAGGATAATAAAATATTTGTAATTTCATATAAACAAAGTCTGGTTCTATTGTAAGCAATTCATCCTAAACATAAAGATAATTGGTCCGCAAGCGGCGGTTTATTCGCAGAGGATTATCACAAAGGTCACGAGTAGGAGAGATAAAGTAACAACAGCCGGAATCCGCGACAGATCCACTGATCCACGTTTCCAAAGCCTTACTTATATTAGGATCCTGTGCCAAAATTGAAAATAAATAGATGTTTATTGACCAATTTAAACTCAAACTAATTAAGTACGTATTACCTAGGTATAGTAGTTGAATGCAGAGGAGTAGTTGAATGGAGCTTATGTATGGTGACACATACTTATACATAAGCTCTGCATACAACTCGCGCGCGAACTTTACCTACTGTGAACATACTTAAGTGTGGTCAATGGGCTACCTCCTCAGCCTGTGCCACAGCATAATAGGTAGGTATGTAACTACCTAATATAATGCTAGTTTAACTAAGATGCTGCTGCTTTAGCTAAGATGGAGAACGTTAAAAAATACCGTAAAAGGCGTTCATCCATCCGATCCGATTCATCAGACTAATATTATAAATGCGAAAGTGTGATTGTTTGTTGGTTAGTCAACATGCCGCAACAAAGCAGCAGATTGACGTGATTTTTTGTCTGTTAAAAGTTCGGAGTATACAGTGTATCTAATATCATATAAAGTACTAAAGTGTATCTGATACACTTTAGTACTTTATGTTTGTATTGATGTATAAACTAACACGGAGCTTCAAGACTAATCCGTCTTGAAGCCCGGTGTTAGTTTTGTAATCAAACAACTGTGACCTTTGCGGTAATCCTTGCCTATCCAGTTGGGAGAATTCATCCCCAGAACTAACTAATACCTAGTCTGTGGATGAGGCCCATGAGCAAATCTGGGCCAGATTTATATCGATGCTTCATAGGCTCTAATTTGAAGGCCCTTCTGGTGCATTGATTTAAACAACGGTAACACAAGAATAAACAAGAATACAGTAATTAGGTTATGCTAGCTAGCTTTAATTTCTATTGAATTGTTTTCATTAAAAATATTGAATCCGATATTAAAGTTAGGAAAGAAAGATCCTGTTAATACAGAAGGGATTCTATTTGGTTGATGAATCATTAGCCAATTAAACCATCTGCGCGAAATACATATTTTGACATATTTATTGTACCTACTTGACATTTTTTTTTAATGAAATGTGATATTTTAATGCTTATAGTTTTAATGAATTGAATTCGATGTAATTGTTTAATGTTTTAATTATAATCGAAATGTAATAATTAAGATAATGTAATTAAAATATTAAACGTATTTTAATTATTGTAATTTTATTTAATTTATGCACTTGCTTTGCCCAAACAGGGCTTGAAATGCAAAATAAACGAATATGAATCAAATGTAGCGAAAAATCGCAATAGGGCAAATACGCGGGAATATTTCAGCAAATTAAGTGACATATTAGGAAAATTTCAGGAGCGGAATGTCACGAGCGATTTTCCACAAGATTTGTCTACCTTCTAAGGGATTAGAACGTTTTACATCTCATTATCAGTTATTAATATCTATAACCTTCATCACTAAACAAACTAAATTATGCGTATTTCTTGTTCTACGCAGTTATACCTAATATTAGTATCCCACGAAAACTCCTGCAATTATTTGATTAATGGAGGGGGTCACGACCCTCGGCAATGAGGAATACGATGCAGAGACAGAGATGTAAGTCATAGAAAAAGGAATGATGCAAGTATACGTAAAGAAATGAAAATGTAGTACCTAACATCAGCTCTGACAGTAATGGATTCACACTTTCTTTGAAATGGCACGAACTTTTAGATTTTCAAACGTTAAAATGATAGATGCATTTTGATTAAAGTTGCTCTAGTTTCCGAAAGGACTGGACGGCGCAGCGTGAAACGGGAATAAAATTATAGCTTTGCTTTGCAAAAGCTTGTCACTTTTTAGGTAAATCATTAGGACGGTTGAATAATCGTCGAAACCCTAGCTTCAATCGTATGTCTGTCCGTCTGTCTAGATCTGTGCATCTAATTTTATTCAAAATTGATCAGATCTGCAAATTTTCTAAATGTGAATTATTCTCTCTAGCAAGGTACACCTATTAATATCAAATCATACGAGTACAACTTTATCTACTTCACGTTAAAGTTATTCTGACTTTGAAGACTTTAAGCTTTACCTCAAACATTTCATAATAACCTAGCTTAAACTGTTTCAGACTTGAGAACTTAATAACTTTGAAATCTTAAGACATATCATGGATAGATTAATATGTCACACCTTCTCAGTAACAAGTACAAAGTGTCAGCTGAAACGTACTTTGTTATCGGCAACAGGCATTATGTACCTAGCTAAACTATGTATTTCAGTCACCAACTTATCGATGAACTTACTACGTAGTAATTAATATTTCCATTATGTAATAACATGAAGATGCTGTACATTATATAACTGAAAACATATTCGAATCCATAGATCTATTGTTCACTGATTAGAATCCCAAAATGTGCGTATTGCGCCCCCGTCTCTACCTCTTTATTTGTTACAAAAAACGTTCTTTTTCGTTTTTTTTAGGGAATCTTGGATAGGTGGGAGTCTCTGGGATCTCCGTAACCTAACACCTGTACCTGTACAATATCATGGACCAGCGAAGTCCTGAAGTTCCAGTCTAGTTGCAACTCCTCGTTGGCGAGCACATCCTTCAGCGATCCTTTGGGGCAGTACTCCGTCAAGATGAACATGAGTGGGCAATCGACGCAAGCGCCGATGAACCGCGCCGTGTTCTCATGGGAGACATTACGAGCCTGCAAAGATGAACTGTTAAAAAGGCCATCTTATACGAATTGGCTAAGAAAATCAACCTCTAAATTCAACGAACTCATCAGTAAAGAAATATACACTCAAAATCTCTGAATAAAAGAACAAGTTAACTAAGCCAGTTTAGGAAAGCCATAGGTATATAGGATTTTGTCTGCCTCTATCACCACTGCACTCTATATAATCGAAAAGTCACTAATCGAGGCCAAATGAACAATGGTTACTTCACACCCTGTTAAACCTCCCTATAGCAGAGCCGTGCTATCAAACAACATTATCTTGTAGGTACGATACCCGATAAAAGCTTAAAGGCCACGTTAGGTACCTATACAGTATGAACCCAATGCATAGTCTATTGAGATTTGAGATACTTTCTTTAATAGTGTCCTATTTCTTTCTTTTATTCACCACTTCTTAACCATTTATCTGATCGATTTATCGTAGTCACATGCAAAAGAAGTAAAACTAATAGACTAAACTACCTATAAGAGACCTATATTCAACAGGGGACGTCCATCGGTTGGCGACGACGAAAATTAAGAGAAGAGTTTATAAAAGAAAATTAAAACTACACCTACCTGTTTTATCTCCCAAAGCAACTTCTTGTTCAAGTCCAATTTCTTTCTGTGTATTTTCTTGACAGCGACGCGATTGCCTTTATACAGGCCTACTGTGAAGGAAGACAGGGTGACCGGTGTGCCCAGGGAGCCTGAGCTTCGAGCGCTCCAGCCCAAGGATAGCTGGTAAGAAATACACAAAATAAGGGGCCTTATGTATTATCTAGACAGCGATGCAATAGGGATGATGCTTAGATCAAAAACAAATTATTTCTAACTGATTATTATTAAATAGAGGGTCTTCCAGAAGACCTAAAATTCACATCCTCGGTTAGTTTTAAAATTGATATCCATTTTAAAATAAAGATTAAAGAAAAAAAGTGCGTTGAAATTTTATGACGTCACAACTGTGAATTTCATACAACTTCCATACTAGTAGTGCGTTTTTAAGTTTGATAAAGAGTTGCTGATTTGATTGAGTTGTCATCATCCCTATTAGGTACTTATACAGGCCTCTCTATTATTTCATCTGTTCTACTGTGAAATAAGACAGGGTGATCGGAGACCACCCACGGAACCAGAATTTCAAGCGCTCTAGTATAAGGATAGCTGATATAACATACACACAATCAAATATACCCCATATTTACGTAAAAATAATTATTGCTTTGTTATGTTTGTCAAGACTCGGGTCGCATGCGGAGCGATCTGCCCCCTATCCTCTAACTCAGTGTCAATTAAAATATGAAAGCCGCTGGCATATATTTTTTATCCATTGAAGGTTTGCTATGAAAATGGTATTTTAATTTCATAGTAAGCCTTCAATGGATAATTTTTTTTTATAGAGTTATAAGAATAGCGCTGCTGGTTTAATGCACGAGAGTAACGACCCTCAGCGGAATACGACACAGGCATGAGTCACGCGACAAGTCGCCCTTTCTGTATATAGATCGTCGCACTGCCTCGTTGGTCTAACTCTAGTGCTTAGCATGTTCGACTGCGGCCGACGAGGTCCCGGGTTCGAGTCCCGGGTCGGGCCATAACAAGTATTTGATTTTTCGGGTAAGAAATTTTCAGTACTAGCCCGGAGTTAGGAAGTTGGCGGTGTTTCATCCCCGTGCCTCGACGGAGAGCACGTAAAGCCGTCGGTCCTGCGCCTGATCTCTCTCCGGTCGTCTCGGATTTTCCGTCCCATTTGGGCTGTAGTGGTGGTGGTAGGCTATGAGAGTAAAGGAACAGAGAGTGCACCTGTGTATGCGCGCACACACTTGTGCCGCCACCGATAGGCCGCCGTGGCCGAAATTTGGTCGGAAGGACATTAGGTATATTCGCCGAGTAAATTGGCACTTACTCGTACCTACCAATTAGCAAACAATAAACTGATCCCTTAGCGAAGGTCAACGAAGACTTATAAGAATGCTTCTTAAAAACAAAAATTATGGAACAGGAAAATAAACTGTGTGTAACTTTAATTGTCTACGCAAAAAAGTTATGACTCAATAAGTATTTTCCATATTAATTAAAAGGGAACATTTTATAAACTGAAATACAATACTTTTCACAAATAATAAAGGCGTTACTTTTTCATCGCCATTTTCGCAGAAGCCAGTCATGTTTAATTGATTTGACTGAAAATGGAAAGGACCGTAAAAACTCTGTTTACGGCGTATTCGATTCAATTACGTTAATTACAAACAATAATAACACCAAATTCAACGTTTCGAAGGTTATTCGGGCTTTGTAAAGTTTACTAACGAATATTTTCGTGGGATTCCTTCTTTTGATCTAAAATTGGAATAAAATGTAACAAATTATTAAGTAGCAAAATAGGAATTTTGTGTATTTAAAAAGTTTATGTGTTCACCAAGCTTACAATAACAAGTATAGTTTAAACTTTAAAATAACTTAAACGACATCATTTCGCTCAAAATAGGCACAAGTTTGATGGACCTACGCAAATGCAATCTGCATATTACTTAGGTACAACCCAAACTCAAACTCAAATCATATTTATTCAAAATATGTACATACTCGTACCTACAAAGTACACCTTCTGAACGTCATGCTTACAATGTATAAGACGTGATGGCGATAATTAACTACGGTATCTTAAAACTAAAGCTACGAGGGTTCCAAACGCGCCTTGGTCTGAGAAGAGCCCACAACAAACTCAGACGGGTTTTTTTTTAATTATCAGAGCCTATTATATTTTGCAGAGCCTTAGGTTCCTCGATTTCTTATACGTGCCTAATACCTACCCATACTTTACGTCTACTGAGGATTGCGAGAAAAATGATGAATTTATAAAATTATAGCCCTGATGTCATTTCATTTCATTTCATTTCAAAAGCTGTTTTGAGTTTTAAACCAGAAAGTTTTAGTAAGGATTGAAGAGTTTAAATCCATTCGGATACTGTATTACAATACCTAGATGATGCCCGCGATTTCGTCCGCGTGGATTTAAGTTTTTTAATAATCCTGTGACAACTTTGTAGGACTTTTCAGGGATAGAAAGCAGCCTATATTATTTCTGTCTCCCACAGATCAGAGAATTTCTCTGATTTGTGTTGTCTCCGTATGCATATCTATCTCTGTATTAAATTTCATCATAATCAGCTAAACAGATGGACCGTGAACTGATACCACACAGACAAACACACTTAATTTTAATCCTAAATGATGCCTGCGACTTCATCCACCTGGATTTCGGTTTGTAAACTCTTCGATTTTTCGGGATAAAAGTAGCTACAATATTATATTGTTATATATCGCCAATTGCTGGCGAACCAGCCAAATCCTGCCCCAAGTGAAAATTGACTCAAAAAAAATTACTTGTGAGCGTTTGGTGGACTAGTGCCGGTGTCGTTCACTACAGCTTTCTTAAACCTGGCCAGACGATTACGGCGGATGTCTATTGTCAGCAACTGCAAACCATGACGGAAAAGCTAGCTGCTAAGCAACCGAAGCTGGTCAATCCATCGATTGGTTGTGTGGTCGATGGGTAAATCGCTCTAAGCCACTGCTGCTTCAGGACAACGCTAGACCACACACTGCACAACAGACGGCTACCAAATTAGAGGAGCTTCAATTGGAATGTCTAAGACATCCACCGCACTCCCCGGACCTTGCTCCAACAGATTACCAGTTTTTTCGAAATTTGTATAACTTCTTGCAAGGGAAAAAATTCAACTCCGATGATGCAGTCCAAAGCGCCTTCAAAGATTTTACTGATTTTTATTGGTTTTCTTAGTAAAGGGATCAATGAACTACCTATGAGATGGCAAAAGCATGCATAGATAGCAATGGTACATACTTTGATTAAATAAATATATTATATTTTAAAAAATTCGACTTTATGTTCCTCCCTTACAAAACGCCAATTTCATACGTAAGGACCTAATAATTAAATGGTCATTAGGGAAACAGTGGTATATTTCATCAAACGTGAGCGTTTCACGAATTGCTCAATTATTGTCGATTCTGCGATATAAGCAACGACCCAAAGACAGCTCGTCCTTTGAAATGAATATACTTAATCTCCTAGCCGACCAATGTTACCCACCTTAAGTACTTCATTGATGCTGTGCAGCGCGGGGCTGGTGCCGAGGCCGGTGCCGACTTCAACTAGCACTTCCTCGGGCCGAACTCGCCAGGCCGTGTTGTTCAGCTCCGCCTCGATACGAACTTGCCTAGCATATGAATATTAATAGTAAATACTTATTCGAGCACCTTAGGCTGCATCACCACTTGCAAGCAAGTCTGATTGCAGCCAAGCAGCCAAAAAAAAAAATTTATTTTTATTTATACTGGGCAATGATACTGGGCTTTAATTAATAATTTATATTGAAATGAAATGAAATCTTTATTTCACGTAGGACTTTTCTTGCTCAGACATAAATGTCTTATCAACCTTTTTGACCGAGCGAAGCGAAGGTCTCTGAGTCTACTTGGGTGAATTGGCACTTGTCCGTCCGTCTGTCAGAGCCTTATAACTTCTGAATTACTGAACGTAATTACTTCAAATTTAAATATACTATGTAAACCGATGGCCTCCCGCCGAATATGGCTTAAAAAGTTATAAAAATCTTTATTTCAGGGGGGCTCTCATAGAAGCGAATGCGAAGTAAAATATTTTTTATAGCATTACATAGGGTTGCGGTATATCATTTTAAAGATAATGAGGAACGGAGTCCAAAAATATTTTTTTTTTAATTTTTCCCCTAAAATTGACGAAATGGGGGGCTTTCAAAGTGGTGATTTTCTGACGTCCAAAGATGACCTCAGAACTCCCAATTTTCTGAAAGGCTGAGCCTGAAACTTGATTAATTATTTGAATTATATCCTGTACTTGAACAACAAATAATAAAATTAGATAAATATTATAAGGAAACGAAATTATTTAATTTTTAATGAGCATACGTATTTTTAACAAACTTCACAATGTTGTCAATAGATGGCGCTCTGTACAAATTTATTCGTTTGTGCTTAAAAAGAAAAGGCTGAGCCTGAAACTTGATCACTTATTTAAATTATATCCTGTACTTGAACAACAAATACTAAAATTAGATAAATATTCTAAGGAAACGAAATTATTTAATTTTAGCTTCACTATTTTTAACAGAACTTCACATAGATGGCGCTCTGTAAGTTTATGGATACCGCGAGGTCTCAGTTCGCGGCGAACCACTAGTTAATTTATGTTTAAACAATATAAATTATTCAATATACAAATGAGAAGATCTACTACTTGTTTTACTACGAATAATAATTGTGTTATTACGTTGAAATCCGGTCAGGATTTTCCAGATTTATCCTGTACAGTCTGCAGATTTCGAGTAAGAAGTGGCAACAAAACGAAAGTATGCAATAATCTTTTTCCCTAATATAAGTTAAAACACTTATTCCATTTTCCAAAAACGGATCCTACGGGTTCCGTCACATCTGTATGCCAACCCTCAGAATATATTGTTACCATCCATACTTCAAATAAATATTATAAATGCGAAAGTTTGGATGGATGTATGGATGGATGGATGTTTGTTACTCAATCACGCTTGAACTGCCGAACGGATCTCGATTAAATTTGGCACATAGATAGATTAGAGTCTGGAATAACACATATAGGCTACTTTTTATCCCGGAAAATTAAAGAGTTCCCGCGGGAACCAAAAAACCTCAAATCACGCGGACGAAGTCGCGGGCATGAGCTAGTTTTAAATATTTTTGAAAAAAAAAATGCCTTATTGACATAAAATTATTCTAGTTTTACAAAACCTAATGGTTGTAGCACACTTACTTGTAGGCAAAGCATCCGGCCGTCACAGCCAGCGTAAGGAAAACTGCCAGCCCAATAAAGCAATATATCAACACGGCCTGCGCCTCTGAGCAGCGTGAAATGATAAATTTCAATTCACACTCCGAACCACTCTATTCTACAGCTTTTTGTTCTTAAAGGGAGTGAAATATGGGACTCTAGGTGAATTTTATATTTTTATTCAGAGAGTTTTCAAAATTTATAATTAAATATTAATATTAATAAGAAAATAGAAGTGAATTATAGATCACCTAAGATTATCTTAAGCTAAGCGTATCGCTTATAAGTATACAGTTTATAAGCTATACATATCAACTACTTTAAGTACTTTAGTAACAATTCAAAAACTTCATTTTATAACTTTTATTGTTGCTTGAGAGATGAGGCTCGAAAGTTTAGCCTTAGTGTATAGTTACTCTGTTTAATTATCTATATCTATACTTATAATAAAACTGTAACAGGTCCAATTCTGTACATTTAAGATATTTTGAAAATTTTTTTTGGAGGGCACTCATTATTCGATACTGAAGCCAAATCTGTAATTTTTTTCATTTTTGTCTGTCTGTCTGTCTGTCTGTCTGTCTGTCTGTCTGTCTGTCTGTCTGTATCTTGGCCGCGCATCACGCCGAAACTACTAAATGAATTTAAACGAAACTTGGCACGATTTGAGCCCGTACTACGAGGTAGGACATAGGATACTTTTTATCCCGAAATTCTACCCCCGAAGGGGTGAAATAGGGGTTGAAAGTTTGTATGAAAGTCCTTAATTTCTCAAGTTATAGCCATGAAACTTGATATATGAGCTGCGGGTTGAAAATGAAGACATACGTGTTTCACAGTTTTTGAAAATTCGACCCCCAAAAGGGTGAAATAGGGGATGAAAGTTGGTATGAAAGTCCTTCGTTTCTCAAGATGTTTTACAAGTTATATCAACGAAACGTTTTATTTTGGCTTACGGTAAAAAATAAAGAAGTACGTGTGTCACAGTTTTTCAAAATTCCACCCCGAAGGGGTGAAATAGGGGTTGAAAGTTTGTATGAAAGTCCTTCATTTCTCAAGTTATATCCATGAAACTTGGTATATGAGCTGCGGGTTAGAAATGAAAACATACGTGTTTCACAGTTTTTCAAAATTCCACCCCCAAAGGGGTGAAATAGGGGTTGAAAGTTTGTATAAAAGTCCGTCATTTCTCATCATCATTTAGTCCGTTATTTCGATGAAACTTGGTATATCCACGCGGACGAAGTCGCGGGCATCAGCTAGTATAACATAAAAAGGTACCCAGGGTATTTATACGGCTATTAAAGAACTATTAAAGACTATAATTTAAAAAAGTGTTTTTAGTAGGTACCTCCTTGACACATAGGGTCCGTTCCGAGGAAACCACAACGCGGCTTATCCGGGGGCGGCCCGCGTTTCCCGCCCGGCCAGTGTATGGCTTTCCCCGCTACGGGTTTATAGCTGCTGTTCAATCCATGGTAGAAAGCCACTACCTACGGAAGACATCTATCTGTTATTCGTATGCACAAAGGTTAACTGACATATAATTCGTGCAACTGCTAATGGTAGTTACCTCAGCAGATAAAAATAATTATAAAATACGAGTAAAAAATACATATTAATTGGAAGACAATCTATATATATTTTTAATTGAAATATTCATTAATAATAACGATTCAAATTCTTATAAAAATACCTTTATGATATAAAGTAACATTTCTAGAGGACACCTGTAGCGGTGCTTTTTTAACATACGTGAAGTACCTACCAAAGAAACAGACAAAGGGACAAAGTCTTACCTCAAATTTTCCGGTAACAGGATCCAAATCAAATATGGCGTAGTCGGCGTCTCGATCGCCGACAGAATCAATACGTACATGACCAGTTATACCTTGTAAAAAAAACAAAAAAAAGTAATTAATCTCGGCGAATTCATAGGTTAAAAGCTCGTATAAAAACTACCATTTGCAATATAGTTACCATGGAAATCCCGTCCCCACATTCGCCTAGTGATGTTTCGTCCATTCCTGATGTCACCACCTTCAGTCAAAGTCTCGTTTAACGCCATGCCCAGCAAGTACACACCATCGTAGAAAGCGCCAATGAAGAAATTCACCTAGGAATGATACAGTCATTATCTCCATCAAATTAAGATGCGCGTGGATTTGGGATTTTATCCGTAGGCATTATTCTTAATGATTTTTCTAAAACTAAATTTATCCATGCAAATCATGTCGATCCGTTGCTCTGTTTCGAGTTGATTGAAAGACAAACCAACAATTACTATACTCGGTGCAAACAAACCATTAAATTAAACGCACACATTACGCATAAAATATGGGTAGTGATTATCATCATGTATAACAAAAGTGATACATTAGCCACTATGCGGATACAGGCCTCTTTTGGGTAGCGCAGTTATGCAATTATACTTATTTAATAGAAATCACTATTCGTGCATATTTAAGTAGAGTTTCATTTAAAAGCCCAACTTGTGACCACGAATTGATAAGCTAATCCATCCATCCATCAGCCTGTATGCATTCACTGCTGGACATAGGACTTTTCGAGAGCGCGCCACCAAACACGGTCCTCTGCCTTCCTCATCCACTCGTTTCCCGCCACCTTCTTTATGTCATCGGACCAGCGAGCTGGAGGTCGTCCTACACTGCGCTTGCTAATGTACTTACTCGTAAGGAAAAAATTCCCTCAGCGACACATAATTGACCGAGCGAAGCGAAGGTCTCTGAGTCTACTTGGGTGAATTGGCACTTGTCCGTCCGTCCGTCTGTCCGTCTGTCAGAGCCTTATAACTTCTGAATTGCTGGACATAATTACTTCAAATTTAAATATAATATGTAAACCGATGGCCTCCCGCCGAATATGGCTTAAAAAGTTATAAAAATCTTTATTTCAGGGGGGCTCTCATAGAAGCGAATGCGAAGTAAAATATTTTTTATAGCGTTACATAGGGTTGCAGTATATCATTTTAAAGATAATTAGGAGTAGAGTCCAAAAATATTTTTTTTTGAATTTTTCTCCTAAAATTGACGAAATGGGGGGCTTTCAAAGTGGAGATTTTCTAACGTCCAAAGTTGACCTCAGAACTCTCAATTTTCTGAACTCTCAAGCCTGAAACTTGATCAATTATTTGAATTATATCCTGTACTTGAACAACAAATACTAAAATTAGATAAATATTATAAGGAAACGAAATTATTTAATTTTTAATGATGATGATATTTTTAACAGAACTTCACACTGATGTCAATAGATGGCGCTCTGTGAAACCGCGAGGTCTCAGTTCGGGGCGAACCACTATAGACCGGGAGATGGTCGTAGGTGATAGTCTCCCATTTTCTACTGCATGCCTTTTTAAGAGTTGATAACTAACCCTAAAATATGAAAGATAGAGGGGTTACTAGCCCTTGCGCGCTTGCACGTCATAAACAAAATGGCTTCTCTTTGTGACAGAATTTTAGTTTTTGCCGTGACATTATACTGCATGCCTTTGTAATATAACGTAGTTGGAACAAATTTAAGCTATAATAATTGATGGCATGCAATTCGCAACGGCCGACGGGGCTCAAACGATTACGTAGAAATGTAAAAAAAAATAGAACATTTCCGTGTTTACAAATTGCATGCCGTTGTAAAAAATTACTTTTTTTATCTCAAATATACTCTACGAAAATTGGCATGCACCCCTCGTATGACCAAGGGTGGAAAATATTAGGAAAATGTTGTGAAAATTCAATACAGCTTTTCCGTGATTTCAAACTGCATGCCATTTGAACAATACTTAGTTTTTATAATTACTTGACGTTAGCAAATTTGGCATGCACAACAGAAAGTTGTAAATTAGTGGCATGCATGACGAAAATTGCAAAAAACGCTGATATAATTTCCGTGACTTTATTTTGCATGCCATTCAATATTTCATTAAAAAACATTATTTTAAGTTGATAAAAAAAATGGCATGCATATTACACAAGCCTGACATAAAAAATGTGCAAAAATAAAATTAAAAAAAGGTTTTTTAACGAAAATTAAAAATAAAGAACATTTCCCTGTTTTTTTTTGCGCCCATTTGAGCCCATACTACGAGGTAGGACATAGGATACTTTTTATTCCGAAATTCTACCCCCGAAGGGGTGAAATAGGGGTTGAAAGTTTGTATGAAAGTCCTTAATTTCTCAAGTTATAGCCATGAAACTTGATATATGAGCTGCGAGTTGAAAATGGAGACATATGTGTTTCACAGTTTTTGAAAATTCGACCCCCAAAAGGGTGAAATAGGGGATGAAAGTTGGTGTGAAAGTCCTTCGTTTCTCAAGATGTTTACCAAGTTATATCAACGAAACTTTTTATTTTGGCTTACAGTAAAAAATAAAGAAGTACGTGTGTCACAGTTTTTCAAAATTCCACCCCTAAGGGGGTGAAATAGGGGGTGAAAGTTTGTATGGAAGTCCGTCATTTCTCAAGTGATATCGATTAAACTTGCTATACAAGCTACCGGTTAAAAATAAAGAAATAAATGTTTCACAGTTTTTCAAAATTTTACCGTCAAAGGGGTGAAATAGGGGTTGAAAGTTTGTATGAAAGTCCTTCATTTCTCAAGGTATATCGATGAAACTTGGTATACAAGCTACCGGTTAAAAATGAAGAAATACGTGTTTCACAGTTCTCGCAAATTTTACCCCCGAAGGGGTGAAATAGGGGTTGAAAGTTTATATGAAAGTCCTTCATTTCTCAAGTTATATCCATGAAACTTGGTATATGAGCTGCGGGTTAAAAATGAAAACATACGTGTTTCACAGTTTTTCAAAATTCCACCCCCAAAGGGGTGAAATAGGGGTTGAAAGTTTGTATAAAAGTCCATCATTTCTCAAGTTATTTCGATGAATCTTGGTATATCCACGCGGACGAAGTCGCGGGCATCAGCTAGTTATATTATAAATGCGAAAGTTTTGATGGATGTATGTATGGATGGATGGATGGATGTTTGTTACTCAATCACGGCTGAACGGATCTGCATGAAATTTGGCACAGATATAGATTATAGTCTGCTAAGTATATAGAATAGCATAAAGGCTACTTTTATCCCTGAATATTAAGGAGTTCCCGCGGAAACGTGGCTAGGTAGGTGATGGGTTAGCGCCAAAATCCAAATCTCTGATCTCTGTTTCACACTGGAAATGGTTCACATATTTTATGAAACTTTCATTATTATTAAAAATACGATGGTGTTATTTAATACGCATGCCATTTTCGATATATACTTAAAACTAGCTGACGCTCGCGACTTCGTCCGCGTGGATCGAGGTTTTTCGGTTCCGTTCTTCGGTTCCCGCGGGAACTCCTTAATTTTCCGGGATAAAAAGTAGCCTATGTGTTATTCCAGACTATAATCTATATCTATGCCAAATTTCATCCAGATCCGTTCATCCGTTGGAGCGTGATTGAGTAACAAACATACATCCATACATCCAAACTTTCGCATTTATAATATTTATTTGATAATATGTTTTTATGAAATGCAAAACGGCATGCAAATTAAAAACACGGAAATTTTTATTAAATTTTTGCAACTTTTGTTATTATTTAAAATATGACGGTGTTATTTAATACGCATGCCATTTTCGGTATATACTTAAAATAATATGTTTTTATGAAATACAAAACGGCATGCAAATTAAAAACACGGAATGTTTATTAAATTTTTTGCAACTTTCATTATTATTTAAAATATGATGGTATTATTTAATACGCATGCCATTTTCGGTATATACTTAAAATAATACGTTTTTATGAAATACAAAACGGCATGCAAATAAAAAACACGGAAATGTTTATTAAATTTTTGCAACTTTTGTTATTATTTATAATATAATGATCATGAGCAACATGCATGCCATTTGTATTTCAGAATTATTTGGTCATTAAATTAATGTTTATCTTTATTAGAAGTAGTTTGAAATCACGGAAAAGCTGTATTGAATTTTCACAACATTTTCCTAATATTTTCCACCCTTGGTCATACGAGGGGTGCATGCCAATTTTCGTAGAGTATATTTGAGATAAAAAAAGTAATTTTTTACAACGGCATGCAATTTGTAAACACGGAAATGTTCTATTTTTTTTTACATTTCTACGTAACCGTTTGAGCCCCGTCGGCCGTTGCGAATTGCATGCCATCAATTATTATAGCTTAAATTTGTTCCAACTACGTTATATTACAAAGGCATGCAGTATAATGTCACGGCAAAAACTAAAATTCTGTCACAAAGAGAAGCCATTTTGTTTATGACGTGCAAGCGCGCAAGGGCTTGTAACCCCTCTATCTTTCATATTTTAGGGTTAGTTATCAACTCTTAAAAAGGCATGCAGTAGAAAATGGGAGACTATCACCTACGACCATCTCCCGGTCTACTAGTATAATACCTAGCGACCTATACGAAGTTATTCTGTATGACATATCAAAAATTGGTCAGCGTTCTAGTTTTCATATTATATCTAAACCTAATACCTATAGATAAAGAGAAAGCTTTTTAAATAACCGGCCAAGTGCGAGTCCGACTCGCGCACCGAGGGTTCCGTACAAACCTGTAGGTATATATGGTAAAGTTATAGTTTTAGTTTATTGTACGGGAAGTACCCTGTAGGTTTTGATTCCCTTGCGAGTGTTGCAGCATAAACGGCTGTATCTTTTGATTGCATTGGCTTAGAATTTTGATTTTTTCACAGCTCCAAGGGACAGTAGACCTGAGTATTTGATTTCAGCTTGATACCTCCATGCGTTCCTGAGAAGAAGGGTCTTGACAGACAGACAGACGGACAACAAAGTGATCCTATAAGGGTTCCATTTTTTCCTTTTGAGGTACGGAACCCTAAAAAATCACCTCTTCTCCATCCGAGAAAGTGTAGTTATAATGCAGCTTGGCACGCGTCCGGACTGTGTCTGCGAACTCGTCAAAGCGATCGCCAGTTGGTAGTTTCAGAGACACTCTTAGTAAAGCCTCGTACGCAGCTCTCGCGGCCGCATCACGCTCATCACCAGCCGCCCAGCCTGTCTCGCCCCAGTAACCGCCCTGAGGATAACCAATAATGTTAGAATCGGGATACCTTTGATCGACCACGACTCTAAACCTGGACTTTCCAATTAAGTAGGTATGCTCTTTTTTGTGACTTTGGGTTGTTCTTCGGCGTTGCGGCTTAGTGCAACTAAAACTCACGTCTCACCGGATAGGTTAGTTATTATAATACCAAAAATGTGTATGTTGGTTCATTTAACTCTTCTCAACGAGTCAATTGCTCAACCGATTTCAATTAAATTTTACCCTCGGATAGTTTGTATCTAGGAGAAAAGGACATATATAGATTATTAATAATGACTAGCAAGACAATCAGACAAAACGTTTTTTTTGACAATAACCCAAAAATAAATGATTTTTTATAATTATATAGTAGGTTATGTATAGATATTAACGACATTAAACAGAAATACAAACGGTTCTCTAGAATCAAGACTGGAATTCGTCAAAGGCTATCTTACAATACCGGGCGTCCCAACAGATATATTAAATTACTTAGTAATTACCTGCTCTGTGGGAATCCTGGAGTTATGGATTTATGATCCTTTTTAAATATTACGTAGGTAAGACACTATAACAATGAAGTATGACCTCGTATTTTTGTTTAAAAGCCCTATCCCCTTAGGGGTTCCGTCCGTCCGATCCGTCCTGTGGTTGAGCTGTACGTTGATAGATCAGTCAGTCAGTCAATTAAATTATGGACAATAAATGATTTATTTATTATTTAAAAAAAAAACACCTTTTGCTTTTATGTATTTAGACTACAAACCTGAAATATTTCCACGTCCAAAAACGCCCAGTCTCCACGTGTCATGCCGAGGGAATGTGCAGCCAGCAGAAACTCTCGCACTAGAGAGCCACGCACGCTCAGTATTACAACTGTCGGGAAAAATTAGCCTTGAGGTAGGTGCCATTAACCATTAGCTACTCATATGGGCAATAGGGATGATACCTTTGTCAAAAATAAATTATTTCTAACTGATTATTAAATAGAGGGTCTTTCAAAAGACCTAAGATTCACATCCTCGGTTAGTTTTAAGTTTGATAGCCATTTTAAAATATAGATTAAAGAAAAAAAGTACGTTGAAATTTTATGACGTCACAACTGTGAATCTCATACTTGCTTCCATACTAGAAGTGCGTTTTTAAGTTTGATAAAGAGTTGCTGATTTGACGAGTTACCCAGCCAATGTTCCCGAACCGGTGGTAGAGTCAAAATATGAGAGACCTATGTCCTACATGTTATAAATAAATTGAGTTTAATGAGGTCCGCTTCATCGTTCGTTCGTTTGATCGCCACATCCCGTTTCAAGAAATGAAATAGCTGAATGTAATGGGAACTCTTTTTTTATTTTTAAGTTATAAATACTTAATCTTTATCTATTGTTTTTTAATAAGCCATCCCTATACCTTGAATACCATGGCGGGATTTTTTTTGTAACTCATAGCTTTACTAACTTAGAATTCGTACCAACAACATCGTACCTACACAGTCTATGCAAATAAATGATTTGATTGATTGATTCGATTTAGAGCTGATAAAAAAGGCCAGATGTAAACAGTTTCTACGAATTTACCTACTTGATATTAGTAAATCTACCTATAGGTATATAATATAGGTTTATAATACTGATAGGTGTTTATTAGGTACCTATAGGTATATAATAGGTTGTAAAGTACCTATTCTTAACAAATAGAGATTATTTTCCATAAAATATGAAATAAACAATTCAGTAGCTGGCATTCAATACAATGAATGTTAGGTATTAACGTCAAACACATTCGCGCTTCAATTAGAGCCGATTCACTGGGCGCACTGACTTTGAACCTTGCTCGGAAGTCTCTAGATTTCTCCTCAGACATAGCTATATGTAAGTCTATATAGCTAACACTTGTTTCTAACACATTGTATTTCTATTTCCCAAAAAAAAAGAATTACAATAATGACAAGTATTGGATTTTTCTGGCAAGAAATTCCACCGTGCTTCGAAGAGCACGTAAAACCGTCGATCTTTCTCTGTTCGTGTCAGATTTTCCGACCGGGCTATGAGAGATAAGGAACAGTTCATTATCTCCCGCGCGGATGGCTTAACTCTGTGGATATCCGTAGCCGTAATTCGGTCGGGAGGACATTATTATTTATATTTACTACTAGACGATGCTCCGTCCGCGTGGATTATGGTTTCCGAAATTCGCGTGGGATCTCAGTATTATAGCGGGATAAAAATAGAATGTCCCTCCCCGACTTACAACCTGTCTCTGTACCAAATATCGCACAATTTCGTTTCGTGTTCGTTGAACAGATGGGCCATGAAAGCGTAGCAAATAGACAGACAGAGAGATAGACGAACAGACAGACGTCAGACACGTCAGACGTCAGTATAATATTATTAGTATGGGTTACGGTTACGTGACTTATTTCGACGATGAACTGACGTTCGCGAGCGATATTCTTATGAGTAACTAGCTGATGCCCGCGACTTCGTCCGCGTGGATTGAGGTTTTTCGGTTCCCGCGGGAACTCTTTAATTTTCCGGAATAAAAAGTAGCCTATGTGCTATTCCAGACTATAATTAATTATCTCTGTGCCATATTTCATCCAGATCCGTTCAGCCGTTGGAGCGTGATTGAGTAACAAACATCCATACATCCATACATCCATAGATCCATCCACAGATAACGGAAACAAGGGATCCATCCAAACTTTCGCATTTATAATATTTATATATTTGATTCAATGAATTGAATCAAGGCCGGGCGGGTCAACACTTAAACTTTCTGAACACTTAAAATTTCTGAAAATCCATTATTAGTAGCTTCATTAGGTATAGAGGTATAGAGAAAACCTATACATGCAAAATCTCAAGTTTCTAGACCCAGCGCGGTTTGATCTGGTAGGTTAATATTATACTAGTTTATCCTTTATATTTAATAAATATATATAACAATGGTCTGTTTCCCAAGTAGATATTAACTATTAGGTATAATACCATATTATATCAATGCATAATTTATCAATAAAGGATCCTATAATAAAAGTGGAACTTGCTTTTTAAAATATACTAGGATTCTCATAAAGCAACTTTATTTTCTCTCATCTGTCATCTTTTTGTGATAGATAAACCATATCGAGATAAAAAAAATACGATCGGAATAACATGGCAAGCGATGACCTTTGGTCGAAATCAGACTTATAAATAAAATAATCTCTGAAAGGTTTACGTACGCTTGTGAGGCAGTGTTTTTCCAAATTTATTCGGTATCTCATGACATATATATTATGTAAACACTCGGTGAAAACAACCACATAACATGTACAGCTAAACAAGGGAATGTTTTGTGTAAAATCCTATAAATGTTCCACTGTTCCAAGCGGTTCTCATTGGGCCGATTTTGATAAATGAGACGTCGTCTTTGAAGTTTGATTTTTTTACAGCTCCAATGTACAGTAGACCTGAGTATTTGATATGAATTTCAGCTTGATTTGATCGCATGGAGGTCCATGCGTTCCCGAGAAGGTTTATTGTTAATATCAAAAAATTACGTTTGTTGTATGGGAGCCCCCCTTTAATATTTACTTTATTGATATTTAATTATTTATTTTGAAAGGTAATATACAAGTTAATATTCTGTGAAAATTTGAACCGTCTACCTGTTACCGTTTTTAATATTGAGCAAAAAAATACGAAAAAAACACGTTTATTGTATGGGGACCCCCCTTAATATATATATTTGTTTAATTTTTAGTATTTTTTGTTATAGCGGCAACGGAAATACATCATTTGTGAAAATTTCAGCTTTCTAGCTATCACGGTTTATGAGATACAGCCTGGAGACAGACAGACAGACAGACAGACAGACAGACAGACAGACACACAGACAGACAGACAGACAGACAGACAGACAGCGGAGTCTTAGTAATAGGGTCCCGTTTTTACCCTTTGGGTACGGAACCCTAAAAACTACAGATTATTCGACGATTACAAGAAAAGTTAATTATTTTGACTCACTTCAGTTACTTACTTAATCAGTTAGAAATCTAACTGTTAGATTATAGATGTTAGCGTTTAATTATGAAGACGGATTCATATATGATAATCATACTATACTTAATAAAATAAATCCGAAAGTTTGGATCCATCCATCCATACATCCATTCATCCATTCATCCATTCATCCCTCCATCCATGGACGGATGAATGGATGTATGGATGTATGGATGGATGGATGTATGTTACTCAATCACGCCAGAACGGCTGAACGGATCTGGATGAAATTTGGCACAGAGATAGATTACAGTCTGGAATAACACCTAGGCTACTTTTTATCCCGAAAAATTCAAGAGTTCCCGGGGGACCCAAAAAGCCTCAATCCACGCGAACGAAGGGCATCAGCTAGTAGTTTATAATATTTAAAAAATGTAATATTAGTTTTTAATTTAGTATTTATTATTTGTACCTAGTTACCTAGTTAATTAATTACAATAAATATACCTATTTGGATTTAGCATACCAAGACCTAGGTACTATTCAGTATTTCTTATCAAACAACAATAACAATAAGTACCTACATATTATTAAATAGTTATTTGTGTTACATGCGGCCAAAGAAAATTTTTGTTCCCCGAGGGCGCTATTTTGAATTCAGAGCGAAGTGAAGGATTCTATAGCAGAATCCCGAGCGTAGCGAGGGGTTCTAAAGTAGAATCTTGAGCGCAGCGAAGAATTCAATATACGCCGCCCGAGAACAAAAAATTTGGCCCCGAGTGACACACCCTATTTTTCATCATTACGTATGAGAAAAAGCTAGGAGTATCAACCTACTATGTATGGACATTACCTATACGTTTAAGCACCAATCAGAAGATACTCCTATCAACCTTCTATGTAATTGTATAGACATTATTTAGACGTATATTTAAAGTTTAAATAAAATGTAAAGACGTATTTCCGATCAACAAATTTATCACGTGACTTCGGACCAATCAGAACAGAGAAATGCAAAGTCGTATATTCGATCAACAAATTGATGACGTGACTTCGGACCAATCAGAAGAGAGAAATGAAAAGTCCTATGGGCCTACAAGTTACACTTTGCTCCCGCTATCCTCTGAAGGCAATATGAGTTTTTCGAATAGGTATGATGAAAATGTCATTTCTTACCTCTCGCATACATGCTGACATCCTTAAGAAGCGCTTCGCAGGACTCCCTTTCGTTGCCGTCTAGTTCCCGAACTGCTTTCAGAACACCCTCTTTTCTTAGACCCCATTCGAGGCTTTTACCTGTTAAAATACCCCTATTTTCAATTTTCATATAGTCGTGCCCAAATCGTAGAAATGATCATTTCATAAAGCAGTGGAGCATTTTGTTAAATGGTGCAGGAGTTTCATGAAAAATGGTACTTGTTATTGACCTTATCAATGAATGAAAATACAATATTACATTATACATAATCTAATACTATTTCATGATATCGATACCTCTGGGCTCAAAGGTCGTAAAGGACAAAATGCGACTTTTCAGGAGAAGCAAAAAACTAAAAAAAAAAAAAATATTTACTCTAGCATCTTTGTTCCTTGAGTTATTTAAATGAAACCTAAGAAGAAAGTGCTTAGAATTTGCAGTATTTTCTAAGGCAGTATTGAAAAATTACCCTAGTGCTGTATTTACCGAGATAGATTGCCGTTACGACCATAAATTTAAAAATTAAAGTTCTTTACACCCTTCAAATTGTCATGCTATGTTATTGCTTAAGGGCGTAAATTTACTTTACTGTACAAAACTGAACAAAATAAGGAACTAATCGACAAGTGTAATAATTTTTAGGATGGTAAGGATCACCAGCTAAAGTATTCTGTAAGGATAAATTAATAATTAAACTACAGTATTCAATGAATTATGTAATAATGTTTATTATTTTTTATTACATATTATATTTTCTCTACAAAAAATAACAAAAAAACAGATTATTCAAATAAAACGTACATATTTTGTGTAATGAAATTGAGATCGTTAATTAAAATTGAACACAAAGCTTTAAATTATAAACTCTTTTCTTTGCATAATTAGTTTCACTTATTTCTTTAATCAAATTTATAAACATTATTTCTTCACTTTCTTTACTCCCTTTCCTTCTCACTTTCTTCATCATCCTCTTCGTCTGTTTCGTTCAAAGTCTCGCGTAACTCAGAATTGCATGGCAGTTCCCTATATTTAATATGAAATCTTTTAGGTATTGTTCCATTTTCACAAAGGTATATCAGATCTTTATATTTAGCAACTGCTATTGGTAATCTACTGTTGTATAGCTACTTCACTGCATCCATACCAATCACTGGTTCATTATAAATCTTGCTTTTGACCGTCCGCGTCCCTTCCCCTTTCCTTTTCCTTTCCCTGGGGTTCTTTCACCTAATGTTACAGAATGAGTCTCTGCTTCGTCTTCCATGGAGTATTTGACAAACATTTTGTCGTTGTGCTTTTTTTTTTAATGTGGCTACTCTGATGTTTGATGTTTTGAATTTAATATTATTTAATGTCGTGGGTGTGAATGTATTTGTGGCTAATTGATCAAAATTTAATAAATCGGAATATTCCATGACATTGACTTTGTAAGATCTTAGTCTTTTGCGGGCTGTTTTAAAATATGTAGACCACTGTGAGGGACTCCATACAATAATTTTTCGCACTACTCTTTCGATAACAGCATGAACTGTATCGGATAGCCGCTGCAGTCAGTCAGTCAGTCTAGGCTTCGGAGCACGATAGCCGCTGCAGTCGACTCCCACGTCTAAAGCTAGGGAACCTAGGATTTAGCTAGATTCCGTTACTCATTAAAATCTAGGAGATCGATAGCCGTACAATACATACGAGTTACTGTCATTGGCGTTTCTTTTATTTCTACCCTACTACAATACTTATTCAGCGTGGAAAAAGTTTTTTTCATTGCCTTATAAAAGGATCCATACTTCCATAGGTACTAATATTATCAATGCGAAAGTGTGTCTGTCTATCTGTCTGTTACGCTTTCCCGGCCCATCTTTTCAACCGATTTTGACAAAATTTAGTATAGAGGTAGGTTGTGTCCCGGGGAAGGATATAGGCACCCGGAAAATTAAGAAGTTACCATGGGAATCAAAAATCCTTAATCCACGCGGAATCTAGTTTGTAATATTAGTAAGTATGGATAAAGTTTATTATTAGTGGTTGTTGTTTCTTTCTTTTATCTTTTATCCTTTCTTAACAAAGTTATTAATTCTAATAAAGGACTAATTCAGTCTTTAGTCAGTAATAAGTACTTATTTGGATTTTGCTTGTGACAAATGATAAATTATTTATTTCAGGTAATAGATTATTAGCAATTTGCTTCATACAGTAATTTTTAACCTTAAAAAACCTGAGTCTTAAAATAATAAAGGCATACAAAAATTTTTGTGACAACTGAACGTCACAAACGTCAGAATTCCACGCAATTAAAAATCAGAGTTTAGGTAATATAAAACGAGTATTAGAAACATTTTAATTAGGTAGGGGTTGAAAGTTTCTGTACAGAAATCAAATTCAACGATATGAAGTTAATACCTTAGCTTGGAAATCGAGACAAAATCTTGAAATTTCGAGCATCGTTATGATACGTCATTTCACAAAATTGTGAGTTTATAGTTTTGTGTAATGGCTGTATTTTTTATTAAGTTAGGTATAACAACGATGAATTAAATCTATAAATTCGTTGTGGTTTAAATATTCTAGGATTTATGGGACACAATTCCTCACTTACGTTTATTAACGCCCTTAGTGGAAGCACATAATAAATGAAACTAGGTAGTAAAGGTCATTTGTCATATTTTTATTTCAAATTGTAAGGGTGTACAGGACAATTTGTACAGATGATGTCCTTTACCTCCTAATTTTGAGATGACTTATAATAACCACCTGAGGTGGTATAAGACAATTGATAATTTAAATGTATTTTATGCCCAATAGTTGTTTTATACTTTGCTATACTACCAATATGAATATACTATGTTAAATAAGTGTTATTTACATCCATATTTTCTCGGTACACTTGGTTTATCGTATCAAATTATGTGGGTCGTAAAGGCATTTTTTTTGCGAATTTCGTAAAACGGAATATACAGATCGATAGAAAATTAAAAACTGAGTAAAACCGTGTCAAAAACTCATTTTCGCCCAAATGTCCTTTACGACCTTTGAGCCCAGAGGTATCGATATAGTCCTCCCTTGACGACCTCCCTGGTGCAGTGTTGAGTGCTGTTGTCTTAACGTGGGAGGTCCCGGGTTCGATCCCCGGCAGAGTCAATTTGGGAATTTATAATTTCTGAATTTTCTCTGGTCTGGCCTGGTGGGAGGCCTCGGCCGTTGCTAGTTACGACTCTGCTGGCAAAGACGTGCTACCAAGCGATTTAGGGTTCCGGTACGATGCCGTGTAGAAACCGATTAGGGGTACGGGTTTAATATAACTACCATACCTCTAACAGGTTAACCCGCTACTATCTTAGACTGCATCATCACTTACCATCAGGTGTGATCGCAGCTTGTGTGTGTGCTTTTTTTTTAATCCACTACAAGTTAGCCCAACTTGTAGTGGATTAAAAAAAAAGCAGTGTGGCGTACAAATAATATGTGTAACATACTTTAACATTACAAAAAATAATAATATAAAGTAGTTATAATGGTTGGTTGAATGTGGGCAATTTCTACTTAACTTTTACTTTACATTTCATTGAATAAAGTTCAGTCGTTTGACGTATAACATCATGCCATGAAAGTCCGGTCGATTATTAATATTTGATACTGTCGCGTCCCGTTTGTCGCTGACGTAGGTAAGTACCCTTACTCTGAGATTGATCGAATTTAAAATACGGTCTCACTAGGTGAGGTGAATCACATTTGAGTCAAACTAAAATGGACCCAAAACCTCTTGATTTAAAGCCACAAATTCAGTGCAACTGATTCAAATTTCGAAACGTATCGTTTGGAGCGCTAGCTGTGAATGCATACACGAAATTGAGTTCTAAATTAATAAGATTAAGATTCATTTTAGTTTGATGCATATGTAATTCACCTCACTTAGTGAGACCGTATTTTAAATTCGATCAATCTCAGAGTAAGGGTACAGGTCTTACCGACAGTAAGTGAGAATAAATCCGACTTGTCCAACAGCAAGGCAACATGGGTCCAGCCAAAGCGTTCAAACACGCTGGTGAAGACTCGGGGCAGTCGGCACTGGCAGTAGGACATCCGCGTCAAAGTGGGGTACTTGCCCTTATCGTTGAATAAGGTTTGTGGCTGCAAGAAAAAACTATAATACTTACATATTCAAGATAGTAAAAGAGCTTCTCGACATTATGCACAACATTTATTCAACGCTCAAAAATCAGCATATTTGCAATCATTACACGATACATCACCCTATTCAATCATTTTACCAATATTCCACAATAAGGGCTCACGTTTAAAATCACTCATTATATATTAATAGCTGATGCCCGCGACTTCGTCCGCGTGGTTTAAGTTTTTGTGATTCCCGCGGGAACTCCTTAATTTTCCGGGATAAAAAGTAGCGTAACTCTCCAGGCGCTCAATTATACCCATGCCAAAAATCACGTTGATCCGTTGCTCCGTTGCAGCGTGATTGAAGGACAAACCAACAAACAAACACACTTTACGCGCGAACTATCATATCATATTAGTATGATATGATAGTTCGCGCGCAAGTTGAATGCAGAGCTTATGTAAGTGTCACCATACATAAGCTCTGCATTCAACTCGCGCACGAACTATAGGTAGGTACCCGCAATTCGGGACCACACGCTGCCAAGATGGCGTCCGCACACATAAAATTAGCAAGATGGCGCGATCTTCGGTGTTCACATATAAAAAATATTGCCAGCGACAACAATAAGTAATGTGGCTTAGAGCCTTAGACGAGAGACTATTATCCGCGTAGAGCCACTGTATTCCATCGTAATATTTCAACAACAAACCCTTAGTTTTTAGGGTTCCGTATTCAACAAGTAACCCTAGTTTCGCCATGTCCGGCGTGTAGTTTCGTCTGTTGGTCCGCAGCTTAGCTTCTGAGCTAAGCTTTAAAGCTCTCTGGGTCATTAAAGGGCCTCTGGGCCCTTAGTGCTAGAAAGCTGTAATTTGGCATGGATGCACTTATTAATCACACCAACAATTAAAGTGGTAAAATAAAATTTTGAAAATATTTTTATTATTTTATAGGTACACATTATAAAGTGAGGATGATTTTTTTCGTCCTTAGTAAAAGTTCTTACCCGAGTGCCCTTGCGCAGATTTCTCAGTCGATGCATACGACTGACGACGCTAGCGGGTGCCGCTAACTCTCCTTCCGATGGCGGCTATTAAATTAAAAACACAAATAACTTTTAAAATATGTGTTGTTAGGGTTCCGTAGCCAAATGGCAAAAAACGGAACCCTTATAGATTCGTCATGTCTGTCTGTCTGTCTGTCTGTCTGTCTGCCTGTATGTCACAGAAACTTTTTTCCGAAACTTTAAGAACTATACTGTTGAAACTTGGTAAGTAGATGTATTCTGTGAAGCGCATTAAGATGTTCACACAAAAATAGAAAAAAAACAAATAAATTTTGGGGGTCCCCATACTTAGAACTGAAACTCAAACATTTTTTTCGTACCCATACGTGTGGGTTATCTATGGATAGGTCTTCAAAAATAATATTGAGGTTTCTAATATCAGATTTTTCTAAACTGAATAGTTTGCGCGAGACACACGATCTAGTAAGTAGTTTTTTTTAAATAATTTAAAACTTACTACAGGTATGTACGGAATCCTCGGTGCGCGAGTCCGACTCGCACTTGGCCGGTTTTTTTTCTTTAACAAATAATTCGCATATCCATCAGTCGCATAAAGATTGGGATGATCGGTGATCTTGGGATTACGAGTATATTAAATAGGGTGCTCTCCAAGGTCCTTACGTATAACTCGAGTTACGTTATGAACCTTGAAAAAATTTACTCTGTAGGTACATTTTGTGATCATCATTATAATAAGTACGAGTAGGTATGTTTCGTTCTTGCCCAATGCAGCTAAACCTATCCCTAAAAATTCGTGGTGGCTCTCTGCATAGTATTGCTTAATGCAGAGGATCGTTATCCTTTTCCATAATGCACATAGTGTTAACTTTTTTAGAATAAGTAAGTTGACGGTTGGTTACATCCTTCGTTCCAGCTTTCTAAGATCGCAATAAAATATTCATTTTCTTCTTCTTTCAGTTGTTATTCATTATGTATTTTGATTTTAAAATGTAGAGAACTGAAGAAGCGATCGTTTGAACATTGGAAAGCTTCACCGAGTGAGTCGTTACCGCTCGTTTGTCGTTACCCGCGGTCAAGGGTACAAACAAATCAGAGTGAAAGCTGAGGAATGTTGTCCCAACGAACTTGGCATTGAGGGGAATGAGATTGAATTGAAGTGTAATGGTGCAGGAAAACACCTTCGATTGTATTACTAGGGAATTACTTGTTTTGTTTGAGCGTGGCTGTTTCCTTTTTATTTTATTCCGCTAAGTACAGTTAAAAAAGTAGCTAACGAAGATGGTTTCTAGTTTCTAAAAATAGGTTTCAAAAGGTAATCTATACTAACATTATAAATGTGAAAGTTTGGATGGATGGATGAATGGATAGATGAATGTTTGTTACTCAATCACGCCAGAACGGCTGAACGGATCTGGATGAATTTGGCACAAAGATAGATTATAGTCTGGAATAGCACATAGGCTACTTTTTATCCCGGAAAATTAAAGAGTTCCCGCGAGAATCAAAAAAACCTCAATCCACGCGGATGAAGTTGCGGCATCAGCTAGTGTAATACTAGCTGACTAGGTAATCGCTTTTGTTTCTTCACCCAATTAACACAGCGAATTAGATACAATATACCTATTTTGAGAGCGGTCTGTGAGGTGAAAACTTAAAACTATTAGGAGCTAGAGAAAATTATACGTCATAGCAGTCATAGTACCTACCTCAGACCCAATGAATTCCTTCTATTACTATTTTAGCGATTTTCTTAAATTGCTTTCAAAATAACATTCTGTAAAACACTAGTCATAAACGTATAGAATTTTAAATGCGAAAGTGTGTCTGTCTGCCTGCTACGCTTTCGCGCTTCATTTTTTCAACTGATTTTGACGAAAGTTAGATCAGAGATAAGTTGCATCCCGGGGAAGGACGTAGGCTACTTTTTATAGCGGAAAATGAAAGGGTTCCCACAGGAATTTAAAAAAAAAAACACGTGGATGAAGTCGCAGGCATCATCTAGTTCTAGTATAATATAATAATAAGGCGTAGTATATGAACTATCATAAGAAAGCTCAGGGTCACTCAACGGGCGATGGAGACAGCAATGCTCGGGGTTTCTCTGCGCGATCAAATCAGAAATTAGGAGATCCGCAGAAGAACTAAAGTAACCGACATTGCTCGACGTGTTGCGAAGCTGAAGTGGCAATGGGCGGGGCACATAGATCGAAAAACCGATGGATGTTGGGGTCCTAAAGTGCTGGAGTAGCGACCCCGCACTGGAAAGCGCAGCGTTGGCAGACCCCCCCACTCGGTGGACGGATGACATCAGACGAGTCGCAGGGAACCGCTGGATCCAGGCGGCGCAAGATCGCGGCGTGTGGAAGTCCATGCAGGAGACCTATGTCCAGCAGTGGACGTCTATCGGTTGATGATGATGAACTATCAGTTGTTGTCGACTACTGATAGACTGCACACTGCACATGGGTCTTTTGCAAGGACTTGGTCTTACGCCATCTGGATCCAGCTGCGGGAGATCGAAGGGAGACTCGCTTGATGACATCCGTATACCTAGTATAGGGGTTCTGCCAAGGCTGCAATTTCCAGTGCGTATTCCTATTCTTATTTCGTAGTGCGTATTATATCCTTGGGATTCTTGTTCCGCCTTTGTCTTTTCAGCTTCGCAACCCGTTAAACAATGTCGATTAAGTCTCCAGTTCATCCACGGACGGAACTTTTGGCGGAATTCCTTAATTCATACATTCCCGCAGCTTTCTTCCTTCTATTAGGTAACGTATCATTAGCATTGACCTTTAAGTACCTACCTAGCGATCTACGTCATAAAGTAATTAGTGTTCCTAATCACGAACATAGTGCTCATCAGCATTAAGATGTGAACCACGGGGCGCAATTAGCCAAGATTTAAGAGTAAATACCTAACCTCCTAGATGTTACTAGCACGCAAGTTGCAAGTTAAGGCGAGTTATTAGAAGCAATGATGCGTAGTTTTTAATGGTTAAAATTGTTATCGACTGTTTTTTTTTAATATAGGTGAAATATTTGGAGGAAATACCACGTATTCAACACACCTTACTTACAATATACTTAATATTATATTATAATAGTCCCAGAAACCAGCAGGTTATGTAATAGTAGGATTGTATATATAATATACTAGCTGATGCCCGCGACTTCGTCCGCGTGATTTGAGGTTTATTGGTTCCCGCGGGAACTATAGCCTATAATAGCCTATGTGTTATTCCAGATTATAATCTATTTCTGTGCTAAATTTCATCCAGATCCGTTCAGCCGTTGGGGCGTGATTGAGTTATAAACATCCATCCATCCATCCAAACTTTCGCATTTATAATCTATATATATAAAATTCAAAGTCCTGAGTCCTGACTGACTGACTGACTGACTTATATATCAACGCACAGCCTAAACCACTGGGGCTAGAAACTTGAAATTTTGACAGTAGGTTCCTTTTGTGACGTACGCGCACAATAAGGAAGGATTTTTTTAAATTCCATCCCTAAGGGGGTGAAATAGGGGGTGAAAGTTTGTATGAAAGTCCGTCATTTGTCAAGTTATATCCATGAAACTTGGTATTTGAGCTTCTGGTTTAAAATAAAGATATACGTGTTTCACAGTTTTTGAAAATTCTACCCCCAAAGGCGTTAAATAGGGGTTGAAAGTTTGTATGAAAGTCCTTCATTTTTCAAGTTATAACCATGAAAGTTGGTATTTGGGCTTATAAAGAAATATTATGTGTTTCACAGTTTTTAAAAATTTTATCGCCAAGGACGTTAAATAGAGAGTTTGTCCTTCAATCACGCCGCAACAGAGCAACGGATCAACGTGATTTTTTGCATGGGTATAGTTGAGGACCTGGAGAGTGATATAGGATTTATCCTGGAAAATTAAGGAGTGCCTGTGGGAATTAAAAAAACTTATGCCGCGCGAACGAAGTCGCGAGCATCCTCTATATTAGTATAGATTAAGAACTTGCGATCTAAAAACATCTCAAAATTCCACCCTTCAACCTCATAAAAGTTGTACACCCGACGGAAATTAACTATTAACTCACAAGGATTCAAAACAGGAGTTTCCAATTAATTAGGCGCTAACAAAGAATGGTATCACGCACAACGAAAAACCCAATGATATTCTATAAATAAAAAGGGAAATGGACCTCACGGAGAATTGCTGAAACGCGTACGTGAGGGGAATGTTAGCAATGTGTAATAAGTATTTAAAACATAAGAATTGCTAATTGAATGTTTTATTTGAACAAAATCATTTAATCGTAAATAGAACCTAAAAATTTATCTTTTTTTATTGATATTTAGTACTAGAAATTAGAATTGGGTATTTGACAACTAATCAAATCAGCAACTTTTTTTCAAACGTTAAAACGCGTGCTTAGTATGGGATTTGTATGAAATTTTAAATTGTGACGTCATCAAAATTTGTTGACCCAAAATAAAACCCTGTTGTTTTATAATTTAAGAGTGTCTGACAGGGGGTTGCAAAGGTGTCTGACAATGGACAACGTGGTTTCTAATATTATTCCAAAGCAAAATATAAAAAACGGAGCTTAATACTTTAACGAATTTGAGGTGCTTCCTTTTTTACCTGAAACCTTCCAAAGCAACCGCGATCCAAACTTCATAGTCGGGGATCGTTTATACCTCTATTAATGACATACATACAAAAAAATTCAGCTTTAATAAAATAACGAAGGTCTGATCGTCGCGGGATCTCGGACCATTAGATCGATGGGCCTATGTCTAACAGTGGATGCATAATGGCTGAAGATAAACAGATAAGATAAACGCATATATAAATGGTACTCGTAGTTAACGCTGTCTCGATCCAATACGTTAATTAAATCGCACTCGGCCTACTGTAGCACTAAGCGCGTAGACGTGCTACAGCTGGAGCTACGCAAACTATTTTCTCGTAGGCTGTGCATAGCTGTGCTCTTCACTACATAACTAGTGGTTCGCCCCGAACTGAGACCTCGCGGTATCCTAAGCACAAGCGAATAAACTTTCACAGAGCGCCATCTATTGATATCATTGTGAAGTTCTGTTAAAAATACTGAATCTCATTAAATCTCTCGGTTTGTTTTATATACCTAACATTTGGTACAATTTGCAAACTTGATCGAGATTGCGTTCAGTTTCGGTTCCGCGTACCCTGCTTCCGTGTTCCCCGGTGCCAGTTGTACTCACTGCTTGCAGTTTGAGGAAGCGGCCGGGTCGATCCCGCACAAGTTACTGCCCCCGACCGGGACGAAAACGCCCCGCATCCCTAGTGCCCTTTTTCTTGAGGAAAAAGGTGCACGGGATCAAACCCTTCTGCCTACGCCCTCCACACCACGCAGGGCTGACCAGCATACTCCGGTCCGCGGGCGCCTAAGCTGGGCCTCCCCTCGGGGTCTCACCTGGCTGGGTTGCACGCGAGGAGTTGCAGGTCACCCTGCAAGGGTTGCAGTTTATTTTACCCGTTTTATCCCTTTTACCGTTTTATCCATTTTACCGATTTTAACCGTTTTACCGTATTTTAATCGCCGCCAATATGGCCGAGAGACGACCTCTCGACCAGAGGCCGCATAAACTGGGACGAGGACGCACCGGAATCCCGCGCGCAGTGGCACGCCGGAACGTTGTGGACTTGTCCATGACTCCGCTCCCTGTCGCAGTGACCACGAGACGTCCACCGCCCACCACCTCGGCTACAACCTCACCACCGTACTCATCAAGCGAAGACAGCGACGACGACCCGCCTGCCATCGTAGCCCGCGTAGCTGTGTCTACGCCTGACTTCGAGCTGGCTAAGCGGGCCCGTCCGAGCACCTCCTCCTCGGGTTCGTCAGGTAACCAGGAGGACAAGCGGGTTAAGCTAAGCTTAGCCCTACCCGCGCCGCCTCTGGAATACCAAGACACGCCGCCGTCACCATCGCCGACCCCGAGAAGGCGCCCCCCACCGCAGGAGCTGCGCCCCCCACCCCCTCGCACGCCCACCCCCATCGCCGCGCGTCGCACCACCCCCCCGACGCCCGCCAGAACGCGAGAGTACGACTCGGCTAGCTGGTTGAAAGACTCAACCAGCTATGCAGGCCTTGCCTCGCCGACCAACCGCGACGACGTGCAAATGTCGTCGCCTCAACAGAGCGCCTCGTATGCCGAGGCCGCCGCCGCACCTCCCTTGCCGCGCCGCTCGCCACCGCCTGCGACAGCCGCGCCGACCGCCGCTCCTACCGCCACCGCCGACCCTGCGCAACCGACGCCGCGCTCCGGTTACCCGCCACTCGTAGCGGAGTGCCTTCCAAACTGGTCGAGGCACCTCCAGGCGCTCACCCGAGTGCTTGGACGCCTACCGAACGTGAAGCCGCTGGGACGCGGGGTCCGCTTCCTCCCCAAAGACGCCGAAGAATTCCGGGCTGTGCAGCGGTATCTCACAGACGCCGCCGCAAAAGACAGTGCCATTTCGTGGTACTGTTACAGCCCGGCCTCCGAAAAACCGATAAAGGTGGCCATCCGTGGCCTCCCTGTCGAGACCCCAGTGGACGAGCTGGTTGCCGCGCTGCGCGAACTCGGCTACCCGGCCGAGGCGGCGCGAGCCATCCCACCACCCAGAGGACGACATGGCTGCACCTACTTCGTGCGACTGGCGCACATGACGAAGGAGGAATTGCGCCAACTCTTCAACGTCACAGAGATCCTCCTCATGCCGGGAATTACCGTGGAGGCATGGCGTGGAGGAACCAAACCGCCCCAGTGTCACCGATGCCAAATCTACGGCCACAATTCGGCCAATTGCCACCGGCCGTTCCGCTGTGTCCGCTGCGCTGGCGAGCACAGCGTTAGAGACTGCCCACGCTGCTGTGGGCAAAAGCACTCGGCGAACGACCGCCGATGCAGCATTTACAAACGCGAGGCTAGAAGGCGTGGCATCTACTTGCCGCCGCCACCGCCTCGCGCTCCGACCCGACAACAGCAGCGGGGCACGGCCATGGGCCCCGCAACCACCGCCGCTCCGCCAACCACCACACCAACCTCTGCACCGCCGATCACAACGCAGCCGCCCACCGTCGCACCGTCGGTGACAACCGAATCGCGACCTACGCCGGCGCCACGCCCCACGCAGCCTGCGGCCGCCGAGAGAGCAACGACTCTGACAGCGGCCGCAAACCCGCCGACCGAACGAGGCCAGCCGGTGCAAGCGAGAAGACGCCGCCGCAAACGCGCGCCACGCTCGCGCTGTACGGAGCCGACGTCGGCCTCGACTCTGCACCAGGGGCCGGAGCCCGCCACCGGTCGACGGCCGTCAACATGCCAGGCCCCACACACCCACCCAACAACCGCCCCGCCGACGGAACAGCCTTGCACGCGTCAGGCTGCCCCAGAACCGACGCAAATTGTTGCGCCGCGCCCCCGACAGGCTGCAGCTCCACGCCCGGCCAGCCAACCCGCCTCACAACCACCAACCTCCACCAACGCCCGCCCTGCAAACCAGCCGGCCCAGCGAGCAGCGCAGACCGACCCGGACATCATGGCCATTGTCCGGGTCGTGCTTGAAGCGCTCGTGACCGGGCTGACGGCGTATTTGCAGGGCCAGGACACCAATCAAGCCCTCGCAGCAGGTGTGGCGGCGCTTAAGCGCCTCCACGCCTAAACTACAATTCCTAGGGGCCCGTAGCCTCCAAGGCAGGCCCAAGCGAATGCTTAAAGATGTTTACCGGGGCACAGTGTTGCCCCGCGCCCCGCCCGGGTAAGGAGGCTCAGCCTCGAGGCTCGTACCCCCCCGCTTGGCCCTCACGGGCCAACCGGAGAAGACCCCGAAGTAGTAGTCTCATTAAAAATTAAATAATTTCGTTTCCTTATAATATTTATCTAATTTTAGTATTTGATGTTCAAGTACAGGATATAATTCAAATAATTGATTATGTTTCAGGCTCAGCCTTTCAGAAAATTGAGAGTTCTGAGGTCAACTTTGGACGTTAGAAAATCTCCACATTGAAAGTCCCCCCATTTCGTCAATTTTAGGGGAAAAATAAAAATAAAAAGTTTTTGGCCTCTATTCCTAATTATCTTTAAAATGATATACCGCAAACCTTATGTAACGCTATTAAAAATATTTTACATCTCTCATATTCGGTAAGTAGGTCCTTATTACCCCCAAATGGAGCTTGTAGGTGACCAATTAGCGCTCTGGGGTAATAATGTAGCTAGAAAAGCCCTAGGGCGGTAAGTAATTAAAAAAAGTATGATGGTTAGATGTACGCGAACTTTTTGAAAGAGTGAAGAGTTTTTTTTTTAATTACTTACCGCCCTAGGGCTTTTCTAGCTACATTATTACCCTAGAGCGCTAATTGGTCACCTACAAGCTCCATTTGGGGGTAATAAGGACCTACTTTACCTCACAATCGAGATGTAAAGCAGAGTAGTTAGCTCGGGTGTAAGCATCAATTGCACCCTCGAACTATAGGCGCCCTCCCTGCGCTCGTGCGCCTAAATATCTCGGGCTGCAATTGATGCCTTACAACCCTTGGCTACTAATCTACTATTATTTCTCATTCGCTTCTATGAGAGCCCCCTGAAATAAAGATTTTTATAACTTGTTAAGCCATATTCGGCTGGAGGCCATCCGTTTACATAATATTATATTTAAATTTGAAGTAATTACGTTCAGTATTTCAGAAGTTGTAATGCTCTGACAGACGGACGGACGGACGGACGGACAAGTGCAAATTCACTCAAGTAGACTCAGAGACCTTCGCTTCGCTCGGTCAATAATTATTTAAAAAGTACTTCATTTAAATCTAAAGAGATTAAAGTTTTAGACGTTCGACCTCCTATTCGAGTGGTCGGGGGTTCAATCCTCGGGCATGCACTTATAATATACTAGCTGATGCCCGCGACTTCGTCCGCGTGGAATACATTTCTTTTAATTCCCACGGGAACTCCTGCATTTTCCGGGATAAAAAGTAGCCTATGTCACTCTCCAGGTCCTCAACTATACCTGTGCGGGACAGAATATTATAGTGAAATAAGTTTATTGACAACTCAAACAGTTACCTATAGTGAAATAATATAGTGTTCGGACTAAGTAAAATAGTTATAGTATAGTTACGTAATAATCTGTAATAGTAAGTAAATAGATAGGAAATATATTTTGTGAATAGTTTAGATTATGTAATAAAACGTTGTTAGAGTAGTATCAGGATAGAGAGGGATAGAGATAACCGCGCTCCCCGCGCACATACCCCGCAGGCCGCGCTCCCCGCGCCCTTCACACCCGCGCTAGCCGCACCGCCCGCGCCTTCACCCCCTCTATCCTGATTGGATGTTAATGAGCGCTCTGATTGGTTAAATTCCGACAGCCAATCAGAGGGCCTACATTCTTAGGACTGATTTTGTATATATACCGAGCGATTTTGTGGTTCGACACAGTTCGCCAGCTACAGCCACAGCGGTACCTACTACAAGAAGAATAAAGTGGGCCTTCGAGAATCAAGAAGTAGTTTTCTTTGGAAACCCCCAACCAACCCGGTGACAGTTGATGTACTCTCGGGTACATTGAATGGTCCTTCGAACCGGATAAGTTGGGAAATTCTGAAGAAAATTCGGCTGGAAAATTCTTCGTGACTCTTCGGAAAATTCTTCGTGGCTCTTCGGAAAATTCTTTGTGGCTTCGGGAAACTCCGGGACAGCTTCGGGAAACTCCGGGACAGCTTCGGGAAACTCCGGGACAGCTTCGGGAAACTCCGGGACAGCTTCGGGAAACTCCGGGACAGCTTCGGGAAACTCCGGGACAGCTACGGGAAACTCCGGGACAGCTTCGGGAAACTCCGGGACAGCTTCGGGAAACTCCGGGACAGCTTCGGGAAACTCCGGGACAGCTTCGGGAAACTCCGGGACAGCTTCGGGAAACTCCGGGACAGCTTCGGGAAACTCCGGGACAGCTTCGGGAAACTCCGGGACAGCTTCGGAAAACTCCGGGACAGCTTCGAGACAACTCCGGGACAACTCCGGGACAGCTCCGGGACAGCTCCGGGACCTCGCCGTGAAAACTGAACCCAGCAAAAATGCCAGTCACACGTCAAGAAGTCAAGAGCCGCAAGACATCCGCCGACCAGACTCCGACCACGTCGGAGGGTACCGCTACCACCTCACCGACCACGACCGAAACAAGCACGGAAACCAGCACAACCTCTACAGCCACGGGAACTGGCACCACGGAGACCACAGAACAGACTACAGATACCTCCGCGACGTCAGCGCCCTCTACAGTGCCATCCGTTGCAACAGCGAAAACGAAAGTTTCGGCCGTCGCCGCTGCCTCGACCACGCCCTCTATCACGCCGACGCTGCCAGCCGACGCGACACAGATGAAGCCCCCCTCAGCGAAGGAGGCAACAGCTACAGTACAGGGGCGTAGCCAGGACACAGAAACTTCAACAGTCAAGACGAGGAGAACTGTCAACCCACAAGAGCTGAAGCTACCACAGGACCTCCGCCCCCCTAGCAAGAGGGGGGGAGGGGGTGGATCAACCTACAGCAAAGCCAAAGCTCACAGAATAGCGAAAGCTAAGGAAGAATTACTGCGACTTCAGGTCGAGTTAGCTGCCGCACGCATCGCCGCCCTAGAAGCTGAAGACACAGAAGATGAATTAATTGAAGAATTACCAGAAGATGGTGTTCCCGTCCAGCCCAACCAAGCAGTCAACGAACATATGAACAACTGGTTCAACAATCAACCGCCAGCCCCCCTGTTGGCGATCACCGAGGCACCGCACTACCCTATAGAAGACCCGGTGGTCAACAACGCGGGGCAACAGAAGCAACCAGAGGAACACCCTTCTCAGAAGTCTCAGATTCCAACACCGGCGGGAGAGCAAACAGAAATATCAAGGCTAGCTACCGCCATCACACTCGCAGTCAAAGCAGCTCAACGTCCCAAGTTCATCGAGCTGCCCTATTTTGGTGGATCACATCAAGAGTGGCTACCGTTCCGTGCCGCTTTCTTTGAAACAGAAAGCATGTTCACCGCGATAGAAAATACAAATCGCCTACGAAGAAACCTCAAGGGAAGAGCAAAAGAAGCAGTAGAGGGGCTACTCATCACAAGTGCACATCCTACAGAAATCATGAAGGCCCTGGAATCAAGATTTGGAAGACCAGAATCGATCGCTATGATGGAAATGGAAACGCTTCGAGCACTGCCGCGCCTCACTGATTCAGCGCGTGACATCTGCATATTTGCGACGAAGGTCTCCAACGTAGTGGCAACATTGAAGACTCTCAGCTGCATGAACTACATGTACAACCCTGAAGTTTCGAAGACCGTCGTGGACAAGCTCACACCTACGCTGCGCTACAGATATTACGACTTCACAGCAACGCAGCCAAAGGAGGATCCAGATCTAGTGAAGATGGAGAAATTCCTCAAGAGAGAAGCGGAGCTATGCGGACCGTACGCGCTACCTGAACAGGTGGCGTCACATTCAGCAACCACTCAACAGAAAAGACCACAGAAGATCCACAACGTTACAGAGAAGACGTACACACCCAGGTGCCCGGTGTGTGACGAAGAAGGACATAGTTCCGTGGACTGTGAACAGTTAAAGAGTTTGGATTCAAATGGAAGATGGGATACAGCAAAGTCCAAACGCCTATGCTTCCGGTGTCTTCGCTACAGAAACAGAACACATAGCTGCAGAGCCAAGGTGTGCGGTGTCGACAGCTGCAAGAATTATCACAACAAGATGCTGCACTACACCAAGGCGACAGAGCAGAAAGAAGACAAGGAAGCTACAGAAGTAATTAATTCCACGTGGACTATTAAGAAGAAGCAGTCCTACTTGAAAATTATACCAATACAAGTTGAAGGTCCCAAAGGAACGATCAACACCTTCGCATTGCTGGACGACGGATCAACAGTAACATTGGTCGACGACGGTGTGGCCGAACACGTCGGAGCAACAGGACCCGTCGATCCGCTAAAGATAGAAACCATCAACGACATGAAGACTTCAGAATCAGCCTCCAGAAGAGTAAACATCAGGTTGAGAGGTCTCAACGATCATGAAGAGCAAGTACAAGCGCGCACAGTGAAGAACCTGCAAGTATCGTCGCAACGAGTCTCAACAGAAATGGTGGATGGATGCAAACACCTGGCAGACATCCGGGATTACCTCATATATGCAAATGTGAAGCCACGAGTGCTGATCGGTCAAGACAATTGGCATCTTCTGCTGACTACAGAAGTGAGAAGAGGAGACAGAAATCAACCAATAGCCTCTCTCACACCACTGGGGTGGGTGCTGCATGGTACAGAGAGTCGCAACGTCGGACGCAGCATCGACTTCGTATCCCATGTCACAGAAGAAACCGAAGATAACTTGGACAGCCTCGTCAAACAGTACTTCGAGATGGACGCACTTTGCATACAGCCTAAGAAGCCGAAGACGGATCCCGAGGAACGAGCCTTACGCATCCTCGAGAAAACCACCACAAAAACAGAAGAAGGAAGATTCGAGACTGGTCTACTCTGGCGCAAAGAAGATGTCACGTTTCCTGACAACTACGACAACTCTATGAAACGACTCTTCAACATCGAAAAGAAGATCGACCGAGACCCCAAGCTGAAGCTGAAGTACACCGAACAGATGGAAGCTCTCATCTCAAAAGGATATGCTGAACTCGCTCCGAAACAGAAGACTACAGGAAAGACGTGGTACCTGCCACATTTCGCAGTCATCAACCCAATGAAGCCCGACAAGCTACGAGTGGTGCACGATGCTGCAGCCAAGACGAAGGGAGTAGCTCTCAACGACATGCTACTCAAAGGACCTGATCTTCTACAGTCTCTACCGGGCGTCGTTATGAGGTTCCGGCAACACGAGATTGCAGTCACCGCAGATATCAAGGAAATGTTCATGCAAGTTAAGCTACGATCCGAAGACAGGGACGCACTCCGATATCTGTGGCGCGGGGAACGACGAGATGGTCAACCACCCGAAGAATACAGAATGACATCGTTGATCTTCGGTGCGTCAAGCTCTCCGTCGACAGCAATCTACATAAAGGACCTGAACGCCAAACAGCATGAAGATACGCATCCTGAGGCCGCAGCTGCCATCGTACAGAAGCACTACGTTGATGACTACCTAGACAGCTTCAGAAGTTTGGAAGACGCAGTACGCATCACGAGGAGCGTGCGGGAAGTGCACTCACATGCCCATTTTGAATTGAAACAGTGGAAGTCGAACTCAGCAACTCTACTGGAAGCACTGGGTGAAAACGACCAAGCAAAAGACCTGGAACTCTATAAATCAGAAGAGAAAACAGAACGAGTACTGGGCGTAATCTGGAAGCTCAACACAGACGAGCTCACCTTCAACCTCAACTTAGCGCGAATCGCACCAACAGTCACAAATGGAAAAACACCAACGAAGAGAGAAGCACTGCGAATAGTCATGTCACTATTTGACCCGCTTGGCTTCGCATCGCCTGTAACCATAAGGGCGAAACAGCTGCTGCAAGAAGTATGGCGATGAGGTACGTCATGGGACGACGAACTCGATCAAGACCTGGCTGAACAATGGCAAGATTGGATGACCCATCTGAAGAATCTCAGCAACGTCACGATCCCAAGGCGATATCTCCACTACAGCGACGCCACGTCCTTGCAGCTACACGTGTTTACCGACGCCAGTGAAGCAGCTTACTCAGCAGTCCTCTTCTGGAGAGCAGTGGCACCGAACGGTGAAGTTGGCCTATCTCTCATCATGGCCAAAGCGAAGGTTACGCCGCTGAAGTTGACGTCCATCCCGAGGTTGGAGCTACAAGCAGCAGTCATGGGAACTAGACTCGCGGAAACAGTTATTGAAGAACACGAAAAGAAGCCTGACTGCAAAGTATTTTGGACAGATAGCAAGACTACGCTCGCTTGGATACGGACAGGATCACGTTCATACAAACCCTACGTGGCGCATCGCCTGGCCGCAATTGAAGAAGCCTCTACAGTATCCGAATGGCGATGGGTTCCTACAAAATTGAACGTTGCAGATGACGCGACACGAGATGTTCCGGTGGCTTTTGACAAGGACCATCGCTGGTACAAGGGAGCCGACTTCCTCTACGAAACAGAAGATCAATGGCCTGTCGAAGTCTCTACAGTTGAAAAGGAAGAACCCACCGGCGAAGAAAAGATAAACCACGTTGTAGATAAACAGAAACTTTCGGAAGCGCTTCCAGAGGTCTCTCGCTTCTCCAGTTGGGACAGACTCAGATACACGACAGCGCGGGTTCTACAATTCATCCAGCTCTGCAGAACCGCGAAACAAAGAGTCAACTACAGAAGAACCCAGAAGAACAAAGAAAAGGACCCGAACTGGCGAAGAACAAACAAGCCCGTGACGAATAAGCAACAGACAGTCCAGAAACCGTCGTCATCCAGCAAGAAGTTCCTCCCAGTCTCGGCCGAACATCTCAGAAGAGCGGAAGAGCTCCTGATGTGTTCCTCTCAAGAAGATTCATTCACAACGGAAATAGAAACCTTAAAGAAGGGCAAGCCACTCAGCAAAGAGAGCCGTCTGTACCAGCTCAGCATCGAACACATCAACGATGCAGTCAGGCTTAGAAGTCGCATTCGAGCAACAGCAGATGTCTCAGAAAACTTCAAGAGCCCTTTGGTACTAGACGGTGATCATCCAACAGTCAAGCTCTGGATAAAGGCCGTCCATCAACAGCTGCATCACGCCGGTGTCGAAGCCACGGTAAACGAATGCAGGCAGCAGCACTGGGTGCTACGGATGCGTCCCGTCACGAGGACACTAATTCGGAGCTGCCTGTTCTGCAGGATGAAGACGCAAACACCACCGTACCCCAGGACCGGGGACCTGCCAGCATGTCGCTTAGCACACCATAAGCGACCGTTCACCTTCACCGGAGTGGACTACTTTGGGCCGCTCTCAGTGACCGTCGGGCGGACGCGACAGAAAAGATACGTGGCCGTATTCACATGCCTGACTATGAGGGCCATACACCTGGAAATCGCTGGCTCGCTCAGCGCCGACTCGGCGGTAATGGCGCTACGGAGGATGATGGCTCGCCGAGGCTGTCCGACTGAAATTTGGTCGGACAACGGAACAAATCTAAAAGCAGCAGACAGAGAACTTCGACAAGCGATGGACAGTGCCACATCAGAAGAAGCAGCAAAGAAGACAATCTCCTGGCGATACATACCACCAGGGGCTCCTTTCATGGGCGGGGCCTGGGAACGCATGGTCCGCTCCGTGAAAACGGCGCTGGCAGCCACTCTCCACGAGCGACATCCCACAGAAGAGGTTCTCTCCACTCTGTTAGCTGAGGTGGAGTACACCGTGAACAGTCGGCCGCTGACACACGTCTCAGTCAGCGCCGACGACTTGGAAGCATTAACGCCCAACCACTTCTTGTTGGGCGGTCCAGGTCGGGTACCACAGCCGGGTACCTTCAATGAGCAAGACACTGTCTCCAGGTCAAGTTGGCGAGCGGCACAGAGGCTGGCCGACGTTTTTTGGACGCGCTGGGTGAAGGAGTACCTTCCCGAACTTCAACACCGGCGGGAGCCGCGAGGACGAGGGCCAGCCATCAAAGAAGACGATCTGGTGCAAGTGGTCGACGCCAACCTGCCACGCAACGTGTGGATCCGAGGCAGGGTCATCGCGACGTACCCGGGACCTGACGACGTAGTACGCGCAGTAGACATCAAGACCAAGGGAGGAGTGCTGCGACGGCCCGTAAGAAAACTGGTGGTGCTGCCCCTGACAGACAACGTGCCCGCACCGACAGAAGATGCGACATAGTCGCACGGCGGGAGAGATGTGCGGGACAGAATATTATAGTGAAATAAGTTTATTGACAACTCAAACAGTTACCTATAGTGAAATAATATAGTGTTCGGACTAAGTAAAATAGTTATAGTATAGTTACGTAATAATCTGTAATAGTAAGTAAATAGATAGGAAATATATTTTGTGAATAGTTTAGATTATGTAATAAAACGTTGTTAGAGTAGTATCAGGATAGAGAGGGATAGAGATAACCGCGCTCCCCGCGCACATACCCCGCAGGCCGCGCTCCCCGCGCCCTTCACACCCGCGCTAGCCGCACCGCCCGCGCCTTCACCCCCTCTATCCTGATTGGATGTTAATGAGCGCTCTGATTGGTTAAATTCCGACAGCCAATCAGAGGGCCTACATTCTTAGGACTGATTTTGTATATATACCGAGCGATTTTGTGGTTCGACACAGTTCGCCAGCTACAGCCACAGCGGTACCTACTACAAGAAGAATAAAGTGGGCCTTCGAGAATCAAGAAGTAGTTTTCTTTGGAAACCCCCAACCAACCCGGTGACAGTTGATGTACTCTCGGGTACAATACCCATGCAAAAAATCACGTCGATCCGTTGCTTTTTTGAGGCGTGACGTAAGGACAAACCAATAAACCAACAAACAAACACACTTTCGCATTTATAATATTAAAAGTATTAAGTATCATCACATCACAACAGCCCATTAACGTCCCACTGCTGGGCGCAGGCCTTCACTCTCATGGGAGAGAGGGAATTAGAGCTTAGACCCACCACGCTGCTCCAATGCGGGTTGGCTTGCTTTAACGACATTATCATGTTAATGATAATAACGCACGGGGGTGAAACACCGCCAACTTCCTAACTCCAGGCTAGTACTGAGAATTCCTAGTCAGAAAAACCCAATACTTAATTATGGCTCGACCTGGGACTCGAACCCGGGACCCGGCCGCAGTCGAACATACTAACCACTAGACCAACGAGGCAGTATGATAAGTATATATCATATTAATTATGATTTTTTGAGTTAAGTGAAGAAGTTTAATGGTGCAGGAAGACCTGAGTGCCTGTGAGTTATTATTAACTTGATGATGCCCGCGACTTCGTCCGCGTGAGGTTTTTTAATTCCCGCGGGAACTCTTTAATTTTCCGGGATAAAAAGTAAGTATGTCTTTGTCCTTCCCCGGGATGTAACCTACCACTATACCTACCGAATTTCATACAGATCATACACTTTCGCATTTATAATATTAGTATCATGCTGCCAATCCGCATTCGACCAGCGTGTTGGACAATGGCCACTCTGATTCTGACATGATTATTTCGCACAACCTTAGATTAGCAGACTAATCTTTTCAATCTTCACATGATCTTCATTGAAGAGTTTGATGGACGACGTAATCGAGTAGAAAAACTCGATTAAAACTACCCTGTGATAGTATTGACTCTTATAAAACTTAGTAATAGGACGATGCTTATTACTCGTATAGAATATTGAAAGATTGTTATCAAAGTTATAAGTGAGTTATATTATGAGAAAGTTTGGATGGATGAACGTATGGATGGATGGATGTTTGTTACTCAATCACGCAAGAACGGCTGAACGGATCTGCATGAAATTTGGCACAGAGATAGATTATAGTCTGGCATAGCACATAGGCTACTTTTTATCCAGGAAAATTGAGGAGTTCCTTGCTCCTGCCCGCGGGAATCGAACGCTCGACCACCCGAATTGGAAGCTAAACCACCAGGCTAACATCGCATTAGATTCATATAGTTTTTAGGGTTCCGTACCCAAAGGGTAAAAACGGGACCCTATTACTAAGACTCCGCTGTCTGTCTGTCTGTCTGTCTGTCTGTCTGTCTGTCTGTCTGTCTGTCTGTCTGTCTGTCTGTCTGTCTCCAGGCTGTATCTCATAAACCGTGATAGCTAGAAAGCTGAAATTTTCACAGATGATGTATTTCCGTTGCCGCTATAACAACAAATACTAAAAATTAAAAAAATATATATATTAAGGGGGGTCCCCATACAATAAACGTGTTTTTTTCGTATTTTTTTGCTCAATATTAAAAACGGTAACAGGTAGACGGTTCAAATTTTCACAGAATATTAACTTGTATATTACCTTTCAAAATAAATAATTAAATATCAATAAAGTAAATATTAAAGGGGGGCTCCCATACAACAAACGTTATCTTTTGATATTAACAATAAACCTCTACAAACAAAGTTAGTTTTGCGGTTCATTTCGTCTTGTTTTTAATACGTCTTATATCGTAAAACTTACTACAGGTTTGTACGGAACCCTCGGTGCGCGAGTCCGACTCGCACTTGGCCGGTTTTTAAATTAGTGCAGAGCTACGCACAGCCTACGAGTTATATATGAGCCTATTCTATGCTACGAGGATGTTCGTAGCTCTAACTGTAATAGATCTACGCGTGTAGTGTTATGCAATGGTTACGTTATAGCTTACTAGCAGATACTCGCGACTTCTTCCGTGTGAAATAAGTTTTCAAAATTCCCACGGGAACTCCCTAATTTTTCGGGTTAAGGCCCTATAGTAAAAATGAATAGGTATTTAACTCGCCACAAAACAACATATTTCTGCAAGTAGGTACATATAGCCCTATGACACTCACAAATAATGAAGCTTTCTATTGGTACCAGAATTTTCAAATCGGTTCAGTAGATCCAGAGATTACCCCCTACAACCTCACAAAACTCAAAAACACCTCTTTATAATATTAGTATACATTATATACTATTGAAGATTACGTAAATGACAAAAGAGCATGGATTTGACTCGCTCCAGCAATGCCAAGAACAGCGGTTACTTATGTATCTACACATTAATGAAATTGTAAATTATTTTTTTCGAAACAGCAACCACTCTTCTGCTCTTGCTGGTTCTTCTCGGTAGGAATGGCATTCCAAACCAGTGGTAGATTCACTCGACGATTGAAGATTCAAGCACTTGTAAAAGTTTATTTGAATAAAAAAAAAAATCACCAATTAGCCGCATGAACCGTCTACCTACTCTTCATTATTGTTGACGTGACTCCACATTGGCACCGACTCCAAAAAATGTTATTATAGAACTACATTAACTCTTGTATACATAATAAATTAAATTATTTTTTACTTTTTAGTGTTTGTGGTTTTTGAAGTCGGTTTTTTTTTTTTTTGAAATTTTTTTATTTCACAATTTTTAGTGGCTCCACTGTTTTAAAATTCAGGGTGTAACCAGAACGAGATATGCTATGCATGGTTAAAACATACTGTTTACAAAACTATCACACTGATCGCGAGCAATTTACTCTTATCCATTGAGGAGTTCCGTTCTCCGGAGATATTCATCAGATCTTCACCAAATTAAAATGGGACCACCTCTGAAGTATGACCTACCAAACAAAAAAAGAATTGTCAAAATCGGTTCATAATTGGCGGAGAAATCGCGTAACAAACATACAAAAAAAAACATACAGTCGAATAGAGAACCTCCTCCTTTTTTTGAAGTCGGTTAAAAAGACATTTAAATTTGAATTTTGGTTTTTTCTATCACAGCTTTGTAACAGATAGTCAAATAAATATTATAAGTGCGAAAGTTTGGATGGATCTATGGATGATGTTTGTTACTCAATCACGCCCCAACGGCTGAACGGATCTGGATGAAATTTGGCACAGAGATTTCATATAATCTGGATTAGCACATAGGCTTAATTAAGGAGTTCCCGCGGGAACCAAAAAACCTCGATCCACGCGGACAAAGTCGCTGGCATCAGCTAGTCTGTTATAAATACCTGATCCCCCATGCCAGTGATGATTGGTGTATTCCAGTAGGCAGCGAGGCGCGCGACAGGCTCCAAGGCGAAGGCGCAGGCGGGGCCTATGAATGCTATGACGTCGTCTTTGAAGTGCATGTCCGCCGCCAGGCCCGGGGCTTTGGCGCCCGAGCAGGTTGGGTAACTGGGAAATATTGACTTTAGTGTGGTTAAAACGTAAGTAATAAATTAAAGATCAAAGACGTACTGCCAAGCGATTTAGCGTTCCAGTATGATGCCGTGTAGAAACCGATTAGGGGTAGCGATTGGGTTTAATATAACTGCCGCACCCCTAACAGGTTAGCCCTCTACTATCATCACTTACCATCAGGCGAGATCGCAGTCAAGGGCTAACTTGTAGTGAAATAAAAAAAAATGAGAAAAATCCGGCCTTAATCCTTGTCAACATTCTAAATCTGTGGAAAGTTTTAGGTATTTAGTTACAAAGGGATTGGGCTGGTCAGTCGGTGGAGTCAGTGAGTGAGCCAGGACTCAGGAGCCTTTTCTATTTACTGAGATTTGCACAATTTACTCAACCAAAACTAGAGGAGAACCGGGGTTTTTTTGCTTTTTTCGTAGTGTAATCGAATGTACTACTAGTTTTTTTTATTTTGCCTTGAGTTTTGTTCAGCTCCGGCTTGCCAATTCTAAAAACGTAAATAAGAGACTCTCAGCTTTAACTAGATACGCTAGGAACTAAAATATATACTAGGTTTGCCATTGCATAACCCGTGCACAGGCATTTATTTCACAAAACAAGGTGCTATTGTAATACTTTTCAATATAGGGTCTTCGTACATCTAGTATCTAACCAGCTAAGTACCTACTGCTGAGGATCCAGTTTTTATATGATACATTTTACCTCGATTGTTGTTTGTATACAATCTGGAAGCTTCTACTGTAAATTTATACCTACGGTGGATGAAATTTTGATTTTACTTGAAAACTTAGAACCTCTAGATTCTTCTTCTTTTTCTTGTCCTTATCCCACGCTATAGTGGGGTCGGCACAACATGATTTCTTCTTCCACTCACTTCTGTAATCCGTCAACCTATTATTCAACCCTTTTATACGCATATCCTCGTTCACACAATCCATTCATCTTTTCTTTGGTCTCCCTCTACTCTTTTTTCCTTCCACAAGCATATCTATCATTCTTCTCGTGATGTGCCTTTCTTAGCTAGCCTATTACTCCTCATCTTTTCTATCACTGGCGCTACTTTCACACTTTAGAACCTCTAGATTGAAAATCAGAATAGGGGATTCTGAACAAACCGAGTTGTCGCAAATAATAAAACGTGTCTTTCAAGATCGTGCATGTTAAACCGTGACTTGAATAACAAGTAAAATTCTTCTTTATGTAGCACTTTATACATGTCGATCATTGAATAAAATGCGTCATTTCTTAAAATAACGCGTAAAAATTTCCTTTACAAGGCAGGTAAGATGGGAAACAATAGGCTATTTCAATGTCGAGGAAGCAGCATGTACGAGTATATAAAACTAATTTTTACTTGCGTATTTCATTAAGGTGTCAAGGGCTATACTTATAGTGGAACAAAAAAATATAGGTCTGATATGTATTTAGACTTGGAAAATGCTATTTACACATAGACCATTTCTGGAAATGTGGGTTGGTTACTGCCATTTAAATTTTAATAGAATTTAGATTTTATAGAAGAGATTTATTCCCATGATTTCTTTAGGGCGAAAACACTCCAAGGACAAAAAAATGGTCTGGCGGACAAAAAGTCCGCACGACAGAAACCGCACAGACTACCGCGACAGGACAAATTGTGTTCCCCCAACGAAGCGGGCGTTGTGTGCGGAAGTTTTGTCCTTGTCCTTTGTGGACTTTCAACCATAGGTAATAACAGCAATTTGCCAAAGAAAGTTGAAGTATGATATGCAAACAAGGTATACAGAATAATATGCTTACCTATATACACAAAACTATCGGGTATCATTAATCGTAGTAATGGAATATTAAGTATGTAATGGCATACAATTTTGAAGGTAATCTATTGTTCAGCGGTATGGATTCTGGTTTTGTGAGCGAAAAGACCCCGGATTTCCTCTAGTTTTGGTTGGGTAAATTTTGCAAAAGAAAAGTCAAAGTCAAAAGAAAAGTCTGACTTATTCATCAGCTCAATCCCTTTATACTTATTAAAATTTTCCACAGATGTTTTCTTTACAATGTAGACAATGATTAAGGCTGGATTTTTTCTAAATTCCCATCGGGAGCGAAGTCTCGGGCAGTTGCTAGTATAATATTAATAGGGAGGGTTCCGTCTGGGATTTCCCAGATCTGAAAATCACCTAATACATATTAAATTTCCAGTATTTTTTGTGGTGGTGCATATTCGACATTTTATTATGTACATAATATATAATTATTATATGCATAATAATGCTGTCACTAATAGATAGGTACCTATCTATTAGTGACAGCATTATTATGCATAGCATAGCATAGCGTGCATTATAACATGGTATTAAGCATGTTCGGCTGTGTCCGACGACATCCCGGGTTTGAGTCCCGGGTCGGATTAATTTTAATTTAAGTAACGGATAATTTTGAATTTAAGTATTGGGTTTTTCTGACTAGAAATTCTCAGTATACTAGCCCGGAGTTAGAAAGTTGGCAGTGTTTCACCGCTGTGCCTCGGAGAGCACGTAAAGCCGTCGATCCTGCACCTGATCTCGTCCGCCCCATCGAGCTATGAGAGTAAAGTAAATAATAGAGAGTGCCCCTGTGTTTCCGCAGTCCGCACACATGACTAATCTCTCCGGAGATTGGCCGCCGTAGCCGAAATTCGGTCGGGAGGACATTATTTTGTGCGTCTGTTAGTGAAAGTGATCGTGTAACTTCTGCATATTTCCACCATCACTTACATAAGCATTCACGGAGAAGGTAAAATTATTAAGTACATCATGTACTTAGTGAAATAAATATAAAACAAATGTAACACCCCGTATGTCGCGCCGTATGTGCCGCGTCTGAACGTGATAAACTCAAAAACTACCGAACCGATTTTGATACGGTTTTCACCAAAGGATGGAGTGATTCAAGAGGAAGGTTTGTGTATAATTAATTATTGTTTTGTGTAAATTTGTTGAAATATAAGGATGATTGCTGATTATGTCAGGAAAAATCAAGCCGATTGAAAGCTTTCATCGAAAACTCTGCCTAATCCCTTTAATATATTATAACAAAACAATGTATGGTGGAATTGTTCCTCTTTTATAGTTCTACAGAAAATATAAAGCCGCGATGGCATATGACTATCTTTACCATACCCACTTTAAAGTTTTAAAAAATGGTCACATATAATGTGGTAATTAGAAGACTATCTTAAGCATTTCATGCACATAATAATAATTGTCCTTTACACCATACAATTTTAAATAATATCTTATAAGTTTACGCAAATTTTAAACGAGAATAAAAAAATCTTTTTGCACGCGGGTTAAAATAAGGTGACTATCATTCAAAACAAACTTTAAAGACCTACCTGCCCTGAACCTTTTGTAGTTCAACATTGTGATGAGCAAGGAACTTCTCGTTGACTTTGTCCAACGCCAGGTCCACGGCTGGGCCACAGCGCTCTAAATCAAACGGAGAGTCCAGCCGAGAAGCCATAAGCACCCCTACCTTATACACGGTGCGTTTAGAAACGCAAACAGATAAAAAAGTTACAAACACGAGACGTGATAACTTTACTAAAAGCATTTTTTACTTTTTAAAAAGCCCAAAAGTTCGCACTCTCTAATTAAGCACTCAAAGCGTTAAGAAAGTATTTTGGAAACTCTAAGTACTGAAAAGTAGGTAATATCTCGAAGAAAATGTTTCGATCGTTGAATTTAAGAAACTGCGCTCCGCTTTTTTTTAATTTACCAGCTCATGTTTACATATTTTGGTTTCTAAAGCTTTTTTTATCAAACTTTACTGATTGCTTAAATAAAAGTTCACCCGGTAGATATGAATGGATTTTTTATTACAAAAGCTTTAAACACAGCTTTTCACACAACTAACAACCTCTATTTTGTTATGTTTTATAAAAAGCATACGTTATCAAAGCCGCGAAATTTTTCTCGTAAGGTATTTTCGCATGGCGGAAAAGCGTGCGATATCCCAGAAGACCTTTATTATACTGGCGGCGAGATGATAATACTTGTGGGACTACGGGGTGACGCAACAGGTCGTTTTTCCCGCCATTCCCCGCCATTAACCCTTGACGAGTGATCGTGAAATTAATGCTCTCGGACCCATTACAACTTGAATATATTTCGAAAACTGACGCTTTATGAACAAGAGAGTTGAAATATTATCTGAAATATTGCAGTCCACTGAAACAAAATTACGTACTCTATAGGGGTTATCCATTTAAATATTTATACACCCCTCTACATCTCTAGATATAAAAACCAATCCATATTTCTATCACGTTTTAGAAAAGGTTTTAAATCCTGCCTGTGCCTGTGTGTGCCTGTGGTTTAGGTTGCCTGGTGGGAGGCTTCGGCCGTGACTAGTACCGTACTACCCTACCGGTAAAGACGTGCCACCAAGCGATTTAGCGTTCCGGTACGATGCCGTGTAGAAACCGAATAGGGGTATGGGTTTAATATAGCTGCCATGCCCCTAACTGGTTAACCCGAGGTTAACCATCTGAGCTACGATAAAAAAAAAAACATTAAGTATAAAAAAATTAGTTTCATTGCTATTACCTAACTAACTTTTCTAACTTGAGCAAGATTAAAAGCTTTATGTAGGTATAGTAACTTCGTCTAACTATACCTTTCCTACCTACTACTTATCAATAACGTCTTTTTACTTTTTTATTTTAAAAAAAGCTCTTTGTTTCACTCCCAATCGTTTTTACATTGAAAATTCGATTGATCGATCGAGCGTTCGATCAAATTGGCGTCACAGTAAAATGGACCCAAAAGTTCTTGATTTAAAGTCACAATTTCAGTACAACCGATTTTAATTTTTTTTTTTATTTTTTTTTTTATTTTATTTATTTAAAAAACATGTAGGACATACAGGTGTCTCTTATGTTACGTCATGTTTTGACTCTACCACCGGTTCGGAAAGCAGATTCTGCTGAGAAGAGCCGGCAAGAAACTCAGCAGTTGCTCTTTTTTTTTTTTTCATACAATAGTCAATAATATAATACATTACGTAGCTTAGTGTAATAAGTATGTAAATTAAAATACAATATTGTATGTTATTATACTGTCCTGTGGGGAGCTTGACCCAGAGTCGGTTGCTTCCATACAACTTTGTCATTAAGAAATTCGTCAATTGTATAATAGCCCCGACTCAACAAGTGTTCTTTTACGGTTTTTTTAAATTTGTGTAGCGGCAAGTCCAATAGTTCTTTTGGAACCATATTATAAAAGGTAATACTCGACCCCACAAAGGATTTCTGCACCTTACGTAGACGACCTTGCGGCATTACTAGTTTATGCCGGTTTCTAGTAAGTCGATTGTGTGTATCCCCTCTTTGCCTATGGAGATGAATATTTTGTTTCACAAACATTATGTTATCGTATATGTACTGCGATGCAACCGTAAGGACGCCAATTTCTTTAAATTTTTCACGAAGGGACTCGCGTGATCCGAGTTTATATATTGATCAAATCGCCCTCTTTTGCAAAACAAAAATTGTTTGTATATCAGCAGCTCTGCCCCACAATAAGATGCCGTACGACATAACACTATGAAAATAGGCAAAATATACAAGCCTAGCCGTCTCAATATCGGTAAGCTGTCTAATTTTCCTGATAGCAAAAGCAGCTGAGCTGAGTTTCCCTGCTAGTGTATCTATATGAGCGCCCCACTGAAGCTTATTATCCAAGGTCACCCCCAAAAAAACCGTGGAGTTCTCCATTTTCAGTGTTTCACCATTCATCACTATTTCCTTGTCGATTTTCTTCACATTAGGAAGTACAAACTCTAAACACTTAGTTTTTTTTGCGTTCAAAAGCAAGTTATTGACAGTGAACCAGTGTGATACATGCGATATAGCACCGTTTACATCGTCAAAATTATCTTTACACCTATCAACTTTAAAAATTAGCGAAGTGTCATCTGCAAACAGCACAATATTGCAAGTATTATTGACATAGTATGGTAAGTCATTTATATACACCAAAAATAAGAGTGGACCCAAGATTGAGCCCTGTGGGACACCCATTAAGGCAGACGAACCCTGAGACTTCACGTTATTTATGCATACTTTTTGAGTTCTGTCGCTTAAGTAAGAGGCAATGAGGTCAAGTGCAACGCTTTTGATTCCATAATGGCTAAGTTTAAGTATCAAGGTTTTGTGATCGACACAGTCAAATGCTTTAGATAGGTCACAGAAGACTCCAATAGCATTCTGTGAACGTTCCCAGGCATCGTAAATATGCTTTAAAAGTTTTGCAAGTTTTGCACCGGCATCCGTTGTATTACGGCCTTTGGTGAAGCCATACTGCTCGGGGTGAAGTAACTTATTAATATTAAAATGATTTAATAATTGATTAAGGATGACTTTTTCAAAGACTTTACTAAGTGTAGGCAAGATAGAAATAGGTCTATAATTATTTATGTCATCTTTACTGCCTGATTTAAACAGAGGAATAACCTTGCTATGTTTCATCAGGTTAGGAAAGGTACCTGAGTCTACACATTCATTAAAGATTACTGCTAAGTATGGGGCAATATCGTTTATTATGTTTGATATAACTTTCACAGACATACCCCATAGGTCACCGGTATTTTTCAATTTTAATAACCTAAAATTTTTTATGATATCTAACGCAGTAATATGTTTAAATTCGAACAAAACGTTGCACTCTTTAACATTGTCTCTCAATAAATTCAGAGCTGCAGTCGGTGAGGAGCCTAAAGAATCAGTTAACGAAAGAGGAATGTTCTGGAAAAAGTTTTCGAAGTTATTTGCAACATCAATGTCAGAGGTGATTTTATTATTTCCAACAACAATCTCGAAGTTAACATCACGAGATTTGGTTTTACCGGATTCATTATTAACTATATTCAAGATTCCGATATATTTTATATAACAATCAAATAATATTAATACTGACCTACACCTAGAGGTCTGCCTCGTTGGTCTAGTGGTTAGCATGTTCGACTTCGGCCGACGAAGCCCCGGGTTCGAGTCCCTGCAGGTCGGGCCTTAATTAAGTAGGTACTTATTGGGTTTTTCTGACTTGAAATTCTCAGTCTACTACTCTACAGTTCTATTCTGAGCTCTACAGGTACTAGTCCGGAGTTAGGAAGCTGGCGGTGTTTCACCCTCGTGACTCGGAGAGCACGTTAAGCCGTCGGTCCCGGTTATTATCACTAACATGATAATAGTCGTTAAAACCCGCCAACCCGCATTGGAGCGGCGTGGTGGGTCTAAGCTCTAATTCCCGCTCTCCTATGAGAGTGGAAGCCTGTGCCCAGCAGTGGGACGTAAATGGGCTGTAGTGATGTGATGTGACCTATAGAGGTATAGCGTATTTACCTACCTACAAGTTTTTTTTGTTGAATGTTGTTTACGTTGTGCTGCAAACTCATACATGCGGCATGTCGACCCAGCACCGGAAAGCGCAGCGTTCGTACATCGCTCATTAGGTGGAGGGACGACATCAAGCGAGCATCCGCTGGGTTCACTAGGCGCAAGACCGCGACGTGTGGAAGTCCCTGAGAGAGACCTACGAGTATGTCTAGCAGTGGACGTCTTTCCGCTGACGACGACGACGATGTATTGTTCTAACGGTTTCTCTAAAGCTACAAAGCTTTAAGCTCGTAGCTTTAGTTTTAAGATACCGTAACAGATTATCACCATCATATTTTAATTTTTATGTAACTGGACGTCAATAAGTGTAGTGTACCTACCTAAATTGAATAAATATTTATGACTTATGACTTATAAAGCAGTGGCGTAGCGTGGGGGGTGCCGGGGGGGCCATGGCCCCGGGCGGCATACGAAAGGGGGCGGCGGCAAGCGCCACGATATTTTCAATTGGAAATTCAAAAAAAAATTAAGTGTAAATTCCATTAAACATCATTATAAAGTAACTTACGCTGAGTTGCACGAAACAAATTCAAAAATTTAAGTAATCAACACTTTTTATAAAATTGTTTCCTGCAACTCAGCGTTAGTCTGCATCATTTTTATGTTACTTTATACTTAGGCTTCTGGCATCCGGTACTGCGTGAAGTTAATGATACTCACAAGTATTTGCAAACAGCAGTGGCGATTCCTGGTAGTAAATCATGGGTTTGCGCTAGCTGATGGTTAGGTATTTTCTCAATAAAATACATTTACCTCATATATCACTGATTAGGGGTATAGGTTTAATATAACATATATCCCTTACAGGTTTGCCCGCCATCTTAGAGTAGGTACTTACATCATCACCCACCACCTGGTGACATTGCAGTCAAGGGCTAACTTTGTACTTACTAGAATAAAGAATACTATTTTTATTTATTTTACACTAACAGGTAAAATAAATAAAAATAGGTAACTTTCTATTGGTACCAGAATTTTCAAAATCGGGTCAGTAGATCCAGAGATTACCCCCTACAACCTCACAAACTTTACCTCTTTATAATATTAGTAGCTACCTATAGTGCGCGTTACATTATTACTAACTATGATATCTTCTAAGATATTCATCTGAATTAAATGGTGTAAGGGCAAATTTGATCTATATTAAATACTTGAGATGAACAACCATTTTATTTTGATAAGGATTTCTATGTTGGTAAAAACACCTTCGCGAGTAAAGCATTGTTTTAGACCAAATTTGAAAATCATAATGACGGGTAAAGCATTGTTTTAGACCAAATTTGAAAATCATAATGACGGTTATTGTGAGACGACCTTAAAAGATAGCTGTATGCTGTCGCGGACTTTTTTTTAGAACTTTTGAGAGGAACACTTCCACCATACATTGTTTTCGTGCAACTTTTACCATTTAGGTACGCAGCGCACGCCACGGAAGCTCTCGGATGAGACAATTTTTTCCAATTTCTGTAAAGATTGCTAAGTGATGAGTGATGAGCACTGTGTATATTATTTAAGATCCTATTGCACACTCAATTGGCAAATAAAGACTTGAATACTTATTATTATTATTATTTCTTGGTTTATACTATGTACCTAGTGTTAAGATAATAAAGTTAAGTTAGGTCCGTTGAATAAAATATTTAAACTTTAAATTGATTGGACTTTAATGGGATTGGGGGGCGGCGAATTTCCGGTCGGCCCCGGGCGTCGAAAACCCACGCTACGCCACTGCTTATAAGCTTGAGTAACTTAACCCGAGTAAACTGCATAATACTCCAATCTCATTTATAGGGTTCCGTAGCCAAATTTGGCAAAAACGGAACCCTTATAGATTCGTCATGTCTGTCTGTCTGTCTGTCTGTCTGTCTGTCTGTCTGTGTGTCCGTCCGTATGTCACAGCCCCTTTTTTCCGAAACTATAAGAGCTATACTGTTGAAACTTGGTAAGTAGATGTATTCTGTGAACCGCATTAAGATTTTCACACAAAACTAGAAAAAAAAAAAAAAATTTTGGGGGTCCCCATACTTAGAACTGAAACTCAAAAAATTTTTTTTCATCAAACCCATACGTGTGGGGTATCTATGGATAGGTCTTCAAAAATGATATTGAGGTTTCTAATATCATTTTTTTCTAAACTGAATAGTTTGCACGAGAGACACTTCCAAAGTGGTAAAATGTGTGTGTCCCCCCTGTAACTTCTAAAATAAGAGAATGATAAAACTAAAAAAAATATATGATGTACATTATCATGCAAACTTCCACCGAAAATTGGTTTGAACGAGATCTAGTAAGTAGTTTTTTTTTAATAATTTAAAACTTACTACAGGTTTGTACGGAACCCTCGGTGCGCGAGTCCGACTCGCACTTGGCCGGTTTTTTTCTGTAATGGCGTCAGCTTTAGCAAAATTATTTTATCGACAAATAGCCATTTGTAATACCACAGAACAAAAGAATTAAGTAGATTCCCTGTTCAGTGAATAGAATACTAACGTAAGAACTAAGAAAGTACAATCTATAGTTCGCGCGCGAGTTGAATGCAGAGCTTTTGTATGGTGACACATACATAAGCTCTGCATTCAACTCGCGCGCGAACTGTATATGGGTCCAGGAGCAGAAATAAATGAACATTTGTTAATTGTTGTGTAGATATAATACTTGTATACCCGAGTAAAATCCTAACTATGACTTACTACTATTGTGGCCACAAAGCTTTAAGATGCCGGCTGTCGTCCATTAAGTGCAAGTTTATGATCTGTATTGTTAGTGCGAAATATTATGGGGATAATGGCAGACATAACGTACACTTGACATAACACCGTATATTATCCGTCGTTTTATACATATATGTCACAAGATATAATATTTGATGGTATTACTAATTTGATCATGTTTCAAAAATCTAGCGCGTCTTGGCACAAGCATACGTGTATGCACAAAAAAGGTATCTCCTTACGTGTATGAACTATGATAGTGTTCCGTAGTCATGTTAGATGCTCTGCTCAAAACTATGCCGGGAAACTTTATAAATAAGCGATTGCACGAGTGTACGTATCTAAAGAAATGGTTAAAGATATCGCGTATGCATGAGACAGTTCGCTCCTGTCAAGAAATTTGCTAAATTTGAACTTTACAGCTGTTGTACTGATTGGGGGTTGTTTTATTATGGAAAGCTTAAAAACCCGTTGATATATTAAAGTAAATACAGGAACCTTTATATATTTTAAAAGGCGTTAAATGAAATTAAAAAATAAAACGATTTTCAACGCTTTTAAACAAGACATTTATTCAACAAAACTTCTACACACTGTTTACAATATTCGCTTATAATACATATGGGTATATATTTTTATTTTTACCGTAAAAGCACAAAGATATTATATTCGAAGAAAAATAATTATAATAAATAATATTAAGATAACATCCAAATAGGATTCTATTTCTTAAATAATTCCATTTTCTCACTTATATCCATATGTGATTTTTAATTATTACCAAAATAAGTTATGTAGCGGCAGCTTTTAGGTTAGGGTTCCGTATTCGGATTGTAAAACCTTCGAGCAATTAGCATAATGGCAGATCTTTTCTTAATGAGATGAAATAGGCTTGATATTTCCATAAATCGGTAAATAGTATTTAATTATCGATTGGAATACGTTTTTCCGCTTATTCTATATTATGTATTAGACTTTTGCGCTTATATATAGGTACTATAAATACAAAATATATGAAAATTTGCTTGGTATTTGGTGTTATTTAAATAAATTACAAATAACAAAATATATAACTATTTAACCTTTGTATACAAACACATCATATTATGTGAACGAAATTAACATCTTTAACATAATGTATCGATAAGTGAATCACGATTACAGCTACATATTACTGTTTGAACCACTACATTCACATAGGTACACTAAATATCTATTGGATATACTAATTTAATTTAATAAAACGTTTCAAAGCGTAACTTTTAAATGCGTTTGTTTAAGGTTCGGTTGCACCACCGACGGTAAATGGTTACCGTTAAATTTGACCACCTAAAAACAACCACTTGGGGTCACAAAAGTCTGGGTTCTTCCACTTTTTACCAAAATTTGACTTAAAAATAATGACTTGTGTCACAAACCTTAAGGGATATTTGGTGGGCAACGATAACCAATCAATGGTACAATCGCCCCTAATGGTAATTTTGTAAAAATCGATATCAATACAATAATTAACAATAAAATACAATTTAACTACAAAAAAACTTGCATTTATTGTTTATTTGTAAATAAGGTACTTGCATAATAAACAAAAACTAAAACTTACAGTGCATTATGTGTGAGTAACATAATATAAATCCTAAAATGATTTGCTTTAAAATCATTAAATATGTATCGAAACTTTTATCGTACTAATATTATACATGCGAAAGTGTGCTTGTTTGTTGGTTTGTTGGTATATTGGTTTGTTGGTTTGTCCTTCAATCACGCTGCAACAGAGCAACGGATCGTCGTGATTTTTTGCATGGGTATATTTGAGAACATGGAGAGTGACATAGGCTATTTTGTATCCCGGGAAATTAAGGAACTAAGGAGTAAAAACTTATTCCACGCGGACGAAGTCGCGGGCATCGGCTATAAATACTAACAAAACAGATAAATATTTATAATCTATAAAACTCGGTAGCCATGGTATGACAACGGAACAATACAATAACACATTCATTAACGAGGATTGGTTCCATTGTGATAATCACAGATTTTAGAAGTAATTGTGTTCTGTGGTGATAATCTAGTTCCACTAAATAGTAAATACCCTTTACTAAAAATTATTTGACTAGTAAAATAGATCTTAAATAAAATCATAACTACATAAATATCAAAAAAATCTTGTATTTCTCTAAACAATGATGGATCATGTAAATAAGTATTAAAAAAATCATTTTATAAAATGATATTTCCACTTAATATGAGAAAAAAGATTAACGTAATTCTTGGAATTTCAGTTCATTAAAATTATTTTATTTTTTAACTAATAGGGGAACGGTAAAATCGGATTTTATATTTTTTATGGAATGCCTGAAACGAATACTTAAATAAAAAATTTAAAAAGGTTCAAGTTAGCTGTCAAAATTACATCGAAAACCAATATTACCGCGTTTTAATTTACTTCTTGGGAAAAAATTTAAAAGGTCGGCTTAGTTTATGTTTTTAGTTTATGTTTATTGTTAAGTATGTTATATATTGTTATAATAAATGTCTGTCGGAAAACTTTCTGACATTCTGATCCGCCAAATTCTAACGACCTGTCAGATATCATACGTTTTTTCCGTCATCGGGGTACATAATCTTGAACGTCAATTTCTAATAATATGCGTCTGGGCTTTAAAAACAATAAACCTTTGTATTCAGACCTTTTTTATTAGTCAAATATACAATAGGACAATCCTACTTATAACTAATAATGACTAGATGCCTATTGGTGATTTCCACTAACAATAACTAGGGAATATGACAATAATTAATATTAACATTTTTAGTTTTAAATATGGCATTAATAAGGTCCATAACTAAGGCGGTTTTGAGGTTATAATAATTTGAAATCATTTCGGATTTTATGTCGACATAATAAACATTTATGAACACTTTATATTTCACTTTATTTTTATATTGGATAAAAAAGAAAGTGTCAGATATCCCTTGTTACCTCTATTTTTTAATTTATAATCAAATAAAGAAAATTAAACTATAAGGATTCAATGTAAACTGTTGATCTGAGAAAAACATTGTAAGAAAATCTGACACTTGCTAGATTTTTTATAAGGTATAACATATATTTTTTTTTACAAAAATGACTCAAATAAATATAAGGTATTTATAAACATTAGTAATAAATATACGTATAAGATTTTTTTCTCAATGTAAAACAATCAACAATCACATCCTAACCCGAATCTTAAAAGGGAGTCACTGCAATTTATAGCTATACACAATTTTTACGATGGACCCACCAATTTGCTTCTACGGGACCAACCCTTTTAAGCCGACAGTTCTGTCAGAAAAATTATGTGCCTCTTACTTTACGATCCAGCAATATTCTGACAGTTTGCGCCGTGACTGACAGATATCTAACAAAATGTATGAGCAGCGTGCCTTTGAATTTACTAGGACAGAATTTTATGAAAATGTACGGCCGGGCTTAAATGTAAATATCTAGTAGGTACATTTGTAAAGTTGTAACTTCGGTCTCATGCATGAAAGAGATGAGAGTTCAATCGTTTTACATTGAGAACATTGTGCCCGTGCAACGGGCGTAGTGCGCCGTCGAATGCCGAGAAGCTCGTATTAGGTACTTATGAGTACTTTAATCAATCAATACTCTAGTTTGACACCATTGTATTGCAGGGTAACCCAACTGTATAGAATGCTGCATTCCGAATAGGATTTGTTGTGTTTGAATGTAAGTATCTAACAGGGTGCCATGTCATTTTAATGCTATGTATCGTCCCTCAAACTTATCTGACCCGGTGACAGCGTCGCTAGTAGATATGAAACATAAAAGGAGATGACCAGTAACTGCCCTCCGATTCGGGACAATGTGCAGGATTTCCGTTTTTACAGTAAGGTTTAAAAATGAAAACCGAAATTACTATGGATTTATTATTCCGAATAAGGTCAAGGTTAAAATGTCTATAAAAACAATACGTTTATTGTTTAAATCTTGAGCGACCGGTTTCCTCTTTATGCACTACTCCATTTTGACGTTCCGTTTTATCCATGCCTAATAATAATCTTGTTACCCTACATGAATACCATTTATGTACCTTAGTCTTATGAGTTAATTATTATGAGTGATTTATTTTTGATCAATTAAATAGTAATGAAAAGGAAATGTATATTTTGTTTTTATTATTTTTGTTAGTTGACAGGCCTCAAACGAACAAAGCATTTTCAAATAACCACTGCGTTTAAAGGAACGTAACGCCTTCTGGCATTGCATCTGTCTGCCATCTGTGGTCGAATAGTTGAACAAACTCGCTAACCAAAACGTTTAGCGCCATCTGTTGTCGAATAGTTGAAAAGACTCGCTAGCGCCATCTAGTGTGGCAGCAGTACAATGTAGCGTGATTTTTAAAGGAATTACATAATTCTTGCAAATATAGTTTTATTGTTCCAGTATTATCCTCATCCATGCCCAAATAATGCAAAGCTTAATTATTTTCCTTAGAAACGTGGTAAGAGATACTTAAAATTTTTTTTTAGACTCGCTCAGCACAACAACTAGTGCCATCTAGTGTGGGAAAGCAGTTTTTTGGTGAAACTTCTTTTATTTATTTTCTCAGTTTTCAGAGCCTTCAGACTCCTGAAGCTTTTTTATCTGAAAACTATAAAATATAAAAATTACAATAATAAAGAGTTCATTGCTGCACATTAATTTTTGATATCTAGGCAAGCTCCCATAGTAGCGCTGGTCAAGTCCTTTAAAAAAACTTAACAGGCATAAAAATTAGTTCCAATTTTGGGCACCAGGGCAGATAATTTTAACGGACTATACATGAATACAAAATCAATGGATCTGAATCTGAATCTTTGCACGTTTCACTGTTCAAATTACACGATTAATTTTATGCACCGTTATCAATTATTATTTATCAAAGCCACCACGATTTAAACTCCATTGTGCCTACACGTTACCGCTAAAGCATACTTGTGCAGAATTTTCATGCTTTATATTAAGACGTAGATCTGGTGTAATGTATGTAAATGTGCCCATGATGCTGAGACCCACAGAGCGTACTTTAACTTTCTTAGGCTGAGTTATTTGAGTAGTTATTTGAGTAACATAAATCTGTCTCGTTTTAACCGTGTCTTACCTCAGAGCTACGTCAAAGTACGCTCTATTATATCGATATATCTATTCGATCTCACACTGAAACTCGTCCTTAAACAGGTGCCTACAATCGTGTTCTAACTTCTAAGTGATGAATTGAAAATGTTCGCATTGAAGTCATGATTTTTCGACAAAACACAACAAATCCTTAGTACTTTAGCAGCCCCAAATATTATGTCCTTAAATTCACAATAACCACTACTCTAAAATTTGTGCGTATCGACCTAACATTACAATAAAAATATCAATACACAATACTAAAGTCACACATACAAATAAGTTATCATATAAATATTTTTTTTCAATTTATACTTATTGCTGTCTCTGTCACACAGATTATAAAGGACACGCTAGGTTTTATTATTACTTAAATTGTACTTCAGGTTTGAATAAAATAACTAATAGATAAAATGGGAGATTTTTTTGGTTCCTAAAAGTTAGAACATCTTCTCTCTCTCTAACATTGTTCATGTAACTCTTTAACATTATTTTACTGGGTGGAAATTAAGAGGTATAAAAGCAAAGCGGATGAAAGTTATTTTTGAAACAGGTAAAAAGCTGGCATCAATGTTATTGTAACAGAATAAACGATTCTTTCGCGTTAAATACTATGTGATGTGAGTCAAACAGGAGATACAATAAGTTTTTCGATTAATATTTTCACCTTCGACTATCATCTAAGCAATTGAAAATCTAAATTCTACTAATATTTGTAAATTCTCGTTTCCATCTCAGGGGGTCTACTCTCTTTCTCTCAAACGAAACTTCGCAAACGAACGTAATTAATCTGTTAGTAGACCCACTCAAAATCGTTCAATCCAATCGGTCACGAAAATTTTCTATGGATCCGTACTTCGTCTGCGTATACGAAAACGAAATAGAGAGAAGCATAGAGATAATATTATGTAGGAGAGGAGTTAACGAAATTTCGTTCGTTTGTTTGCGAAGTTTCGTTTTAGAGAAAGAGAGTAGACCCCCTGGGTTGCCAAAATTTTTGTAATTTATAGTACAAGTACAATCAAAACCAATATAATATATATCAGTAAGTTTTATATCGACGAGTTTTAATGAAACTAGGCTTTTATCTACACTTTCATAGGCATATGGCAATCCTGTCTATTCCATGCCCATTGCATCAATCTAAATCCGATTCAATGTAAAAATGTTTAGACTACAGGGGTCGGGATACAACATTTAATAATCGCTACTTTGCTACTAAAATATGTAAATGAATTTGCGACAAGTTAAGTGGTCTAGCTATGTCACTCTGACTTGAGAAATTTTGATAGACGCGCTAAGGCTGCAATTATATCCGTATAATGATATCAGTATGACTAAATATCCATTATGTATTATGCGTAAGGAAGCTATACAGCGCTAAACATCCATCAATACATTCTCACAAACTTTCGCGCTTATAATATTATAAGTATTATAGTATTATAATTATATAATACATAGATAATATTTATCTTACTTCGTAAGACTGATGAAATGGCATTAAAGACATACACATTGGCCCAATGCATTCAGCCAGTGATCATAATACATGGATTATTATCTTTAATCGATAATAAAATAAAGAAATAAAAGGAATTATTTTTCCATTTAATTTGTAATAAGAATTTCTCTGTCCCAAGCCCGTAGTGAACACTGACTTGCGTAGACCACTTAAATTCCACAAATCCGCTCTTTGTAAATATACAATCTAAACACTGAAATATCGAAATCCTATGACACATAAACGGGCAAAAAATCTACTATTTAGATATATTATTGCTTTCTTGGGTTCCATTGCGGAAGACATCCATTACTTGAGGCCAGTTTCAAATAGGCAACCATTTGATTTTGAAAGTAAGTTAAATTCTCAACGCAATTTTACCTTTAGTAATATTCTGAAAGTAAAATTCTGAAGTAGTGCAATCGTTTGAAATTTAAATCCACGAATAAATCTCCCAACCCGGTAGAAAATTTAATATCGAGCGTACTTTGGTTTCATTCTTTATTCTCACTGGAATTCTGAGTTTTTATTATTGCAATTCTTTACAAGATTTAGTAAAGAATAATTTAGATTTATTTAGATTTACAATTATAGTTCCATCTTGTCGATTTGAGTTATTTAGCATGTAACTTCTAACAAAATGTGAATTTTTGTTTGTATTATTGATCGAGGAATTAGTTTAAGTTTCAAATATACAAATATCGTATTTTATAATATACATGTTATAAAAGTTAGGAATTAGGCCTACATTCAGCTAATATTTGAATAGTCACAGTAGCTAACTCCAACTAAAATATGGATCTCATATTACTCTATGAAGAGTCTACTGCAACGTTTGGTGGTGTGCTTTTTAAATCTATGTATGGCTTTTATTCACGAACCGTATTTAACAAAAAAAGATTCCAACGAATTGAGAACCTCCTCCTTTTTTTGAAGTCGGTTAAAAAGAGGTAGAATTTAATGCTTTTCAGTGCTCATAGAACAAGTTTTTACATCTCGAAAACTTTGAGGGTTTTCGTGAGTAAGTAATTAATAATTATATCGTAACGTCAAGTAAAATGGACCTAAAATGGTCAATGTTAGTCTACTCGACATCAAATTGGAACAACTCGACTAAAATATTATGATTGTCATAATATTTCATTCAACTGTTTTCCTTTATATTATCGTAAAAACAATTATATGGAATATTTTATTTAATTAATAAATAAGTTAAGGTACATTAGTTACATGGCTAAAATAGGTATATAACACAATAACTTATAATAATAAGCATCAATATGAGGTAGTGGAAGTCGAGAGTCTGGCCAAAATTCATATAACAGTTCGAACAAATTTTTTCAGTTGAATAATCTTATTACCAAAAATATCCTTTAAAAAAAATTGGTTGTATGGAAAACGTTGGAAAAATATGTATTAGATTCATACGAAATTCAAGTTTACATTTAAAACGATAAAATCTTTTTTGTGCATAAAAAGTTGTATCGCAATTTTTGTTCAACTGAGATGTGTATTAAGGGCAGACATTAAAACGAATATAGGCTTCAAAGTGAGGGGCATAGAGACCTGTGCTCAGGGCGTGTTGCGGCGCCGGCGACGGAAGACGAAAGCGAAGATGCTGCGAAGACGTCTCCAGCGCCGACGACCGCCGCCTCCGGATGTAGCACTGCCCAAGAGTGACGCCTGGAAAGATCGAGTAACTTCTGAAAATTTGAGTTGGAAAGCTGAGTTTCTTGCCGGCCCTTCTCAGTAGAACATTTTTCCGAACCGGTGGTACATTCTCGCGACTCATAAGTGGCACAAGTTGTCCTACGTGAAATAAATCATTTCATTTCATTTGAGGTTGGATCTTGGAGGAAATATATTAGGTGTGCTCACTACAATTTATAATAGTAACTACAAACTTTATTAGTGTGATATAAAGCTCCCTTTGCATTACCAATAGATGTACGAAAAAACAGTCTCGACAATATCATTTTTACGAGTTGATCTCGCATGTATGGCCATAGATTAAGAATACTATAGAGTCTCCATACATGGCGTGGCATGTATGCCGACTCTATATCATTAAAACCGAGCATTAGTTCATCGGGCCACACCAGCAAAATGAACAGTTTGTTGGGTATTCAGAAATACAGTGTCTTTGAAACTCAGTGAAACTTTATTTAATCAACAAAATGTGGGAAACATATTGGGAGTGTGTGATAATTATGTGAACAACCAATTTCTATGATCAATATGATGACAACTTAATCAAATCAGCAAGTCTTTATCAAACTTAAAAACGCACTTCTAGCATGGAAGTTGTATGAAATTCACAGTTATGACCTCATCAAGTTTCAACGCTTTTTTTCTTTAATCTATATTTTAGAATGGTTATCAAACTTAAAACTAACCGAGGATGTGAATTTTAGGTCATTTGGAAGACCCTCTATTTAATAATCAGTTAGAAATAACTTATTTTGGATATAGGCATCATCCCTATTATAGTTAGCGAAAATATAACTGGGAACTTCAAAATCTGGGCATTATCAATGAGACAGACCTGTCTCTGTCGCTCGAGGCGTCGTATCTCGCGCACGAGCCCGTGGAATGCGTCGTCGACGAAGTGCCGCAGCGCTGCCGACGTCTCGAAAAACGGACAGCCCAACTGCGTCGCCAACTCCTTGCCCTCTTCAGTTGTTACCTTTCAATTCAAAAGTCAATTCGTATTTATTTAAAGAGTTACAACAATTATTCAAAAACAAACTCAAACTCTGAATAATTGAATATTTCTTAAGAAAGTAAGTGCTTGTTCACGTTAACTCGCGGGTGCGATGGCTGGCACGGTCACGGAATATCAAATGGTCCAAGATCCCGCGACGATCAGACCTACGTTATTTTATTAAAGTTGATTTTTTTTGTATATATGTCTCTAATAGAGGTATAAGCGATCCCCAACTATGAAGTTTGGATTGCGATTGCTTTGGAAAGTATCAGGTAAGGTGGCACCTCAAGTTCGTTAAAGCATTAAGCTCCGTTTTTTTAAATTTGGTTTGGAAGAATATTAGAAACCACGTTGTCCATTGTCAGACACCTAGTACGTTTGCAACCCCCTGTCAGACACCCTGTTGTTTTATAATTTAAGAGTGTCTGACAGGGGGTTGCAATCGTACTAGGTGTCTGACACTGGTCAACGTGGTTTCTAATATTATTCCAAAGCAAAATATAAAAAAACGGAGCTTAATGCTTTAACGAATTCGAAACCGCGATCCAAACTTCATAGTCGGGGATCGTTTATACATCTATTAGAGACATACATACAAGAAATTGCAGCTTTAATAAAATAACGTAGGTCTGAACGTCGCGGGATCTTGCTCTAAAACATAATATGGCCATAAGTATCGAAGTGTTCACGTACAAAACGAGGGTGCGGTGTAAGTAGCGGGCAAGCTCGCGAATGGCGCGCGCGTCGAGTTCGCGGTAAGATCAAGATTCGCTGGAAACGATAGCACGTTGTCATCATGTCGTTCAGTACAGAATAGTTGCATCATCAACACCGCCATTATATGAATAGAAACGTTCGTAATAAAAAAAATGATGAGCCCCCATTTTAGGTAAGATTTTTTCATTAAAAATAATAGATCGTCGTCCATGTTTACAAGTACTGATACACGTCACACCCGCGCAAACGCCTGGCGGCCGATGTGAATACGAGCTCGCCGAGTGAACTCCGCCCGCACTCCCGCGTTGTACGTGAACAAGCACTTAATGCGATAAACATCTAAAGTTTTGGTCAAGACTGATAACTTTATTTATTTTTTATTTTGTCTGTTTTTAGAGAACGAGGGCGCAAGAGCGGACACAAGTACGGAAGCGACAGAGGGAGCGAGAAGGAGCGGGAGCGGAATCGAGCGAGAGCTGGAGCGGGGCCAAGCGAGAGCTGGAGCGGGAGCGAACGAGAGCTGGAGCGGGAGCGAGAATGGTCCGTCACCGAGTAGCGCAGTATAACTCACTTGTCTAAACCTCGGCGCCAGGTCCAACTTGTTCCCCACGAGCACGAGCGGCAGGCGCTCGCTGGGCCGCGCCTGCGCGAGGAGGCGCTTGTACTCGGCGGCCGCGCGGAACGTGCGCCGGTCCGTCACCGAGTAGCACAGCATGAAACCCTCGCCGCAGCGCATGTACTGCTCTCGCATGGCTGTGAACTCCACCTGATGACAGAACAGTGCACTTATAGCACAGTAAACAGATACAACCAGTATGGAAACTACCTAGAAACGTTCGAAACAGCTCACTCACACAAACACGCATCCACGACACGTCATAACGCGGCACTCAGTACTGACGGCACTGCGACGACCGCTTATGGGTCTCGTCGATGCGCATGTTTGTGTGAGTGAGCAGTTTCGAACGTTTATAGGTAGTTTCCATACTGGTTGTATCTGTTTACTGTGCTTATAGTCTGGCACTAGCGGCGGCCCTGGAGTACAACGAGAGCGCTAAGTGGCAAGAGACACAAAGATGCTAGTGAGAACGAAAAGTAACACGCGTGAGGATGAGTGACAGAAATGGAATAGGATGACAAGAAAGAGTTATGAATGTGGATAACATAACATAACACAATCTCACTCTCTCTTGCTCAAGGGATTGATAGGGCTGGCCTGGCCCATTCTTATTATATTTTTCTTTCACTGGGGCTATAATTTAGGTACATGATTTAACAGAGGGCATTGTCATAGACCACATTATTATGTAGCTCTTTACATTGTGTTGAAAACATTAATGATAGTGGATATAGAAATATTAAGATTGTTGTTCTAGTACTGTGAACTAACAATAATCATACTAATATTATAAATGCGAAAGTGTGTTTGTTTGTTGGTTTGTTCGTTTATTGGTTTATTGGTTTGTTGGTTTGTCCTTCAATCACGCCGCAACGGAGCAACGGATCGATGTGATTTTTGGCATGGATATAGTTGAGGACCTGGAGAGTGGCATAGGCTACTTTTTATCCCGGAAAATTAAGGAGTTACCGCGGGAATAAAAAAAACTTAAACCACGCGGACAAGGTCGCGGGCATTGGCTAGTTACTAATATAACTACTTAATTCTATCATCAATTTTGAATATTAGCGGGTCTACCTCTCTAGTTTGACAGCTATAGTTCAATAATCACAATCACTTCTGACTTTCCCCTTTCACCATTGGCTGAAATGCATCATTGCAGCAAGAAAACTTCAAATTCAGCTAATCTCAACAAATATGACAATCACAATTAAATGGATTTCTACTGAAGAGTAAAGGCAAGAAACTTGATAGTACACTTTCAAATGTTTGTAACAAAATAAGCTAAGTATGGTAACAAAATAATTCCCTACCTAATTATCTTTTATGTTTTCCTTATATATTTTATACTAGCTGATGCCTGCGACTTCGACTGCGTGAATTGAGGATTTTTGGTTCCAGTGGAAACTCTTTAATATAATTTTCCAGGATAAAAAGTGTTAAGTTACAAAGTCATTCCAGAATATAATGATCTATCTTTGTGCCAAATTTCATCCATAAGAGTATAGATAAATACCTGTCCAGCTGTGTCCAAGATGTCCAGTAGAGCAGGCTCCCCATCTATCACCGCTTGTTGCTGGTACGAGTCCTCTGGAACAATAACAAACATGTGTTTTCTACCACTACTTTACTATCTTCAAACTTTAAAATATTCAATGCCTTTACTTCCATTTAAATTTTAGCTGATCTATAATCATTACTATAAATATCAAATCAGCTCATTATATGTATAGTTTATATTCAAGTTTTCACCAATAGAGTATCTCTTGGAGGAAGAACAGAATTTATTCAAGCTTTTGTAAATTAGCTATTAAGTAGTATCTCTCAGAGAATGAACAGAGCTTTTTCAAGCTTTCACCAATAGATAATGTTACATATCTCTTGTAGAAAGAAGAGTTTAATACTAAATCACCAACAGATACAGGATTTCTAGGAGTAATTTTACACAAACTAAAACCATTGGTTAAGGAATATGATAGAGTGAACATTAGATTGTGAATAGAGGATTCCATATGGTCAATATACTTTACATTTACAACCTATATTTACAAGAAGTACAAGCCATATTTATACTCATAACACCACTGTAGGAATACTTTATGGTTTCAAATACGCGCTTAAGACGATTTGAGGTAGAAAAAGGTGAGTAAATACTTACCTATAGTGGGGTCATGATAGTCCAAGAAGCTGTGGCTAACGAACTGGAGAGTGACTGCGGACTTGCCGACGCCGCCGTCGCCCAGCACCACGATCTTGTAGACACGGAGGCCGCGCGACGTGCCCGCAGCCTCCGCCATACCGCCACATGCCTCCAGCGGGGGCCCAGAAGAGCCGCGCCCGCGGTCACTCGACGCACTCGCTCTTTGAGCCCGCCATCCGCACAGACCACCCCCCAACACTACCACCGTGCACTTTTAATTGACACGCAACTCAAACCACACGCCATTTAATACACATTATAATGGATTTATATTGGAAAAATAAATTCTCGCCAATAATATGAAGCGACAGCTGATTGAAGGCAATTTCTGACTTCTGACACTCTGTGTTCTGACATTTCTATTTTTTTTCAATTGTTGTGTGTGTTCCGTTATAAGCACTGCGAGCACTGGCAGTGCTCTTTACTGGGGACTTTCAGTGCTCTCAGTGTATTTCGGAACGCACCCGTTATGTTGGCAATTCGGGGGTACGTACCGGATATGTCAAATTAGGACCAGAGATGAGTGATGACCGTTAAGGTGGATATCACAGGTCTGCCCGCGAAATTCAAATTTAAATTGGTTTTTTGCAATTTATTAACTAATACGACAAAGTAGGCTTATGGCATTCCAATTGCGCCAATGGCAATATCATCTTCACAGGGTTATATAAAAATCTTTATTTGAAAGTGTCCAGTTTAAGTAATTAATCAGATTATCGACTAATTTGTGAGTAACTCACATCCAACTCGATAGTCTAACTAATTTCTTAAACTGGACACTTTCAAGTAAAGATTTTTATATAACCCTGTGAAGATGATACTGCCATTGGCGCAATTGGAATGCCATAAGCCTACTTTGTCGTATTTGTTAATAAATTGCAAAAAACCAATTTAAATTTGAATTTCGCGGGCAGACCTGTGTAGTCCACCTTAAACATACGTGCATACTGTACCTGTGGACGTGCTGTCACAGCACTGCTGTGGGCTGTACCAATGTGCTTTCACACGGAACGGTACGGTTTTCAGTATGTATGGGTACGGTACGGTTAGGACTAGGTTCTTTGAGTTTTATACACGGTGCAAGTCAGTGCAGATAAGATGCAGAGAGGCACTTGCTGCGCGTTCTATGAGTGGTTTATGAACGCAACATTATTATGACACTTGACCACAGAGTACAATGTACATGGTATCGACTTTTTTGACAGCGTGACAGCTGCCGCCTGCCTGTGAATTATAAAAAATTTTTGAAAATCACGAAAATGAAAAATAAAATAAATTAGAGTAAACAAACACAAAGTCGATATCTCGCGTTTTTAATTAAAGAAACAGAAGTACAACAACGAATAAATAAATAGTGAAAATATTCTGCTAGGAGTATAGCTAACATCACATAGGCTAACATTATGGCCCACATACAACTCGTCGATGAATTAGTGCGAGAATATTTGCTTTACAGAGGTTTCACGACCACAGTAAAAGCGTTCGATAATGACCTGAAATCGGATAAGGACAAAGGCTTCAGAGTGGATAAAATTGTGGAACAAATCGTGCAATATATAAATGTATCCGACCTGAACGGACTCAGAGAATACTGGTCACATCTTGATAGCTTAGTATTCTCTAAATTAGAAATTCATGTACAACCTGGTACGTACCTAACCATTGCAAGTATCTAAAGATTGTATGGCTATCCATAATCACATCACACTAATATTAAATAGGTGAAAGTTTGTATGTGTGTTTGTATGTTTGTTGCTCTTGCACGCAAAAACTACTGGATGGATTTGGCTGAAATTTAGAATGGAGATAGATTATAGCCTGAATTATCACATAGGCTACTTTTTATACTGGAAAATGAAAGAGTTCCTGTGGGAACTGGAAGAAGTCGTGAGCATCATCTAGTCATATTATCATAAATTTGTACAGACAGTTCTGTTTCTTTTAACTGCTAAACTCTTTAGCTAATTCTAATCTCTAATCAAATTTGCCACACAGGTCATTCTTTACCATGAGAAAATATAGTCAAATGATGGAAATTTTAGGAACGAAACAAAAAAAAATTGTATACAATGCTTCAGGCCATAGTTAGCTTACAAATTATTGTTGTTTCATTATATTTCAGCTGTGCGCAAAATAGAATACAGTTTATATAAAATGTATCTTGTAACAGCAACACAGAGTGCAGGTGGTGTTAGGAATGAAAAGGTTGCAGAATTCCTTTCAAAGATGTTGCCAGAACTGCAGGGGCAAAGTGAATGGAGGGACTGGTTTAGTAAGTAGAGAATTCTTAGCAAATCCTAAAAGATTTCTCAGAAAATATTATACAAACTAACTTCATAGTTGTAGGCTAAAAGGGAAAATGAATGTCTTTAATGTTTGTGCTTTGAAGATTTAGTAGACTGGATCATGCGTCATGCTCGTGAACGGGTGCCACCGTCGTAAATGGGGCTGCCTCTGTCTGCCAGTCTTGGCGTGTATTGAATATTGTATGCTCATGAAAAAAGCATACTATACAATCGAAGATTACGTAAATGATAAAAAAAAAAAGCGTGGATTTGATTCGCTCCAGCTATGCGTGGGACTGCAGTTACTTGTATCATTATGATGATTGTAAGTTTTGATGGAAAAGAGCAACCACCGAGTTTCTTGCTGGCTCTTCTCGGTAGGAATGGCATTCCGAACCAGCGGTAGATTCATATTATAACGATTCAAAAGCGCTTGTAAAAGCTTATTTGAATAAAAAACATTTGAATTTTTTTTTTTTATTTTTTAGTGCATAAAACTCAAGCAGGTATTACCCAGAATTTGAATTCTTATTCAATATAATTTGTACACCCTCAAAAAACCAGCCCAGGTGTGGATGGGGTGGGAGATGTAGAGTAACATGGTTTCTTATTAAAAAGATCTGAATTTTAAATAAACCACTGCTTTGTAATAGTAAAACATAAATTGTGCTTTTGTAATAGTAAAACATAAATGAATATTTAAGCTTATTAATGATTTCTTTTGTTACAGTGTTACCATACGTACAAAAGCCAGATGAAAATCCATCATTCAGTCTGTATTTTACACGGGCCTGGCAGGACAGTATACTGGTTTCGCTGCACAATCTCTTAGCAACTGTCTTCCAATGTATGCCACAACCTACCCTCACCAGTTATGAGAGTGATGCAGCTTTAGTAAAACGCTTACAGGATGAAATAACTACACTGAAAGGCAAAGTAAGAAAATTTACCCATCCTGAATTAAATGAAGTTTCAGAACTTTATTTACCATGTACATTAATATGATCTACTACCCCATACCTAATTACCAAATTATACATATTGACTATTGTACAGCATACTGTCTTATGGTACATGCATTCTGAGAAGTGAGAGCCAACATTGGCCAATGTGCTTTATTGTTTGCCAATCTGCAAGCGCATGAATGTGCAATAGAAAGGAAGTAAATGCCACCCTATCAATTCACACTCATGCACTTGCCAAAATTATCTGACCTTTCACTTAGTGTGAATGTACTACTAAGTAGAATTACTATATATTTTTTCTTTTGCAGCCACAGGCAACCACAGAAAAGACATCACCAATTTGCCACCAATCACGCTTAGCTCAGTACTCCGAAAGGCTCAGTGGACCCCTACCCTTGGTTGATGATTTTTCTGCAATACCTTCTGAGCAGTTTGACGGAGGTGTAAGAGAGGCCCGTGGACTGAGGGGCTTATTGCGACAAATGGGTGGTAGCCCTGTTATGGGCAGGAAAACAGGAAGATCTCAAAGTCAAAACTAATTAAAATGTTAAAACTATTTTATTTTTAAGTCTTTGTTTGATTTAATTACAACAAATTAGTAAATGAATTATTAATCTTAGAATGATATTTTTTATCTACACATACTTCTGCCCCCCTAGCATGGGCCGAGACAATTTTCTCCCCGAGGAAAGGATAACATTTTTATTCCTAAATAAATAAATAAAAACCCTAAATAACGGTGGATAAATAGTCCCCCGAGTCCCCGTGAAATGTCAAACGGGGATAAACTTCTCCTCTCCCCTGTTGCCGTGCTCTGAGGGGTGGACAAGTTAATTTTATCTCTTGTCAGTGGATAAAATCGGGGGATAAAATTTTTATCTCCGGCCCATGCTAGCCCTGCTGTACTAATATTATAATTAATGTGAATGTTTGGATGGATGGATGTTTGTTACTCAATCACGTCAGAACGGCTGAACAGCCGAGCGATCGCGTAACTTCTGCATCAATCATTGTTACAGTATCAATTGTTGTAATTGGCTGAATTTATGGCATTCTTGCTGCGTCAATGGATTATGTCCAATAGTGGAAGAGTGTTAACCAATCAGAGGTGATTGCGATGTATCAATGATTGATGCAGAAGTTACGCGATCGCTCGGCAGATCTGAATGAAATTTGGCACAGAGAGATTATAGTCTGCAATAACACTTAAATCTTATTTTTGTAATAGGTAGGTGCCTAGTAAGTACATACTAATAAAAATTAACATCACAACAATGGGAGTTTAATTATTATACCTACCTATTATTTAATAAAGCTACTTTTTATCCCGGAAAATTAAAGAGTTACCACGGGAATCAAAAAACTTTAATCCACGCGGACGAATTCGCATCATCTAGTTACTAGATGATGCGAATTCGTCCGCGTTCTAGATTCTAGTACCTATAGAATAAACGAATAACCAATACCGCCGAGTTAACAAAGCACAGCGTCTAAAATAGTTCAGCTATTACCTATATTACTATCGACTCCGATTTCCGCTTCTCACATCATTCGGATCTGGATACGGATATTATACGGGTTTAGCTTAAGTCCTTCCCCGGGATACCACCTATCCCTGTACCAAATTTCATCAAAATCGGTTGAACAGATGGGCCATGTAAGCGTAGCAGACAGACAGACACACTTTCGCATTTATAATATTATAGGTCTACCAGAATGTGATGGCAAAAATTAGTATGTAACACCGTATACTGGTACTTTTAGGTGTATTCAAGTACTCTGTGGGTGTATTTTTTGTTTTTTGCCATCAGATTATGCCTCTGGTAGACCCTGTGGGTAGACCTATAATAAGGAATATGGATTCGTCTGTAGGCCAAGAAGGGCTGGAACCCGGAGTCGAAAAACCAGTTATTAAAAAGCGTAATTGTTGTAAAAGAAGGTTGGTTGCAATTGAAAGAGATTCAATGTCGACTGGCCGAACACGATGTTTTTATGTGACAGAGTTGTCATAGCGTTTTTTGTTCTTTTACTTCTTATTGTCATGGTGTAAAACTCAATTTCTATGTAATATAAAATAAATCTATTTTACATTACAAACGTGTGTTGACTACAGTAAACTTACGCCACTACTCTGCAATCTGCTATATCAACAGGTTATGGGCTAAGAACTCCGCAAAACTGTAAGTTTTCTGGATAGAGAGAGTTACACACAGATCGAGAGTATTGAGGTGGTCAGAGAACACGACAACACCATGAGTGTTAATAGCACAAGTACTAGCAGTACGAGCACTAGTAGCCTACCTGCATTCGAGAAATTAGAAGGATCTTCGAATTACTCGACATGGAGATTTTTAATGCAGATGTCACTAGTACATGACGATCTATGGAGCTATGTAACAACTACACCAGCTACTATAGATGTAGAGGCAACGAAGAAAGATCAGAAGGCTCGCGCTAAGATCTGCCTCATGATAAATACTGATTTACTAGTACATGTTAGAGAAGCTACAACTGCTAAGGAAGTATGGCAAGCATTAGAGAATAATTGCCAAGACCAAGGAGTCGTAAACAGATGTCGGTTACTGGGACAACTTGTAAGCTTTAAGTTAGAGCAATTCAGCTGTATGAAGGACTATGTTACTCAAATACTGAAAGTAGCTCAACAGTTACGAGACATTGGTAAAGAGGTGGACGATGAATTGTTAGCAGCGCTTATGTTACAAGGACTTACTGAAGTGTATACACCCCTAAAGATGACAATAGAGAATGCGAACATCACACTGACATCTAACTACGTCAAAACAAAACTGCTTCAACAGGATAGTCCAATACCTTCGACATCCACTGAGAATGCATTGGTTGCAAGAGATAATCGTTCAAGGTACAAGAGTAATTCCACGAACAGTGGCAATCAGCAGAAACAAACGCAACAGAAGCGTGAGAAGCAGAAGAAAGAGATAAGATGCTTTATATGCAACGGACCGCATAAAGCATTGACATGTCCGAAGAATCCTAATGCAAACAAAGAGAATAAGGGTCAAACTTTACTAGCTGCTTATAGCACCATCAAGAGTAATGACAATGAATGGGTAGTGGACTCAGGAGCGTCCTCTATCATGACCTACCGCAAGGATTGGCTAGCTAATTATAAAGACTTTAACAGTGTTGTAGATATTAATGTAGCAAACGGTCAAAAGTTGTATGCATGTGGCTCAGGTGATGTCATTAAAGATGAGAATATGCAATTTGGAGTGAGAGAGGTAAAGTATGTTCCAGGATTGTCTGCAAATTTATTAAGCGTGGATACACTGGTGAGTAGAAACTTTGTAGTCGTTTTTTCCGAGAAAGGGTGTGATATATATAACAAGAGTGAATGTTGTATAAAAGGAGAAGTAAGTTACAATTGTAAGAGTGAGAATGGAATTTACAAATTTAAAAGTCTTACAGAACCTGACTCAGCCCTTGCAGTGTCGATGCCAGATGACTATGAGCTTTGGCATAAGAGATTGGCACATCTTGGCATACCCAACATGAAACTGTTGAGAGATGGTATGGTGACAGGAGTAAGTTTCAATAACCCAAATATCCTTCAATGTGAACCTTGCTTAAAAGGTAAGCAAACACGAACACCTTTTAGTAAGAGCAGCACAACGAGATCATCTGAAATACTAGAGCTTATACACTCTGATATTTGTGGTCCGATGAGTACGGAATCACACGGTGGCATGAGATATTTTCTTTTGTTTATTGATGATAAAACGCGATACACCTTTGTTTATTTCTTGAAAAAGAAAAGCGAAGTTTTTTCGAAGTTAGTTGAATTTAAGTCGTTAGTAGAGAATCAAACGAATAGGAAGATAAAGAAGTTTCGGTCTGACAACGGAAAAGAATTCGTGAACAAAGATGTAAGTCAGTTATTCAAACAAAATGGGATAGTTCATCAACTAACTATTGATTATTGCCCAGAACAGAATGGAGTAGCGGAACGCGCTAATCGAACATTAGTAGAGAAAGCGAAGTGTATGTTAGAAGAAGCTGGTTTGAGCACCAAGTATTGGGCAGAGGCTATCAATACTGCAGTTTTTCTGAAGAATCGTTCACCTACGAAAGCACTTAAGGTGACCCCATTAGAAGCCTGGTCTGGACAAAAACCCGACTTAAGTGAGCTTAAAGTGTTCGGATGCAAAGCCTTCATGCATATCGACAAAGCTAATAGGAAGAAGCTTGATGCGAAGAGTAAGGAGATGATCTTCGTAGGCTATTGCATGAATTCTAAAGGATATAGACTTTGTGACCCCCACGACCATAAGCTTCGGAAATCTAGAGATGTGACATTTTTTGAGAACCAGTTCTTCAACAAAAGAGAAAGTACACCTCCAAGAGAGAATACAGTGGGAAGATTTCTGAATCTAGAGAGACAGATAAATGAAGTCCAACAGGTGTATACACAAGAGAATAGTAACTCGTCTGAGCAGTTAACTACAACAGAAACAGTTACTATTAATACAGAAGAAGATTACTTTGAAGATTGTATTACAGATTCTACAGTTAATGAAAAATCTGACATCCAAGTAGAGAGACTTGAGATTGAGACTGTAGATGTTCAGGAGGAGCAGCAACCTGAAACACAAGCAGAAAAAAGAAGATATGAGACTGTAGATGTTCAGGAGGAGCAGCCACTTGAAACACAAGCAGAAGAAAAGAGATACCCTCAACGCGAGAGAAAACCTAAGGATTACGGAGATTATTATCTTTATAAAGCCATAGAAGGACACAGTGATGATCCCTTTACTGTCGAAGAAGCTCTCAGCAGAAATGACAAGGATAAGTGGCAGGAGGCCATTGATGCTGAACTTAATGCCTTGAAGAAGAATGGCACCTGGAGTCTAGTCAAGCCGGATCAGTCCCTTAATAATTTTAATGTAATAGATTCCAAAAGGATTTTTAAAATTAAAAAGAAACCAGGGGGGAAAGAGAGATACTAGGCACGAGGCATGCAGAGAGTCGACGTTTCTGAAGAGACTTATGAATTAACCGCAAAGGAACGCCGTGCAATTGTGCTCTACAGTGACAGTCAGTCAGCAATACAAATCGCGAAGAACCTTGTTCATCACCAACGAACTAAACACATAGATGTGAGATGTCATTACATCAGAGAAGCATTGAATGATAACATTGTGAAAGTGGAGTAGGTACCTGCAGACTGAAGAGATGACTGCAGATATTTTGACGAAAGCTTTACCGAGATGCAAGAACGAGTTCTGTGTGAGCGAAATGAACTTGTGTGCTTGATGATGATGAGTGATGTAGTAATACATTTTTTTTTTTGTTGGTTGATGGTTTGAATGCTATTTTTTTTTGGTGCAGTCTTCCATTGAGGAGGAGTGTTGTAAAAGAAGGTAAGAGATTCAATGTCGACTGGCCGAACACGATGTTTTTATGTGACAGAGTTGTCATAGCGTTTTTTGTTCTTTTACTTCTTATTGTCATGGTGTAAAACTCAATTTCTATGTAATATAAAATAAATCTATTTTACATTACAAACGTGTGTTGACTACAGTAAACTTACGCCACTACTCTGCAATCTGCTATATCAACAGTAATATAAAGAAATGTCTTCTATCATACCACAGTATCATACCCGTCTCTGTGCTCTATGCTTATCATGGATGTAATAAGTGTACGTAAGTACTTAATACATCCATGATGCTTATAGAGTCGTAACAGAGAAAGAGATTATACCTCTCTCTGTCTACGAGATATAGAGTATAAATCTATGGTCGGTCTGGGTTTTCAGGTTTTCTCTTTGATTTTAAAGGGTTTTCTGAGCAATTGTAAGACAACGTACAAGTTGAATTGAGCTATTGAAAATCTATCGAGTAGTATTTTTTTATTACAAAAATCAATATTTTGCAGGCTGGGGTGGGGTAGGTTCGAAAAGGTCAATGCACAGGGTCGATGGTTTTGGGTTTACCGTGCGTTCCGTTATAGACTGAGAGCACTGTTCAGTGCTCTTTACTGTGGAGAAATCAATATCCTTCGTCATTGAGAAATCAATGAAAAAGGAAACAGAAATTCGTTCCGTTATGACTGACAGTAAACTGCCGCAGTATCTTCTAAGGAAATATATGACGTCATGTATTTAAAATATAGCTTGTTATCTGTGACAGCTGTCAGAGTGAGATATATAGGGCTCTAGCCCAGCCGAGCGATCACGTAACTTCTGCATCAATCATTGTTACAGTATCAATTGTTGTAATTGGCTGAATTTATTTCATTCTTGCTGCGTCAATGGATTATGTCCAATAGTGGAAGAGTGTTAACCAATCAGAGGTGATTGCGATGTATCAATGATTGATGCAGAAGTTACGCGATCGCTCGGCTGCTGAGCGATCGGCTAAAAATGACAGCTACAGTGTAACGATCGCAATCACCTCTGATTGGTTAACACTCTTCCACTATTGGACATAATCCTTTGACGCAACAAGAATGCCATAAATTCAGCCAATTACAACAATTGATACTGTAACAATGATTGATGCAGAAGTTACGCGATCGCTCGGCTGGTTCCTTAGTTAGCCTTCTAGTTTTCAACATTCTCTAGAATGTTGAAAATCCATCTTAATATTATCGATATTATTGGTAGGTACTAGCTACAAATGTCGATTTTATGGTTACATACTATATTATGTTTTCATTGATACTATACTATGATAATAATTTATAACTACTTGTTATAACGAAATCAAACAAAAGGGATAAATGTAGTTAAACATTTCCAAAAATGTATTTAAATTGCTATTATTTTTTCAATTACCCAAATAATAATATGAATAAAATGTTAACTAGATTTTTTAATTTAAAAGTAACAACTTATTTCGATTTAACGTATTTGTAGTGCCCATAAAATAGACTTTGGTTACGATAAAAAAAGGAACGTCATTAGTAATGTGCAGAAACCAATAAAGTATGACATTTTTCGCATACATTTTTCATACATTTTTACGATGACATAATGCTGAACTTCATAGGCGTCATTTGGATGACATCTGTCACAGGTATCAAGCTATATTTTAAATACTGTAATCGACGCTATTTTTGTACTGAAAGCACTGGCGTTTTCGTAAGGTGCTCTCAGTGCTTTGATCACGTGGTCTACTGCTGGACTGCGTTCCGTTTTAAACAGTAACCAGCTATACAGCTTACTATAAAGGAACGGCTTCGCAGTATACTAAAATATTGACGTCACACCTTACAGTGCTCGCAGTGTATTTCGGAACATACCCTTAGTTAGTCGTTCCATGGGTTTAGGCGTCACAGAGTACTTACTTATTTAGGTGTCTCTGGGTTTTGGCAAGTGCGCTGTGCGAGTGCCGCGCCGAGTTGTGACTTGTGTTCTGTGGTATACCGTATAGGTGTTCTGTGGCCGCGCCGGTATTAACTTCTTATTATTGATATTTTATTCCAATTTCCGAAATTATTAGGTATTCAAAGAAGTAATGGCTGTAAATATATTGTTGGTCACATTATTGATAATCTAAACGTGAGCTAAATATAATATGACTGTCTGTTTTCAAAAAGACTAAAAATTTTGCTTGTTTACGCGGCACTAAATTGCCCTCCAAAATGTCGGGGTAAGTTTTTAAGATGTTTTTTTAGACTGTTTGTTGATTAAATCAAAGATTTTTAATGTCATACTCATAAGCTTTTAAATAATAATGTAAAATAGCCATCTCAAAGTATATCAAAACGATTTTTTTTTACACATACCCTCAATTCATAATATCTCATTCAAATCCATAATCATTCAGTGTTGCTTTTAGTGACTCAATTTATTCTCATGGTGGCTGATCATACTAATATTATAAATGCGAAAGTGTGTTTGTTTATTGGTTTGTTGGTTTGTCCTTCAATCACGCCGCAACGGAGTAACGGATTGACGTGATTGTTGGTATGGGTATAGTTCCTCAACTACCTGGAGAGTGACATAGGCTACTTTTTATCCCGGAAAATTAAAAAAGTTCCCGCGGGAATCAAAAAACCTTACTCCATGCTGACGAAGTCGCGGGCATCAGCTAGTATTTAATAATTATTGCAACTACATCTAAACTAATATTATAAATGCAAAAGTTTGGATGGATGGATGAATTTTTGTTACTCAATCACGCCAGAATGGCTGAAATCTCGCACAGAGATAGATCATACCTGGAATAGCACATACTACTTTTTTTCCTGGAATATTAAAGAGTTAAATCTCTGGATAAAAAGAGTAAAGGCGGGAACCAAATCCTCAAAGTATGCAGTCACAAGCATCAGCTAGTTCAAGAATAAAGATTATAAATTAAGAATTAAGGTAGGTATAATGATAAGAATTATGATACATAAGACAGGTATGATGATTAGTTGTGTCGAAGGTCGATTTGGCTCAGCTATAGTATACTGGCCGCGGATTTGGACGTTCATATTTTTTTTACAGAAAACCTTGATGTGGTAAGCCTTCCACTAAAATATTTTACTCCGAATTCTAATACTTTTCGAGAAATAATTTTTTGAAAATTCGAACTTGAACCACTTTTCCCTAATTCTTACGACATTTGCCATAGATTACAGACTCATTGACGTTTAGTTGGCGTATGTTTCGTTTTACGTGGGTATTAAAATCCATTCCATGGACGTTAATGGACGTTTTTCATAATCATTCGAATAAAACATCTAGTTATATGTGTACTGATTACCGTAAAACGGAACGTGTGCGTTGGCGCCAAATTCAAATATTGGCTCAGCTTTAGAATACATACCGCGGAGTTTGGACGTTCACATATTTTTTTACAGAAAAATTCTGATGTGGTAAGCCTTGCACTAAAATATTTTATGTCGGAAACTAAATATTTTACGTCGGAAACTAATACTTTTCGAGAAATAATTTTTTGAAAATTCGCAATCTTCACCACTTTTCGCTATTTCTTACGACATTTGCCGTAGATTGTACCATAGACAAAAGACTCGTTGGCGTTTGAGTACCTAATCTGTGATTAAAATCCGTTCCATGGACGTTATTTGACGTTTTTTTCTAATCATTCGAATAAAACCATAGAAATAGGAAGACTATAGTCGTAATTCCTGTGGTAATTCCCATGGAATTATCTTTCTATTTCTATGGTAATTCCTAATTCCATGAATAAAACACAGAGTTTCAAGGTTATAAAATTAAATAAAAAGGTATAAAGGTAGGTTATTAAATGTTTATTTAGGTACTTTTGATCACAAAACCGAATCGGCACGCCCCGACTCCACGCAGTCTTGTCTGCCCTGCCCCTAGAGTGTTTTTTGTAAGCGCGAAGCCAGAAGCTCGCGTAGGAGGTCCTGAATGAAGCGAGCCTACGAGGCCGAGTGGAGCGAAGGGGGGAGGTGGCGAGCGAAGCGAGCCGGCGACCTCCGCAGCGAAACGAAGGTCGAGTAGGCGAAGCTTCATTCAGGGGCGACGAAGCGAGTCTTCTGGCGTAGCCCATTCCATTTCAGAAATTAACCTTTTCCACTACCTTAAACAAAAGATATAAGGGTAGGTTAAAGTAGGTGTAATTACAAGATATAAAGGTAATACCCCCTCCTTCTCCCTCCCTCCCACCCTCCAAGCTACTTTTACCCAATCTCCGTCATAACTATCAGTGTTAGGCAGGAAATTTGAGAACCTAACCTCAAAATTAAAAAAAATTAATATCTCGAAAACTATTAGGTTCCTACAAGTTTGGCTTGGAGGGGGAGTAGACAACCTCCCCCCCCTCCCCCTCGCCCCCCCCTCTCCCCCCCCCCCTCGCGGTATGTATACTAAAGCCCAACCCAAATATTTAAGTCATTGTTTTACGCGAAGAGCGAGCGAAGAGAGCTCGGGACTGGGGGTACTCCGACTCGGATAATTTAGGTGACGAAGACTCTTCGTGGTTATTTCCTTTTTATACCACCCAGAATAAGTCGACCGAGCCTACCTAACCTCAAAATTAAAAAAAATTCGGAAACTAATAAAATTCGGAACGTCTTACTTGGAGGGGGGGGGGGGGGGGGGTTGTGTATATCCAATCCCCCCCCCCCCTCCCCTTCCCCCTCCGTCGCGGCCAGTATAGTAAAGCCCAGCCGTCGATTTCTGTCCAAAGCCAAATTATTGGGCTATCGCCAAAACCTTCAGCCAGAGCCGTTGGTTGGTTGGTTGATGTTGTTTTGATCCACATTTCTGATATAAACCACTAAGTTTTGGAACGCCCTTCTGGAGACCGTGTTTCCTGCCAATTATGACTTGAGTACGTACCTTCAAGGCAAGAGTGAATAGGCATCTTCTAGGCAAGTGTGTTACAACCTAGATCTCATCATTGCTTTAAATAAGCATCATTGTCGTCAAGCGCAAGCATATATTGCAAGAAAAAAGGTCTGGATGATCCCCTCTATATTACCTACCTAAAATCTCTTGTGTATGTTACACTTTGTCATAGCAGTATCTTGTATTCTGATCAACGAAATTCGACTAAACTTTGAATGTAATATTGTTTTGTATTGGGCAATTCAGAAATGAAGATTGGGTAATGCACATTCAAATATGCAGAGCTGTTATTTCAATTTTACTAGAGATTAAAACAGCTCATTTTATTTTAGTAAATCATATACTATGAAGGAGATGAAAGCAATAGTGGAGTATTTGACTGAGCACAGAGCATACAGTGAAATTAAAGGGAGGAAGATGTGGATGGACCTAGCCAGTTCTAAAGTAAGTGCAATTATACTAATGTGCAAAAGTTGCATGTCTAAACCTCCTTTTTTGGAAGTCGGTTCAAAAGAGTTGTCCTGGACTCACTCACTGACTGACTCACCAAAGTCTAGCCCAAATCTTAGAAATGATATAAGTATGGGCTATCTACTTATATTACTGAACGCTTACTATATAACTTTAAGCTTTATTTACTTTATCATAGTTGTGCACTGCGTGCCTTTGAGTCTTATGACTTATCTGTGTCTGCTACAATTTCAAGCACTTTATGTCAAGTGAGTAAAGCTGAGTAAACATATTGCACTTTCCACTCCTTAGGTGAGTAAAAGATGTATGCATCCACATTTATTCAGACCCAATCTGTCAGGGTACAAGCTTAACACAATTAAAGTAGTGTGACACAAGTAAAATACCTATAGCAATAAACATAATTTGGTGTGTAATGATAGTATTGATACTTATCCTGAAGTATACTTGTAATCATTAAGTCTAGAGCTAGATAGATAAAGTGCGTCACCTCTTGTTGACTCCTGTGTAAAAACATTTGGTTAAAAGTGCTATAATTATTTTAGGTTACAAACAGAACATGGCAGAGTTTGAAGGAGACATTTTTAAAACGCATACTGCCTGATATCCACAATCCCTATTACAAGTTGACTATCACCCAGATATCTAGTTTCCGACAAGGGTAAGAATTCCATTTAGCATTAAATTATATTTGCCAGACATCCAAATGTAACTTGTCCAAAGCATCAAAGGAAAACGCTCCCTGCAATCTTCAAAAATAAAAATCTAAAAATAATAAAAAATATTCAATATTTTATCTTATTAATATTATAATTAACTATATGATGCCCGTGACTTCGTCCTCGTGGACTGAGGTTTTTGTTTCTCATGAGAACTGTATAATTCGCTATTATCCGTATACATGCCTGGTGGGAGGCTTCGGCCGTGGCTAGTTACCGCCCTACCGGCAAACACGTGCCGCCAAGCGATTTAGCGTTCCGGTACGATGCCGTGTAGAAACCGAATAGGGGTATGGGTTTAATATAACTGTCATGCCTCAACAGGTTAGCCCGCTACCATCTTAGACTGCATCATCACTTACCATCAGGTGAGATCGCAGTCAAGGGCTAACTTGTAGTGGATAAAAAAAAACATAAAAATGCAAAAGAGGGCGATTCGATCAATGTATAAACTCGGATCAAGCAAAAAATTGGCATCCTTACGGTTGCATCGCAGTACATATTATACGATAATATAATGTTTGTGAAACAAAACATTTATCCCTATAGACAAAGAGCGGATACACAAAATCTACTTACTAGAAACAGGCATAAACTAGTAATGCCGCTATATCGTCTACGCAAGGTGCGGAAATCCTTTGTGGGGTCGAGTATTACCTTCTATAATGTGGTTCCAAAAGAACTTTTGTATTTGCTGTTACACAAATTAAAAAAAGCCGTAAAAGAACATTTGTTGAGTCGAGGCTAACGAATTTCTTAATGACAAAGTTGTATGGAAGAAATCGACTTTTGAGTCCAGCTTCCCACAGGATAGTATAATAACTTACACTATTGTATTTAATTTATATACTTACATACGTAATGTAATACATATCTTGTTTTAAAAAAGAGCAAATGCTGAGTTTCTTGCTGGCTCTTCTCAGCAGAATCTTCTTTCCGAACTGGTGGTAGAGTCAAAACATACCAGTATGTCCTACATGTTTTAAATAAATAAATTGAAAATTGAAATTGAAATATATTGTATATAGCGGCACTAGCGCTTAGTAGGTAAAACTTGTGCATACTAGCGCGCGCACTAACGGGGCATTGCGGTTTGAACAGACACATGTTCAACCTAAAGCTCCGAGGCACAGATGTGTGTAGGCTCTGCTGTGAGGCTGAGCAAAAGCTTTTACACATTATCTGTTACTGCCCTGCCTTAATGCACAGTAGCCTTCTCCTAGGGAAGCACCTAGTGAATCCCGAGGAGGCAAAGAATATCCTGGCCAAGAAGCTGCTGCTGTTCCTAGCAGTATTGGCCAGGAACTTTAGATAGTGGCGATCACTATAGATCGGCAACAGTCAAAGTGGTACCGGGTCTCTTTACAGAGCCCTGCACAGCCGCATCACCAAGAAGAAAGAAGAAGATCTTATCAGAAGTATTAGCAATTATAGCGAATTAAACTTCTAGTTCCTTCATATCATGGACTTCCACAAAATAACGCCTGATTCTATCCAAAACTCTATAATTTTCTGGGATAAAAAATATGTAGTAGTATGTGTTCTTCTTCTTCTTTTAGTGCCATCTCCTATCGGAGGTTGGCAACCATTAGGGCTATCTGCACCTTGGACGCTGCTGCCCGGAATAGTGATCGGGTAGTCTTCCCGTACCATTGGCGTAGATTCTTAAGCCAAGATGTTCTTCTACGGCCAGGTGGTCTTTTGCCGGCTATTTTCCCCTGAATTATGAGCTGGAGGAGGTCGTATTTGTTATAAAGAGTAGTATGTGTAGTAAAAGTGAATTTTGTATGTTTGTAACTCTTGACTTTCACAGTTCACACAACAACAACTGAACCATTTTGACTGAAATTCTGATGGAAATAGCTTAAATATCCTTATTTATTAACACATAGGCTACATTTTATCCTGGAAAATTAAAGATTGCATCCAGGAATAAATAAAACCTTGATTAATCCAAGCGGACAAAGTCGCGCGGGCATCTTCTATTCTAAAGAGAACCTGCAAATACTCGTAGTTACTGTATTTTTATGAAAAGCTTTTTAAAAGTAAATATTTTTATATTTGTTTTCAGAAAAGATATAGAGACAAGACTAAATAACAGACTGCAAATACGATCAACAAGTAAAGACTCGACAGATGGTAAAGTCAAATTTGTTTTATTTTCATAAAAAAATAATTAACAGTATACTTACATATTATACTGTTTAATCTTTCGTAATAAATTTTAGATGTCACAGAAAAACATACACAGAAGCCTGGGAATAGTGATGACATAAATGAAGAAAAACTTGCAGGTGAGGACCCTAAACAGTCAAATCTCAGAGCATCCACAGAAACACTTGTGCTGGGAAACTGTTATGAAACTGCTGAAGATATAATGAAAGACCTGCAATCATCAACAGGAGTTGAAGAGGATAAAGAACCAGAACCAACTAAATCCATGAGGGATCTTCTAACTTATTCAGAACCCCTGACCCCCATGCTTCAAAGTGTTATTGATGATTTTGTGACAGACGACGAAGAGCCTAAAATGCAAATAGTTGAAACAGAACCAGATGAAACAACTGATAAAAACTCCGGTAACGAAAGAGAAGACAACGTTACCATCGAAATTTCTGATTCAGAGGGTAATGATATAAAAGAGGAGACGAACCATGCTAAAACTACAAATGTCGATCCCCCATCATCACCTGATAAAAATAAACATGAAATGACATCTAAAGCTAAAGAAACAGAAGTCACACCTGAAAAACCTACTGCTTTATTAAGTGCAACTAAAGATACAACTAATGAAAAGGATCGCACGGAGGTAAAAAATACTGAGGGGAATAGTGCTAAAAGTGCTTCCGAAATAACCCAAAATAATTCTGTCAGTATGACTGATACCCTCTTGCCTGGAAATCAAGAAGCTTTTGAAGATAAATTGAATACAATACCAGAAAAACGTAATCTGCGTTCTAACAAAAACACAATTCTAGAAAATGGACGAAAAAGAGCTCTCTCTCAGGATGCAGAACCTAAAACCAAAAAAAGAATTTTGTCTAAACTGAAATCAATATCAGATTCTGAAAGATCAGTTCCGACTAATGGAAATGTTTTTGAGAAATCAAAGTTTTCTACACTTAAACAATCTCTACCAGAAGAAAATAATAAAGCATCTGCAAATTTAAATAATGAAAAATGTAATGATGCGCCTATAACAGAAGAAACTGTTGAGGACTCACAAGATACTGTTATGAAAAGTTCTGCCGAAATCGAAAATCCTTGTTTGAAGAATGTAAGCTTATATGCTGAACAGTTTTCCACAGAAAAATACACTGATTCTGACACAAGCAACAATGAAGGTGACAAAAAGGTAGATAGAAATAAGGAAAATGAAAAAAAAGAAGACGAAAACAATTTAGAAAATGAGACCACAGGCAAAAATATAAAGGGTGACAATAAAAGTGGTAAGACAGGTGATGAAAATAAGAAGGGAGACAATGAAAATGGTGAGCGAAGTGATAAAATTGAGGACACAGTTAATAAAACTAAGAAGATCGGAGATAAAAAGTTGGAAGACAAAAATAAGAAAACAATTATTATAAACAGTGAGGATGCAAATGATGATTATGAAAACGCATCCAAAAATAAGAAGAAAATTGAAATCAATGAGAAAGCACAAAATGAAATTGAGATAATAGAACATAAGAGTAAGCAGAAAATTGATAATAATAACAAGACGCATGATATAAATAGGAAGAATGACAAACCAAGCTCCACGGCTGGTGAATTACCTGTACACGATAATGATGATAATGATGTTGTTATGTTAAAATCGCATTCCGATTCTGTCACCGATAGTGGTAACGAAGTGAGAAAAGGTCGGGACCGATTAGAGAGGCAACAGAGAGATAGAGCATTAGCTAATATGTTTGGATTTGCCAGCGGTAAGTAAATTTTTAGGCGGTCATTTATGTGGGCAAATGTATGTAATGCAAACTAACATGAATGTCATATTGAAGGAATGTGTAGAAACCTACGCTTAAACTACATTATTGTGTGCTAACAGGTATATTTATAATGGAATAATAGCAATTTTAGCTTCTTTTTTACATGAATATGATAAAATGAGTTTAACTTTCTGAGTTGAATACTTGTGACCAAATTAGTTTAACCACTTATTAATTTTTTATTAAATTTGATTTGAACAACACCAAACTTAGATTGTTTCTTTCTAAGTATCTTCATAGATGACAAAGCCAGCTTATTGAATTTGGTATTGAATGAAAATATGTATGTATCTATATGAATTCTGAAAATCATAAAAATATAGCCGCTTTTTCATGGTGTTGCTTTTATTGGGACTGTTGGTGAATCTTAGTGAACTTGTTATCATGTCATTATTGCCCTATACAAAGCGGCAGATGTCAAGCCATGCCTGTTAGGATATTAATATGGTAATAAAAAATGAGTAAATAAAAACTTACATATGTATTTTATTTGTGTCGTGTCTTATTGCTTTTCTTTATTGCTATCTCAATGCATGGTATCTTGCTTATTGTATTTTGATTTATCCATTAGGTATGAACAATGAGCCATAAAATAAGCCTATGAAAAAAATATTTTGATGTTTATAGGTGGTACGAGTAGAAGACAGAGAAAAGGTACAGACCGCCGTAAACGTACCACGTCACACTCTCATAAATTGTGAGTATCAATTAATGTTGTAACTTGTATGCGAATGATAATTTACATATTTTGACGACCTCCCTGGCGCAGTGTTGAGCAGTCTTAACGTGCGGAGGACCCGGGTTCGGTCCCGGCAGGGTCAATTTGGGAATTTATAATTTCTGAATTTTCCCTGTGGCCTGGTTAGTTCCATCCTACCGGCAAAGACGTGCCGCCAAGTGATTTAGCGTTCCGGTACGATGCTGTGTAGAAACCGATTAGGGGTATAGGTATATATAACTGCCATGCCCCTAACAGGCTAGCCTGCTACCAAATTAGACTGCATCATCAGTAGTGGTCGCAGTCAAGGGCTAACTTATAGTGTATTAAAAAAAACAAATTAAAAAAAAATTTAAATGTCAATGTATGGTTTTTTAACAGCGTAGACAGAGAAAGATATATAGACCAAGCTATATCCCCTTTTCACTCCCACATGAAAGAGATGCAGTGTTGGGATGTTACACAAGATAGAATGAGGAAAAATATGTTTTTTTCTATCCCTTTCTGCGTGTCACGGTTTTAGTTTCTTTTGTGCCTATTGCATACTATAGTGCTAGACGAATTATGATGTGTGGGAGGTGTTTCAAAGTTATTACCTATCCCTTTCGGTTACATGCTGACCTTAATTCTAGAGGTTAATTATTATCCTATGTTTAACAGTAACTATGGCAATATGAGCTCCGCATCGAGCGACTGGACGTCGGACACGGGATCTGAGTATGTGTCGTCGCCGCCGCGCCAGCACGCCAGAAAGGGACGGCACGCTAGGAAGTACTTGTAAGTTTACTACATTTTGACCCTTATTTACAAGTACTATACTCAATCTATTTGTTATCTAGAGATTAATTCCTTTATAATGCGGCCAATTCTGTATAACACAATCTCTAAACTAAAATAACAGCTTTAAATCTAGTGCTGTCCCTTTCCGCAGGGAGTATTATGAAAGGGTAAACTTACACTGATACATTCAAAAGTAAAGTAATATTATCCTATTAAAAAATTGCTTTCTAAATGTATTGACGGCTTACAAGTAAACACGACATTTCCAAGTACCTATTAGTTACAAAAAAAAAAAAAATAGGAGATAAAATTAAACTACTTAATTACTTACTACTCCAACTATTTTAGGATCTAGCAGGTTCATGTTCTCCAATATAACATGATTTTATCACGAAACTTAAGTAAAGAGTCAGTGAATGTGCTGTTGTAGTTTAGGTTAAGTCGATGATTTAATTTTTATGATAACTACGGTGAACGATTATAGAAAAATATAAATTGAAATACAGAAAAAGGACAGCACCTCTAAAACGTTGATAGATTTCGAACATCGAAACACTGACGTCGAGTAAAATGGGACTAAAGGTAATGGTTTTTAAGTGCTTTATTCAGTACTAGCGCTGGCTGTAGATATTTAGGCGAAATTGAAACTTAAAACTAGAGGTTTAAGGGCTATTATAATTTGGCTGTGCTCCGATGCTGGAAATCTACCAACGCGCGACGTTAGCAAGATGTGCGATTCCGTTGATAGCGTAAAGAAAACTCTTTTTTTTCTCTTAATATTCCCTTTTTTTAGGAAGCCTAGATCCGCTCCAATATTGTCACTAGAAGAGGAAGGTGGACTGTTTGTGATGTACAACAAGAAGATATACCCTGTGGTTAAAGATGGGAAAATTGTCAAAAACTATGTCACTTACACCCCGGAAGGTAAGTCTGTAGCCCTATTCCGCAAAAATCAATCAATCATTGCTACAATCTCACTAATTGTTCTGAATGGCTGAATTTTGGTTTCTTGCTGAGACAATGGATTTTAGCCATCGAAAGATTGTTATGCAGAGTTGCACGAAACAAATATAGAAATTTAATTGGTCATTAAACGAAGAGTCCATATTATGTGAATTTTTTCGTGCAACTCAGTCAATCAGATGTGATTTTTTTTTATTACACTGTCTGTAGCAATCTTTACCACAGTTCTTAATATCCATAGTTTGGACGACCTTCCAGTGCTATGGTGTGCACGGTAGACAGCAGGTTCGATTCCCCATAGAGGCAATTTGGAAATTTATTATTTCAGGCTTCGGCCGCGGCTAGTTACTTTCCTGCGGGTAAAGATGTGCCACTAAGTAATTTAGCGTTCTGATAAGGGTATGGGTTTAATAAAAACTGGCTCCTTACCAAGTTTCTCTTTTCTTTTTTAACACAATTTTTAAGTTTCAACCTGAGAACGTGTTATTTCTTACACTGTAATTAATAGTGAAATCGCAGTTAAGGATCGAAAACATCTATATAATATACTAAATTAGTGAAGTTGAGTGAAGCACCTGCAGTTAGTAATTTATACTAAGCAGTTATAGCAAATTGGATTAAAATAATGTATTAATAATGTTTTACTTTTTATTTCAGATGATTTTGATCAAGAAGAGTCTTTTTGGAAGCTGAAATATGTAGAGGAGAAGAAAAAGACTGCTGAATTAACCAAGTAAAATATATTAGAATTTATCACTACATAATAATATTATAGTCCAATTAGCCTGTCGTACGATCTGTGGATTTGGTTACTAGACATCAGGATTTGTCCTAGTATTAAAGGATTTTTAGGCAAATGTCAGGTCAATGTTTGAAAATCTTAAGGTTTTTGAGTAATCATACTAATATTATAAATGCGAAAGTGTGTTTGTTTGTTGGTTTGTCCTTCAATCACGCCGCAACGGATCGACGTGATTTTTGGTATGGGTATAATTGAGGACCTGGAGAGTGACATAATAGTTTTTATCCCGGAAAATTAAGGGGTTCCCGCGGGAATCAAAAAAACTTAAACTACGCGGATGCAATCGCGGGCATCAGCTAGTTATTAAATAAATCATTTCAAATAACGTGAAACGATAGCTACATTATATCACTTGCTATAAAGGTAAAGAAAAAAGATCTTGAGGAAACTTCCATGCCTAAGAGTTCTCCATAATGTGCTGAAAGGTCTGCCGATCCAGCGGCCAGCGTGGTGAACTATGGCCTTGACCTTTCTCATTCTGAGGCAAGACCCGAGCTCATTAATGATGATGAGTTATCAATGAAAATTATTTGACTGAAATATTGGATAGAAGCAGGCGTTACTTTGCGGAAGTCCATGATAATCAAGGAACAAGACGTAAGAATTCGCTATAATACGCCAAAGCAGACAAATCTATGTGGTACAACGTGTAGCTTGGACATTTAGCACGTGTTGTGTGGTTTTACAATCGTGCATTGTCGAGTCAACATCTGAGGATGCTCCGGTGTCGGAGTGAAACGTACGTCGAGAATAATATGGGAGATTTGTGTGTTGTGTTGTGCCGCCTGCCGGTGCGAATTGCTGGCTTACTGGGCGGTGAATATCGCAAATTACAGGCTGTACAATATTTAATTGTCTAATTTGGCGTATTATAGCGAATTAAGCTTCTTAATCCTTGATTATTATTTAACTATTTATATTAATTATTTAACTACTAGATGATGCCCGATGATGATGATGGATTAAGTTTTTTGATTGTCGTGGGAACTCTTTCCGGGATATGTCCTTCCCTGGGATACAACCTATCCCTGTACCAAATTTCATCAAAATCGGTTGAACAGATGGGCTGTGAAAGCTTAGCAGACAGACGGACGGAGAGATATATACACTTTCGCATTTATAATATTAGGATGGAATTTATATATAAATTTTTCTACAGGCTGATAAACCAGGCGAAGGAAAAGGAGCAACAAGGAGAGCCTAGTAGAGTTCCGCCGGTTCTGCCTACAACTGCACAGTGAGTTTTTTTTAGTTTATAGTGAATTTTAGTTATTTAAATGTAATATTGTAGCCTGATAAGACGTATTGGGAAACTGTCATGTCTTATCGGGTATGTCCTATCAATAAAATAAACAAATAAATAAAATAAATATTTGCGCAATTTATAAATACTAGTTGACCCTCCCCCACTTCACTTAGGTCTATTTTCTGGAAATATGTAGGGTGTGGCCTTTCATTAAATCCTAAAACTCTATGAACGGCTTGTTTTTTAAAATTATTGGATTCATGGTTAAATTAAAAATTACAAACTTTTATACTAACTTTCATCCTCTATTTTAGTTTAACAATTTTTTCGATTTTCAAAAACGGTTTTCATTATTTTAAACGAGTCTAGAGTTCTAGTTTGAACGAGTTTTTATTTTATTTTAAATGCTGTAGTCCAGGCGGACTAAGGCTGAGATCTATAGAGCAAACTTTGACTTACGAGTAGCTTAGACTTTACTTTGAGTTAAAACGAGATGGGCTTATAATTTATAATTTTATAATTTATTTATTTATTTCTCAAATTACATTGGAGCCTTAAAAACTATTGAACGATAACAACTGCGTTAGTTTGAAACTGTGTTGCAGTTGCTAAGCAAAGCTAAGCTTATGTGAGTAACATAAATCTGTCTCCTTTTAACCATGTCTTAAAGTCAAAGTTTGCTCTATAGATCTCACACTAAGTCGTGGTCAAAAGCTATACTCTGTCCCGCGTTAGGAAAATAGTGACTCATCACTCGGAAGTTTCATTACTTCATTTGTCGGGCTTGACAAAAAAGAAAGCAGATAGATTTTTAATTTCTTGCAGCTTGATTGACTGGGCCTGGTCCAGCCTGCCGAGGCTACCGTATTAAGACGTAAGTTATGTCTAAAAAGGTTTATAAAAGGTTTTTTCCCCCAGGAACAGTAATGCACTTGCTATACCAGAAACTACTATACAACCTGAACCAACACGCAATGTTCCAGGTACAGTTAACTTATTTAGTACTTTATTGCACATAAAAACAGGAAATAGATCAAAAGATAAATAAACAGTTCAAAGTTTTGCATGCAAAGGCCTTTTTACGTCACAGACAACCTTTGATGAGTTATGTTCAAAGTCATTTTTTTTATTCAAATAAACTTATACGAGTGATTTCGAATCGCTATATACATTTAAGATAAGATTAGATTAGATTAAAAGATAAAGCCGCCTTTGCACACTCGCAAACTTTTTTTCTTGGTTTGTATTTTTGTTTATGACTTAGGTTTTGTGTTTTGTTGCAATAAAGTTTTACACTACTACTTTTTATTTCAACAGAATCCGTGCCTGTGCAAAAAGTTCAAGAGCCAAATCCAACTACGGAAGAAAAAAAGACAGTGAAAATAAAATTCATCAAAAATAATGAGGTAAATATTATGGATGGGCCCTCACATAACGTTCAAGTCAATTATGCACGTAAAATTCATGTAACAAAAACAAATATAAATAGCCGGTGACTGAACGACCAATGTTGATGTCTAATTTGTATCTATACATTCTGAATGTAAATGTACAAAAATAATATGTGCCGATTTGAAAACCTGAAGGCGCGTTCATTGATAGATTAGTCCTCTCCATTGGTTAATAAACAGTTAAAATTATAATTTTGTCGTTTTTAGGGTTCCGTACCCAAAGGGTAAAAACGGGACCCTATTACTAAGACTCCGCTGTCTGTCTGTCTGTCTGTCTGTCTGTCTGTCTGTCTGTCTGTCTGTCTGTCTGTCTGTCTGTCTGTCTGTCTGTCTGTCTCCAGACTGTATCTCATAAACCGTGATAGCTAGAAAGCTGAAATTTTCACAAATGATGTATTTCCGTTGCCGCTATAACAACAAATACTAAAAATTAAAAAAATATATATATTAAGGGGGGTCCCCATACAATAAACGTGTTTTTTTCGTATTTTTTTGCTCAATATTAAAAACGGTAACAGGTAGACGGTTCAAATTTTCACAGAATATTAACTTGTATATTACCTTTCAAAATAAATAATTAAATATCAATAAAGTAAATATTAAAGGGGGGCTCCCATACAACAAACGTAATTTTTATTTTTAATACGTCATAAATCGTAAAACTTACTACAGGTTTGTACGGAACCCTCGGTGCGCGAGTCCGACTCGCACTTGGCCGGTTTTATCATTAATCGACTATTTTTCAAAACTATCATTAATTATTAGTCATCCTTTGTAGAGGACTGATAAATAGTAGTAATAATAATGACATGATATTATATGACTAACGTGGAAATAATAATGATGTTAGATAGTGATAATATTTTTATAATGTAATAATTTTTTATTGTAATGTATAATTTAATAATTGACATACTGAATTAATATAATATTGTATATGGATCATGTTATCTGAAATAAATTAAATTAAATTATCCTTCAATAAAACTTAATCTATTTAGAAATGTTTATTACCTGGCCACCACATATTGTTGTCCATATAAGTGAGCTAGAGAGTATGTTATGTATGGCAATAAAGACTTTATCTATATATCTATCTAGACAATAAGGCATTGTCCTACGTTTGCGACAAACGCGACTCGACGCGACCCGACAGCAACAAAGAAAAGCTGAACCTCCACATGGCCTTCGTTGTTGCGTAGATAAATTTGCCATTTTCTATGGCGTCGTATCGTGTCGCTCACCCGTTGTCCTAGGTGAGCGACAAACGCGGCAACGCAACGCGACGCGACTGTATCAAACAGTAGCTGACCCTTCACGTGGCCTACGTTGTCGCGTTGATACGTCTGTCATTTTCTATGGGGTCGTATCGTGTTGCGTCGCTTTCGTCGCTCACCCGTCGTCCTAGGTGAGCGACAAACGCGGCAACGCAACGCGACGCGACAGTATCAAACAGTAGCTGACCCTTCACGTGGCCTACGTTGTCGGGTTGATACGTCTGTCATTTTCTAAGGTGTCGTATCGCGTAGCGTCGCTTTCGTCGCTCACCAGTTGTCCTAGGTGAGCGACAAACGCGGCAGCACGACGCGACGCGACGTGTTTGATACTAATAGACGTGTTTGATACACAGTAGCTGACCCTTCACGTAAGGCCTACGTTATCGCGTTGATACGTCTGTCATTTTCTATGGCGTCGCATCGCGTCGCGGCGCGTGGCATCGCTTCTGTCACTTGCTTAGGATGACGGCTGAAGTCTTTGGCGACAACTTACGTCGTGTCTTAATAGGGATGATGCCTATAACAAAAAATAGTTATTTCTAACTGATTATTAAATAGAGGGTCTTCCAAAAGACCTAAAATTCATATCCTCGGTTAGTAAGCTTAATACCCGTTTTAAAAATATATATTAAAGAAAAAAAGTGCGTTGAAATTTGATGACGTCACAACTGTGAATTTCATACAACTTCCATACTAGAAGTGGGTTTTCAAGTTTGAGAAAGTTATGTATAGTTAGGTATAAGTTTGTCACAGGGAACGATGCGGCTGACGTTCTTTGTTTTGTGAGGAAAAGCCCCCAAATAAATCAGATAAAAATAAAAAAAAAGTTAGCGAAAGAGTTGCTGATTTGATTGAGTTGTCATCGTCCCTATTGTAGGAGGTGCAACTAGAAGGTCACTGGTCCCAACTCAACCCGGTTCTAGCGCACGTAGCTCAACTGTTCCAAAAGGATCCCGACCCCGTACCGCCGAGCTGTGCGAGCTCCAAAACTGGCTCACTAGCGCCGGAGCCTATTGTGGAAAGTGGGAGATCTACACCCATTGAAGGTATGAAGTATGGACTATTCATATTTTTTTAAAATCATTTAATAGCTGATGCCCGCGACTTCGTCGCCGTGGATTGAGATTGTTTGCCTTCTCTTAGTGTTATTCTGAAATTAAATTATTTATTTCACGTAGGACAACTTGTGCCACTTATGATAAGTCGTAAGAATCTACCACCGGTTTGGAAAACTGATTCTACTGAGAAGAACCGGCAAAAAAATCAGCAGTTGGTCTTTTCATAAACAGAAAAATGTTACACTTTGTATATAATAAACATACGCATACGTTACGTAACAAGTACTAAACTTCACATTCCGGACTATAATCTATCTCTGTTCCAAATTTCATCCAGATCCGTTCAGCCGTCCTCAGCGTGATTGAGTAACAAACATACATCCATCCAGCCATCCAAACTTTCCCATTTGTAATATTAGTATACATATATTTTATATATTTTTAACATCATTTTCATAATTTCAATATTCAACCCATTGCAAGCAAGTGAAGTCCTTTCGCGTGTTCGGGGATCGCTATTACTTATTTTATTAGATTTTAATATCAATGAGATGTCTCTGGGTTCCGCTTGTCATAGGCTCTATGACGTCATGAATAATCCAATAATAATAATAATAATTCATTTATTCCCAAAAAAATTCAAAAGAATTACTTAAAAGATAAAAATACATATTCCTAAAATGTTTACAATCTTTGTAATGAACTTAGAATATTTGCTTAGATTAGAAACAAATAATATCCCTTAGAACCTTAATTATTATACTATGCAATGCAGTACGATGGATAAGGTGAACAATAAAGTTTTTGAGGTCAGAGGGAGTGCTTTAGCACCCGTACTAGGAAAACCTGTGGATCCTTAACACCAACTTTTAGACCTAATACAGAATATTGGATTGTTTTACTTTTAATCTAATTTCGACTTAATCAAGTTAATTTGAATGTGTGTGCCAATATGGCGAATATACAAGTGAAATTACATCTTCCCTTTTAATACGAATGTTATAAATATAGAAGTGTGCCTATTTGTCAGTTATGTATGTGTGTAATGTAAATAAGAAATATTGTTTTCAGAGGTGGTAGAAAAAGTGAATCGGCGGGAGCAGGAGATCGCGCAAGAAATCGAGAGGTTTCACAAAGAAGAAATGAACCCTAATGAAAAGCCTCCGCAAACACAGAACAATGTAACAAAACGGTAACCAATTTACCTATTTTTTTTAATAGTTTTCTAGGGTTCCCAGGGTGTCCACGGACCTGGAAGGTCAGGGAAAGTCAGGGAAAAGTCAGGGAAGCTATTGTGGGTCAGGGAAAGTCAGGGAAATGACTTCTCTACCTGGAAAAGTCAGGGAAAACCAGGACTTTTTGATGATTGATCTTTAAAATTAATGTAAAAGTCTAAAAATGTATAGAATAAATAAAAATAATATTATCTTATCAGTCATCAGTACTTATTATATCGTCGCAGGAAAGGCAAATTTACTGAAGCTCCAAATGACCATTTCGAGAAAAAGCCGTTTTAAGTTTTTTTTTTTCGTTTTTAATTCATAACTTTTTTCCCAGCACACGAATTTCGATGACGTCAAGGTAAACTTTTATTAATTTGTCATTTTCTATGTCCAGAAGTACAAACCATAATAATTGGACTGCTGGTTTGTGATATAGTGGCGCTTAAGTAAAAATGACTTCAATTTACAGTAAAGCAAAATTTCTTAACCGCCATTTGATTCAAATATTTATAGCAATCAAAATTACTTACTCTTACTTATATAAATTGGAAAACGACAAATTTTCTGGAACTATAACAATAATGTAATGTTCGTAATCTTAAGTTACTGAAAAGACTTTTAAAAGTCTGGTTTCATCATGTTAAAACAACAACCACTCGGGCGTCCATTGAAAGTGATCGGCTCATTATGTTGAATCACTAAAAATCCTTAAAAGTAGGTTATTGTTTTTATTTTTTTCGAGTAAAAAGACAAGAGTAAAGTCTTAATTGTTTTAAATAATCTTACGTAAATTAGTAGGGCATAGAGATGGGCTTGAGCTGGGCTGCCTCCTCTTATGGTACGGTATGGTAATGGCGTGGCAATCTACCTGTGTTGAAAATTGTCACCTTGATAGTTGGACACCTTGGGAAGCCAATAACATAAATCTCTGAGTGTTTGTGAAGACTTAATTTTTGTCTCTTACAATCATTCGCAAGAGAAACATTTTTACTTTGAAAAATTACAGCTAAAAAGGTCAGGGAAAATTTTAGAAATGGTCAGGGAAAGTCAGGGAAATGTTTTGACGATTTAGAGTGGACACCCTGGTTCCGTACCTCGAGAGGAAAAAAGGACCCCTTATAGGATCACTTCGTTTGCTATCTCGACATCTGTCGACCTCCCTTGCGCAGTTATGAGCGTTGTTGTCTTAACGTGGGAGGTCCCGGATTCGATTCCCGGAAGTTCAATTTGGGAATTTATAATTTCTGAATTTTCTCTGGTCTGGTCTGGTGGGAGGCTTCGGCCGTACCTAGTTACCACCCTACCGGCAAAAGACGTACCGCTGCGTTCCGGTACGATGCCGTGTACAAAACCGACTACGGTTCTGGGTTTTAATATAAATGCCATACCTCTAACAGGTTAGCCCACTACCATCTTAGACTGCATTATCACTTACCATCAGGTGAGATTGCAATCAAGGGCTAACTTGTAGTGAAATAAAATTATCGTAAATTTATCGTCAATAGTGTTAATGAATATTTTGTATCTGTAGGTGCCAATGTAGCCAACTCCCTAACGAATCAAAGTCAGGACAACACAGACAACTGCTCCTGCCCTGAACTTGATCGACTGACAGAAATTAAATACCTTGGAGTTGTAATAGATAACCAACTTTCTTTTGTATCACATATAAATGTAATAGCAAACTGTGTTCGAAAATTGAATGAATGAATGAATGAATGAATGAATGAATGAAATACTCTTTATTGTACACCAAAATAAAAATAAAAAATAAGTACATTTAAACAACAATAAAATTAAAAAAAGAAAAATCGGTACAAATGGCGGCCTTATCGCTTTGAAGCGATCTCTTCCAGGCAACCACGTTTTATAGGAATTAAGTCTACAAAAGAACACGAGTCGAGGGTGTACGTACGATTAGGAGGAAATAGTTTCTAATTATTAATACAATATAATACTAAGTTACATATAATTATAACTATTATTATATACAATAAAATACTATAAAATCAATACCTACATACAAACATACATAAATATAATATGTATAATAAATAAATAATGTATAATAATAAATATATGTACTTACATAAATGTATGTAAATATATAAACACCTAAATACATACAATATATATTATGCCAAATAAGGGAGTAAAATAAAATAAAAGCCAGAAGACGCAATGTAAGTCAGATGAAGGATTTGAAAAGACGTAAGGTAATCTAATAATTCAGGGAGGAAGAAAGTGCGCTTTGATGAGCCTTTTAAATGCTGCTAGAGATTGCGCACGCCTAATATGAAACGGTAAGGAGTTCCATAGCCTAACAGCTTCAACGGAAAAGGATTTCGAAGAAAAAGAAGTATTATGGGAAGGAATTTTTAAAATAAGGTTATCATTAGAGCGAAGAGAGCGACCATGAGTGTCACTCAGAAACTCAAACCGCTCTTTGAGGTAAAAAGGAGTAGTTGGATTGAATAGAACACAATATAAAAGAGAAAGAATGTGAGTATCCCTGCGAAGGCGGATCGGGAGCCACTTGAGTTTTTCGCGAAATTCAGAAATGTGGTCATATTTCCTGAGTCCAAATATGAACCGTATACAAAGATTTTGAATGCGATCAAGTTTATTAAGCAACTCCTCATTTAGATTGAGATAGCAAGAATCAGCATAATCGAGAATTGGCAAGAGAAGAGACTGTGCTAGCGTTATTTTAGTTGGTATAGGTAGAAAATTTGACAATCTACGAAGAGACCCGACAGACGCAAACACCTTCCTACTCACCTCACTTACTTGCGGAGCCCAAGACAAAAATTTGTCAAAAATGATACCTAGGTTTTTAACCGTGTCACTGTATGGTACACAAGTTCCGTCAAAAATAATACTAGGTAATGTTGAAAAATCTATCCGCGTGACCAACTTTTGACTGCCTATTATTATACATTGAGTTTTTGCTGGATTTACCTTCAGGCCATATGACTTACTCCACTGCACAATAGAATTTAGATCATTATTTAATAAATCTATCGCCTCAGGTAGATCCACCAATTTAGCCTGAACATACAATTGGAGATCGTCAGCATACAGGTGGTAGTGAGAAGATAACTGGAGAGTAATAGAACTAATGAAAATTGAAAACAAGAGAGGAGACAACACGCCACCTTGTGGAACACCGGCATTAATCGTGCACCAGTTAGATAACGAATCATCAACTCGCGTCCGCTGCCGGCGACCAAACAAGTAATTATGAAACCAGTCAATCACTTCAGGAGATATGTTAAGAGAAGCTAAAATAGCTAACAAGAGATCGAAATCAACATTGTTGAATGCATTGCTAAAATCAAGTAAGGTCAACACTGTTACACGCTGATTATCCATACCGAGACGAATATCCTCAGTAATGTTGACTAAAGCAGTAGTCGTACTATGACCTGTCCGGAAACCGGATTGAAATGGATTAAACAGACTCCATCTAGATAGGAAGAGGCTCAATTGCTGATGAACAATACGTTCAAAGACTTTTGATAGGAATGGAAGTATGGAAATGGGTCGGAAGTCCGATAGTCCAGAGGGGTTAGCTTTTTTGGGAATAGGAGTAATTTGAGCCTCTTTCCAGGAAGAAGGAAAATTTCCAGTAGAAATTGAGAAATTAAAGATGGATTTAATAACAGGAGTCACTATATCGATGATAGGGATGATCATTTTACGACTAATACAGTCTGTACCAACAGCATCAGAGTTGACCTCACGAATGCTTTTCTTAACATCACTATCAGTGATCTGACTAAAAATAAAAGCAGGATCATCAGAAGTGGGTAAAGCTGAAATTCGATTTTTAGTCCGCAACTTTGTGGCATCATCAATGGCACAAGAAGTAGAGAAATGCTGATTAAGTTGGTTCAGATCAATATTTAAGGAGCTTTTATCCTGACGTGCTTTCCCAACTCCAAGAGATTTAAGAAACTTCCATACTCGACCAGAATCATCTTCTTCAAGTATGGATTTATGGATATGGCGTCGTTGTTTATCCCTACACAACCTGTTGCAACGATTCCGAATATTTTTATATTTTTCCCTATTCTCATCAGAGTTATTAGATTTATATTTAGCTTTTGCAGTGTTTTTTTTTTTGCTGCAATTTTTTTACCTCCTCAGAAAGCCAGGGAGCAGGAAGATGCTTAAGTCGAACTGGCCGAATTGGAGCATGTACATCATAAAGTTGCGTTAGCAGTGAATTGAAGCTTTCCACCCTATCATCGATGCTAGCTGATTGCAATTTTTAAAAATGTTAGCCACATAGCTGATCCCAAAATCTTGAAAGTCATGTATATGGCACTCTGTCAGTCCATTGTGTTATACTGCATTGAAACATGGGGAGGAATTGCTAAAACAAATCTACTGCCACTAGAAAGGGCCCAACGTGCCGTTTTGAAAGTCATGTTAAAACTACCCAAGAGATTCCCTACATCTGTCTTGTATGCTCAAGCCCAAGTCCTGACGGTCAGACAGCTTTATATTTTACGTGTAATACTAAATCAACATGGCTCATCTGAACAACTAGTATTTGACCGACGTAACAAGCGACGTAAATTTAAAATTTTTAATATTCCGCGTTTCCGCACTCGTTTTGCTCAACGATTCCAATGCTATTTGGGGAAGACGTTATACAACTCTTTAAATAAAACACTTTCAATATATGAAACTAGCTGATGCCCGCGACTTCGTCCGCGTGGTTTAAGTTTTTTTCCCCACCGGCACTCCTTAATTTTCTGGTTTAAAAAGTAGCCTGTCACTCTCCAGGTCCTCATATACTCATCATCCTATACTCATGCAATCACGTTGATCCGTTGCACTGTTGCGGCGTGATTGAAGGACAAACGCTATATTTCACCCCTTTGGGGGTTGAATTTTCAAAAATGGTGAAACACGTACTATTGCATATCTAACTGAAAGCCCAAATGCTAAGTTTCATGTCTATAACTTGAGAAATGAAGGACTTTCATACAAACTTTCAACCCCTATTTTACCCTCTTAGGGTTGGAATTTTCAAAAATCCTTTCTTAACGGATGCCTACGTTATAATAGCTATCTGAGTGCAAAATTTCAGCCCGATCCGACCAGTGGTTAGAGCTGTGCGTTGATAGATCAGTCAGTCAGTCACCTTTGCCTTTTATATTTTTAGATGAATAAATTTAATTGCAAAAATACTGTCACTAAATATTTACAAAGTCTAAGTTATGATGAGACAGAAAACTTATTTTAACGAATCAGTTGAACGAACACAGTTTTATATTAACAAAAATCTATTTTACACACACACACACACACCTACTCCAATAGTTCACACACCTTTGCATGTTAAATAATTAAATAAATCTAAAATCTAAAATATATTGTAACTTTTGTCACTCTTTTTCTAGGAGGGAAAGTCACTGCAGCCTAAACCACAGGGTAACCTACATTAGGTTGCAGAGACCGACCATACATTGTATTTGTAGACCTAAGCCTTACTTTTGTAAATTTTTGTGAAATAAATCATTTATTTATTTATTTAAAAAAAAAGTTATTAAAGCAACACTTTTTAAGCTTTACTAATATTATAAAGAGGTAAAGTTTGTGACGTTGTAAGGGGTAATCTATGGATCTACTGAACCGATTTTGAAAATTCTAGTACCAATAGAAAGCCACTTTATTATTGAGTGTCATAGGCTATAATATATTAACCCGAAATCTAGGGAGTTTTCGTGGGAATTTAAAAAACTTATTTCACGTGGACGAAGTCGCGGGCATCTGCTAGTATTGTATACGAACGTTACCCAGAAGAGTTAATTAGTATTTTTAAATTACTGATTCCTTATTCCAGCAAAGGAAGACCGAGAAAAACTTCTCCGGCTGTGCCTCCCAGTCCAGCGAAGATGGCTAAACTCGACGCTGAAGTCACAGAGGAAAAAGAAATCACAGAAACGATGCAAAATGTGCCACAAGAGGAAAATATAATTACAGTAACTACACGCAGGACCCGGACACCAAGAAAGTTGCTTGCAGGTTTGTGAGACCTACTACTACTATATACTTTTCAATACACTTGCTCGAAAAATGCACTTACAGAGGCAGTAAGAACAGGGCTTGTAAGTTAAATTTACTGCCCTCGTGCTTTTTTTTTGCAGAATTTACTGCCCTCGTGCAGTAAATTTGTAGTTTTTTTTAATTTTTATAAAAAAGAGCTAGAACCTAGAGCCATGAAGCCAATTAAAAAAAAAACGCAATTACAACAACGCGCCGTAGATACAATCTTTAATCTGTGCGCGCTATTTTTAAAAGTTTCATTGAGTTTTTCTTATAAATTATTAAATAATATGAGTGGTTTAAGTGTTGTGGAATAAGAAAAATTAAATCAACAATTAGGTATTTTAGATGTGAGATAAAAATCGCGCTATTAATAGCCGCCAAAAATCTCGAAATAAGTACGGGCGTGAGAAACCATTTTCTAGTGAGTACCTTGTACCTACCTACTCGAGTTTTATTTTCAAGTTTTCTCACAAATGTATTGAAAAATATCGTATGATACACGGGCGTTAAGGTTTTAACAAACTCGTGACGATGGTCAGCCCTCGACTGGCGTCATCGGGCTGACATTAGTCAACTCGTATGTAAAAACCTATTTACCGCCCTTATATCACAAACTACTATTATGACTTTTATACTTACTGTTTTAGGGTTTAAACTGCCTCGTTGGTCTAGTGGTTACCACGTTCGACTGCGGCCGACGAGGTCCCGGGTTCGAGTCCCGGATCGGGCCATAATTAAGTGTTGGGTTTTTCTGACTAGAAATTCTCAGTACTTGTCCGGAGTTAGGAAGTTGGCGGTGTTTCACCCCCGTGCCTCGGAGAGCACGTTAAGCCGTCGGTCCCGGTAATTATCACTAACATGATAATAGTCGTTAATGCCCGCCAACCCGCATTGGAGCAGTGTGGTGGGTCTAAGCTCTTATTCGCTCTCTCCTATGAGAGTGGAGGCCTGTGCCCGGCAGTGGGACATTAATGGGCTATAGTGGTTTTAGGGTTTTACCCAATATTGTGTGCTATTTTTTCGGTGATGTAACTGTATAAGCATAACTCTTTCTTCTTTCTAGTTTTTTTTTAAATAAACATTATTATACAAAGTGCTTTACAATCTTAAATCGTTAAAATGTACAACTCCATTCTTACGAAAAGTTCTTAAGTTCGTAACGCCACATTTAAGACCCGATGAATATCTCTAATGATGGAGGATGAAACTTAACATAACCCTTAAATTGATCTTAGTAAAAGTTTACTTAACAATAGACTTACAACTGCATCCATACTGATATTATAAATGCGAAAGTGAGTCTCTCTGTCTGCTCTGCTTTCTCTGCCTTCTGTTCAACCTATTTTGACCAATTGGTACAGGTTTTGTCCGAGGAAGGTTAAGTTTATGCTCATACATATACTTGTTTATCCCGGAAAAATGATGTTCCTGTACGAATTAATAAAATCCTTCATCCACGCGAATGTAGTAGCAGTCATCCAGTAACAAATAATTCCAATCCATACTATAACATATTAAAGTCTTATGTATTCTTTATCATATATCAGCTTTCCGAACCGGCGCGGTGGTAGATTCTTACGACTTATCATAAGTGGCACAAGTTGTACTACGTGAAATAAATCATTTCATTCCATTTGATACTAGCTGATGCCCGCGACTTCGTCCGCGTGGTTTAAGTTTTTTGTTATTCCACATTATTCCAGTTTTTTGTTATTTGGAATAACAAAAAACTTAAACCATATCCTTAAATATCCAGGATAAAAAGTAGCCTATGTTACTCATGCCAAAAATCACGTCAATCCGTTGCTCCGTTGCGGCGTGATTGAAGGACAAACCAACAACCAAACACACTTTCGCATTTATAATATTAGTATGATTATTATTTTTTACAGAAGCAGTTAACCAAAATAATGTAGTGAGAACAAGGAGGAGCACGTCAATAAAATCTCTCGAAAAGTCGGTCGATAATACGAAGCAAACTGAAGCCAATGACCCGGACGCCGATATCCGATACAAATTCCCCTCCCCGCCCCCCGCCAGCCGGAAATCTTACGCTAACAAGACAAAAACAAACGCAGCGGCGAAAAATACTAGTCCAAGAAATACTAAAAGGTAGTGAGTAGATTTCAATTTTGTATAATCGATGTTTTAAGCTAACCGAGATCGCACATTATAGTAAGCGTCGAATAAACTTGGAATGTTTTAAAGTTTTTTTTTACACTACATATCGGCCTAAAATTATGACGACAAAAACAATATCAAAATCTGGCAATTTTTTGCAATAGACTTCCTTTCATGACGATTCAATAAAAAGTTATTTATATTTTTTATCCTGTTATATTTTAAATGAATTTATATTTTAATTAGCGTTGTATCGCAATTTTTCATTAGGTTTTAAAAATACGAATGACGTACACGCTTCTAGTAAACCGAAAATAACGACTTTAGCACGATCTGTATTTAATCGATGCATACAGCGCTTCCTCTAATGTGCTATCTGGAAATACAGTACATATTTATGTCAAATATTTTAAGACAAGCAAATATGAATCGGTTGGATTTCAAATGATTGTGTGATGAAAAAAGTTTTCGCTCGGGACTCTGGCCGAATGTACTAACGAAATTGAGCCTTACACAGTTTAGGTTCATTATACTTTGACGTTGGGTATAAGGCGCCAGACACGAAACTAGCGTCGGCCGAGCGACGGCGACAGCGGGCGATGGAATCCGAGAGCTGGCGACGAATTTCGGGAAGGTCCTTTAGGCAAGCTGAAATTGTGGAAATATATAATTTCGTTCATTGGCGAATCCAGTTCTGCCAGTCTGGTAGACCGTTTGCGGTTATTTCACTACTGCGCAGCATATAACATTTGCAAAAAAAAATCGGAAGAAACACTTTTTTGGCAACTTGATTTTTTTATCTTTAAATTTTATACTTATAGAATTCGAAAAAATAAATCCCAGACGTTTTGGTCGGTTATAAAGTATTACCAGACCTCTTTCAAATTGTTCCCGAAATTCGTCGCCAGCTCGCCGACTAATCGCATCGCCCCGCTACCGCCGTCGCCCCGCTACCGCTAGTTTCGTGCCCGTACACTAAGGACGATATTCTAAATCTATCAAAGTGTACCAGATGTGTCAACTCGTTCTATTCTACAGGGCTTTTATAAATCAACCGGTTCAGATGCTCGATGTAAGTTTAATATTAGGTCATAAACATAAATCACTGTTTACCAAAACCCTTTTATATTTTATCAAGTTTAAAAGTATTTCTCTCGTGACTGTTTTGATGAAATTTAGGCATTTAAATAAAATTTTCTTTGTTTTACTAACTTTAAATTAGGTCTATTACACTGAGCTAATTCGAGAAACGCGATTTTAAATATTTTTTTAACGTTTTTATCCTTCTATACACTTTTATCAATCGAAATTTTACAATGTTTTATCTAATTATACACTAATAAAATGACGATTTTTCAAACTATTACACTTTTTACCTTCATTTACTTGCATGAAACCACAAAATGCACGTTTTTTCTTCTTTTTATCAACCAAAATATAATGTTATGTTAAAAAAATATATGTTTAACTTTGTTAAATTTTATTTTAGTTATATCTATAAATTAGCTCTGTGTAAAATGTATACAAAATAGTGAAGTGATAATAAATTTGTATAAAACAAGAAATGTTCACAATCTTGTAGCAAGTCTGTCGAACTGTGTACAAATCACGGATATTCATGTCACTTATTACTTTGTATATTTTCTCATTATCACTTTCTATTTAAATGTGAAAATTATTTAATATTTTGTTAATGCAGTAGTTAAAGGAGCTAAATAGATTTTTACTATCCCCATTGTATGGGAGCAGGTCCTACAAATAAATATATAAATAATAAAATATGCTTTTTATTTATAAACACAAACCTTAGATTTAATCTATCAATATAGGCATAATTAATAATAATGGATATTATAATATTATATTTATCATACATTGCTTAGAAAATATGTCACATAATGATTATAACAGCTTATTGTTATACTGAGACTGTTTTTATAATATACCAATTCATTTAATGTGTTTTAGGCAGCTTATTTTTTGGTATTTATTTTTGTGTGTATTATAATATTATTTTGTGAACCTGCTTCCATCATTTGTGCACGGGCTCTTGTCTTGCTTGTATCACTTGCACTTTAGCTTCTGCGTTTTGTTGCACGTATTTTCAGTTGCTTTATAGTTTTTTTTTTAATTCACAATAGCACCACGAACCTGCGCTCGTCGCCTGACAACAAATTCTTCGATTCCATAGAAAGTACGCAGGGATACCAAGACTCTGACATTAGTCCCACAAGCATTTGTAGTAAAAAAAGAAGAAAAACAAGCTTATCATTCACGACTCATAGAAAGCGATACACAACACGCTATCGTCACAGAAACCACCATTCTAACGATCTCATCACGAGTGATTCCAGTAATTCATTCCAAAGTTCCCGTATAAAAACTATGAATTTCCAAAATTCAACTATTACATCTGAGATATACAGATCGGAATCCTATAGATTACTAATGAATAACGGTCCGAAACCTAGGAATACCTCAAAATTGGACAGAATTGTAGAGGCTAGTCTTGCTTCAAGAGATTTTGAAATGAATATGGAAGCTTGCCATGAAATTGCTACAAATGGCGATATTGATTTACATAATAAAGAAAACACGGAGTTACTCCGAGCTAACACCGAGGATACTTCGAGCAACATTTCCTTGCCCACATCTCCAGTTCTGTCCATCGTTGAAAACATATCGATCAGTAAGACTTTATTGAGTAGTATGGATTTTGAAGATTATCCCAGTGATGATAAACAAGAAAATGAAAATGGTACTAAACAAATAACGTTGAACGCTCTAATGACACCAGATGTTGACGTAACCATGCCTTTAATGGAACAGGAGTGTGGAATTGAGAAAAGTCGCCAAGATGGGAAAGCGTACCATTACAACATGAGCATTTCCAAAACTGATACCGCAATATCTGAATCGTTATTGAATAATATTGACACAGTTAACATACAAGATCCATCTTTGACCGAAACTTTAAATGTTAAGCTCAAAAATTTACTTTTAGAAAGCGCTAATAAACTATTAAGTGATAAGAATACAGTTAAAAATGGCCCAGACGTAGAATTCAAAGATAAACCAGGCCCTAAAAAGACTAACTCTAAGAAACGAAGTTCCACGCCTCGTAAACGACAAACTAAAAGGAAACAATCACTAACAAACGTCGAACCTGGTATTATTGAAGAGCATGTCGAATCTTGCTCACGTGCTGGTCCAAAGGCATGTCCACCCATTATACTAGTTTCCGAACACAATGGCGATGAAATGATCACACCCAATGAAGCTGAATTCACCCAAACTCTTACGATAAGACCTACAAGAGGGAGAAAAAAAAAGGATGTAATCAAAGTAAAAATTACTAAGCCAAAGTCGAAAATCCAAGATAAATATAAACAGAATAACAAGACTAACTTCACCGATAGCGGCATAAATGATACAGAATCTGAAATCCAAATATTACAGATTTCAGACGACAGTGTGGATCTTATTCACAATCATTCCGACACTTGCCTTAACGCACACGAATGTATGGGAGACAGTGTCAAAATCTTAGAAAATCCGGCTGATTCGATAATATCGCTGGACTCGAATACTGCTCACTCCGATATAATTGTACGACATCACACCGTAGGGAACATATCTGACAACCAGGAGTTATTCAGCACTGATGCCCAGGATGGCTCTGATGTGGTTAAAGGTACTTCTCATTTTATTGCTTCAAAACTTGAATAGCTCAAACTACCTATAATTTTTTTAACTTTTCAATAAAAGATTTAAAACCTCAACAGATTATCATCTTTTAAACATCAACGTTATCTTTTACAGAATTTGATTTTGTGGAGCCAAGGTACCTTATCAGTGCAACCACAGTCTATCACACACCCATCGGAACCCAGTCTTCTCCCAACAGTTTAATGACAGATGACTTATCTGACGAAATCCCTGAAGAGCCAGTCCGTAACACAGACTGGTATTTATATACTGAAGACGAATATTCTAATACCAACTGTTACAATAATAATAAAAATTCGGAAGCGGCTGGGTATGGCGCTCAATTGGAACAAATTTTCCCCCTAACATGCGCTGTACCTGACCTATCTACTATTACAGAGATGTCTAGAGAAAATGGAGATAGCAAGAAATTTTCTGATGACACTAATACTAGAGTCGCTTTCAATTCGCCAAGTTTATTTGATTAGGCATTCTTAAAATAATTTAATTGGTGCTGTGCATTAAATACCTACTAATTATTAATTAAATATCAAGTCAATAAATTCTATTAAATATGTGACTGAAATTGACAATTTTGTTTTAAATTAGGAAATTGGGTATTTTACTAGGTACTATTCAAATAAATTATTTTCTAGTGATTATTAATAGAGGATCTCCCAAAAGTAATATCCACGTACCCAGTTAGTTTTATGTTGATTAACCATTTCAAACAATCGATTAATTAAAGTAAAAAAGTGCGTCAAACTTTAATGACGTCACATTTCAGAATTTCATATAAATCCCATACTTAGGACGCGTTTTGACGTATGAAAATAGCTGCTGATTTGACCTGGATTTGACTTTGTCAAATGCCCAGTGGCACTTAACTAATGCAAAAAAACAGCGTCTCAATCGGCTCAGTACTTTATCAGAAAAATGGTAACATATTATATATAAAAATAAAAATCACGATTGCAGCACAGCTTGGTGGACTATGGCCCTAGAACATATCTAAGAACCTTGTCAGAAGTTATGCATATCTAATGCATTAAACGCATATTAATCGGTCCAGTAGTTTTTTTAAAATGGTAACAAAAAATTGCACAAACATGCAAACATACAAACGCACAACCTCTTAGGGCAAACACATATATACCGTCTCCGTTCCGTCGTGGTTAAAAATAAAATAAAAACAAAAAAACTAGTGTGCTTGAGACCACACGACTGAAGAAAAGCTTTTTTAGCTCCATCTGTATGTATGTATTATATTATATAATATATGCACTATGAGAGAAAGAAAGAAAGAAAATGTGTGCTCGCACCTCTCTTGCCCCTACAGTAATATACGAAACGTAATTCTCTCTTTCTATCTTCACTAACTTATATATCCCTCTCAACTTCCGTTCGCCTCGCCCGCGTAACGCTCTCGTCACACATTCGCCATCCACTCCCCAAGTCAAGCGTGCGTAATGAAGTTTTACTTCAAAAACTAAACATTGTATAACAACGGGCCAGATAAGTTGGTGGGACTGTATAATATAATAATATGTGACGGACGCCAAACTTCTTGAATTCTAGTTTGCGCCAGCTGCCAGCACATTTAAGCACAACTTCGTCTGCGTTTAAAATAGCTGAGTTCCTGTGGACATAATCAAACTCTGGCGACATCACGATCAAATCACTTGCCCAAACTTGATAAGCCTCTTGTAAGTTATCGAGGAGTTATTAGTTTTTAACCGACTTCCAAAAAACGAGGAGGTTCTCAATTCGGCACGTATGTTTTTTTTTTTTTTAATGTATGTCGGTGCATATCTCCGTGGTTACTTAACCGATTTGATTTTTTTTTTTTCATTGGTTAGAGGAAGCTTCCGAGGTGGTCCCATAAAAAATTCTGACTCCAAATCTTCAATCCTGATGCTGTAGGTGTACCAAACTACATGAAATCCTTAAAACTAGGGAGTTAGGAAATTTTGATGGTGAATTCATATAGTAGGTATCAAGTCATGTGTATACGCTTCAACTCTGAGTCCCAACTCCTCAACCCTGATGCTGCAGAGTACAGAACTCCTTAACAATAGCGATTTAGGATTTTTCTATGGTGAATTCATATTGTAGGTGTCAAGCAACGACTTTATACTTAAACCCAAGTCCCAATTCCTCAACCCTGATGCTGCAAGGTACAGAACTCCTTAATCATAGTGATTTAGGATTTTTTAATGATGAATTCATATTGTAGGTGTCAAGCAACGACTTTATGCTTAAACCCAAGTCCCAATTCCTCAACCCTGATGCTTCAGGATACAGAACTCCTTAAACAGTGATTTAGGATTTTTTAATGGTGTATTCATATTGTAGGTGTCAAGCAACTACTTCAAACTTTAACCCAAGTCCCAACTCCTCAAACTCTGATGCTGCAGGGTACTGCACTCCTAAGCCGTGGGGATTTAGAGTACCTACACTAAAAAGTTAAAAATAAAAATTATTTCCAAAAAACCGACTTCCAAAGCCACTGTAAAGTAAAAAATAATTTTGATTTCTACACACTATGTTGAAGTCGGGCGAGCCTGACGCGTCAACTTTGCCTATCTTTGTTAAAGGTACTCGCAAGAATTTTTATATCCACTTTTATCTATACGATCGAGTCAATGACGATGCAGCATCTACAACTAAGAATAACAATAAATTATTATTCGAAGATCATCAACTAACTATTTACGATAATTCATTGGGTACGAACTGTAAACGTACTTATCTAATTCTATGTTGTAAACCAACGAGTCAATTGGACAAACGGTTTGGCGGTAGTAGTTAATATAAAATATCCCTTCACTGGTTGGGAAAAGCACCGATTATCCATACTAATATTATAAATGCGAAAGTGTATCTGTCTGTCTGTCTGCCTGCTACGCTTTCACGGTCCATCTGTTCAACCGATTTTGATGAAATTTGGTATAGGGATAGTTTGGCTCCCGGGGAAGGACATAGGCTATTTTTATTATTAACGATAATCATAGAATAATATTTTCGTCCTTTATTTAATTACTAGGTGATGCCCGCGACGATTAAGTTTATTGATTCCCACCGGAACTCCTTAATTTTCCGGGATAAAAAGTAGCCTGTACTTAAGTGTTATTCCAAAATATCTCTGTACCTCATTCAGATCCATTCAGCCGTTCTGATTAATTGAGTGAGTAACAAACATACATCCAAACTTTCGCATTTCTAATATTAGTATGGATGCTTGGTTGGATCAAACTTAATAAAACAGGCCTCAGCCAGGCCAGGCCCTCAATAGGGCGCATTCCTGTTTCGCAGCGCGGCGGCGCTGTTTCTATTGAGCTCGAAAAGATAGAATCCAGAGCCGTGAACTCTCCTTGAGCATGTAGAGAGTAATATTTTTGCTCTGTGGTCGTAAAGCAAAAGTTGGTAGGCTTTTAGCTTGGAGGAAGGAATTACGACGCTTTTAGGTACCTCGAGGTACCTATTCATGTGCCAACTGCCAACTCACAGAGTACAATATATATACTGGTATGCCAACTCTAAAAAAACACAACTCGAGTTGAAATTCAGGTAATTCGCAATTAAATTCGAGTTAGCAGGAAGAAACTAAAGTTTAGTTATTTTAAATAACAAATATGTAAATCTACTAGATTACTTTTGCTGGCTTTGTTAACTGCCTCAATCAATTGTTGCAATAAGAAATTTCATTCAATTATAATACTTAGGTACTACTTTATTAGAATATTATTTAACTCATTACCAAGATAATATATCATATAAAAAGTGAAACATTTTCTGAATAAATAGAAAAAATACAATGCTGAAGTCAAAAAACTAAAAAAAAATAACATCATATTATTGTGTGATAGGTATATATGATTAAGGTCTTAAAAGTATTAAAATATTGCACTTTGAGTGCCAAAATATATAAAAATAATTCTATTCAGCCCACAGATTCAGCCCAAACACGAGTTAAGGAGAATCGTATATTCAATGTACTCTGTGCAGTAATCACTATAGTCTATGGTAATCACTAATCACTCGGGCTGTGTTCCGAAATACACTGCGAGCACTGTAAGGTGTGACGTCACTTTAGTACACTGCGAAGCCGTTCCTTTATAGTTAGGTATACTGGATACTGCTTTTAACGGAACGCTGTCAGCACTGAGACAAACAATGAGAGCACCTTACCTCGAAAACGCCAGTGCTCACAGTACAAAGATGGCGTCGATTAATGACGTCATAATATATTTCCCTAGGATACTGTAGCAGTTTACTGTCAGTTATAACGGAACGAATTTCTCCACAGTAAGAGCACTGAACAGTGCTCGCAGTCTATAACGGAACACAGCCTCGATATTATAGTCTCTGACCACAGAGTTATAAAGTAATATGTCTATGTCTCTGACAGAGACTATATCAAAGACTGTAATCAAAGAGTAGAGGACTAGGTAACAGAACGTAAAAAACACTGACCAATCACCAAGAAAGTCAGAAGCAAGTCAGAAGAAAAAAACTGAAACAAACAAAAATATATTGGTTCATTTTCCTTTTTTTAAAATGATCCCTCGATTTGGACTTTTAAAACCTTTACGTGCCATTTGTTTTAATATGGTTTTTAAAATTTAGTGATCATTTAATTAAATAGCAAAATGTGCCGATTTTTGCCACTTAGGGTTTCTGTCAAAGATTCCATAGTTTTAATCCTTTTAGTTATTTTCAATACAATTCATATGACCGACTTGGGTAATTATTGTATTTTTTACTTCTCAAAACTGTTCCTCGGGTTGGTACTAAAATGACTGCCCTAGAGCGTCTTCATCATGTTGCCCCTCTATAACTTATAAATACATTTAAATCTTTAAATCTAATACTCACTTGACTCACAGACATTGAAACAAACTTATTTATGAGTACATATTATATAAATTGGTGTGATGTAGTAAAAAAAATTAATAACAATATTTTACAGCAAAGAATGATATGGATATCCACAGCAAGCAAAGCAAGGTCAAGGATGACAGTAACAACAATATAGTGAACTTCAAAAGCAATGAAGACTTGAAGAACTGCCCTATGAAGCAGGGCAATACGTCTGATTGCTCCACACTGAACTATCCTTGTATTGCTTGTGATAGGGGCTGGGATTGTGTGTATGGGGCGGATACAAACTACACTTGTAGGGTGAACGCCAATGTTGTATGTAATGTAAGTTAATTTTGGTTTAAGTAATAGTTTTTAGTATAACTTTCTTAGCCCTAGCATTTTTACCAAGACAGGTTACTTATTATAGGTCAAAATAATATAAATTCAATCAAAACTAAGTGGAATAATCCATGACTAAATCTTATATTGGTGGTGCCATTAGGTGCTAATTGTCGTGGATTACAAATACACAAAGGTCTCTGAGCTGAAAAGCTGGAAAATGTAATAAGATGTATTAGAACTCTGACTGAGAAGATGAACGTTTGTTGATGGGCAACAGCCTAAGGCTGTGGCCCATTTGTCCTGCCCTGTCTCTAGTATGTTCTTGCCCTTACTTATGACTTATCTTTACATTCTCACCTAACACTATGAACAGACTATTGCTCAGTAGTGGGCTGGTGAGGGCTTGATAATAATAATAATTTAAAACCTTTATAATAGAAATAAATAATTCATGTTTGTTTATGTTCAGGGCTTAAGAACATTTAACAGAACAGCAATGTGTCGTGTCTGTTACCAAACTGAGAAGTGGGAGCACAGATGTGATCAGAAAGCTAACTGCAACTCCTTGGCTTCACCCACAAAGTATTATTTGTAAGTTTTTTATGCGGAATAACTTTTTGAAGGGAAAACTTCTTTAGCCCTGTTGAGCACTTTTTGGTAGTGGGTAAACTTGTGGATTCGCGTCACCGACTCCTCGCGTTGTTACGAAGACAAAAGCTCTTAAATATAAATATACTACATTCGTAATTAAACTTGAATGCCTTAGTTTTAAGGTTTATTTTAAATTTTTTTTTGGATTGAAAGGTTATTCCTACCTTTTCTCTGATGACAGAACGTCTTAAAAATTAATATTTTGAATTTTCCAATCATAATGTAGATTTATGTGTTAATCTTAAGGCGCATAACTAACTGAAGTTGTTGCTAATATAGTACCTTTTTCTACATTTCCCAGTCAGAAACAAAAATGTTTATGTGTGTGCAAATTGGGACATTTTTGCGATAATTTTTGTTTGTGACCCTGTTTCTAGTTCATTCTATTTCAATGCTTAAAACTTAGGCATTAAATTTTAATTAACTGCTGGTAAACGCCAACACAAAACGCCTTAAGAGATGGCATGTACTGGATTTGGATGAGAGATAAACTTCCTCGATGACAATATAACCTAGGGGAGGATATTCAATGGAATACCCCTCAATATATAACTAGCAAACCAATTCCTAAGATCTGATTATGGCTAGAAAGCCGATGGCAGATAGTTGAAATGCCAAAAAAAATAAAATTTTAAGTTTAATTACGAATGTAGTATATTAATTACATTTAAGACCTTTTGTCATCGTAACAACGTGAACATGTCGGTGTTCGCGAGCATATCGGCACAGTAAACAGATACAACCAGTATGGAAACTACCTAGAAAAATTTGAAACAGCTCACTCGCACAAACATGCGCATCGACGAGACCCATAAGCACTCGTCGCAGTGCCGTCAGTACTGAGTGCCGCGTCATGATGTGTCGTGGATGCGTGTAGGTATGTGTGAGTGAGCTATTTCGAACGTTTCTAGGTAGTTTCCATACTGGTTGTACGAGTATCTACTGTGATATCGGTGTTCGCGAGCATGTCGGTGTTCGCGAGCATTTCGGTGACGCGAATCCGGTAACGCGAATCCACAAGTTTACCCCCTACCTAAAGTGCTCAACGCGGCTAAAGAAGTCTTCACTTCAAATACAATGCAGGTGCTAACTTGTAATATTATTCAAGAGTAAAAAAAGCCCCCTTATTCCCTGTAGTTCTGTTGACAAAACTACTGTTATACAAGATTGTTACCTTATTTCAGAACCAACTGCACAGTGTCAGACGACGTTGTATGCCTGGGAAAGCGAAAGTTTCTGAAGAAAATACGTTGTTCTTGGACATCTGGTACGAGATGGGGCACAGCCCTTATATTAGCGCTCACCCTCGGCGGTTTCGGCGCCGACAGATTTTACCTCGGCCATTGGCAGGAGGGGATTGGAAAACTATTCAGCTTTGGAGGCTTGGGAGTTTGGACGTTGGTTGATGCACTACTTATTGGCATACACCATCTCGGTCCTGCCGATGGATCTGTCTTTATTTAAGCTCATAGTATTAGTATAATGTAAATTAGTTTAAACGTTAAAATAATGTAATAAATTATTTATTTCTTAATGTAATAAAAAATATAGACAGTTTGTTGTGTATTTAATTATATTACTAGCCCCGTATAATCGTAGATTACTAGATGATGCCCGCGACTTTGTTCGCGTGGATTAATTTCTGGGGCAATACCTTAATTTTCCGGGATAAAAAATAGCCTACGTCCTTCCCCGTAATGTAACCTGCCTTATAGTAAAATTTTGCCTGGTGGGAGGCTTCGGCCGTGGCTGGTTACCACCCTACCGGCAAAGACGTGCCGCCAAGCGATTTAGCGTTCCGGTACGATGCCGTGTAGAAACCGAATAGAGGTATGGGTTTAATATAACTGCCATGCCCCTAACAGGTTAGCCCGCTACCATCTTAGACTGCATCATCACTTAGGTGAGATCGCAGTCAAGGGCTAACTTGTAGTGGAAAAAAAAAAAAAAAAAAAAAAGCAAATACATACATTTATGATGGTCTCGCTTTGAGGAGCGCAGCGGATGATAAATCTATGAGTAAATATAAGTCCATGCTTTATAAAGATACCAATTAATAAGCCGTTAAAGCGTAGCAGACAGACGGACAATATTAGTATGGAATATGGATTATTGACTACAATATAAAGTACCAAATAATCAAATAAATATTATAAATGCGAAAGTTTGGATGGATGTATGGATGTTTGTTACTCAATCACGCTCCAACGGATCTGGATGAAATTTGGCAAAGAGATAGATTATAGTCTGGAATAGCATATAGGCTACTTTTTATCCCGGAAAATTAAAGAGTTCTCGCGGGAACCGAAAACCCTCAAAAAAAAAAACAAAATTCAAATGGTTTTTACTCAAATAAACTTTTACAAGTGCTTTCGAATCGTCGAATGAATCTACCACTGGTTCGGAATGCCATTCCTACCGAGAAGAACCAGCAAGACAATATGTAGAAACAAAAGAAAGACAAGAAAATATGTCTGGTGTCTCTTAAATATGTTACGTTGTGTTTTGACTCTACCACCTGTTCGGAAAATAAATTCTACTGAGAAGAGTCGGCAAGAAAATCAGCAGTTGTTCTTTTTAGGGTTCCGTACCCAAAGGGTAAAAACGGGACCCTATTACTAAGACTCCGCTGTCTGTCTGTCTGTCTGTCTGTCTGTCTGTCTGTCTGTGTGTCTGTCTGTCTGTCTGTCTGTCTGTCTGTCTGTCTGTCTGTCTGTCTGTCTGTCTGTCTGTCTGTCTGTCTGTCTGTCTGTCTGTCTCCCTCCAGGCTGTATCTCATAAACCGTGATAGCTAGAAAGCTGAAATTTTCACAAATGATGTATTTCCGTTGCCGCTATAACAACAAATACTAAAAATTAAATATATATATATATTAAGGGGGGTCCCCATACAATAAACGTGTTTTTTTCGTATTTTTTTGCTCAATATTAAAAACGGTAACAGGTAGACGGTTCAAATTTTCACAGAATATTAACTTGTATATTACCTTTCAAAATAAATAATTAAATATCAATAAAGTAAATATTAAAGGGGGGGCTCCCATACAACAAACGTAATTTTTATTTTTAATACGTCATAAATCGTAAAACTTACTACAGGTTTGTACGGAACCCTCGGTGCGCGAGTCCGACTCGCACTTGGCCGGTTTTTTTATTATTAGGTACATTTTTTTAGTATTTAGGTATAAAATATGTACTGTAGTGTACCTACCTACTTTCATGCTATCATAGATAATAAGGTTTTAGGCAACCATCTCTGGTTATTGTCAAAATTAATAACAATAATATTAGAAACAAAATTCACAGTTATATTATGAAATAGGCATTTTTAAAATAAAATAAAATGTCTCATGCATTTTTCGCGGATGCTTGGAACCGGACAGCTCGGCGGGACCGCGCGTGGTATCAGGAGAAACTGATGCCGGCTCTCTTGGCCGCTAAGGAGAAACAAGCACGAGATATTGACGCCACGATCGCTATTGCTCAGGAACTTTTGCGGGTAGACGAATATTATAATATTAACGTTTTTTTTTACAAACGTAGGTAACGAATTTAGAACATACGACTCAAACCTAGACTAATCGTACACTATTGATGTCGTATATTGTACCGAGCTTACAAGATAGATTTTCTTTCAAACTTAAGACCGTTACCTATGTAAGAACAATGAAACTTCTTGTTTCGGGTTTGGTTTCGATTTACCTTTTAATAATTAAACAGGTCTTATTGGTATAGGTAGGTAAGTAGATAGATTTTAGTACATATTATCTAGGTACTTAAGTAGTGTAATCCACGAAGACGCGCCCCACCAATTTTCGAATTTCGTCATAGAAAGTTCATAGAAAGTTGCTTTGCTATACAAACATTGATCCACGAAGACGCGCCCCACTAATTTTCGAATTTCGTCATAGAAAGTTGCTATAGGTACCTATACATACCTACGCATCAGAATGTAACAATAAAAATTGTGTATTTAAAAAGGTGTTCAAAATTTGGATCAGATTTATGATGAACCCGTTGCGAAGTCTACACCGGTGCCGCCGCATGACATTGAGCATCGCGATGATGACAGTCTTATGAAGCCGATAGAGCCAGAAGTGTTGAACCTACTGTACGGGTCCACTGAGAAGGGCGCCGCGGAACAGTATCTTAAAGCGAGATACAAGAAGGCACCTGAAGACAAGTAGGTTAAAAGCCGTCACAAACGGTTGCAGACTTTGTGATCTTGAAACCCGTAGTAGGTACCTATTTACCATGTGTTAATTTAGGTATGTACCTATTGGGTTTTTCTGTCTAGAAATTCTAACCTGGAGTTAGGAAGTTGGTGGTGTTTCACCCCCGTGGCTCGGAGAGCACGTTAAGCCGTCGGTACCTACCGGTTATTATCACTAACATGATAATAGTCGTTAAAGCCAACCCGCATTAGATCAGCGTGGTGGATCTAAGCTCTAATTCCCACTCTCCTATGAGAGTGGAGGCCTGTGCCCAGCTGTGGGACGTTAATGGGCTGTACCTAGTGGTAATGTTGTACTTCGATATCGCGATTCAAACTGTCACTGAGTAATTTATTCGAAATTTTCTCTATAGGTAGATATAAATAGATAGGTATAAAAGCAAAGCAAGCAAGCCTTTAGGCAAAAACCTAAACAATTCCTATGTCAGCGAATAGCGATAACAATACTTAGGATCCTTCACGTGGTAGATACGTTGTCGAGTATAGATTACCTATCGCGTCGCTCTGCTTTCGTCGCTCACAATGACTAAGGAAGTACTTAATTCATTCCTCACCTAGGACAAGGGGACGACAAACGCGACAGTGTTAAACAGTGACAGTGTACGCTTTTGCGTAGATAAGTTTGTCATTGTTGTATATGGAGTAGCATCGCGTCGCGTTGCTTTCGTCGCTAGACATCCTTGAAAGTTCGAATTTGCTTGGAAGCGATCCATGGGTGACAAAAAGACCAAAATCATTAATATTTGTTAGGTTTTTTTTCCGCTTGGCGACGAACTGGGACTACGGGTGGCAGCAGAAGCAGTCGCGTCTCCGAGCCCGTGACGTGAACCGCGGCCGCTGCGCCATCCTGCGCGATACGTTCTACCGCAAGAACAACCTCGGCCCCGACCCGAGGCACTACTCCAACCCGTCGGGCGGAGAGATCTCCATGTGCAGCGAATATGCGTGCGACACTAATTAACACCGAATACGTGCCTACTGATTGTAATCACGCCAGTTGAGACTGAGTTAATTTCGTGAGGTGTAAATTGAGCATTGCAATTTTAAAAGATACACGGATTTTTTTTATCTTCTAACTACAGATCTGTTAGTAAAATTTATCTTTATATTCATGTACAGGCGTATGTACATTTTAACTGTAGTTTCTAATAGGTAGATTTAATAATGGGGGAAATCAAAGTAACTTAGTGAGCACCGAATCGCATTTTATTCATTTGGTTCAGACATAGGTAGATGAACGCGAACGCGTATGCGTCGGTACTCGGAGCGGTATGCGTGTCCACGCACGGAATAGCCAATTTCAATTGAAATAAAATGCGAATCGGTGTGATGACAGCTGTTCTGATAAGGATAAAATAATAATGCAGAAGTATAGCAAAAAACATATATTTTATAATTTTATTATTTACAATAATTCAACTTTTATTTACATATTTAACATTAACAACAGCATAATGTACCCGTTCCGTAAGGTCCCATCTCACTGTTTACAAGGAATTTGTAAATTAAAATAATGTTTACAGATTAATATTCGTTTAATTTACAACATCGTCGTCGCTAACGACGAGGTATATGAGGTCCAATGTAGGGGCGTGGCAAATGGCAATGGACGTATCAGAAAGCAAAATGATAACTCCCTATGCATAAAAGTTTACAAAATAATATATGAATAGAATATAATGATAATAACATCAGATATTGTGGCACCCTTAAAAATATACGCGCCGAATTGAGAACCTCCTCCTTTTTTTGGAAGTCGGTTAAAAAGTTGGAGTACTCATACCTTTTTAATTAATTTTATTATACTTAAATAAGTCTTATTATATTGAGTCTATGTTTTGACTTACTGACCATTAAAAATATACTATCAGTAAGTATTTCAAATGCAATTCAGTGATGATTTTGTTCCTATGAGGTACCAGGAACCAGTGGTAGATTCACTCGACGATTCAAAAGTACTCGTAAAAGTTTATTTGAATAAAAAACATATGTTTTTTTTTATTTTGAGGGTGGCATGTTCAATATTGAACAAACCCTCATAAATAAATATTATAGATTAAAACAGAACAGAATAAAATAAATAGAAGTGTAAGTGTGTAAGTGTGTAAATTAGCAGCTAAAATAATACCTATGCACATGAATGAAAAATTGAAAATTGGAGTTTAAGTTGCAAAATTACCTTTTCAATGCGTTTGTAGTTTTGTACCATTGCTCACGTACAGTTAAGCCCAGATCCATCCATCGACAAGCGTTTAAAAATCACAATAAGTAATTAAAATTAATCAACCAGTCACATACAACAACATTCTCACGCTAACAAGTTACTAACAAAAAATAATAAATATGAGACATCTTTGTTCTTTCTGTTCATATATGACACAACTATGTACAATTTTACACGATAATAATATATCAGTCCAATGAATTCAGCGAAATCTACATTTAAATACATTGTAGGCCTAGCGCAGATGGCCGACCAATCGTCTTACTGATATTTATATTTATAATATTAAGTAAAAGTTTGTTATTCTTTCTATCCACAATGAATGGACCGATTTGGCTGAAATTTGGAATGGACACAGCTTATACCCTGGCTAATTAACACATAGGCTACATTTTAACCCAGAAAATTAAAGTTCCTGCCTGAAACCAAAACCTCAATCCACGTCGAGTCTCGGAAACCGTATGTACAATAAATCAAAGAAATTCCAGTGAAAAAATAACACGAAACTTTTATTGTAATGGATAGAAACCAGGGGCGGCAGAGATGCCGACAAAAACGTTTCAAAAATAACCTGACTTTGAAAGCAGAAGCTTTAATTTCTGCAAACAATTTAATAAAAATAAAAAGAAAACGGCCGGCTCAGGGGGTCTACTCTCTTTCTCTAAAACGAAACTTCGCAAACAAACGAACGAAATTTCGTTATCTCCTCTCCTACATATAATATTATCTCTATGCTCCTCTCTATTTCGTTTTCGTACAAGCAGACGAAGTACGGATCCATAGAAAATTTTCGTGACCAATTGGATTGAACGATTTTGTGTGGGTCTAATAACCGACTAATTACGTTCGTTTGCGAAGTTTCGTTTGAGAGAAAGAGAGTAGACCCCCTGATTGGACAACAAAAATTAATTATCTATCAAAGTGTTCAACTTAAATCGGTGATCTCCGTTAAACCCTATGTAAGCATACATACAATTGTGCAATATAAATCAGATTATATATTATGCTCTCACCTTTGGCATAACATAACAAAGTGTAACAGAACACTTCATGTTATAAATCAATATTACAATGGCTATATTAATACAAAATAATTATATTATCATTTTTTTTTCAATAGTATTGAAATTGAATAAATTCTAAAAAGCAATCTTCTGTAGTGTGTTATTTTATTTTATAAACAAGATAATATTAAAAACATAAAACAAGCTTTTATCGTCGGCCATATTGATTTAGTGTGATGTCATTTCATTTTTCGTATTCTTCTCAGCAAACCCTTTTATCATCATGGGGGTGCATAAAAAATAACCAGTCCGCCATATAGGATTTAGAATGACATCAATTAGCTAACCATGCAATAATGGGGCTGATTCTGTAGTGCACAATCTCTAAACTAAACTAAAATTAGAGCATTATAAATATTGCTAACCCTTTCATAATACTCCCTACGGAAAGGGACAGAACAAGATTTAAAGCTGCCATTTTAGTTTAGTTTAGAGATTGTGTTACACAGAATCAACTCCATTGTCATCCAAACTATATCTGTCCAACCATTTATTTTACTTTTGACATAAGCAAGCTTATGAAGTTTCGTAATTATTGACAGGCAACCATCGACAAAAAAAATGCAATACTCCATAGACGCATATCGTTTTTTACAATAGTGAAGCGACGTGCCCTTTTCTCCGATATTTCGTAACTCGTATACTCATCTAGTAAATTACAAGTACGACTTTCCTTTTCAAAATAGTCACGGACCTGCAACACTAGCTTTCTTGATAGTCCTTTAAGCACCATACATCTTTGGTGATGGATGGTAACGTATTAGAAGATCATTGAATCAAACTGCCAATAGTAAAATAAATGATTGGACAGAGAATAAACATGCAAATTGTAACACAAATTTCAGCTCAATCGGAAACCAGGAAGTTAGTGAAAGGACATCATCCAAGATTCATACATTTTTGGTCCAAAAGTGAAAGTGCCGGCCAAAAAAATTTGTTGCTGTATTTCGTTAGAACTTGTCCACCTAAACATTTTTTATTATTATTATAATTTTTTTTTTGATTACCTATTTTTTATTATGACATAATTTTACTTTTTTGGGGTTTATGTTTTTTGTAAAACAAAATAATAAACTCCAAAAATGAAAAAAATAGTTTAGAAACATTTCACATAATCGAAAAAATATAGATTTTTAAAGTTAAAACCAAGGGCAATCATTCTACAGCTTCGGTGTAATAATAAAAAATGTTTAGGTGGACAAGTTCTAGCGAAATACAGTAAAAATTTTTTTTGGCCAGCACTTTTAACTTTTGGACCAAAATGGATGATGTCCTATAACTTGCAAGATTTGATTACTGACAAACACCAGAACAGGTGAAGCTAAATAAAAGCTTGCAATAAAAAAATTTTGGAACTGAAACTTGATTCTGAAAAAGTAAACGCTTGTCTTTGTAATAGATATTATTATCATTTTTTAGACCCACTAAAACCCTGTACAATTTTAGAGGCCATTTTTGCGCATAAAATATACATCCATTACACATTATACAAAACAAACATTGATTAATAGTGTGATAATATTGTATTATAATATTGTATAACATAAAATGTATACATGTACAATACAATTATATACCTCATATGAGCCTTGTTGTCTTTCTACATGTTGGGCCACTAGTACCAATTTCGGCCATGCATATTGCATACGTATTACATAGGTTCCAAATGGGTACAATATAATTGGCAAACCTATTGACAAGTAACTTTGCAAAGATTATAACAGACAGATAGGCCGATAAAAAAAATGTTTTTCTCTGTATTGAGAATAAGGAATTCCCAAATTAAAACTTTCAAAATAATATATATTTATGGTACATGAATCATCCAGTTATAGTTTTATTTTAAGTAAATATGACTCTTATAATATTATAATATTTTATTGTTAAATAATATTATCTGCCTAGGTAATTTTATACAAGCCTAAAATCTTGGATCCATTTTCAGCTTTATAGCCTGAACACATTTTTTAAAAGTATGTTCCGCATTAAATTTTACATTGGATACTAAAACTTGTACTTAAGAATGTAAACGGAAATTCATTAATCATCCAGGCCGGAAATGAAACAATTTATGGCTGAGTAATATTGGAAGTACAAGACAAATCCAAGGATTTCCGAAGTTAATTTATAAGGACAAAGCGCTCTAGCCTTTTTAAGTATAGTACAATTCTCTAATTTGCAAGGAAACAATAACCAGAATTTATTAAGAAAGCTATTTTACATTGCCAATAGATGGCGTTGACTTTCCTTAACTTTAAAACATGCTAAAACTTTGTGTTGTATGGAATGATCTGATTTCCTATTCAAGTAGGGATCAGAAAAGGGCCAATGTACACATTGTTTTTTAAAAATAAGACCGGCCATACACGGACTGCTCGAGCAGTTGCCAGTGATCAACATACATGGACCTCTCAAGCAGTCATAGTCAACAGCTTGAAGCTACCATTGCCAACCGCCTGAAGCAATCGCAACTGCTCAAGCAGTTCCATGTATATGTGTACGTATCCACTACAGTCTTCTTGTAGTTCACTATGCAGTCGCAGCTGCAACTGCTCTGACTGCTATCCGTGTATCTGAGGTCTAATGAAGCAGCTTCCGCGCAATTAGGAGAAAAGTATAACTATGCATCTGGCTCTCATATATTAAAATTTGTCTCCCCTAAGTGTTCAAGCTTTATAAAAGTTCAAAAGTACATACAATCTAACATTTCCATAATTATGCACATAAAAATCTGGGTACCTATCACATTGATATGAAAGATCAAGATATTATAACAATTGTATGAATGATAAAACAATGATGAAGCTTTAAATTTCTTATTAGATTTAAAAAAAAAATTATAACGGTGTCCATGCAACTTTCAATTTCACATTAACTATCTATCCTACACTGTTCACCGTGGTTTCAATGTGTGAAGAATATAGTTAGCCCACATTGCCAACTGGATAATGTGGCCAATTCTGTATAACACAATCTCTAAACAAAACGAAAATGACAGCTTTAAATTTAGCTCTGTCCCTTAACACAGGGAGTATTATGAAAGGGTTAGGAATATTTTTAATGCTGTTATTTTAGTTCAATTCAGAGATTGTGCACTACAGAATCAGTCCCATTGTTAGTTCGAAATGGCTATCCGAGAATTTATATACATAGTATTTACACTGTTCACTGTGGATTCACTGCACGTGTATAGCCGCACTATGCCGAAACATGTTTTGTCTCTCAAATGTCGTAACGCGCGTGTTATCACTCTAGTGTCTAAAACGTTTTTGTCGCACTAGGGTTATACTTTTACAGCACTAGTATCTTAACACTATTGCCACACTAGTATCGTAAAAAAACTATTGTTACACTAGTGTTGTAGCACCTTGCACTAGTACTGAAACCCGGGTTTTATCGCACTGTGTTTAAGGGTGCGTGGGGGCTTGAGGCGGCGGTAGCGCGGGAGGGGGGCCACTCGTCCATTGCACTAGCGCGTGTTCAGGCATCTGCGTCGCCTGGAAGTGGTCTTTGAGGAGAGCTTGTGAGAAGTTGCAGTGCATCTGATAAGCATCGTTCTCACGCTCCGTGTCACCCGCTAGCCGGTACAGATCTGAAAGATTTATTTATGTTGCAAGTGTGTAAAGTTAAAATTACAGTCAAAGCGCATTTTTTAATACCCAAGCAGCAGGCAGGTCATATGAAACAGGTGTTATTTTTGTCGGATGTTTGGAAAAAAAATGTTTTGGATGTATAGCAGCGGGAAGGAACAAGCCTGTTAGCATTTGAAAAGGGTTTCATTACTGAACATGTGTTTCTTAATTACAAAGTTGTATGGAAGCAATCGACTTTGGGTCCAGCGCCCCACAGGATAGTATAATAACTTACACTAGGTACTGTATTTAATTTAATATAAGTACCTACGTATTGTAATATCTTGTTTTTTAAAAAAGAGCAACTGCTGAGTTTCTTGACGGCTCTTCTCAGCAGAACCTGCTTTCCGAACCGATGGTAGAGTCTAAACATGACGTAACATAAGAGACACCTGCAGGGCGATAGGCTAAAAATGACAGCTAAAGTGTAACGATTGCAATCACCTCTGATTGGTTACACACTCTTCCACTAGAATACCATAAATTTAGCCAATCACAACAATTGTCACTGTAACAATGATTGATGCAGGTTTTACATATTCGCCCTGCTGTATGTCCTACATGTTATAAATAAATTGAGTTGAGTTTATTGAGTTCATGTGTGGCCTACCTTTAAGTATAGCACTCGCCCACAGCTGGACATGCACGTCTGGGATCTTGCTCGCGAGCTGCATAGCGGGTGTGACCATGTTCATGCTCTCGCGTGAATTGTTGATGGACAGGAATATATGTCCAAGCAACACCAGCGAACATGATGTCAGACGGTTGAGATCCTCTGCGTTGGCCATTTTTAACGTCTCTCGAAGGTACCTCCTGAAAGAAGGCAGAATGAAGAAGGAATGAAAATAAATCATCAAATAAATATTATAAATGCGAAAGTTTGGATGGATGTATGGATGTATGTTTGTTACTCAATCACGCCCCAACGGCTGAACGGATCTGGATGAAATTTGGCACAGAGATAGATTATAGTCTGGAATAACACATAGGCTACTTTTTATCCCGGAAAATTAAGGAGTTCCCGCGGGAACCGAAATACCTCGATCCACGCGGACGAAGTCGCGGGCATCAGCTAGTTTTTATATAACTTTCATACTACTAACAGGCAAAACCGTTACCATCTTAGGCTGCATCATCACTTACCCCCAGGTGAGATCATCATGCGGGTCAAGGCTAGTAGTGGAAAAAAAATGTTAAGCAGGCAAACAGACATGTACATTCTATAAACATTTGCAGCACTGGAGGAAATACTCGAAATTTCACAAAATATAAACCCTAACTAAGGATTCATAATTTAAAAATGAATAAAGCTTAGTTTTGAGTCTTTACCTGGCCAAACAATAGTATACTGTGATGTTGATCATGAAAAAACGTGTCGAAGATCTTAGAGAAACGCTCATTGCTTTTACAACTCAAACTTCTTTGAATCCTTGAATCTTGTTTTTTTGATATTACATACCAATAACTATTGTAAGTTAATTATCGACAGATTACAGACTGTTTCTCACAGTTTTAGTCGTCAGCATGCGTCGGAGCTGGGGCTTATCAATTGCCACAATAATATAAATTAATATGGAACTTACTTGGCTTCATTGTATCTTGCTTGGAAAAATGCTTGTAATCCCAAGACATAGTACGAGGCGGCCCTTAGTCCGTGGGCGTAGGCAGGCAGTGCTTCCGGCCTCACCTGATAAAACAGATATATTATAGGAGATAGCTGCACTTTTGGTTACTGTCGCCAGGAAGGCTGATTCAGTATAAGGTGAGTGTAGAGTCCACTGATGACGAAAGGGAAGGTCTGTCTGCATGCGGATGGGCCTTTAAAGCACTAGATATGGCCGCTCAAAGACGGTTTATAGGTACCAAAAATGAACCATAACTAGGAAGGCTGATTCTTGTACAGTATTAAAGTATGCGCAGTACCTATGGAAACCGTATAAAAACTGACGCTATTCATCGGGCCTTTCACTAGATATCACCTCTCAAAGACGTGATAAACTTAACTATAAATAATTATTAGCAATTATTATGTCGTCACGTTGATTGCTATTAAATATTATGAAGGCGTAAAATTAATTGCTGTCCTATTCTTACGCGTTCCTAGTTATGGTTCATTTTTGGTAACCATAACACGTATTTGAGCGGCCACTTTCACTATTGTCATAAGTGGAGAGCCCTACACCCACCTAATACTGAATCAGCCTTCCTGGCGATAGTTACCAAAAGTGCAACTATCTCTTAGTCTAATAGGTTATCTTAAGATCTTGTAATTTAAGATTATGGTTAGGTGAGCAAAGAAATACAAGTTCACCTAAGTAGACTCGGAAGACTAGTGTCTAGTCTGACTGAAATAGTGCTTGTGCTACTTATCTAGGTCACATTAACATAGTGAACACTAGTATATTTACACTAGTATCGTATGAGGACAGTTATTGGACTGTAAATTAAATGTAGAAATTACTTTTAAGTAGAAGTTTAAGTTAACGTAATATTACTTATTAGCCCATAGGCTAGATTGTAGTATAAAATAAGGCTGTAATGTTAGATGGTGCTTTATGGTTAAAGGAAAAAAAAGAAGACCAGTTCCAAAAATATATACCTGTTCCATTAGTAGTGCCAAGTCATTGTCTCTCCTCCCTCGCAGGTAAACTATAGCCAGGTTCAGTTTCGCAAACATCCATAGGTCCCTTTCTTGTGACATCTGTAAACAATAATTGTGTCACTTGTCATGTCATGACCTTGGGTCATATCTAGTTTTATAGTCATTGCGTTTCTCATTAGAGCTGTGTCTATCAATCATTTGTCATAACTATTTCCACTCCCGACGACTCCAGCTGATCTTCTTCACTGGTGAGAGGAAATAGCGCCACCTCCCCCTCCATCCCTCAGAACAAGCGTTACGGCTGGCAGCCCACAGTCATCGTTCAGCTACCATTGCAGTACCCGTTAAATAAGGGCCCCGAACGGGTTCGACACTAGTTGAGCATTTTCCGACAAAACTATAGTGAGTTACAACCGGTGATATATTTATAGTTATGATGAATATCACTCACGATAGTTTAAACGTTAAAACAATCATTTGTCATTATCAACAACAGCATCCTGAATAGCATAGCAGGTAAGATGGATAGTCCTCTGGTGGGGAAACTCATACAGAGGACTAAATCTCTTTCAGTTAATAGGTACTAACATAGATTATATTAAAATTGTTACTAACACCTTAGATTGTAAGTACTAACATAGTTATTAACTCATACAGAGGACTAAATCCCTTTCAGTTATCAGGTACTAACATAGATTAAGTTATAATTGTTTCTAACACCTTAGATTGTAAGTACTAACTTATTAAGATTATATTGTACTACAATTGTTGTCTAAATTAATAAATGAAATTGAAATTATCTAATTAATTATTAAGTAAAATAAACCATAACAGCATTGAATTAGAGCTCAATTTCGTGTATCCATTCTCATACGTTTAGGGTATCATACCTAAACGTATGAGAATGTGTACACGAAATTGAGCTCTAATTCAATGCAGTTATGGTTTATTTTACTTTGACGCCGAACTTTTGCGATTTGATCGGCCATTCTTACATAATCGGGGGGCAGATGGGGTCAAAACATCTCTAGATCATTTCAGGCACTGGGCAGTGGTGTACTCACGTGTATGGCGGTGTGGAACTGCGCCTCGGCGGCCTCCATGCAGTTCATGGACATCGCGTACAGCCCCAGCAGGCAGTGAAGCTGGGGCGTGTGCGCCGCCGCCGTGTGCGCTGCAGACAATCATAACCGCTATTATCTACACACTGATTAACTATACTAATATTATAAATGCGAAAGTTTTTTTTACCACTACAAGTTAGCCCTTGACTGCGATCTCACTTAATAGTAAGTGATGATGCAGTCTGAAATGGTAGCGTGTTAGACTGTTAAATGCATGGCAGTCATATTAAACCCCTATTCGGTTTCTACACGGCATCGTACTGGAACGCTAAATCACTTTTTTTTGCCGGTAGTTTTTGCCGGTAGGGCGGTAACTAGTCACGGCCGAAGCCACCAGACCAGATCAGACAAAATTTAGAAATTATAAATTCCCAAATTTATCCTGCCGGGAATTGAACCCGGGACTTATCACGTTAAGACAACAGCGCTCCACACAGCGCCATATCGTCAAATTTTGGACGCTTTATAATAGATAACGCGATGTATCACCTGTTGGTAGCGTTGCCCTGCTGTACAAACTTACATCTTATAATAATATGTATGTAACTCAGTTTATTTTATTTTTTGAAATTTTGTGCATCTGTGTTTATTGCTGCCAATAAAGATTTTTCTATTCTATTCTATTCTATTCGATGTCTCGGAGGCGAACGTGTTTCCTGCCACTTATGACTTAAGTACCTTCAAGGCAAGAGTGAATAGGCATCTTCTAGGCGGGTGCGCTTCAACCTAGACCTCATCATTGCTTTGCACTAAGCATGATTGTCGTCAAGCGCAAGCCTATTACGCATAAAAAAAAACCACGCATTAGCGTGTCGCGCGTTACCGTTGGGCGCGGAGTTGAGCAGGTGCGCGGCTCGCGCGATCTCGTGCAGCGCGTGCGCCTTGCCGCCCGCCACCAGCCGGCACAGCGCCGCGTGCTCCAGCAGCGCCATGCGCAGCCGCCACGCCAGCGCCGCGCCGCCGCGCGCGCCCGCACCCCCGCCGCCGCCGCCGCCGCCCGCCGCCTCGCCGCACTCCTCGCTCGCTGCAACAGAACGTGAACCGTGTGGGTGGGTGGGTGGTATGGTGCCCTTGCAGTAAATTATATGCTACCAGTGCTTACTATGAGTATTTAACTGTAACCAAAAGTAAACCTTATTTGTAGGACATTATGAGTGTACATATTTTATAACTGCTACTATATATTGACTGCCTCGTTGGTCTAGTGGTTAGCATGTTCGACTGCGGCCGATGAGGTCTCGGGTTCGGGTCCCGGTTCGGGCCGTAACATGTATTGGGTTTTTCTGACAAGAAATTCTCAGTACTAGCCCGGAGTTAGGAAGTTGGCGGTTTTTCACCCCCGTGCCTCGGAGAGCACGTTAAGCCGTCGGTCCTGCGCCTGATCTCTCTCCGGTAGTGTCGGATTTTCCGTCCCATCGGGCTATGAGAGTAAAGGAACCGAGAGTGCACCTGTGTTAGCGCACACACTTGTGCACTATAATTATATCTCCCGCGCAGATGGCTAATCTCTCTGGAGATTGGCCGCCGTGGCCGAAATTCGGTCGGGAGGACATTATTATGTGAGGAGCCGCCATGACGCTGACGCGTTATGAATATCACGCGATCGCGCGCGGCGCCTCGTAGCCTTGTAGCGGCGCCCGCCTGCCGGTAGCGCGTTGCCACTGGCCGATGGCTAGTCTCGCGTAACGCGCTGTTGTGAGTGAACGTTATCTTTGCGTGTTTCGAAATTTAGCGCGCTACGAAATTTAGCGTGCTGCAAGACATATCGCGCCTGCCGGCCGCCCACACGCTTTCTTATTACAAGCGCGATATGACACAGCGTATTTAAAAGCATGCTCAAAATTTATAGTCTGTAGCGTGCTATGGATTTATAGCAGTTTTGAACAACTCTACTCAGAGAGATTGTATTGCCAAAAGATGTACGAGTGCATGTGTGTGGTTGGGTGTATGTGTGTGTGTGTGTGTGGGTGCGTGTCGTCAGTCGTGGAGCGCTACTCACAGGTGAGCTTGTCGATCTGCGCGAGCGCCTTCTCGGTGTACTTGTGCGCCTTGTCCATGTAGCCCGCCTGCGCCGAATGCATGACGGTGACGAGGTACACCAGCACGTACAGCTGCTGCCGCGACAGCCACACGAACGACTCCGCGCCGCCCGCGCTCGCCGCCGGCCCGCACACCGCTGCAGGATAACACACTTTAAACTAGCCATGGAACATTCACAACTCACATATCTATATAATATGCGTTATATATCTAATATTACTAGTGGTTTGCCCCAAACTGAGACCTCGCGGTATCACAGAGCGCCATCTATTGACATCATTGTATAAATTGATATTTAAATTTGAAGTAATTACGTTCAGTAATTCAGAAGTTATAAGGCTCTGACAGACGGACGGACGGACAAGTGCCAATTAACTCAAGTAGACTCAGAGACCTTCGCTTCAATAAATGCGAAAGTTATAAATGCGAAAGCGAATGGATGGATGGATATCATATGGATGAATGTTTGTTACTCTATCACGCCTGAACGGCTGAACGGATCTGGATGAAATTTGTCACAGAGATATTTTATAGTCCGGAATAACACTACTTCTACTACTTTCTAGGCTACTTAACTTTTATAGGCTACTTTTTATCCAAGAAAATTAAAGAGTTTCCGCGGGAACCGAAAAACCTAAATCCAAGTGGACGTGGTCGCGGGCAGTCGCAGGCATCAGCTAGTTCACGAGTCATACGAATTACGTGGATCGCAAACGCGTTACGTTACGATCCGTGAAAACGATCGATCTTCGTATTAAAACGAGTCGCCAAGATGATATTTCGACCAGACCACATTACATTATAATATTTGACTTGATTTTACACCACATCCATACTAATATTATAAATGCGAAAGTGTGCCTGTCTGTCTGTCCGCTACGTTTTCGCGGCCTAACTACTCAACCGATTTTGATGAAATTTGGTACAGGGATAGGTTAGATCCCAGGCAAGGATAGCTACTTTACTTTATTATAATACCTACACGAATACGCCACTCACCATCGTCATCCGGCCAGGTGGGTGCCATAATGGTCTGGATGCTTTGCTGCAGCTGCTTCAAACACGGCTTCACGCTCTTTACCTGCCCCGCCATCAGGTAGTGGCATACCTTCACAAAAAAAGAATTGCATCTGTGACTCTCTTTGCAAAGGGGATTAAGGCCGGCCTTAAGCAACTGATACTTGAGAACGTGTTCATAACTGATGTTGGTTTATTAATACCATCTCACTTTTAGGTTTAACAATAACTATTATATTACTATAATAGTCTAGACTCTAAAGTCTAGATTTTGCATTCAGTGGTCACTGACTAGACTCTAGACAGTGACCGCCGAATGCAAAATGACGACAAAAACAATAATTTGGTTGGGTATCTCAAGGGACTATATGTTGACAAAAAGCCAAAGTCTATCACCCAGACCTAGTTACTTACCCAATATAATGAACTGATTTACACCCTCACTTTTGGGCTTTATTAATTTAGTTTACAATAGATTTATGTTTATCGTCAACTTTTTAAAATTACATTTTTCATTTTTAGTATTATTTTTAAAACATTTTATTCACTAGATAGTATTGGATAAAAGCAGGTGCTACTTTGCAGAAGTCCATGTTAATGAACAAAATGAAATAAATTTGTCGGAATCAAATGTTATAAAATTGACTTTATGTTAAATTTAAGCATAATTTTATATTGTATGCCTGTTAGAGGTAGACTGTTCCTACTATGTAAAATTATTTTAAGATCTTCAACTATGTAACAGTCAAACGATTTAATAAATGAAATGAAATGAAAGAAGTAGAAGTTTAATTCGCTATAATCTGCCAAAGCAGACAAATCTATGTGGTACAGTGTGTAGCTTTCAAATTTCAATTCACCACCCAGTAAGCCAGCAATTCGCATTGGCACAACACCATCCAAATTATTCTCAAAGTATGTTTCTTCACTACAACACTGGAGCATTGTCAGATGTTGACTCGACAATTCACAATAAAGTAAAATCAATTATTGAATCTTTGGTGGATTATAGCGAATTAAACTTCTAGTTCCTTCACTAGATAGTAACGTAATTAAAGTGGGTACCTGGAGGACAAAATAGAAGACTTTGAGGTATTCCTTTTGGTGTGGGCTGCCGGCCCAGGTCTCCACAAGGTGTCCAGCCTGGTTCAACAGTGGTAACACTTCTTGGATTTTCTTGTCTATTAATAGTAACTATAACAATAAAATGATAGACATTTTAGAAAAATAGCCCGCTTTTGAAGCTAATATAACATCAGTGAAATGTGTGTGTGTGAATGAGAGCAATATGCAAGTCATTTTTGAGTTTTTAACTTATTAAAATGATTTTTTTAAGACGATAAATCACCAAGCAAACGGCTGGTTCTTCTTGGAAAGAATGACATTCCAAACCTGTGGTAGATTCACTTGACAATTCGGAATCACTCTACACACAATCTCTAAACTAAACTGACACTTCCTAAATATGTATTGCTAGTCCTTTTATAATGCTCCTTGCAGAGCGAGATAGCAAGATATTTAGAGTTGTCATTTTAGTTTAGAGTTAATAGCAGAATTTGCCACATTGTGCATTTTAGTGAGCACGTAAATTTAGTTGAACACTACTAAATTCTTAATAACTGTGACTTCATAAGTTCAGTTCATTTCAGTGGGAAAAAATTATACCAAAAAACCCTATAACTCAGTTATTTGTTTACTAGAAATTATGTAAAGTGTAAAACTGTTCTTAAAAAAAATATGAATCATTCAAGTAATTATTGTAGTTTCTAGAATGCCTAGAATGAATGTGAGTAATCAAGATTGTCTTAGGTTTTCTTAACAGTACTTAATTACTATAATTTTCCTTATGAATGAATACTTTATGTAAAATTGCCTTTTAGGAATATTTATGCACTTAATTGAATTCAGAAATACAAAAATATTTATTTTTTGCACAGTACACTTCGGAATGGCATCAATCCCAAGGGAATTTCGAAATTCCTGTCTTATTAATACTATAAATTAAAAAGGGAATAGGGATGATGACGACTCAATCAAATCAGCAACTCTTTATCAAACTTGAAAACGCACTTCTAGTGTGGAAGTTGTATGATATTCACAGTTGTGACGTAATCAAATTTCAACACACTTTTTTTTCTTTAATCTATATTTTAAAATGGTTATCAAACTTAAAACTAACCGAGGATGTGAATTTTAGGTCTTTTGGAAGACCCTCTATTTAATAATCAGTTAGAAATAATTTCTTTTTTATACAAGCTGAATTTTTAGTGGTTTTAAGGCCCCTGAGAGGTGATTCGAAATTAACAGTACAATTTACTTCTACCATTTATCCTGACCCAAGTATTAAAATAAAAAATAAAAAATCGAGAAATTATTATTTCGAAAATGTTGCGTTCAATTAGTAGCGCCAGCTGACTGAGCGAGGCACGTGACGCTTGAACCGAGCGGCGCACGACTGGTCGTTCACCTACGTACCCACGGCTATCAGCTGTTTAACATTAGGTAAAGATTCGATGAAAGTTTTAAGGCGGCAGTACTTACATAATCATTGCAGGTTATTTACAGCTCACGAGGTAGGTGGGTACACTTATTTTAGGTATTAAATTTTACAATCACGTATTTACGCACTTTCTTTGATTCGAGCACTTTCGCGGATCACGTGGGGGTTGTTAAAGGCCCAAAAATGTTTATTGTGCTGGTTAAAAATTCCAATACGAGTAAAAGTTGACTAGACAGTCCACAGAATGCTTAATTCACGATTGTTTAATAACCACTGACAAAACTCAATCCTAGCTGGCCCATCGTTCTCGTGAAGTGCATGTACACGCCTAAAATGGTATGGATGTAAGCCTTCTGAGTTTAACAACTTCCACACGTAATACTGGCTCACGTTAAACCTAATTGCAGCCATTCGGGTGCTTCGCCGAGGATCGCGTTCGAAGTAGGTATTCCAGATTTCCTCGTCGAGTTCCGGCGAGTACATGCGGGGACGACCTCGACCTTGAACATGCTCTGGTGTTCGGAATTGCCCATGGTCGACTAAACGCTGCGTTGCGCCTAAGATAGTGATACTCGACGGAACTTGTTGGTTTCGGATTCCTCGCAGACGAAGGGAATTTAAGTGATCCGGTTGTGCGTAGAGCCGTCGTCGAGCTTCTGTCGCATTGTAATTTGCAATGGCGTACATTTGCACCATACCTACTTAGGTATTCCAAATTGGAGTATTCGTAATGGCGATCCATTTTTGCGCGTATTTGAAACGAATTAGCGCCACTTACGGCACGTGTGACGTGTTTTGCGTAACTGAGGCCGGAAGTCGGCTAGCCGCGAACGGTCAGCGGCGCGCGGGCCGTTTCAAAGGATTGAGGGGCGGGGCTTTTAAACCCCGAATCGGTTCGATGATTGACGTCAGACGCCGCTCGCGTCGGCTAGCTTCTTTGAACTTCGCCGCGTACCACTACTAATGTTTCTCACAGTTTCGAGTTTATTTCGAAAAAAAAATCTAACTCAAAAAAGTAAGTACTTAAAAAAAAATTTAAAAAAATTGAGTCGATAGTACTGCTAAAGGCGATTAAACTCGCCGCGGCTTTAAAACCACAAAAATTTCTTCGTGTATAGGCATCATCCCTATTCCAAAAAAATTTCAGCTTTCTAAATCCAACTGGGGCAGAGTACTCATTTGATACAATAATATGTTACTCTACCAAAAGTTAACTAAGAAAAAGCAAAAAATTTTGGAACACATTCTTACTCACCATTACTCTACTGAGTAAGAACAGCACTCTAGTATATGCAGCATTGGAAATCTGTGCATAGTCCACTCCCACTCCTAAGAGACTGCTCGCCACTTCATATTCCCTCTCTGTTGCATAGATTTGCTGAAAAGAAAGTTTTTTTTACACTATTGTTCAACATAATTTTCACTTTCCCGCTCCTTTTTAAAGTTCCTTAAGAAATGGGTTGTCTGGAGGAAATCACTGTTAGTGATAAGACCGCCCTTGTGCACGCATTGTTTTCTGTTTATATTTATGTTATTTCTATGTTAAGTATGTCAATAAAGAATTTATCTATCTAATTTGCCCACACTCACCTTGAGTGCAAGTCTTGGGGTAAAAGCCTTTATTTAGGTGGCATGAAACATAAGTGTGGATGGTTGTCTTGCTCTATTCTGTTTTTCTTGATTGACACACAAGAGCTTGAGTGGATTCTCTATGAAATACACTAAACATAACATAATAGTTAAGCTGTCAGGGAGGTCAACTATATGCTCCGATGAAACTTTTGAAAAACTTAGTAATATATATATCTATGTTTTTAGATTCAGCCATTATTATGATTTGACAGTCTAAGTTGGTTTGCTTTGTGTATAGAAAGGTATGTCAGTCAAAATTATTTATCAAATGTGAAAATTTTAAATCAAGTATTTTTGTATGCTAATTTAAAGCAAAGTTACATTAGTACCATGCCAGTATAACTAAATAACTTGTAAAGAATGTCAATATTATCAAATAGGTGAAAGTTTTAGCTACTTACTGCCAATTGGAATATTAGCCTGCAGTGCCAGTAAACACTGTGTTGTGATATTTCGATAGCCTTCCGTAATATCGGCTTAGAAAGTGTTGGCTGCTCCTGCTGCTCGAAGAGCTCCGCGAGCACGCTCGCCGCTTCGAATTTGACATCGTCGAACCCGTTGATTGTCTGAGATAAGCACCACTGCAACGAAAACACTTTATGACCCACTTCATCAACATTGTTTACATCTCTATCCACGTATAGCATCAACAAAAACCGATATGGAAAACCAATCACAACGACCAACTAGTTCAATGCATACCATAACAAGACCCAAACACCACAAAATAAGTGAAGAAATAACAAAAAAAAACTTACACTCTGTTCCAAATGCGTTCTCGCCAAGTCGATGTTTTTAGTGTGTGTCAAAAGGATATTTCCGAGTTGTAAATGTGTTCTGGCCTCGACCCTTTGTGGTGGTTTAAAATTAAATACGGCTTGAAGGCACTGAATACAACTTTTTATGTCAGGAGGATTTGATGTACGGAAATGTTCGGCTAAACCAAGTAAAGAAATATACCAAGCGTCCTGCGTTGACGCCATTTTGACATTTCTGCTTGGAAGTTGGAGGGAGCAGTGTTGACAGCTGGAGCTAGTTTTTTGTTTTTTTGAGATGACATCATAGACAATAGTCCAAGCTATAACTCTGTGGTCCAAGCTCCTCATGGAGGTAACAAATGAAGCTCCTATACAGTACTTTGCTCCTATATACATAATCAAAGCCAATCCTAGAGCGTAGAGCCGGTGACATTTTAATAGGTACTTATGTACCATAGCGGCAGTCGTAATTCCTTCTTCCATGATATGTACCTTAGCATAGAATAATGAAGACTATAGAAGTAAGATTGTGTTTTTAGTTTGTCACTAGGTAGGATTTTCCTAGTGATGGGCGGGAGTCGATTATAATATTATTTTCTAACATACGTAATCTATGAAATATAACCCTTTATTGATTTTTATATAAAACAATCATTTTATAGAGGATGCTTTAGTATCCATAAAGAGCCTAAAACAGTATCCATACAGTTTTTTTTTTGGCTACCTGTTAACCGACCACGTTCAAACCAGTGAATACTTACTATCAAGTTGCAATAAGGGTTGATTGCAACTTGACATACTTTTCTGCCCTGGGATACCTAACTGAGAGAATATTTTTACCCCAAACATTATAGGGTTCCTTCGGGAATGGTGATGACAGTTTTGAACAATTTAAAAAAATATACAAGCCTTACTATAGCTTGGCAAAAAAGTCGTGAAATTAATAGAGACGCCACTGTCGCAAATTTTTTTTGAATCTAGCAACGCGAGCTAGCCCGCATAGTACGACAGAATAATTAAAACTAAATTTAATCTTTACGTGGTTTTACCACACTCCTTATACTAATTACGCAAGGGGTTATTGATTAAAATGCTTAGTTAGTAAGTTTCAATATATTTTATTTTATTTACATAATACATACAAAGAATATCATTCGCCCAAAATGTCATCAAATATTCAAATATTCAAATAATTATAAATGCGAAAGTTTGGATGGATGTATGGATGTATGGATGTGTGGATGTATGGATGTTTGTTACTCAATCACGCTCCAACGGCTGAACGGATCTGGGTGAAATTTGGCACAGAGATAGATTATAGTATGGAATAGCACATAGGCTTCTTTTTATCCTGGAAAATTAAAGAGTTCCCGCGGGAACCGAAAAACCTAAATCCACGCGGACGAACTCGCGGGCATCAGCTAGTCTTCCAATTAAAAAAATTAGAATTTAGCGGTATTATACTGTCATCATTTCATTTTGAAATGGGATATATATGGAAGATGATATTTTGGGCGAATGATATTCTTTTATGTTCAATTTACAAATAAATTTGCTATTTAAAATTAAAAGACAAACACGCGTTCTATTTTTAAATTTCGAGCATCTTAAAACTTAAATAGTGACCTACGTATCGATTTAATTAAACTAATTTCAATAAATAAAATGATGATAACTTTATCATTTCTAAAATCGTTTTAAACATGACGCTACCAGTTAGTTTGTAAAATTAAGAAAATTGTGTTTCAGTTTTCAGTACAACCGGCATGTTCTTATAAAATAATTTTATTGTCCTTGAAATATAATAGTTTTCGTAAGATGACTGCGTATTTTTTCTGCAGTTCCAGTCAAGTTCTTCGTTATATATTGAATTCTTATGTATAAATATTTTTGAGCTACCGTTTTGATTAGTAAATTTCTGTGGTCATCAAGCAATGAGTATTCTAATGAATGATCATGTAAATCATCAAAAATCTTAGTCTGCAATAAACTTGAAGTAACTTTATTAATCATCTCTAATAAAATTTTTGAATTGCCAAGACATTTTTAAACCAACTCGCAATTGACACTCTTTTAAAATTTTTTCAGAGACTTGACAAATTTTGTTTAAGTCTGACGTCGGTTTATAAAGGCCTCCTCTATTTTTTACGGATATCAACGATCTTCTAGGGGTCTCCTCAGTGTACTCAAGACTTTCTATACATTTTTCGCATTTTAATGTTTTTTTTAATTTCCGTCCAATAAAACCGGCTATATATTCAACTACATGTTTTGAATATTCTGAAAGGGATGATGGATGCAAAACATAGTCATGGTCTGACAAGTTATCAATTATGTTATGTAACTCAAGTGTTTCTAAACGACGGTTACAGTTTGTGCTGTCGTTAATAGCTTTTTTATAATTTTGAGTAAAGTTTAATACTGATATTTTGTCCAGGGGAATGCAATTGCCGGATGAACTATCCTTGAACTGTGCGTGGACAAGAAGTTTTTTGTACGCTGAGCAAAACATCCGAGCGGAAGGATTATTATTAAAACCACATTTTGACCGAATTGCACCAAAAAATAGTTCCAAGTGGTCTTGACTAAGCTTATAAGTACATATGTACTTTAAATAGCTGTTATCAGCAGCGACGTGCCTATTATACAGTTGAATCAAAGATGACATACATGTTAGGAAACCACAGAAACCTGTAGATCTATTAGAGTTTATAACTAAAGTTTCACTATCTACAAGTTTTAAGCCTTTTATATAAACTTCGGCTGCTGCAAATAATTCCATAGTTTCCTTTATGTTGAATGATGACAAAGCCCTTTTCCACCCTTTAGCTCGAATGTTGCGGCTGTTCATTATATCAAACAAGTTATTAAATAACCTTATGAACATGATTGTTCCATCGCAGTCTGCGAATTCTGGAATACCTAACTGTTTGCAAAACTCCAAAGCATCGGCTACAGACTCACTTAAAAGCTGGGTCGCTAATCGCACCTTCATCTTCTGTTTTACAAAATTTACATGATCCTGTTTAAGTTTCGTTCCCAAATGAAGGCCTTCTTCGTTTTGAACTTTGTTGAGAAGTTCTATGTAAAGCCATGAAATTGTATTACCTTGAAAATCTATAAAAAATCTTTTATCTGCAAAAGTATTTCTGACTAATTTGATATTGTGACAGGGGTCAGGCCACAGGCATACCTCTTGCCCATCGTGTATGAAAGATGATCCTGATTTCACTAAATGGTTACACATAGCTTTATTAGTAGCAGCGCCATCAAATGTGAGAGTAACAACTTTAACCCCGCAATCATTCAAAAGTGTAATACATTGTTCGACTAGCATAGCTTTCTGCGCGGCTGTTATAGAGTTAATTAGGAAATACCCAACGGGTACTTTCCAATTATCATTCAAAGAAGTTATCATGAATGTCAATGCTTCTTTTGCAAGTGGCACGTCATCTGAGTCCAGAGCACAACCGACGTCGCTATAACCAAAATAGCTCCGACCATCCCACTCCACTAACTTTCGAATTGCCATTTCATCTATGGCTAGAGCACAATATATAGTTTTATTCAAATTTTCTTGGACCCTCAACTGTAACGTATTTAAAGCCTCAGTTGTGAATCCGGGATTACAGTTTATACCTTTATACCAAGCTGATATACTTTTTGGGTGTGGCAATACATTTTCGAACTGTTCCCGAACAAAACCATATGCTTTTGGTGACAAATAATGTAACGTAACAGCAAATTTTTTGATTTCCAAGCTGTACTCTCTCGTAACTTTGTTACCACCTTGTTTTTCTAGAAATCTTTTTATCAGGTCTTTTTTATTTATACTATCTAACATTGCCAAATATTGTAATTCCACATTTTCTTCTTTTAACTTATTCATTACTATTGTGTAAAGGTCAGAATTTTTTCTACTTAAACGTGCAACTTTTTTCGTCAGTGTATTAATTATTTTTCTCAGGCGGCGTTTTGATATATTTCTAACATTTTGTAGTTGATTTTCCAAAATTTTTATTCTTTTCTCATTTGCGGCTTCCGTGTTATCTGTGTTAGTACTAGATTCAACACATGATTTTTTTCTTTTTAGAATGTTTATTGCCTTCGATGTATTAGACTCAATGGATATGTTCGATAATGGTTTCTGTAAGAAGAAATAAGGTTTTAAATTCTCTAAAATATAGAAATCCATATAAATATCTGTTCATTTATGTAATACTAGCTGATGCCCGCGACTTCGCGTAGATCGAGGTTTTTCGGTTCCCGCGGGAACGCCTTACTTTTCCGGGATAAAAAGTAGCCTATGTGTTATTCCAGACTATAATCTATCTCTGTGCCAATTTTCATCCGGATCCGTTCAGCCGTTGGGGCGTGATTGAGTAACAAACATCCATACATCCATCCAAACTTTCGCATTTATAATAATTACTAGCTGATGCCCGCGACTTCGTCCGCGTGGATTGAGGTTTTTCGGTTCCCGCGGGAACTCTTTAATTTTCCGGGATAAAAAGTAGCCTATGTGCTATTCCAGACTATAATCTATCTCTGTGCCAAATTTCATCCAGATCCGTTCATCCGTTGGAGCGTGATTGAGTAACAAACATACATCCATACATACATACATCCATCCATCCAAACTTTCGCATTTATAATATTTATTTGACTAGCTGATGCCCGTGACTTCGTCCGCGTGGATCGAGGTTTTTCGGTTCCCGGGGAAACTCCTCAATTTTCCGGGATATTAAATAGCCTATGTGTTATTCCAGACTATAATCTATCTCTATGCCAAATTTCATCCAGATCCGTTCAGCCGTTGGGGCGTGATTGAGTAACAAACATCCATACATCCACACATCCATACATCCATACATCCATCCAAACTTTCGCATTTATAATATTTATTTGATTATATTATTTGACTAGATGATGCTAGAAGTATATAAAAATGTCGTGTCACGATGTATGTTCGGGATAAACCCTGAAACTACTGAACCGATTTTGATCAAACTTCATAACTATCTGTAATTTGGTCTAACTTGAAAGATAGGATAGTTTATTTGTTTTATTCTTATAGATAAGTTGGCGGTACGAAGTTCGCCGGGTCAGCTAGTTAATTTATAAATATTAAACTTTCTTGCCGTGATAACGCCTATTTCTTGGGGTAAATTTATAGTGGGTACTGCATCTGATTTCAGTCGCCTCCATTTGGTGTTTCCGTTTGGCAAAAATGAGTCTTCTGTGAAATGCTTTGAGCAAATACGACTGTTATGCCGGGGTGTCCAATTAGGTCTTTTTATAATTTCTATCCATGTCGTTTTTATTTGTTCATTTTTAGGAAATCTACAACATAGAGATTAGAGAGTACATAATACTGGTATGTACGTACTAGTCCAATAATTATCGATAATTAATCTATTTCACAGCACTAGTAACCTAAAAGCGTTTTGCCAAAAAAATATTTTTATTATTAAATAAGTATGTAATTGAGTACATAAACATATTTATTTACTTTTTCTTACCTTTGATTACCTAATTACTAGTAAAATCCTAGTCTTAAACAAGTACCATTGCCAAAACTCACCGATGAAACCCGACGGATTCTGTTTCATTTTGTTTTCTTATACTATTGGATTTACATCCCTCAAAGGCACAAGACATTTTTTGTGGACACTTTTCTTTAGTTTTAGAGCTTTAAGCACCTTATGTATTTACTTTAAATAAATAAATTCTTAAATAACTTTTCTATTACCTCTAATGTAAACAAACAAATACTAAGCGACAAAACTATGTGTACAGAACGACCCGTATTATTTGTACAAGAATAGGGTATTTTGAATTTGACAGTATTAAAAGATAAAAGATATAATTTGACAATCTGAACCTTGTGACCAGTTGCTAATCGAATAGACACAAACAGCGATATTTTGTTTCACTCACACTTACGTGATGGTAATAAACAGAAATTGGATAAAATATAGTATTCTTAGTTTTTATTTTAGTCCTACCTCCTCAGACGGCAGTCGTAATTCCTTCCTCCAAGTACCTTAGATGTACCATAGTGATTTTGATATATAATGTACTCTGTGGATTTTGACATAGAAGAAGGAATCTCTAGAATCAGGGTCAGCGTGTAACCAAGGTGTAACCTAAACGGGTAATACTATGAAACACCTCCCAAACACCTGTGCCCAAACATCATACTGTAAACGTCGGCACAATATATGATTTGTTTGTATGCAATAGGCACAAAATCCGTGACACGCAGAAAGGGAGAGAAAAACACATATTTTTTTCTCATTCTATCTTGTGTAACATCCCAACACTGCATCTCTTTCATGTGGGAGTGAGAAGGAGATATGGCGGTGTCTATATATCTTACTCAGTCTACGGATTTTGATAATCAAAGGGTTTCACCATAGCCGTCTCTATCCCCTGGATAGAGACGGCTATGGTTTCACCAATAATTTCACAATAATAATAATAATTTCACAAGGGGCATTATTTACTACGGGGAGGTTTTCACTGTTGTGAAAACTTATCTTCATATGTCTGTATTACTGAATGCCTTCTAAAGGATCATCTGCGACTGCAGTTTGTAAAGTGCAAATATGTAATAATATGTCGTTTATGAGCAATGAATAAAGAAGTAAGTTCTTCGTCATTGTTTATGAGCATGGCCGTATTATACTAAATAATGGCTTTGGCTGGGCTTTAATTTAATGTCCGCGACGGAGGAGGAAGGGGAGGGTGGGATGGGGACGGGGTCTTTAGGTAGTGGGAGAGGTTAATTTCTTAAATAGAATGGGCTACGCCAGAAGACTCGCTTCTGGCTACGCGCTTAAAAAAAACACTCTAGGGGTAGGGCAGACAAGACTGCGTGGAGCCGGGGTGTGCCGATTCGGTTTTGTGATCAATTTTTAGTTAATTAAACCTTTAAAGTCTGTGTTTTATTCGAATGATTATAAAAAAATGCCTTAAAGGACTTGTATCCAGGGCCGTAAAAAAAAAATTTAAAAAAATTTATAAAAAAACGTCCATGGAACGATTGAACCCACGAACCATAGCCGTCTCTGGTGTGGGGGATAGACACGGGATAGAGACGGCTATGATTGAACTCATTGATGGAACCGTAGACTGACGATAGACGCCGCCATTCTCCTTTTCACTCCCACATGAAAGAGATGCAGTGTTGGGATGTTACACAAGATAGAATAAGAAAAAAAAATGTGTTTTTCTCTCCCTTTCTGCGTGTCACGGGTTTTGTGTCTATTACATACTAGGTATTGTGCCCTTCTCTTTATAACTCGGTGATTGTGCCAGACAAAATAAGACGTTTGTATGACGCTTGGGAGGTGTTTCATAGTATTACCTATCCCTTTCGGTTACAGGCTGACCCTGATTCTAGAGCATAGAGGTATAATATTATAGAAGGTATAGAGTGGTAACATCGCACCGCTTTCCTAGTGCGCAGCGTAGGCACGTGAACTATAGCTAGTTGTATGTATAAATAGGGATGGGCAATAGTGCGCTGCAAGTGCAATATCGATAAAATATATCTGAACGGTACGAACGGTACGGTACCTATTGTTTGTGTATGTTTGTACCCTATCATACTTATATTGTAAATGCGAAAGTGTGTTTGTTTATTGGTAATCACGCCTCAATAGAGCAACGAAAGACGTGATTTTTTGCATGGGTATGTTTGAGGACGTGGAGAGTGATATTTATCCCGGAAAATTAAAGAGGTTCTGTGGGAATTTGAAAAAACTTTTTCCACGCGGATTAAACCGCGGGCATCAGCTAGTTTATGATAGATATAAATAGTTTAAACTTAATAAAAATAATAAAAAAATATCGATATTTTTTTTTTATGATCGATCCTATTTAATTAATATTATGTAGTATAATATTACTAGATGATGACCGTGACTTCGTCCGCGTGGATTGTTTTTTTATTCCCGCGGAAACTCTTCAATTTTCCGGGATAAAAAGTAGCCTATGTCCTTCCCCGGTATGTAACCTGTCTCTGTACCAAACTTCATCAAAATCGGTAAGTAAAAGTAGTTGGGCCGTAAAACCGTAACAGACAGACAGACACACTTTCGCATTTATAATATTAGTATGGATTGATATATCGAATACCTATAATATGTATGAAAAGGTGCAAATCTGCGTTTTAATGTGAAATAATAAAATAAATAATAAGTTTGATTCTTTGACGCCTTTAATTATAAAAGTAACAAAAAAATAAATTCTTTGTTGATAACCATTCCTTCGTGGCCCGCGTCGAATGTATCACATCACTATCCGAGTCGGCTATCGTAGCGGGGTTGCGGGGCGGTGCGGGCGGTGTTATGTTGCCTTGCGTCCCACGTCTGTATCACCCCCGCGACGCGTATTTCTATTTTAAGTTTAAAAAATATGACTAACCGGTGAAATGTGATGTTGGAATTCAGTTTATTTCGTTAACGAGTATCATGTTTGCATGTTTCTATAGCACATTTCCCATTTTTTTCAGTTTATAAACAGAATTTCGGCCACGAGTTCGCAATGGGCGCTCTCAGCGCTAGTGTTCGTTTGACTCATTAACGGGCTTGCTGACGGAACGATGCTTATGATCCTACCCGTGCCTAGGTAGGTACTGTTCCTACTTTGAAATACGAACTCTTGGTTATATTATACCTCTATGTTCTAGAGGTTCCTTCTTCTATGTATGGAACGGATTTTATCATGGATTTATTATAGGTACTTATCTACTAGTTTTTTTTAATCGAAACTTTGTGGGTGTTCCGATATAAGCACTGCGAGCACTGTCAGTGCTCTTCTTCTTTTCTTGGTTTATGGCTTTTATTAGTCCCAAAACAGCACAATGCACTTGGCCAGTGTCGAGTAACTTGAGGGAGGCACAAAGGAGATTGGCCGGTTACAGAGTGCAAAAATTAGTGAAAACGCTCTGTACTGGGGACTTACAGAGCTCGCAGTGTATTTCGGAACACACCCTTTAGCATGCCAACTAAAAGTCAATGAGTCTGTAATCTATGGCAAATGTAAGAAATAGTGTAGTGAAGAATTGCGAATTTTCAAAAAATTATTTCTCGAAAAGTATTAAAAATCGACGTAAAATATTTTTCTCACCTCCGGGCGGAAAGCGTCAATTTTCCTCCCGCTGCGCTAAACGAAAATGCCGCTTTCCGCCTCCGTCGAGGAGAAAAATAGTATACACACCACGGGCAGTAAATAAGATCACATGTTTATTGACCTTGGCTTCGCCTCGGACAACAATTACATGTGATCTGAGACATTTCTTATTTTACTGCCCTAGATGTGTAATATACTATTATTGCAAGGCTTACCACATCAAGGTCTTCCTGTAAAAAAAATATGAACGTCCAACTCCGCGGACAGTATACTGAAGCTGAGCCCATTGATATAATATTATTATTGTATCCAATTATTTAAAAAGAGCAACCACCGAGTTTCTTTCTAGTTCTCAGTAGGAATGCCATTCCAAACCAGTGGTAGATTCACTTGACGATTCAAAAGTACCTACTTGTAAAAGTTTAGTTGAATAATAAACATTTGAATTTAGTTATTGGTAAAATAAAACAACAGTATAATATCAAGCCGTAGAAAGTTTATTCATCAATAGTCACTGCACCACTATTTATGTCAGCAATAATGTCGTGTGGTGGTCTGCTGTCCACTGTGCAGCCAACGGACTGTGCAGTGCCGAGGATCTCTTTGACTGTGCCAGAGAGATACCTTGCCATGGAGCGGGGCCTCATGGTCTTGGCAATGCTGATTACATCCTCCATTGTGATGTTGCCGCTGTGCTTGACTGAAAAATAATAAAAAATCTGGTATAGCAATAGAAGCAACAGACATCTAACACAAAAAGTAGAACTAACTTGGTCATCACAAACAGTAGGTTTAGTAGGTTAGGTTGCAGGAGTTATGTAATATGTAACATTACTGAAGTTGAAATTATATCATAGTAATTATTTTTATTAAACCCTGACTTGCGACAAGGGGTGTAAAAAGCTCCACATGACTGTAAATACAGATGTGTAGATATTTATTTGCCTGGCATCATAGCTCCCAAACAGATGAACTGATTTTGATTGTTTTTTTTGTTTGAAAGACTTGATTGAGTCTTCTTAGTTATGATTCAAGAAACTTGGATAACTTCTCTTTTTGTTTCGTTTAGTTGAGAAAATTGGTATTCTGTTACTATCATTTATGTCGACACTTGTGATCTCATTACTACCAGTTTATAAGCAGAAACATATTTGCCATTGTGCAATATTCTTAGAACTGTTATAATTGGGCATAGCTTCCTAAACTATTTAATAGAAAGTACCCTAATATTTATATGAATATAACATAATTATTGTAACTGTGTAGGATGGTGTAATTTTGTAGAATTTGGTCAAGACAAAGCCAACTTAAAGTTGTCAAACTTACTGTTCTTCTGTTTCTTGCGGTCACGTGGAGGTTCCTTCAGAGCTCTAATAATAAGGGCGGCTGCAGACGGTACGACAGAGATCTGTGCCTGTCTGTTCTGTACAATCAGCTGCACTGTGATTTTCAGTCCCTTCCAGTCGCTGGTGGCCTTGGCGATGTCATCACCCACTTTTTTGGGGGACTGTAGCATAGGCAAACAAATTATTGAGTTTTACATACAACTTTTTTACTGAATTTCATTCATACTACATTATACAAGGGTTTAGTTAGGTATCTGCAGTAAAATATGAACATTATTCATTATAACTAAAGTATGAACAGAATAAAATAAAAATGATGATAAGTACAAAAATTATCACCATAATGTAGCTTATACTGTTGTACACAATCTCTAAACTAAATAGACTGGCCAATTATGTTTAACACAATCTCTTAACTTATATGGGGGCTCTAAATCTAGTGCTGCCCCTTTCCGCAGGGAGTATTATGAAAGGGATAGCAATATAAATAGAGCTGTCATTTTAGTATAGAGAGGGTGTACAACAGAATTGGCCTTGTCGTTGTTATTTGTCTACACAAATATGTATTAAAAAAATTATAGTTCTACAATTAACCCTAACTCCTATCATTTTAGTTAAAGAGAATGACAAGAGATTGTACCTATACATCAGATATGTGTGACACATTATAACATACCAAAGTTAGCTTATCAACACAGCCTGGTCCGCGACTCCTTATTGGGCATTCGGAGTAGCCGCGACAGGGAAACGTATCCTGAGTCGCGGGTTCCTTCCATCCGCCACCCGGAAGGACGCGCCTGGTAGGGAGGCACCCCCCAGGATCATACATCACATTTAAATGTCATACATTACAGCCCATATTGCATTTGTCATCTTAATACAAACTCAACCTTCCAAGTCGAAATTACAACAAAAAATGCCCAATGACTGTAATGTAAACCATGTGGTTCTTTCATATTTGGCCAGATTTACTCCATAAATATGCTATTTACTGCTTAAATCAGGCCTTCTAAATAAGCTGAACATGCCACGCCAAATTTTTAGTTTATGATGAGCTCTCTAAAAAATGTACTCACCAGACCAAGGGGACCAATTTTAGGCGCTAAAGATGACGTAGCACCAACTTCTCCACCGACACATCTCAAGTTTACTGGAATAAACACAACAATTTAGGTTAGATCATGTAACCGGAACCCTTTCATTATTTTGTGCACTTTGAACACTTACCGATTTTAATTTCGTTTGGATCGAATTTAGGCGGCATTGTTTTGTATTAATGTAATTTAAAATCACAATAATAAAGACGATCCAAAGAGATTACTTTGGATTTAATTGAAGAACTCCACTGAGAACGTTACGTGAACGTGACAGTTCGTCGAAATAGGAAGGATCAAGGAATTACTATACCCACAGAACAATATTACCCTGGCGGGGTTATACCAAGGAATATACTACTATAATACTACTCTCTACCGAGAGGGTTATAAACCTAACCTCTCGTCTCTTGGTTTGACTTTGAAGTTGAAGTTTTGGGTTTTGACAGTTTTTTACTCTTATGGCTTTGACGTGGGGCGATCGGGGAAAAGCTGTATCAAATATTGCTATAATCTCAATTGTCTTGATAGACTTTTATGGTATTCTTGCTGTGGCCACGGATTTTGGTTACCATCAGGCAAATAAAGTTCAGCTCTATCACATATTAAAGAATTTAATGCCATTAGATCCTTGGATCCTTATCGGTCTGTAAATTTTATTGAGATTGTCGCAATGATTGGCGCATAATTTTCGGGATAAGCGGTTAAGGCTCAGATACAGACAAAAAAGATCTGGAGCTCTGGGATTCTAGCTTTTGGAAATGTTAGCTATATATAACTAACTTTATATAACTACTAGCAGTGAATACCCGCTTCGCTGGGTCGTTTTTAACTGTATAGTTATTTATTAATGTTAATAATCTATCAATAACTAACTAAGTACTTACTTCACAATTTTTTCATATAAAAGACAGATTTTCTTTTTTCTTATTAATTTATTGATCTTACATAAACAATGTACATAAATCATAAATCATCCATCATTCTAGAATTATTTCGAACATTTCAAAATTTGAAAAAATTCTAGCATATTTAATATGCTCGATCAATCAGAGCCTTGGAATACATTTCAGAGATTTTCAAATGATTCTGGGATGTTCTAGATAATTCAAGAAATTTTTAATCATTCTAAAATTTTCTAAAACAATTTCATTTGGTTAGAATAAAGGCTTGCATTTGAGAACTTTTCAAATAATTCTAGGAATCTCTAGATCATTCTACAATTTTCTAGAACAATCCAAATCATTTTAGATGACTGATAATCACACATTTTTAGAAATCACATGTTTCAACCCCTGTATTTTCTACACCTTTAAAGTTTAAAGGTCTTTGATAAAGGCATGGACGTAATCACAGAGTTGTAATATAGTTTAATACGTCCATGGTTAAAGCACGGTTAAAGGTATTAACTTGCAACCACCATAGTGCACGACGGGAACATGTTTTTCACACAGAGTTATATGTCTGTGGTCTTTTCTGTTGTCTATAGCCCAAAAATGCAAATATACCATGGAGGTAAGAAATTAGAAATAACCAAACATAAAAACAGCAGGGCGATTATGTAAAACCTTTGATGTAAAACTTGCATCAATCATTGTTTTTTCTGCATTTATAGTATTTTTGTTGCGTCAATGGATTTTGGCCAATAGTGGAAGAATGTTAACCTCATTAACCAATCAGAGGTGATTGCGATCGTTACAATGTAGCTGTCATTTTTAGACAACCGCCCTGCAGCAAAACTCTAATCACTGATACCAACTTAGGGTAATTTACCCTATATTTAGAGTAAAAATAATCGAGAAGGGTAATTTTTAGGGTATGAATTTTCCTAGGGTATTTTTTGGGGTAAAACAATCAATATCAATAAAAAAATAACTGAACTATTTCGTTTCCGAACGCGCCCATTACAGATTCCGTTTTGTGAACGCACCGATTACTTTGTGTCCCTCTCTAATATAGTCTCGATGCTCATTGATGGCCGCCCTCACTCGTGGCTCGGACCCGAATGTTGCCGCTTGCCTTTCCCGAAGCCGCGCTCCTTCTATCCCCGTCATCATCCCTGTAAAATTGGAAAAAAAAACCTAAAATTAAAATTTATTGTTTGCTCTTTCTTTTCGTGGGAGTGTTCTAATTGTGTTAATTATTGTAAAAAAATGGCGTCATCGAGTGCTGGCGTTACGCGTTCAGGTGTGAAAAAGTATGCATTTAATATGCAAATAATATGTTGTTTTATTTGTAAAGAACGAAAAAAATCATTTAGGGTAAATTTTTTATATAACATTAAGGGTGCGTTCCGAAATACACTGAGAGCACTGAAAGTCCCCAGTAAAGAGCACTGCCAGTGCTCGCAGTGCTTATAACGGAACACACACTAACGGCCAGTTTCTTCATGATCAGCTAAAGTAATAAGTAAAAGTCTTGACTTTTACCAGCCGAGGAATGAAACTATGGCGAATGCGTTTCTTCCATGTTTCTTCATTCAAACAAAAGCTAAAGTAAAGGTCAAAGTGGTTGCCATTATATAAACGTCGATATTGCCCAAAAAACTCGTGGGGAGCTTTTTTTACACATGGCAGCACAACAATATCATTGTCAAGTAGTGCCAGATGTCCAAGTGAAAGTTCTTCTTAGGTTTTATGGTTCAATTTAAAAACGTTCCTATGTATTGTTTACTGAAAGATTATAATCCTTTACAAGGCGCTTTTTGAGGAACTAGGTAGGTATACCACAGCTGTCTGTTTATATGGGGCAGTTTTATGGTCTGCAGAATAGATTTTGAACATTCTTTAATTTTTTAATTCTCTAATTTAATTTATTTGCAAATCCTTTATTTTATATTGTATTATAGATATAGCTGTTGTCCGCAACTTTGTCCGCATGGTCTCAGATTTTTTTAATTCCCGCAGGTACCTACTCCCATTATTTTCAGGATAAAAGCAACAAACAAACTTTTGCATTTATGATATTGTAATATGTACTCAGTTCAACATAAAGATGCAACTCCTCAATAAATCGATGTAGGTTGTATACTCATCGATTTGGAAGAAAGGTGCATTGAAAATGTAAGTAGGTTAGATTAGGAAATAATATTATAACAATAGCAAGTAAGGTTTCTTTGTTAATTATTTTAGTATGTAAAGAGTAGATAATAAGACACCTTGGAATAAAGACGTCTCCACCAATATCTTATCATTATATACGAACCAAAAAACCACATTACTTCATGGCGACCCTGCCAGTCGGTGCGCGCTACTAATCTGCGTGCACCGGCTGGGCACCGAATATTACGAAGATGACCACAAAACCTCAAGACCCGGCCTGCCAAGTCATTTAAGAAGAATATCGAAGAATATTATTAGTTACCAAGATTTAAGAAAAATTCAACCATAGATCAAGACCCAGCCAATTAAAAGAAGATTTAAAGATGAATATCACGAAATATACCAATAAGCAAGAAAGAAGCACATCACAGTTCACAACTCAGAAGATATGTAAATCGCAAGCTCATCTCAGCAAGCTTCATCGTCTGCCCAGCATCACCGTGCGTCCAGGGTTATCCCGGCCACAACTAGGAGGTGTCCAGGGTATTCCCGGCCCAGTTCGAGGAGTCCAGGGTTATCCCGGCCCACCCAGATGCAGCATGAAAAGGTCCAGACCCCAAAGCTGTTGTCCGAAGACCATTGCATCTTCCAGTTATTCTACGAAGACGTGACGGCGACGAAGCACAGGCCAAATAAATAAAAATTGATATGCGTCGATAAAGTAAGTGCATTTATTACTTCGCTATGGGCAATAGGTTTAAAATTATTAGTTTTTGTAATTATTATTATTTTTGGCGTTTCGGTATTTTTTTTCTTCAATTAGCATTTAGTACGTATTTTTCACGGTATTATTTTAATCAAGTAGATGTCATAATTTTTTCCTACAATGTTAGTTTACTTTTTAGAGAAGTTAAATAATAATTCAAAGAATTATCACGGTGTAATCGCGTGGTCAACGACACACGCGCACCTAAAAATTCATTGTATTACGAGACAATGATATTGCTCGAGATGCAATTTGCAAGTACAAGGAAATCAGTAAGAAATAAGGAGAATTCTTTTTCTTTCTGTTGTAGCACAGAAATTTCGTGCTATAGTCAATTAAGTAGAGACTTTACCCGACTAGGACAAATTAGGACTCTACTAACCCAAGGCTTGATCACCCTTCGGCTGTAGAAGTGCTACATATATTTAAATAGGTATTGACGAATATTTAAATCGGATTAAGACAGACGTTTATATGTGAAGATGATTATTATTCGAACGCGATATTTTGCGCATACTTAGTACCTCCTCATTCAACGATGTATATTTTGTCTAGACTCTTGATCATTATCTACCGCGCTGGTGTTAGTGAAAGACCTAGAGCCTTGTTGAATGTTAATAATGAAGAATATACTTATTGTGATAAATATTTGAGAAGGTGTTATGTTATATAATAATTAGGAGTGTACGCGCCGCGTTAATTTATTTATTTTTTGATATGCAAGAGAGAAATATCAAAGAAAGTTGAAGACTAGAGGCTCGAAGATTTATTATGAAATATTATGACGATTCAGGTATTATAAATACCTAAGACGTTACATGATGGTTTAGAAACCTCATAGGTATTATTATAACGGACAAGCATGTCAAACGATGATGCTATTGAGAGTTAAATGCTCGAAGCGATGCTACAGCGATATTTTTATTATGGCAGAGATAGGAGTAACTAATATGGTACAGAGAATATTTTGTGACGAATAAATTAGTGATTTTGAATTGCGTAGGTCCTTGATTCGACAAAATACGCCTATAATATTTGCATTTGGCTTTGAAGAAAGATGATGACGATCGTGAGTTGACCATAGATTCTTGCCTTATTTTGTAGAATTATCCCTTTACAATGTAAAGTGGATCCATTATTATTCGCTATTATTTTATTATTATTGTTCTATATTATTATTCGGATGCCCATACGAAGTAGTAAAATAAATTGCACAAGCACAAGCATAAAAAAATGTTTCTCTTTCTCCATTAGGGTTAGTTTTTTTTTGTATATCACCTTTTTTCCCAATCGGAGTACCGTAAATGCATACAACATGAGACAGGTTTAAATTTCAATTCACAGTATAAGGTGTAATTCTTAATAATTATGGTTTGAAATTTTACTAGAACATGAGTCTCTATCTAAGGTAATAGGAGCATATTGCAATATTGAGCCAATCAATGTAGTTTTTTTTATATATATTTATTTCGTCTTGTCTCAATTTACCTGCAACATGCGGTAAACATAAGACACCTTATAAAAGTCATGGTTTCCCATGTAGAATTTCAATGTTTGTTAATTGAGACGTTAAAAAATAACAAAATATTGAATTTGCGCAAATTAAAACAATAATAAATCAGTTATAACTAGAGGTATTAAATAAAACAAAATATTATCTCCAAATCTTACCAGATCTTTTACTAGTTCTTCAAAAATCAAATAAAAATTGTATAAAATCAAAAACAAAAAACAAACTTCTTCATAAATCGTCAAAAAATAAATCAACATAAATCTCGATTTTGAGACCGAAGGTAATTTGAGATCTCAATTTGCCCACATGTCTCAAATTAGCCTTTAACACTAAGTAAATTAATAACATTTGCAACTTATAATAAAATTTAAACATTGAGATCAAAATTGGAGTCTAAGCTATTAGGAACGTTTTATTGCGATACATAGGCTATACCTAGGCATACCTACGCTTTGAAGTGCGCACAAAAAAATATTATTTTACACAATTTTATTAGTCTTATAATTAAACTAGTAGGGCGCGTGGCTGCGCGGCCCGCTAAAGCGGACCGCGTAATGGATCGCGTGGTCCACTGTCTACTTATTCGCTGTCCTACTATCCTGGTTTACTGTCTACGTGTTCTGAACTGAACAACACACTGCGTTGCTAGTGAGCACAGTGGAAGAGCCAGCACGCCAAGCGTCCGACGTGAAAGATATTCTCATGAAGGAAAAAACATAAAACAATGACCACCAACCCGGGAGTTCCCGCGGGAATCAAACAATCTTAATCCACGCGGACGGAGTCGCGGGAATCATCTAGTTACTTAATAATTAATGAATACTTGTCAGTTGCTATCGTTCAGCTTTATTTAAATTTTTTTATACTTTCCGAGATAGACACCTATGAAATTTGTATAGCCACCATCTTGTATCCGCTATTTTAGAGTTTTTTTTCAGCTCATTTTCTTTTTTTGTTTGAGCAGCCCCCACCTATCTTTAATACCCTGCTCTCTAGCTAGCTAGTAGCTCTTCGCCCATCTTGCAAACCCTGAATCTCCATATTTTTTTTCCGAATCATTTGTCAGAATGACAGTACGAAGATACAAACTTTGAAAAGGTCTTGCATAATTTCCAAATCCCAACATACATTTTCGTCAACATTCGCCATACATTTTCTATGGAAAAATAGATTCCGCCATCTTGAATTTTTTTCCTGTTCATCAAGTAAACCTTCATGTCCCGATCATCTTTTGCCAAGAAACCACTCTTCCATCTTTTATACTCTCCGAGATAGACACCGGCGGAATTTGTATGGCGGCCATCTTAAACCCGCCATTACGAAATTTTTTTTCAGCTCACTGTCAATTGGATGAAGTTTCGAGTGACATTTGGTCGAGCACCCCCCACCTATCTTCAATACCCTTTTCTATGGAAAAATAAATTCCGCCATCTTGAATTTTTTTCCTGTTCATCAAGTAGACCCTCATGACCTGATCATCTTTTGCCAAGAAACCACACTTCCATCTTTTATACTCTCCGAGATAGACACCGACGAAATTTGTATGGCAGCCATCTTAAATCCGCCATTTTGAATTTTTTTTCAGCTCACTGTCAATTGGATGAAGTTTCGAGTGACATTTGGTCGAGCACCCCCCACCTATCTTCGATAACCTGGCTGGTGCTCTTCATCCGTCTTCGAAATCCTCAATCATCAGCTCTCTCTGTATTTTTCCTCTTAATGAATTTTTGTCTTCTATACGAAACGATGAGTGAAAAAAAAAATGTTCATACAAAATTTTACAGGAGAGGTGATCAATCAGTCAATCAGCACGAGCAGCTATATATATATTAACTAGTGTTTTGCTCTGTGCGCGAGCTGCTAAAGCAGCTCACGAGATGTGGTTAGCCCTAAATATCGATTTTGAACGAAATCGGTCAATTAACAAAGAATTTCAGAATGGCGCTGATTTTTTAAAACTTTGGTATCAGTTTCGTTTTGTAATCCCAGGTAGCCTAAAATACCGATTTTGAACGAAATCGGTAAATTAACCAAGAATTTCAAAATGGCGCTGATTTTTAAAAACTTTGGTATCAGTTTCCTGTTTTGTGATCCCAGGGAGTCCTAAATACCGATTTTGAACGAAATCGGTAAATTAACCAAGAATTTCCAAATGGCGCTGATTTTTTAAAACTTTGGTATCAGGTTCCTGTTTTGTGATCCCAGGGAGTCCTAAATATCGATTTTGCACGAAATCGGCCAATTAACAAATAATTTCAAAATGGCGCTGTGTTTTCATAATTCTGGTGCCATTTTCCTGTTTTGTAATCCCAGGGAGCCCTAAATATCGACTTTGAACGAAATCGGTCAATTGATAAATAATTTCAATATGGCGCTGATTTTATAAACCTTTGGTATCAGTTTCCTGTATCGTGATCCAAGAAAGCCCTTAATATCGATTTTGAACGAAATCGGACAATTAACAAAGAATTTCAAAATGGCGCTGATTTTTTAAAATTCTGTTACCAGTTTCCTGTTTTGTAATCCCAGGGATCCTCAGATATCGGTTTTGAACGAAATCGGTAAATTAACAAAAAATTTCAAAATGGCGCTGATTTTTTTAAAATTTTGGTAAGTACCAGTTTCCTGTTTTGTAATCTCAAGGAGCCCCATCGTGGGTAAAACGGAACCGTATCAAAATCTTGAAAAATCTTGGAAAAATAAATTCCGCCATCTTGAATTTTTTTCCTGTTCATCAATTAGACCTTCAGGTCCAGCCCCCCAATCATGTAAGAATGGCCGATGAAATCGTTAAAGTTCTGCGACAAAGTAAATAAACCATAACCGCATTAAATTAGAGCTCAATTTCGTGTACCCATTCTTATACGTTTAGGTATGTACGATACTCAAACGTATAAGAATGGATAGACGAAATTGAGCTCTAATTCAATGCAGTTATGGTTTATATTACTTTGACGCTGAACCTTTACCATTTGATCGAACATTCTTACATAATCGGGGGGCTGATCATCTTTTGCCAAAAAACCACTCATCCAACTTACTTTCTGACATAGACAGACACCAAAATATAAATTTGTATGGCAGCCTGAACATGAACTACACCATTTCGGATCTGTGGCGCCGCGATTCGGGGTCGAAAAATCAAAAAATTGAAAACACTACAGCTCGGCCGCCGAACACATCTGTCTCACATCACTGTATCGTTTTCTGGCTCTTTCTAGGAGAACAATAAATTATGTCATTGAGTCCTAATCGCCATAATAATAATATAATTTGGTATGAAAAAAAATATTCCGCCATCTTGAAATTGTTTTCATTTCGCTAAATAGACCTCCTTGCTCTGATCATCTCGTGCTAAGAAACCACACTTCCATCTCTTATACTCTCCGAGATAGACACTGACGAAATTGTATAGCGGCCATCTTGAATCCACCATTTTGGAGTTTTTTTAAACTCATCGCCAATTGGATGAGGTTTCGAGTGACATATACGAAGCCATCAGTGAAAAAAAAATATTCATACAAAATTTTACAACAGGAATTTTTTGGGGAAAATCTCGAAAACTACCCAAAATGTGGCAACACTGTTTAGATATCTCGATACTGCCAGTCGCATCACACAATCGATCCATACATGTCAACTTTCCCAAATGTTGCCAACTGCCTCAAAAACGTGATCGAAATTTTCAAAAACACAAAAAGAATATAAAATGGCCGCCACCTCGTTTCACAGAAACATTTTACATAGTTTTATAATTTTCCCGTGAACTACAGGATATGCCACTCCTGATGACATTTTAATTTTTCATCTCGCTCGCACCCAGCCGCAACGATCGCCTCTGAAAATAGACCATGTCGAAAATTACTTTTACCTTAATAAATTCCAGTGCTGCCAGACCTCGGCGGCAAAAATACCCAAATGTCATTCGTACAAGTGAGACGCGTGGTTGTGCTCGTACTCGAATTTTGCAAAAAATTCGTATTACTATTTTTTTATTTTTGGGGTAAATCTTGAAAATTTCTCGAGAAATGGGGTATTTTTTTTCCCCAATCCATACCTCGAGTTTGTACACACAATCGCCCCGTAGAAGTCGAAACGATCCGACGTTGCCAACTATGAGAAATTTGAATTTTAAAATTGCGGTTTTTCGTACCTCAAACCGAACGGCCTTCGCTACAGCCACCATCTTGAATTTTTAAAAACCACTCCCATTTTGTCAAAAAACAGGATAATTGTAGGCGAAAAAAGAAAAAAAACCCTATGCTCGACCACGCTGTTTCGGATCTGTGGCGCCGCGGTTCGGGATCGAAAAATCAAAAATTTGAAACCACTACAGATCGGCCGCCATCTTGTTTTTCCAATTTTTTCAACTTTTTCTATTTATCGTTTACAAATTTCTTCAATAATTGCGAATTGTAACGAAATCGGTTAGAAAACAAAAGAGTTGCAAGAATCACGTTGGCCGCCAGATTGTTTTTCCGAAATGTCATAATTTTTCCCTACTTGGATCCCGCACCCGAATACATCTCTCGTACATCATTGTATCGTTTTCTGTCTCTTTCTAGGAGAACAATGACGTCTTTTATAGTTCCTAATCGCCATATAATTTGGTATGAAAAAAAATATTCCGCCATCTTGGTTTTTTTTTTATTTCGCTAAATAGACCTCCTCGTCCTGATCATCTTTTGCCAAGAAACCACTCTTCCATCTTTTATACTTTCGGAGATAGGTAAGTACACCAAATAAATTTGTATGGCAGCCATCTTAAAACCGCCATTTTGATTTTTTTTTCAGCTCTTTGTCTTTTGGATTAAGTTTCGAAAGACATTTGTTCGAGCACCCCCGCCTATCTTCAATGCTTTGACCAATTCATTTCGGCAAATCAGCCGGCATCTTGATTTTCCGACATGTCATAATTTTTCCCTACTCCCATCCCGCACCTGAACATATATCCTATACATGAACTACTCCGTTTCGGATCTGTGGCGCCACGGTTCGGGGTCGAAAAATCAAAAATTTGAAAACACTACAGCTCGGCCGCCATCTTGGTTTTCCAATTTTTTCCACTTTTTCTATTGATCGTTTCCTAATTTCTTCAATAATTGTGAGTTGTAACTAAATCGGTTGGAAAACAATAAAGTTACAAAAAGCACTACGGCCGCCATCTTGTTTTTCCGAAATATCATATTTTTTCCCTACTCGAATCCCGCACTCGAGCACATCTCCCATACAACATTGTATCGTTTTCTGTCTCTTTCTAGGAGAACAATGACGTCTTTTATAGTTCCTAATCGCCATATAATTTGGTATGAAAAAAAATATTCCGCCATCTTGAAATTATTTTCATTTCGCTAAATAGACCTCCTCGTTCTGATCATCTTTTGCCAAGAAATCACTCTTCCATCTTTTATACTTTCTGAGAGAGGTACACCAAATAAATTTGTATGGCAGCCATCTTAAATCCGCCATTTTGAATTTTTTTTCAGCCCATTATCTATTGGATGAAGTTTCGAATGACATTTGGTCTAGCACCCCCCGCTTATCTTCAATGCTTCGACCGGTCTATTTCGGTAATTCGGCCGCCATCTTGATTTTCCGAAATGTCATAATTTTTCCCTACTCCTATCCCGCACCCAAACATATATCCAATACATGAACTACTCCGTTTCGGATCTGTGGCGCCACGGTTCGGGGTCGAAAAATCAAAAATTTGAAAACACTACAGCTCGGCCGCCATCTTGGTTTTCCAATTTTTTCCACTTTTTCTATTGATCGTTTCCTTATTTTTTCAATAATTGTGAGTTGTAACTAAATCGGTTGGAAAACAATAAAGTTACAAAAAGCATTACGGCCGCCATCTTGTTTTTCCGAAATATCATATTTTTTCCCTACTCCCATCCTGCACCCAAACACATCTCCCATACATCATTGTATCGTTTTCTGTCTCTTTCTTGGAGAACAATAAATTATGCTAATGAGTCCTAATCGCCATATAATTTGGTATGAAAAAAAATATTCCGCCATCTTGAATTTTTTTTCTTTTCGCTAAATAGATCTTCTCGTCCTGATCATCTTTGGCCGAGAAACCACTCTTTCATCTTTTATACTTTCTGAGATGGACACCAAATAAATTTGTATGGCGGCCATCTTAAATCCGCCATTTTGAATTTTTTTTCAGCTCATTGTCTTTTGGATGAAGTTTCGAATGACATTTGGTCGAGCACCCCCCACCTATCTTCAATACCTCGGCCGTGCTCTTTACCCGTCTCCGAAATCCTCAATCATCAGCTGTCTCCATATTTTTGTTCAAGTTTAATTTTCTGACGTGTATACGAAGCCATCAGTAAAAAAAAAATTTTTCATACAAAATTTTACAGGAGGACATTTTTGGGAAAATCTCGAAAACTACCCAAAATGTGGCAACACTGTTTAGATATCTCGATACCGCTGGTCGAGTTACACAATCGATTTATACATGTCAACTTTCCCAAATGTTGCCAACTGCCTCAAAAACGTGTTCGAAATTTTCAAAAACACAAAAAGAATACAAAATGGCCGCCACCTCGTTGCACAGAAACATTTTACATAGTTTCATAATTTTCCCGTAAACTACAGGATATACCGCTCCTGATGACGTTTAAATTTTTCATCTCGCTCGCACCCAGCCGAAATGATCGCCCCTGAAAAAAGACCATGTCGAAAATCACTTTTACTTTGATAAATTCCAGTGTTGCCAGACCTCGGCGACGAAAATATCCAAATGTCATTCGCACAAGTGAGACACGTGGTTGCTCGTACTCAAATTTTGCAAAAAGTCCGTATTTCGATTTTTTTATTTTTGGGGTAAATCTTGAAAATTTCCCGAGAAATGGGGTAATTTTTTTTCCCCAATCCATACCTCGAGTCTGTACACACAATCGCCCCCTAGAAGTCGAAACGCTCCGACGTTGCCAACTGTGAGAAATTTGTATTTTAAAATTGCGTTTTTTCGTACCACAAACAAAAAGGCCGCCGCGACAGCCGCCATCTTGAATTTTTAAAAACCACTCCCATTCTGTCAAAATACAGGATAATTGTAGGCGAAAAAAGAAAAAAATATCATGCTCGACCGCGCCGTTTCGGATCTGTGGCGCTGCGGTTCGGGGTCGAAAAATCAAAAATTTTAAAACACTACAGCTCGGCCGCCATCTTGTTTTTCCAATTTTTTCCACTTTTTCTATTGATCGTTTCCTAATTTCTTCAATAATTGCAAGTTGTAACGAAATCGGTTGGAAAACAAAAGAGTTGCAAGAATCAAGTCGGCCGCCATCTTGTTTTTCCGAAATGTCATAATTTTTCCCCACTCGAATCCCGCACCCGAACACATCTCCCCTACATCATTATATCGTTTTCTGTCTCTTTCTAGGAGAACAATTATGTCAATGAGTCAGTCAGTCAGTGAGTCAGTGGTAATCGAGCTATATATAGTATAATAATAACTAGTATGGCGCGTGGCTGCGCGGCCCGCTAAAGCGGACCACGTAGTGGAGCGCGTGGTCCACTGTCTACTTACTCGCTGTCCTACTATCCTGCCCCCCGATTATGTAAAAATGGCCGATCAAATCGTCAAAGTTCGGCGTCAAAGTAAAATAAACCATAACGGCATTAAATTAGAGCTCAATTTCGAACCACGAAATTGAGCTCTAATTCAATGCTGTTATGGTTTATTTTACTTTGACGCCGAACTTTGACGATTTGATCGACCATTCTTACATAATCAGGCAGCTGATTTACTGTCTACGTGTTCTGATCTGAACAACACACTGCTATGCTAGTGAGCACAGTGGAAGCGCCAGCACGCCAAGCGTCCGACGTAAAAGAAAATTCTCATAAAGGAAAAACATAAAACAAAGACCACCAACCCCCCGCCCCTCCCTTTTTGTTTGAGCAGCCCCTAAGTAGGTACCTATCTTTAATGCCCTCACCGTGCTCCTCACCCATCATCCGAACCTTCGATCATCATCTCTCCATATTTTTTTCTCCGAACCATTCGTCAAAATGGGATTTCTTCGACAAAAACAAATCTTGAAAAGGAACCGTAGTCTTGCATAGTTCTACACTTGTAGCCTCTTCAATATTAGCCATATATTTTCTATAGAAAAATAAATTCCGCCATCTTGAATTTTTTTCCTGTTCATCAAGTAGACCTTCATGTTCTGATCATCTTTTGCCTTGCTTGGTTTCTTGAAACCACTCTTCCATCTTTTATACTCTCCGTGATAGACACCGACGAAATTTGTATGGCGGCCATCTTAATTCCGCCATTTTGAAAATTTTTTCAGCTCACTTTCAATTGGATGAAGTTTCGAGTGACATTTGGTCGAGCACCCCCCCACCTATCTTTAATACCCTTTTCTATGGAAAAATAAATTCCGCCATCTTGAATTTTTTTCCTGTTCATCAAGTAGACCCTCATGTCCTGATCATCTTTTGCCAAGAAACCACTCTTCCATCTTTTATACTCTCCGAGATAGACACCGAAGAAATTTGTATGGCGGCCATCTTAAATCCGCCATTTTGAATTTTTTTTTCAACTACCGCCAATTGGATGAGGTTTCGAATGACATTTGGTCGAGCACCCCCCACCTATTTTCGATACCCTGGCTGGTGCTCTTCATCCGTCTTCGAAATCCTCAATCATCAGCTCTCTCTGTATTTTTCCTCTTAATGAATTTTTGTCTTCTATACGAAACGATGAGTGAAAAAAAAAATGTACATACAAAATTTTACAGGAGAGGTGATCAATCAGTGAATCAGCACGAGCAGCTATATATATCAAATCAAATCAAATCAATTTATTTCTCAAATACATGCATATACATTGTTCACGTGGTTAGATCTATTACTATTACAATACACGATGCATTATTTAGATGAAAATACAAGAATTAGTAATGAGATCAACGGTAGTTGTCCTTTCTAGATTTTTAAAGATCTGTGTTAAAGACAACTAGCCCTCTCCCTCGTTCACCATAAAGTTAGTAATTAGGTTTAGGAATGCAAGTGCATATTGAATAGATTTTAAATTTTATGTATAGTAGTAAATAACAATCCAAAAAGTATGCTTAAATTGTGTGTGTGTGTGTGTGTGTGTGTGTGTGTGTGTGTGTGCGTGTGCGTGTGTGTGTGTGCGCGTGTGTGAGTGCGTGCATGCTCATGATAAGTGTTTAAGTGCATGTGTAAGTGACTAATGCTTTTTTAAAAGGAAGGTAGGTTAATTTAATTTTGAATTTTTAACAATCCCTCTATTTCGTCGTATGTTTTGTCTATAAGAAATGATATAACTTTTTGTTTGCACTGAGTATATGACAAATTGAATATGGGTAATGTTAAATTAATTTTATTGTATAGGTATGGGCCTAGGAAGTAACAAAATCGTTTGGTGAAGGCAAATTTAGGTGCACGGATGGTACAAATTTTGTTTTTGCGTCGGCCTTCAATGTTGCGGTATGGAGTTAATTTATGTTGAAGTAGAATTGTATTTAAGATAAAAAGTTTCCTAACACTGAGGACTTCACAATCTTTGTATAATAGTGTGGTGGGAAAAAGGATAGGCCGAAAAGTTGCAACCTTTAAAACAGCCCGTTGCGCGACTTCAAGGGGCTTGAGTGTGGTTTTTGCTGTGCCTCCCCAACATGTGATGCAGTATTGAATTATGGATTGGCATAAGGCAAAATATACCTTGCGGATCACTTGAGAATTTGCAACATATCGAAGGTTTTTAAAAATAAAGATCAATTTGCGGACCCTAGCTGTAAGCAAATCAACATGATGTTTAAAATTTAAATGCTTATCTAAAACAATGCCCAGGTATTTGATGTTATCAGTGGAAGCTATGGAGGGACATTGGCAGGTTGTACTATACTTATCGTAACAAGAGTGAACTTTAAGCGTTAATGGGGTCAAAGGCTGCGAAGTTGAGCGGATCGAATAGGCTATAAGCTTGGTTTTGGAGATGTTCAGTGTTAAAGAATGTGAAAGTAGCCAATCATAGACAGTGTCAAACCCTCGTTGGGCAGTTTTTTGAAGTTCAGGCCATGATGTGCTATAAAAAGTTATGGCAGTATCATCAGCAAATGATACTATTTGGGCATTAGGTATAAGAAGGTTACAGAGATCATTAATAAATACCAGAAAAAGAGTCGGGCCTAAAATACTGCCTTGTGGAACACCATAGGATATTGGTAGCTCATCACTCAATTGATTTCCAATTTTAGTCATTTGAGTCCGACCAGTGAGGTAGTTGCGGAAAAAATTTAACTGGTTTCCACGAATACCCATTCCTTCAAGCTTTATTAGGAGAATTGGGATTGGTACTGTGTCAAACGCCTTGGCAAGGTCCAAAAATATTGTCATAACTTTATCTCCATTGTTAAGGTGATCAATAACATTATCAGTGAGTTCAAGAACAGCATCCGATGTGCTTTTATTTTTACGAAAGCCAAATTGTTGAGGTGATATTAAATTAAAATGTTCAAGATAGCGCACAAGCCTGTTACAAACCAGGCGTTCCAGAATCTTTGATAGTGCAGTAAGTATAGCAATGGGCCGATAATTGTTAATTGCTTTTTCATCGCCATTTTTATAAATAGGAATGATGATTGCTTTTTTGTAAACCGTTGGGAAGATACCTAAAGAGAAACATTGATTAAAGATATGACATAGAATAGGTGCTAAAATTTGAGAGTATCTAATAAGTATTGTTGGAGATATGCCATCCCAGCCAGTTGCAGCATTGGGTCTTAGGGAATTGATTATAGAAATAATTTCATCAGTATCAGTTTGTTCAAGAACAAAAGAGGATAAGCAATTAACTGAGGTCGAGGCTGTGGAAAAGGTAGTATTTGGTGAATTCTGCCTAATATTATCTGCAAGTTGTTTACCTATACTAACGAAGAATTGGTTGGCATTATTACATGCTAGGTGTGGAGAGGAATCATTTAACAATAGTTGAGTACTATGTTGTTTTTGTGATGAGGTAAAACATATTTTTTTAAGAGTGTCCCATAATTGTTTAATATTGTTTCCTGCCATGTTGATTTCCTGTGTGTCATACAACCGTTTAGCTTTTTTTAGTATCTTAGAGCAGAAGTTCCTGTATCGTTTATAAGTTAACTTAAGTATTTCATTTTCTGGGAACTTTTTTAGTTTTTTATGCATTGAATCTCTGTTACGCATGCACCTCAAAAGACCTGGTGTAATCCATGGTTTCAAAGTTCTCTGCTTGCAGGGAGGCCTTGAGGTAGATGTGTTTTCTAAAATAGCTTGCGACAGTGACTTGACTAGACAATCAGAAGCAATATCAGGATTTAATATGGAATAGATATAAGACAGGTCGAGTTTTTCGAAAGTATTATCTAAGGTTTTGAAGTTAATTCTTGTAGACGGATTGTATGCCCGACTAGTGTGCATTTTTGTGGCAAGGCCAATTATTGTTGCGTGATGGTCAGTAACAGTAGAATTTAAAATTAGTGTGATAGCCGATAATTTTGTGCGTAATACTACATGATCTAGGCAATTGCTGGCTCTGGTAGGGATCGTATGTGCTGGTAGATAGCCATGGAATGCAAGGTTGTTAAGGTAATCCTGCGAGCGAGAGTCTAAAGAATTGGGCTTTATATCTAGATTTATATCGCCTGTGATCACTACCGATTTAAAGCTAACGAGTGAGGATAGTATATTATTAAGAGCAGAAATAAATATGTCAATATTGTCATTAGAAGGAGATCTGTAAATACAAAGTATTGCAATGTCACAGTTAAGTTTAATAATTAGTCCTGAAGCTGAAAGCTGGAAGTCTGGCTCTTCAAAAGTATGAAAGATATCTGAGTTTACAAAAACAACAACTCCATCACTCTGATTTAGGTGGTTTGTTGTCTGTCGCGTTGTATAATTATTTAAAATAGGAGTGATTTGGTTATTGTTGCAAGGTAACCAGCACTCAGTTAGTACTATAACGTCATTGTCGAAAGGTATGCGATCTAAAAGAGTTTGAAAGTTGTTAAAGTTGCAATTAATGGATCTAATATTTTGAGACAAAATTTTTAAATAGTTTCCAGGTTCTTGTAGGTATAGATCAGATTGTTCAGGATTACACGTGTACGAATCCGATACAGAAAACTCATCAACATTATTATTCAAAATATTAACTTGGCTGTGCACTGTAAAAGTAGGTTATTGGTGGGTTAAAGTAGGAAAAACGACAGGATAAAACTAATTTATATTTTAAAAAACGAAAAATATAATGGGACCTTATGTGAATAAGAAAATGATTAAATACAGGTATTGAATGTATATATTCAATTTTAAATGACCATTCAAAGTTAAGGTTTTTGTACTCAGCATAATAAGTTCGTGCTAGTGTTGTATGTGTTAAAATGAGTAGAATGAGTAGACGCGAGACTGTATAGATGTTGTAAGTGTTTGTAGAATGTGTAATAATGTTAAGTATCATAAAATTAAAACTAAGACTAAAATAATCATGCAATGAAACGAAATAAAAGGAAAATGATTTGTACCAACTAACTAGTCATATATTAAAAGACTTAGCGAGTTCTTGGAGTTGTGATTCGTTTTTTACTAAAATGTAAGCACTTTCATTGTCCTTCCTTAACATGATGCGCCCATTTGTCGTCCAGCAATAAGCAAAATTGTGGGACTTGGCAAAGTTGCGAGATACAAAGAACAATCTATTGGCTTTGGCGGATAAGTGTTCAGCAACATATAACGGGGACTTTGGATCTTTAAAGCCAACATGTACTGAATTCAGTTTTGCTGACGGGTTGTTGTTGTTATACGCCTTCGCGGACTTCAAAAATTGAAATTTTGTCAAGGTGTTTAGAAATTCCACCTTTACACTGGAAAAATCTTTTTTTGAGGGTAGTCGGACAACGTCACGGATCTCCGTAGCTTGCAGATTAATATTTAAAGTGTTAGATAATTGTGATACCATAGTAAATAGGTCGCTCTTTGTCTCTCGCTGTTTTTTAGGTACATTGCGCAATTCGATACAAGTTTTGATAAGATTTCTGTCTAAGAAATCTATTTTTTCTTCCAGTGTAGCTAGCTGGATAGCGACTGAACCTTTTGCCTGTTCTAAGCAAGTTATTTTCGATTCCAAAGAAGTTAACTGATTGGACAACGATGTCATAGATTTTTCAATTTCATTATTGGTAATCTCGATGTGGGAATACTGTTTTTTAATCTCAATAAAATGGTTTTCCAATTTATCTAGGCGCGAGTTTTGCGAAGAAAACAGTTGCCGAATTAAGTCTCTCATCTCTTCCTTAAAGACTGCAAGTTCATCTGTAAAGTCTTCACTTGACGGTCGGCGTCGTTTGGCCCGTTGAGAAACACTTTTAGAGAAATCAGGCAAAAGTAGCTCCTCTTGACATAGTTTCTGTATGTCAGTATCTGAATGACGTGAAGGCGAACTAAGCGTTGCGGACGACTTTGGCGGTGACTTGTACATCGTGAATCATAGAAAACAGCTAGAAGCAAAACGAAGCGTGCCAAGCTATTCTACTGTGCCAAGCTATTCCATAGGTACACAACGAGACGATGCAGAGACGAAACACAGGACCGGATGAGACGCGCTCACGCTGGCTCCTCCTTCTTCCGGCAGTCGGTGTAGTGCGTCTTGACCAATAGTGTCACACGTAACTATGTATGCGTTCGATAAGATGAATGGCTCACCGCTTTGCGACGCTGCACTCCTGGTACTTGTAGCGAATTAACACGATCATTTTACGATTTTTTAGGCCGAAATTAATTTAAATTGGAATGCACAGACACGTCCATCACGCGTGGCGTCCGGGAGGGAAGGGATTAGGAGGATATATATATTAAAGAACCTTGTTCTTGAAGAATGAAATCTGCATCGAACGCAGTAGAACGCAGTGATGTAGTGGATATTTACCATTTAAAATAGAACAGACTGGTGTTAGTGTCTGTGACATTTTAATTTTCTCGTGACGAGACTGAGCTAGTTTGAGATTAGGGGATGGAGGTAGATACAGCTGTCAGTTCAACGGACCAACTACGTGATTGGAACCATGATTAGTTTAACTTTAATACCCTTTTCTATGGAAAAATAAATTCCGCCATCTTGCATTTTTTTCCTGTTCATCAAGTAGACCCTCATGTCCTGATCATCTTTTGCCAAGAAACCACTCTTCCATCTTTTATACTCTCCGAGATAGACACCGTCGAAATTTGTATGGCGGCCATCTTAAATCCGCCATTTTGAAATTTTTTTCAGCTAACTGTCAATTGGATGAAGTTTCGAGTGACATTTGGTCGAGCACCCCCCACCTATCTTCGATACCCTGGCTGGTGCTCTTCATCCGTCTTCGAAATCCTCAATCATCAGCTCTCTCCGTATTTTGCCTCTGAATGAATTTTTGTCTTCTATACGAAACGATGAGTGAAAAAAAATATTTTCATACAAAATTTTACAGGAGAGGTGATCAATGAGTGAATCAGCACGAGCAGCTATATATATATTAACTAGTATGGCGCGTGGTTGCGCGGCCCGCTAGCGGACCGCGTAGTGGGCCGCGTGGTCCACTGTCTACTTACTCGCTGTCCTACTATCCTGCTCCCCGATTATGTAAGAATGGCCGATCAAATCGTCAAAGTTCGGCGTCAAAGTAAAATAAACCATAACAGCATTAAATTAGAGCTCAATTTCGAAACACGAAATTGAGCTCTAATTTAATGCTGTTATGGTTTATTTTACTTTGACGCCGAACTTTGACGATTTGATCGACCATTCTTACATAATCAGGCAGCTGATTTACTGTCTACGTGTTCTGATCTTAACCACACACTGCTATGCTAGTGAGCACAGCGGAAGCGCAACCACGCCAAGCGTCCGACGTAAAAGAAAATTCTCATAAAGGAAAAACATAAAACAAAGACCATCAACCCCCCGCCCCTCCCTTTTTGTTTGAGCAGCCCCTAAGTAGGTACCTATCTTTAATACCCTGACCGTGCTCCTCACCCATCATCTGAACCTTCGATCATCATCTCTCTCCATATTTTTTCTCCGAACCACTCGTCAAAATGAGAATTCTTCCATAAAAACAAATCTTGAAAAGAAACCGTAGTCTTGCATAGTTCTACACTTGTAGCCTCTTCAATATTCGCCATACATTAACTATGGAAAAATAAATTCCGCCATCTTGAATTGTTTTCCTGTTCATCAAGTAGACCTTCATGTCCCGATCATCTTTTGCCAAGAGACCACTCTTCCATCTTTTATGCTCTCCGTGATAGACACCGGCGAAATTTGTATGGCGGCCATCTTAAATCCGCCATTTTGAAAATTTTTTCTGCTCACTGTCAATTGGATGAAGTTTCGAGTGACATTTGGTCGAGCACCCCCCACCTATCTTCAATACCCTTTTCTATGGAAAAATAAATTCCGCCATCTTGAATTTTTTTCCTGTTCATCAAGTAGACCCTCATGTCCTGATCATCTTTTGCCAAGAAACCGCTCTTCCATCTTTTATACTCTCCGAGATAGACACCGACGAAATTTGTATGGCGGCCATCTTAAATCCGCCATTTTGAATTTTTTTTCAGCTCACTGTCAATCGGATGAAGTTTCGAGTGACATTTGGTCGAGCACCCCCCACCTATGTTCGATACCCTGGCTGGTGCTCTTCATCCGTCTTCGAAATCCTCAATCATCAGCTCTCTCTGTATTTTTCCTCTTAATGAATTTTTGTGTTCTATACGAAACGATGAGTGAAAAAAAAAATGTTCATACAAAATTTTACAGGAGAGGTGATCAATCAGTGAATCAGCACGAGCAGCTATATATATATTAACTAGTATGGCGCGTGGCTGCGCGGCCCGCTAAAGCGGACCGCGTAGGGGAGCGCGTGGTCCACTGTCTACTTACTCGCTGTCCTACTATCCTGCCCCCCGATTATGTAAGAATGGCCGAAAAAATCGTCAAAGTTCGGCGTCAAAGTAAAATAAACCATAACAGCATTAAATTAGAGCTCAATTTCGAAACACGAAATTGAGCTCTAATTTAATGCTGTTATGGTTTATATTACTTTGACGCCGAAATTTGACGATTTGATCGACAATTCTTACATAATCGGACAGCTGGTTTACTGTCTACGTGGTCTGATCTGAACAACACACTGCTATGCTAGTGAGCACAGTGGAAGCGCCAGCACGCCAAGCGTCCGACGTAAAAGAAAATTCTCTTATAGGAAAAACATAAAACAAAGACCATCAACCCCCCGCCCCTCCCTTTTTGTTTGAGCAGCCCCTAAGGGGGGGAAGGGAGTGCACCACCACCTTAGCGCTCCAAATGCCAACCTCACCTGCCCGTGGTACCCCCTGCTGATCAACGAACGAGGCTCTGGCGACCGATTAATGGCGGTATAACCATTCAAGCAAGTTAGACTGGAATAAATGACACAGACCGGTGTTGGGCAGCAGCGACACCGGTGCAAGCAGTCTAGCCCTGCGATGGCCAACACGCCTGCCCAGCGTGGCCATTATGGGCATATCTTCCCATGATTAGCACCATAACACAACGGCCCCTAGTCCCCGGCAGCCCTACTATTCCCGTCCACGGTAGCGGACGTGGTCACGGTAGAGCAGGGGGTGCAAAGAATCACCGGGTTTCGGATAGCTACCATAAAACTCGAATGTATTTGGCAACGTATAATACACGGACACTGAGAGCGGACGAACACCTAGCTGAAATTGAAATAGAGCTGAGCAAGATCAAATGGCACGTTCTGGGGTTATCGGAAGTCCGAAGAGAGGGGGAGGACACGATAACCCTGGAATCGGGAAATATGCTCTATTATCGGCAAGGCGACCAGGCTTCGCAAGGCGGTGTAGGATTTCTGGTCAATAAGGTCCTCACAAATAACGTACTGGAGATCAGTAGTGTGTCGTCGAGGGTGGCATATGTTATAGTCAAGCTCAACCAGAGGTACTCCCTTAAGATAGTACAAGTCTATGCACCCACGTCGACACATGCTGATGACGAAGTTGAGGCCTTATACGAAGACATTGCAAAGGCTTTGGATAACACCACCAAAACTCACTTCAGTGTTGTTATGGGAGACTTTAATGCTAAGGTGGGAGTACAGGAATACGGCGAATCAAAAGTAGGACCACACGGCTTTGGTTACCGAAATCACAGGGGCCAAATGCTTGTCCACTTCTTGGAGCGGAAAGGGCTATTCCTGATGAATTCTTTCTTCAGGAAGAAGCCCTCTAGAAAGTGGACATGGCATAGCCCGGATAACGTGACTAAAAATGAGATTGACTTCATCATGACGGATCGTAGGTATATATTTGAAGATGTCTCAGTGATCAATAGGTTTGATACCGGTAGCGATCACAGACTTGTGCGAGGCATCTTAAATATAGATCTGCAATTAGAGAGACAACGTCTGATGAAGTCAACTCTTAGACCCAAGCAATTGCAGAGTGTAAGCTCCAAACAATTTGAAATTGAGCTCAAAAACCGGTTCGAACTGTTGGAAACCACCTTAGATATTGACCAGCGATTCACAAATTTCGTTGATGTCGTTCGGGAAGTGGGCCGCAAATACTGTCATAAGAATCCTAAAAGGGAGTCTAAGATTTCTGACGATACCCTTAAACTTATGGAGCAGAGAAGGGAGACTGCCTCAGCATTGCCTGAGTGGCATACTTTGAACAAGCGCGTCAAGAAGCGAATAAGATTTGACCTCAGGTGCTCCAGCACCCGCAATATACAAAATGCGATCGAGCAAAATCGAGGTTCGAAAGTATTCGCTAAGCGACTTGAAAGGAGCCACTTAACAAAGTTGAGGAACCCCGTTGGTAAAATCGTTACAGCACAAACAGAGGTACTAGAGGAGATCGAACGATTTTACTCACATCTATACTCCTCTAAAGCTCCAAAAGCAGCCCAGGACACGAGCGACAAACGAGCGACATTGACCCGCCACTACACCGAGGACATCCCAGACATTGACCTTGGCGAGATGCGAATAGCCCTCAAACAGCTGAAAAACAACAGAGCACCTGGCGATGACGGCATTACTTCAGAACTTCTACATGCAGGAGGTACCCCTCTCCTGGAAGAGTTAAAGGAGATCTTTAATGACGTCATTGCAAACGGAACAACGCCAAAAGCATGGAGCAAGAGTGTGGTAATCCTTTTCTTTAAGAAGGGAGACAAGGAGCTTCTAAAGAACTATCGCCCGATATCACTCTTGAGCCATGTTTACAAGTTGTTTTCGAGGGTGATCACAAATCGCCTCGCCCGAAGACTTGACGATTTTCAACCTCCAGAGCAGGCTGGGTTTCGGAAAGGCTACAGCACCGTAGACCACATCCACACCTTAAGGCAGATTATACAGAAGACGGAAGAGTATAATATCCCACTCTGCCTTGCTTTTGTGGACTACGAGAAAGCCTTCGACTCTATCGAAACTTGGGCTGTTCTGGAGTCACTGCAGAGATGCCAAGTCGATTGGCGGTATATCGAGGTGCTGCGATGTATTTACGATACTGCGTCAATGACCGTCCAAGTACAGTCTCAGCAAACGAAACCTATCATCTTGAGAAGGGGGGTTAGGCAGGGGGATGTAATATCCCCAAAACTGTTTAATAGCGCATTAGAGGACCTCTTCAAAACACTGGACTGGAAAGGACGAGGTCTTAATATAAATGGCGAGTACATCTCACACCTACGGTTCGCCGACGACGTGGTCATCTTGGCGGAGACTCCAGAAGATCTGGAGCAGATGCTGAGTAGCCTAAGTCGCTCTTCTAGACGAGTCGGTCTCGGGATAAACATGGATAAAACCAAGGTTATGTTCAATCAACATGTTGTCCCGATACCCATCAACGTCGAAAATGTTGGTATCGAAATTGTTTCTGAATACAACTACCTTGGCCAGACCATTCAACTGGGTAGAAACAATTTCGACAATGAGGCCAACAGAAGAATACGGCTGGGCTGGGCGGCATTTGGTAAATTAAGTCAGGTCTTCTCATCGTCAATACCTCAGTGCCTGAAGACAAAAGTCTATAATCAGTGTGTCCTTCCCGTCCTCACTTATGGCGCTGAAACGTGGACACTAACCAAAGGCTTGATCCACAAATTTGAAGTCGCTCAGAGAGCTATGGAGAGGGCTATGTTAGGAGTTTCTCTTAAGGACAGGATCCGAAATGAAGAAATCCGTAAGAGAACCAAGGTCACTGACATAGCTCAAACCATTAGCAAGCTGAAGTGGCAGTGGGCAGGCCATGCCTGTCGAAGGAGCGATGGCCGCTGGAGCCGGAAAGTCTTGGAGTGGAGACCGCGTACAAGTAAGCGTAGTGTGGGGCGCCCTCCAGCACGATGGACCGACGACATTAAGAGGGTGGCGGGAAGTGGCTGGATGAGGAAGGCTGAGGACCGGGTGTGGTGGCGTTCTTTGGGAAAGGCCTATGTTCAGCAGTGGACGTCCGCAGGCTGAAATGATGATGATGATGAGCCCCTAAGTAGGTACCTATCTTTAATACCCTGACCGTGCTCCTCACCCATCATCCGAACCTTCGATCATCATCTCTCTCCATATTTTTTTCTCCGAACCATTCGTCAAAATGAGATTTCTTCCACAAAAACAAATCTTGAAAAGAAACCGTAGTCTTGCATAGTTCTACACTTGTAGCCTCTTCAATATTCGCCATATATTTTCTATGGAAAAATAAATTCCGCCATCTTGAATTTTTTTCCTGTTCATCAAGTAGACCTTCATGTTCTGATCATCTTTTGCCTTGCTTGGTTTCTTGAAACCACTCTTCCATCTCTGATACTCTCCGAGATAGACACCGACGAAATTTGTATGGCGGCCATCTTAAATCCGCCATTTTGAAAATTTTTTCAGCTCACTTTCAATTGGATGAAGTTTCGAGTGACATTTGGTCGAGCACCCCCCACCTATCTTCAATACCCTTTTCTATGGAAAAATGAATTCCGCCATCTTGATTTTTTTTCCTGTTCATCAAGTAGACCTTCATGTCCTGATCATCTTTTGCCAAGAAATCACTCTTCCATCTTTTATACTCTCCGAGATAGACGCCGATGAAATTTGTATGGCGGCCATCTTAAATCCGCCATTTTGAAATTTTTTTCAGCTCACTGTCAATTGGATGAAGTTTCGAGTGACATTTGGTCGAGCACCCCCCACCTATCTTCGATACCCTGGCCGGTGCTCTTCATCCGTCTTCGAAATCCTCAATCATCAGCTCTCTCCGTATTTTTCCTCCGAATGAATTTTTGCCTTCTATACGAAACAATGAGTAAAAAAAAATTTTTCCATACAAAATTTTACAGGAGAGGTGATCAATGAGTCAGCACGAGCAGCTATATATATATAAAAATAAATATTAATATTAAAAATGTATTTTCCCCTTTTCACTTGAGTGGGCTTAATGGGGACTATCGCGTGTGAATTTGCCACTAGAGGCGCTAGTGTCGCGTGAGGTCCAATAACATTCACTTTTCACTGGTTTTGGCGGGCTTCGTGACAAATTATTTTAATTTCTATATTTTACCTGTTGAAAAGTGGTCTCCTTCGTGAAATTATCGCAAATATGGATTATTTGGCGATGAATGTGAACGCTTTGAAAGCAGAAAAAGAAAAAGAGGCGCAAAAATAAGCGGCCTCAAAGAGCTGCTAATTCAGAGGTTAAGTAGTTTGTTTACTGTATTACAAACTTATTTTTTCCAGAAGTATGCTTGTTTGCCGAGGTAACAGCTATGTTTTTTTCTTTTTACATATATTTACCTAATATATTATGTATATTTACCTAATATGACTTCTGCATGAAAGGTTATATGGGTTTCATGCTCATCAAGGACACACTTTTACTATATGATATTGATGAACATCGATGTTTGCTCTAGGTCTCTGCCCTCTGGTACTATATATGTATCTGGTTATGTACCCACAGTATCTCTAACGAGAACACAACCTATCTTGGGATCAGATTAGGTACTATGTGTGAGATGACTAGAATTTAATAATATTTCTCTTTATTAATATTAGATGTTTCATTTCAGGTTTCTCCAGAAGGATTAATTGGAGAACTAACAGTATTGGAAATGTCCTTTCTCTATAAAAGATGAGTTTATCAGTGTGGATAATTATAAGCACATAGAAATGATCAATAATGATAATGTGGTTAATGGTGGTTGGATGGTTTCAGAGTTATCTCAAAGGTCGACGGCAGCGTATTCGCATTGAAGATAAGTTTTCATCTTGGTGTGAAATATCAGCCGGCGTACCTCAAGGTGGTGTGTTGTCTCCTTTACTCTTTGCCATCTTCATCAATTCAATTTCCCAGAATATTACTTCTCTCTATCACATGTATGCAGATGATCTCCAAATTTACTCGCAGTCAACTCTTGAAGATTTGCACACTGCTGTTGCTAATATTAATTGCGACCTGGAGGCTATCAGTCAATTGAGTAAGAGTTATCGACTTAAGGTTAATCCTTGTAAGTCCCAGGCTATTATTATTGGTAGCTCTGGTATGATTTCAAGAGTTGACTGGGATAATCTCCCGCCTGTTACATTAAATAACGTTAATAGTAGTTTATGCAACTGTCATATAATGAAGGGTATTAAAACACGAGTGTGAGTTTATGAAACGAGCGCAGCGAGTTTCATAATAGTAACGAGTGTTTTAATACCCGTGTTATATGCAGTTGCATACACTACTTTATCTTCACTAATGCAATTTATCAAACAACAAGAGTAAAAGCTGACAATACAAAACACATTGCGAAACATTAAATTCACGCGTACGTGTATTGTCACAGTGAACTTGCCGCCATTAAAATCTAACCAATGAGAGCGCAGCTGCGCGCGCAGGGCCAATCAGGAGCGAGCGCGCGCTGTTCGTTTTTTATTTAATTGGCACAAGATCTTACCAAAGAGTTTTGTGTATGTAAGTTTAGTAGTTTCGACGAAGTTTTCACGTATAACCCAACTGTTTTCAAAAGCCAGCCTAATATCAAAATTTTATACAACTTGTATGAGGATTTTGACATAAGGCTCGCCAGGTTAATTGGTCGCGTTTTATTGATGTTATAATGAGATTTTACGATATCGATGTGGATATTATACCATCATGTGAAATTGCTTAAATTGAGTGTTTTGTTATCTGCGCTATAACAGTAGTAATTATAAGTCAAGTATTGGAAACATAAGTAGAATGTTATAACATTAGTGTAGATAAAATACCTTATAGTACTACCGTTAAAAATCTTGGTGTCTACTTTGATAATACTCTCTCGTGGTCTAATCAATTAAAAGAAGTTAGTAGAAAGACTTTTGCTGCTATGGGTTCACTTAGGCGTCTGCGTTCTTTTCTCCCTATTCCTACTAAGATTATGTTAGCACAATCTCTACTTCTCTCCATTCTCGATTATGCGGACGCAAGCTATCTTGATTTAACTGAGGACCAGCTTAATAAACTTGAGCGAATTCAAAATTTGGCTATTAGGTTCATATTTGGTTTACGCAAATATGACCATGTCTCTGAATTTCGTTTAAAGCTCAAGTGGTTACCCATTCGCTTTCGCCGGAATCTACATTTTGTTTCCCTTCTGTACTGTGTATTGTTCAATCCTATGACTCCAAGTTATTTAAAGGAAAACTTTAAATATCTTGGTCATGACAGACCAGAAAGAGTTCTTCGGTCGGCCGGAAAACTCGTTCTTGAAACGCCTACATATCGGACAACATATTTCAAAAATTCATTTATATTCAAGGCCATTAGCTTGTGGAATGAACTGCCCTCGCATATTCATCGAGCTAAAACTCTTAATAAGTTTAAAATTGACGTAAAAAATCATTACATGTCTCTCTGTTATCATCAATAGCGACATGTTTAATTTGTCCGTTATTTTAAATATATGTGTATTTATTTATGTATTTAATCTTATGTATGTCTATTTTATTTATTTTGTATATATTAGTGTATTAATACGTTATTATTTTATGATATTGGTTAGTTTATGTATATATTAGTATTTAAGTTTATTTTTATGCACCACCTCCCACTGTCCACTTGGTCATTTTCTCCGTATCGATAAGGTTGTCTGGAAGAGATCGCTACTTAGCGATAAGACCGCCTTATTGTACCTACGTTTTAAATTTTCATATTTGTTATCTGTTTCGTTTATGTTTTTGTGGTGTACAATAAAGAATATACAATACAATACAATACAATGAATATTGCTTGAAAGAAAGTAGCCCCTACTATTTTCAAATTCAAAAACTTGTTAGGTACTAAAAGAAAGTATTGTGATTTTTTTGTTTGGACAAATAAAGATGAAAAGAGAATTTATGTAGGTAAATAGAAATGATAAGCTTATTTCAGAAGTTTTATAACTTAATCTTAAATATCTAGTTACCATTGTTTAGTAGTTTCAATTAACAAATCAACCATCTTTCAGTATCATATCCATTGTATTGATTTACAATGTTTAATAAGTATTTATTTGTATAGCAGTGTGTTTTAAAGGGAAAAGGAAGGATAAATAAAAGTTTAATAAGTAATTAATTTCTTTTTTATTTTATTTATTTAGTGCCTAACTATATAATTCCTCAGAATCCTGCGAATTCCTGCGAATCGCAACTAGCCACTGTTTTAGAACAGTTTTATCTTTTGGAAACATGTGTCCTCCTTTTTTCCGAACAAAACGGAATTGCACAACATTGCGGCATTGCTACTCGATATGATGATAGCTGTTATAAATTAATAAACTTAATGAGAATCAAGATTTAAAACTTTGTTTCGGCACCGATCTTATAAAGTCGCCTTTGACAGCTATACCTCTGAACCTTAGTCAACAGTGGCGCCAACTGGTGAGCAAAGAAACGATAGTCCCCATTGTATTTATTATTCGAGAAGTGTCAATTGTCATCATGTCATCCACTGCTGGAAATATGTAAATACCCTTTGTAGCTGAAAAACATCTCATGAAGCGACAGGTCACTTTTCCGTCGCTAACCATGTTCGTAACTTGAGCAATAAACTTCTTTTCAGTTTGTTTTTTCGTATTCTCATTGTAGAGTAATTCGACAACAACAAAAGAATCTGGTGAAATCTCCGAATTATTTACAATTTCTGTATCGATATCTTTAGAGCAACCAGCACCACCATCACTAGGTACAGAAACTTTAAATTGTTCGTCAGTATAGACCGATTGGTCTACATTGAGTGGATCTTCATTTTCTTGGTTCTCATTATGTGGGATGTTAGTTATACGTGGTGACGCCGATCTTTCATCATCATCAGGAAACATGTCATGAACATCATCAAAAAACACTGTGTCGAACTCATTATTGTCATCGGATGATGAGTTTGCAGTATTCAAAACTGCTTCCCTCCATTCTTCTAAATCACTGCAGGAAGTGCTTTCATCATCGACGATCTTTTTTTTTTGTTTTTTCGTTTTATTACGTTTCGTCTTAGTCTTTAATGATTCGGATAAGTCCTCCACTGTTACACCTTTACCTGGAATAACTGCCACCTTTTTTTTCTTCGGGGCTGTGCTGTATTCTTTTGTTCGCATATCTTCGAGATACATTTTAAACGTTTCTAACCATTGCTGAGATGCATTATTATGGATTTCTGGATCTTCCTGTGTAGGCAATCTATCTAAGACTCTTTTTTCATTAATTGGATATATCCCAGCTGCTTCAAATCCGGACTTCAAATTTTTTCCCATATTTTCTATATTATCCAGAGTTTGCTTCAAAAGCCTCGGAAAAACATGCTTCGGCATTACTCCTCTATTTTTTTCCTTCCAGTTTAGCAGAACAGACCTCCATTTTATTTTTAATGGTCGAAACACTGCTACATCGAGGGGTTGGCACAACCCCGTACTATTTGCCGGTAAACAAACAAATTTAATATTATAGTCAGTACACTTTTGTATCACATCTAATGAAAAATGACTGCTCAGATTGTCACCAATTACAACCACGGGTCCTCTGCCATTAAACGATTCAACATAAGGAATAATGACCTTCAAAAACCAATCCTCAAATATTGTAGTGTCAAACCATCCACTCCGAGATCGGTTGTAAACTGTATTTAGAGGTCCTCCTTCCGTCCAAGTATTATATAAATGTTCCGCTTTATAAACGACGTACGGTGGAAGCAGAACACCTGACGCTGTCCCAGCAAACATTACGGAGGTACTTGATTTTGATGAGTCAATGATTTTATGAGCATGCTTGATACCTCGACGTACCAACACTTTCTGGCGTCCCGGGTCATCAGACATATTAGTCTCGTCAAAATTTACTATTGCGGCCGGATCTACATCCTCCAAGGTGGTTTTTAATTCTTGGAAGTATGATTTTAATGTCTCCTGCGTAACTCCAGCTCTTTGGCGTTTAATATTTTCTGAGAGCCTTACAGATAAAGTGCTTTTATGGCGCCGTAGAAAACCTTCCAGCTAATATCGTCCCGGTAAGTTACCTTTGAAGCGTGTCTCATTTAGACCTAGCCTATCTAGATGTGATTTCACGAGTAAAGATAGGTCTAAACCTGATAGTGGATATCCTCAAGCAGCAGCTGTAATGATTGATTGCACAAAGACTTCCTCCAGAGCTTCACTGAAAACTTTAGGACGGCCGACTTTGTTTAATTGTAGCCTTCGGTGTTTTCTATTTAAAGTTGCTCGAGGTATTTTAAATTTTTCTTCCGCTTCCCTCAAAGTCATGCCAGTGTCAACTGCTGCCATAGCAGCTTTCAAAGTGTCCTCACTATAATTTCGGTAGGGTTTCGCCCCGAGAACTCTTCGTCTTCGCGAAGACTTAATTACTTAAACAAAAAGAAATAATGTATCATCAATAATTATCATAATTACTTGAAATTGAACCACTAACGATTTGAATAAAATTTGAGACATATGCACCTAATTTGACTCATAAGCACCTAATTTGAGACATGGTCTCAATTTTCCATCATAAAAATAAAATGCGTCCAGTTTGAGGAAATTTTAAATTTATTCTGGCAACATTTAACAAATAGTCTAAAACATGGAGTTTTTTTTGTCTATGGGAACATGCTTCACAAGATGGGATTGATTAATTCGATTTAAATCACAGTACTTATTAGTCAATTATCAGAGTTCTGAGGTATATGTAGTACAACAATATATTTCACAAACAAATTAATGTCTAGTTCTCAAAAAATACTACTTACCTGGTAAAAAATCCTTCACGACAGCAAGTATGGAACCTCACACAACAAATTTGAAACTGAACTGTCAGTTTTGCCAAAATAATAATGACACTACATGTAATAATATATGCCATGGAAGTTTAGTCTCAGTTTACCTTCGAGTCTCATGTTGTACGCATTTACGGTACCGCTCAACATTTTTTTTTCTTTAAGAAGAGGGGTGAACCGCATAGATTTTCGGGGGAGTTGTAATATGTACTCAGTTCAACATAAAGATGCAACTCCTCAATAAATCGATGTAGGTTGTATACTCATCGATTTGGAAGAAAGGTGCATTGAAAATGTAAGTAGGTTAGATTAGGAATAGTACATTGTTCACCGAGGGGAGAAAGTGACCGATTACTATCGAGGGTGTAGTTTGAGGCCCGAGGCGTAGCCGAAGGGCCGCAATACACGCGAGGTAGGAATCGTACTTTCTACCGAGTGATACATAGTGCTTTATACTACACCTGCGAGGAAAATAAGCGATAATTAGTGATTAAACGAACTTACAAAGGTTTAAAATAATAAATAAAATAAATATTTTTTATTTCAGGCATTTTTATAAACCCATATTCAAAATACAGAAACATAAAAAAAAAAAAAAAAAAAAAAAAAAAAAAAGGTTTAGGTTAATAGTTAATAATAGTTAATAGTCCTTAATTAGGTTAGGCTAGCTAGCTTTAATTTCTAATGTATTGATTTCAAAAAATTAAAAAAAAATTAAAAAAAAAATATGACGTTCTATCATAACTATATGAGTCGCTTCATTCGAAGCTTCACTATCACAACTAGACTACATTTTGAGGATTATTTCAATATAGATTTCGATATCGACAATCGACATCTATATCGACAATCGACATCGACACCGACAATCGACATCGATACCGACAATCGACATCGATATCGATATCGACTATCAATATCGGATATCGATATCGACTATCGATGTCGACAATCGACATTCACCATATTATTTGACTTTTCTATGTCAAATATGGTGAAGCTGCTTCTAATATTATATTTCCTTAAGGGAATGGATTTTTCCACGATAAAGAGTAGCCTATGTGTTAATCTAGGGTATAATCTACATCCATTCCAAATTTCAGCCAAATCGGTTAAGTAGTTGCCGCGTGAAGGAGTAACAAACATACACACATACAAACTTTAATATTATTATTGCCGATAGGTGGCGATTTGCACCCTTAAACAGTATTCAATTCTATGCCTTGATATGGGTAGTCGGGTATGTCACACTCTCTTTAACGTTTCTGTGGTGGTGTCGTGTGGTGCGGGTTGTTACGTTCCCTCAAATATGGTTGAGCGAAGCAATGGCTGGATCATGCGTCATGCTCGTGAACGGGTGCCACCGTCGGAAATGGGCTGCCTCTGTCTGCCAGTCTTGGCGTGTATTGAGTATTGTAGGTATGCTCGTGAAAAAAGCTTACTATACAATCGAAGATTACGTAAATGATAAAAAAAAAACAGCGTGGATTTGATTCGCTCCAGCTATGCGTGGGACTGCAGTTACTTGTATCATTATGATGATTGTAAGTTTTGATGGAAAAGAGCAACCACCGAGTTTCTTGCTGGCTCTTCTCGGTAGGAATGGCATTCCGAACCAGCGGTAGATTCATATTATAACGATTCAAAAGCGCTTGTAAAAGCTTATTTGAATAAAAAACATTTTGAATTTTGAATTTTGAATTTTGTAAGACATCCAAATTCTCAACGTCCATACCATATTTACTTAAAATTAAAAAACAACAGCGCGTTAGAAATGGATTTTCATACAGTTTTCTCCCCGCTTAGCACGTTAGAAATGAAATTTCATACATCTTTTCCTCCCGCTTAATTGGTTTGTAGCAATGACGTACTTTCTACCTCGTTTTGACCAAAGCAAGAGGGTACTTTCCGAGCGGGTGTAGTATAAATAATATTATAACAATAGCAAGTAAGGTTTCTTTGTTAATTATTTTAGTATGTAAAGAGTAGATAATAAGACACCTTGGAATAAAGACGTCTCCACCAATATCTTATCATTATATACGAACCAAAAAACCACATTACTTCAATATTAGCATAATTATTATTTTTAGTTACCTAATAATTAATTGAAATTAATGTTCCTAACTTGAAGTCAGGGGTGAAGACCCATGCTCAGTAGAGGGCTGGTTGAGGAGATGAGTAGGAAATCTCATAAAAAAATCACACAAATGATTTTTGCAAATACATATAAAATCTTTTACTTTTATGCCCTTCCGGTATGTTTATCGTATGATCAACTCATAATCAACTTGAACTTTCGCTGGAAAAAGTTCTGCCTGTTTTTTTATATTTAATTATTTAATTAAATAATATCTAGGTAATAGATAAATGCACAGTGACCTTTTGATCGAATTTAGTAGATGTTGAAGTACCTAAGTATAACCAACAACTTCGACAAAATGTTCAAATGACAATCACTTTAGCTTTTACAGCAGCTCTATGAGCAGTAAAGGTTAGGGGTAAAAGTAACGGTAAAAGTACCGGCTAAAATCGTGAAGAAACAAATTTAGCCGTTACTTTTACTTTTAGCCGTTACTTTGGCTGTTACTTGCGATGAAGAAACTGGCCGTTAGTGTGTGTTCCGTTATAAGCACTGCGAGCACTGGCAGTGCTCTTTACTGGGGACTTTCAGTGCTCTCAGTGTATTTCGGAACGCACCCTAAATCACGCGATCGTTTACACTGATAGATCGCTCAGCAGGCGATCGGCTAAAAATGACAGCTACAGTGTAACGATCGCAATCACCTCTGATTGGTTAACACTCTTCCACTATTGGACAAAATCCATTGACGCAGCAAGAAAACCAGCCAATCACAACAATTGATACTGTAACAATGATTGATGCAGGTTTTACACAATCGCCCTACTGCGAGTATAGCACAGATATATATTGTTCTGTGGTGTCAATTGTCAGTTTAGTTCACTTTGTTTTGTACTGTATAAAGGTTTTGTTTTGTACTTTTAATTACTTTTGTGTGATAAAGTCAAATAAAGTGCCATATTAAGTGTATTAGTTTCGTTTTCCACATAATTTAAGGTAATGTTACTTTTCTCGTGAAAATGTTACATTAATGAGCATTGAGCTATCTCATGTTACATTAATTGACTATCTGCCGACTGCCAGTTTCCACTGGCAACACTGCAAGTGTCAACTGTCAAACAAAAATTAATTTATTTGGGCTGAGTTCATCATATTTTAGAGTCTTCAAGCCTTGCCTTTAAAAACAAAAAAGCAATTTCTATAAATTCGAGTGCTTTGTGCATGTGACTATCATCATGGCCAACGACGAGGCTGTATTAAAAGTGTATCTCTCAAAATACAAGCACCGAGATATTACATCACGAGAGGTGATTAATTTGATTCAAGTTTATCGGAGTCTGACTTATCGCTTAGAAGCCTTTGTGTTCAATAGCGGAGTTCGGAAAGATCTGCTCAGTCTAGAAGGAACCATTCCGGTGAACTACAAAGGTTCATTTTATAATATACCCGTATGCATCTGGTTGATGGATACGCATCCGCAGAATGCGCCGCTGTGTTTCGTAAAACCAACACCTGATATGTCCCTAAAGGTGTCTAGGTATGTGGACAACAATGGCAAAGTGTATTTACCGTACTTACACGAATGGAAACCGAATGGATCTACTTTACAGACACTGGTGCAATGTATGATTTCAGCATTTGGTGAACTGCCACCAGTGTTTGCTAAGCCACGAAACGAAACTCGAACACCGTACCCGGTAAATTCTTTCATGCCTCAACCAACTGGATACCCATTTCCTTCAGTGAGCCCATCACAGCCTGGTTACCCTTCAGTAACTCCATATCCCACAACGTCTAATTTGCCGTATCCAAACTATGGAACACCATATCCTGGAGTAGTCAACACTAATGGGCCACCATTCTCTCCACCTAACTCTACACCATATCCTCCAGCACAACCCTCACTAGTGACTGATGTGACCGGTGGAACTATTACTGAGGAGCATATCAAAGCTTCTTTGCTATCTGCTGTAGAAGACAAACTGAGGAGGAGGCTCAAAGAGCAGTCCCAACAATCACAAGCGGAGCTTGAGACCTTGCGCCGCACCCAACATGAGCTTCGTGAAGGGAAGTCAAGACTGGAGGATATTTTGACAAGATTGCAAAGGGAGAGGACTGAACTTGATAAAAATGTGACTATACTACAAGAAAAGGAGAAGGAGCTGCAATCTGCTGTCGAACACTTGGGCGAACAGGAGAGTGTTGATGTTGATGAGGCGGTTGTCACCACTGCTCCATTGTACTCGCAACTGTTGAACGCCTTTGCAGAGGAAGCCACCCTTGAAGATGCTATCTACTACATGGGTGAGGCATTACGTAAAGAGATTATTGATTTGGACACATTTTTAAAGCAGGTACGGACATTGGCTCGAAGACAGTTCACTTTAAGGGCTCTTATGCATAAATGTCGGCAAAAGGCCCAACTAGCATGTTAAAACAAACTTGCACTGATAAAGGAATGGGTTTAAACTTGTTATCTCTAAATATAACTGAAATAAAAAGCTCAGTAACTATGTATTGCTGATATTGAAAGTTTTGTGTATACTTTGATTTAAGTATGAATTAAGTGTTCAACAACACCATATTTTGTTAAAAATGTTGCCCGACTACCTATATACATGCTTTGATGCATTATATATATAAACAGTATAACTATACTATATACTACATAATGGTTTTATTAATAACTTAAATGAAGAAGTTAAGCTTTCTACTTATGAACTATGGCTATAAAATATGCAGTTGTTGTTTATGGCTGAATTTCATTAATCTTTCTGTTTGTCCTATAGAAGCATTTCAGTAAATCAGAAGTGATTTCAATCACCACATAGTAGTTGTCATGACCTGCATGCATGATAAATACCCTATGTTGATATATTGGATAAAAGTATTATATGGTTTTTTTCTGGCCAAAGTGTATCTAAATTTAGTTTTTTGAGTAATGGAAGTCATCATTATCACAGGTGTGGTTTTATAAGTAAATTTATGAACTATATATCATATTCCAATAAATAATATATTGAATCGTCAAGCAGTTGTACGACATCATATCATATTCTTTAATTATTATTCTAGCTATAAAATTTTATTTACCTACTGTTAATATTTTCATTTATAGCAGTCATGGTAAGTAATTAATCTTTTTCATTAAGTTTCATAAAGCATTGTTTAGCAATAAGATTTGTGAGTGACCAATAATTCAGAATACAAATTGTAGTTTCTTTATTAAATTCAGAAAAGAAACAGAGTGAAAAGTTTTTAAATTACGTAGAGGTTCTTTGCCAGTTTATATAATTTAAAGAAAATAAATTACCTATGTTTTTCATGATTTAGTTTCTTTAAAATTGATAGATCTAAAAACAGTGCTATCCCTTTCTGCATGGAACATTTTGAAAAGCACTGCACTTTGTCAGTGGCAACCAAATTGGCACTAATGTCTGCTCTTAATAAATAAAATACCAAAATAGATAAATCAAAATATATGACCTCAGTTACATGCAGGGATTTGGTGCAGGCACCACTTCTTATGTTATACCACACCCTAATTACATGCTTAGTTAATAATCCATAGGTACTAATATGTATTATGCAAAAGTGTGTGTCTGTCTGTCAGATACACATACACAACCCTTTTATTCAAACGATTTTACTTTGCTACACATGCCGAAAACCTGGCCATGAGGCGAGGGATTGCAAGACTCAGCCGCCACGGTGCGAGGTGTGCCAGCGCATTGGGCACTTTGTACAGAGATAGGTTGCATTACAGGGAAGGACACAGACTATATTCATCCCAGACATTCAAAGAGTTCCCATGGGATTTTTTAATAATTTAATGCACACAATATGAAGTTGTGGTCATCCTATAAATGCGAGGTTTAAAATTTTGACAATAAATATGTAAAAAAATGTAAATTATGTACTTTGATTGAAGTTTGCATTCATATTATCAATTTTATAATTATAATAATTGTATGTACCTATTTGTGTTTTTGTTTATAGTTATTATTAGAGTTAACAATCTAGATTATTAGTTATTACTAATTATATTCTAATAGTTACTTTGTTTATTACCAATGTACGTATAATCCATTGAATGGGGACCTTGGAATACTTTCCCACATTGTACAGTAATATAAAATAATTTAGTAATATGTATTTAATTGTTTAAGACGTAGATACCAGTAACATAATGTTAATGAAATTACTTACTTAAAAAGTTATGCATCATGCGAGTTATAACCATATTTGGGGGGGTATCTTCCGATATACACTGCGAGAACTATTCAGTGCTCTTACTGGGGAGAAATTCGTACCGTTATGGACTGACAGGATACTCCTTGGGAAATATGACGTCATCAATCGTCGCAATTTTTGTACTGAGAGCAGCAGTGGCGTTTTCGAGGGAAGGTGTTCTCAGTGCTGATTGCGTTCCGTTTTAAACTGTAACCAGTATAGCCAACTATATAGGAAAGGCTTCGCAGTATACTAAATTGACGTCACACCTTACAGTGCTCGCAGTGTGTATCGGAACATACCCTTGGTTAAGCAGTTCGTTTGCACCTTTAAAGCGATGTCGCATGTACGTCGGGTGTCAGGACTATCTTGATAAACATGCGCATTTTCAACTTTCGTGACGCGAACTAAAAAAGTAATAGTTTCTGCATTTGTTAGGTTAAGGATGGAAACTAATATTTTCATAATTTTGTTACATACGGACTCTTTGCTATGAGACCGGCTGATATTGTTGACCTTGAGAGCCTCCTTTTGATGGCCTCCCTGGCGCAGTGTTCAGCGTTGTTGTTTTAACGTGGGAGGTCCCAGGTTCGATCCCCAGCAGGGTCAATTTTGGGAATTTATAATTTCTGAATCTTCTCTGGTCTGGTCTGGTGGTAGGTTTTGACCGTGGCTAGTTACCACCTTACCGGCAAAGACGTGCTGCCATAAGATTTAGCGTTGCAGTACGATGCCGTGTAGAAACCGATTAGGGGTATGAGTTTAGCATAACTGCCATACCCCTAACAGGTTAGCCCGCTATCATCTTACACTGCATCATCACTTACCTTCCATTATTAATCTTGATTGCAGCCAAGGGCTATCTTGTACCTACTGGACAAAAAAAAGCCTGCGCTGCGCAGTGAGTGGGATATTTGGGAATTGAGGTGAGACGGCGGGGTTGTTTATTTTGCCGCCCTTGTGGTCGTCACTCATACCATAGATTAATTATAATACAAGTACAGATCGTCAACTTCATACATTCAATCAAAGCTCGCTAAATGCGCATTAAAGTCGCCGGTACTTGTAGTTCTTCGCTTAATCTGGTGATGGCGTAACTGTGCAAGCTGAAAAATAAATATTATCAAACGTAGCTATTGCCATCTAACGAGGAGTTGCTGAATCATCAACTTAATCAAACTTACCTAGTGCCATCTAACGAGTAGTAGCTGAATAAAAATTTCAACGAAAAGTGGCCGAATAAAAATTTTAATCACCTTGGCGCCATGTTGGCGCAGAGATTATAGAGCAAGAGCCCGCGACGATCAGACCTGAGTTATTTTATTTGAATACTCATTTTGAATAGTGGCTAACAGGTTTGTAGGGGCTCGGCTCCACATATAGCTCGAATACATTTTTTTTTGGATCCGAAATACCCTAAGAGCATCCACTGAATTGCCCCAGAGAATGAGACCATAGCCATAGACGAAGAAATAAAGGAGAAATAAGGAAAAATAATACTTGTATTATAATTAATCTATGCCATAGCGTAAAAGTGATGAAACATACCCATGATATGCGCACAGAGCCACTTCCTTAGATGTCACACTTTTGAGCTTATATAAAGCGTACACAAATCTTTTTAATTTTGTACATAGAATATCTACCTGCAGTTTCCAATTAAGAAATTTATCCATGTATTATTTGGCAGGTAACCGGTAGATAAGGTGTATTAAATATCACCTCAAATTCGTTAAAGTAAAAAAACTCAGACAGCTCAGTCATTAAAAAAATGTCAATCTATTTTGAAAGTATTATTATTGATTCATTTATTTATTCTCAGTCGTTCTTACCTGTATTGAAGACATACACAGATAAACTTTCAGCTTTTATAAAATAACAAAGGTGTGATCGTCGCTGGCTCTTGGACTATTAGTATCTGTGTGCAAACCACACTCGACTTTAGCCGTTATTATACCTGGGCATAGATTAATAACAATTTTATTGTAATAACCTGGGTGAGTATACCTATTTAATATATAAAACTCTCTAACAAACAACTCACGGTGTTTGTAACCAAATTCCTCCGAAACGGCGTGACCGATTTTTATGAAATTTTTTGTGTATACTCGGTAGGTCTGAGAATAGGTCGTGAACAATAAATTAAAGAGTTCCGGCGGCAACCAAAAATCCGCGCGGTCGAAGTCGCGGGCATCAGCTAGTCTACACTACTAATATTATAAAGAGGAAAGTTTTGTATTAATAAACTCAAAAACTACTTGACCGATTTCAAAAATTCTTTCACCATTAGAATGCTACATTATCCTTGAGTAACATAGGCTATATTTTATGTTCAAAAAAATTAGAGATCCCTACGAAAATTGCAATAATGTGAATGAAGTCGGAAAAAATTGTCTCATCTGGCAACTACCGTGGCGTGCGCAGCGTAAATAGTTAAAGTTACACGAATACCTACAATGTATGGTGAAATTGTTCCTCTCAAAAATTTCTAAAAAAAAGTCCGCGATAGCATATATCTATCTTTTAAGGTTAACTCACAATAACCATTTTTATGATTTTCAAATTTGGTCTAAAAGAATGCTTAACTTGCGAAGGTGTTTTTACCGACATACCTAGTAAGTATTTATCCTTATCAAAATAAATATGTTAGTCATCTTAAGTATTTAATTAAGACAAAAATCGCCCTTTACATCATTTAATTTGGATGAATATCTTATGAGATATCATAGAAATAAAGTAACGTGCAATATAAATAGGTTCATGGTAGGTAGGTATAAAATACAATCTGCCCCCTTATCATGTAAGAATATCCGATCAAAACGTTAAAGTTCGCCGTCAAAGTTTATAAACCATAACTGCATAAAATTAGAGCTCAATTTCGTGTATCCATTCTTATACGTTCGAGTATCGTTCATACCTAAACGTATAAGAATGGGCAGAAGAAATTGAGCTCTAATTCAATGCAATTATGGTTTATTTTACTTTGACAAAAATCTTTAACGTTTGATGAACAATTCTTACGTAATCGGGGGGCAGTTCCAATGGCTAGCGTAGGTCAGAAGTTTTGAATCATCAAAAATCCAGGAGTGAGCACAAGAGTAATCGTATAGCAGCAGAATCTCGGAGTCCAGAGCAAGCGTAGGTCAGCAGTAATTAAGAATCATCAAAAATCCAGGGGCGAGCACAAGTAATCGGGTAGTTGCAGAATCTCGGAGTCCATAAGTCTTATCACGGTCACAAACAAAAAATAAATCAAACAAACACAAGAAACGCACAATTCACTGACTGAGCCGGCGCCAAACCAAACAAAGTGTCAAAGTCCAAAACTGTCCAAAAAAAGAGAACAAAATATTTTCACTAATTGTTATGCCATCTATCGGAGAATAGCATAACTGCATGGTCCGCTAGCTGAATAAAACGTAAAAATACACAGAACTTGTTTCAAATCGAATTACTTCTACAAGTAAATTTTGTTAAAATTAGTTGAATGTAAATTTGGTCTTTGCTGTGTGTTTTTATGAAATTTTGTATTTTGATACTATATTATAAATAATTATGATGAATTGAACCAAGAGAATGCGATATTTCACCGATTTAAACATTATTTAAAGTCAAGCGAGCCTGGTAGCGCCACCTAGCGATAGTAATAGCCTAGAAATTTTTTTATAAGGGAGATGATGGTCTTTCCTTTATTTCTTCGTCTATGCTCATACGTTCACACCTCGCTCTTTTTACTTGACACCCACTGTATCTAATCTTAATAGTTCTTTTATTGTCTCCAGATTTGTAGTGTACCAACCAAATCAGCTGTTCTGTCGCGAGTTTAATAAGTTTTGGTATAGGTATTTTATATATGAAAAAACAAAAACACCTGAGACTTATAATCATATTAATATAACTTGTCTCAAGGATTATTTAGATTAAGTTTGCATAATGTGTAGGTAACTTATTTGTCACAATAAATCTTATTAAATGCTAATGGTGTTTTTACTGTAATCAATGAGTAATATAAGCCGGAAGAACAGCGATCGTAACTTTATGGGTGGACGTAATAGAAAACGCATACGTAAAAGTAAACTGCGGGACGTTACTGCGACCCGTCGCACTGCGTATGGAGCATTTGAAGTGAGCAACCGGCACTATACATAATATAATACAATATCGAGTGTTGAGCGCTGTTTTCTTAACGTGCGGTGGTCCCGGGTTCGATCCCCGGCAGGGTCAATTTGGGAATTTATAATTTCTGAATTTTCTCTGGTCTGGCCTGGTGGCAGGTTTTGGCCGTGGCTAGTTACCACCCTACCGGCAAAGACGTACCGCCAAGCGATTTAGCGTTCCGGTACGATGCCGTGTAGAAACCGAATAGGGGTATGGGTTTAATATAACTGCCATGCCCCTAACAGGTTAGCCCGCTACCATCTTAGGGCGCCTTCAAATTTGCCGCAAAGTGCCGCGCGGAAGCAGCGCGGCTGCAGCGCTGCGGTCGCGCTGCTTTGTAAATCCATATAAATAAAAAACACGCGACTGCAGCGCTGCACCCGCGCTGCAGCCGCGCATCAGTTCATCGATCGACTAGTGACGGGATTGCGCACGTATTTTTGTTCAAGTCTAAACATGAACGAAAATCAGGTAGAAGAATTTATCGATGAGGTTGAGAGTCGTCCAGCAATATGGTATTCGAAGTCCGACAAGTACAGCAATAAAATCGAAAAGAAAAAGGCTTGGGAAGAAATATGCATTAAATTTATTGACAATTTCACAAACAAGACTCCAAGTGAAAAAAAATGAAGCATGAAAAAAAATGTATTGTTAACACAACTACTTTATATTTTCGTTGTTTCGTATTAATAGTAACACAGATAAGTGTTTCTTCGTCAGAGTCCATCGTGAAAATAAATATAGGTACAACCCTATGATGTTCGAACCTCGCGACAGGAGCGCGGCCGCAACGCTGCAGCCGCGCTACGCTTTGCGGCAAATTTGAAGGCGCCCTTAGACTGCATCATCACTTACCATCAGGTGAGATCGCGGTCAAGAGCTAACTTGTAGAGGATAAAAAAAAATCGTGCTCGCTTACCATGAAGTTTACTACGAGTATAATATATGCGTCTATAGCCTGTTAGCTTAGCGTGTATGACATACTAAGTACTTTCATACTAGGGCCAGTATAAAGCACGTTGAGGTGCAAAAAATCGCGCCTTCATTCATCTTCACGCTTTGAGATATTTACGCCTGAGTAACCCACTTAGTAATACGCTGTTTGCTAAATAAGAATTAGAATCTTAATTCTAAGATTCATGCGAAAAATTAAACCAAAAGATCCAGATAAATCATTTATTTAATGATATTATAAACAAATACAATATTCTTTAAAGCTTAGCATAGATATAAATTAAATGCCGTTGCAGAAAATTAATGTGAGCGTGTGATTTGATGTACTATTGCCAAACTTGATTGCTATTATTTATTTATTTTGGCACGCCGTTACTTCTTTAAGAATAATCCGTACTACATAAACGCGAAAGTTTGCTTGCCAATACCATTTAACGGCTCAACCAATGCATCTGATAAGGTCATTTGTTACTTTTTATCCCAGATAACAGATTTATAATCCGACAGAGTTTTGTTTTTTTTTCGGTAGGAATTTCATTCCGAATCAGTGGCACATTTACTTGACGATTCAAAAGCACATTGTAAAAAAAAGGAATTTTTACATTCAGACGTACGAAGTCGGCGGCGCAAGCTAATACAAATATTATCCATAGCAACGATTGCAACCATCACAATGTAATCCCAAGTCTAGCAATAGCGACTGAAGGACTATTTCTTCTCATTCTGTTTCTTGCCCTTCTTGGCGGCGGCGGCTGCTTCCACGTCGATAGGCGCCGGCTTCACGAACGGTATGAGCTCTTGGTATTGCTCGGGCATCCAATCCTTCAATACATCTGGCACCTGTGAAAAATGTTTGTATGTTATTTCCCTGTAGCATGATATTTTGTCGACCTCCGTGGCGCAGTGCTGAGCGCTGTTGCCTTAAGGCGCCAGCGGAGGGCTAATTGCTCATACAAACGTAATACCAAAATAATTAGTAATTCGAGCATATTTCCTCCATATTATGCGATTATTAAGATTGAACTTGTATTTATCTAGGTCCCTGGATAATTATTTTTCCAAAATACTTTCCCAAAATTAAATGTAAGCACATTGCGTTTTGCATGTTTTTGCGACATAAAGGACATGTTTTCTCCTTATTTGTTTTATATTAAAACCAACGATATCTCACGTACTAATTGATCAGGAGCATAGCCTATATTGTCAAGTTACAGAATAACAACACGAAGTTAAAAACACAACAATTTTTCATTCATCATTTTTGGTATTCACGGAACAAGACTAAATGTATAACAAATTCTGTACGCTCATATTGCTATCGCGCTTGCACGCGATCATGTGTCTTCAGCCAAATAGGGATAGCAATATACCGGCAAATTTATATTTGCGGTTCGAGTAGAAGTTGCGAGCGGCGGTCGCCGGTCCCTTAACGTGCGGAGGTCCCGCGTTCGATCCCCGGCAGGGTTTGGAAATTTATAATTTCTAAATTTTCCATGATCTGGCCTGGTGGGAGGCTTCGGCCGTGGCTAGTTACCACCCTACCGGTAAAGACCTGCCGTACGATACGATGCTGTGTAGAAACCGAATAGGGGTATGGGTTTAATATAACTGCCATGCCCCTAACAGTTTAGCCCGCTACCATCTTAGACTGCATCATCACTTACCATCAGGTGAAATCGCAGTCAAGGGCTAACTTGTAGTGGATAAAAAAAAGCCAACCCACGGAAATTCCGTGCCTACCATAATCCACAACCTAAGGGTCTCCCCACATCTATCGACGCTGAGCTTGCTTGAGCCGGTCAGAAAAGCTTTTGCAGTAAGTTTAAGTCAAGTGAGTGCGAAATCCGTGCGCATGAAGCCGCGCACAGCCATAGGAGCGTAGGAGGCGCCATCTTAAAGGAGAGTGCATGTTGGAGTACTAACTAAGGTTTAAATAGTAACTAAAAACATTTTTTTTTGTATGTCGGTCGGTCTCGAAGGAGAACACTTCTACCAGTTGCCAGTTGGTGTCCCTCTTGCACACATGGCTACAGCTATTGATTTTTTGCTATAACTCATTATACTCAAGTAGTTTGTCTTAAGTCAAATGACTTACCGTCAATGGCGAGCTTTGAAATGAAATATGTATTTATTTCACATAGGACAACTTACATATATAAATTATAATTTTAAATTACTATACATATTATAATTTGTTTAATCCATACTAATATTATAAATGCGAAAGTGTGTGTCTGTCTGCTACGGCCCATCTTTTCAATCGATTTTGATGAAAGTTCCCAGGGAAGGACATAGGCTTTTTATCTTGGAAAATTAAGAAGTTCCCGCGGGAATAAAAATAACTTAATCCACGCGTACGAAGTCGCGGGCATTAGCTAGTCAAATAAATATTATAAATGCGAAAGTTTGGATGGATGGATGTATGTATGTATGGATGTATGTTTGTTACTCAATCACGCTCCAACGGATGAACGGATCTGGATGAAATTTGGCACAGAGATAGATTATAGTCTGGAATAGCACATAGGCTACTTTTTATCCCGGAAAATTAAAGAGTTCCCGCGGGAACCGAAAAACCTCAATCCACGCGGACGAAGTCGCGGGCATCAGCTAGTATGCTATAAAAGTATGATGAATACCTTGATGCCTTCCTCAGTCTGGTGCACCTCGAGCAGCGCGCAGATGACGCGCGTGGTCGCGCACATGGTCGCATTCAACATGTGCACATACTCTGTTGCTGCGTTCATCTTCTTCGTTTGCCCGTACCTAGTGAGTTATCAATTTCAATTTTTTTATTAATTGCAATTCCATAGGTACACTTATTGTCAATAATAGGTAAGGTAGGCTATGGATACCCAGTTTGGGTGTAGTAACAACAGTGCATTGTAGTAGGGAGACCGATTTTGTTTTTGTCCATATCATTAAAAAATCATTAATAGTGTAGTAACGCTTGTGAAATCTATCGAGTATTGACTTCAGCTTGCTGCTCTGATCACCTTAATTCTGGCCATTGACGGTAAGGCATTTGACTTAAGGCTTGATCGTGAACTCACCATGCCCACCATAATAAAGACGTTACGTTATTTGGCGTCATGACATTTGGACCGTGATTGCGAAATGCGTACGCCATAGCATCAAGCCGCGCGTAGTGCCCGTCAAGCGAGAATTCAAAATTCAAATGTCATTTGGACTGATGCCGTGATTGGCCGAAAATGTTCTCAAGTCAAATGAACTTAGCGTCAGTGGCGAGCTTAAGTACGTGTTCCTGTCAAATACGCGGTGGCGGTCAACATTTGTAGAGAACTGCGCATCAGTTATTCGTGTATATCCCCAAACTACAACTTGAGTTTAATATTATCAGAGTATTTTGTACGAGTATGTTTAGTCCTTAGTAACTTATGTTATTTGAGTTAGTACCTAATAATAAATTTAGGCGACGGGATAATTCTTACCTGACCAGCAGTCTTCTGGCCTGGTATTCTAGACAGTTGCTGCATGAGACCAGCTCGCGGAAGGCACCAGATCCTGGGAACCACGCCTCAAGGTCCAACTTCTTGGCAGCGGCGTGGTTGAGCGCGCCAGAGACTATGTTAACGACGCGGTAAGGAATGCCAAGCATTTGGCAGAACTCCTCAGCATTGGAGATCATCTCTACCATCATGATCCAAGATGCGTTGTCGTGGGGCGAGGTCAGAACGAATTGTTCTACCTATAAATGGAAAAAAAAGTTGTTGGACACAAGTGTTACTCCACAGAAGTCCAAGAGATTTAAGGAACATTAAGCTTAATCTAATCTTAATATTATAAAGAGTACAGTTTTGACTCATCAATACTTAGCCTAAAACATTAGACCTAGAAAACGCTGCTTTGCTCCTAAAGGACTTGGAACAATCCGGCTTTCTCCTTGTTTGCACAAAACATTGAAATTTCAAGTTTTTTCAAGTTTAGAGTTCAGCCTGGGCATTGATGAGTCAGTCAGAGAGTGATTGAATGAATCAATCACTTATCGTCTTATTGTATGGGATATAGACGAGAAGGTAAACATAGCAGGATACATAATACTGATTCATCCAGTACTAGCGGATTATTGCTGAACGTTTAATTGAATTTAAATAAATATTTGAATAGCAACATAAGCCTAATACTCCTGGAAGTTTCTGCTTAAGGGCTCCCACACAAAACTGCGATTCGATGCGATGCGGCAAAGCGTGGGTTCAGGTGACCATACGTTCGACGGTAGTCTACCGTACTGGACGTGTTTTTAGAAGTAGTGACATGAATCGAAAGAAGCGTGTTGCAGTGCAGTTATTGTTAAATAGATATAGAAAACAAAGAAGATTTTGGGTTCATCCACTTATTACAATAATGAACGCTGATGGGAACTATTTTATTCGAAAATACAATGGTTTGAGGACAGAGGAAGATACATTATTTTGATTATTTTAGAATGAGCATATTTTCATTTATCCCAAAGGACGGGGTGCTCCTCAATTAACGTTATAAAAAAATCCACGTCAACGTTTGCCATTTTTCTACACAACGACGGCGGCGCCTTGCCCACACGCTGTCTCAGAGCGGACTAAAAATGGGGTCACCAAATGTGACGTAACATCGCAGGAATGTGCGATGCGAATCAAATCGCAAGTTTTTGCGATGCGTCCTGCGAGCTCGCAGATTTCTGCGATGCGATGCGAATTCGCAGTTTTGTGTGGGAGCCCTAAGGGTGCCTTTCCATTGAAGCGGAGCTAAGAGGAGATGTGCCAAACTGACCTACCTATCAGAGGACTCGATAAAATTATCGCATTATCGATCAATAATCCGATTGGTCCGCCGAAGCTCCGCTTCGCTTCAATAGACAGGCACCCATATTGTATGGTGCCCTAGGGCAGCGTGTGCCCTCACCATTTTATATGGGCTCCCCCAAGGATCTACAAGATTCTTCGCAATCTTAGTTGCCATACTCAGTGCCTTGTTTGCTTTCCTATAGATCTCTTGGAGACTTTGTTCTTCCTCCTCGTCTTTCAGTTTACGTCGGCGGTATCTTTGATACTTGCGCCGTGCTGCTACCCTGGCTTTGCACAACTTATCTATCTTCTCCATTATTAAGACTTCAGGAGAGTTAAGTTGTCTCGCGGCGGCGTCGGCTTCAGCTTGCCATACGGCTGTCTGCTCCTTGTCTACCTCGGTTCCGGAAACCCACTCTCGAACAATTGCCTTTTCGATGGCAAAGGTTCTATCGTTTATTATCTACACCAACACAATTATGTCAACTGCAAATCAGCGCTCATAAAGTATACTAACTACTAGTGTCCGCCCATGCTTCACTCCCGTGGAAACTTCGACAATCCGTCCTTATCTAGTCTACATTATAAAGGGAACATCGGTGCAAATTTCAGCTTTCTAGGTCCTAAGGTTTACTACCCCTTTCCTCATGAACGCGTAGAGGTATTAAATTGAAATAAAAATAGATAAGTGGAATAAAAATACCATAACTCTCGCACTTGGCCGGTTTTTTTCTATGTGCTGTATAGCATAATATACAACGTAAGCTGAAATTTAAATACATACATTTTTTCCAATTTAATCGCTATTATTGATTTTGAGAACATAAAATATACTAGTATAAAAATACTATACTAATTTATAAGCTCACCTTTTCAAACTGATGCACCCTAAAGATGCCACGCGTGTCTCGACCGTGGGATCCGACTTCTTGTCGAAAACATGTCGACAGACCCGCATACCTAAACAATAGGCAAACAATTAGTATTATCAAATTTAATAATATAAAATATTTAGAAATCTTTAGAAATAAAAAGAAATAATAGATAAATTAATGTATAATATTCCTGGTTCTGAAAACATAAATAGGGTGTTGCTTTATAATATACCTACTTTAGAATAGTTAATTATAATTTTATTACAAGTATCTGATTAATTATCTGAACTTACAGTGACAGGTGCACAGGATTTGAAGCTAGGGTAAGCATTGGTTAGTTAGAATACATATTTACTGATTGCCTTGTTAAAAAATGAGCATTGCCGTATTTCCATTTGGATAAGCAGTGCTTTTATGCCTCTATGAACTGCACGCCACTGCTGAACTATTGGAACTATGGCGGTAGATCCACTTGACAATTCAAAAGCACTGGTAAAAGTTTATTTGAGCAAATTAGAAATTATGGATATTGCCTTGAAATGCCGGGTTTCTTGCCTGCTCTTTTAAGTACAATCTACTTTCCAAAATAAGATGTATCATAAGTGTATGACTTACATGAAAGATCGAAGATTTTGTTATTTCTAGAATGAGACATTAAATGGCTAACTACTGTGTTTTATACAAACTTTATAGGCAAGGAAGCTTCCGGAATCCACTCGTCCCTGTGGTAAGCAGCTATGGGTTGCTCAGAGGTTGCGATGAGATACTTCTCCTCCACAACTGTGTCTCCTTTATTTTCAGAGCCTTTCCCCACCACCTTGTATAGCTCCTCATCAAATTGAGCAAGCTGAGCTACTTCTTGCATAACCTGAAAAATATTGATCATAACTAATATCATAAATGCGATCATTAGTTTGTTTGTTATGCTTTCACAACCCTTCTTTTCAACAGATTGTGATGAAGTTTTGTATGGACATAGGTGTGTGAGTATTTTATCATTATTATTTTGGAAATTAAGAAGTATCTGCAGGTACTAAAAAAAAATCTTTAACCACGCAGATGAAGTCGGAGTTCCCAGTAATATTGAAATTTTAGTGCTGCTAACTTATTTACTTTTATTTAATACTAATAAAAAATTGCACCGTTACAGATAAGTGTCATGTAACAAGATATAATCTAAAAATTATGTCTTGCTAAGTGCCTAACGGAACCTACTTGTCATTGATGAATCATGATTAACGAGTATGGTAAAATATGTGCAAATGATTAATCTCAAAAATGCATTAGAATATGGGCTCAGACACAGTTTCAGTTAAAACAAGTAATTACCTCTTTCCTCATAAAGAAAGGTGTGTAAAGTGGTGTGTACCCCTTTTTCAGGAGTATCCTAAGAGACAATTGAACTAAGGCCTGCTCCAGGAATACTGCAGGTCCTTTGAGATAGTAACCCCTACCACCAGCCACAGCCGCTCCCCTTTCTCCATCCATACCTCAAAAACAACATGCATCATTGGAAAACATACTTTATTACAATAGCTAATATATTATTAGCTACTTGCAACTTTGTCACTATATTTATAAAGTTGCATGGAAGCAATTGGCTTTGCATCCAGGATTACATCATGTATGTATGTATACACATACTGTAACACTTTTTCTTTAAAAAAAAGAGCAACTGCTGTGTTTCTTGCCAGTTCTTCTCAGAAGAATCTGCTTTTTGAACTGGTGATAGAGTACTTGTTATAAGTGGCACAAGTTGTCCTACATGAAATAAACATTTAATTTTAATTATAGCATAAGCAACCAGCAAGGAAGCAAGAGTGTACTAACTTAGCAAGACTATTGCCAAATAATAAAATATCTGAGTGTGGACTTGAGTTGTAAGAAACAATAACAGCGGCACTAATATTCGATATACTACTATATCTATACTGAGGAGTTCCTTAAATAATTATTAAGCAATTCTGATTGCGGCAGTAATTGTTATTACTAACTGACAGGTGTTAGAGGTTTAGAATGGATAAACCAATATTTAATATTTTTGTTGATACCACTTAGGTCAAAAATGTCTAGACAATTAATTTGTTACTTGGCACAATCTTTTTCTTTCTTTCTTTTCATGCAATTCTAATAAGGCTGTTCCATTAAAAACTTACCATCTATCATACAAATGAGGTCCACATGAGAGTACTTCTGTCTCACTGTACAGTCTCCATAGGTCCTCTCAATGCCATTGTGGTCTTCATCGTCATCCACTGGCACCGACTCATGCAAGTGATTGCCCACTTCTCTGAGAGCAGCTGAGCGAGCTTTCTCTGCTGTCATGAGAGCTTGCTCATTCTTTGTGATTGCATCATCTATTAGTATTCTGACCTAAAGGTTGAATCATTATTTGTAAAGTCACATCTTTTTATTGTCACAACTATTATAGTACCTTTCTCTCACAAAGCGACGCGCGCTTTACCTGTGGTAACCAAGTATACAAACACAGTGTACAATGTGCGCGTGAGCACGGGAGTGAAGTAACGTCAGTATGGAAAGTAAACGTTGAAAAGTCGTTCATACTTCATAGTGAGGTTGGTTCATTATTTTACATATTTTATTAAACTTTTTAGTTTTTAGATTTTTTTATGTATCTACATATGTAAGTATAACATAGACAGACATAACAAGAATATTGTCTCAAAAACGACATTTTACTCGTAAACTACTATTATCGATAGATGTAATTTGTTTAGGGTTGTGAAATGATCACCAAAGTGTATCATTTTGTAAAAGAAGAACATGCATTTATGGAAGCTTATAACAATGATAACTGTGATATATCTGCTTTGCGCAATATTAGACAGCACATTGCTGATGCAACAGATGTTAGCTTAGGAACTGTTGCAAGAATATTGAAAGAAGAAAATAATCTAGCCTCTTCTTCATCACAATTTACTTCACCAATGAAAAAATGCTCCAAAAGGGAAAATTGATTATGTCAAAATATCATTTAAATTTTTTATTTAATCATTTATTACACAATAAACAACAAAAAGACGAAAATATAAAGAATAAATAAGTTACACAGATTCAAATTCACATTTGAGAATATAATTCCTAATTCCATTTGTTAAGATGTATGTGCTTACGCTACTCGTCTTCATGCACACATATGTACCCTATTGTACACTTGGTTTATCACAGGTAAAGCGTGCGTCGCTTCGTGAGATAAAAATACTATACAATAAGATAACCCAATCTGCAGATTATGCCAGGAATCCACTGAGACTCCGCTGCATATCATCTGCCAATGTCCTGCTTTAATGCACAAACGAAGTATCCATCTGGGCCAACATATTATTGACCTAAAGGACACTTCCCGTATTCCAGTCAAGAAAACGCTGCTATTCCTGGCGGATACAAGTATTGGCGAGGAAATTTGAAGCAGAGGTGATCACAATAGATCGGAGACGGTCGCAGTGATACAGGTCGCACGGAACTGGAGCCTCGACAACAAGAAGAAGAAGAAGAAGAAGATAATAATGTCTATCTGAAAAGACATTTCTTACAATTTAGTTGCTTTTAAAAAACAATTTGTCACACTAAAAGAATCTACTACTGCGAACATCATAATATCCAGATGTGTAGAGCTCCAAGGGGGTATGCTATGTTTAGAACATTCTTTAATTATGTGTCGTGTAGTGCTTGGCACAGCTCAATAAAGTGCCTACTTGATGAACTTACGTGACATACTCATTACCATACCATATGGTATGACAAAATTTTGAATTACACTTTAAATAAAAGGCTGTAAATTAACCTTCAGAGATATTCCCAAATTAAATTACCTTTTTAATTTGGTTAACGGTGAGCGGTCGTAATTGCTCGCTGGTAAGGTTAATAAGGTTATCACAGACTTCTTGGGGTACGGACTCGTCCTCTGGACCAACCGGTTCTTTACTCTTCACCTTCTGACCGATCTCTTTGCTACACACATTTTTAAGCTTGTTCAAATTATCGGCGTCGTGGCGAAGCTTCCTCCATAAGGTATCCTGTTCGACCACTGTATCAACTAAGCCAACGTCTTTGAAACGTTTGCGTTGATTTTCGCGAATTTTGTCTGGATCTCCATCTTTATCAGCGCGAAACAAATCTAGGTCAAGAACCATTATGTAGTGTATTAAACCGTAACTGAGTTTTGGAGGAAGATTTTATTTTTAATAAATTAAATCTAATTTGCACCGCTAATTTGTATGATCTGCACTTCACCGCTGAACTTGACTAACCTAAAAAAAATTATGACACGACTTGACAGTGTATTGTTGACACAGCCGAGCGATCGCGTAACTTCTGCATCAATCATTGATACATCGCAATCACCTCTGATTGGTTAACACTCTTCCACTATTGGACATAATCCATTGACGCAGCAAGAATGCCATAAATTCAGCCAATTACAACAATTGATACTGTAACAATGATTGATGCAGAAGTTACGCGATCGCTCGGCAGGTGATTTTGAGGGTGCGTTCCGAAATACACTGAGAGCACTGAAAGTCCCCAGTAAAGAGCACTGCCAGTGCTCGCAGTGCTTATAACGGAACACACACTCTCTCTGGTTACTAGTCTCTGACACACACTGAAAAGAAAACGTCACTCATGGAAGAAGGAATGACTGCTTCTATGACGTCACTTGACCACACAGACATATAAATAGAAGCAGACACAACATAAATTTCACACCCACATAGACAAGTGTAAGCGAATCAGTGTGACTTAGTGTGACCGTGTCCCTGCAAGCAAAAATGTGTATGTTTTAATTTGCTGCAACACTGTGCTACACCAACGCACACATTGACAAAAATTCAATGCGTGGCAGTCATTAAAAGACATCTATGAGACCTATGGCGTTTGTTTACATTGTGTTGTCTTGGGTGTCATAAGTTTTTTGTGAAATTTGGAGGTTTAAATGAATATTTACTGAAATAAAATGGTGAAGTGTTGTGTCCCCCTGTGTTACAACGCTTCGTACAGGAAAACCCCAGAAGTAACGTTCCATCGGTAAGTAAAATTCATGCTATCATGTAGCTTTGGAATGTTTTCGTATCGCATCGTATCAAGGCTAAGATATCTAATATTTTATAGTTGTTATGACGAAATATGTAGCCATGCATATATTAAAACTATAATATTATGGTTTTCTGTAGAAATACATGCTTTAAGTTGTTGAATAATCTTTTTTGACATTTTGAGAACTTTAACAAATTACAGGGCCGGACTCGACGACTCTTTTATTTTAAGTATATAACTTCGACTTTTAATTTCAGGTTTCCAAAGGATGAATACCTGAGAGACCTATGCATAAAAATATTAATAGAAAAGACTGGCAGACCAACTCATGGAGTGCTATATGCTCCAAGCATTTTACAGATAATCTAAGAACGTAATATATTCCGTACAATTCTATCTCCTGGTGCAATACCGACCATTTTCAAAGAAAAGTTAGTTGAGGTCTTATACTAAGTAGGTACCAATTTACCTTATCTTCCATTAGGTGGATGAATTTCATTAAATTTTTATTGAAAACCTCAATACAGATTCTTAAGTACTAATTGTAAAGTTTATTTGAATAAAAAACATGTGAGTTTAAAACACCTGTTGTAATTTTTTATTTAAGTAACCTCTGTTTGGAATAACGATTCGATTCGATTGTTTAACAACATTTATTTGGCTTACTGCCAAGAAATTATTGTCAATAGGAACTTTGAGCTAAAATCTGGCGGTATTTACACGATATCCGTTGGTACTGTTCTTCTAAATAATATCCCCATCACCTGCGCGTCGACGCAGAGCGAGAACGACGCGAGAACCACTGGCCATGATACTGACGGAGTCCTCAGGATTTGAGTTGTAACAGGAGTTATAACTCCGCGCGCGACGGTGACGATATCACACGCAGCGCGGAGCTCACATCTATATTCACCACATTGACTAGGGTCCCGCACGTGGTGATGATTACCATTACTAGTGTTACTATATTGCAGTTGTGATCGCTTGTGATGAGGAAATTATAAAAGTACCAATAATAATTATGTATTTTTAAAATCCTTACAAATTATAGCTTCCAAATGATAGGTGTCTTTAGGTCAATTTTTTTCACGCAACCTAACCCTACATATTAATATAATGTTTTATGCAGCAACAAGGTTCGGCCCTGAGTTTTGTGTATGTGTGCGTAATGTTTTCGTGTGTTTGTAATTGCCACGCTATTTTGTACGCTATCTTGCCTCTGCTTCTCTTTATAACTCTGTGCTTGACCACGACAAAGTCATCAGTCGTAATTCCTTCCTCCATGGACAAAGTGATCGTTCAAAATCATGAATTAGGAATTACGACTATGTTCAAAATCAATAGCTTTTTTTATTTTCGAAAAAGTAATTCTAAAATGTAATGGATGTAATGAAAATATCTCCTAGGTATATACTTAATCTAAGGAAACCATATTTTTATATGCTTTTAAATAAAAGGACGAAACTTGAAGGACTAATAATTTAGAATTTAGTTTTCTTTGAACGCGGTGAAACCTGTGGTTGAGAAAGGGTAGAGGGTTGAAACCTTGAAACCACAGAGATAAATAATATGTCTGTGCTTGAAACCAAGGTGAAACTGTGGTTGAAAGTTGAAACGTGGGTTGAAACCTCAGTTGAAACACATTCTACTTGCATTGAAAATTCTCAGTTTGAAATACTCTTTGGACATAGGGTGCATATAGGGAACCATGTCTTTTTGAAACTCTTTCTTCGCTTTCATAAATTAATAACTAGGTTTAACCTGATCAATTTCGAAGTTTCGACCAGGAGCCAGGCAATTTCGACAATTTAACGAATTGAGACGAGACAATACGAGAAGGGCAGAAGGAAGTATCCGTTCCAAGAGAGTAGTAAGTATATTCTTTGTAGAGAGTAGTATATTTTCTTTGATCCGTTATCACCTTTGATTATGTATATCTCATAAATACATAATCAAAGGTTCACACCACAATCTACAGTCTACAGTGTAGACTCTACTACAGTCTACAGTTCTACACTCAACAATATTTCTCTTAGTATCGCCGTTTGTGGCTCGAAGCTACAGCCTTACAAATTACTTTGAAAGCTAGTTGGATACAAGCAAACGGAGCGAGGTGAGCGAGGGATCCAACGCCAACCACATTCTCGAGCTTGCCTCGAGCATTGACCTCGAGTGACCTTGACTCACTAAGGTAAAGATCTTTCTTTACTCCCTTACCCCCCACTTGGGGGGTAAGGGAGTGCACCTCCATCTAGTACTCCAACAGCCAACCTCACCTGCCCGCGGTACCCCCTGCTGGTTTACAAACGAGGCTCTGGCGACCGACAAATGGCGGTATAACCATTCAAAACTGGCTAGACTGGTTAAATGACCCAGGCTGGTGTCGGGCAGCAGCGACACCGGTGCGAACAGTCTAGCCCTGCGATGGCCAACACGCCTGCCCAGCGCGGCCATTATGGGCAAAACCTTGCATGTATAGGTACACAAGGCCAAGGCCCCTAGTCCCCGGCGGCCCCGCTATCCCTGGCTATGGCAGCGGCCATGGTAACGGCGGGGCAGGGGGTGCGAAGAATCTCCGGCAGAGATTCCGCTGCCAACCCCGACGACTAGACCTGGCAACATACAACGCACGCACTTTGAGGACCTACGAGAAGATTATCGAGCTGGAAGAAGCAGTAAGCAAGTTGCGTTGGGATGTTATAGGATTGTCTGAAGTCCGAAGAGAGGGGGAGGACTCGATAATCCTCAAATCCGGTAACTTGTTTTACTACCGGGAGGGCGACCAGCAGTCCCAGGGTGGTGTCGGATTCATCGTCCACAAGTCTCTCGTCAACAATGTTGTTCAAGTCGAGAGTGTGTCGAGCAGGGTAGCGTACCTTATACTCAGAATAACCAAACGGTATTCACTGAAGGTTATACAGGTCTACGCACCGACATCGGCACAACCCGACGAGGAGGTAGAGGTATTGTATGAGGATATCTCAAGAGCCATGCATACCTCTAGATCCTACTACAATGTTGTGATGGGGGATTTCAACGCAAGGCTGGGTGAACGAAGCGGTGCAGAGGTGAGAGTGGGGCAATTTGGATATGGGTGGAGGAACCACAGAGGCCAAATGCTGGCCGACTTCATGGAGAAGGAGGGCCTCTTTATGATGAACTCCTTCTTCAGGAAGCGTCCACACAGAAAGTGGACTTGGATAAGCCCTGATGGTTTCACGAGAAATGAGATTGACTTCATCATGTCGACCAGGCGGCAAATATTCAATGATGTCTCTGTGATCAACAGGGTTAAAACCGGAAGTGATCACCGCATGGTAAGAGGCACATTGAATCTTAACATCAAGCTGGAAAGGGCCAGACTGGTGAAGTCTACTCTCCGACCTTCTCGTGCTCATATTCAAAACCCCGAGAGCTTTCAACTGGAACTGCAGAACCGGTTCGATTGCCTAGCAGATTGCGAGTCTGTGGACGATCTGAACAACAGGCTGGTGGAAACTGTCCAGACGGTAGGGTCCAAGTTCTTTAAGACCCACCGTCCAAAAAGAACTAAAAAGTTTTCAGACCACACTCTCAAACTCATGGATGAGAGAGCAGAGATGGAACTACAGTCGTCAGCAGACGCGTCTGCTTACCGGCAGATTAATAGGCAGATCTCTAAAGCGCAAACGCGCGACTTGCGAAATTTCAATACCGAATACATTAAAGGTACCATCGAGCGTAACAAGGGCTCCAAAGTATTCGCAAGAGATCTGTCTATCGGACAGAGCCAGCTGACGCGACTGAAAACTGATGATGGTTGTCTCATCTCATCCAAACCTGAGATCTTGGGAGAGGTGGAGAAGTTCTATGGACAGTTATACACCACAACACAAAAGCCTGTTGAGGATTTGGCTAGAGATCCCAGAGCCAAATTGACCCGACACTATACCGAAGATATCCCGGACGTCAGCCTTTACGAGATTAGTATGGCTCTCAAGCAACTAAAGAACAACAAGGCGCCAGGTGAGGACGGAATTACAGCAGAACTCCTGAAAGCGGGTGGATACTTAAGGTCCTTCAGCGATTGTTCAATTCCGTCATTCACGAGGGCTTAACGCCACAGGCATGGCACAGGGGCGTGGTGGTTCTGTTCTTCAAGAAGGGAGACAATACCTTGTTGAAGAATTATAGACCCATCTCGCTGCTCAGCCATGTCTATAAGTTGTTCTCGAGAGTCATAACGAATCGTCTCGCTCGTAGGTTCGACGACTTCCAGCCTCCCGAACAAGCCGGATTCCGAAAAGGCTTTAGTACCATAGACCACATTCATACGCTGCGGCAGATTATACAGAAGACTGAAGAGTATAACCGGCCACTATGCTTGGCGTTTGTGGACTATGAGAAAGCCTTCGATTCGGTGGAAACTTGGGCTGTGTTGAGGTCGCTGCAGAGATGCCGGATAGACTACCGGTATATCCAAGTGTTGAAGTGTTTGTACGAAAACGCCACAATGTCAGTTCGGATACAGGACCAGACTACGAGGCCAATCCAACTGCAGCGGGGAGTGCGGCAGGGAGATGTAATCTCCCCAAAGCTCTTTACCGCTGCGTTGGAAGACTTCTTTAAGCTTCTGGATTGGAACGGATTTGGCATCAACGTCAATGGCGAGTACATCACTCACCTTCGGTTTGCCGATGATATAGTCATCATGGCAGAGACTCTGGGTGACCTTAATGCAATGCTCAATGACCTCAGCAGAGTTTCCCAACAGGTGGGCCTTAAAATGAACATGAGTAAGACGAAAATCATGTCTAATGCTCATGTTCCGCTCCACCCAGTAATCGTTGGGAGCTCTGCACTCGAAATTGTAGACGAGTATATATACCTGGGACACATGGTCCAGCTAGGTAGGTCCAATTTCGAGAAAGAGGTGAGCCGCCGAATCCAACTCGGCTGGGCAGCGTTCGGGAAGCTTCGAGATGTCTTCTCGTCCAAGATTCCTCAGTGCCTGAAGACCAAAGTCTTCGAACAGTGCGTGTTGCCAGTGATGACATACGGTTGCGAGACTTGGTCGCTAACTATGGGCCTCATAAGAAAGCTCAGGGTCACTCAGCGGGCGATGGAGAGAGCAATGCTCGGGGTTTCTTTGCGCGATCAAATCAGAAATGAGGAGATCCGCAGAAGAACTAAAGTAACCGACATTGCTCGACGTGTTGCGAAGCTGAAGTGGCAATGGGCGGGGCACATAGTTAGAAGAACCGATAGACGTTGGGGTCCCAAAGTGCTGGAGTGGCGACCACGCACTGGAAAGCGCAGCGTTGGCAGACCCCCTACTCGCTGGACGGACGACATCAGGAGAGTCGCAGGGAGCCGCTGGATCCAGGTGGCGCAAGACCGCGGCGTGTGGAAATCCCTGCAAGAGACCTATGTCCAGCAGTGGACGTCTATCGGTTGAGGATGATGATGATGATGACCTTGACTCGCGAGTCGCGGCTCGCATTACCTCGACGAGAATGAAGAGCGAGCATTTAATACAAAGATATAATATTTTAAAGCTAAAGTCGTTCAATAATTATTCATTGCGTGAAGTTGTAGGGCGTTATGGACTTCCTCGCCTGCTACAACCAACTACCTAATTAGGATTCACTTCCTAAGTGTAGGCGTTGAAATGATACACTCGATAATGACTAACACGATAGTATATTATAATAACGACATATTGTATAATAACACTGTATAGATATATGGTAAAAGAAAGGTGGGCCTAGCAGCGCTGCTAGACGGCCACGCTTGTTCGCGTCTCTCGAGTGAATAAGCCACCGCCACCGGCCGTTCGACGTTGCTTTCTGCCAATCAGCGATTCGATATTCGAACTTCAGTACATAGCTCGCAGACGTATGCACTGCCCCCTAGCATGGGCCGAGACAATTTTCTCCCCGAGGAAAGGATACAATTTTTATTCCTAAATAAATAAATAAAAACGCTAAATAACGGTGGATAAATAGTCCCCCCGAGTCCCCGTGAAATGTCAAACGGGGATAAACTTCTCCTCTTCGCTGTTGCCGTGCTCTGAGAAGTGGATAAGTTAATTTTATCTCTTGTCGGTGGATAAAATCGGGGGATAAAATTTTTATCTCCGGCCCATGCTAGCCGCTGGCCGGTGCGAAGCAAAGAGGTCAGCTAGCGGAGCACCACAAAGTTTTTATAGGTGGCAAGTTCCACAGATATATACCTCTATGTTCCACAGTTAGAACCATGGAAGAAGGAATTACGTGGAATTACGACACAGACATATAAATAGAATTACGACTGTAGTCTTCACATGGATGTAATAAGTACTTACGTACAAACAGGATTGCGCACTAAGACGCTAAAATCGAGCCCGTGTGAAATAGCGCTAAACAGGACTGCGTCCTCTTCTTTTAGAGTGACAACACGTTTTAGTGTTGTAAGACATTTGACGGTATAGGCGAGTTGGAGAGGATGAATTTTTTGTGACAACTGACTAAGAAACTTTTCAGGAATTTGTATGGGCAATATTATAGGTAAAAACTCGATTTTACATAAAAATAAAAGGCAGAAGAAAAGTTTGTAGATTTTAATTTTATCTCTATTTTCCGGTCTACTTGTTTGTTTGGTATAAAATCAGTTATAGGTATTAACAGTGATTTCCTAAAGAGCTGCAGACTTGAAATTTTAAACATAGATTGGAAGACGTGAATGACAATGCAATATTAATGCAATGGATTAACAAACAAACTACAATACAATATAAACAGTATAATAAAACAAACAAACATAAAACATTAATTTTAAATACAAGAAAGCGTTCTATCTCTTAGTTTGTATGGTTGTTTGTTTGTTCCTGGTTAAGAAGTTTAATTTCTTTTTGAGTGCATAATATGACTCTGTAGCAAAATCTTCTGCCTTGAAATGTAATCCGCAAACTACCGAATATTTGGTAACATATCCAGGAACAGCATTAATCCATTTTTGCTTAATCTCTTCATTTTTGGGAACTCTATAAAAAAACATAAAAAACACTTCCATTAAACAAACAAATTATGGTTACCTTACTGCCTAACAATAGCCGTACAATAATTTAATACTTACATAAGAAAAGATATACCACATCCAAGATATTATGATTCACTCTTACATGTAAAACCAGTGGCGATTCCTGGTGGTCAATCTTGGGTTTGCGCTAGTTGATGGTTACTTAGGTATTTTCTCATTAAAATACATTTACCTCATATATCACTGATTAGGGGTAAGTATAGGTTTAATATAACTGATAGGTACCTATATCCGTAACAGGTTTGCCCGCTACCATCTTAGAGTAGGTACTTACATCATCACCCACCACCTGGTGACATTGCAGTCAAGGGCTAACTTGTACTTACTAGAATAAAGAATACTATTTTTATTTATTTTACACTAGCAGATTCCCGCGACTTCGTCCGCGTGAAATAAGTTTTTTAAATTCCCACGGGACCTCCCTAATTTTTCGGGTTAATCTCGGTTCTCGTACCAAGCCTATGACACTCACAAATAATGTGACTTTCTACTGGTACCAGAATTTTCAAAATCGGTTCAGTAGATCCAGAGATTACCCCCTAAAACCTCACAAACTTAAACTCTTTATAATATTAGTATAGTGCGTGTTACATTATTACTATGATATCTTCTAAAATATTCATCTGAATTAGGTGGTGTATGGGCGAATTTGATCTATTATTAAATACTTGAGATTAACAACCATGTTATTTTGATAAGGATTAATACTATGTTGGTAAAAACACCTTCGCGAGTATAGCATTGTTTTAGACCAAATTTGAAAATCATAATGACTGTTATTGTGAGACGACCTTAAAAGATAGCTATATGCTGTCGCGGACTTTTTTTTAGAACTTTTTGAGAGGAACAATTCCACCATACATTGTTTTCGTGTACCTTTTACCATTTACGCAGCGCACGCCACGGAAGCTCTCAGATGAGACAATTTTTTCCGACTTCATTCACATTATTGCAATTTACGTAGGGATCTTTAATGTTTTTGAAAATAAAATACAGCCTATGTTACTTGCTGATAATGTAGCTTTCTATAGGTGAAATTTTTTTTAAAATCGGTTGAGTAGTTTTTGAGTTTCGGCAAAAGCGAGTAGCTCGCAATGCGCAACTCATAGTGCACGCCTTCGGCCCGTAGTGAGCGAGGAGATTAAAAGCGGGTCGACGGAGTTCGAAAATTCTCGCAGTACGAGCCACGTGGCGATGCGGCGCACGTCACAAGTCACAACTCACAACCAAGGTGCGAGGTGTCATGGAGCGTGCGTGATTTTAAATAATTATCGATTAACGCAATCATTTAATTGATAAACTTATATGTTTTGTTAATGGTATCTATTTCATGTTATAAAATATTAGTATATTACTTAAATAGATCTAGTATAATTGGTAAGTAACTTATTCATAATTATTGGTATTGCGGCGCAAGCTGCGCAATCTTAGAGGAATCGCCACTGGCTTTTACACAACATGTTAGCACCATTTTTATACTGTTATTGTAATTAAACTTAAAAAACTGTTATTTGTAATTAAATAAACAATGAATTAGAAATTTTTGACCTCTATCAGAACTCTTGATATAGATAATATTTTTTATGCTTGCAATACGTCAGAGACGGTCAGACAGAGACGCATTCCTATTTCAGAGCCTCTCGCTGGGCTCGTTTTCCCGTTTAGCAATATTGTATTAGAAATTAGACTTTAAGTCTGAGCGATAGAAGTTATTTTTGCAGGGAATTAAATGTTAAGTGCACAATCCTGTTTGTACGTAAGTACTTATTACATCCATGAGTCTTCATATTTCTATGGTTAGAACACAAGTTTTAATCATCAGTGATCATCAGTCCAGAGACTATGCATCAGTCAATAGCAATCATTGTTCTGTCGTAGAGAGTAGTATACTTTTGTTTCTGGTCGGTGGTAGTATATTCCTTGGTTCTGTCAGAATTCGTGATTTGGTCGACTAATTTTGAGCTCCTCTTTTTCTTTTGAGACTTGAGAGATTGTTTTGTATACTTGTTTATTATGATAATCCTGTCGGATATTAGATGAAACATTAAATTTTATTCGTCCATATAAAAACTGTAAGTAGATTTTTAGCCTGTACTTGCTCGGCGCACCGTTTGTTTTGCCCCGCATATTGTTTACACGTCTCATAGATCCATGTTCCCCGTATTTACAAAGGGGAGGATACGTATTGGCAAAATCGAAAAACAGTGCTACTACAGCATACGGGCATGATAATTATGAGTTTTTAAACAGTATAGGGTATTAAGTTTCTATCTAAGGCTCAGCTTTAGTATACTGTCGGTTGAGTTGGACGTTCATATTGTTTTTTACAGAAAGACCTTGATGTGGTAAGCTTTGCACTTAAATACTTTACGCCGGAAACTAAGTATTTTACGTCGGAAACTAATACTTTTCGAGAAATAATTTTTTGAAAATTCGACGACCAGAGCGGTTTAATACTTAAGTGTCAAAAGTGTAGGTTAGGTTAAGTTAGAACATGAATATCCAGGTAGTGCCCGGCCGCAGGCCGGGCACTTAGGTTCTTATGGGGTTAACATACCGAACTTAAGTAAAATAACATTGTGAAAGCAAACATGTATTAGTGTATTTTTCATGAGAACCTAACCTCAAAATTTTAAAAAATTAATATCTCGGAAACTAATAAAATTCGGAACGTCTTACTTGGAGGGGGGGTATATCCCCTCCCCCCCCCTCCCCCTCCCCGCTCCCCCTCCCCCTCCGTCACCGACAGTATACTAAAGCCCAACCATTGTTCCTACTACTGGTTTAATGCTGTCGACTATAGTTACCATCAAAAATTGGTACCCTATACAGGTATAAATATTTGAAGGAAAAGACGTTCTTCCACACTAAAGATGCAGACATCTAGCTTTAGAAAGAGATAATTGGCAGCTTCAACTTTGTCCTGAGTTTGACTTGAGTTCAAACTTGTACCTGAATACTTGTTTGTAATTTAATCCAAGTTCCATTTATTGACTGATATTTCCACTCTTAGCCTTAAAATATCTAGCTCTGGCATGAGAATCTAATAAAAATTCAGTGGATAAAATAATAAACAAGTTTTACTTAAAGAGAGCAGGGCCCAAAAAAGGGTTGTGGGCTAAAACTTGTTGGTCTTCAGCTGTTTCATTAAATCCTAGCCAGTAAGATCACAGTCAAGAGTGGACTAGTCTTCAAACAAATGTGTATGTATCTTTCACAGGCAATGATAAGATGATGCCATTAAAAGACAATCAAGATGTGGCCACATTCCTTGTCACGAAACATTCCTGGAAAGGAAGGTATAAGAGAGTCTTCTCTATTGGGACTCATGGAATCACAACATACAACCCTGATCGTCTGGAGGTGACCAACAAATGGCAGTATTCTGATGTTGTCACATTGGCTTCAGCAAAACATTCCAATCCTGCTAACAACTATGACTTCACCCTTGTCATGAAGAAGGATAAAAAAATTGATTCAATGAAGTTTTCCTCAGAACACAAATGTCTTATTATAACAGAGGCTTTTAAGTATAGGCATTTGTTTTCTGAGAAACCTAAGGATATTTATGTGAGTTATAGTTCATATTTACCATTACAATAGTTTAATGAATTAATTTTATTATAATGAGAACATTGTAAATAATAGTAACAAACAAACAAATGCACAGCATCTTAGGGCAAACACATACCGTCTCTGTTCCGTCGTGGGAAAAAAGAATTCAGTGTATGTGTAGCCAGGACTAGAAGTGTGGTAGACCTATGCATATTGTAATTAAAAATGGGTAGAATTGCAAGTATACCTTTTTCTATCTTTCTTTTTTTGAACCTGTAATTTTTACTTTAACCCACATCAACCAGGTGTAATTTTATTACTTTTGAAAGTATTATTATTATTATTTATTATTATAGTAGTATTATTATTATTATTTGAGTGGAGAATCTCATCCCATTATCTTTATGTGCTTTGCAGAGATACCATTCATATAAACACCACTGGAGTGGAACTAGACTACCCATAGTTCTTGAAGTTGGTCCTTGTTCTCTGGAACAACTTGACCCTTCAACACACACACTCCTGGCTAGCTACCCCTACAATGACATACAAGGCGTCCTGCCAGTCAGAGACATACCAGGAGGGTTTGTTCTGGCCGTGGGGGGCTACAGCCGCTTGCATCTATTCTCAAATGACATGGATCACCAGATTATCATAAACAAGATGCTAGAAATGGCGAGTTTGAGCTTAAACATCAGTATTAAAGTGCTATCAGCAACAATCACTCTGGATGACTATCATAATCAGAGATTTGGCAAGTACAGGTAAATGATAAAACTCTTTTTTGTTAATATTGTTAAGTGTTACCTGTTTAGTTTTTGTTTTTATCTTATTTTTCATATCTACTAGCAACACTCAGCGGGTCAGATAAGTTAGTGGGACTTTAAAAACAATTTTGGGCTCTATGTTAATGAGTGACAAATGATGTGTCACTATATTTATATAAATTGACTCTTGTCTTGACTCTTGAGTTGGTGTAATTTTCATAATGTTGTTTCCTCTGTTAATACCAAATGTTCATTAAAATTATTCACATGACCTTCACCTCTGGTTATCTGTTGTATTTCCAATGTATATCATGTTTTATAACGATTGTGCCCTACATTTCAATGAATAGAACAATGATGATATTATTAGAACCAAGATAAAAAGAGGGATTTCAATATTTATTTAAAACATGCCTCTGAGTCCTATAATTTTACAATCCATATTGACCTCTATCTCCACATCGTAATATTGTACATATACATAATGCTCCATTACATTGGCAAATGTAAAAAAGGTGGCACCCTTTTTAGTAGCACAAACTGTACTTAAATTCCTGAAACTTGAGTTAATGCATGTTTTAGTTATAATTTAAAATGTTACAGGGCATCATCTAGTTAATAATTTAGTAGTATTCACGCCGCAATGACCTGATTTTGCTGAAATTCAGAATGGAAATAGCTTATACACTGAATTCACATAATATAGCTATAACCCAAACAAAGTTGCAGGCATTCTCTCTCTGCGTCGTATTCCTCATAGCTAAGGGCCATGACCAGTGGCGTGCAGTTCATAGATGCATAAAAGCACTGCCGACCCAAATGGAAATACTCGTCTCCAAATTATTTCCATAATACTTTTCATACTACTTTCCATAATACTACCACTTGTAGTAGTATTATGGAAATACTCGAGCATTGACTACTAGTCAATGCTCGTTTTTCATCAAAACAGCTAGTAAATAGGTATTCTGACTAACTAATGCCTACCCTAGCTTCAAAAACTGTGCACGCCACTGGCCATGACCCCTTCCCATTAATCACATGATGGCACTTGGAATACTAATATATTCTTGGGATAAAATAATAGTCGCGAACATGATCTAGTGTTAAATGGCACTTGGTTTATTTCAGTGGTGATCAACACCAGACCTCCCTGAGCGAGTTCATGGTGCACAAAGTGAACCCCGCCCGACACATGGAGCCGATGCGTCGGACACTGTGCCTGTCTGACACTTGCATATTGGAGAGAGATCCACAGACTTATTCGGTGAGTTTCACTTTGGAATCTTGTTTTCGTCTAGATTTTCGCAGGTTTTTGTATGACTTTCATAAAAATCCTAAGTAATATTATAATTATTGTAAACTAGCTGATGCCCGCGACTTCGTCCGCCTGGTTTTAGTTTTTTTGAATTCCCGCGGGAACTTCTTAATTTTCCGGGATAGCCTATGTCACTCTCCAGGTTCTCAACTATACCCATACCAAAAATCACGTCGATCCGTTGCTCCGTTGCGGCGTGATTGAAGGACAAACCAACAAACAAACACACTTTCGCATTTATAATATTAGTAAGTAAGTATGAAGTATGATGTGAGTTGAGAGTTTCTTTGTCTAATTGTTACGCTTTCACGTCTTTCCTCTCTTCAACCGATTTAAGAAGAAATTTGGTACAGACATAGCTTGTGTCCTGGGGAAGGAGATATGTTACTTTTTATCTCGAAAAATTAAGAAATTACTGCGGGAATAATAAAAAAACTTAAACCACGCGAACGAAGTCGCGGGCATCAGCTAGTAAGAAATAAATGGAAAACTTACCCCAAAGTGTAATTTTCATTAGCTCATTAAATTAAACACAACTGAATCAGATGTCTCATTTGCTCATTTGCTTGCTATTCATATTAAAAAGAACGTTTGGCTTAGAAGACACTAAACTTTTTTTTAGGTCAAGTTGTGGTTTTTCACTCGGACATTAAATTTATTCTTATTGTCCTTCAGGTAGTGTGTCTTCGGCCGTTATGTGACGTATTTGCTCTCGTGCGAGACCCAGACCATCCGCAGAAATTCTCCATTGAGTATCTTAATGGTCAAACCCGCACGTATTTAGCAGGTGAAAGGTAAGTAGAAATATAACCGAAATTTCACATGGAAATAGTAAAAAGATAAAGATAAGATAAGAGATATGTATGTATTTAATCATACAGACGATAAACGTATTCGAAATGTAATTCGTCGAAACACTTGGCGTTAAACCAAAATGGACTTTAATTGCCTTATGTTAGTGTTCAACAGCCAGCTACAATCGAAAGTTTTGCGAAATTGAAATAGGTGGTACTGAATTTGATGACTTTAAATCGACCAAGAGAGTTACTAAGAGATAAATTTAAAGAAATCAATATTATGACAGTGCACAACCAATATATATTTGAAAATTTAGTATATGTGCATAAACACATTGATAAATTCAAGAAGAAAAGAGATTTTCATAATGTCAATACTAGAAATAAAAATAAACTTGTAATACCTGCTTCTAGACTTAGTAAAACTAGCAATTCATTTGTTGGAAACAGTGTTCGCTTCTACAATCAGCTCCCAGAAGACATGTTGAAGATGTCTCTAAATAAGTTCAAAGTTAATGTAAAATGTAAACTCATTGAAAAATCTTATTACCATGTGAAGGATTACTTAAATGACAAGGAAGCTTGGCAATAATTTGCTCTAATGGCTCTGATAGTTCCTTGGTTAAGATGATTAATTGTGAGATGGTGATAATGAAAAAAAAAACCCAGCTGAGTTTGTTGTGGGCTCTTCTCAGACCAGGGCGCGTTTGGAACCCTCGTAGCTTTAGTTTTAAGATACCGTAACTACCTCGTAGTTTTAAGATAATTATCACCATCATGTTTCATGTTTTATAAGTAAGTAATTGACGTCAATATGTGTACCTACTAAGTGTACCTAAATTGAATAAATGAATATTTGATTGATTGATTGAAGGCGTTAAGGTCCATTTTACTCAGACGCCTGTGAGTTTGACGCTCGAATATGCTCCCACCACCACCACTACAGCCAATTAACGTCCCACTGCTGGGCACAGGCCTCCGCTGTCGTAGGAGAGAGGGAATTAGAGCTTAGACCCACCACGCTGCTCCAATGCGGGTTGGCGGGCGAATATGCTCGACGTCAGTGATTTAAATTCTTATGAAAAGGTTACTGAACACTTTTCATTCTGAAGGGAGACCATTGGTCAGTAGTGGGCTGGTGATAGGTTGAGGTGATGATACTGATGAACCATTTTTACTCCCACTTAGGGATGCGATGCTAGCGTCGCTAGTGGACGGCGTGCGCTCGGCCGGGCAACGCGACGTGCACGTGCGTTCATCGCGCACGCCGCGCGGGTACCGCCTCGGCCCTTTGCACCATGCCGTCGACGAGGAGACAGAGTCCAACCATCTGCGGTAGGATATGTGTGCTATCTATAGTCTATACTAATATTATTAATATTAGTATAGTCTATACTAATATTATTAATATTAGTATAGACTATGAAAGTTTGGATGGATGGATGGATGTTTGTTACTCAATCACGCCAGAACGGCTGAACGGATCTGGATGAAATTTACACAGAGATAGATTATAGTCTGGAATAACGCAGGCTACTTTTTATCCCGGAAAATTAAAGAGTTCCCGAGGGGACCAAAACCTCAATCCACGCGGACGAAGTCGCGGGCATCAGCTAGTACACAATATCTACACAGAGATGCGCTGCCAGCGTCGATAGTGAACTAAAGTTTAGCCAGATTTTCAGCACTCAATAAAATATTAGCTAAATAGCTAATTTATTTATTTAAAAAAATATTTTAAAACTTTAGTAAAAATGAATAAAAAATATACTTACTACAATATAGAAATTAGAGAAGTAAACCAACAAATTAAGCGAACATTTGAATTAGTTTATAAATTACTAGCTTATGCTTGCAACTTCCCTCACGCTAAGTTAGATTTTTTCAAACCCCTTTTTTAACCCCTTAAGGGTTGAATTGTCAAAAATCCTTTCTTAGCTTCTATGACGTTGGCATCCGCAACGTCATAAAAGCTATATGCCAAATTTCAGCCCGATCCGTCCAGTGGTCTGAGCTGTGCGTTGATAGATTAGTCAGTCAGTCACCTTTAATAATTTTTTTCATAGGTTATTCCAAAATCCAGTGCAAGCGGGCGCAAAAGTACTATCAAGAGCAGAAGTGATTGAACGGTTCAACGCCAACGTCGGATACAGCGGGTTAATTTATTCCGTTAGTCAAGACGTAAGTTCTTTTTTAAGAGAGTAGTATTAGTTTTAATTGCGTTTGTTTTATTTCCATAACACATGCCTTAAGGTGTAAATAAACTACTATGTACATTCAAATACAATTTTTTTTTATTAGAATAGACTTTGACAAGTGCTTTTGAATAGTCGAGTGAATCTACCAGCGCAGTGTGGTGCGATAGAAGTCAGATCGTAGGCAATAGTCATACATTTTATTTATGAAGCTTTTTACAAAAATAGTGGCGCGCTTTGGCTAAAAATTTTACGTAGCATTTTACTGGGATATAGTTTTACTTGTCAGTTGCCCAAAAGTGGCGACATTTGATACTATTTTCAAAGAGTCTGTGGTTCCAACACTCCAGTACAGTATTTTATTTGCACCTTCAGAGTCAGTCGAGATATTACACATGATTGCTTTAGTCCACATTCTTTGTATTATTATTGAGTTAATTTGCCGATTTTCATAAATTTAACAATAATTACATAACACATTCCACAAATTAACAATTGAAAATATGTATAGCATGTAACAATAACGCTGTTCAGTTGAGTTTTCTACTGAGGTGTCAGATCGCTCTGTTTAATATTTTTTAATGTAAAAGCCAATTCAATCCTGAATAGCTAGCTAGTTTTATGTAAAAGCCAATTCAATCCTGAATGAAACATACCGGCTGCGTACACATCCGATATGTTTCGGCCGTTATTATTTCCTTACCATTAAGAAGAAAAAATACTATTCTGTTTTTTTTTTAAAGAAAATGAACAAGAGTAAACGTAAGTATTCGTGTTTGTAAACCTGATTGTTTTACTTCCCTTTGAGTTTCAAAATGACCTTGTTAATTTAGGACAAGAGCCATAAAAATCTACCCACGAGTTTCTTACAGTAACAGCGATAGTTGTGTTAAAAAAAACAAATCCTTTGATTATACACAATTTTAATTTTTTTCTTTTACCCCATCATTGTTGAAATATACACTGTTTCTATAGTTCATAACATAATTTTATTTCATAACATCCTATGCAATACTTGGGCATGTAAATTTTATGTTGTTGGCTTGTAGGCTCGACCCCTGTTGTGGCTGTTTCTTACGTGGGATCTTGTAAGTCCCTATGATGTTTATTATTTTCTGTCCCTTGCCTTTTTTGCAACACCAGAACCGGCCATAGTACAATAACAGTTTTAAAAAAATATCTACCTTTTTGTTATATCCGTACTTTATCTTCAAAATAGCTTAATTAATGCATTTTAACTTTTTTTACTAATATTTTTTTACTATCGAGTAAGAACTATTGGAAATCGTGAATCGAATTTTACGGTTAGATAATTTCCATACATAAGGTTTACAGTTTGTGTGCGTGAACGTATATAGATGCGATATGCGTAGCGTAAACGTATGCATAAGATTTCAGAAACGAGTGCTTCTTATGTAAAACTGAGGTTTAACGTTAGAAAACTCAGGAAATACGAGAAGTGCAGTGCTGTCGAACGTTATGTTAACTTACTTATGTTTTCTTGGAAATAATATCCTTTAGAAATAGAATTGCAAAACATACAATAATTATTTTAAAACTTATTACCTACCAAGGCCGACGTTGTTCTTCAAATCACCAATCCTTGGGATATCACATAGATCTCACGCTGTAATTACTTAATTCACTTTTGTTAAATGGGGTTTTCATAGCATAGTTCTCGAGAAATTGTACAATGTGTAACATATTATATGTTGTTATTAACATTGTAATTATGTAATGTTTTACATGCTTAACTGATTAAATTTAAGCTCATATATTGCCTTGTCTCTTTTTGGACCTTTTAAAATGTAAATAACTTTTATTTAGAACGCTTTGTGATGTATAAAATACATTCAATGTATATTTTGTAAATATATATATATGTATATGATATTCGGTTCCAATCCAAACAATATTTCGAGGCTGGCCAAGATGATGCGGTTAATAATTCAAAACTTCAATAATTTGATTTGATATTTCCACAGCGTATTATTAGGCCGTGGATGAATCTAGCGGGAAAAAATGAGCCAATCAAAATTCAACTGTAACATAACAATAATTAAATATTAGCCAACCGAAGAGAATTTCTGCGCCTGATTTACCGCTGGATTGATCCCTATTCTAAGGCTTTTTCCGCACTGTATCCGGTCCGAATTCGAATTACCTATAGTAGTACTATTTGCTATGAAAGCTTGCGCACTAGATCCGAATTTCGTTTTCCGAATCCGAACCAGAAAATCCGCATCTAATGCGCAACCCCTGATACAAATAGTATTAACTAGAATTCTCGGATTCGGATCGGATGCAGTGTGGAAAGAGCCATGTACCTAGTGTTTACTATTGCGAAGTTTTGACTTTTGATAACCAACTAAAGGTCCGCTTTAATATTATTCAAAAATCGACTATATGTATTCAGACATAGCGTCCTTTTTCCAGCGTTTATTCGCTGAGAACAAGGAGAAGTTGATCACTGGCGCCTTGACCGCCATCATGAGCAGTTGTCCGTCGGGCTCCAATCTGCCGCTGAGGGAACTGGAGGCGCAGTTCCACGCTCTACGGCGGCTGTGTGCCAGCAAAGTGGGATTCGCGGCCTTTACTGCTCTCTCTGGGTAATGTTGTGAGGAATTTATCCGTACCATTTGTTCTTATCACAACTTTTTGCAATTGTTTATCTTTGATGTTCATGATTTAAATCTTTAGATTTAGATTCTATGTTACTATTTAATCTTTAAAACGTTAGCTTTTTGCAGAAGTCATTATGTTCTGTGTAAAAAAATATTCGCGCGACCAAACTCTCCTTAAACTCTTAAATGAAAATCTCTCAAATTATTTTAGTTGGGAGATTGTTTTAAATACCACATAATTAGCCACAGTGAAGCACATCAACATAAAGGCTGGCGTGCACTAGAGCCGAGTCGAGTCGAAAAGCTCATCGTCATCTATATATTTACTATAAAACTTCGTCGATTATTAGTAGCGTGCTGTAGTGCACCGAATCAAGTCTTTACTCATACAAAACAAATGCGACTCGATACGAATCGGCTGTATTCGTATCCGGGCTTTAATCGTCTGCCGAAATGTAAAGGCCAACGACTCTCTCTTTGCGTCGTATTCCTGATTGCTGAGGGTCGTGACCCCTTTCCATTAATCAAATAATGGTAGGAGTTTTCTTGGGATAATAATGCGGTGGTTTCCCATGTCCTTCCGCATACGACTCGACTAAGAGTATTAAACTCTTAGGTTTTTGTAACGATTATTATCAGATGTTAGTGATAATAACCGGGACCGACGGCTTAACGTGCTCTCCGAGGCACGGAGGAAATGAAAAGGCCAAATTTGAACCTCCAAATTAGGTCACCCATCTAGTTGGCGACTTGGGTCAACGTTGCTTAACAATCGCAATCGACTGATATGCGTTGTCACAACTAGGCCACTCGTCCCTCAGTGGTAGATTCACTCGACTATTCAAAAACACTTGTCAACACTTGATGACCTCCGTGGCGCAGTGTTGAGCGCTGTTGTCTTAACGTGCGGAAGTCCCGGGTTCGATCCCCGACAGGGTCAGTTTGGAAATTTATAATTTCTCAATTTTACCTGGTCTGGCCTGGTGGGAGGGCTCCGCCGTGGCTAGTTACCACCCGACCGGCAAAGACGTGCCGCCAAGCGATTAAGCGTTCCGGTACGATGCCGTGTAGAAACCGAATAGGGGTATGGGTTTAATATAACTGCCATGCCCCTAACAGGTTAGCCCGCTTCCATCTTAGACTGCATCATCACTTACCATCAGGTGAGATCGCAGTCAAGGGCTAACAGTGGATAAAAAAATTCAAAAAAATAGAATTTAACCAGGATGTGTTGGCACAGGTTTCGGGAATGGATGGGTAGTGCGGTGGTGGGTGCGTTGCGGCGCGAGTGCAGTGCGTGCTCGCACGCGGCGCTGGACGCTTTGTGCGCGTTGCTGCAGCCAATGCACGCGGAGCCCGATCTGAGGCAGGAGCAACTCAACAAAGCTAGCATGCTCGCTACGCAGACATTCCTCGAGGGCTTGCTGGCTATGTGGGCTACACATGTTGTGAGTACTGAACCATTAACAGCTATTCATGAAGGAACTAAAAGTTTAATTCGCTATAAGTAAATAATGTGGAAGAATGTCGTCGTCACTGCTGACAAGGCTGCGCTCAAGTACCAACCGCATTCTGAGTAATTCAAGTGAAATTGTGTCGGTGCGGCCACAATAATTGTAATTGTAATGTTAATAATTTTATTTTTAAAAAATTTGTGTAGCTACTAACATTAATTTTTTATGTTTTAAATTTCTACAAACAAATTTTAACAGCAACCCATTCTTATTTCTTGTGGATCCTTCGGAAAAGTATTAGTTAAGACTAATGATGGATTTGTCTCTGATCAAAAGAACTATTATTAATTTAAGAGAAAATCTCATTGGAAATAGTGCCTGCATTCCTTTTGAAACAACAGTCCCTCTAAGAGGACATAATATGCATAAATATATAACACTGCTATTTTTAAAATGGGGCTAATAAAAGGATTTAAGTTATGTATATGAGAAGATTCTTATGTAAATAAGTAAAAAAATAACTTTGCGCAGACAGCGGGCAGCGGCGCATTAGTAGTGGCCGCCATGTTGGATTTCCTCACATTCGCGCTGTGCGTGCCGTACAGTGAGACTACAGACGGCAAACAGTTCGACCAGCTTCTGGAAATGGTGGCCAGCCGTGGACGCATCATCTTTAAACTTTTCGAGGTAGTTTGTTTATTAAGTACCTACTTGGCTATCCATTTTTATCGAAATATTGGATCACATACGTTCTTTCTTGTTTTAAAGCTCTATAGATATGTAAAAATACCATAGTAAATTGTTTTTGTGTTTTATGTGTATGATGTAGGTTTTATCTATGACTAGATTTTGATTTAATCGACTCATAAATATATTATTGCGACACGACAATAATTATTGTAACTGTAGTCTGACCTGTTAAGAAAATCAAACTCATCACTGGCGGCCAGCTAAACCAACCAATCGATTTCTTGTAACTTAATTGGTCAGGGATTGTTCGGGGGGGTGTGGTTTAGCCATCCAACAGATTAAATCTATCAGCAATGATGACTAAAAATTTTCTTAATGCTGACAAACTACAATAATACAATACAATCATTTATTTGTTTAAAAATTTAAAGACGTACGAGTATTTTCTGGTTTCCTCGTTTGGTGTGGCGGCGTTCTAATATTTCTCTGTTTTTTGAAGTGATCTTTAGAATCGTTGTGATTTGAAAATTCGATGAAACGAATAAGCGACACTAAAAAGAGACAATCACATTCATAATAGGATTTAGCCTGTGAGAGAATGAGATAGAATACAAGTTATATTCATCTCATTCTCTCGTAGGCTACTTTTCGGAAGTTTCACTTCTGCCGTGTGTGAATTTCACACACACTTTTTTTTTGCCCAGCACCCATCAGCGGCAATAGTAAAAGGCGCGGGTCTAGTAGCTCGAGCATTGGTGGAAGAAGGTAGCGGCGGAGTAGGCGCCAAGGTGCAAGCTCTAGCGTTGGCCGAAGCCGCCTTGCCGAGACATCTTCTGCACGCTCTGTACACTACCGCGTCGCCCGCGAGGATGCAACGACGGCATTTAGCCAGACATCTCGTCGCGCTCTGGCTGGTGGAACACGGACCTGCTAACGATCTGATGAGAAGAATTATGGTAAGTTTTATATAGTGACAGGTTTCTAGAAGGTTTTATATCAAGGAGTGTAAGTAATAATTCGTGGAAGCCGATGCGGTCTTGCCGAGACAGCTGCATTACCATTACCGGAAGTAACCACGGCTGAAGCCTACCATCAGACAAATTCTTCATTTAATTCTCAACTAAATGATGCCCGCCACTTCGTCCGCGGTTGTGGTTTTTATATCCCCCTGGTAGCTCCTTAAATTTGACTACCGGGAATGCAATCTACCTATGTACCAAATTTCACCAAAATCGGTTGAAAAGATGGGGCGTTAAAGCGTAGCAGATAGAAAGATACCTTACCTTTGTCCACTTTTTTCTATTAGTTTTAAGACAGTATTTTATACAAAAATAATAAAAAAAAAGATACACTTTCGCATTTATAATATTACTGTATGGATTATTTTTTAGCCATCAGGTCTATTAGCCTTTCTGGAGTCAGCAGAGGCGCCACCAGCGGCCGCTTTAGAAGCGGAGCGTGTTGAAGAGCGCGACAATCTACAACTGGCGCAGGCTCAGGCGACCAATAGACCGCGCGCTCCACACTGGGAGGCCATCGAGCGGCAAGTCAAGTACGTCGAAAAACATATCGAGGTGAGGAAGAATTTTCTTATAATCGGTGGATATAATTATAATTATAATTATTTTTTAATTGAGTGGCGCAGTGTTGAGCGCTGTTGTCTTAACGTGCGGAGGTCGCGGGTGCGATCTCCGGCAGGGTAAATTCGAGAATTTATAATTTCTGAATTTTCCCTGATCTGGCCTGGTGGGAGGCTTCGGCCGTGGCTAGTTACCACACTACCGGCGAAGACGTGCCGCCAAGCGATTTATCGTTCCGATAGGATGCCGTGTAGAAACCCAATAGGGGTATGGGTTTATTATATGCCCCTAACAGGTTAGCCCGCTACCATCTTAGACTGCATCATCACTAACAATAAATAAATTAAAAAAAGTCCCACAAACTTATCTGACACGATTTCAGCATCGCTGCTATCACTTTTAGTGCTGCTAATAAATATTAAAAATAATATAAAACAAAAAAGTCATAAAAATTAGTTCCCAATTTGACCACTGGGCCAGATAAGTTGAACGTTGAAAGACACTGACGTGAGGAGCTTTTACTTATTATTTATTCTATGTTTTGTTAATGTGAATTAGGTAATCGGTATGAAATTCGCATAAATTATTATTTGTATTTATTTATAAACAATGTTAAAAGATTTGGTCTCGCATAAACTCTTTTGAGTTTTCGAGTTCGAGTTCAAATGGAATAGTGACGTGAAATGTTTTAGTTGCCGTTAGGTAATAAAGAGAGCTGTGATTGATAGCTGATGTGTCTGCGTCAACCTTTTGCTACCTACACTGTAGGAAAGTACTGGGGGCATACTACCATCGCTTAAAGGCGTATTGTTTTAATATTGTTGTCATAGAATTATATTCCTTATTTTAGGGACGTCACGATTTCTCCGATCACATTGTCCATTATCTGTGCTTTAGGATGCGATGAATACCACATTTGCTTTTTTTTTTTGAGGATTCTTTAAGGACAGTTGCCTATTTGCTTGTTGTAATGGCGTAACTGACGTCACCTGCTTCGATTTGTACCTCTCGCATTGTAAGTCAACGTAAATAAACCTCCGTTACAACTCCGCAAAAAAACGACGGAGGCGGATGCGGAAGCGGAGGTACGATTTCTTGCGAAAGTTCCGCACTTACGGAGGCGGAGGCGAGGTTCCGTATAACTAGATTGTAACCCCCCAGTACCCATTACTAGAGAAATAGGTACTTTATTTTCCTACAGTACAGTAGGAACAGTTTAAAATAATTGAAACGTGCATTGATAGATTGTAATATTACTTCGACTGTAACAGGAAGCGAGTTGGAACCTTACCGGATATGGTATGGTATGGTCACAAATCACAAAGGTCCCTTGTAATATCAATAAAATGCTCGTACTTTTGTAGTGTCGCAAGTTTATTGTTTAGTTCCACACTGTATCAGTAACATTTGTGCATTCACGGTTGGTTTGATGGCTACCATGCCTATTTATCGCTCGAAAGTAATATTTGGAGTATTTATTTGCATCGAAGCGTTTGTATAGACAGCTTCTCTGTATCCATTATTAAAACACGTGGGTACAAAATAATGTATGACAAAATCGGTTGAAAAGATGGGCCTTGAAAGCGTAGCAGATACACAGACAGACGGACACTTTCGCTTTTATAATTTTTAAAAGGAAACACTGATTATTCATTCAATTATACTTAGATGCAACATCCAAACTCTATATAATAAAAGCCGGTGTTCCTCAAGGCTCCGTATTGGGACCAGTGCTCTATACTTTATATACAGCAGATCTTCCTGAAATAGAGGGTGTTACAACGGCGACATTTGCTGACGATACTGCTATCTTGGCTAGCAATAAAGATCCTGTAGTAGCATCAAAAGATCTCCAAAAAGGCTTAGACATGATATGCAAGTGGCTTCATGAAAATAGGATTAATGTCAGTACGTCAAAATCCGTACAAGTCACATTCACGTTGCGTAAAGGCAATTGTCCGCCAGTCTATCTAGATGGAATTGAACTCCCACATAAGGATACCGTAAAATATCTCGGGCTGCACCTCGATCGTCGCATGACATGGCACCATCACATCAAAACTAAGAGAGAGGAGATCAACCTAAGATATAGAAACTTGTACTGGATAACAGGCCGGAATAGCAAACTCTCCATCGACAACAAACTTTTAATTTACAAAGTAATGCTAAAACCCGTTTGGATGTACGGAATACAGCTGTGGGGTAGCTCCAGTGATTCCAATATATCGATTTTACAAAGAACGCAAAATATTATACTTCGACATATAAGCAATGTACCATGGTTTGTAACCAACAACGAAATCCACGATCACTTAAAAATGAAAACTGTTAAGCAAGAAATTAACAGCATAACGCAGAAATACAAAGGGAGACTGGAGAACCACCCAAATGAGCTTGCTTTTATGCTATTAACACGAGGCTACACAAATAGACTAAAAAGGAAAAACATCATCTAATATTAGAACAGCAAAGAGTAGATGTTCTCAATGGAGGACACACTTAACAAGCGAAACATCAATGAACACATCTGCTAAAAGTTGCCGCTGATTGCAGATTAACACAGAGGAAAAAAAAAAAAAAAAATTATACTTTAATTTAACAATTTACACAAAATAAGGCAGCCATATTTTATAATTCCATTCTAGAGTTCCAGTGTTGCCACTCTCGAGAACCATACAGGCAGTGACACCATTTACAGCTCGCTTTTATTTTCAATCTAACATAATATTAGTATGCATTACTATTTGTAGTATGGATCACCTAGGGGCCCGTAGCCTACAAGGCAGGCCCTAGCCGGTTTACTCGGCTTCAAGACATCCACTGCGGCACAATGTTGCCCCGCGCCCCACCCGGGTAAGGAGGCCCGGCCTCGAAGCCCGTACCCCCGCTTGGCCCTTACGGGCCAACCGGAGAAGACGCACATAGCAGGATTACTATTTGAGGCTCATTTTATAATAGAAAATAAATATTTTGCCAAGGATAAGGTAGTTGCAATAAAGTGTTTTAAATATCACGAATCGAATGCAGCTGTAAGAAATCTTTTGACTTAGACTATGATTTTGACTGTAGCACTACGCGTCACTAGCCCTGCAGCACTGGGCGCAGCGCACGCGAGGCACGGACGCACGGAAAGAGGTCCGCGACCGGCCGGTCGTGTTGCGCCGGCGCAGGGAGCGCGTCAAGGCGACCGCCAACTGGCCCATGTTCTACTACCAGTTCCACAGGGACCATGCGCTGCCTAACCTTATTTGGAATCACACTGTAAGTAAAACAACCTCTTCCACCACTAAAACCACCGAGTTGCTTGGTGGTTCTTCTCGAATGTCATTTCGAGTGGTAGATTCACTCTACTATTCAAAAGCACTTTTAAGTATAAGTTAATTTAAATAAAATACAAGTTTAATTTGAATAAAATATGAGTTTGACTTTGAGTTCTTAAAAGTTATAACTATAAATATATCACCGGTTATAAGTCACTAGTTTTGTCGAAAATGACCGACTAGTTTCAAACCCGTCTGGGGCTCATAGTCATGAGCCTGTTCGCGCGATGCGGCAGCTGAACGATGACTGCGACTCGCTTATAACGAATATCACTCACGATAGTTTAAACTCTTAAAAGTTTCCTAAGAACAAGTTTTATCAAGTTCACGTTATTTGCAGGGCTTATGAATGCCAAATTTCACCTAGATCGGTTCAGCGGCTAGGTTATAAGGAACCACACAGCTCTGTATTTCATTATCAGATACAGCTTCGCAACTATGATATCTCTATAAAAGTAAGAACTACCTTATCCTATATCAACATCGGAAGAACTTTCGATATCTATTGCCATTCATATTAATATTATAAGTGTGTTAAATCCTCGTAGACTCGAGAAGAATTACGCAACGCTCTCGAGAACGAGTTGCGTGCATTCGCAATGGACCGAGAAGTGGCGGGCGGCGCGTTAACTTCCTGGAACCACGCCGAACTAGAGGTCCACTACCAGTGTCTGCAGAATGAGGTCAAGATTGGCGATTACTACTTACGGATACTACTCGAACAGAAGGATAATGATGACAGCCCTATACGAAAGTCGTAAGTTCTTGTTATACGATAACATATAGTAGATTAGTAGCCAAGGGTTGTAAGGCATCAATTGCAGCCCGAGATATTTAGGCGCACGAGCGCAGGGAGGGCGCCTATAGTTCGAGGGTGCAATTGATGCTTACACCCGAGCTAACTACTCTGCTTTACATCTCGATTGTGAGGTAAAGTAGGTCCTTATTACCCCCAAATGGAGCTTGTAGGTGACCAATTAGCGCTCTAGGGTAATAATGTAGCTAGAAAAGCCCGAGGGCGGTAAGTAATTTAAAAAAAAACTCTTCACTCTTTTAAAAAGTTCGCGTACATCTAACCATCATACTTTTTTTAATTACTTACCGCCCTAGGGCTTTTCTAGCTACATTATTACCCCAGAGCGCTAATTGGTCACCTACAAGCTCCATTTGGGGGTAATAAGGACCTACTTACCGAATATGAGAGATGTAAAGGTTTTTTTATGTATTCCACTACAAGTTAGCCCTTGTCTGCGATCTCACCCAGATGGTAAGTGATGATGCAGTCAAGAAGATGGTAACGGGCTAACCCGTTAGGGTTATGGCAGTTATATTAAACCCATACCCCTAGTCGGTTTCTATACGGCATCGTACCGGAACACTAAAACGCTCGGAGGTACGTCTTTGCCAGTAGGGTGGTAACTAGCCACGTCCGAAGCCTCCCACCGGATCAGACCAGAGAAAATTCAGAAATTATAAATTCCCAAATTGACCCTTGAATCTTGACTGTTTATTTATTTATGTATTTATATTGCAAAAGCCTATCATAGTCCAAAATAGGAACTGGTTGACTGAAAAGAATAAGAAAAGCTAAATTTTGCTTTGCCGTTTTCCATTTTAGGAAAGCATTTATATGACGAATTTGACTATATTTTTATTGTTCTTTTTTTATCTACCCTTGATCGATTGGTTGAACCTAAGTAATCATTTTCAGGTACGAATTCTTCAACGACTTATACCACAGGTTCCTATCGACGCCCAAAGTTGAAATGAAATGTATGTGCCTACAGGCGATGACCATAGTCTATGGCAGATATTACGAAGACATTGGACCTTTCGCCGATACCAAATATATTGTACAAATGTTAGATAGAGTAAGTTTTTCATTATATATTTTCTAGCCCCGCTTTGCAAAGTAAACAACCCAAAAATACAGTTACTTTTTATGTTAGAAGATTCTCAATTTGACACCTCCGTTTTTTTTTCGTGTTACTAAAATCTGATCCATGTTTTTTTTTATGAAATTGTTAATAAATTGTGCTTACTATATATTATCATGTCGGCAATTTATTTTAATCTTCACTTTTTTCAGACATGTGATAAAATGGAAAGAGATAGATTAGTACAGTTTTTAGCCAAATTAATTTTACATAAGAAAAATGTTAGCGAAATATTAGAATGGAATGGTATAAGGTACGTAAAATTGATATTTATATCTGTATTAATTGATACAATAGCTCCCCTAAAAGATGCTCAAAAACTCCGGTCGAATTTCGGCCGAAAATATTAGTTCATCTTGAAATTATTTTAAGTTCTTGTTTCATGAAGCAATCGGTATTTTGCACCTGTTTAACATTTTTTTGTAAACAGGTTTTTTAACTAAAATTAATCAACTTAAATGTCGATTTTCATGTCTCTAACTTCAAAAACATAGGACTTTCATACAAACTTCCAACCCCCATTTCACCCCCCTTAGGGGTGAATTTTCTCAAAACCGTTTCTTAGCTCATGTCTACGCCTTAGAAGAAATATACCTTCCAAATTTCAAGTTTGCATGTCTTATAGTCCCTGAGATATCGTGTTTAGTCAGTGAGTAAGTGAGTGGTATTTCGCTCTCGTATATTGATTACATAGAGTAGCTAAAAATTCCCTGTAGGTAGGACAGCTCAAAAAAGAATAACTGAGCTGACTGGAGTATATCTTTTAGAGAACATATTTATTTTTACGCAGAATACTCGTAGACCTCATGACACTAGCGCATTTGCACACGTCGCGAGCGATGGTGCCGACGCAGACCAACGTCATCGAGGGGCCGGCGCAGACGAGCGACGGCGACCGCGAGTGGTACTACAATGTTGAGACTGGTGACAAAGTTCAGAGGAAAGGACCTGTCAGCTTTCAGCAGGTCAGTTCTGCTCCTTTAAATTTAGTGAGGCTCATGAAAAGTAATGTTCATTACGTAGATAATAAAACGTCATAAAAGATTATGAAACGTAAAAAAAACAAAGTACATTCTGCAACTTATTCAATAAATAACTGAGATGTTAATAAAGCTCTAAATAACTTACCTATAAAGTTTTTAATGTTAATGACATTTTATAACTTATGCTTATTGTAATAAAGTTCATTTCACGTTGCATGAGCTAAATTCTCAATCCATTTCTTAGTTTGTCGAAAAAAGGAATAACATTTTTTCCACAAACATTGGGCCTGATTCTGTAGTGCACAATCTCTAAACTAAACTAAAATAAATTATTGCTAACCCTTTCATAATAGTCCCTTCGGAAAGGGACAGAATCCCTCCGAAAAGGGACAGAACTGGTTTTAAAGCTGACATTTTAGATTAGTTTAGAGACTGTGTTATACAGAATTGGCCACATATTTCTCTAATTTGTAAAGTCGATTGCGAGTTCGAAATTAACCGGTTAACAAAGAAAAACCTTTTTAGCTAAAAGACCTTTATAAAAGTGGGGAAATAAACAACAAAACAAAGTGCTGGGCGAACAGTATGGAAGGATGGAGGGCGTTAGGAGGCATTCCGCAGTTGCGGTGGAGTCTAGTGGCGAGAGGCGCGCCCGCACTCACTGAGACAGAGCTCGCCGCTACCATCCTGGATCTACTTATAGCTTGCGCGCGGTACTATCCTAGCAGGTACGTATCTATTTTGCTTACATACACCAACTGACGTACACACTTCACCTAAGTTTTTGCCAAACACAGGCGAACCCCGACTGAAAAACTGGGATCATACTAATATTATAAATGCGAAAGTGTGCTTGTCTGTTGGTTTGTTGTTTTGTCCTTCAATCACGCCGCAACGGACCTACGTGATTTTTGGTATGGGTATAGTTGAGGACCTGGAGAGTGACATAGGCTACTTTTTATCCCGGAAAATTAAGGAGTTCCCGCAGGAATTAAAAAAAAACACGCGGACGAAGTCGCGGGCATCTGCTAGTTGCTTATAAGTTTAACGTGTGTATCTGTGGCGTCGTAGCCCCCAAACGGATAAACTGATTTGGATTAAAGTTTTTTTGTTTGAATAGTGACTTGGTCGAGAGATTTCTAGTTGATAAAGGGATGTGACAGTTACCACAGGTCTGATCGATTCTTGGTTTGTGTAATGTACGTTGTCGCTTGAATCTTGTCACTTACAAATCCGCTCCGCTTTCGCATTTTCATATTATGGCGAAGCACACATACGAACGAAGCTCACCAATGCACATGAACACACAAACGCGATCAAACACAACATAAGGGCCGCTTGCACAAGGATATTTAAACTGATTTAGTTACATTTTGTAATGCTGTTCCTTTTTGGAAAATGCATATTGTAGTTGCCAAAAAGGGGCAGCATTAAAATATTTAACTAAATCAATTTAAGAGTCCTTGTGCAAGTGGGCCTTAGCATCTAAAAGGTGCACAATTTTCTTAAAAATTTGATGTGTACCTAGTTATATTATTGCCAAATAAATACCTTCATCGTCGATGGTTGTTGTTTATTTATTTAAAACAATTATTAAATGAGTTAATTTTTCGTAGAGATGAAGAAGACGCAGTAATAAGGCCTTTGCCTCGAGTTAAGAGAATGCTTTCGGAACCGGCTTGCTTAGCGCACGTCGTTCAGCTACTATTGACTTTCGATCCCATTCTTGTGGAAAAGGTAACCATGAATAGATTCAAGAACAAGTACGGCCAATGAGAAACTTTTTTCTTTTGCCTTTTTTTTTTGCAAAGAAGCATGAAAACTCTAAATAGTTCGTCGTCTTCGTCAAATGATAGACGTCTACTGCTGGACGATCGTCTGTCTGTCTGCCTGCTACGCTTTCACGGTCTATCTGTTCAACCAATATTTATGAAATTTGGTACAGGGATAGGTTGTATCCCGGGGACATAGGTTTCTTTTGATTCCGGAAAATTAAAGAGTTCGCGCGGGAATCAAAAAACTTAAACCACGCGGACGAAGTCGCGGGCATCATCTAGTTTTAAATAAATGCGGTTTGTTACCTTTCTTCTCAGCTTCAACCGCTGGAGTTTCGAATTTGGTGACTGAAAAAAAGCTACCAATAGGTGGCGTTTTATTGTTTTATCTCGCACTTTAACATCATGTCTTACCTCAGTACCACCACCTGTACCAAGCTGTACCAGCTTACATTCAATGCCAATAAAATGTCAAATAACTAAAAATCCAAAAAAAATTTTGAATACGATACCCTTTCTGGTATCTTACTAATCACTTTAGTTATGATTCCAGCAACGCTTAATATAATACTAATAGTAGATTAGTAGCCAAGGGCTGTAAGGCATCAATTGCAGCCCGAGATATTTAGGCGCACGAGCGCAGGGAGGGCGCCTATAGTTCGAGGGTGCAATTGATGCTTACACCCGAGCTAACTACTCTGCTTTACATCTCGATTGTGAGGTAAAGTAGGTCCTTATTACCCCCAAATGGAGCTTGTAGGTGACCAATTAGCGCTCTAGGGTAATAATGTAGCTAGAAAAGCCCGAGGGCGGTAAGTAATTTAAAAAAAAAACTCTTCACTCTTTCAAAAAGTTCGCGTACATCTAACCATCATACTTTTTTTAATTACTTACCGCCCTAGGGCTTTTCTAGCTACATTATTACCCCAGAGCGCTAATTGGTCACCTACAAGCTCCATTTGGGGGTAATAAGGACATACTTACCGAATATGAGAGATGTAAATACACTTACAGTCATTATATAGATTATTTCATCGATTTTGGTAAGTCAATGGATCGACTTTGACTTGCTTGATATCGGCCGTCCACATAGTGGGTCTGCCAACGCTATCCCGTGCCATTTTAGCACCTTGGAACCGTCAACCAAACGTCTATCGGTTCTTTCAACCATGACTATTTATGTTAAACTAAGTTGCGGTATTTCAAGGTAATTCGAATGTTGGACCTCAAATAGTTGTAACTTAAAAAACTTAGATCCAGTTACTCAATAAATAGAATTCACGCCCAAAGGTTAACTTTAACGGGCGTAATCTTCGCTTTTGTGACTACGAAAAATGACATCAATGGACTTAAAAATAGAAAATAATGGTCAGAATTAATAACGAAGGTAAAAAAAACTTGTGTTGCGTATCGCTTCTCATTGGTTGTACTTTATTTTAATTTTCATCACAACTTTGTAATTATTTCATAAGTATCAATTGAAGAAATCGTTTTCAGGTGGCGACGTTGCTATACGAAGTGATGCAAGATAACCCGGAGATCTCCAAATTATATTTGACTGGAGTGTTCTACTTTATGTTGTTGTATACCGGATCGAATTTGCTGCCTATTGCGAGGTTTTTGAGGCTCACGCATATGACGCAGGCGTTTAGAGCAGACCAGGTACATTTCTTTTAAACGAGTACGATTCATAAATATCCAAGATCAGCCCTATTATGTAAAACCTGCATCAATCATTATTACAGTTCCAATGTTTGTGATTGACTGATTTCAGTATAGGAAGGAAGGAATTTTTTTGAATTGCTGGGACATTTCACTCAACGATATCTAATCTATACTTCTATTCTATACTTATAATAAAACTGTAACAGGTCCAATTCTGTACATTGAAGATATTTTGAAAATTTTTTTTGGAGGGCACTCATTATTCGATACTGAAGCCAAATCTGTAATTTTTTTCATTTTTGTCTGTCTGTCTGTCTGTCTGTCTGTCTGTATCTTGGCCGCGCATCACGCCGAAACTACTGAATGAATTCAAACGAAACTTGGCACGATTTGAGCCCATACTACGAGGTAGGACATAGGATACTTTTTATCCCGAAATTCTACCCCCGAAGGGGTGAAATAGGGGTTTAAAAATTTGTATGAAAGTCCTTAATTTCTCAAGTTATAGCCATGAAACTTGATATATGAGCTGCGGGTTGAAAATGGAGACATACATGTTTCACAGTTTTTGATAATTCGACCCCCAAAAGGGTGAAATAGGGGATGAAAGTTGGTATGAAAGTCCTTCGTTTCTCAAGATGTTTTACAAGTTATATCAACGAAACTTTTTATTTGGGCTTACGGTAAAAAATAAAGAAGTACGTGTGTCACAGTTTTTCAAAATTCCACCCCTAAGGGGGTGAAATAGGGGTTGAAAGATTGTATGAAAGTCCTTCATTTCTCAAGTTATAGCCATGAAACTTGGTATATGAGCTGCGGGTTAAAAATGAAGACATACGTGTTTCACAGTTTTTCTAAATTTCACCCTCAAAGGGGTGAAATAGGGGTTGAAAAGTTGTATGAAAGTCCTTCATTTCTCAAGTTATATCCATGAAACTTGGTATATGAGCTGCGGGTTAGAAATGAAAACATACGTGTTTCACAGTTTTTCAAAATTCTACCCCCAAAGGGATGAAATAGGGGTGGAAAGTTTGTATAAAAGTCCGTCATTTCTGAAGTTATTTTGATGAAACTTGGTATATCCACGCGGACGAAGTCGCGGGCATCAGCTAGTTCCTAATAACCACGTAACTAATTTATGGTTACAAAATTTCAATTAATAAGCCATAAGCCATAATGTTCAGCCTGGTCCACTTTTCGCCAAATCACCGATTTTTAGCTGGGTATTATAAAATTTTAAGTAAATTTTAGTCAAAAATCTAATTTGCGGTGTAACAAGTCTTAAATTGAATTCATCTTTGCAGTCAAGTTCCGATATAATGCAGCGTTCCATACTGGGCCAACTGCTACCGGAAGCAATGGTGTGCTATTTAGAAAACCATGGCTCAGACAAATTCGCACAGATCTTTCTTGGAGAATGGGACACGCCTGAGGCGATATGGAACTCAGAAATGAGGTATACACAACTTTTTTTAAAAGTTCGTTTGTTTAAATGACATCCGTGTTTGAGAAATGCTGAATTTTTGACTGATCAATAAATAAGGGTTTTACGTTAATGTATCGCTGAAAAGATTGGTTATATTATTAGTTTCAAGTTTCAACATGTTTTGACGTTTAGGTTTCATACTGGTTTTTGGGCAGATGTTATTCATTTTTCGTCTTAAGGTCGCAATTTGAACAAAAAACAACCTGAGGCATTGGTGCTCACAAAAAATTTGATTTGACCAGCTGTGCTGCCTTCTACATATTCCCTCTGTCAAACCATCCTCTTCACTTCTGACAGGGGATATTTCCAAAAAATGCATCCTTTCTTTTTCAGGCGAATGCTAATAATGAAGGTATCGGCCCATATAGGGGAGTTCACCCCTCGATTGCGAGCGCACATAGCAGCTCGTTACCCTTACCTGGCTATACCGGCAGTATTGTACCCGCAGTTGCGCAATGAATTGTTCTGCAATATGTTCTACCTGCGGCATCTGTGTGACACGCAGAAATTCCCTGACTGGCCTATACCGGATCCGGTAGGTTAACTTTTTTTTCTAGAACTCTAATACATATTCTTAAAGCCTCCTTTTTGCATAACTTTTTTAATTTAATTTATTTCTATCAGTTATAAGTGCTTCAATAGATTATAGGAAAGAAAAGCAAGAAAAACAGTTTATTCGACGATGGTGTCACAGACAAAACACAAATTACAGATGTAACAATTTCGTCTGTGACACCACCCAGAATAGGTTACAGCTCAGCTTAAGCCCTGCATTGTATGCCAATAAATTGTATACAAAGCGGGGCGCTAGGACACGTACGACCTAAAAGTTTGCATACCAAAGTTGTGTTTTTTAAAGTAAAGTTTGTCCAAATAAAACGTCATATTTGTCTAAATTAATCTTACAAGCCATTTACTTATATACGGAATATGGAATGATCCTTTAAAATGGAAGGCCTCAAGCTACCACAGAATTTAATACAGCGAACCCCTAAAAATGCTCACACAATTTTTGGGTTTATTTCTCCATAGTCCATTTCTCGTCCCCTTCGAAGATCATTCCTCTTTTTTTCATAAAAAATATAAGGTACAAACACTTCAATGTATTTTTACACTGTACTTTTTAATATTACGCTGAAAGTAAAAATGTGTTCAGGACATTATTGTATCTGTGGTTGTGGATGCTGGGCTGGCAACACTAGTCTAGGAGAGATAACTGTGAAAAATGGCGCCGACTGCTGAGTTTGTGTGAATTGCTAAATTAAAGCATAATTAAGTGGATAACCAGTGTTTCCTCCTAAAAATATAATTATAATGCGAGTGCGTATGTTTAGGTAGGTCTTCTGAAGGACGTGCTAGAGGCGTGGCGTCGCGAGGTCGACAAGAAGCCAGCATCTATGACCGCGGAGCAGGCTTACATCGCGCTAGGGCTCGAGCCGGGCACGCACGACGAGGCGGCAGTGCGGAAGGCTTATTACCGTCTAGCGCAACAGTTCCATCCGGATAAGAACCCTGAGGGACGGGTAAGTGATGTTCATATGGAGGCTTCGGCCGTAGCTAGTTACCACCCTACTGGTAAAGTCGTACCGCCAAACGATTGAGCGTTCCGCTACGATGCCGTAGAGAAACCGATTAGGGGTATGGGACTATGGGTTTAATATAACTGCCGTACTCCTTTCAGGTAAGCGATATCTTAGTGTGAGATCTATAGAGCAAACTTTGACTTTGCTTAGACTTATGACATGGTTAAAACGAGACAGATTGACTTATGTTACTCACATAAGTCCATCTCGTTTTAACTCTAAGTACCTAAAGTCTGAGCCAAGTCAAAGTACGCTTTATAGATCTCAACATTAGTCCGCATTATCTTACTCGTAGCGGAATAAAAAATCTTTTGTATTCCTCTTACCTCCTATTGATCCTTTCTGAAACATACAATGTTTGAGGAGGGCGATTATCACTGCAACACAGTTTTTTACTTTTGCAGGCTTATAGTTCGTATATGTTTTTAAGTCCTTGTGTTAATGTTTCTGAATAATAGTTTATTTATTTCATTTAGGCTTTACGTGACTCGTGCCTCGATCATCGAAAACGCCTAAAGCGCCGGGCGAAGCTCGTTTTTTATGTGTTTCGTTAAACAGGTTTCTGCGATTTGTTAACGTTTTCTATACTGTAAAGAAAACTAGACTATACTGTCCACTGGACCGGACCTGAGGTTGTATTGGGACACATTGACAAAGATATTTTAGTTTTGTGAACAAGAAATAAGTTACGTTTTTTTTTGTTCAGGATCGTTTCGAAGCAGTGAATCAAGCGTACGAGTTCCTATGTAGTCGTAACGTATGGACTGGCGATGGACCCAACACAAACAACATCCTGCTCATTCTTCGAACACAAACTATATTATTCCAAAGATATTCTGAAGGTAAATAACTGTTTGAACTGAAATGTTTAGTTGTGAATTCAATATTTGACGCGTAAGTTCTATTATAAATTAAGTCTTAAATTGAACCTTTACAATATCCGTTTCTTATATATTCTTTTAGCGATATTGGGCCCGGTGGATGTACCTATACAACTCAATGACTACCCTACAAAATTGTGATTGTTTTTTCTTTCCAAAACCTGTGTGGCCATTGTTTCATTAGCATATCTGAACACACTTAATAGCTAATCGCTAAAATGGATAATAATATTATAGTGACCTTTTTTGGACCCTCTTAACTGGCTTTGTGTAGTGATAGTATTGTTTATAATCCCTAGTGTTATCGCCATACAAGTACGCGGGCTACGGAGCGCTACTTCGTACTGCGCGGCTGGAAGCGGAGGCGGAGTCTCTGTTCGCGCGCGACACCGCACTGTTGCCCGCAGCGTGCGAGCTCGCGCACGCAACGCTCGCGTGCTCCGCTCTCAACGCTGAGGAACTGTGTCGCGAACGAGGCCTTGAGGTACACTCATTAAAATATGCGTTATATATTTTAAAATAACTATATACATTACTAGCTGATGCCTGCGACTTCGTCCGCGTGGATTGAGGTTTTTTGGTTCCCGCGGGAACCCCTTAGTTTTCCGGGATAAAAAGTAGCCTATGTGTTATTCCAGACTATAATCTATCTCTGTGCCAAATTTCATCCAGATCCGTTCAGCCGTTCGGGCGTGATTGAGTAACAAACATCCATACATCCATCCAAACTTTCGCATTTATAATATTTATTTGATTTATTTGATAGGTAATATGTTTCAAGATCATTGGTACTAGCAGTAAGAATATGCTAGCATCACACTAGCATCATGTTATATTATGCAAAAACTTGAGTTACTGATATAACTGGTAACGGCAAAAAATTGGCGATACTAGCAGTAAGAAAATTGCCTTGTAGAAACTTCAATACCACTGACATAACTTGGTGAAGGAAAAAAGTCCTCTTTAAAAATTATTCTTGAAATTGTATGTCCTGTCATTGCGACAAGTGTCACACCAAAAACAATTTGAATCTGCAAAATGAAAAAGCAAGCATTCCGTAACTTTCACTAATTAATTTTCTGATGCTAAGTTCGTCTAAAGTGCTATGGTTCCAAACAAACTGTTACATTAATGAAGGAACTAGTAAAGCACTATTGTAAAGTTAACATTCGTGCATTGTTGAGTCAACATCTCCTGAAGATGCTCCGGTATCGGAGTGAAATTTACGTTGAGAATAAATTGGAAAATTTCTGTGGTGTGGTGAATATCGCGGGCTATCGCTTACCTATTGTCGCAGATTATAGCGAATTAAAACTTCTAGTTCCCTCATTATCATGGACTTCCGCAAAATAACGCCTGCTTCTATCCAAGCTGTTACATCGGCAGGTGTTACAAGAAGCGCTCTCCCGCTGCGTATCGGTGCTGGGAGGCAGCAAAGAGGGCAGCACCGCGGCCGCCGTGTGTATGCACTGCGCGCGGTGCTTCGCCGTGGCCGCGCGCTTCCCGTCGTGTCGCGCTGCGGCTTCGCTGTTGCCGCAGCTCTGCGCTGACATCGTACCGCTGTTGAGGCGGCCGGTACGTATACTAGTTATACTTCAATCCTCGAAGACGCGCCCCACTATTTTTCGTCTCATCAAGAAAGTGGTTTTACATATTATATTATTTTTATAGTCATACATTTTATGGGCATTATTAGGTACTTTTCTATTATAAAACAATATATCGGTATTTTACATTGAAGGGTGCACTGCGTGCTAAAGGGTGCTATCATCACAACACATAAGAAGGGGGGCGTCTTCATAGGTTGAATGAACTATACTTTGCATTCAAGGTGTTCTTGTCATACATTAAGATTTTTGACACGTGGCAGACTGTCAAAATGTTGCTTGATTATACGAAGGATTATACATACTGATGTTTGTAAAGTGAGAGGGACAGAATTTCTCTGACAAAAAAATAATTCTGGTAACATACCTCGAAAGCTACCTCGCATAGTTTGAATATATGAATTTCTGCAGGAACTGGGCGAGACGGCGTGCGCGGGCGCGGAGGCAGTGGCGGCTCTGTCCGCGGCGCCGCAGTGTCGCGTGCGCTTCGCCCGCGCGCATGTGTTGCACGCTCTGCTGCCCGCTGTGCTGCGGTACGACTACACGCTCGCCGAGTCCGGCGTGCCCAACGAGGGAGACAACAAACAGGTATGTATAGGAGCTAAGCGAGACGGTTGCAACGATTGGCTGAATTCATAGTATTAAAGCCAACAATGAGAGAGTGTCAGCCAATCACAGGTGGTTGAGATCGTTGCGCTAGCTGTCAAACCACGGCAAAAAACCTCACGGTTAACAAGCTATTCAATTTTTGTCAAGCATTTTCACGTTACGTTTAATATTTGTTCAGGAAGTGGCAAACCGTCTGGCGACGCAATGCGTAGCGGCGCTCGCGGCGCTGTACGGGCCTCACGAGGAGCCGAGCGAAGTGGACGACGATGTGCGTCAAGCTTTGCACTCCTTGCTCACTCCACACCTGTGCGAGAAGTTGGGCAGCGCCGATACACATGAGGTTTGTGGGATTACCTTTAAGAAGTTTCTCAGCAATGTAGAAAAATATGAACTGAATGACTTATTTATCAAAATAACAACTCAAATCGATTAAAATTTGAGATTTTTCATTTAGGTAAGAAAGAAATTTAAGAATCTCTTCTTAAATTTCTTTCTTTTTTATTAATAAGATTAACTAATTTTCTGAAATTCCATCCGGGCAAAGTACGGGTAGTCATTGGCGTATCTAGGGTTATTTTCCAGGGGGGGCCTGGGCCCCACTACTACTACAAAAAAATCTAACTATGACAGACTGGAAGTTCTAGTTTCGTATTTTAACATTTATCCTTCAACTATTGGCACATGAGAAGATAAACGGAATTATCTACTCATGTGCAAATGGTGCAGAATTAGGGCTTCCCGGACTTTTTTTTCGCCGGTTTTCAATACCGATATTGAAATGTCCAATACCGGGATACCGGTATTGGTGACACTATAAACGAAACAGTGACTATTGCATATATTAACTAACTAGCTGATGCCCGCGACTTCGTCCGCGTGGATATACCAAGTTTCATCGAAATAACTTGAGAAATGACGGACTTTTATACAAACTTTCAACCCCTATTTCACCCCTTTGGGGGTGGAATTTTGAAAAACTGTGAAATACGTAAGTATGTTTTCATTTTTAACCCGCAGCTCATATACCAAGTTTCATCGATATAACTTGAGAAATGAAGGACTTTCATACAAACTTCTAACCCCTATTTCACCTCTTCGGGGGTAAAATTTACGAAAACTGTGAAACACGTATTTCTTCATTTTTAACCGGTAGCTTGTATACCAAGTTTCATCGATATAACTTGAGAAATGAAGGACTTTCATACAAACTTTCAACCCCTATTTCACCCCTTTGAGGGTGAAATTTTGAAAAACTGTGAAACACGTATGTCTTCATTTTTAACCCGCAGCTCATATACCAAGTTTCATGGCAATAACTTGAGAAATGAAGGACTTTCATACAAACTGTCAACCCCTATTTCACCCCTTCGGGGGTAAAATTTGCAAAAACTGTGAAACACTTATTTCTTCATTTTCATCCGGTAGCTTGTATACCAAGTTTAATCGATATAACTTGAGAAATGACGGACTTTCATACAAACTTTCACCCCCTATTTCACCCCCTTAGGGGTGGAATTTTGAAAAACTGTGACACACGTACTTCTTTATTTTTTAACGTAAGCCAAAATAAAAAGTTTCGTTGATATAACCTGTAAAACATCTTGAGAAACGAAGGACTTTCATACCAACTTTCATCCCCTATTTCACCCTTTTGGGGCTCGAATTTTCAAAAACTGTGAAACACATATGTCTCCATTTTCAACCCGCAGCTCATATATCTAGTTTCATGGCTATAACTTGAGAAATTAAGGACTTTCATACAAACTTTCAACCCCTATTTCACCCCTTCGGGGGTAGAATTTCGGGATAAAAAGTATCCTATGTCCTACCTCGTAGTATGGGCTCAAATCGTGCCAAGTTTCGTTTGAATTCATTCAGTAGTTTCGGCGTGATGCGCGGCCAAGATACAGACAGACAGACAGACAGACAGACAGACAGACAGACAGACAGACAGACAGACAAAAATGAAAAAAATTACAGATTTGGCTTCAGTATCGAATATTGAGTGCACTCAAAAAAAAAATTTCAAAATATCTTCAATGTACAGAATTGGACCTGTTACAGTTTTATTATAAGTATAGATAGATGCATATTTTATTATGATTTGATGATGATGAATTTTAGATGAATTTGTGTTTTAACTAAATTATCGTTTTCTTCGACTTCAATCGACTTCTTACAAAAATATCGTTATTTACTCATTTAGTAGTCACAATACATTTTACTAACTTACTAAACTAGGTTTAACGCTCAACGACCTCAGCAGAGTTTCTCAACAGGTGAGCCTAAAAATTATTAAGAGCAAGACGAAGATAATGTCTAATGAACACGTTCAGCCCCACCCAGTGTTAGTTGAGAGCTCTGCACTCGAAATTGTTGATGAGTGCATATACCTGGGACATACAGTCCAGTTGCGTAGGTCCAATTTCGAGAAAGAGGTCAACCGCCGAATTCAACTCGGCTGGACAGCGTCCGGGAAAATCCGCGACAACTTCTCGTTCAAAATTCTTCAGTGCCTGAAGACGAAAGTTTTGTTGTCGTGTTGCCAGTGACTTACGGCTCCGAAACATGGTCGCTAACTATGGGCCTGATAAGAAGGCTCAGGGTCACTCAGCGGGCGATGGAGAGAGCTATGCTTGGAGTATCTCTGTGTGATCAAATCAGAAATGAAGAGATCCGAAGGCGAACCAGAGTAATCGACATAGCACGAAGAGTCGCCAAGCTTAAGTGGCAATGGGTGGGGCACATAGTTCGTAGAACCGATAGGCACTGGGGTCCCAAAGTGCTTGAATGCTTGAAGCGCAGTGTAGGACGACCCCCCACTAGGTGTACGGACGATCTCAAGCGTGTAGCTGGGAGCCGCTGGAAACAAGAGGCTGCACAAGACCGTGCTCTGTGGCGATATATGCAGGAGACCTTCGTCCAGCTGCAGTGGACGTCTATAGGTTGAGACGATGACGACGGTAGTAGTTTAAATTACAATCTTCGATACTAATTGCACTCATTATTTAAAACTAGCTGATGCCCGCGACTTCGTCCGCTTGGTTTAAGTTTTTTTGATTCCCGAAATTCCCGGAACTCCTTAATTTTCTTTATATTGAAAGTTCAAAATTCAATGGAGGTTATAATAAGTATATATTTTTGTAAGAATTCATCCAAAAATAATTCTATTTTAAAAATCATAGTTGAAATACTGATTTATATTAATAAGAGATTGTTTATTTGATAATAATATAAGTATGAATGAGATAGTATTTAAATAAAACCGGCCAAGTGCGAGTCGGACTCGCGCACCGAGGGTTCCGTACAAACCTGTAGTAAGTTTTACGATTTATGACGTATTAAAAACAAGACGAAATGAACCGCAAAACTAACTTTGTTTGTAGAGGTTTATTGTTAATATCAAAAATTACGTTTGTTGTACGGGAGCCCCCCTTTAATATTTACTTTATTGATATTTAATTATTTATTTTGAAAGGTAATATACAAGTTAATATTCTGTGAAAATTTGAACCGTCTACCTGTTACCGTTTTTAATATTGAGCAAAAAAATACGAAAAAAACACGTTTATTGTATGGGGACCCCCCTTAATATATATATTTTTTTAATTTTTAGTATTTGTTGTTATAGCGGCAACGGAAATACATCATTTGTGAAAATTTCAGCTTTCTAGCTATCACGGTTTATGAGATACAGCCTGGAGACAAACAGACAGCGGAGTCTTAGTAATAGGGTCCCGTTTTTACCCTTTGGGTACGGAACCCTAAAAAATGATGTGATGGAGTTTCAGAACGTTACGTGGTCCGTAATTTTCACCTTAAACATGAAACAAACGATATTTTCGTAAGAATTAAGTCAACGCATCTCAATACTCAAAATACAAATAAATCTGAAAATCAATTATACTTGGTGATTTTTAAAGAAAATACAATTTCATAAAATATTGCTTATAATAAAATAGAGTGAAGGGAGTTAAATAGACATACTCGTATACCAATCCACAGCATTCTAAATCCGAAATATTTTTTCCCATTTTGAGTTAATTTGGTGAATTTTTTTTTATGAAAACGCTGTTTGATAAGCTTCCGTTTGCTTCAGAAAATACTAGTTTTAAATTTTTTTTAAATTTAAGTTTTTTCCAATACCGGGATCCCAGTATTGAGAAAAATCTTTCCGGTATTAATACCGGTATTGAAAAAACCGGTATTCGAAAGCCCTAGTGCATATTCGTCATCTTGCCGTAAGGCCCTGGGTTCCTGAGATTCCATGGTCGATGATCGCAAGGCAGAGTCGCAAGAGAGAGTCGCAAGAGAGAGTTATTTAACTCAGAAGCCTACTGAACCTAAGATTTTGAAAACATCCAAAAAATGATTTCTTAAAGATTGCAGGAAAATTTATAACTCAAAAGTCTATGGTCTTAGTGTCCAGCCTAGAATTAAGAATCGGTAACCCAACATCCTGGGATTCCTGGGGTGGGCACTAGACCATTCTGGGGTGGGCACGGCCCCCCCGGCCCCCCCCCTATATACGCCACTGCGGGTAGTAGCTATAGTTTTCAATGGATAATATGGTTGTTGACTGGAATTCGTTTTTTCGGGTGCCAATTAGGCATGACGTGTTGCCAAAATTCGGTATTAAAGGAAGCATTGACAAAAAGTAAACATCCAAATTTCTCATCAAAGTACAACTTAACTGTCGAGTCAACATTATCTCACAATCGCAATACATTTGACTCGATACTTTAAGAACATTTCAGCTCCTCAAAACCCTTACATCCAACTGGAAAACGCCGTACCTTGTATGGGACAACAGTACGCGAGCGGAATTGCAAGAGGCACTTCGGAGTCGTCCCGCGGGTGAGGACGAGCCATTGGTGCCACTGCTGCAATACTCAGCTCATGAGGGGCTACTGTCCGTCGGTGGAGTCTACTTGGACATTTATAACGAACAGCCAGACTTCCCCATTGAGGTAAGTAGATTAAATATAGTTGTTCTTCCATTAAAAACTCTCTATAATAATTATTTATAGCATTTTGCATACATAATTATTTATAGCATTTTGCATACACTAAAAGATCCCCACAGGGGATCTTTTAGTGTATGCCACGCACATCTGGGGTGAGGCCATCGAGAGGTATGGTGAAGCACTAGCTGTTTCACTAGACATCTCGAAGGCTTTCGACCGGGTCTGGCATGAAAGCCTTTTGAGCAAGCTTCCAGCCTATGGGATACCCGCTGGCTTCTGTGACTGGATATCGGACTTCTTGAGTGGACGATCATTTCGAGTAGTCGTTGATGGCTCCTCATCTGATCTCTTGGCGATCAATGCCGGTGTCCCTCAGGGATCTGTTCTCTCTGCAACGCTTTTTTTGCTGCACATAAACGACATGCTAAAACCCGGTATCTTTGGGTATGCAGATGACAGCACCGTTACAGAGAGATACATGTCCGGTCCCCGTGCCAGTGGAGCTGAGATTCTTAAGCACAGAGAGGCTTTGGTAGAAAGAGTCAATTTGAACTTGAAGGAGGTGTCCGACTGGGGTGACACCAATCTCGTCAAGTTTAACGCTACCAAAACGCAAGCGTGCCTTTTCACCGCGAAACGGAGTTCATTCCCACTCACTCCGACTTTCCGAGGTGTATCCATTCCAATTACCGACAGTGTCGAGCTCCTCGGTATCAACATATCGTCCAACCTCAACTTTGGACAATGCATCGAATCCAAGGCAAAAACAGCTGGCAAGAAACTTGGCATCCTCAACAAAGTCAAGCGGTACTTCACGCCGGAACAGCTTCTTATCCTGTACCAAGCACAAGTTCGGTCGTGCATGGAGTACTGCAGCCATTTGTGGGATGGCTCTGCAAAGTACCAGCTTGATGCATTGGATTCGGTGGATCGTCGCGCCAGGAGACTTATTGGTAACAAAGCGCTGGTCAGTTCGAAGCTGCAAAGCTTGGAACATCGGCGCAAAGTTGCCTGTCTGTCGGTATTCTACAGGATATATTTCGGCGAGTGTGCCCAGGAACTATTCGATCTGGTTCCTCCGTCACCTTTTTATCATCGAACCGCAAGGCATCGACAAGGTCTGCACCCTTACGCAGTCGAAATTCCGCGGGCTCGTACGAAGCGTTTTGCTTCCTCGTTTCTAATTCGAACCGCTAGGATATGGAATGCCCTTCCGGCTTCCGTTTTTCCCTCCTCTTTTAATATAGGTACCTTCAAATCAAGAGTGAATAGGCATCTTCTAGGCAAGCGCGCTCCACCTTAGGCTGCATCACCACTTGCTAGCAAGTCTGATTGCAGCCAAGCGCTAGCCTATATATTTAAAAAAAAAAAAAAAAAAAAAATTTAGAGCCGACCAAATTTGAGGTAAGAAGATTAAATATAGTTGTTATTCCATTAAAAACTCTAGAATAAAAAGTGTCTTGTAAGTATATTTATATGTTTATGTATTGTATATATGTAATTCGTTTGTGTAAGTAGTATATCGTTTTTATTTAAGTAATAGTACAGTATATCAATTTTTTAAAATAAATATTGTATAATTTTATAATTTCAATACAATATATTATTTTTGTACCTATACCACTTAACAATTTCACCTTACTCACTTTCAAGGAAGGCTGGAAGAGATTTCTTTTTAGAGATAAGCTTTACCTTTGTCCACTTTTTTTTCTGTTAGTTTTAAGACAATATTTTGTACAAAAATAATAAAAATAAATAAATAAATAAATAATAATTATAGTATCTTGGAACCGACCAATTTGCCCTGAATGTAACCATCACTGATCTCTAAGAAATTGGGTATTCCAGCTCTCTAGCTTTGCCAGTTAACTATGCTCGCTCTGGTCAACGACCTTTTTCGTGGCGCATGCAACATTGCAAGTACATTGTTGCCGTAGTTCCCGATATAATAGTCAACCTAAATTATAATCATTAGGTAAGTAGGTAACATTTCTACCTGATCTCTGCAAGTGTCTTTAGGTGATATCCTACTAGCGTTAGAAAATATAGGTCAGTTATATGAGGTTAGTCAGTCAGTCAATAGTAATTCAGTTATTAGTAAGGGAGCTGAATATTATTGTAAGAGGCACTTCGGAATCATCTTGCGGGTGAAGTGCCATTTGTGCCGCTTCTGCAATACTCCGCGCATAAGGGGCTACTGTCCATGGGCAGAGTCTACTTGAACATTTACAACGAACAGCCGGACTTCGCCATTGAGGTAACAAGATTAAATATAGTTCAATTAAGTTCTAGAATAATAGCACATATGGAATTGCAAGAGGAACATAAGAACCGTCCCGCGGTTGAAGACGAGCCATTGCTGCCACTGCTGCAATTAGGTTAATTAGAGATAGACATTTTGCTCTCTCTTGAAAAATGAAATCACTATTCAGTACATCTTGGAGCATCCTTGTGTACTCTTAGTGTCACCACAGTTGGATTTTGTATAGTAAAAATCTCTACAAGATGCCGTATTTCATATTCAAGGAGAATTTCTGTCCGTAAAGTTAAGCTAGAAACGTCTATAAGAACTACTTCCGAATTTTTGTCGGACAAAATTTTCAATTTGATAGTATTGTTAAAGTAAAGCATATTCATGCTTATTAATTGATAAGTATCTTGTTTCAGAATCCGCAACAATTTGTCTTGGACCTGCTCAAGTTTATCCAGGAAGTGACTCAGGCTGACGTGGTGGAAGAGAAAGCTGAACACATCACATTAGCATTGAATGCTCTTGCCAATTGTATTATAAAAAATCCAGGTAAAGTTTCGAATTTTATCCAGACTTAGTAAAAATTCAGAGAATTTTTTGCAATATTTCATTCAGGGTTGTTGTAAGAAATAATAAAAAAAATTAAAGTCCAAAAAGTATTTCTTACCTAAAAGGGTCCTTGCCAACTCAGGGTCAACTTCTGTAAGTGATTCCTATGTAGGATTTGAAAATTTATCTAAAATATTTTACCATTTTTAGTAAATGCAATCCACTTCCTCTCCTACTATGTCCTCAAAAATGAACGAATTTGCCATAATATTATAACTCCTATAAAAAGCTTTATTAAGTATTAGCTTCAAATCAACAAACAATCAACAACAAAACACACTTTCTCATTTATAATATTAGTATGATATTTGGACCTAAATATTTTATTCTCAGGTGTAGAAATCCAATGCATCGGGCATTTCGGCCTAATATTCGGTCTGATGTCCGCTCGAGCGTTACCTCAAGCTTCCGAAGCGGCGGTGCAAGTGGTAGGGGCGGCGGCGCGCAGTCGAGAGTGTGTGGAGGACATAGCGGCCGGAGCTCTGCTGGGCCATCTGCTGCCGTTGTTGACGCCCACTAGGCCGGACGCGTTGAACGCGCTCGCTGCTTTGTTAACTGCCACGCCTCTGGTACGAGAGGCTTTGGCTAAAGGTATGTGGAATACTTTGATTTAAGTATAAGGCTTTTTGACACTCAAAAGGCATCAAAACTGTCCGAAACGGTCTCAAGAGATACTCCCAAAGTTATTCAAGAATGGCTCCTGATGTGAACCAGCATAAAATTGCATCCATAAAGGCCTCAAAAAGTTAGCTATTTAACCTCAAAACGCCTTCGAAGTTGCGGTGAAAGTAGTAGGGACCACATTACGCAGTCGAGAGTGTGTGGAGGACATAGCGGCCGGGGCTCTGCTGGGCCATCTGCTGCCGTTGTTGACGCCCACTAGGCCGGACGCGTTGAACGCGCTCGCTGCTTTGTTAACTGCCACGCCTCTGGTACGAGAGGCTTTGGCTAAAGGTATGTTAAGTACTTACATTTCAGTGTTAAGGCTTATTGACGCTCAAAAGCGATCAAAACTGTCCAAAACGGTCTCAAGAGGCTCCGGAATGGCTCCTGAAGTGGTATCTAAAAACCAACATAAAATTGCATCCACATAGGCCTCAAAAAGTTAGCTATTTAGCCTTCAAAGTTGCGGTGAAAGTAGTAGGGACCACATTACGTAGTCGAGTGTGTGGAGGACATGGCGGCCGGGGCTCTGCTCTGTTAATTGCCACGCCTCTGGTACGAGAGGCTTTGGCTAAAGGTACGTGGAATACTTTGATTTAAGTATACGGCTTTTTAACACTCAATAGGGCTCAAGAATTTGTTTCCGAAACGGTCTCAAGAGACACTCCCATAGTTATTGAAGATTGGCTCCTGATGTGTTGTCTAAAAAACAACATAAAATTGCATCCGCAAAGGCCTCTAAAAGTAAGGTATTGTGGCTGAAGGAATGTGGAATACTTTAATTTAACTATAAGGCTTTTTGAGAGTCAAAAGTCTTATGAGACACTCCTAAAGTGAAGTGAAATTCCAGAATGGCTCCTGATTCTGTCATTAAATAAATAAAAAAACGCCAAGTGCGAGTCGGACTCGCGCACCGAGGGTTCCGTACAAACCTGTAGCAAGTTTTACGATTAATGAATTTAATGAACCGCAAAACTAACTTTGTTTGTAGAGGTTTACTGTTAATATCAAAAAAACTATGCTAGTTAGAGCATTGGCTATAGTTTTCCTGTAAAATATACATAAATTCCTATTGACCATAATTATTTCAGATTTTTCGATTGGTAAACTCCGGAGATAAGGGGGGGGGGGGGGGGGGGGGGGGAACGGTATTTTTTTAGACTTTTTCCCCGATAAATCAAAAACTATCATGACTAAAAATAATTAAAAATCTGTTTTAGAATGTACAAAGTAAACCCTTTCATATGATACCCCACACAGTACAGTTATCATCTCACTTTTAAATTTCAACCCTCCGATTTTCCCACCTTTTTAAATAAGAACAAAAATAATTTCCAATTTTTTTTAATTCCAGTGTCTTTGGGCCACTAATATACACAACTATTCCAAATTTCATGTCGATAGCTTTGGTAGTTACTGAAATAATCGAGTGTGACGGACGGACGGACAGACAGACAGACGGAGAAAGTCGCACCATAAGGGTTCCATTTTTACCATTTTGGTACGGAACCCTAAAAGCGACTTGAAAATCTTGAAGCTTTGGCTGAAGGGATATAGAATACTTACATTTAATTCTAGAGTACTGATCGCACTCAAAAGGGCTTTGTTAAGTGTCCGATACGGTCCTATAAAGGAGCATCCGAAGTGACAAGTCTTTAGCAAACTAACAAAGGCCTTCAAAGTATTTCAAAAAGGTCTTTGAAGTTTCGGTAGAGGTCAGCTGTTAGTGTTGTTTGGGGAGTTTCCAACTTAAAATCTAGATCAATTTAAGTGTCTAAATGTTGCGACTTATTAAAACGCTTTTTATTTCCAGGTGCTGTGATATACTTATTAGATTTATTCTGCAACTGTAAGATACCGGAAATAAGGGAGATGGCAGTCGATCTGCTAGCCCGAATGATGGCTGACAAATTACATGGACCAAAGGTAAACATTATTTAACATAATATACAGTGGGGCTGATTCTGTAGTGCACAAACTCTAAACTAAACTAAAATGATAGCATTAAAAATATTGCTAACCCTTTCATAATACTCCCTGCGGAAAGGGACAGAACTAGATTTAAAGCTGTCATTTTAGTTTGTTTAGACTAGAGATTGTGTTCTATAGAATTGGCCACAATATCTCTCAGAACGCAACACAACTTAGAAACGCTCACATTTGACTATTTAAAAGCCCTTTGTAATAAGACTACTAAAAGTTTATATTTCTATCTTTAACCGAAAAAGTTGTGCAAGTCTCGTCAATATATGCGAATGTGTCGGCCAATCAGTAATGATTGCGACCGTCACGCTGTAGCTGTCATTTTACCATAACAAACCAATACCATACCAATAAGGGCCCAAACGAGAAAAATTGTTGCAATATAGTATTGCAATAATATTGACAAGTATGTTCTTGAAATCCTAATGGTGCGATTCCACCAGTGTGTGGTACAAATGTTTCTCTCGGTGGACTCTCATAAGTATGGAAATGTTTGTAAACAAATGTGCTGCACACGACTTTGGTGGAATCGTACCATAATGGTATCACAATCACAATACTGATATACATTATTATTATTATTATAGCTTTATTTCCCACTCATTACAACTTTTTTACAGTGTTTTTGAAATGGTTTGATTTATTTTAATGCGTGGTCCCCTGCGGGTAAAAGCCTCCTCCATCCTTTAACATTTTTGTCTATTGGTAGCAATACTCATCCAGTTTTTTCTAGCTATATTAATGACTAGCCTATCACCGCGACTTTGTTTTTTCCCGCGGGAACTCCTTAATTTTCCAGGATAAAAAGCCTATGTCACTCTCCAGGTCCTCGACTATACCCATGCCATAAATCACGTCGATTCGTTGCTCCGTTTTGACGTGATTAAAAGACATTCCAACAAACCAACAAACAAACACACTTTCGCATTTATAATATTAGTATGAAGTATGATGTCACACATTATACACTATCAATAACACCTCTGCATTTAGGTCCGCCTAGTGATATCGCGGTACGTGCCGAGTGTATTCGCCGAGGCGATGCGCGAGGCGGGCGCGGCGGGCGCGCTACACACGTTCGACGCGGCGCACGAACATCCCGAGCTAGTTTGGGGCGACGAGCTGAGAGCGCGCGTGCGAGCCAACCTAGCGCAGTTGCGAGACAGGTGAATTCGTTTCCGCTACTCAGTACCACTTTGCTCTTGCTCCTTCCACTCATTCTCCCCCTGTTCATTTATTTATTTATTGTAGATATTCCATGTCCTCTCATACATTTGATATTTTCAACGCCCCTTTTTCTTTTTCAGATATCCATAATATATTTCTCTTTTTCCCTCCTTTTTACTTCCATTATGGAACATTAATGTTTTGGAATGGAGTTGTATGTCACTGAATTTTCTGTAGCTCCTCATGTACAATCAACTCTTTTGCAGAAAACTTGTGATGATTTAATAAAGCTTGCTTTTTGGTAAATATCAGGTTAACTGAAAAGCAAGCTTTATTAAGTCATCAATTGCGATTATCAAATTGACCGCAAATGTATCTTATATTGGCATGTATCCATTGGCATATTCGGCTTAAAACACTGTGTACATAAAACTTCATTGGTAAAAAGTAAAGTAATGCTTCTCCGGAACTTCAAAGTTAACACTATAATAGTTTTAGATCATTAATACGTTTGCACTTTTTTCTTTGATCAAACTTAGTCTACACAAGACTAATCGAAATATCTCGTTATAATAGGCATTACACAAACCAAATCCGGGACCCATCAGTATTATTCGAAGACCGAGAGGCTACGGAGACGGGCGAGGAGGCGTGGGCGCCGGCCGGCGAAGTGGTCGTGGGCGGCGTGTACCTCAAACTGTTCCTGCAGAACCCCACGTGGAGCTTGCGCAGCCCCAAGCGATTCCTGCAGGAGCTGCTCACTGAAACCCTCGCCTCCTTACACAAGGACTCGTCCGAGGTAAGCTCTAGGTCCCAAAGGCTTTTCGGGAATTATTAGCCCAATCGGACTATATACATATATGTTGCCTTGGCTTCTATAAATCTGGAAACAACAAAGCTCCTTCATAAGATGGCTTTCTAGATACAATTAAACAATGATTAGGTTTAGCAAAAGCACTTCGCTTCTGCTAAACCTTTTTTTTTTTCAATCAAAAAAAAACTCGAGTCGTCTGTCGGATGTGGAAGGACGTGGGAACCCACCGCATTATTATCCCAAGAAAACTCCTACCATTATTTGATTAATGTAAAGAGGTCATGACCCTCAGTAATGGGAGACGCACGCAGAGAGAGAGAATAATTTGACACTGCAGCAGGGCTAGCATGGGCCGGAGATAAAAATTGTAAAATCAATAAATCGGTTTCCTAAATAAATAAATAAAAACGCTAAATAACGGTGGATAAATAGTCTCCCGAGTCCCCGTGAAATGTCAAACGGGGATAAACTTCTCCTCTCCCCTGTTGCCGTGCTCTGAGAAGTGGATAAGTTAATTTTATCTCTTGTCAGTGGATAAAATCGGGGGATAAATTTTTTATCTCCGGCCCATGCTAGCCCTGCCCCCCTAGCATGGGCCGAGACAATTTTCTCCCCGAGGAAAGGATACAAATTTTATTCCTAAATAAATAAATAAATAAAAACGCTAATAACGGTGGATAAATAGTCCCCCGAGTCCCCGTGAAATGTCAAACGGGGATAAACTTCTCCTGTCCCCTGTTGCCGTGCTCTGAGAAGGGGATAAGTTAATTTTATCTCTTGTCAGTGGATAAAATCGGGGGATAAATTTTTTATCTCCGACCCATGCTAGGGGGGCTGCAGAGCACGGCAACAGGGGAGAGGAGAAGTTTATCCCCGTTTGACAATTCACGGGGACTCTGGGGACTATTTATCCACAGTTATTTAGTTAGCGTTTTTATTCATTTATTTAGGAATAAAAAATTTATCCTTTCCTCGGGGAGAAAATTGTCTCGGCCCATGCTACGGGGACTGAAGATGCCTAAAATCTAAGATTTTCCAGGGCAGCAGAGGGGACACTTGCGCGCTTGCTTTGGCGGCGTTACTGCGCGCGCGGCCCGCGCTATGTGAAGCGTGCGCGCAACTGGGGGAGTTGCCCCGCCTCGCGCGGCTGCTGCCCGCGTGCCCCAAACACGCCGTGCCTGTATTAGCTGCGCTGGCGCAGACTCAGGTGAAACAACTTCGATACGTCAGATTAATAATTTTAAATTACTCTTATGTATGTATGTATATTGTATATTCTTTATTGTACACCACAAAAGGAACAGACAACAAACATGAAAACTTAAAACGTACTGTACTATACTATAGGTACAATAATATAATCTTATCTGTGCTTTGAAGACATATTTCAGAATATAGATTGAGTACTTGAGTAGATACTTAGTTGCTTCTGTCTCATTTGTCATGATTTCTCTCACTTTTTAGACGGTCGACTTATTATTATTCGTCATTATATTCTTCCCCTTCACCCGTCACTATGAATCCTATGAATCTATGCATAGGAAAAGATTCAAACGTCCCAAGAGGATCCGTGATAATTGGTACACATACTTAGGATAAAAATGTAGATACATTTTTTCAGGTCGAAAGTTTCAACTCCAAATTCATTTCCAGAAATTCAATCTGAGTCTGGAGTGAAATAGAGACGGTTTAATACAGTTTACGGGGCGTTTCTTTATTGGACGGCCCGGCCCGGCACCGGCACCGACACCGACAGTATTCAACGACACGACACCGGCACCTACATTCTTCATTGACCGACACCGACACCGACACCGACAAGCTGCGAACCGCGTGAGCCAAGAGCGATGGCAATTGGCAGCGTATAACAAATTGACGACCTCCGTGGCTCAACGTGCGGAGGTCCCGGGTTCGATCCCCGGCAGGGTCAATTTGGGAATTTATAATTTCTGAATTTTCCCCGGTCTGGCCTGGTGGGAAGCTTCGGCCGTGGCCAGTTACCACCCTACCGGCAAAGACGTGCCGCCAAGCGATTTAGCGTTCCGGTACGATGCTGTGTAGAAACCGAATAGGGGTATGGGTTTAATATAACTGCCATGCCTCTACAGGTTAGCCCGCTTCCATTTTAGACTGCATCATCATTTACCATCAGGTGAGATCGCAGTCAAGGGCTAACTTGTAGTGGATAAAAAAAAAAAATTCTTGTACCTATTTAATATTAGATATATTTGAGACGCAAAAAAAGAACTATCAGTAAACGGTTTTGGGTGCATCCAATTATAAAAGTAAGATAGACGGCGTGTATTACAATTTATTTAAAAACTAACCAATAATCCGGATAAGTATTTCAATTATTTCCGTATGAGTAAAGACAGCTTTGATTATTTACTAATGAACTTGATCGAAAAATGCAAATGATTTGTGTACCTACTAGAGCGGCGGGGGCGCGGGGCGGGGTCATTGGCCACGTCACTCGCACGCCCACATGGACGTTTGTAGGCGTACACAACACATGCATAACCCTGCCGGCCCGACACCAGTGGGAGCCTTGCTACCGACGACATGCCGGCGCCGGCACCGACATGTCGGTGCCGGGCCGGCCCAGTGAGACAGCGTGCCATACAACTTCATACAATTATGCGTCCACTAATGTCGGTGTCGGTGCCGGGCCGGGGCCGGGCCGTGCAATGAAGAAGCGCCCATTGTCGGGCATTATTAACGCTATGTTGTCTCCCTCAGGCGTGCGTGCTAGCGCTGAGTCAGACGGACGTGATGTCGGGCCTGAAGACGGCCGTGAAGACGTGTCGCGAAGTGGTGGGCGCAGCGTGCGACGCGCTCTGCTCCATATTCAACAGCACTGTTAACACGGACAAACTTGTGCTGCAGGTATCTGTTTTATTATTTAAGCCTAACTCTTAAACTATTTATTTTTGTGTTTGCGTGTTTTTTAACATATTGGTATTTTCAACATATTGATGTGATAACGTCTTATAAATCGATGAACACCGGCTGCACGCACGAAAAAGTGTCACGTTCCGCCTGAGCCTGAGCATGCAAGTGAGAGCGCGGAACAAGTGATAAAGAGGCACGATCGGCCAAAGCGTTGGCTTGTGACACATTTATCTCTCTTCTCGTGTGACGTCAGAGCTAGCAGTTCGAATAGTTCTGCTACTGGAACGCCGCTACGCGAGCTTTTTCGACAAGTTCTAGTTATCACGTAAAACTATCGTCCGTAAACCGACTTTACAGACAACCAATTTTTTTTTAACATTTGTATAAAAATCTAATACAATAATGAAAAGTTATACTTAATTATATATATTTTTGCAGGCATTAGAATCGGAGTTAGTCAGCGAGTTACTCTCAGTACTAGAGGGGCGGAGTATAGAGGGCAGCGCGGCGGCGCGCGTGGTGGGCGCTCTGAAGGCGATGTGCCGCGCCGGCGCGCACGCGGAGCGAGTGCGGGCGCTGCTGGCGCGCTCCCCGGTGTGGGAGCAGTACTCTGCGCAGCGGCACGACCTGTTCATATCCGCGCCGCAACACCATTCCATTGCCGGTAAGTTGATTGAAGCATTTCGATCTTGTACCTCCCTCACCTTTCTACCATTGTACAGTAAGACGCTGTGCGAGTTTCCACCCCTATATCGTGTTCGTCGACCTTCCATCCACACGTACGAAACGCTTTGCGTCTTCATTCCTCATTCGCATGGCTAGGGTCTGGAATACTCTACCAAAAACTGTGTTTCCCACCAATTACAATCCGCGTATCTTTAAATCAAGAGTGAATAGGCATCTTCTAGGCAAGCGCGTCCCATCTTAGGCCGCATCATCACTTCCCATCAGGTGTGGACAACCACACCAGATTTACGCTTAAGAGATACGCTTACGCTTGACCTTGTGGTCAAGCGTAAGCCTATACAAGGTCAAGCGTAAGCCTATAATGAATTTTATAAAAAAGCTTTCTAATAATCGTGAAAGTCCGCGGAGCGTATGTTGAGCTTTGTTCCTATTGGGTGTATGATTATGAATAACATTTTTGTTTGAGTTGGTCGACTGTATCGGAACGTAGTAACAGTGTATCCTTGATTACCAGCGGCGCCGCAGACCGCGGGCTACCTGTCAGCGCCGCCGTCCGCGCCGCCGGCTCACCCGCCGCCGCTCGACTGACCGACTCGCTCTCTCCCACACCTCACTGTGCGCTCACACGAGTCTACCGCTCACTGGCTCAGAGATCTCATACGTCGACTACTTACACCCAATAAGATGATCCTACTAAATTGTATGTTGAACTCGTAGTGTATGTTAATTACATACGTACGTACGTGCGTACTGCGTATAGTAGGTACGTACGAATGTTACGTATAGTACGTACATCACTTCCCATCCGGTGTGATTGTGGTCAAGCGTAACCCTATAGTGAATTTAAAAAAAGTTTTCTAATCATTGTGAAAGTCCGTGGAGCGTATGCTGAGCTTTGTTGCTATTGGGTGTATGATTATGAATGACATTATTGTTTGAGTTGGTCGACTGCATCGGAACGTAGTAACAGTGTATCCTTCATCACCAGCGGCGCCGCAGACCGCGGGCTACCTGTCAGCGCCGCCGTCCGTTCCGCCGGCTCACCCGCCGCCGCTCGACTGACCGACTCGCTCTCTCCCACACCTCACTGTGCGCTGACACGAGTCTACCGCTCACTGGCTCAGAGATCTCATACGTCGACTACTTACACTTACTATAATGATCCTAGCAAATTTTATGGACGCACCTAAGTTGATACTTGAACTCGTAGTGTATGACGTGACTAACGTACCTGCGTACCAAAGTTACGTATAGTACGTACGAAATACGTATAGTACGTACGAGAAAATATGCGGATGGGTATTTGGACGTGCACGCGAGAACGCATCCTACCTTTTAAATCAGTACCGCCCATAAAGTTTGGTGAAATCTGTACGTGATTTTACAGAGCCTATTTATTGTGAATCATGGAAAAACTGTAATGAATTTCTATAGCTTTTAGCCTCTTATATGAAAAAAATCGAATGCAATTCGAAATTCTGCACCACTGGCACTATTAATTTCACTTGTGATACTGAAAAAAGTTATTTTATTTTTGATCGGAAAAATGAACTCGTTTTAAAAGAGCCATGATCCTTTTTTGAACTGTTTCAACATAAATAGGCACTGTTGCATCTATAAAAAAATTAAACGCCGTGTTATTATTGTTTTTGTTTTTTATTTGGTCATTTGAAGCTAGCATTACAATCGAAACTATAGATATAGTATCTTTTATTTTTATGTTTCTAAGAAATGCCATAAGTGCTCGAAATTATGCTGCAAAATAATATATTAATCATAATGCTACATTTAATGTTAATGTTTATTGTGTAATATAATTATGTAATATAAAATGTACTACAATAATCTTTGTAAGTGGTAAAAAACTATAAATTGCCCTTTCGCTATTACTTTTTAAACATATAAGTGCATATAACATTCTAAATTGATATAATACGATTTTTCATTTACCTAAACTATTGCATCTTGCTACTCTTACATAATTATTATTGTCTCTTTTATACATATTTTTAATTTGTACCATCACATATCATACACAAAAATATGTTTATATTGTATTTATGTTTAAATCACCAAATATTATAAAGTAAATCGTTTATAAAGTTTATAGAGTATTAAATTCCCAGAGTAAATTGTTTTATGTATTTTATTCTCATGTATAGGAAAATTACCTCTTTCAATATAGTTGTTATCCAAGAAAAAATTAGAAATACCAGTTTTTTATATAAAACAAATTTAGACCATGTAAATTGCGTAATTTGTCAATTCATTAGAAATATTTAAAAAAAGAAATTTATTTATTTGACAATTAGTTAACCGGCTAATAAAATACAGCTGTATGCTTTAGTCTCAGTTTTAACATTGCAAATTTGATTGGTCGTTATCGCGTTTGAGCGTTCGATCACATTGGCTTTAAAGTAAAATGGATTCAAAAGCTCTTGATTTAAATTCACAAATTCAGTACAACCGATTTTAATTTGAAACGTTTCCGTTTGGAGTGCTGGATGTGTCTGCATACACAAAATTGAGCTCTATTTCAATGTGATTAAGGTTCATTTTAATTTGACACTAATGTGGTCAAACGAACGAATACGTTAAAAACTTACGACTAAGGGCACTGGTTTGATTTGTTTAAATATATCGAAAGTCAAGAGTTAACGTTATTCAACCAAAACACACATACATAAACCTACCATATTCATAATTTTATTTTAGGTTTAATAATTTCTTTATTTGAGCATAAAAATGTATGTTAATTAATTTCAAATACAATAGTAAATCTTGCCACACTTTGAAAAATAATTTTCAATTATTACTCACACTGAAGTCAGTAGCATTTTTTGTTACGTTATAATTTCATGCACCAACAAATTTTTTAATCAATTGGATAATATACAAGATAAACTACTTAAACACGTAACAATACATATTTTATAAACTTAATTAATTGTAAGGGTCGTTTCGCCTAAACTCAATATTATACTGGATGGTATGAAAGTTTGTCCGGTACGAATCTTAGTGTGATATTACTATTATATTAAAATTAATTTACTATTATATAAATTTTAATGTTGTATTTGTTAGTCATATCATTATGATAGGGAAATGAAAAGTATAGGCTGCTTTTACACCGGTAGTCGAGACGCTAGCCCTAAGCCATTGCGAGACAAGCCAATTGATAGGGGGGTGTTAAACTATCAATATCGTATCGCAATTCTGGTATCGTAGCATTACAAGATCATCCGTATACATGTAAATGAAAATTACATGTGTTTGAAAAGTAACACTTCCCATTACTGTATTGATAGCAATACAGTTTCATAATTTTGGTATATTTCAAGTTCAAACGGATATATGCCAATATAGTTGCGGTAACTTCAATACCATCAATATTTCCTCGATACAGGATCATGATATACCGTATCGCTTGATAATATTGATATGTAACAGGCTTTCTTCGAGCAAGATAGACGGCATGGTTTCCTAGAGCGGTATTTGACATAACGTCTATATTTCGACCGCAATCTGGCGGCACCGCATTCCTATGAAACCCATGACAAATGCGCTAATTAAACATGAAAAAGAAATAGTTTGTAAAGGTATTATAAGTAATTTTATGTTGCTCGGAGTACGTCCTTATGATTTTGTTTGATGTTAAGATTAAAAATGGCGTAGGTCATACCCGTCGTGTGTTCCCGGCTTTATAAAGATTTATTTAAAAGTTTAAGCTTGCTATACCAGTGCGTCAGTCCCAGTTATCGAATTTATGCTCTGTCAAGACAATAAATACTTCAAGATATTGATACAGACCAGTGAACCTTCTTTATTGAGTTCGTATTCGAACGGGGTTTTAACATATTATAGTCCACGCGCCAGCTCTGAGGAATCGGAGGCTGAGGTAGCGGGCGGGTGCGCCCCGCGCCCGATCCGTCGCTTCATACCCCGCACACTCCCATTCTAGTGCCGCCCTTTACGCGAGAGTACGCTCTATCGAGTCCTGTTTTTAATTTTGCGATAGCAGGGATATATTGTACTATAATTAATAGTACTAAACTTAAAAGTTTCTTTGTCTGTGCAAATATCTGTTTAATTTTCAAATGCCTTATAGTACTGATTAATTATTCTGATTGCGACAGTGGTTTTACGTTCATTTTGTACAGTTCATTATAATTAAATTTTATGATACAATTTGTTTTTTCTTCCTTAATGCACTTACTATCCTCATAGAATTATTATTTCATAATGAATTCAATACACGCGCGCATATACTAAAGATGTGTTAGTATCGATAACGTAATGTCGACAATCACAACTCTATCTCATTACGTCAACATTCCTTAAGATTCCTCGGACCTCGCGTGCGAACTGTAGATCCCTCTCTCACTTTTTTGTAAACCCTAAATTTCATAACTTTTTCGATGTATGAAAAATATTACTGGTGTCTACGGCCATACTCTATTATAAAGTTGGGTACACACGTGCCATTGAATGGAATGTGCCTATACGAGCGATGGCAACATTGTGATGTTACGGAGAAACTAAATGTTTAATATTTTTATATTTAGCAGTAAGTGATACACGTATTGTAAAGTAATAATATATGGAATTCATATTATAATACGGTGTTTTAATACTGAGCCCTAAAATATAGTTCTAATAAAAATGCGAATAATATATTTTAAAATTTATTTATGGTTGGTCAGTTTATCGGCTAACTTTAATCTTAAACATACAAAAAAATAACACTTAAGACGACTTTGTTGTACACAATCTCTAAATTAAAATGACATCCTATTTATATTGCTATCCCTTTCATAATACTCGCCGCGGAAAGGGGCAGCACTAGATTTACAGTCATTTATTTTAGTCTGGTTTAGAAATTATTAAAATTGTGCTGGACATGGCTGAACAGAAGTGGACACAACGCATATTATATACCTACGACAAAATATTCAAATTCATTAGCGTATTTCATAGAAATATTTCACTTTATGCATTTTATTTATACTATTGATTTAAAAATTCGTAAAATTATTGTAGGTACTATACTAGGTTACAGCTAGTAATATAAAGTAATTGAGATCACAGGAATAATAATAACTAAGTTACAATTAACTACATACAGTAAGTAGTATTTTCACTCTTGATTCATTCATACATAATATGAAACTGATGGTTAGACTTTAGGCACAGGCGTTGTCATTCCATAAAGCGATGGTTTAAGTTCAAAGAGTCCATTTGTGTGATAATAAAGATTTACATCCAGCGAGACTATTTGTCTGATACTTCATAGCGATGATTTAAATCCGAGTACATTATTGTCTAATAGCGATGATTTAAATCCACAGAGTTCATTTGTCTGATAGCCATGATTTAAATCCAATGAATCCATCTGATAACGCAAATTTAAATCCGAGTCCATCTGTCTGATAGCAATGTTTTCCCACGGTTTCTATTAGTCTGATAACGGTGACTTAAATCCATTGCGTCCTCTTTTCTAATGCCGATGATTTAAATCAAAGGAGCTCATCATACTAATTTTATAAATGCGAAAGTGTTTGTTTGTTGGTTGGTTGGTTTGTTGGTTTGTACTGCAATCGCGCTGCAACGGAGCAACGGATTGACGTGATTTTTGGCATGGTTATACTTAGTTGAGGACCGGAGAGTGACGTAGGTTACTTTTTATCCCGGAAAATTAAGGAGTTCCCTCGGGAATCAAAAAAAACAACCACGCGGACGGAGTCGCGGGCATCAGCTAGTTTGTCTATAACCGACGATCTAAAGTTCATTTCTATGAGTTCATTTGACTGGTGGCGGCGATTTAAATCCAGCGAGGCTAGGAAATTCACTGAGTCAAGTTTGTATGAGGGGCGATGGCTGAGCTGTGTAATGGTTGGTGGACGCTGTGAGCGGTCGTTCATACATCTTGCCGTTCCGCCACTTGCCTCTGCAAAATACACAATGGTGTTTTAACTTTATGAGAAATATAAGTATCTAAGTATACTAAATAGCGCCAATCAAATAGTCGACTCTGAGCTGAGGTGCTATAGTGCTTGTTTGTGCAGCTATCAAACAAGCTTTAGAAGTCCGTTTCATACTACGCGCGAAAATATGCTATTATCTTTTATTATACCTAAATATGCGACACGTCTTGCAATCAACTTCAGACACGAGTAAATGATTGTCGCAGTGCTTCCAGATGCACTGTTAAGCCTGACCTCAAAAATAACAAGAAAATAAGGTAAAATTTTACCCAACTACCTAAGTATCTATACAGAAGTAATAATTATTATTGTAAAATTGTAGTTTTGTCGCTTGGTATATTTTAAAATTTTTTCATATATTTTCCTCTTTCATTTGACATCCCATTCGATACATCATCAAAAAATCTTTATTCGGTAGGTAAATTGTTCGGTCGGGTGCGCGGCTGGTCGTTACAGCACTATACCGTCTCTATATAAGAAAGATTGCTCGTGGAGCATGTAATTGCAGGGATCCAGCTTGTATTTACCTCATCAAATTGCGCACGTATCGGCTGAGCGGCGCGTCGGTGGTGACGTCATCGGGCACTAGGTCTGGCAGCGCGAGACAGAGGTAGTGGTCAGCGCTGGCACACAGCAGCTCGTCCAACGTGGCGTGGAGCTCTGAGAACGTTGGACGGGAGCGCGGCCGCTCGTTCCAGCAGGCTAACATTAGCTGGTATCTGCGTGTAAAGTAGGTACCTATGACATGTATATCACTAACAATACACCTTTCATCTTAACTAACTGGTCGGGCATATATTGTGAGTAAATACGTAAGTTCAACTGCTTTTTTAAAAAAAATCTAAAAAAGGTGGTGTTTAAAAAAGTCCACATACGCTGCATTCGAAAGTGTACCTACCTACAGGTATCGCGAGCGCTATGTTTCGTTGATGGAGAGGCACTCGAAGAAAAAGAAGGAGATACTATACCCGGTTCCCCTTGGCTTTACATGCGTGAATCAGGCTCATAGTTATGATTCTGACTATTTACCTATATCTACCTATAGTTTTAATATCAGTAAGAAGTTTTTGACTTATTGAAAAGTGAAACTTTTTAACTACCTTCCGTGGTTCCAAAATCATGTACCAAGCCACCAACCCCGGCTTCTATTTTAATAGATCATCTTTTAGAAACTATCCTTTGGGGAAAACTCTGTTCAGTAGTGTACACAGTTGAAAATTACAGAGAGCTGCTACGTTTATCGTCAAAATGAGTCTTAATAAAGTAATTCATAATTCATAATTTTTATTTTGCCAAATTGTGGGTAAAACAGTTGTTATCTTATAATTAGTGCCGTTCACAATTTACTGCTAGTAGCAGTGTGCAAAAATATACATGTATTGCCTTAAATTACGTTATTTTTATCAATTATTAATAATGTATAAACAACATCCAATTCCCTTAAGTCCAAAAATTTAAAATGTGTCAATATAATAACGTATGTTGAAATAAATCATTTTCATTCATTTTTAAATTTTCAATTTTTAAATTTTCAATGTCAATTAGTAAATAAAATAGAAAGAAAGTAAACGCGAAAGTGTCTCTCTCTGTCTGTCTGCAACGTTTATACAGCCCATCTGTTCTACGTTTTGACGTTTGGTACAGACATCCCGCCCCATCCCCGGGTGGATGGGATGGGATGGATGGGGGCTCTCTACCAACCTACTGTCTCTGTAGGACATAGGCGCTATTTATCCCGGCAAATCAAAGAGCTTCCACGCGATTTTCAAAAACCACGCAGACGAAGTCGCGTGCATCGCCTACACAGCAATATCTGTAGGTATACTTACAACGACGCACTGCAGTTCTGCGGCCGCGGCATGCGGTACCCCGCCGCCAGCAGGCGCGGCAACCGCGCGGCGCTGACGCCGGCGTAGGGGGCGCCGCCCACCGTCACCACCTCCCACATCACCACGCCGAACGACCATCTGACCACAAGCATCGAGGTAAATATCAACAGAAACATCGATGAATCAAAATAGGTATGCCTGTAAGTCTACGTCCGTACTGCGAAAAATATTCGCGCTATTTTTTTTTCGCAATTCTGTAACACTAGAAATTATATGTACTCACTTGCGAATAAAATTCGCGCGCAATATAAAATCGCTGGTTTGATATATAATTTCACGCGGTGCGGTAAGAATTATAAATTCGCGCGAATCGCTTCTACAAAATATACAATTGATAATATAAATATGTACAGGATACAACACCAATATTGCTACGAGCGGAGCGAAAAAATTCTATGTCTATGATTGCTACGGAAGTTACAAAAATACTCATACAAAAGACATCAACGCGTGCGAGGTTTGGTTTTTGTTTTCATTATCGTAATATGATTATCTTCACGAATTCGCGAGTCATGAAACTGAACTCTGCTATTGCAAATCTAACTATCTACATAATCAAAGGCAAATAACCTTGATAATTTATGAACCCAAGTACTCGATTGCATAAGATATATCATAGATTAGTTAAGTTGAATGCAGAGCAAATGTATGGTGACACATACATTTGCTCTGCATTCAACTCGCGCGCGAACTTTACCTTTAATATTCCCTAAACCTAATTATAATAAAAAGGTTTTGTAGCAGTCAAAAGAGATTGTATAAAGATAATCAAGTGTAGGTTTTTCATTCTGATTCTTAAAATCTAAAAACATGAGTAAACAGTACTTAGCTATACTTACACATCAGTCTGTGTCGTATAAATCCGATGCGTCAAAGACTCCAGAGCCATCCATTTCACCGGCATCTTGCCATTGCTCTTCTGCTTATACTGATTCTCTTGATACACGTCTCGCGAAAGACCAAAATCGGCTATTTTCAATGTCCTATCGGCAGTTACCAATATATTTCTAGCTGCTAGGTCCCTGTAAATAAATAAAAAATACTTTAAGGATGAAAACGCACTATGGACAGAACAGGAAAGAAAGTCAGCGCCGAACGTGCTCTCTTACGGCCGAAATTTATAATCATATTTATAATCTCTCTGTAATCTGTCGATAAGTTGCTAAGCAACGTTGTTTTTTGAAGAAAAGTACAATACAACTCTGGACAAATAACAACGTTGCTTGGTAACAAATCGACAGATTACAGATAGATTGATTATTAATTTCGGCCGTTAGTGGACCTGCGCGACACGACCAAAGTTTAGGTACCACACGAATGCGGGCGTTCCTCGCGGCCGTTTGGTCATATCCAGTCCTAGTGGGTTTTCTAATTCAGGCAATCATCCATCGAGGCGTTTAGTATCAATCCATTTCCACTGGAGCTATAGAGTGGGATGCGCTAAGATTTAAGAGAAGAAGAAATGATGCGATCATACGGATCTTCTCTTTTCTGATTTGATCGCGATCTCCAAAGAGCTCTTTTCTTATGATGCCCATATCTACCTATTAGGGCGATGCAGAAAGACTTTTACTAATATACCTAATAAGGTTCTTCACATAGAACTGGGAATTTTTCCTAATATACACTTGAGCTCGCGAATTTTTCCTCATATATAAGTTGTTTGACTTATGTAAAATTGATGGACGCCAAAACTTTTGAACTTTCGCAATCGACGCTACAATGCGCCGCGGCCTTCTACGACTACGCGCGTCTTGATGGGACTTCGCACTCATGGTCAAATGCCATGACGCTGAATGACATAAGACTGTGGATTATTACGGACTACGGAATTTCCGTGGGTTGCCATCAAAATTTGCCAAAATTTGACTTACATATTCCATAGTAGGTACAGTGAAATTTTGACTTTATGTCGTGACTTACCGTCGATACAGTAGGTATCTACTTATCCTACTCACAATCTACACGTACAACTTACCTGTGAACTACTCGATTTGAAGCTAGAAATTCCATGCCCATGGCAATTTGTCGACAGAATGAAAGCAGGTCAAGTAAAGTGAGTTCGGTGTCGCAAACTTCTTCGAATTCGTAGAGGCGGTTCGCGACAAATCTGGCGTCTGGCTTGTTTTTGAACAGGTCGTTGCGATAGTTGCTGACTTCTTTGTTATTGTTGTAGTATTTGGCATTGCGCCTTGACAGCACCAGGTCCCATGAGCATCTGGAGACAATGAGTTTTACTAAGTAATATTTGTTGGAAATAAATACTGTGGACTAAAATCACGTGTACCACTACAATAGTGAGGTACGGCAGTGCCCACGCCAAGAGGTATTTTCCACTCCGATTAATAATTAAGTATCAAAGAGTTATATTATTTAGAGAGCGATTTGGGTTTAACATAACTAACAGTTTAGCCCGCTACCATTTTAGACTGCATCATCACTTACCATCAGGTGAGAGTCAAGGGCTAACTTGTAGTGGAACTTAAAAAAACGTGGACGTGGTCTAGGAGTGTACTGTTATTATTATAAATGCGGAAGTTTGGATGGATGGATGTTTATAACTCAATCACGCCTGAACAGATGAACAGATCTGCATGAAATTTGGCACAGAGATTAAAATCTGGAATAACACATAGGCTCATTTCCTACCCGTTCTCCTGATAGTGTAGGAAACCTAGTAAAATCCAGTTCTATCCAGTATTACCTGAGGTAGGTTAGAAGGTCTCCGCGGCTGCAGTACTCCGCCACGATGAGCGGTCGCCGGCCGCTGCAGCAGCCCAGCAGGCTCACCACGTGCGGGTGAGCTCCGACACTCTTCATCAGCTCCATCTCCGCGCGAAACGACCGGATCTCCTCCAGGGATGGGCAATCTGATTAAAATTGGTGGCAGTTAAATCTATAACTTCAATAATACTAATATTATAAATGCGAAAGTGTGTTTGTTTGTTGGTTTGTCCTTCAATCACGCCGCAACGGAGCAACGGATCGACGTGATTTTTGGCACAGGTATAGTTGAGGACCTGGAGAGTGACATAGGCTACTTTTTATTCCGGAAAATTAAGGAGTTCCCGCGGAAATCAAAAAAACTTAATCAACGCGGACGAAGTCGTGGGCATCATCTAGTGTTTATATGACAGAACCTCCTAAAGAATTACAATAAAGGAAGTGATAAAGACTGAAATCAAATAGCTATTTGATTTCAGTCTCTATCACTTCCTATATTGTTATTCTTTACTGTTAACTATAGTTAACAGACAAAATATTGGCTAACCTTTTAGCATTTTAACAGCTACATTCTTGTTAGCCGGCGCCATCGTGCCTCTTCGAACGACGCCAAAGGCACCTTCTCCTATAACCTCATGCAAGAGCAAACGTTCCGGACGTATTTCCCATTGGTCCTCTGAACCGGATTCTGGACTGCATATATCTGTGTCATCTTCCGTTATTTTCTCAAGGACGCCCTGGAAATAAAACTTGTAGATAACCTCTCGAGAAATTACGTTTGGCTTCTAGCAGTAGGTATATACTTGCAATTAGGTACCTATATAGCGAAAGATCCTAAGCTACCTGCTAATTCATCAGTGATTTTCCTACAAGTATCTAATTCTGAAAACTGGATATCTAAACGTATCTGTAAGCGATTGTTCTAAATATTCGTAGTTTATAATATCAGCTATTCCATTACGAAGTATCTAAGTATTATAAATGCGACTTTCACAGCCCATCTTTTCAACCGGTTTTTATGAAATTTGGATAAGTTAATTTGGTGCGGGATACATGTGATCCTGACAAACGAACTAGCATCTGGTTGATATTTTTCCCCAAATAGGTTTTTTTTATCCACTACAATTTAGCCCTTGACTGCGATCTCAACTGATGGTAAGTGATAATGCAGTCCAAAGATGGTAGCGGGCTAACCTGTTAGGAGTATGGCAGTTATATTAAACCCATACCCTAGTCCCTAGTCGGTTTCTACGCGTCGTCGTACCGGAACGTTAAATCGCTTTGCGGCACGTCTTTGCTGGTAGGGTGGTAACTAGCCACGGCGGAAGCCTCCCACCAGGCCAGACCAGGGAAAATTCAGAAATTATATTATTCGGGGATCGAACTCAGGATCTCCGCACGTTAAGACAACAGCGCTACACACTGCGCCACGGTGTTCGTTAAAAGGTAACTACCGACCTACTTAGTTGCATGGCGAGTGAAACTTGATCGCACCTAAAAGGCAGTGAAAATGAAATAGGAGTTGTACAGTCGTTGAAGTGGTCGTTGTCTCACCGGAAAGTATATCTTAGCACATCGACGCGCGGCCAGTCTCCTGCGCAGGTACAGTAGGAGCATGAGCAGCGCGCTCACGGTAAGCAGCGCCGCCGCCCACGACGCGCCCATCATGAGCCCCGTTGACCCCGTTATGTCCGCTTGAGCTATAATGAGACATGCCTAACGTAGGTACACTTACATAAACACACACTGAAGACAAAATATACGCCCACGTAATTATAAGTTACTAGCTGATGCCCGCGACTTCGTCCGCGTGGTTTAAGTTTTTTTAACTCCTTAATTTTCCGGGATAAAAAGTAGCCTATGTCACTCTCCGTCCTCAACTATACCCATGCCAAAAATCACGACGATCCGTTACTCCGGCGTGATCGAAGGACAAACCAATAAACCAACAAACCAACAAACAAACACACTTTCGCATTTATAATATTAGTATGATAACCAACGAATTCTTAGTTATTAGGGTCCAAAACTAGGGTTAGTGTTTTTGTTTTCTATTTTACCTAACTTCCAATGGTAAAATAGAATATAATCTCAATTACTAAGTAGGTAGGTAGGTGTATAGATAGGGTAATGAAGACGGCCTGTACGGTTAGATACATGGAACGGATTACGGAAGAAATAATATACTTACTCGTAGGTACCTAAGTCGACATACGAGTATACCTAATTAAGCAAGGGTCCGTCGTAAAGTCATTAAGTAGGTGGGAGTACCTATCCGTACTCCAACTGCAGATGATAGGCTGTTCTTACCGGGAAATATGTTCCTTCGGTTGGCAACTGCTGGTTTCTTGCCAGGAAGTTGCGCCGCCACTGACACGTTGTACAACCCTTCGCCTATCACCTTTTTGAACTCCACTTCTGTTATGTTCTGTGTGAAAGATAAATATAAACAAGTGATTAATTTATTTCAATTGATAAATATCGGCACACGCCTGATTCGTATCTACTATCTACGGATAGCACGAAGTATCTGAGATTTAAATTTCGGATTTTCAAGGCACGTATTAAGTAGGTACACGTTCTCAAGTAGGTATCGGTGACGGTAGTTGACCGATACATAAAAGAAAGAATGAAAGAAAAACATATTTTATTGACGGCATTGTGCCACACAGAAGTCAGAACAATGAGGACGGCGAACGCCCGCGCCGCTCGCAACTTCTACTCGAACCGCAAATATAAAGGAGAAGGTTTACCTTTGGAGCACTCTTTGTACACTCTACCATGAATAGAGGAAAATACATAGATTGTATTAAAAATATAATAATTTAGAATATTAAAGTAATTAACGCGAAATAAAATAAAATGTATTTCAAGTTTTCGATACGTTTCCAAGATGGCAACCTTTAGCCATAGAGATGGCAGTAGGCCCGAAATGTATCAAATGTCATTCCTGACAGTCAAAAACAAAACCGAGATAGACCGTACCTAGGTAGGTACCACTTCACACTTAGGCATCTCTGCTAACGTGTTTTCCTAGTTTGTTTTATACATTAGTTTTCCTACTTAAGCATTTCAATTAACAAAGGCTGCTAAAATAATAATTAATAACTAATCATAGCAATAAATAAATACCAAACTTCCCGATCAATGACCTCATAATCGTTTATACACTGTAGTCTGTGCTCATAATATTTGACACTTGACAGAAAACGTCAAAAAATATGAATCCGCCATTGTTACCCACTCGTGTTCAGTGTTACTTATCGTGGAAAGATTAAATAATTACACCGCTGAAATTACGACGAATTCGTAGATTTGAATGATCAAAACTGGTTTAGTATTTTTTTTTCTTTCATTTCTCTACTTGTAAAAGGACTGGACCAACGCTCCATACAAATCTGGACCGTCTCCTTTGCCGGTATATTGCTATCCCTATTTGGCTGATGACACATGATCGCGTGCAAGCGCGATAGCAATATGAGCGTACAGAATTTGTTATACATTTAGTCTTGTTCCGTGAATACCAAAAATGATGAATGAAAAATTGTTGTGTTTTTAACTTCGTGTTTTTATTCTGTCATTTGACAATATAGGTTAAGTTCCTGATCAATTAGTACGTGAGATATCGTTGGTTTTAATATGAAACAAATAAGGAGAAAACATGTCGTTTATGTCGTAAAAACATGCAAAACGTAATGTGCTTACATTTAATTTTGGGAAATTAATTAACTTGAGGAATAAGTAATTAACCTACACCTACCTTATTTCTCTAAGGTTGCTTATATGAATAAGTGAGCCTTAGTCAGCCTTTAGGGAACCACGAGAAATTTACGAGTAGGTATGATATTGATATTATACGATAATTATGACTGATTTTTTGACGACCCCCGTGGCGCAGTGTAGAGCGCTGCTGTCTTAACGTGCGGAGGTCCCGGGTTCGATCCCCGGCAGGGTCAATTTGGGAATTTATATTTTCTGAATTTTCCCCGGTCTGGCCTGGTGGGAGGCTTCGGCCGTGGCTAGTTACCACCTTACCGGCAAAGACGTCCCCCCAACCAATTTAGCGTTCCGGTACGATGCCGTGTAGAAACCGAATAGGGGTATGGGTTTAATATAACTGCCATGCTCCTAACAGGTTAGCCCGCTACCATCTTAGACTGCATCATCACTTACCATCAGGTGAGATCGCAGTCAAGGGCTAACTTGTAGAGGATAAAAAAAAAGATTTCACTTACCCCTGTAACAACTCGCCATTGCACAGTTTGCGCACGTAAAGTAACATTGAAGTCGTGAGGTGCGCGCCTCGGCTTGGCCCACCGCACACGCACCGACCACAGACCTGAGTTCTCCTCACGAGATACCTCCGTAGTCACATTCTCTGGTATTTCCGGCGCTAGAATCAACCAAAATTAGGTTATGAATAATGATAAAGTACATGCGAAAAATCCAATCAGTTTAGCTATCTACTTCGTTTATGACTTCTTACATCGTGTTTTCAACAATAGTGTCTTAAATATACCTACTTATTTGGTTTTAAAATCCTCGAAGCTTTCTTGACACTACCAAATTCAGGGTTAAATGACAGATTCAATCAACATCATATTTTTTAGATATTTTCAAGACCGGGCATGACATGATCATTGCTCAAACTGCATTTTAGTCGGGCTAGATATATAGTCCGCGCGCGAGCTCTGAGGAATCCTATGGAATGTTAAACTAATGACCTAGAGTTGTACAGATATTAAGTACAAAAAAATACTGCTATCGCAAAATTACACGTGTCAAGCTCGAAACTACTGAGGAGCGAGCTGGATATGGAGCTACGATTGAGGGTGGCGTACAGCCGCTTCTTTAGACCCCGATTCCTCGGAGCTCGTGCGCGGACTGTAGGTATCTAAACTTGATTCTTACCGATTGCGGTTTTCCCCATACAATCGTATTAGTCTGTTTTCTCCGTGTATAATCACAATAGAAATAGTATATTACACATCTAGGGCAGTAATTTATATATTATTTTAATTTATTTATTTCATGTTTATTGACCTCGGCTTCGCCTCGGACAACAATTACATGTGATCTGAGACATTTCTTATTTACTGCCCGTGGTGTGTATACTATTTTTCTCCTCGACGGAGGCGGAAAGCGGCATTTTCGTTTAGCGCAGCGGGAGGAAAATTGACGCTTTCCGCCCGGAGGTGAGAAAAAATATTTTTACACCATAAAATCTATATATGTCCGTGCCATGTCCCTATGTTTTGCTTTTTTCAATAAAGTAATAATTTTAAGAATATGGAACCTTCAAAAATTGCAAAAAATGGCCCAGTTTTCGCGTCATTATCAGATATCCCGCAAATAAATTTGACGAATTTACTCAAAAAAAGAAAAACATACCGACATAGCCTGAGTCCTTCTTAAATTATTCTTGAAAAAAAAATTAAAATCGGTTCTGTTTTGGAGAAGGAAGCAGAAAAATACGAGAGTAAGAATTCGGCTGTTTTTCATAGGTATTATCGGTCCAAGATGCAGTTGTCCCTATCGGGTGTTATGGCATTCTATTCGAGGAGCAGCGCGAAGGCAATATAAATGTTCAATACCTATTCTCAAAGTTTCCCGTTCCTCCCATATCCTTTCTGTTCAAATACGACGATGTGTCTTACCAACGCGTAGCCTAAGATCATATAATATTGGCTCCTCAGAAATATTATGTTCTCGACGAACTAGGTAGTAGGTAGCCTTTAAATTAGATTCGAGCAGAAGTTAAGAAGATCGTAGGTACTCACGCGGCTCACAGAGGGAAACATTTTCGCAGGCAGGTGTTGGGTACGTAACATTAGTCATGCCGAATTTTCCCTTCACTCGTATCGTGCAAGTATCATTTACAGGCAACCTTTGCAACACCACGCTGCGATTTGCATCAGGCTAGAAAAAAAATTAACTTTAAGCTATAACCATGAACGTACCTACAAGAATTAAAATTTCGATTCTGAGATATTAGACGTGAATATTTTACTTACTCCAATCCATCCATGGTACATATTCCCTTGGATTTCTTTAACACAATTATTTATAACTTCGAAATGTGTATCCGTAGCTGAAAAAATAATGAAATGAAGAATTGCTTGTCTTCGGCAATTGAATTGAATCATGAACCTAATAGTCATTTAAAGTTCCAGAATATTAGGTAATGTCTTGATTGTATGAATCTCTAGATGATGCCCGCGACTTCGTCCGCGTGGATTTTAAGTTATTTTTGGTTCTCTGCTTTGCTTTCACGGCCTAAGTATCTGGTCAACCGATTTTGATGAAATTTGGTACAGGGGTAGATTGCATCCCGGGGAAGGACATGGCTACTTTTTATCCGGGGAAATTAAAGAGTTCCCGCGGGAATCAAAAAACCTTAATCCACGCGGACGAAGTCGCGGGCATCATCTAGTTTATAATATTAGTCTGGATTAGATAGTTGTCGGATGCAGCTGAACTTTTCATCGAAAAAAATGCTTAAAAATGTTAACGGTGTAGACCTCTCTGGCTTTTTAACAAAATAACTCTAAGAGAACTACTTACGATCACTGGAATTCCACCAGAATTTCCCGGCTATGTAATACGAATCCTTTTTGTATGAATCCATCAAAAAATTGAAATGCACATCGTATTGTTTCTCGCCCTCCTGTAACTCTTGACATGGTTGTAGAGCCGGCCCTCGTCTCCACGGCGAGGGGGCGCCTGTATGGCTCACTGCAGCTGACCAGAAAGTGTAGTTTTCTGTAGGATCGGGGTATATTGCTTTGGGCTTTTCATGGTTTTTGACTAGGCTGTAATATATCTGTAAGTTTTTTTGGCACTAAGTACCTACTTATGTTTGAATACTAAAATATCAGGTAGATCGCCATCGATCTAAAAAAATTGGAAACTTTGGATCTCAGAAGTCATGTTATTTTAAAATTGAAACATATTTTTTTGTTTCGAATAATTTGAACGCACGTGAGGAATCTGGATATAATCGAAAACCGTTTTTTTCAGAATTTAACGGCACAATGCCGTAGAGTTGATGAGACGTAACTTCTAAATACCATCATACTTATTGAATATAATACCTAGGTGTATTTTAAACTAAAACCACAGTAAACAGTGTGCTAAAACCTTCCTGAAAGTAGATTACGATAATAAAAAAAAATAGTTCCGAGAAAATCGTTAACACAAACATACATACATACGGGTAGACGGGTAGAATATAGAGAACGTCATTTTTGAAGTATGTTAAAATTTTTTACGTAACTAAGGGTCGATTGCACCATCGATTATAATTTATCCGCAGTCGACCACGCCCAATCATTAATGACTAAACTGTTCCAGGTAGGTAATAGGTATGCCTTTAGCCTTATATACAATTATGACGTTAATGTATAACGTAAAATTGGTATCGTAAATAAGTACTGTATATTGGAAGCGTTAAAGCTATAATAATTAATTATGTCTCACATATTTTACTTACGATCTCATCGGTGCTGTTTTCATTGACCAACGCAACTATTTGTATTTGTTTCGACGGCGTTACTGAGAACGAAACTTTGTTTGCAGTTCGCTCTATTATCGTTACCCGTGGTGGTTCCTCAGGAATGTGGTAGTGGCCTATGGCAAAATTATGAGGAAATAGATTAGGTAATCAGTTTATTAGAGGAAATCCTCAGAATTAACCGATAGGTACCCTCGGAATTTAGTTGAGCCGAGTCGTTATTTGATAACTCAGAAAGTTTAACTCTATGAAGTTTTGAAATACAGTTGAAATTGATTAAAATGAAAACAAGCCACGAAAAAGAAGTCTATTATAAATGCGCCGCCCGCCCTGCCGTTAACTCACAGTACTTAAAGAACAAACTAAGGGCGAAAACACTCTACGAGCAAAAATATTTCTGGCTGACAAAAAGTCCGCGTGCGCATTTTATATGGAGCTGCACAGACTAGCGCGATAGGAATAACCATGTTTTCTAAACGACACCGACATTTTGAGCTGACATTTTGTCCTGTCCTGTCCTAAATATGATGATATAGATCGTTATAAAAAAAATTGCGTGGCGCGGCGCCTCGGTTCCACTCCACTCAACAGGTGTGCATGTCTCAGAAGATGTGGCATATTGGTGGTTGCAAGACACCAATGTAGCTTTTGTGTGTTATTAAAGGAATTAAGGACACGATACAAGAGAAGGAAAGCTAATTGTAATATTTCATACTCACTTAAAAAGTTATTTTCACATATTTTTCGATCCTCACGCACCTTCGGGCTAACTGGATACTGGAAACAAAGAAGAGTAGACCATACATTAACCGCAAACGCTCTACCAGGCTGGCAGGACTGGATTCGTCAATTGACGAAATTATATTTTTTCACAATTTCAGCTTGCGAAAACGACCTTCCCGAAATTCGTTGCCAGCTCTTGGACCAATTAGGGTTTCTTGTTTTACAACAGGACCCTAAAATTATAATCAAGGATTTTAAAAGTGTTACCCACATTGAATTTAGGTAACTCGTACCACCACGTTCCCAATATTGTTTACGCGCTAAAAGACGGCTTAGCTTTTTGCGCAGAATTGACTCATTGCTACGGTTTATAGCTTGTTTACCAAACATTCCCACTAAAATATCCCGTTTAGAGCTTCCTATTTCCCATAGCTCAAAATCAGGTGTTGGTAATAAATGTGATTCGAGAACCTGGCCTTATTTCTAAAGACACAGTACTTACTTAAGAGTCTGCCATAACGCCGATTTAGAGCGGGATGTCGAATTATGACTTTACTCGTGAGTGAGTAGTACAGAGCGATACACGCGCAACGTATTTAAACGAAAAAAACTGTTTTTACCTAATTACAAGTTAATTAAACAAACAATCGAAAAATCAAATTAAGTAACTGAAGAAATACTTCTAGGTTACTTGACAAAACAAAAAACCAAGATAAATTGTGTGCGCTTCGTAAGATAAATAGCAAAATGTGTGCAAAACATGTATTTTTCAAAAAAATATACTATCGAGAGAATTTTCACCAATCGTGTTTTTAAATTATGTAATCCAAGATGAAAGTTCGAAGTATCATTACTCCAAATATTAAGGTGGTAACTTTTACAAATTCCGAGATAAATAACTATTTCAAACAACAAAATTGCATATTACAGACTCTTAACCCAAATATTATTGCCATTCTACTTTATTCAAACATTTTAATTAATCAATACAATAATACTATTAAGTATTGTTGAATTGATGAATTTAGAATTTTTAAATTCAAAATTAGTATCTACTTAAATCTCTCGATGAAAAAGTGAGAACGATTTAATAAAATCCGTCTTTAAATCTTATTTTAATCAATAGGTATGTGATAACTATGATCAACTTTGGTGAAACCAGACCTATAAGCAAGTAGACAACTTTACTAGACTCCATAGAGGTAGATTTATATACTTAAGATACATATAGGTAGAGATATAGAGGTGGATTCAGTCACTTAAAAAAGATGAACTAGAACATTCGTGCATTTCCTTCGTGTGCGGAATTGATAGGGCTGGTTCGGTTCTCCTTACAAAAGATTTTTTTTAATTCATTCTGTAAATTAATTCGTGATTTCAGCAGTCAGAACAGCCACCTAGGTATATATATAAAATTCAAAGTCCAGCAGGGCTAGCATGGGCCGGAGATAAAAAATTTATCCCCCGATTTTATCCACTGACAAGAGATAAAATTAACTTATCCACTTCTTAGAGCACGGCAACAGGGGAGAGGAGAAGTTTATCCCCGTTTGACATTTCACCGGGACTCGGGGGACTATTTATCCACCGCTAATTAGCGTTTTTATTTATTTATTTAGGAATAAAAATTTTATCCTTTCCTCGGGGAGAAAATTGTCTCGGCCCATGCTAGGGGGGCTGACTGACTGACTTATATATCAACGCACAGCCTAAAGGGCAAAACACACAGGGAGCGGGCGCGGGTCGGGCGCGGGCCGGCAGCCTGATTACGTAAAATTTGCAGTAGCGACAGCAGTAGCAATGCGACAGCAATCACTACGAAATCGGTCGCAAAACGTCACTAGAATTCGTATTACGCAAGCCGATCGCACGTCTATTGCTCGCCTGCCGCAAAATGCACTTTTCATGCACTTTTGCTATCGATAGCCGCTGTTAAGTAATACAAAATTGTCGTTTGACAGCAGCGATCGCGAGATTTACGCCTGTCGCAAGCCTGTCGCGAGATACGTAATCAGCCAGCGGGTCGGGTGTCAGGCGGGTTGAATTCCTTGTATTTAAATGGACGACATCACACAGCGTCACCCGCCACGCGCCCGACCCGCGCCCGCTCCCTGTGTGTTTTGGGCTTAAACCGCTAGGCCTAGAGACATGAACTTTGGAATTTTTTTTTTTTTTTTTTTTTGTACCAATAAGTTATACAATACGTAGAAAAACAGAAACATAGTGGACAAGGAAACACAGGATTTGTATTCTTTGTGAAAAGTAGGTATCCACTAAGAAAGGGTTTTTCGAAATTCCACCCCCAAAAGGGTAAAATAAGGGTTGAAAGTTTGTATGAAAGTCCGTCATTTCTCAAGTTATATCCATGAAACTTGGTATACAAACTACCGGTAAAAAATTAAGAAATACGTGTTTTTGAAAATTCTACTCCCAAAGGGGTAAAATAGGGGTTGAAGGTATGTATGAAAGTCATTTATTTTTCAAGTTAAAGCCATGAAACTTTGTATTTGAGCTTTCCGTTAAATATGAAGAAGTACCTACTACCTACGTGTTTTACCATTTTTGAAAATTCGATCCCAAAGGACGTAATATAGAGAGTTGATCCTTCAATTACGCCGCAACAGAGCAACAGGTCAACGTGATTTTTTGCATGAATATAGTTGAGGTTGAGGTACTCTCCAGGTGGAGAGTGACCTAGGCTACCGGAATTATACCGAAAAATTAAGGAGCCCCTGTGGGGAAAAAACTTAAACCACGCGGACGAAGTCGCGGGCATCAGCAAAGTACAATAAGGTCGTTAGAAATTGATAGCGCCTGCGAAAAGTATGCAAAACACAAGCATTAAAAAGTGAAAGATTTAACTGTGACGCGTTCGTTACAGTTAAATGTAAGTTAGTAAGTAAATCGATATATAGATACCTACTTACTAACTTACATAATAAAGTCTGCGTTTAGTGAGATATATCTCGAATTATTATTGAATCCATACTAAAACAATTAAATGTCAAAGTGTGCCAGTCTGTCCGTCAGCTGTGTGTTACTGTTACCTATTACGGCTCATCCGCGGAACAATCTTATTAGCACAGAGAAAATTTATATCCTGGAGGACACCCTTGACTATAGAAAGGTATTACAAAATTCCAAAGGCGCCTAAATAATTTTAATTATTTTTAATAATTTTGTAAAACCTACCTAAATGTCTTTGAGTCGCGAACATCATATCAGCAATATTTTAAATCCGAAAATCTATAGGTAGATATGTCTGTATGTATGTTTGTTGCCTTGCAGAATTTTTGCTGAACTACTAAAGAAAAGAAATACTGAAACATCGATACCTAACAGTTGTGACCAAAAATAGTTATATATTTGTGTTATATGGGGCCAAAGAAAATTTTTGTTCCCCGAGGGCGCTATTTTGAATTCAGAGCGAAGTGAAGGATTCATATTTATTATTAAATTTATTATATATAATATATTATTTATGATTAAATTATTTATTATTTGGTATTCAACGAAGGTAGTTAATTACAATAACAAGTTGTTTATTGCAATGAAGGCTATTTGGAATAGGTAAATAAATAATATATTTTTTATCTATTTCATTTATAAGGAAGTAATCTGCATTATTTAGCATGAAGAACGCAACCTCTATCACAGCGGACATTGACCTCAAAGCCTTCTAATAAGGAAATATCTTCGCGCAAATAGTTTGAATAATAGCCGATTAACTACGTTCTAATATACCTACACTAGAAGATGCTCGCGACTTCGTTCGCGTGGCATAAGTTTTTAATTCCCAAAGGCACTCCTTAATTCTCCGGGATAAAAAGAAGCCTATGTCACTCTCCAAGTCCTCAACTAAGTATACCCATGCAAAAAATCACGTTGATCCGTTGCTCTATTTCGGCGTGATTGAAGGATAAACTCTCTATTTGACGTCCTTGGGGATAGAATTTTCAAAAACTGTGAATCACGTATTTTTAGGGTTCCGTACCAAAATGGTAAAATGGAACCCTTATGGTGCGACTTTCTCCGTCTGTCTGTCTGTCTGTCTGTCTGTCTGTCCGTCCGTCACACTCGATTATTTCAGTAACTACCGAAGCTATCGACATGAAATTTGGAATAGTTGTGTATATTAGTGGCCCAAAGACACTGGAATTAAAAAAAATTGGAAATTATTTTTGTTCTTATTTAAAAAGGGGGGAAAATCGGAGGGTTGAAATTTAAAAGTGAGATAACTGTACTGTGTGGGGTATCATATGAAAGGGTTTACCTTCTACATTCTAAAACAGATTTTTAATTATTTTTAGTCATGATAGTTTTTGATTTATCGGGCAAAATGTCGAAAAAAATACCGTTCCCCCCCCCTTATCTCCGGAGTTTACCAATCGAAAAATCTGAAATAATTATGGTCAATAGGAATTTATGTATATTTTACAGGAAAACTATAGCCAATGCTCTAACTATCATAGTTTTTTTGATATTAACAGTAAACCTCTACAAACAAAGTTAGTTTTGCGGTTCATTTCGTCTTGTTTTTAATACGTCATAAATCGTAAAACATACTACAGGTTTGTACGGAACCCTCGGTGCGCGAGTCCGACTCGCACTTGGCCGGTTTTTTTTCATTTCAGACCGAAATCCCAAACACCAAGTTTCATGGCTACAGCTTGAAAAATGACGGACTTTCCTACAAACTTTCAACCCCTGTTTCAGCCCTTTGGGGGTGGAATTTCGAAAAACTGTGACATACGTATTTCTTTATTTTTTACCGAAAGCCAAAATACTAAGTTTCGTTGATATAACTTGAGAAATGACGGACTTTCATACAAACTTTAAACTCCTATTTCACCCCCTTAAGGGTGGAATTTTGAAAAATCCTTCCTTAGTGAGCGCCTACGTCACAAAAGGAACCTACTGTCAAAATTTCAAGTTTCTAGCCACAGCGGTTTAGGCTGTGCGTTGATATATAAGTCAGTCAGTCAGGACTTTGAATTTTATATATATAGATAATGGGCTGGCCATTTTTTATGATACTATTATATACGATCTACTTACAAAAATAAATACCTAACGACTTTTTCACATCATTACAGAAGGTGTTAGATTAGAATTAAAAAAAAACAGTCAAGTGCAAGTCAGACTCGCGCACAAAGGGTTCCGTACCACCACAAAATATAAATTATTTCAGTAAAAAACAAGAAAGATGTCATAACAACACGCTATCAAATAACTGGCTGCAGCTTACTTACATATTATGGCGTTAAACTGGTAGCGCCTGGCAAACAATTCGACACCCTATGCATACGGAACCCTAACGGATTTCTTTCCTATGCTTCTGCTGTGAGACCTTGCTTTTTGCCAAATTTCATGATTCTAGGTCAACGGAAAATACCTACCCTATACGTTAAGTGATTTATTGGCGAGTGTCAAAAGATACAAAATATGCGGCATAAACGGCCGTATATTTTGATTGGGTTGACTTTTGAAAGCTTGATTTTTTTACAGGTCTAAGGGACCGTAGACTGAAGTATTTGATACATATTAATTTCAACTTGATACCTCCACGCGTTCCCAAGAAATAGGTGATTGACAAACAGACAGACGGACAACGAAGGAAGGAAGGAAAAAAGGAACCCTCAGAGGATCAGGGTTCCTTTTTTCCTCTTGAGGTCCGGAACCCTAAAAATAGCTAAATACCGAAGTACTGAATCACATGGTTAGTACCTATTATAGATTGTGAATAGATTTTATTTATACCTAAGATTTAGAAACTCAACCTTAGCGATGTCTGGGGCAACTGGCAAGCATTTTTTTACGTAACATAATATTGACCGTATTTATGAACAACAACATTGTCAGTTGTTGCATAGTTCATATTGATTATAATAATCTTGATATGAGTTGGGAAATTAATATGATGATAATCTGAAAAAGTGACCGCGAATTACGAGAGGTAGGATTACGAATAACTATAGATATTAAAATGTAGAATAATAGGTAAACAGCTTACGAATACAAAGTACCAAACCATAGTGTCTGTCTGTCTGTGTGTGTAAGTGTCTGTCTTTCTGTCCGTTTGTCTGCTGTGCTTTCATTCCGCGGCCCAATCTGTACAACCGATTTTCATGGTACAGTTTCATGATTAGGTAGGTATGCTCGTAGAAACGAAAATCTTTACTTACTTTAAGAAACAAAGACTAGATAAAAAGTCATTAATCAAAATCAATCGTTTCCACTTTTCCTTTTACCTAAGTACCAAAAAGAGTTTTAAAATGGTTATCAAACTTAAAACTAACCGAGGATGTGAATTTTACATCTTTTGGAGGACCCTCTATTTAATAATCAGTTAGAAATAATTTATTTTTGACGTATGCATCAGCCCTAATAGGAGTGTGGGCTTATTAAAAACGGACGTTTCCAAGTGGTCCTATTAATTTCTCCTACTAGTTACCATTTAAACCCCCTTCCTACTATGAGCACTCATTTGTCTGACTGTATCATAACCACCACTAGACAATTAAAAAAACTAAATACCTATGCCTCTCATCCGCTTTTGAAATCGTTACGAGATGTGGGGTCAATGTGTCAATCGCACGACGCACGTTGGCGCCCGTACCTATACTCAGCAAGCTACTCAGTCTCCATTTTTTGTTGAATGACTTCATTTTTAGGGTTCCGTACTAAAATAGTAAAAAAAAATGGTCTAACATCGTCCATCTATTCATCACAGCTGCTTCTTTCATGTCGCTTAATCCTATCGATTTGAGGAATAAGTAGTTTTAGGTAAAATGTATTAGGCTGTAGGCATTTTTAAACTACTTGCCCAACTTTATAGCAAGACATAGAATTTTAAAAGTGAAAGTTACTGAATGTCGTATTAAAAACCGGCCAAGTGCGAGTCGGACTCGCGCACCGAGGGTTCCGTACAAACCTGTAGTAAGTTTTAAATTATTAAAAAAAAAACTACTTACTAGATCTCGTTCAAACCAATTTTCGGTGGAAGTTTGCATGATAATGTAAATCATATATTTTTTTTAGTTTTATCATTCTCTTATTTTAGAAGTTACAGGGGGGGGGACACACATTTTACCACTTTGGAAGGGTCTCTCGTGCAAACTATTCAGTTTAGAAAAAAATGATATTAGAAACCTCAATATCATTTTTGAAGACCTATCCATAGATACCCCACAAGTATGGGTTTGATGAAAAAAAATTTTTTGAGTTTCAGTTCTAAGTATGGGGACCCCCAAAATTTATTGTTTTTTTTCTAGTTTTGTGTGAAAATCTTAATGCGGTTCACAGAATACATCTACTTACCAAGTTTCAACAGTATAGTTCTTATAGTTTCGGAAAAAAGTGGCTGTGACATACGGACGGACACACAGACAGACATGACGAATCTATAAGGGTTCCGTTTTTGCCAAATTTGGCTACGGAACCCTAAAAAGTAGGTTTACTAACTGACCAATTCAAGGGGTAACAAAAGGGTATATTATTATCAAAGCTTTAAAAGTAAATACCTACTTAAGTTTTTTTGAGTGATTGTTATCATTAAAAATTCTGCGCCTCTACCTTCAGGATTCATTTTAAAATATTAATTAACATTCTGTATGTTCTCCCATATCTCCAACTAGCTGATGCCCGCGACTATGTCCGCGTGAAATAAGTTTTTAAATTACCACGGGAACTCCTCAAATTTCCGGGATAAAAACTAGCCTATGTCACTCTCCAGGTTCTCAACTATACCCATGCAAAAAATCACGTCGATCCGTTGCTCTGTTGCGACGTGATTGAAGGACAAACCAACAAACCAACAAACAAACACACTTTCGCATTTATAATATTAAGTATGATGTTCGCATGAATGAAAAAAGTGAGAAACACGTTGATACTAAAACTAAGTTTATGTACCTATGTGAATATTGCAGGAAATATTACTGTTACTATCTAGCGCTAGAATTAAATTCTTAACGTGGTCTTAATAATATGACGTAACAATTAATTAATCTGTGCCCAAAAAAAAGGGATGCGGCATCGGATAAATTTTTCAGTAATTTTTGAAGGATCGGAAAACCTCGACTGGGTACATCCGACTCGCACTTGACTTCGTGAGGACTACAAATTATTTACCTACATTTAAACGGCAAAATGTAATCAATGAGTAAAACGAGACTTATTTATGAAACTGATGAATTTCCGATTTAATGATATTGTATCAATGACATATCAATGATAATTTTTTATTTTTTATTTTATGGAATGCGGTGTGAAGACTGAAGACCACATTCCACGACATTAAAAAACAAAAACTATTTTAATTACCATGTACATTTCGCTTCGTATCGACATTAGTTAAGAATGTACTTTTTATTTTATTTATTTTATTCATTATAGGCTTACGCTTGACCACATCACACCTGATGGGAAGTGATGATGCGGCCTAAGATGGGACGCGCTTGCCTATAAGATGCCAATTCACTCTTGATTTGAAAGATACCCGGATTGTAGTAGGCAATAATGTATAAATTTTATATTCAATGGAACGATTATTTGTTTATTAGTTAGGTAGGTACTAGATTTGGCCTGCGTCGTCCGCCGCGAAGACTCCTCGCAGATTTATCCTTCTTTACGAGATAGGTACAAACAGCCTACGTCAGTTTGACTAGCCATGTAAAATCTGAACCACCGATCTGAACCCATCATTTCGTTGTCACGTGGGCAACGAAACGATGAACGAAACGACGACGAAATAGGCACATAAAAGACCCACACACAGGTACACAAATTTTGCATCACTTTGAAACTTCTTTAGAATCGTTGTGATTTGAAAATTCGATGAAACGAAAAACTAAACGAAAAAGCGACACCAAAAAGAGACAAACATTTATAGGACTAGCCATTGGGGCTGTTTCTGTGTAACACAATCTCTAAACTAAACTAAAATGGCAGCTTTAAATCTAGTTCCGTCCCTTTCCGTAGGGAGTATTATGAAAGGGTTAGCAATATTTGTAATGCTCTAATTTTAGTTTAGTTTAGAGATTGTGTTATACAGAATCAGCCCCAATGACTATTACCAATAAATCGATGGGACTAGCTGATGCCCGCGATTTCGTCCACATGAATTAAGTATTTTCATTCCCGCGGGAACTCTTTAATTTTCCGAGATAAATGTCCTTCCCCGGGATACAACCTATCCCAGTACCAAATTTCATCAAAATCGGTTAAACAGATGAGCCGTGAAATTTGAAAGAGTAGCAGACAGACAGACAGACACTTATTATATTATGGATGGATTCTATTCCATTTAAAGACACATTTCACAATATTTTGATTGTAATTTCGATTTAAAGTTATTATTAATGTAAATAACTTCCTGTGCTCTGACTAATTAATTATTGTCTACAGCAAATTTTCATAATGTTTGTTAACTAAGTAATTCCACAATGATGACGAATCTTATAAAAAGCGAAATTGTATCCTACGAAATCTCCTACGCTTTCACTCTGCACTGAGGCTGGGGAAGATAAGATAAAATTGTTGTGCCCTCTTCTAGACTTTGTAAAATTAGTAATTCATTTGTCGGTAGCAGTATACGTTTTTATAATAAACTCCCAGAAGACATATTGGAGATGTCTCTCAACAAGTTCAAAGTTTTTGTAAAACGGAAACTAATTGAAAAGTCATATTATAGTGTAAAGGATTATTTGAATGATAGGCAACCATGGGTATGAATTGTTCCAGCGGCTAATTATGTTATATTAAAAATATAATTTAGTAATTTACTATATTTGTGAGATGGTGATAATAAAAAAATAAAAAAAAAACTCGGCTGAGTTTGTTGTGGGCTCTTCTCAGATCAGGGCGCGTTTGGAACCCTCGTAGCTTTAGTCTTAAGATACCGTTGTTAATTAACACCATCAATTCTTATTCTTTATAAACATGACGTTCAGAAGGTGTACTTTGTAGGTACCAATTTTGAATAAAGATGATTTGATTTGATTTGAAGGCTAAGTACTTTTTATCTCGGAAATTCAAAAAGTTCTCCCGGGATTTTACAAGAACCTAAGTCCACGCGAACAAAGTCGCGGGCTGCATCAAGGAATCCCAACAAATGAGTAGTAATATTTCAGATTAAGTAAGGCTTTCTTAATGAACTTTCATATTAAGAACTAGATGATGACCGCGACTTCGTCCGCGTGGATTAAGGTTTTTGATTACCGCGGGAGCTCTTGAGTTTTTCGGCATAAAAAGTAGCCAATGTTCTTCCCCGGGATACAAGTACAACCTATCCCTTTACCAAATTTCATCAAAATCGGTTGAAAAGATATTTTTTTTTTATTTCCGCGGGCATTTCGAATTTTCCGGGATGAAAAATAGCCTATGCCCTTCCACGGGATACAACCTAACCCTGTACCAAATTTCATCAAAATCGGTGAAGCAGATGGGCCGTGAAAGCGTTGCAGACAGACAGACACACTTTCGCATTTATAATATTACTATGGATGAGAAAGTGTGTAAGTCCGTCCGTCTGTATGTGTTACCTTTTCACGTTATCAATTTTAACTATTTTGACGAAGCTCTACGCTCTCTCCCTCTATTATCTAGGAACTCTACATATTTTTTATTTGATCATGTATAGGTACTTCGACATATATATTAATTAAATAAAAAAAATATTTAAAAAAAAACAATAATGTAAGGTGCAGCGGGGCAATCTCGACTGGTAAAACCTAAACCACAACTTTGAAGGTATAAAAATATTAGATGATATAGTTTTATTAAAAATGTAATGTATTGACGCTCCAGAGTCATTATCTGTGTATTATTTTTACAAACTCATATTGAAAAATATTCAATAGATAGGCTTAAAAATGTGTTTTTGTCAAAAAAGGCAAAAATAGTTGTAATTCCCCCTCCGTGGGGCAATTTCAACTATTAATTATAATTTCTCTTCTAGAGCTCTTAGCTTGATGTTAGTCAGTTGCAGAGTTTTTTATAGGGATGGTAATCTAAATTGAATCTTGTCATTTATGCAGCTAGGCTCATTTTTGAATAAAAACACGTTGAAGGTTTAGTCGGGGTAATTTCGACTGCTCGCCATAGTTAATAGTGATGGGAACGTAATAAAAAATAAGTCGATAGATACACCAATAAATAATTTTGGTCTGCTATCTACTAAAGGTACTATATCTACTCACTAATCATAAATCAAAACTTTATTTTAAGAAAGGAATATGTATTTAAAATAGAACCAGAGCACTGCCATTGTGTATGACTTGTCCGTTTTTTTTCTATAGTGGCGAACCATCTGCAATAAATTAATAAAGTAGTAAGAAATTGAAAAATCCCTCGAAATTCATCGATTTGAATCGTGTTGCGATCCTGTGAATAGAAAGATTACAATAATATAGCTACAAGTTAAATATTTGTAACGTATTAACATCGACAAAACATATCGAAGCATGCACATCACTAGTGTTTGTTCATTTCCATATAAAATCTGGTGGGGCAATTTCAACTGCAAAATAGTTGAAATTAGCCGCAATTACAATCCAGGTGGTGTTATTCAAACTCACACCAAAATGCTGTTAAAACGCAAGTTACAACAGAAAAAAATAGCTAAAAACATGAAATAGGCTTTAATTAAAGGTCTTACCTTTGAAAATCTTCGAAAAACACATTAATTACCACTTTTTTTCGCAAAAATATGAGACACTAATTAGCACGTGCAAACAAGAAAAAGAGAAGAAAACAAAATGGCCGTGTCGATCAAACAGTATTGGGTCTAGCAGTGCCATCTATGTAGAAATTATGAAATTGCTTTTGAGCTATCCGGTCATAGATGGCACTTATTCAAATAAAGTAAAATGTAGAAGTTATTAAGATTAGTTGAAATTTCCCGCTGTCGAGATTGCCCCGCTGCACCTTATAGGAAAGTACTATTTTATGCAGGTACCTAAACGTTCAAAAATGGTTTTAAATCGAGTCTTCCGGGGATCCAAGAGCTGGCAGCTACCTTGTACAAAGAATATAAGATTGGCCATGCAAAGGGGCAATGCTAGGTCAGCATCTAGGCATATACTATGCCTAGATGCGGTGGAAATGATGAGGTTAAATCTATTCCAGACTTTAGTTTTAATTTAGATTTCAGTTTCATTTAATAAGTAATTCAATTTGGTATACAGTGATACCTAGGTACTTACTACTTTAGGAATTTATTTATAACTAGCTGGTGCCCGCGACTTCGTCCGCGTGGTTTAAATTTTTTGGATTCCCGCGGGAACTCCTTAATTTTCCGGGATAAAAGTAGCCTATGTCACTGTCTACTCTCCGTCCTCAACTTTACCCAACTATACCAAAAATCACGTCGATCCGTTGCTCCGTTGCGGCGTGATTGAAGGACAAACCAACAAACCAATAAATCAACAAACAAACACACTTTCGCATTTATAATATTACAAAACCTAGTAAGTATGATTTGTTCTTGTTTAGGTAGGGTTTTTTTATAATACAACGGAATAACTTTTGGTTTAATATTCCATGCAGTTGATTGTTTTATATCTAAGACAAACTTATTAGTACTTTCCCTGATATATTTTAATTTTGAACCATGCGGTGCCATGTGATTTGATGTAAGTACTTACGATCTAACTCACGTATTGTACCTTTTATACATGCATACCCAAATACGTGTATTATATTTATTGCTAATACTTATTCATCATTTTAAATATTAAAATTAAAAGAATATTATCGTTTGTAAGCACAGCTTTTGATCAAATTAATTTTGTCATATAGATACTTAGTTATGCTAGAAAACTCACCGAATCACTTTCAATCAAATCAATGCAAACGGATGTCGCTAAGTCTTTCCTCTGTATCAAAGACGCCGGTATCTCTTTTAGTAATTCTTCAGCGTTCGACACGCTTACTCTACATATCGTAAGAAATAATAGAATAGCTTCTTTTATCATTTTCACCTAACAACTATTTCACGACTTTTCTTATAACTTAATATTGTGATCTCATTCAATTCTTAATGTCACAGGGTGTATTTTTATTTGTCCTAAGCATTACTGTTAAATTCTTATATAGTTTTAAAATAATATTGTATAATAAACATGTAAACTCGTGAAAATTTTCAGTTGCGCTCGGAAAACTTTTAAACACGTGATATAAACTAGTAGCGAACGCTCTGATTGGCTACACAATTTGCACTGAACTTACGGCCGGACGCGTTCCACCACTCGATTTTTTAAAACATTAATCGCTACTTGTAGTACGCAATATTAACCCAAAAAAAAATACGTCGTGCTAATCACATTTGTTTACGATTATTCAACAACATATGGAGTTACATTTCACGTGAATTGTGATTCATTAAAAAAAATGCTTTGGCGTGCGTAATTTAATTTTAGACGTAAGCAAAATCGATCATTAAGAACCTTTAAAAAGCATTTGTGAATTCTCTGGAGTTACTTTAAAAGAGCATTAATGATAACAATAGATTACAAAAGTAATACCTGCAGCTTATTATCCCATTTAGTTAGGATGACGTAAAGAAAATAAAGAATGTTGGTATGTATTTAACCATAGAAATCGGGAGCACATAGGTAGGTACTTAATTAAATTATATTACAATAACATTTTTATTAAAATAACATTTATATTTTTTTTGTATTCAAATTATCATGAAAACGTTTTAAAAAGAAAGAGAAATGCACAAAGGTTTCAGACTCAACTGAAAAGTTTTCCATCGTTTTCCCTACTAAATGTACACTCGGCTCGCGAGTCCTGTAGTAGGTAAATTACCGCGTGTAGGCTTGGTGGGCGAGGCAGTTAGTTTTAGGGCCAGTTGATTATTTTTTTTATCCACTAGGTACAAGTTAGCCCTTGACTGCGATCTCAACTGATGGTATAAGTAAGTGATAATGCAGTCTAAGATGGTAGCGGGCTAACTTGTTAGGGACATGGCCGTTAAACCCATATTATTCGGTTTCTAACTTTCTACACGGCATCGTACCTGAACGCTAAATCGCTTGGCGGTACGTCTTTGCCGGTAGGGTGGGTGGTGGGTTAGGAACTTTAACATCTGTTAATTTACTAGTTTTACTCTATGATAAAAATAGTGAATCAACGCTTTCTTTGACTAGCGTTCTTAAGGATTACGTCATGTCTGTTAAATTATGGTGATGCAACCCTAGTGCAACGCAGCCTTTGTCTGCAGGACACTCTAGATACACTACAGGATTGTTAAATCCTTGGATGCCTTGGATCTTCTAGAATCTAGGACAATTATTACCCAAAAACTTTCACTAATGGATTGAGCCAGATTGAGATAATAGAGAGTGGACTGAAACATAATTATTTTTGACCGAGCGAAGCGAAGATTCTACTTGAGTGAATTTGCACTTGTCCGTCCGTCCGTCCGTCCGACTGTCAGAGCCTTATAACTTCTGAATTACACAACGTAATTACTTAAAATTTAAATATAATATACTAGCTGATGCCCGCGACTTCGTCCGCGTGGATTGAGGTTTTTCGATTCCCGCGGGAACTCTTTAATTTTCCGGGATAAACAGTAGCCTATGTGCTATTCCAGATTATAATCTATCGCTGTGCTAAATTTCATCCAGATCCCTTCAGCCGTTGGAGCGTGATTGAGTAACAAACATCCATACATCCATCCAAACTTTCGCATTTATAATATTTATTTGATGTAAACCGATGGCCTCACGCCGAATATGGCTTAAAAAGTTATAAAAATCTTTTCGTACCACTTGCTCAAAAAAGTGACATTCTATGCCACAAAAAGCGAACATAACAATAGTCATTTTTAATCTGTTAAAAACAGGGAAAGAAAGTTGTACTGAATTTCATTCATCCTCTAGGGGGAGAATGTGATTTAAATTTGGAATGTACGGTCTACTTACCGAAATTTATACTGAACTACATCTGTGTTTACACCATTGAGTTTGTATATAAGACCCATATTACACTATACTATACATAGGATCCTATGTCGCACCATAGATCATCATTCTAGAAATATAGTATAGCATATTTCTAGAATGATGATCTATGGTGCGACATAGGATCCTATATATAGTAGGTATAGTGTAATATGGGCCTAAAGCATTATACATCTTTTTGAAAAAGGAATACGCATTTATTATGCAGTTATGATTATTAAATAAAATGACGAAAACCGACGAGGCCGTATGAGCTCGATGCCTTTGCTTTTCCGATAAAAAAATATTAGTCTAGGAATTTGCCGCGTTTTTGTTTTCTTCAAATACATAAACGTTAAGTTTATTTTAATTTATTTTTATAAATAAGTTCATGTTCTAAAAATACGTTACGATGTTAAATCAAAGCGACAGTGACAGTGAATTGTGACGTATCACGTATACTATCTACAATGAAACGCAAGTTCCTCAGACGCAAGAACAGAGTAATACTCAAATCAACTCATCAACAATAAATGTACCAAACAAAAATGTAACTCTCTCTATCAATAATTGGACCAATGTTTCGAATGTTAACTTTTACTTTTGTCATTATTTTTAATAAATGCTTATCTCATAATATTATTGTGTTAATTTTTTCGCAAATGGTACGAAAAGTAGAGTATTTTCCTCGGTGATAAAGCTGTCTTAGTCTTGGGTGAACTTAAATCCCTCGCTACACTCAGGACTCGTCTTAAATCCCTCGCTTCGCTCGTGATTTAAGTTTTTAACACCCTCGCTACGCTCGGGAGTAAACCTCGAGTCCTTCGTTACGCTCGCGATTTAAATCGTCACCCGCGACAGAAGACACTGCTTTATCCCCTTGGTTAATAATCTACTATTATTTCAGGGGGGATCTCACAGAAGCGAATGCGAAGTAAAATATTTTTTATAGCGTTACATAGGGTTGCAGTATATCATTTTAAATATAATTAAGTAGGAATAGAGTCCAAAATTTTTTTTTTTTAAATTTTCCCCTAAAATTGACGAAATGGGGGGCTTTCAAAGTGGAGATTTTCTAACGCCCAAAGTTGACCTCAGAACTCTCTCAATTTTCTGAAAGGTTGAGCCTGAAACTTGATTAATTATTTGAATTATACCTATCCTGTACTTGAACAACAAATACTAAAATTAGATAAATATTATAAGGAAACGAAATTATTTAATTTTTAATGAGCTTTAGTATTTTTAACAGAACTTCACAATGATGTCAATAGATGGCGCTCTGTAAAAGTTTATGGATACCGCGAGGTCTCAGTTCGGGGCGAACCACTAGATAAGTAATCTATACTATAATATTACCTATAAAGAGATAAAGTTTGTGAGGTTGTAGGGGGTACCTAATCCCTGGATCTACTGAACCGATTTTGAAAATTCTGATACCAATAGAAAGCCACATTATTTGTGAGTGTCATATGCCACATTATTTGTGAATGTCATATGTCATACTAGCTGATGCCCGCGACTTCGTCCGCGTGGATTGAGGTTTTTCGGTTCCCGCGGGAACTCTTTAATTTTCCGGGATAAAAAGTAGCCTATGTGCTATTCCAGACTATAATCTCTCTGTGCCAAATTTCATCCAGATCCGTTCAGCCGTTGGATCGTGATTGAGAAACAAACATCCATACATCCATACATCCACACATCCATACATCCATACATCCATCCAAACTTTCGCATTTATAATATTTATTTGATTAACCCGAAAAATTAGGGAGTTCACGTGGGAATTTAAAAAGCTTATTTCACGCGGACGAAGTCGCGGGCATCTGCTATCTATCTATAAACTAATTTCAAGCGGATGACAAAGGATATACGAGTAGGTACATCTGAGTGAGAGTTATTTTAAAACGAGAGGCTGCACCTCGGTTTTATTCACCAAGGAATCAGTCTAATTCAGTGGTTTCATTCCACGCTGCAGGTGAGAATTTGGCGCCTTTGTGGGCAGGTACCTATATTTTGAAAAAACAGACTGACCTACTTACGCACTGTTCTACTTTTTTAATACATTCAAACGGTAAACAAAAGGTAAATAAGAAACTTTATGCCATAACACGGTTTTAAAACGGTTATCCTACTTTATATTTAAACTTTTTTCCTCAATTTGTCACTTGCTTGTAGGTATCATTTGTATTTCAGAGTGGAGTTTAGAGAGTTTGGGGTTCTTCTAACAAACTAAAATAATAAATGTTGGGTTTTGGCAACATTTTTTTTCATAAGGCTGGTACCGATTAGCCTACAATCACTTTCGTCGCTTTTTTCGGCAGCTGAGCGTCGTGATTCACGATTTTCGCCGGATAGTCGTAGAGTGGTCGGAGACCGGAGTCCTGTGTCGGAGTCGGAGAGCTACTGGCCCCGAGGCTACACCTCCTTGTCAAGAAATGACAAGGAGCCCGCATTTTTCTGCCTGGCTCGAAATTTAAAGCTTTAGGCCTAGACAGACTTGGCATTTCGACCTAACGGACGTTTGAAGGTGTATCATTTCCGGTAAGGTTTAGTCCCACAAACTTATCTGGCCCGGTGGCCAAAATTGGAACTAAGTTTTATGCCTGTTTAGTTTCTTTTTCCTCAGATTAAGTTGTAGGCATATCCGTACTAATTCCATACTAATACTAGTGGTTCGCCCCGAACTGAGACCTCGCGGTATCCATAAACTTGTACAGAGCGCCATCTATTGACATAATTGTGAAGTTCTGTTAATAATACTGAAGCACATTAAAAATTAAATAATTTCGTTCCCTTATAATATTTATCTAATTTTAGTATTTGTTGTTCCAGTACAGGATATAATTCAAATAATTGATCAAGTTTCAGGCTTGAGAGTTCAGAAAATTGAGAGTTCTGAGGTCAACTTTGGACGTTAGAAAATCGCCACTTTAAGCCCCCCATTTCGTCAATTTTAGGGGAAAAATTAAAAAATATATATTTTTGGACTCTATTCCTAATTATCTTTAAAATGATATACCGCAACCCTATGTAACGCTATAAAAAATATTTTACTTCGCATTCGCTCCCCCCCCTCAGAACCCCCTGAAATAAAGATTTTTATAACTTTTTAAGCCATATTCGGCGGGAGGCCATCGGTTTGCATATTATATTTAAATTTGGAGTAATTACGTTCAGCAATTCAGAAGTTATAAGGCTCTGACAGACGGACGGACGGATGGACGGACGGACGGACGGAAAAATGCCAATTCACCCAAGTAGACTCAAGAGACCTTCGCTTCGCTCGGTCAATTATAAATGCGAAAGGGTGTCTGTCTGTCTATCTGTCTGTCTGTCTGAGGTGGTCACCCTATTTTGCCATGGGCGCCCTAACAAAACTTTTAAAATAAATATTACAACACTCATAAAATTTCGTCAGGATTTAAAGCGATGCTTTTAATTTTTTTACTAGAAATACGAGAGCTTAAGAAATTCGTAAAAGATAAGCTAAGGGTAAAATTCTTCGAAAGTAAGGCAATAAACTATAGAATTTCACGCAGCGGAACTCGTAAAGCTTTCTAAATTATTACGTTAAAACAAAGCTCTACAATCTGACAAGCACTTTGAAATGCGATCATAAAGTCGAGACCTTTTTCTACACCAAATCACCAAAGTGTCGAGAAACAATGATAGCAGATGTTAAAGTACCAAAACAAAAAAAATCACGTCTTGAGAAAAATATTAAGATGCAACGCAAAACTGTGGGAAAGAGGTGTGGCAGTTTTATTTTGATGCCTGATTGGACAAACCCGAATAAGGTCTATTTTAGGGCCAATGAATTACGTCGAATGGTTTACTTGGGCGTGCAATTTAAATTTCAGAGTTATGGCGGGGAGAGGGGGACCCGAGCGCAACGGAGCAGAGAGACGGGCAGTCAAGCACAAACTTCCAAACGCGGAGGTCAATCGCGGATTAAATCGCGGACATCCAATCGCAGGGGTTTCAATCACGCGCAGTCTTCATTAAATATCCAATAATTCCTCGATTCGGGCTTTCGAGAAGTCGTTTAATATAAGTATTTTCCGGGTCTGTTACTAAAAATTGTACTAAAGAGTGAATGCGTATATGTAATTTGTAGAGTCAAATGAACTGTCTCCGATTAAATACCATTCTAAGAAATAAAGTGTACAGTGAGGAGAGTCTTCGATAAATTTGGTAACGTACTCTATTTGATTTAATTATATTTAGAACAATTTCACAGTCCTACATAATATCATACAGATAAATCTAGGATATAAATTGGCTAAAACGAGATAAGGTGTATCCAGACACAGCATTAGATACCTTTTATTATATGAATGGAGTTGAAAGGGGAGACCCCAGGACAAGTACGAAGTGGGTATACACGAATCTCTTCATTATATCAATTACCATATGTCCGTTTCTCCAGACATATAGACTCATTTGTAAGTTCCGTAAATACTGGAATCGTAGTCACAACCCAGAGGCGACTAGAGCCACGAGTGCCAGATACAACCATACTTCGATCCTATCTCAAATAAAATTTGTTTAATGAAGTAATAGATATCGTATGACTGTGAAATCGTTTCGATCCACTCACTTGTATAACTTAACCTGATAACGAGTGTGTGTCTTTTCCTTATAACGTGTGTCTTATCCTATGTTTTTTGTATTTCATCACCGTTATAAATATGAAAATAATAATAACATAAAACATGTGTGTTAATCATTAAGAACTATCTAGAATAGACAGCCGACGGGTTTTTTAGCTTGGATATACCGTTTTTCCCGTCGTTAGCATGGCTTTAGGAACGGGATATCCAGCTGGGCTTCTAAATGTCATCCCATTAGAAGCTCAGTTTAATTAATCGAACAGTTTCTTTTTTTAATTTCACTCTATCTGTCGGAGTAATAGAATTAATGGTTTACTTGAATAAAAGAATTACTTTGAACCATAACTATACTCTTTCATTCCTATCATTAAATATATTTCCTAGAGCTTTTAATAATGGAGATACGAGTTAAATTGCACCTCATCAGTCTTAATACAACCTCACAATGTCTATTGTTTCAAGATAACTATTGTGTTATTTCAACTTGAAATCCTCCGCTATTAAACCCTCTCATATCACCTTATTTAGATCACGATTCTCTCATCAAAAGATAAAATAGGCAGGTTATTTATTACAGCATTAATTCATATTAATAGCACAAGTTTGATAGTAAATTTAGGTAATAATAGTTTTACTGGAGCACCTAGGTTCTTTCGATTAGAGCCTAGAATATAGAAAAGTCAAATGCATTGCAGTCTAAATAGAATTGACTTAAGGTTGATTAGTTAATGAACCGATTAGAGCCAGAATATAGAGAAGTCAAATGCACCGCAATCTAAATAGATTTGACTTAAGGTTGACTAGCTAATGAATTGATTAGAATAAAATTATATCAATACAGTTTTGAATTAAGTGAGTAAGATCACAAACTATCGCCATACTTCTATTGTATTGTTCGAGCCGACGGAGCCTAACAAAGGCCTTTGCAGAACGGGAGACCGCCGAGACGCAGGTAGGCAATTATGTGTCCTTTATTTTACGTAGGAAATAGATTTGAGTCTTAAGGAGCAATGAAGTATATTGTTGGAAAATGAGACAACAAAGGTTGATTGGGAATTAAGATTTTTTAGAGCTCATAGCTTATAAGCTAGACTAAGCTCCTTGAATGGTACACGGTTGCCTGGTGGCGTATCGGCGGCAATGACTCAGCACACCTATACACGCCATGTCTTTGCAAATCAACCCCCGACCTTTGATTTGGCCAAATCAAATACCTAACAAATTTAAACAAATATAATTATAAATCCATGGTTACGGGGCGAGCTTCGGCTCAATTAAAGTACCAGCCATTTAATGCCATTTGGTGATCGGGAATAATATCGCTTCTCAGCGCAAAAGGGGGTTGAAAAGCAGCCCCAATAACAATGCTAAAAGGCTGGAATACCAGCGTAGGGAGTCCCCGTGCTTAATGAGACATTGGTCGGTTACGATGACCTTAAAAGAGGTAAATACATGCATCAACTGACCTTTCACTCTAGCCAGAACGTTAAGTTTAATCCTTCATTCTATCTAGCTTTCCTCCTTGGAACCTTACCGAGAGAGTGAATAAGTAAATAACGTAACTTATTGATGTAAAACTCACAAGTAAAACCGCGGAAATCTGGTAGATTGATTGAGATGTCTGCATGTCCACCCAACGAAATGTACCAGCCATTTACTTGGCAACTCATATGATAACAGATGTCTCCGGATGCCTAAGTGTCTCTATTTCCGACTCTATATTTCCTAAAAATTCCTTCAATATATTTAAATACGAATCACGAGCTAAGACGATCACGTACGGTGCCACCACAGAATTTTGGTGCCGTGACCAGGATATAATCCTGGATCACTACGAGAAGCTTGTTTAGTACCATAGGACTAGGATATAATCCCGAAAAATTTTGAGAACCTGGGAATTTTGATGCCGGAGTGACCAGAGGTCTATGTACGTATTCGAAAATAACGATATGACTAGATCTATATTAACAAAAAAAAAAATTATAACACAACGTAGGAATAGTAATTAAGTATATGTGAAGGAATCGTGATTAGGTATATGAGACGGAGTTTAACAAAAAAAAAAAAATATATATTTATATAATAATAAATAATAAAACAGGATAAAGAAAAGGTTAAGACACACACTGTGCATGTTATTATTATGTTGTACATTTATTTTATGTATAGGAGAAGCCGAGCAGAAATAAGCAGTATGTTTTATAAATGTACAATTTACAGGGATCCCAAGGAGGAGTTTTGCAGAGAACGAGATATCACTGTGCTTATTTCTTGAAAATATTTACCCTAAATCCTAAAATTTTATATAATCGGAGCGCATTTCCAAGTATAGATAACATCTGCTATCATTATTGCATTGTTTCATAAAATTTTCTCGACGTTTTACGAAGGTGTAATAAATAAGTAAATTAGCGTTTTAGCGTAATTTGGGCGGTGAATAGTTAAACGACGATAAGGAGATTTAGATAAGATGCCGACGGGTAAAAAGGGACGTAAGACAAAGCAGGTAGTAGCGGACCGGTCGGGCGTTAGCGTAGTAGAAGCGAGTGAGCAAACGGGAACCTTAAGTAACCCGGCGTTAGAGTTGATTTTACAAAAAATCAGCGAATTCGAGGGGAAGTTACAGCAATTAAGTTCGAAAGTGAACCCAGTACCGAACGAAAGCGCGAGTGTTAAGTCACACGAGTCAGTTGAGTTAGTGAGTAATGAAAGTAACAGTGGTAGGCAGGAGGCTAGTCTTGTATCCACGAGTCCTAGTGTAGCATCTTCCGAGACTCGGAACATTTATGTGGTGCAGCCATCGGTTAGCAAACCAAATTTTGATGGAAAACCATTCACAAACCCTATTTCATTTTTAAAACTGTTAAAGAAGTATATTAGGGCAGTAAATGGGTTTGATCGCGAGATTGACATAGCACTAGGGTGCATTACGGGACATGCTCGTCAGGTTATGGAGTTGTATTCGAAAGATTGGACTACTTTCGCCGATTTTGAAGTCGATTTTAGGCGCACTTATTGGACTGAACAGATCCAGGAGTCTGTGCGATATAGATTGATTAATGCGGTATATACGAACAATTCGGGAATGACTATGTCTGAACATTTTGCCGAACAGGTAGAATCAATGCAATCGTTAACTATTGCGTTCAAAAAACGTGAGTTAGTAAATGCCATTATGCGGCACTATGCGATTGATATACAACGATTATGGTAAACCATACTACTACATACATATACTAGTAAACTAGAACCGAGGAAGTTAGTATCATGAGCGGAGCGAAGTTTCTAAGAAGTATAGAGCAAAATGTTGTAGAGAAACCGCGGGAAGTTGCGAGAGTTGTCTCTGGTAATAGTTTAGAGGAAGGCGGTATAACGGGTCGCCATTGGCACGCCCTATTGTCGTAACAATTTCAACAAATAGGTGGAGTACTAGAGGAAATACGACCAGAGCACGAGGCTAATCGTCAGAGTAGTTCAGGTTATAGGGCAAACTTTAACGGGCCTGCATTGTCTGAAATTGAACGAGTCAGACCAGCTATTACTTTTTACTTTTTTAGCTAGAAGGAGGGCGAAGGCTCTACTTTGTCGAAAAATGTGGGGGAGGGACCTACAAAAAAAAAAAAAAAAAAACTAGGTTTCCCCACACAAACGAGGTACATTCATTTAGAGTTGTTATAACGGGGAATATAGAGACCTCGGGGCGTGAAAGAACAAACGTGGCTTATAATATCCTAACTAACAATGGATGGAAACCGGGACAGAGTCTGGGCATCGGCGAAAAAGGTCTTAAGCGATTGATAAGAGGTGGCCGAAATAGCGACGAAGATAGCTGTCAGACGAAAATCAGTGATATAGGAATCTTATTGGAGAACCAGTTTAGCAACGTAGTGGAATGTAATGAGATGGAAATTGAGTGTGAATCTTGTACGAAGAGAGGTTAAGCGTATATACGATGGTTCATGAACTTGATGGGTCGATTGACGTAGGTATTGATTATTCTTTACCTAAGTTACCTGAAGTATGTGTATGGTTGTACGGGAGAAGTATGAATGCAATTATCGATACGGGAAGTCAGATTAGCGAATTAGGGTTGACCAGCAGGTACGAGCACGTTATTGAGTTAGTTGACGAAACTCCTTTCGTAAAACATAGCTATCTGGTACTTTTGGCATATAGGGAACAGGTCAAGATGGAATTAGAGGAATTAAAAAGGTTAGGCGTAATCAGACAGGAGGTAACTCCGTATTGTAGCCCGCTCACATTTACTAAGAAACGAGATGGGTCAATAAGACTCTTATTAGACGCGCGCGAACTTAATAAGAAAATGATAGAAGACGCGGGTTCGTCTCCGCTCACGTCTGAAATTTTACAATCCTTTCATGGAGTGAATTATATCAGTTTAATTGATTTGAATAATGCATATTTTCAAATACCTTTGCATCGGGATTCTAGGAAGTATACAGGGTTCTCTTTTATGGGAAGAACCTATACTTACCGCGTATTGCCTCAAGGTTTAAAGACATCTGTGGCAGGTTTCTCTAGAGCAATGGATTCAATATTAAAAGAAGTACGCGAATTTTGCGTGAACTATTTAGATGACATTGTCATATTTACCACAGGGGACATAAGGTTGCATTTGGAACACTTAGACCGAGTACTAGACAGGCTAGAAGCAGCAGGCTTAACTGGTAGGCTAGGAAAGTGTCGGGTTTTATGCGTAGAGGTGAAGCTGTTAGGACATATAGTAAATACGAATGGTGTGAGTATGGATTTGGGACGAGTAGAGACTATATAAGACTTCCCCATACCTCGAACAATAAAACAATTACGAGGACTTTTGGGATTAATAAATTATTTCCGAAGGTTTATCTCGAAGTATAGCGAAGAGGTTAGGCCGCTCTGCAATCTATTATAACAAAATACCAAATGGTCATAGACGCAGGTAGTAAACGATTGTTTTGAGAGGGTCAAGAAATTGTTTCTAGATACAATACTTCTTGTACATCCTAACCCGAAGGAGACTTATTACCTGAAAACCGATAGCAGCAATTTAGGAATTTCGGGGTATGTTTATCAACTGAATGATGTAGGTGAAGGACGGATAATAGGATTTTGTAGTAAAGCGTTGACGGAGACGGAGACGTATGAAATTAGCGGGCACATCTGAATCAAGGCATTATGTACTTAAGGAGGGAATCCTTTATAGATCAGATATAAATAGGTATACTTTGAGATTATATGTCCCCGAGGACTTACAAAGAGATTTGATTGTTAGTATACATGAAGAAATAGGTCATTTCGGACGTTATAAGGTTTATGCTATGATGAAACGTCGTTACTATTTCTCGAATATGTCTCGCATGATAAATCGTATTGTAAGAGCTTGCGAGATATGTCAAAAATCAAAGCACGCGTTAGAAACACATACACGGGGCAAATTAAAATTGTGATAGTGAAGAAAATAAGAGAACGGGACTTTTGCGATATTTATGTACCTTTACCTGCGGGACGATTTGGATACAGATATATATTTGTGATACAGGACGCTTACAGTAAGCTAATCAGGTTATATCCACTACGCGAAGCAAGTGGAAAAGCCTCGTTAACATGTATAAAAAAGTTTCATAGTCAAATTGTAGTTAAGACCTTATGTTCGGATAGAGGTGCGAACTTCACGTCAAAGATTTTCGAGTCGGGTGTACATCGATTAGGTATCGAGTTGACACACACATCTGTTAGGAATCCGCGACCAAATTCAACAGAGAGAGTTAATAAGGAATTAGGGAGGTTATTCAGAACATATTGCGACAAATCTCATCGATCTTGGGTGGATTTATTACCGGACATAGAGGATTGTTACAATCAGGTAGTACATACTACGACAGGCTATACTCCAAATGAGATAGTATGTGGAAAGCGGACCTTGCTATCGACTGATTTCGACAAGAGCGTAGTGAACGGAAACGGTTTACAACAGGAGACGTTAGATCAAATTAGACAGCGGGCACAGCAAAACATAATTAAGGCAGCGGAAAGTAGAGAGTCTTATTATAATAAGAATCATAAGTTAGTGCAGTTCGAGATAGGAAATTTAGTAAAGCTCAAGACTTTTTCGAAATCAGATGCCGACAAGAAGTTAACAAGGAAATTCATGCGTTTATATGAGGGACCTTACGTAATAGGAGCGGTTCCGTATAATAACGTATATACATTGATTGACGCTCGTACTAACAAAGCTAAGGGTAATTACAATGCGATCCATCTGTTTCGTTATTATGGAGATATTTAAGAGAGTAGGTTTCCACTAGGGATTAGTGTAAACAAAGGGAAATGAATGAAGTTACCGATATCTTCATGAACAATAGAGAGGTCAGTTTAAACGAGTAAAGAGGAATTTGAGTTAAATAGGTTATTACGATGTTTGGAATATAATAGATGAGCGGGAAGGACTTAGAGCTAGCAGTAAAGTACAGAGGGGAAATAGATTTTCAAAACGACTAGTAAAAATATGTAGATATTTATGGGACTAGGTGTATTAAAAATCTATTTGGGGGAGTGTGAGGTGGTCACCCTATTTTGCCATGGGCGCCCTAACAAAACTTTTAAAATAAATATTACAACACTCATAAAATTTCGTCAGGATTTAAAGCGATGCTTTTAATTTTTTTACTAGAAATACGAGAGCTTAAGAAATTCGTAAAAGATAAGCTAAGGGTAAAATTCTTCGAAAGTAAGGCAATAAACTATAGAATTTCACGCAGCGGAACTCGTAAAGCTTTCTAAATTATTACGTTAAAACAAAGCTCTACAATCTGACAAGCACTTTGAAATGCGATCATAAAGTCGAGACCTTTTTCTACACCAAATCACCAAAGTGTCGAGAAACAATGATAGCAGATGTTAAAGTACCAAAACAAAAAAAATCACGTCTTGAGAAAAATATTAAGATGCAACGCAAAACTGTGGGAAAGAGGTGTGGGAGTTTTATTTTGATGCCTGATTGGACAAACCCGAATAAGGTCTATTTTAGGGCCAATGAATTACGTCGAATGGTTTACTTGGGCGTGCAATTTAAATTTCAGAGTTATGGCGGGGAGAGGGGGACCCGAGCGCAACGGAGCAGAGAGACGGGCAGTCAAGCACAAACTTCCAAACGCGGAGGTCAATCGCGGATTAAATCGCGGACATCCAATCGCAGGGGTTTCAATCACGCGCAGTCTTCATTAAATATCCAATAATTCCTCGATTCGGGCTTTCGAGAAGTCGTTTAATATAAGTATTTTCCGGGTCTGTTACTAAAAATTGTACTAAAGAGTGAATGCGTATATGTAATTTGTAGAGTCAAATGAACTGTCTCCGATTAAATACCATTCTAAGAAATAAAGTGTACAGTGAGGAGAGTCTTCGATAAATTTGGTAACGTACTCTATTTGATTTAATTATATTTAGAACAATTTCACAGTCCTACATAATATCATACAGATAAATCTAGGATATAAATTGGCTAAAACGAGATAAGGTGTATCCAGACACAGCATTAGATACCTTTTATTATATGAATGGAGTTGAAAGGGGAGACCCCAGGACAAGTACGAAGTGGGTATACACGAATCTCTTCATTATATCAATTACCATATGTCCGTTTCTCCAGACATATAGACTCATTTGTAAGTTCCGTAAATACTGGAATCGTAGTCACAACCCAGAGGCGACTAGAGCCACGAGTGCCAGATACAACCATACTTCGATCCTATCTCAAATAAAATTTGTTTAATGAAGTAATAGATATCGTATGACTGTGAAATCGTTTCGATCCACTCACTTGTATAACTTAACCTGATAACGAGTGTGTGTCTTTTCCTTATAACGTGTGTCTTATCCTATGTTTTTTGTATTTCATCACCGTTATAAATATGAAAATAATAATAACATAAAACATGTGTGTTAATCATTAAGAACTATCTAGAATAGACAGCCGACGGGTTTTTTAGCTTGGATATACCGTTTTTCCCGTCGTTAGCATGGCTTTAGGAACGGGATATCCAGCTGGGCTTCTAAATGTCATCCCATTAGAAGCTCAGTTTAATTAATCGAACAGTTTCTTTTTTTAATTTCACTCTATCTGTCGGAGTAATAGAATTAATGGTTTACTTGAATAAAAGAATTACTTTGAACCATAACTATACTCTTTCATTCCTATCATTAAATATATTTCCTAGAGCTTTTAATAATGGAGATACGAGTTAAATTGCACCTCATCAGTCTTAATACAACCTCACAATGTCTATTGTTTCAAGATAACTATTGTGTTATTTCAACTTGAAATCCTCCGCTATTAAACCCTCTCATATCACCTTATTTAGATCACGATTCTCTCATCAAAAGATAAAATAGGCAGGTTATTTATTACAGCATTAATTCATATTAATAGCACAAGTTTGATAGTAAATTTAGGTAATAATAGTTTTACTGGAGCACCTAGGTTCTTTCGATTAGAGCCTAGAATATAGAAAAGTCAAATGCATTGCAGTCTAAATAGAATTGACTTAAGGTTGATTAGTTAATGAACCGATTAGAGCCAGAATATAGAGAAGTCAAATGCACCGCAATCTAAATAGATTTGACTTAAGGTTGACTAGCTAATGAATTGATTAGAATAAAATTATATCAATACAGTTTTGAATTAAGTGAGTAAGATCACAAACTATCGCCATACTTCTATTGTATTGTTCGAGCCGACGGAGCCTAACAAAGGCCTTTGCAGAACGGGAGACCGCCGAGACGCAGGTAGGCAATTATGTGTCCTTTATTTTACGTAGGAAATAGATTTGAGTCTTAAGGAGCAATGAAGTATATTGTTGGAAAATGAGACAACAAAGGTTGATTGGGAATTAAGATTTTTTAGAGCTCATAGCTTATAAGCTAGACTAAGCTCCTTGAATGGTACACGGTTGCCTGGTGGCGTATCGGCGGCAATGACTCAGCACACCTATACACGCCATGTCTTTGCAAATCAACCCCCGACCTTTGATTTGGCCAAATCAAATACCTAACAAATTTAAACAAATATAATTATAAATCCATGGTTACGGGGCGAGCTTCGGCTCAATTAAAGTACCAGCCATTTAATGCCATTTGGTGATCGGGAATAATATCGCTTCTCAGCGCAAAAGGGGGTTGAAAAGCAGCCCCAATAACAATGCTAAAAGGCTGGAATACCAGCGTAGGGAGTCCCCGTGCTTAATGAGACATTGGTCGGTTACGATGACCTTAAAAGAGGTAAATACATGCATCAACTGACCTTTCACTCTAGCCAGAACGTTAAGTTTAATCCTTCATTCTATCTAGCTTTCCTCCTTGGAACCTTACCGAGAGAGTGAATAAGTAAATAACGTAACTTATTGATGTAAAACTCACAAGTAAAACCGCGGAAATCTGGTAGATTGATTGAGATGTCTGCATGTCCACCCAACGAAATGTACCAGCCATTTACTTGGCAACTCATATGATAACAGATGTCTCCGGATGCCTAAGTGTCTCTATTTCCGACTCTATATTTCCTAAAAATTCCTTCAATATATTTAAATACGAATCACGAGCTAAGACGATCACGTACGGTGCCACCACATGTCTGCTACGCTTTCCCGGCCCATCTTTTCAACCGATTTTGCTGAAATTTGGTATAGGGGTAGGTTATATCCCAGGGAAGGACATAGGCTTATCTCGGAAAATTAAGGAGTTCCCGCGGGAATCAAAAATCCTTATTCCACGCGGACGAAGTCGCGGGCATCATCTAGTTTTTCATATATACTAACGAGGCTGTCACAGGGTCAGATAAGTTTTTGGGACTATAGGTAATGGTTCTGACTAAACCGGTTGCGACTAGAGAAGCTCACGAAGTTGAGGATGCCCTTCGGGTGATCTAGCGTATAGAGTAGTGATGCAACAGAAGTGTCTTAACGGAAACAGAAACGGAAACAGATGTAAGAAGTAAATTTTTGCGGAAACGGAACAGAAACGGAAACGGATGCGGAAGTGTAAATACTACGGAAAAAAGTACAATTGTTTACAAAATTTTTAATAAAAAAATTAATATTCGAAATTAAGAAGTGGTTAAATATATTTTATAAATAGTAGTTGAAAGCGGTAGTTGTGCGGCTTTTTCGCGAATATATTTCGTCACATAGTTTACATCTTTTAAATCGTCAATGGGGCTGATTCTGTATAACACAATCTCTAAACTAAACTAAAATGGCAGCTTTATTAAATCTAGTTCTGTCCCTTTCCGTACGGAGTATTATGAAAGGGTTAGCAATATTTGTAATGCTCTAATTTTAGTTTATTTTAGAGATTGTGCACTACATAATCAGCCCCAATCTCAACGAAATAGTTCCAAATAGGACTAATTTTAGGTTTCATAATTGCACTTAAGTTACACACGACTCAAATTAAATTACGAAAACATCCAACAATTGGGCGTTTCTTCATTGGACGGCCCGGCCCGGCACCGGCACCGACACCGACAGTATTCAACGACACGACACCGGCACCTACATTCTTCATTGACCGACACCGACACCGGTAAGCTGCGAACCGCGTGAGCCAAGAGCGATGGCAGCGTATAACGAATTGACGACCTCCGTGGCGCAGTGTATAGCGCTGTTGTCTTAACGTGCGGAGGTCCCGGGTTCGATCCCCGACAGGGTCAATTTGGGAATTTATAATTTCTGAATTTTCTCTGGTTTGGCCTGGTGGGACTGGGAGGCTTTGGCCGTGGCTAGTTACCATCCTACCGGCAAAGATGTGCCGCCAAGCGATTTAGCGTTCCGGTACGATGCCGTGTAGAATCCGAATAGGGGTATGGGTTTTAATAATAACTGCGTGGCCCTAACAGGTTAGCCCGCTACCATCTTAGGCTGCATCGTCACTTACCATCAGGTGAGATCGCAGTCAAGGGCTAACTTGTAGTGGATAAAAAAAAATTATATTTCTTGTATTTATTATATTTGAGACGCAAAAAAGAACTACCTATCAGTAAACGGTTTTGGGCGCATCCAATTATAAAAGTAAGATATTTAGACGGCGTGTATTACAATTTATTTGAAAAACTAACCAATAACCCGGCTAAGTTTTTCAATTATTTCCGTATGAGTAAAGCAGCTTTGATTATTTACTAATGAACTTGATCGAAAAATGCAAATGAATTGTGTACTAGAGCGGCGGGGGCGCGGGGCGGGGTCACTGATCACGCCACTCGCACGCCCACATGGACGTTTGTATGCGTACACAACACATGCGCAACGATGCCGGCCCGACACCAGTGGGAGACTTGCTGCCGACGACATGCCGGTGCCGGCGCCGACATGTCGGTGCCGGGCCGGCCCAGTGAGACAGCGTGCCATACAACTTCATACAATTATGCGTCCACTAATGTCGGTGTCGGTGCCGGGCCGGGGCCGGGCCGTGCAATGAAGAAGCGCCCAATAGAAAATCTTACGCGCTTACACTCACATACATTACAATCACACTTCGTATAAACCGTCGTAAAGTTCCGATCTAATTTCCGTTATAAAAGTTGCGGAAACAGAAGCAGAAACGGATGTCGAAAAACGTGCAGAACTTCCGCAGTTGCGGAAGCAGAAGCAGAGGTCTGTTGCATCACTAGTATAGAGATGCTTTTTCGTGGTCACACACCTGTATCCATACGACTTTTGAAACTTTAGGCTTACAGAAGAAGGGTTCAGTTAAGGCGTCCAAATAGAATCGTTTAAATACGTCATATAAGTAGGTTTCAACAACTTACCTATAGAGTCATCATCTGCCGTAGAGAAGGTTAATCTCATAGATAAAGGATTGGTCTCTGCTACGCTCCAGCGGAGACCAAATGAAAGGTTTTAAGACAGTCGAGTCATATTGACATATTTTTCGTATGAAAGCTGTATTTAAGGAACTGTTGTTTTTTCTATCGCTTTAAGGGTTGATCTCATAGGAAACGTTTTTTATACTAATTGTAGGAACGTTGACTACAGTGACCCTTTTTGTTTAGGTATCTACCCTTTCAGATATTTCTAACCCTCGTATTCGGGTAAAAATAATAAAAATTTCTTTTCATTTCTCATTTTGGAATCAGTAATTAATTATATCCCGTGCAGGTACGTTGGTCGTTGGATGAACTAACGGGGGCAATAGTATTCACGAAAATTGAAATTCTAATATCTATCCTCGAACACGGTCGACATCTCAAATAACTTCTTTATCCACACTAATCTATACTTAACCGTAACAGGTCCAATTCTGTACATTGAAGATATTTTGAAAATTTTTTTTGGAGGGCACTCATTATTCGATACTGAAGCCAAATCTGTAATTTTTTTCATTTTTGTCTGTCTGTCTGTCTGTCTGTCTGTCTGTCTGTATCTTGGCCGCGCATCACGCCGAAACTACTGAATGAATTCAAACGAAACTTGGCACGATTTGAGCCCATACTACGAGGTAGGACATAGGATACTTTTTATCCCGAAATTCTACCCCCGAAGGGGTGAAATAGGGATTGAAAGTTTGTATGAAAGTCCTTAATTTCTCAAGTTATAGCCATGAAACTTGATATATGAGCTGCGGGTTGAAAATGAAAACATATGTTTCACAGTTTTTCAAAATTCCACCCCCGAAGGGGTGAAATAGGGGTTGAGAGTTTGTATGAAAGTCCTTAACTTCTCAAGTTATAGCCATGAAACTTGATATATGAGCTGCGGGTTGAATATGAAAACATATGTGTTTCACAGTTTATCAAAATTCCACCCCCGAAGGGGTGAAATAGGGGTTGAGAGTTTGTATGAAAATCCTTAATTTCTCAAGTTATAGCCATGAAACAGCATTTGGGCTTTCGTTAAAATATGAAGAAGTACGTGTTTCACCATTATAGGGGGATTATACCGTGGGATAGTAATATAGGCTACTTTTTATCCTTGAAAATTAACTGAAAAACTTATTCCACGCGGACGATGTCGCGGGCATCATTATTATACTATATATAGCTCAATTACCACTCACTGACTGACTCATTGACATAATTGTTCTCCTAGAAAGAGACAGAAAACGATATAATGATGTAGGGGAGATGTGCTCGGGTGCGGGATTCGAGTGGGGAAAAATTATGACATTTCGGAAAAACAAGATGGCGGCCGACGTGATTCTCGCAACTCTTTTGTTTTCCAACCGATTTTGTTACAACTAGCAATTATTGAAGAAATTAGGAAACGATTTATAGAAAAAGTGGAAAAAATTGGAAAAACAAGATGGCGGTCGAGCTGTAGTGTTTTAAAATTTTTCATTTTTCGACCCCGAACCGCGGCGCCACAGATCCGAAACGGCGTGGTCGAGCATGATGTTTTTTTCTCTTTTCGCTTACAATTATCCTGCATTTTGATAGAATGGGAGTGGTTTTTAAAAATTCAAGATGGCGGCTGTCGCGGCGGCCTTTTTGTTTGAGGTACGAAAAAACGCAATTTTAAAATTCAAATTTCTTACAGTTGGCAACGTCGGAGCGTTTCGACTTGTACTGGGCGATTGTATGTACAGACTCGAGGTATGGATTGGGGAAAAAAAATTACCCCATTTCTCGGGAAATTTTCAAGATTTACCCCAAAAATAAAAAAATCTAAATACGGACTTTTTGCAAAATTCGAGTACGAGCAACCACGTGTTCCACTTGAACGAATGACATTTGGGTATTTTCGTCGCCGAGGTCTGGCAACACTGGAATTTATCAAAGTAAAAGTGATTTTCGACATGGTCTTTTTTCAGGGGCGATCATTTCGGCTGAGTGCGAGCGAGATGAAAAATTTAAACGTCATCAGGAGCGGTATATCCTGTAGTTTACGGGAAAATTATGAAACTATGTAAAATGTTTCTGTGGAACGAGGTGGCGGCCATTTTGTAAATATTTTGTGTTTTTCAAAATTTCGATCACGTTTTTGAGGCAGTTGGCAACATTTGGGAAAGTTGACATGTATGGATCGATTGTGTAACTCGATCGGCAGTATCGAGATATCTAAACAGTGTTGCCACATTTGGGGTAGTTTTCGAGATTTTCCCCAAAAACACCTCCTGTAAAATTTTGTATGAAAAATTTTTTTTTCACTGATGGCTTCGTGTACAAGTCAGAAAATTAAACTTGAAGAAAATATGGAGACAGCTGATGATTGAGGATTTCGGAGACGGGTAAAGAGCACGGTCCAGGTATTGAAGATAGGTGGGGGGTGCTCGACCAAATGTCATTCGAAACTTCAGCCAATTGACAGTGAGCTGAAAAAAATTTCAAAATGGCGGATTTAAGATGGCGTCCATACAAATTGATTTGGTGTCTATCTCAGAAAGTATAAAAGATGGAAGAGTGGTTTCTCGGCCAAATATGATCAGGACGAGAAGATCTATTTAGCGAAAAGAAAAAAAATTCAAGATGGCGGAATATTTTTTTTCATACCAAATTATATGGCGATTAGGACTCATAAGCATAATTTATTGTTCTCCTAGAAAGAGACAGAAAACGATACAATGATGTATGGGAGATGTGTTCGGGTGCAGGATGGGAGTAGGGAAAAAATATGATTTTTCGGAAAAACAAGATGGCGGCCGACTTGATTCTTGCAACTCTTTTGTTTTCCAACCGATTTCGTTACAACTCACAATTATTGAAGAAATTAAGAAACGATCAATAGAAAAAGTGGAAAAAATTGGAAAACCAAGATGGCGGCTGAGCTGTAGAGTTTTCAAATTTTTGATTTTTCGACCCCGAACCGCGGCGCCGCAGATCCGAAACGGCGTAGTCGAACATGATTTTTTCTTTTTTTTGCCTACAATTATTATCCTGTATTTTGACAGAATGGGAGTGGTTTTTAAAAATTCAAGATGACGGCTGTCGCGGCGGCCGTTCGGTTTGAGGTACGTAAAATCGCAATTTTAAAATTCCAATTTCTCACAGTTGGCAACGTCGGAGCGTTTCGACTTGTACGGTGTGATTGTGTGTACGGACTCTAAGTATGGATTGGGGAAAAAATTACCCCATTTTTCGGGAAATTTTCAAGATTTACCCCAAAAATAAAAAAAATCGAAATACGGACTTTTTGCAAAATTCGAGTACGAGCAACCACGTGTCCCACTTGTACAAATGACATTTGGGTATTTTCGTCGCCGAGGTCTGGCAACACTGGAATTTATCACAGTAAAAGTGATTTTCGACATGGTCTTTTTTCAGGGGCGATCATTTCGGCTGGGTGCGAGCGAGATAAAAAATTTAAACGTCATCAGGAGCGGTATATTCTGTAGTTTACGGGAAAATTATGAAACTATCTAAAATGTTTCTGTGGAACGAGGTGGCGGCCATTTTGTATTCTTTTTGTGTTTTTCAAAATTTCGATCACGTTTTTGAGGCAGTTGGCAACATTTGGGAAAGTTGACATGTATGGATCGATTGTCTAACTGGACCAGCAGTATCGAGATATCTAAACAGTGTTGCCATATTTGGGGTAGTTTTCGAGATTTGCCCCAAAAATTTCCTCCTGTAAAATTTTGTATGAAAAATTTTTTTTCCACTGATGGCTTCGTGTACAAGTCAGAAAATTAAACTTGAAGAAAATATGGAGACAGCTGATGATTGAGGATTTCGGAGACGGGTAAAGAGCACGGTCCAGGTATTTAAGATAGGTGGGGGGTGCTCGACCAAATGTCATTCGAAACTTCATCCAATAGACAATGAGCTGAAAAAAAATTCAAAATGGCGGATTTAAGATGGCTGCCATACAAATTTATTTGGTGTCTATCTCAGAAAGTATAAAAGATGAAAGAGTGTTTTCTCGGCGAAAGATGATCAGGACGAGGAAGTCTATTTAACGAAATGAAAAAAAATTCAAGATGGCGGAATTTTTTTTTTCATACCAAATTATATTATGGCGATTAGGACTCATTGACATAATTTATTGTTCTCCTAGAAAGAGACAGAAAACAATACAATGATGTACTAGAGATGTGTTCGGCTGCGGGATGGGAGTAGGGAGAAATTATGACATTTCGGAAAAACAAGATGGCGACCGACGTGATTCTTGCAACTCTTTTGTTTTCTAACCGATTTCGTTAAAACTCGCAACGATTGAGGAAATTATTAAACGATCCATAGAAAAAGTGGAAAAAATTGAAAAAAGAAGATGGCGGCCGAGCTGTAGTGTTTTCAAATTTTAGATTTTTCGACCCCGAACCGCGGCGCCACAGATCCGAAACGGGGTAGTTTATATATAGGAGATATGTTCGGGTGCGGGATGGGAGTAGGGAAAAATTATGACATTTCGGAAAAACAAGATGGCGGCCAATTTGCCGAAATGAACCGATCGAAGCATTGAAGATAGGTGGGAAGTGCTAGACCAAATGTCATTCGAAACTTCAACCCATAGACAATGAACCGAAAAAAAATTCAAGATGGCGCCATACAAATTTATTTGGTGTCTATCTCAGAAAGTATAAAAGATGGAAGAGTGGTTTCTTGGCAAACTTGATGATCAGGAAAAAAATTCAAGATGGCGGAGTTAATTTTTCCATAGAAAATATATGGCGAATATTGAAGAGACTAAAGTGCGTTCGGTAACATAGTGTCGGTATTCCTTACGTAGTAACTAATACCTGATTTGTGGGTACACTCGCAGGGGCTGCAGACACTTATTATTTTGCTTTTATTTTATTATTCTGCTTTTGTGTACTGTCTTTGATAACAAAATGTTTTTCTATTCTAAGAATAAAAAAAAGAATACTATTTTATTTATTCTGATAGTGATTGTAATAAAATTCGAATATAAATAATAAACACAAGTTAGGTAGAAAAAAGAATTTTAATGAAAAAGGTAAAAAGTATACATAAACAATAGGTAATAGGTATAGGTCCTATGAAATTGCCTTTCTTCAGTACTGGTCATTTCAAATAAAAAAAAAGTTTGTAATGGCTCTGTATTCTAAATTCAAATTAATTTTGTTTTAAAACCATGACATTCTTTTTACAAACTCAGTCTTTTGTTTTTTGATTAGCGTTGTATTTTCATTACATTTCAACATTTTTCGGAAACTGTTACAAAAATTTAAAAAAATCAGCGCCATGTTGAAATTCTTTGTTAATTGACCGATTTCGTTCAAAGTAGATATTTAGGATTCCCTGGGGTTACAAAACAGGAAACTGTTACCAAAATTAAAAAAAAATCCGCGCCATTTTGAAATTCTTTTTTAATTGACCGATTTCGTTCTAAATCGATATTTAGGACTTCCTGGGATTACAAAACAGGAAACTTGTACCAAAATTAAAAAAAATCAGCGCCATTTTGAAAATCTTTGCTAATTGACCGAATTCGTTCAAAATCGATATTCAGCACTTCCTGGGATAACAAAACCGGAAACTTGTACTTACCAAAATTTAAAAAAATCAGCGCCGTTTTGAAATTCTTTGTTTATTGACCGATTTCGTTCAAAATCGATATTTAGGGATCCCTGGGATTTCAAAACAGGACACTGATACCAAAGTTTTAAAAAATCAGCGCTATTTTGAAATTCTTTGTTAATTTACCGATTTCGTTCAAAATTAATATTTATGCTACCAGCAAAATAGGAAACGGATACCAAAGTTTTAAAAAATCAGCGCCATTTTGAAATTCTTTGTTAATTCACCGATTTCGTTCAAAATCGTTATTTCGGGCTACCTGGGATTACAAAATAGGAAACAGATACCAAAGTTTTAAAAAATCAGCGCCATTTTGAAATTCTTTGTTAATTGACCGATTTCGTTCAAAATCGATATTTAGGACTCCCAGGGATTACAAAACAGGAAACTGATACCAAAGTTTTAAAAAATTAGCGACATTTTGAAATTCTTTGTTCAGAAATCGCTATTTGGACTTCCTGGGATTACAAAACAGGACACTGGTACCAAAGTTTTAAAAAATCAGCGCGATTTTGAATTTATTCTTTGTTAATTGACCGATTTCGTTCAAAATTAATATTTATGCTACCAGCAAAATAGGAAACGGATACCAAAGTTTTAAAAAATCAGCGCCATTTTGAAATTCTTTGTTAATTCACCGATTTCGTTCAAAATCGTTATTTCGGGCTACCTGGGATTACAAAATAGGAAACAGATACCAAAGTTTTAAAAAATCAGCGCCATTTTGAAATTCTTTGTTAATTGACCGATTTCGTTCAAAATCGATATTTAGGACTCCCAGGGATTACAAAACAGGAAACTGATACCAAAGTTTTAAAAAATTAGCGACATTTTGAAATTCTTTGTTAATAGAGCGATTTCGTTCAAAATCGATATTTGGACTTCCTGGGATTACAAAACAGGACACTGGTACCAAAGTTTTAAAAAATCAGCGCGATTTTGAATTTATTCTTTGTTAATTGACCGATTTCGTTCAAAATCGATATTTAGGGCTCCCTGGGATTACAAAACAGGAAACTGATACCAAAGTTTTAAAAAATCAGCGCCATTTTGAAATTATTTGTTAATATACCGATTTCGTTCAAAATCGATATTTACGCTACCTGGGATAAGGGATTACAAAACAGGAAACTGATACCAAAGTTTAAAAAAATCAGCGCCAATCTGAAATTCTTTGTTAATTGACCGATTTCGTTCAAAATCGATATTTAGGACTCCCTGGGATCACCAAACAGGAAACTGACACCAAAGTTTAAAAAAAACAGCGCCAATCTGAAATTCTTTGGCAATTGACAGATTTTGTTTAAAATCGATATTAGGGCTCCCTGGGATTACAAAACAGGAAACTGTTACAAAAATTTAAAAAAACTGCGCCCTTTTTGAAATTCTTTGTTAATTGACCGATTTCGTTCAAAATCGATATTTAGTACTCCCTTTGATCACAAAACAGGAAACGGATACCAAAGTTTTAAAAAATCAGCGCCATTTTGAAATTCTTTGTTCTTGACCGATTTCGTTCAAAATCGATATTTAGGGCTCCCTGGGATCACAAAACAGGAAACTGTTACCAAAGTTTTAAATAATCAGCGCCATTTTGAAATTCTTTGTTAATTGACCGATTTCGTTCAAAATCGATATTTAGGACTCCCTGGGATCACAAAACAGGAAACTGATACCAAAGTTTAAAAAAAACAGCGCTAATCTGAAATTCTTTGTTAATTGACAGATTTCGTTCAAAATCGATATTAGGGCTCCCTGGGATTACAAAACAAGAAACTGTTACAAAAATTTAAAAAAATCAGCGCCATGTTGTTAATTGACCGATTTCGTACAAAATAGATATTTAGGACTCCCTGGGGTTACAAAACAGGAAACTGTTACCAAAATTAAAAAAAATCCGCGCCATTTTGAAATTATTTGTTAATTGACCAATTTCGTTCAAAATCGATATTTAGTACTCCCTGGGATCACAAAACAGGAAACTGATACCAAAGTTTTAAAAAATCAGCGCCATTTTGAAATTCTTTGTTATTGACCGATTTCGTTCAAAATCGATATTTAGGGCTCCCTGGGATCACAAAACATGAAACTGGGCCCCAATCATGTAAGAATGGCCGATCAAACGTTAAAGATTTTCGTCAAAGTAACATAAACCATAAGTGCATTGAATTAGAGCTCAATTTCGTCTGCCCATTCTTATACGTTTAGGTATGTACGATACCCTAAACGTATAAGAATGGGCAGACGAAATTGAGCTCTAATTCAATGCTGTCATGGTTTATTTTACTTTGACGCCGAATCTTTACCATTTGATCGACAATTCTTACGTAATCGGGGGGCTGATACCAAAGTTTTAAAAAATCAGCGCCAATTTTGAAATTCTTTGTTAATTGACCGATTTCGTTCAAAATCGATATTAGGGCTCCCTGGGATTACAAAAAAGGAAAGTGATACTAAAGTTTTAAAAAATCAGCGCCATTTTTAAAATCTTTCTACTTAAAGGTGAATTGTGTATCTAAGTAAATAAATTCGGTTTAATACAATAAAGACGTCAAGTCTGTACTACTTAGTACTAACGTCTAACCACATCTCGTGAGCTGCTTTAGCAGCTCGCGCACAGAGCGAAACACTAGTTTATATATATATAGCTGCTCGTGCTGACTGACTGACTCATTGATCACCTCTCCTGTAAAATTTTGTATGAAAAATTTTTTTTTCACTTATCGTGTCGTATAGAAGACAGAAATTCATTCGGAGGAAAAATACGAAGAGAGCTGATGATTGAGGATTTCGAAGACGGATGAAGAGTACCAGCCAGGGTATCGAAGATAGGTGGGGGGTGCTCGACCAAATGTCACTCGAAACTTCATCCGATTGACAGTGAGCTGAAAAAAAATTCAAAATGGCGGATTTAAGATGGCCGCCATACAAATTTCTTCGGTGTCTATCTCGGAGAGTATAAAAGATGGAAGAGTGGTTTCTTGGCAAAAGATGATCAGGACATGAGGGTCTACTTGATGAACAGGAAAAAAATTCAAGATGGCGGAATTTATTTTTCCATAGAAAATGTATGGCGAATATTAAAGAGGCTACAAGTGTAGAACTATGCAAGACTTTGATGCGGTTCCTTTTCAAAAATTGTTTTTAAAGAAGAAATTGTATGGGGAGCGATGATGATCGAGGGTTTGAAAGATGGGTGAGGAGCACGGCCAGGGTATTAAAGATAGGTGGGGGCTCCTCAAACAAAAAATACTCGAAACTTCATTCAATTGGCAGTGAGCTGAAAAAAAATCCAAAATGGCGGATTCAAGATGGCGGCTATCTCAGTCAGTATTTCAAAGATGGAAGAGTGGTTTTTGGGTAGAAAATTATCAGGGCCTGAAAGTCTACTTTATGAGCAGTAAAAATTAGATGGCAGGATCTACGAACATTGAAGAGAGTAGAAGAAGTTAGGAAATATGCATGATTTTGATATGGTTTTTTACAAGATTTGTTCTTTTTGGAAGAATTATTGTCTGTTTGCCATTAGGAAAGCCAAGTTGCCGAAGTCAGTTCAGAAAACGTAGACAGTAAACCAGCCCCCGATTATGTAAGAATTGTCGATCAAATCGTAAAAGTTCGGCGTCAAAATAAAGTAAGCCATAACAGCATTGAATTAGGTGGGGGGTGCTCGATCAAATGTCACTCGAAACTTCATCAAATTGACAGTGAGCTGAAAAAAAAATCAAAATGGCGGATTTAAGATGGCCGCCATACGAATTTCGTCGGTGTCTATCACGGAGAGTATAAAAGATGGAAGAGTTGTTTCTCGGCAAAAGATGATCGGGACATGAAGGTCTACTTGATGAACAGGAAAAAAAATCAAGATGGCGGAATTCATTTTTCCATAGAAAATGTATGGCGAATATTGAAGAGGCTACAAGTGTAGAACTATGCAAGACTACGGTTCCTTTTCAAGATTTGTTTTTATGGAAGAATTCTCATTTTGACGAATGGTTCGGAGAAAAAAATATGGAGAGAGATGATGATCGAAGTTTCCAATGATGGGTGAGGAGCACGGTCAGGGTATTAAAGATAGGTACTTAGCGGCTGCTCAAACAAAAAGGGAGGGGCGGGGGGTTGGTGGTCTTTGTTTTATGTTTTTCCTTTATGAGAATTTTCTTTTACGTCGGACGCTTGGCGTGCTGGCGCTTCCACTGTGCTCACTAGCATAGCAGTGTGTTGTTCAGATCAGAACACGTAGACAGTAAACCAGCTGCCCGATTATGTAAGAATTGTCGATCAAATCGTAAAAGTTCGGCGTCAAAGTAAAATAAACCATAACAGCATTGAATTAGAGCTCAATTTCGTGTTTCGAAATTGAGCTCTAATTTAATGCTGTTATGGTTTATTTTACTTTGACGCCGAACTTTGACGATTTGATCGGCCATTCTTACATAATCGGGGGGCAGGATAGTAGGACAGCGAGTAAGTAGACAGTGGGCCACGCGCCCCTATACGCGGTCCGCTTTAGCGGGCCGCGCAGCCACGCGCCATACTAGTCTATTAGAATATACCTACATAGATACATACATACATATTACATACATAGGCTACTTTTTATCCCGGAAAATTAATGAGTTCCCGCGAGAATCGAAAAAACTTAGTCCACGCGGACGAAGTCGCGGGCATAGCTAGTACCTATTATAAATGTTAAAGTCTGTCTATAACCTTTTCATGACCTTATACGCTTTACAAATGTTGACGAGATTTGGCACAGAGAAACCCTGCTTAATTTTCATTCCAGAAGCAGACAATTAGGCTGGAAAATTAAATAATTCTCATGATTAAAAAAAAAAACGATCCACGCGGACGAAGTCACACGCTTCAACCAGTTTAAAATAGTTCAAAAGCCGAAATCGGATTTGGAAATTATGTAAAACCGTTTTTTTATAGGATGAGTATAGCGAACGTCCGCCTTACAACTTCGCACGGGTACAAGTATCAGATTCAATTTTCGGCTGTTTGGTAGCAGCGAAGCAAATTCTTTAGCGGTGTAAACTACTTAATCATTATTCGGCCTCACTGCTCACTGTGAACTCGGCATAGGACCCCAACGTCTATCAGATCTTCTTATGTGCACCATTTCAGCGCCTCGCAAGCCGTTGAGCTATATATCAGTTACGGTACGGATCTATTATTTTTAGGGTTCCGTACCCAAAGGGTAAAACCGGGACCCTATTACTAAGACTCCGCTGTCTGTCTGTATCCAGGCTGTATCTCATAAACCGTGATAGCTAGAAAGCTGAAATTTTCACAAATGATGTATTTCCGTTGCCGCTATAACAACAAATACTAAAAATTAAAAAAATATATATATTAAGGGGGGTCCCCATACAATAAACGTGTTTATTTCGTATTTTTTTGCTCAATATTAAAAACGGTAACAGGTAGACGGTTCAAATTTTCACAGAATATTAACTTGTATATTACCTTTCAAATAAATAATTAAATATCAATAAAGTAAATATTAAAGGGGGGCTCCCATACAACAAACGTAATTTTTATTTCTAATACGTCATAAATCGTAAAACTTACTACAGGTTTGTACGGAACCCTCGGTGCGCGAGTCCGACTCGCACTTGGCCGGTTTTTTAAATTTACCTAAGTATAGGCTAGCGCATGTAGCGCTTGGCTGCAATCAGACCTGCTTTGAGGCGGTGATGCACCCAAGGCGGAGCGCGCTTGCCTAGAAGATGCCTATTCACTCTTGCCTATATTCAAAGAGGAAGGGAAAACGAAAGCCTCATCAAAATCTCCTCATTTCTGATCCCTATAATTATATAGAGAAACCTAGAAAAACACCGATTTCCAGTCAGCTCTCTCCATGCATCGCTCCATACATTTCTAACCTATCTTTTTGACCGAGCAAAGCGAAGGTCTCTGAGTCTACTTGAGTGAATTGGCACTTGTCCGTCCGTCCGTCCGTCCGTCCGTCCGTCCGTCCGTCCGTCTGTCTGTCTGTCAGAGCCTTATAACTCCTGAATTACTGAATGTAATTACTTCAAATTTAAATATAATATGTAAACCAATGGCCTCCCGCCGAATATGGCTTAAAAAGTTATAAAAATCTTTATTTCAGGGGGGCTCTCATAGAAGCGAATGCGGAGTAAAATATTTTTTATAGCGTTACATAGGGTTGCGGTATATCATTCTAAAGATAATGAGGAACAGAGTCCAAAAATATTTTTTTTTTAATTTTTCCCCTAAAATTGACGAAATGGGAGGCTTTCAAAGTGGAGATTTTCTGACGTCCAAAGATGACCTCAGAACTCCCAATTTTCTGAAAGGCTGAGCCTGAAACTTGATTAATTATTTGAATTATATCCTGTACTTGAACAACAAATACTAAAATTAGATAAATATTATAAGGAAACGAAATTATTTAATTTTTAATGAGCTTCATTATTTTTAACAAACTTCACAATTATGTCAATAGATGGCGCTCTGTACAAGTTTATTCGTTTGTGCTTAAAAAGAAAAGGCTGAGCCTGAAACTTGATCACTTATTTGAATTATATCCTGTACTTGAACAACAAATACTAAAATTAGATAAATATTCTAAGGAAACGAAATTATTTAATTTTTAATGAGCTTCACTATTTTTAACAGAACTTCACAAAGATGGCGCTCTGTAAGTTTATGGATACCGCGAGGTCTCAGTTCGGGGCGAACCACTAGTTAAAGACAGTAGGGTGAATCTGAGAAAAATATCGCAAACAAAATAACACTGAATTACAAAATCTCTTAAATGTATCGGGTCGTATAGAACTAGATATATAGATTATGCATACAACAGTGTCGGATGGCAGAGTCATTTCCCAGTCAAAATCGACCAAACATGAATTATTTATCGTGTCGTATGGAGCACATGAAAGATTGATTCGACCGCCAGAATAAAATTCATATGAAAGGTTAAAAAAACTCTACGTTGCCGAAAAGTTACGTACCTACCTAGTTACCTACCTATACTTGGACTTATCTTTGTCGTGACTACTTTTTTTTTGCTGTGGACCTTTATATACTTACCTAGGAAGTTACGAAGTTACCATACTAAAAAATACCTATATACCTACTCGTAGGTGTATCGTGGTGTAGGCCATACCTACTTACCTACCATGCATCGGTGTAAGAAGAGTTTAGGGGACGGGAACGTACTGCAAGTAGACTAGTGACCTCTGGAATACCGTTGCGAGTTGGAACATGGTTGGGAAAGCACGCGACAAAATTTTTGGCGAAAAACGCGATTTTTCTTAATAAATGTAACGAACTGTTGATTTTTCGCAGTAAATATAAAAAACCGGCCAAGTGCGAGTCGGACTCGCGCACCGAGGGTTCCGTACAGCCCCCCGATTACGTAAGAATTGTCCATCAAACGTTAAAGATCTTCGTCAAAGTAAAATAAACAATGACAGCATTGAATTAGAGCTCAATTTCGTCTGCCCATTCTTATACGTTTAGGGTATCGTACATACCTAAACGTATAAGAATGGGCAGACGAAATTGAGCTTTAATTCAATGCAGTTATGGTTTATTTTACTTTGACGAAAATCTTAAACGTTTCATCGGACATTCTTACATGATTGGGGCCCAGGTTTGTACGGAACCCTTGGTGCGCGAGTTATAAATTATTAAGTTAAGTTTTAAATTATTAAAAAAAAACTACTTACTAGATCTCGTTCAAACCAATTTTCGGTGGAAGTTTGCATGGTAATGTACATCATATATTTTTTTTAGTTTTATCATTCTCTTATTTTAGAAGTTACAGGGGGGGGGACACACATTTTACCACTTTAGAAGTGTCTCTCGCGCAAACTATTCAGTTTAGAAAAAAAATATATTAGAAACCTCAATATCATTTTTGAAGACCTATCCATAGATACCCCACACGTATAGGTTTGATGAAAAAAATTTTTTTGAGTTTCAGTTCAAAGTATGGGGACCCCCAACTTTTATTATTTTTTTTCTATTTTTGTGTGAAAATCTTAATGCAGTTCACAGAATACATCTACTTACCAAGTTTCAACAGTATAGTTCTTATAGTATCGGAAAAAAGTGGCTGTGACATACGGACGGACGGACAGACAGACAGACAGACAGACAGACATGACGAATCTTTAAGGGTTCCGTTTTTGCCAAATTTGGCTACGGACCCCTAAAAAACTACTAATTGACGAATGACATTTTATTTATTTGCTTTAGTCAAATAAATCTGCTGCAAAGAACCACTCGAACTGACTTTCTAAATCTTCAATATCTGGCGAATAGACATAACTAAAGGTCTTGATTCATATAGGCAGGTAGGTATATCTAAACTACTTAATATTATAAAGAGGAAAGATTTGTTTGTTTGTTTGTAATGGATAAACTCAAAAACTGCTCAACCGATTTTAAAAATTCTTTCACCTAGTCCTATAGAAAGCTACATTATCAGCGAGTAACATAGGCTATATTTCATTTTCAAAAAAATTAGAGATCCTTACGAAAATTGCAACAATGTGAACTAAGTCGGGCAAAATCGTTTGAATTTTGAATTTTTGAATTTTGAATTGTTCCTCTCAAAAAGTTCTAACAAAAAGTCCGCGATAGCTTAAGTAATAAGTACCTACTTATGTATCTTTTATGGTTGACTCACAATAACCATTTTTATGAAATCCCAATAAACCAATGCTTTACGACACGTGCTTTATTGGGTAGGTATAGACTATTAGGATTATTAGTGCTACCCGTGCGAAGCTGGGGCGGATCGCTAGTATAGGTATAAAGTAGAGAAAGAAGGGGTTGACAGCCTGTGAGATCTTTGTCCTCCGAAAATAAAAGGACATTAGCTTTTAAATTAATGTGTCTAACAACTCAAGAAGGTCGAGCACCTGTGATCAGTTTCCGTGTAATATACATTCACACCATTTTTTTACTTAATTATTTTTTTGCCAGAGGGCACCGCCGCCGCCGCTTGATTTTGTGAGGTACCTGGGCATGCTTTGATATAACCTTCACAGTTCACTCGTATTTCATCAGCAAAGGCCGGTCAATAACCCACCACTAGTAAATTGTTAAATGTTAGACTCGACATTCTATTTCATAATTAATTATTTTTTATCAACCTATCAACCGATGACGCAAAATACCTACCTTCTGCAAAAGAAACAGGAATTCATCCGGACATATACCTACCTACTTATTGCTAAAATGTTAATAAATTCAGATATGTTCTTGTTAAGACAAAAATCAGTAAATTTTAAATAAATGGTACTAAAATGATTAAATACTTTTTTGAATTTTTATAAAGACACTTATTATTGTGGTTATTTCGGTAAATTGTGAATTAAAAAAATATATCAATATGAAGTATAAGACATTTTCCTACGTACGCCGAGTCTATTTATAGTCATTAATCATTATTCAGTCGCAACTCATAAATAAAATGTCTGTATATTAAAACGACCGCTTACCGTCAGTTCCTCCCAATAACACACTCGGATCACGCAGTAACCTTAAGCGATCGGCGTGAGCAAAAAGGTTATCAAAATAAAATGAATTTTGTCCATTATACTTATAGCATGTAAGAATTAATTAATTATTATTGTAAATAGTTTGGCGCCAAAATTCCGCGCAAAAACGCCTTCGACCGACCGTGACTTGCGCGCAAAAAAATTGATATCGGACGGCGACGGGCGCGCGCCGCATACTTCGAATAGTTCAAACCGTCAACCAAATCCTTAGAGAGACTATACACACCTGCAATAAGTATACTTAACTAGGGACCACCCCACGGCTTCGCTCCTCCTTCTTTCTCCCTTTTTCATATCAAAAAGAATATTATTGAACACTACCACAATAACGGGAACCTCTGTGCAAACAGCGTTCAAGGTCCAAGGTTTGGGCTGGGCGTTGATGCGCGTGAGAAAGGACTTTTTTTTGAGGAAAGGAGGAAAGGATTGTGCAATATCATTATGTATGACTAGCTGATGCCCGCGACTTCGTCCGCGTGGTTTAAGTTTTTTTGATTCCCGCGGGAACTCCTTAATTTTCCGGGATAAGAAGTAGCCTATGTCACTCTCCAGGTCCTCAACTATACCCATGCCAAAAATCACGTTGACCCGTTGCTCCGTTGCGGCGTGATTGAAGGACAAACCAACAAACCAACAAACCGATAAACCAACAAACCAACAAACCAACAAACAAACACACTTTCGCATTTATAATATTAGTATGATATCACAAGCCGTGCCAAGTTCATACCTTGGCAAGCAAACACAGCCAAAACACAGACGAGCCTAAAGTATTGAGATTCGAGGCCGCTGCACCGCATTTGTTCGAAACAGCCATTTTTTTCGTCGCGAAAATTGACATCGCTTCGTGGTAAGCTGGGATGGCAATATGGTCCAAGAGCGTACCTACTTGTTGGTACCTGGCAACGAATTTCGGGAAGGTCCTTTTGGCAAGCTGAAATTGTGAAAAAATATAATTTCGTCAATTGGCGAATCCAGTCCTGCCAGTCTGGTAGAGCGTTTGCGGTTATTTCGTATGTTGTACTCATTTAAAAACTTTATTCACGTCTGTGAATTGTTTAAAACCGCAAAATTTGTCTGGCGATTTGCAGGTATTATTCAAAATATCTGGGTGACCGGTAAATCGTGTTTTTTTGGAAATTATATCGAAATAATAAATTATATTTTATTTTTTAAATAAAATATTATATTATATTTTAAAAAAAAGGAAAAAAATAATCGGACTGGACGACACTAGACTCGAACCGGGGTCTTCTGGTTTCAGGACCGACCTGAATTCCCACCTGAGCTATTATCACATTGTACCTACATGGTGGCGACCTTCGTATTCTAATGATATTCTAGCAGTTTTTCATTGCCTGAAAACACGGATAAAACGACATTTTCTAAAAATGAATCCTAGCTTTTTTTTTTTTTTTATCCACTACAAGTTAGCCCTTGACTGCGATCTCACCTGATGGTAAGTGATGATGCAGTCTAAGATGGTAGCGGGCTAACCTGTTAGGGGCATACCAGTTATATTAAACCCATCCCCCTATTCGGTTTCTACACGGCATCGTACCGGAACGCTAAATCGCTTGGCGGCACGTTTTTGCCGGTAGGGTGGTAACTAGCCACGGCCGAATCCTCCCACCAGGCAACTAGATCGATTTATCGCCCCCGAAATCGTTGGAGCCGTTTCCGAGATTCAGATTATATATAAATATATAATTATGTATACAAGAATTGCTCGTTTAAACTTTAAACGAGCAATTCTTTAAAGTAAATTTAAACTTTAAAGTATCAGATTACTACTTCCTACTCAACCTTACCTAGGTACTCAATAAATACGTGATTAAAATTTCAGATTGCCAAAAGTAACTAAGTATATCTTTGGGAATTTTAATAAAATATTTTTGAAGAGGTCTGGTAATACTTTATAACCGACAAAAACGTCTGCGATTTTTTTTCGAATTCTATAAGTTCTAAATTAAAAGATAAAAAAAGTTTTTTTTGAAATTATTTTTTTGCAAATGGTGTTTGCAAAATAAGCTAAGCTAAGTTCCCTCTCTCCTATGAGAGTGGAGGCCTGTGCCCAGCAGTGGGACGTTAATGGGCTGTAGTGGTGGTGGTGTTTGCAAATGCTGCGTAGTAGCGAAATAACCGCAAACGCTCTACAGTATTATTATATCTGTGGCTCTACCTACCAGACTGGCAGGACTGGATTCGCCAATTGACTAAGTCATATTTTCCACAATTTCAGCTTGCCAAAAGGACCTTTCCAAAATTCGTTGCCAGCTCTCCGTCTAAAAATAATGCACAATAATATTGATTGGCAATTTACCACTTGCAAAATTTTCGCGAGAAAATTAAGAGTTCCCGCAGGGGCCAAAAAACCTCAATCCACGCGGACGAAGTCGCATCAGCTAGATATGTATAAAAAAACCTACAAACATACAACAATAATACTTAAAAAATAAGCAACTCAAATCACAATAGAGAAGTCCCCGTAAAAGTAATTCATCATTTCAAGTACCTACCTAACTTATACTTAAGCTCTTCGACTAAATAAAATGCGTAAAAAAAGATTGCCTACTTTAAATATTTGATTATGTATACACATATACAGAGTGTTTTTAGAGCGATTGGTGAGGTGAAACTTTAAACTACCTATCTATAATATACTATAAGTACTTAATATTATAAATGCGAACGTTTGGTTGAATGCATGGATGAATGTGTGGAACTCGATCGAAAAATAAAGACGATTTACCAAATTAGTACTTAAAACAAATTCTCGCCTCAGTGACCGCTACCATCAAAACACCCCGTAGATAGGTAATTTTAAGTAAGACTACATTTTTACAACCAACCTAAGAACCTACGAGACAAATATCGATATTATGATTGATTGTTGCAAAATTACGTCGACATAAGTAATCTCTGGCTCAGTAGGCGGATGGATTTCATAAGCAGGCAAAAAAATTATACATAATGTTTATAGAATTGACGTGGTTATTGGTTACAATTCAGTGTGATTCTTCATAAAGTGCACACATACTTAAACTAGTAAAACGAAGCCCATTTTCATGGAAGGAAAATTGTATCACACTGTACTTTTATGGGTTGCCCACTCCTTCACCAGATGAACAGACTAGGTACCTACTTACATCATGCATCAGCCGACTTGCCGGGAGTCGCTTGACGATAGGACATACCTATTATCAAAAGAAATAGGCTAGGTAGGTACTATGCTTACTCTGAGGAAGTAAGTAGGTAGACCTATTAAGTACTCAAGACTGCAGCCTGCAGAGTGCAGTCACAACTGCAGTATGGAAGAAACATCTTTTCGAAAAGTGAAACCGCCGAGTCGCTAGAAGGAACTATACCGACATTAATATATATATAGCTGCTCGTGCTGATTGACTGATTGATCACCTCTCCTGTAAAATTTTGTATGAACATTTTTTTTTTCACTTATCGTTTCGTACAGAAGACAAAAATTCATTAAGAGGAAAAATACAGAGAGAGCTGATGATTGAGGATTTCGAAGACGGATGAAGAGCACCGGCCAGGGTATCGAAGATAGGTGGGGGGTGCTCGACCAAATGTCACTCGAAACTTCATCCAATTGACAGTTAGCTGAAAAAAATTTCAAAATGGCGGATTTAAGATGGCCGCCATACAAATTTCGACGGTGCCTATCTCGGAGAGTATAAAAGATGGAAGAGTGGTTTCTTGGCAAAAGATGATCAGGACATGAGGGTCTACTTGATGAACAGGAAAAAAATTCAAGATGGCGGAATTTATTTTTCCATAGAAAGGGGTATTGAAGATAGGTGGGGGGTGCTCGACCAAATGTCACTCGAAACTTCATCCAATTGACAGTGAGCTGAAAAAAAATTCAAAATGGCAGATTTAAGATGGCCGCCATACAAATTTCGTCGATGTCTATCACGGAGAGTATAAAAGATGGAAGAGTGGTTTCTTGGCAAAAGATGATCAGAACATGAAGGTCTACTTGATGAACAGGAAAAAAATTCAAGATGGCGCAATTTATTTTCCATAGAAAATGTATGGCGAATATTGAAGAGGCTACGGTTCCTTTTCAAGATTTGTTTTTATGGAAGAAATCTCATTTTGACGAATGGTTCGGAGAAAAAAATATGGAGAGAGATGATGATCGAAGGTTCGGATGATGGATGAGGAGCACGGTCAGGGTATTAAAGATAGGTACCCACTTAGGGGCTGCTCAAACAAAAAGGGAGGGGCGGGGGTTGGTGGTCTTTGTTTTATGTTTTTCCTTTATGAGAATTTTCTTTTACGTCGGACGCTTGGCGTGCTGGCGCTTCCACTGTGCTCACTAGCATAGCAGTGTGTTGTTCAGATCAGAACACGTAGACAGTAAACCAGCTGCCCGATTATGTAAGAATTGTCGATCAAATCGTCAAAGTTCGGCGTCAAAGTAAAATAAACCATAACTGCATTAAATTAGAGCTCAATTTCGTGTTTCGAAATTGAGCTCTAATTTAATGCTGTTATGGTTTATTTTACTTTGACGCCGAACTTTGACGATTTGATCGGCCATTCTTACATAATCGGGGGGCAGGATAGTAGGACAGCGAGTAAGTAGACAGTGGGTCACGCGGTCCACTACGCGGTCCGCTAGCGGGCCGCGCACCCACGCGCCATACTAGTTAATATATATATAGCTGCTCGTGCTGACTGACTCATTGATCACCTCTCCTGTAAAATTTTGTATGAACATTTTTTTTTTCACTCATCGTTTCGTATAGAAGACAAAAATTCATTAAGAGAAAAAATACAGAGAGAGCTGATGATTGAGGATTTCGAAGACGGATGAAGAGCACCGGCCAGGGTATCGAAGATAGGTGGGGGGTGCTCGACCAAATGTCACTCGAAACTTCATCCAATTGACAGTTAGCTGAAAAAAAATTCAAAATGGCGGATTTAAGATGGCCGCCATACAAATTTCGACGGTGTCTATCTCGGAGAGTATAAAAGATGGAAGAGTGGTTTCTTGGCAAAAGATGATCGGGACATGAAGGTCTACTTGATGAACAGGAAAAAAATTCAAGATGGCGGAATTTATTTTCCATAGTTAATGTATGGCGAATATTGAAGAGGAAGAGAGAGATGGTGATCGAAGGTTCGGATGATGGGTGAGGAGCACGGTCAGGGTATTAAAGATAGGTACCTACTTAGGGGCTGCTCAAACAAAAAGGGAGGGGTGGGGGATTGGTGGTCTTTGTTTTATGTTTTTCCTTTATGAGAATTTTCTTTTACGTCACCACTGTGCTCACTAGCATAGCAGTGTGTTGTTCAGATCAGAACACGTAGACAGTAAACCAGCTGCCCGATTATGTAAGAATTGTCGATCAAATCGTAAAAGTTCGGCGTCAAAGTAAAATAAACCATAACAGCATTGAATTAGAGCTCAATTTCGTGTTTCGAAATTGAGCTCTAATTCAATGCTGTTATGGTTTATTTTACTTTGACGCCGAACTTTGACGATTTGATCGGCCATTCTTACATAATCGGGGGGCAGGATAGTAGGACAGCGAGTAAGTAGACAGTGGACCACGCGGTACACTACGCGGTCCGCTGTAGCGGGCCGCGCAACCACGCGCCATACTAGTTAATATATATATAGCTGCTCGTGCTGACTGACTCATTGATCACCTCTCCTGTAAAATTTTGTATGAACATTTTTTTTTTCACTCATCGTTTCGTATAGAAGACAAAAATTCATTAAGAGAAAAAATACAGAGAGAGCTGATGATTGAGGATTTCGAAGACGGATGAAGAGCACCGGCCAGGGTATCGAAGATAGGTGGGGGGTGCTCGACCAAATGTCACTCGAAACTTCATCCAATTGACAGTTAGCTGAAAAAAAATTCAAAATGGCGGATTTAAGATGGCCGCCATACAAATTTCGACGGTGTCTATCTCGGAGAGTATAAAAGATGGAAGAGTGGTTTCTTGGCAAAAGATGATCAGGACATTAGGGTCTACTTGATGAACAGGAAAAAAATTAAAGATGGCGGAATTTATTTTTCCATAGAAAAGGGTATTGAAGATAGGTGGGGGGTGCTCGACCAAATGTCACTCGAAACTTCATCCAATTGACATTGAGCTGAAAAAAAATTCATTATGGCGGATTTAAGATGGCCGCCATACAAATTTCGTCGATGTCTATCACGGAGAGTATAAAAGATGGAAGAGTGGTTTCTTGGCAAAAGATGATCGGGACATGAAGGTCTACTTGATGAACAGGAAAACAATTCAAGATGGCGGAATTTATTTTCCATAGAAAATGTATGGCGAATATTGAAGAGGCTACAAGTGTAGAACTATGCAAGACTACGGTTCCATTTCAAGATTTGTTTTTATGGAAGAAATCTCATTTTGACGAATGGTTCGGAGAAAAAAATATGGAGAGAGATGATGATCGAAGGTTCGGATGATGGATGAGGAGCACGGTCAGGGTATTAAAGATAGGTACCTACTTAGGGGCTGCTCAAACAAAAAGGGAGGGGCGGGGGGTTGGTGGTCTTTGTTTTATGTTTTTCCTTTATGAGAATTTTCTTTTACGTCGAACGCTTGGCGTGCTGGCGCTTCCACTGTGCTCACTAGCATAGCAGTGTGTTGTTCAGATCAGAACACTTAGGTCGTAGACAGTAAACCAGCTGCCCGATTATGTAAGAATTGTCGATCAAATCGTAAAAGTTCGGCGTCAAAGTAAAATAAACCATAACAGCATTGAATTAGAGCTCAATTTCGTGTTTCGAAATTGAGCTCTAACTTAATGCTGTTATGGTTTATTTTACTTTGACGCCGAACTTTGACGATTTGATCGGCCATTCTTACATAATCGGGGGGCAGGATAGTAGGACAGCGAGTAAGTAGACAGTGGACCACGCGTTCCACCACGCGGTCCGCTTTAGCGGGCCGCGCAGCCACGCGCCATACTAGTAATATATATACAGGAAATTCTAAACCAGCGCTTAGAAAAACTTAACGCTTCAAAATAATATTTTTGCACCTGCAATGATTTTAGGCAATATTATGTATCTCTAAATAATGTTAATAAGCATCCAAATGCGGCACTCTATATGGCAGTAAAAGTTTCCTATCAAATAAAAAATATAAACTGAAAGGTGTTACGTACTAGTTAGGCACCTACTACCTACCACTCTTAAAACTAGAAAGATATCTACTTAGCATGTTATGTAAATATGTTTTCTCACCTCCGGGCGGAAAGCGTCAATTTTCCTCCCGCTGCGCTAAACGAAAATGCCGCTTTCCGCCTCCGTCGAGGAGAAAAATAGTATACACACCACGGGCAGTAAATAAGAAACCCTCAGATCACATGTTTATTGACCTCGGCTTCGCCTCGGACAATAATTACATGTGATCTGAGACATTTCTTATTTTACTGCCCTAGATGTGTAATGTACTAAACCATTTGAAAGCATTTCTTTGAAATTATCATCAGATCTATTAATAAAACGTAACGAAATACCAATAAAAGAAAGCAGGCTTTATTTTATAGGCTTTTAATTTAATGAATATAGCACATCAATGTTAGTAGCTGTCCATTCTCGGTGACACATACTCTTTGTCTTTGCTCAACTCTCCGCAAGCTATTTTTCTGTTACGCTCTTTACGCATAGCCTGGCAACAAAAAAATTGTATAAAATTTTATAGGATAGCAACAGGCGTTACTTTGCGGAAATCCATGATAATTAAAGAACTAGAAGTTTAATTCGCTATAATCCGCCACAGTAGGTAAATCTATGTGGTACAGTGTGTGCACTTGTAGCTTGCTATTATTCACCACACCACACAAATCTTCCAAAATTACTCTCAACGTACGTTTTACTCCGAAACCGGAGCTTCTTCAGGAGATGTTGACTCGACAATGCACGATCGTAAAGATTAAAGAAATATCGTAAAGAAAGAAATATCGTAAAGAAATTATAGAAGGTACTTAGTTGAAGACCGGTAGACAGACGATCTCAAGTCGGTTGAAGGACTGGACACAAACGGCACAAAACCGTGCTGTGAACTTGCAAGAGCCCTTATATGTCCAACAGTTGACTCTATTGGTTGAACTGACCTCTTTTTTTGGACTCCGACTGTTCTATTTAATATTACATTAACTTCCGCGCGAAGGGAATGAAGTGCTTTCCACCCGCAGATTAGATAAATAATGCCTATTTTCCGAACATGAGATATGAAAATGTTTTTATACTACACCCGCTCGGAAAGTACCCTCTTGCTTTTGTCAAAACGAGGTAGAAAGTACGTCATGGCTACAGACCAAATATGCGGGAGGAAAAAATGTATGAAATTTCATTTCTAACGTGCTAAGCGGGGAGAAAAAGTGTATGAAAATCCATTTCTAACGCGCTGTTTTTTTTAATTTTGAGTTAATATGGTATCCGGACGTTGAATAGTAGATTAGTAGCCAAGGGCTGTAAGGCATCAATTGCAGCCCGAGATATTTAGGCGCACGAGCGCAGGGAGGGCGCCTATAGTTCGAGGGTGCAATTGATGCTTACACCCGAGCTAACTACTCTGCTTTACATCTCGATTGTGAGGTAAAGTAGGTCCTTATTACCCCCAAATGAAGCTTGTAGGTGACCAATTAGCGCTCTAGGGTAATAATGTAGCTAGAAAAGCCCAAGGGCGGTAAGTAATTAAAAAAAAAACTCTTCACTCTTTCTAAAAGTTCGCGTACATCTAACCATCATACTTTTTTTAATTACTTACCGCCCTAGGGCTTTTCTAGCTACATTATTACCCTAGAGCGCCAAATGGTCACCTACAAGCTCCATTTGGGGGTAATAAGGACCTACTTACCGAATATGAGAGATGTAAAATTTGGATATGTCTTACCTTCTATATTAATAATTTCGCGACGGGGTAAGGTAGACTCGATCGAAACCTTACCTGAATAATAAAACATAAAAAAATAATGATTTCGAGTCGACAACGTATATCCGCAAAATTCGGATTGTCGAGTAAGTATTTTGTTAAATAATTCTACCATTAGAATTTAACAAAATACACTGCTGACAAACAAATCGCAGGTTGCCATAGTGACCACTCTAGCGAAACGTCACTGACACCGGATGACATCTTAAACGTTCCGTTTCAGCTTTCGTCTTGCCGTAAACATTGAGCGAATCAAAAAAATATTTATTACTGAGTGCTTAAAACAGAGAGGGTTACAGAGAATAAACCTTAAAAGCTATTTGTTTTGTTAATTTATGTCAGTATATATCGAAACTTGATTTAAAATTAAAATTATTCATTTAAAAACTATTGCAGTTTTAAATTACTATATATTTATTTAACACAATGAACGATTTTTAATGAACCGACATTTTGTACCTACATATTGTGTATTAACAGTCACCCGAGCGAAGCCGGGTTTTCATCTAGTAAGGATATAATATTAGAAGCAGTTTCACCATATTTGACATAGAAAAGTCAAATATGGTAAATGTCGATTGTCGACATCGATGTCGATTGTCGATATCGATATCGATGCCGATTTTGATGGTCGATATCGATGTCGATTGTCGATGTCGTTTGTTGATATCGATGTCGATTGTCGATATAGTTTGTCGATATCGATGTCGATTGTCGATGTCGTTTGTCGATATCGATGTCGATTGTCGATGTCGTTTGTCGATATCGATGTCGATTGTTGATATCGATGTTGATATTCATATCGATGGACGATATCGATGTCGATGGTCGTTATCTTTGTCGATTGTCGGTATCGAGTCGATTGTCGATATCGAAATCTATATTGCAATAATCCTCAAAATGTAGCCTAATTGTGATAGTGAAGCTTCGAATGAAGCGACTCATATAATTATGATTTATGATAGAACTTCACTTTGTAAGTTCGTTTAATCACTAATTATTGCTTATTTTCCTCGCAGGTGTAGTATAAAGCACTATGTATCACTCGGTAGAAAGTACGATTCCTACCTCGCGTGTATTGCGGCCCTTCGGCTACGCCTCGGGCCTCAAACTACACCCTCGATAGTAATCGGTCACTTTCTCCCCTCGGTGAACAATGTAGGTACTATTATGTATACGTAAATATAGGCAGGTAGGTACATAGTAGATTCTGGTACGTCCTTCACGGATTATTCCAGTGGAGGTCAGACAGCAAATCGTTATTAGCTAGAAAAAAACTCCTTGATGCCAATACACCTTGATGCTCTTCAAATCTTGAACAAAAAATAAGCAGCCCACAAAATAAAGATTTTTTTAATGATAGAAATCAACTAAAAACTTTTTGTTCAGATTAATGGATGTTCAATTTATTAAAATTCGTGATTGGATTTGCGTATAAGTTCACATCAGGGATTTTCGGGTGTGCAAAATAATAAAATGATTTATTTCACGTAGCTGACAACTTGTGCCACTTATGAAATGTCGCAACTCTACCATCGGTTCGGTACCATTCTACTGAGAAGAACCGGCAAGAAACTCAGCAGTTACGCTTTTTAAAAAGAAAAAAAATATGTATGTTAGCTAATACACAATAGGTACATAGGTAAAGTAACAAGAATTACACTGACTTAAGGGCTGCCCAATGCGAAACCAATTTCATCCATGCTATTTTATGTCATTAAGAAATTCATCAATAGTAGGTAGGTAACTATGTTTATTAGCCTCGGCTTAACAAATGCTGTTTTACACAGTCGCCGTTGCCGGTATAGAGGTTAAAATCTAAGAACTCTTTTGATACCATGTTATTAAAGTTTACCTACACTACTCGACCCCACATAGGATTTCAGCACCTTGCGCACACGATATGGCGCCCACGATATATCCACCACCACCACCACCACTACAGCCCATTAATGTCCCACTGCTGGGCACAGGCCTTCACTCTCATAGGAGAGAGGGAATTAGAGCTTAGACCCACCACGCTGCTCCAATGCGGGTTGGCGGGCTTTAACGACTATTATCATGTTATTGATAATAACCGGGACCGACGCGACGGCTCTCCGAGGCACGGGGGTGAAACACTAGTGAATTTCTAGTCAGAAAAACCCAACACTTAATTATGGCCCGACCCGGGACCCCGGGACCTCGTCGTCCGCAGTCGACCGTGGTAACCACTAGACCAACGAGGCAGCTAATAGCATCCTTATCATATCATCTAGGTATATTATTTTATTTTTGTCAATTAGTCTAATTGTTCCTATTGGTGAGGTGATATCGCCTTTCGTAAATGTGAAAGCATCGGTGCTACGTCGCGTTGCTAGTTGCTACGAAATGAATTCAATCATACTAATATTATAAATGCGAAAGTGTGTTTGTTTGTTGGTTTGTCCTTCAATCACGCCGCAACGGCGCAACGGATCGACGTGATTTTTGGCATGGGTATATAGTTGAGGACCTGTAGAGTGAAGTTGAGTGGAGTTTTATCCCGGAAAATTAAGAAGTTCGCGCGGGTTTAAAAAAATACTTGAACCACGCAGACGAAACATCACTATCATCAGACATCAGCTAGTGTAAAATAAATATCGAAAACTTCGGTAAAATCGAAGACTTCGACGACCGACGCCCACGATAACGTGACAGAATATTTTCTTTTATTTAAGCGCACAAATGAGTACCTATGCTTACCATGAAGCGCAAAAATTGCTTCCTTTTAGTCTGGCACTCTTGAAAATCTTCCAACAGATGCTTACACCTGACAAGTCCGCGATCCCAGCCGTAGCCTTCCATACAATCCCTGAATTCCAGCTCTTGTCTGGCGCATCTCCCCATCTGTTGATGATCTACTATGCCGCCTGTGATATCCGTGAAAATATTTCGAAACAACGGAGCAAGTTCTCCCATATTTATCCAATATTAGGTACTTATTTCCTCAGAATAAGAAGCCTATAGAGTTTGATATATTTTGTCAAAAATTTGACATGATACTTTTCACATTCATTTTCGAAGACTTCAACCAAAGAGAATTTTAACGAATTAGGTACTTCAATTCTACATCAATGTTTCCAATGTTTATGTTATTAAAAGTAGGTACAATAAAACGATTTTCACTAAAAAGTAGATACCTTCATCTGCCTGTTTCGCTACGGAGGTTGGCGGGTCGCTTCGCTTCACTCGGCCTCGTAGCACATTTATCTACTCATGTGCTCGTAGGCTCCGTGTGCCACGATTTCCATAAACTTAGAATATTTACTACTGTATTTCATTTTGTAGTTTGCGATATTTACAAAGCTGCGGCGTTTCATTTCACGCTGTTTTACGAAACGGCATGATCCGCCCAATTACAATACCGCTAACTGCATGACAATCTGGCTGAACGTTAAACCGCTGTATTGCAAAACGGGTGATGCCGTTTTGTAATACAGCGGATTCTACAATCCGGCTTGCATGTGAAATCAAACATTTATACATTATTGAGTTAAATCGACAATAATCCTAACTAATCATACTAATATAATAAATGCGAAAGTGTGTTTGTTTGTTGGTTTGTCCTTCAATCACGCCGCAACGGAGCAACGGATCGACGTGATTTTCGGTATGGGTATAGTTGAGGCTGGAGAGTGACATAGGATACTTTTTATCGCGGAAAATTAAGGAGTTCCCGCGGGAATAAAAAAAACTTAAACACGCGGACGAAGTCGCGGGCATCAGCTAGTATTATAAATGCGAAAGTGTGTTTGTCTGCCTGTCAAACGATGAAAATAATAATAAAAAAAGGTTATTTGGAATTTTAGATTCTATATTGCTGAAATAAATTGTATCTACATAATTTACATGATTTAGAAACTGTCTACTCTTGGGCTCAAATATTTTTCATCCCCCTTGAGTTTTCCCTCTGCTATCTGCCTGTCTCTTTCCTTCCTCATGGCCTGGAACAACAGAAATAAAACTGTATTCTAAATTGAATAATAATAATGAGCTATTTTGGGATAAGAGGTGTCAATGTTAATGAAATAGCTAGGCCTTATTTACCCAAGTACATGTTATATTAATGCTGCAGGGTTTTTTTCAAGTTATCTTTTCCATGTTTAATCAAGAGTAGTATAAGTTATAAAAGAGAAAAGACAACATACAAAGCTGTGAAACATATTATCATAATTTGCAAGAGTGAACATTATGTCTCCGTTTTGATCACTTGTATGTTTTGAGTATTACAATCAATTTGAAAGTTTTTTTTTTAATCCACTACAAGTTAGCCCTTGACTGCGATCTCACTTGATGGTAAGTGATGATGCAGTCTTAGATGGCAGCGGGCTAACCTGTTAGGGGTACCTGGTAGGGGTAAATTATATTAAACCCATACCCCTAGTCAGTTTCTACACGGCATCGTACCGGAACGCTAAATTGCTTGGCGGTACGTCTTTGCCGGTAGGGTGGTAACTAGCCACGGCCGAAACCTTCCACCACACCAGACCAGAGAAAATTCACAAATTATAAATTCCCAAATTGACCCGCCGGGAATCAAACCCTCCCACCCACCCACGTTAAGGCAACAGAGCTCAAAACTGCGCCAGGGAGGTTGTCAAAACTTAGTTTCATTGAATACTTTTGACTTTGATTTGGATGTTTGAAATTCAAAAACAGCAAAAGCCATGCTACACTATTCTTTTCTGCAAGTTTATTAAATACAAATTTTTGAGTTTGAAGTCTAGATGGATCAAAAGGGGAAACAACATTTTCTGAATATGCTCAGGACTTGTTACTGCAGACTATCAAAACCTGCAGGTAAAACTATTTATGTCATTTAAGAATACAACATACCTTGAATATTAGTTATAATTATTACAGTCAAGAGCTAACCTAACAAAAATGGTGTTTCTAGCCTTAGGAGAACAGGCAGCTAACTGTACTCCATTACTACTATACTGGTTAAAAAGAATATGTGAAATTTAACTGTTAAAGATCTGGCAACATGACATGAGTGAAGGCTGAAGAATCAATGGACGCTGCTCAAACTCAAGCCATACCTAAAAATGCTTATTGATTCTATAATTGCGGTATTGTAGGGCTAGGGGCTGGAAGAAGAAAAAAGAAAGTACCCACCATAAATCGCTTGAACTGCTTAGTCTTGGTTTGGCACTCGTGGAAGTCGTCGAACATCTCCGCACACTTCACCTTGCCGCGGTCAAGACCATACGCCTCCAAGCAGTCCATGTAGCGGATTTCATGCTTCTGGCATGATCCCAGCATCTGATGAGATACCAGCCCACCGGTAAGGTCGGTGAAAGGGTTCCGGAGAAAAGGCGAGATTGACATTATCTGTGTACAAAATAAATAATAAATTAAATCATTTTTATAAATACGAGGTTAGAGACTTATTACGTAAACAAATCCAGTGAACACAATAAACACTAACTAATTTGTCGCAGTTGTACAATAAGAATGTAATGTACTATTGAATTTGTGTTCTTTTCAAAACATTCGGTGTATAATAAAAACAATTGAATTCCACTCCCTCTATTTTTGCATTTTTCGCGATTTTTTACTTTGAAAAGTTGAAACTCGAATCATGATTCATGAAGGAACATGACATGAATTTGTCAAATGTCAGCTGTCCAGCCTGTCCTTTTTTAAAACTGATTTTTCGGCTCTGTGTTCCGTGAATAAGGGTGTGTTCCGAAATACACTTTATTTATTTAATCGTATGGCATTTGATTCATAATAAGCGTATTAACTAAAACACGCTTATTGATAAGCCGCCTGGTTCGTCGCTCGCTTAGCACCACCCGAGGGACACGTGCAGGGAGGTAAAAGGTAATTCCTGCGGACGTGAGCGACGGGGCATCCCCCAAGAAATACCTGTCCGAAATACACTGCGAGCACTGTAAGTCCCCAGTAAGAGCACTGAACAGTGCTCGCAGTGCTTACATTGGAACATCCACGAAATGAACCGCAAAACTAACTTTGTTTGTAGAGGTTTATTGTTAATATCAAAAAAACTATGCTAATTAGAGCGTTGGTTTTATTTTTCCTGTAAAATACACATAAGCTTCTATTGACCATAATTTTATTATTTCAGATTTTTCAATTGGTAAACTTCGGAGATAAGGGGGGGGGGACGGTATTTTTTTCGATATTTTGCCCGATAAATCAAAATCTATTATGCATAAAAATAAATAAAAATCTGTTTTAGAATGTAGAAGTATAGCCCTTTCATATGATATCCCACTCAGTATAGTTATACTTTGAAATTTCAAACCCCCGATTTTCCCCCTTTTTTAATCCTAAACTAAAAATAATTTTAAATTTTTTTTTATTTTAATGATGTTAGGCCACTATTATACACAACTATTCCAAATTTCACGTCGATAGCTTTAATAGTTACTGAAATAATCGACTGTGACAGACGGACGGACGGACGGACGGAGAAAGTCGCACCATAAGGGTTCCATTTTTACCATTTTGGTACGGAACCCTAAAAATGTGTTCATACAATTTAACACAAGTTTGTGCTCATCAGGACCTGTAGAAAGATTGCTTTCTTTAGCAGGTTTAATTCACTCTCCAACAAGAGGCTGTTTGTCTGACAGTACATTTAAAAATCTAGTGTATGAAAGGAAACTCTGGTTTTACTGATTAATTAATCTTGTTTTCCTCTACTTTTCAGCCCGTGCTGGTCTAAATTACGTCTTATTTTGTACCTATTTTGTAATTTGTATTTCGTATTTCAATCAAAAATAGCTAAAATACTGTATTTTGTATTTTAAATACCTTACCTATAGATGATTGTATTTCAATTATAGCAAAGCATGTATTTTGCCCAGCCCTGTCCGTAGACCATGTAGACAGAGAAAGAGATATTCTGTGATGTGTCGACTGTCGTCTGTCAGTAATTCTAAGTACTCGTGGTACACAGAGTACATTATATATACTGGTAATTCTGCTGTGATAACATTAACTGGTATCTTCTGAAGTAAGAAGTTCTGAATCTGATCTGATTTATCTTCTCTGGTGCTAACTGCTAAATGTTGGTGATTGCTCAATTTGATGAATTTTGGACGCTTTTTTATTGAATTGTCCTAAGGTTTTCACTTGTAATTTAGGTAACTTTAACGATTGCCAAATAAACATGGCTCGCTATAGCATCGAAGTCGATGATGGTAACATAGATCCTGCATCAGTAACATCTGAAGTTAAAAATTCTATAAAACAAGTAAGTTTTACTCTTCTACTGTATGCACGCTTTCTTTAGCTTTTGTTTATATAGAAGAGGCTTCGGATGCGGCTATTTACTACCCTTGTATCGTCAAAGTCAAAAAAGTTTAGAGCATAAACTCAGACAGAAACTTTAGGTACATGGTACAATACCAAGTAAAAGTAGATGTCTATAATACCCCATACCTACCCCTACGAACACTGAGTACCTACTATAATATTATACCTCTATGCCTACGAAGCAAGCGCAATATACTTGACTGCAGGTGTAATGATAGCTAAGTTTCCTTTTTATCATAAAGAAATTAAACTTAACTTTACACTCACTGTACTCACAAAACAAAAATTGAAAAAAACTATTTTTTGTTCAACCAGGATATCATCAAAGAGCTCTTACATGGGTCCTTCCAAGACAATAAAACAAAGTTGGACAATGATGCACTCACACTAGTGGTGGAGGTGGCCAAATGTCTAGTCACTGAGACATGCCTGCGAGCCTCGAGCCAGGCTTTACTGGAAGGCTGCAACAAAGTCGACTTTGAGCATGTAGAGAAATGTCTGCCACAACTGGTAAGTATTCAAGACTAAAATCTTATTTGAGTGAACCATAAAAAATACAAATAAAATTAATTGAATTGCTCAGAATTCTCGAGGAGTCCACACACAACCACTGTCCTAGTCAGTTCACTTATACCACTCATTGTATTATTGTTTAATATACACCATAGTACTCAGTGAATTTTTTTTTTTCTCTGCACGAACCCTACTTGTATGACCCAGCCAGAGCGCTGACATTGGTGACATAGTTTTTTCTTGCATCTGGGACCTTTATACATTTAATTACAGTATGAATTTAAAGCATCATTTGTTTCAGATGTTGGACTTCCCTTAGAAAACATCTACATAAATATCTAAGTAACAGAGTTAAGTTATAGCAAAATACATAATATATAAAAATCCAAAGATGTAGTTTAAATGGTAAATAAATAATATGTAGTTAGAATCCTTTGTTTATACTTATACAATAAGCTTATATAATGCACATAGTGCCATTAATGCAGCACAAATTGCAAGTCCCCACCGATTAAATTTAAGTTTACCTAACAATAAATAAATAACTATGTTTTTGTCTAATAAATCTGTGATAACAATCTGCAAGTGTGTTTTATTTTATCATTTTCAGTAGGAAAAAATAACACTAAAGATGTATTTTTTACAAAACTTTATTAAACTGTTCTTAATAGGTTTGGATAATTGTACAAGTTTTTATTCATACAACTAACGTAATAATAATTAGCTTATGAAAAATAAAAACTTAAAAGTAACTACAGTCCCATATGGACAACTGACCAAATAAATAGAAATTCTGAAGAATAGCAGGAATGCTATCTACATTCATAAATCTACATAAATTACAGTTAAACAAGTATAATACAGCATGACAACTGATACTTGGCCTTTCCACTACATCCCTAAGTCTGACATCCCAATGGAATCGTGTGAAAAATGTGTTTTTAGGTAATAAGGGACGAACCATTAGTGGCGTACCCTTAGCCTGTAGCGGTGAGAATAGTGATAATATTGGAAAGTGGATTTGCTCACTCCTAGGGGAAAAGACAATTTAAATATTTTTTTAAAATGACCCAATATTTGTACAAACAGTAGTATTAAGTGGGTTGTTGTATAAAAATATTTTTTATTTGTGAGGAACATTTCACATGGTTTACAATGTCAAGAATTTCAAATAGCACAGGTATAGTCTGACAAACTTATCTGCCCCGGTGACAACGTCGCTAGTATATGTGAAAAGTAAAATAAAAACAAAACTAAACAGGCAGTTCCCATTTTGACCACCGGGTCAGATAAGTTTGTCGGACTTTAAGTGCTACCTATTTTATGTTCCAATAGATCCAACTACCATGTGTATAATAGCAAATCTGGAATTTCATTTTATTTACATCACAAATAAATTTATGAATTAGTTTTGAATGTTTTAAGCAGTCAAAGTGGCCAATTCTGTATAACACAATCTCTAAACTAATCTAATATGTCAGCTTTAAAACCAGTTCTGTCCCTTTCCGAAGGGATTATTATGAAAGGGTTAGCAATAATTCATTTTAGTTTAGTTTAGAGATTGTGCACTACAGAATCAGCCCCATTAGTACATTTGACCATTTTGACTAACATATTATATATCTTACACAATTATGTTACTATCAATAAAATAACTAGTGACAAAATTATAAACAATTCAGACTTTGTTAGAATAAATTGATTAGGAGAAAATATAAGTAAAGGTAATCCCCACATCTTGCGTAACCTGCCGCATGTGCTATAGGACCTGGTTTACCTAACACCCTCACCATATAATAGAAGTACAAACTGTTCAAATTTTGTGAAAATTTGTATAAATTTCACAGCTAAGTACATATTTAGATGCAGAAAATGCATGCTGTACGAAGATAATTTTAGGTAAGTCATTTTGTCCATAGGAAATGTGCCCTCAAAATATTTACTGAATGGATATGGTGCATCAACACCTGCCCCCCGATTATGTAAGAATTGTCGATCAAATCGTAAAAGTTTGGCGTCAAAGTAAAATAAACCATAATAGCATTGAATTAGAGCTCAATTTCGTGTACCCATTCTTATAAGTTTAGGTATGTACGATACCCTAAACGTATGAGAATGGATGAAACGCCGAACTTTTACGATTTGATCGGCCATTCTTACATAATCGGGGGCAAGACTTTTTGGTTCAGCTTTTTGGTTTGGTTTTTGGTTTTTGGTTAATCCAGTGCTATCACTGGATTAACAAAATCAGTGTCTGTGATTTGTAATGAAGAAAAAAATTTGAACAATTTGTGATGGTCTTGATAGAAACAAACTGATAAAATGGCCTTTCAATTTATTCCATTTCTGGCGTACTTTAGCACACTGTCTTCATCAGTGTGCCAAAAGCTTGATGAAACACTATTATGTTTGAGCTAAAATTTGACAGTGTGGCCAATTCTGTTTAGCACAATCTCTAAACTAAAATGACAGCTCTTCATCTAGTACTACCTCTGTCCACAGGGGGTATTATGAAAGGGATAGCAATATAAATAGAGTTGTCATTTTAGTTTAGTTTAGAGATGGTGTACAAGAGAATTGGCTTCATTATCACATCATATTATTATATTGAAATCATTAAATCATAGCATAGACTCATATTATTTACAATCATAGACACCTAATTGCACATGCAAAGCATTTCAATGTGAGATCAACAAAAAAACTTTACTTCTATATTTGATAGTTTTACTCGGAATTTCATGAAATTCTGCACTTCCTCTATTTTTTTGTGGGTTGTCTTATAACATGCTTACTTCCTAACCTGACTAAAATATTATTATAAAACGTGACATAATAGGCCCTTTATATTTAAAATTGTTAAAGACAAACCTAAATATTTCCATAGTGGTTAACTTTGCAACAAAGCATACACCTAATTCTAAGACAAACCTAATATATTAATAATAATATAATAAGACTTAGAAAATGATAGAATATAAACAACAAATTGATAATAGGTTTCCTATGTAAATACTCAAAATGATGTAATCATAATATTTCAATATCCAAATAGGATAATATACTGCCATCACATTCTTACATGAATTTTATAATTGCTCTACCCAAATACGTAATATTACCCAAAAGTCCACACATCCACAAAAAAAAAGTAGTAGCACAAAAGCCAACAAATGGACACACGAATTTGTATGCTCTCGTGAATAAATCTACGCTCACAACAAACATACTCCTACAAACAGATATTGGCAAAAGGACATGCTTGCAAATGGACACACTTGCAAACGTGCCAGCTCACGCAAATGGACATGCTCCCGCGAAAGGACACACACTTACAGACACATGGGCCTAATATTATCACTTGGCTCTAAAATTAAGAGGCACACAGCACCAGGGATAATCACGTTCAGAACAGCTCCATATCTTCATTGCACATGACTTCTAAGAAATCGTCATCGTCGTAGTTCTGTGCTGGCCGCGTGTCCGTCCGGTCGGGGAGGGGTGCGCGCGGGCGTGGTGGCGAGGGGGGCAGGTCTGGGTGCGATTGGGCGTCAGTATCGCTGGAGCCGTCGCGTGCGTCTGTGGCCGGAGACGGCGGCGGGTTGGAGCCGTGTTCTGACTGTACTGTCGCTTCGCTCCGAGACAGTAGCGACGGCAGCTCCGAATCTGAACAAAAATATAAGTCTTAAATTGTTATGAAATTATCACTCAGTGTTATGGTTTAAATATAACTGCCATACTCCTAAGTGTACGGGCACCAATTAGCGGTAGCGAGGCGACGGCGGTAGCAGGGCGATGCGATTAGTCGGAGAGCTGGCGACGAATTTCAGGAACAATTTGAAAGACGTCTGGTAACACTTTATAACCGATAAAAACGTCTGGGATTTATTTTTTCGAATTCTATAAATATAAAATTTAAAGTTAAAAAAATGAAGTTGCCAAAAAAATGTTTTTTCGGATTTTTTTTGCAAATGTTATATGCTGCGCAGTAGCGAAATAACCGCAAACGCTCTACTAGACTGGCAGAACTGGATTCGCCAATGAACGAAATTATATTTTGCCACAATTTCAGCTTGTCTAAAGGACCTTCCCGAAATTCGTCTCTCGGACGCCATCGCCCCGCTGTCGCCGTCGCTCGGCCGTCGGTAGTTTCGTGTCTAACGCCTTACAGGTTAGCCCGCTACTATCTGAGACTGCAACATCACTTACCGCCAGGTGAGATAACTTGTAGTGAATAAAGAACCTCCTCCTTTTTTGGAAGTCGGTTAAAAAGAAAGTTAAAGTCTAGTTGTAAAGAAATAACATGCTATTTTCTAATAATTAAAATAAAAATATCACCTGTAAGGCTCTGTTTCAACTGCTCCATGACCTTCTGGCGATTTTTGGCTCGCGTCTTCTTTATTTTGCGAGCATTCTCCCTGCGGTCCTCGTTGAATATGTCATTAATCATAGCCTGTGAGACTTCATCATCACGTTTCAATAGGAAAAAGAAAATACCGCCTGGGGTGCGTCGTCGCGTACCATTCTGAAAAATGTCACACATGAATTTAGTAACTACATTTTGACACTTGCAAATGAATTAATAGGTTGCCAACATTAAAATTGACCATGCAGCAAAAAATTAGCTGCGAATGTTGCACTATTTGGAGCTACCAAGTGGGTAGACACTATGAGAACATAGCTAGCTAGTAGTTGGGTAAAGAGCAGGCAAGTTGAACAGAATATTGTATTTACTTACCATAACTAGCATTCCACCATCAGCTTCAATTCTCTGTGTTTCTTTAAAGATTTCTATAGCTTTACTTGATCCAGTTACTTGAACTATCCTAACTGAAAACAAATTTTAAAAAATCAAGTAAGAGATAAGTATGTTTCTATCTTATCCTTGAGTGAGTAAAACTTGACTGACTTAAAGACTACATTAAAAATCTTAATTTTGACTTTTTTTTTATCAATGCAACTGCATGAAACATATTCTCTTGAGCATCCAATGACCCCAATTTTTTTTTTATCAACTACAAGTTAGCCCTTGACTGCGACCTCAACTGATGGTAAGTGATGATGCAGTCTAGGATGGTAGCGGGATAACCTGTTAGGGGTATGGTAGATATATTAAACCCATATTATTCAGTTTCTACACATCATCGTACCGGAACGCCAAATCGCTTGGCGGTACGTCTATGCCGGTAGGGTGGGAACTAGCCATGGCCGATACCTCCCACCAGGCCAGACCAAAAAAAATTCAGAAATTATAAATTCCTAAATTGGCCGTGCCGGGGATCGAACCCGGGACCGCCCACCTGAAGACAACTGAACACAGCGCCAGGGAGGTCGTCAAAATTACTTACCAACTGAATAATGTCTAATCACAACATCAATTAATCGGATATCCATACAAACAGGTATATTAAGACCAATTTACTAATGAGGTCTAATCTGAATCCCAATCGGTTTACAGAAGAACTTCTGTAAACCAATTGGGCAGCGCCACTTTGCGTGTAGACCTGTCAAATGTTCTTTGTGGGTATGATTGTACAGTGTATACCTCATTTCGAGTATTTTACATAAATTATTACTATATAATTATGACTTTTTAACATATCAGCACCATTCTACTCGAAATAAAAAGAAATCAACCCTTTGACAGGTCTCCACACACACTAGCGCAACTAGCGGGATAAATGGCAAACATAGGCCTCATTATTTCAGTGTTAGGTGACGAGGTTTACTTGAAAAACTACATTCATAAACTCTGTTCTAAATAAAACTAAGAACACTTACCAAGTAGTTCTTTCTTTTCTTCAGGCAACTTCTCAGCTATGTCCTGAGCGACTACTTCTGTGGGTTGGTCAGATGTTACAACTAAGTCTGGCAAAACTCTAGGCAATTGCTTCTCTTCTAGTGGCTGTTCACTATTAAGCCTTTTACCTTGTCTAAATTTTTTATTGGATCTATCTGAATAACTCCTCTTATTGCTTTTGTAATCATTTTGTTTTTGGGAGCGACTATTTGTAAATACCTTCTTAGAAGTGTAGTCATCATCTAACCTATACTTAATAGTGTAATCATAAGATTCAACGCCATAATTATTTCTTTTCTTAGTGACATCACAAGTTACCATATCTTCTGTAAGGAGGTCTTCCTGAAAGGTAACAAGTAACAACACAAATTTTAAAAGTAGCAAAAGCATACTATTGAAGATCTATAATGTATCTAAATAGATATTTTTTTATATTTAATTCATGCTTTCAAACTGTATAACATCTTTGTGGTTTTTACTTTTCTGCACACAAACAAATCCAGACTATCAGTTATTTTTAAGTCTATTTTTTGTTGGCTTGTTGTGTGTTTGAGTAGTGAAATGTTTAAAAATTACTAGCGGATGCTCGCGACTTCGTTCGCGTGGCAAAAGTTTTTTTAATTCCAACAGGCACTCAAAAAGTAACCTATATCACTCTCCAACTATACCCATGCAAAAAATCACGTTGTACAGTTGCTCTGTCGTGGCGTGATTGAAAGACAAACTCTCTATTTAACGTCTTTGGGGATCAAATTTTCAAAAACTGTGAAACATGTATTTCTTCATTTTCAACCCACAGCTCATATACCAAGACCTTGAGAAATGAAGGACTTTCATACAAATTTTCAACCCCTATTTTGAAAAATCCTTCCTTAGTGTGCGCCTACGTCACAAAAAGAACCTACTGTCAAAATTTCAAGTTTCTAACATAGAAATAGTTAAAAAATAGAAATTTAACGATAAAATGTTATTTTATAATTAAAATGAAAAAAGGTTGACTGAATGATGTTTTTATGTGTTCTTACTTAAATGAAAAATATCTCTCTTATGACCACTTCTGACTCTGCATCTGACTCCGACTCTGCCTCCGACTCCGGTTCTGATTCCGGTTCCGATTGCGATAAATCAAATTTTAAAACTCCGATTCCGAATTCGGTTCCGATAAACTTACCTCCGTTACATCCCTGATATATATATAGATATAGATTGTATTAAGGTAAATAATTTTCATTGTTCTACTTTTGCTTTATTTTCGTTTCTGTGCCATAAATCTATAATACCTAGTACATATTTATCTATATTCTTTGCACCCCTTAAAACCATGCAATCTTTTGTTAAATAGTATTCAAAAAAGTTTACCTGCAATGCTTTACACCAAACATTATATTTTTCCTTTTTATCAGGTTGTGCTTGCGGTTGCGGTCTTTTCGGCCTCAGTTTAGTGCGCTTTGGGCGTCGACGCGGCTCGTCGTCCGACTCGGAACCCGACGACTCCAAGCCTGTGTCTTCGTCACTTGGCTCATCTTGTATCTGCATGTTCACTAAAGACGGCGGGTTGAAAGTTTCTGGGCGCGTCAGAGGGATATATGTGCCCTCTTCGACGTCCGAATCCTCTAACTATAACAAAAGTCATTGCACTTTAGCGCCCATTTTTGTGGCTTTCTAATAATACAAAATACACTGTTTTCGCATTCGACACCGTAGAGACATGTGAATTATTAAATTTATATACGGAAAACAACAGTAAATAGAGAAATAGTTAAGTAAAATCAATTTTAATACGCGAGTTTTAGTAGTGATATAGTGTCAAAGTTAACGGCCTCACCTCGCCATCTTCGAGTTCATGGCACACCTCGACATCCAGTTCTCCTTCTGTCGTAGACATCATATTTGCCAAAATTAACCAGAGTTGGACAATAATTGCACATATGAGTGGCTTACAAAATGCAATAATTTCGCCTTAAATTATTCACTGCCGTCGCTAGGTACTCGCTGGTTTTTCATGCTGCTGTCGTTGGTATAGACAATTTAAAACTGTCAAACTCCACTGACCAATCCATTCGCCACTGACATATGACGTAAGTCATAGACACTTTATTTTTTTTAAGTGTCTATGACAAAACCACAGAGTACATTATATAGACAAAACTCAAGCAAAACTGTGGCAAAAAAAAAAAAAAAAATCACAATCACACAATACTACCTTCAATAAAGCTTGAAGATTTTTTGTTTTTTGACAGTAGGTAAAGGATATTGTAAACACAAACACCGATTCTTCTGTCAAGCTTCTTTGGCGTATATAAAAAAGTAATTTGTATTATTTTTATTTACTATATTTTGAATCATATCATATTTTTCCGAAGCGGAAATTATGCGGTTGAATTTAAAAATATGCCAATAGTTTTTATATGATCTTATCGGCTTATCTTGTTCTATGTAAGTCATCTTCAAGTCATAAACATAATATCCCATCTGTGATATCCTCCATCCTAATCTATAGAACTAGTTTTATTACAGGGCCGCATTCGAAGCAGTCAGCCATGTATCATTACCGGCACACAACCGAGCCTCACTTATTGACGTCCGATATGCTCGTCTGCCTTCAGAAACGCCGCCTTTAGATGACTATCGTAATTCCTTCCTCCAAGATGACTATGATCCTGCAGAGCATAGAGAGCCTGCACAACCAATCAAGTAAATCAATATAATATTATTTTAAAAATCTGTACCATATCAGTAGGATAGGTAGATGGATTGCGGATAAAATTATTGACATTTTATCCGCAATCCTATCCTACTATAATACCTATTTTATGTAAATGTGAAAGTCTGAATATTTGTTACGCCTTCACGCCACAACGACTGAATCTATTTGGCTGAAATTCGGAATGGAATGAAATTTAGCTTATAGTTACCCTGAATTAACACTTATGTAACTATAGGCTACATTTCATCACGCAAAATTGAAAATATCCCGCGGGAATCGAAAAATAGAACATAAGTCGCGCATCATCTAGTAAAATAGTATGGGAATAATAATTACACTCACCTCCAAAAAATAAATGTAAAGCTGATTTTTGGCACAAGTATTCTTTAGGGTGTAGAACTATTTTAGAAACCTTGTCCTCAAATATGGCAATTGGCACGGAAGCACGCCCGTTTAAATGTATTTTATGGTTTGCCCAGAAAATTAAATATTTCCTGATCAGGGTATATTTATCTACCATTGTGCTACTGCATGCAGCAGGTCCTACCGTAGAATATATACTAAAGCACCTTGAGGAAACCGTTAATTAACAATTAGTTAATTTGTTGCAGGCTTTGGATGGCAAATTTTAATCTCTTGCGAACAATTTTCGGCGCAGGAACCTTAGGTCTTCCGTTAGCACTCAGTCAAGCTGGCATCATACTCGGCCCTATTATGACAATTTCTTTAGGCCTTCTTATTATGCACATGCATCATACATTGGTAATCCTACTTCTTCTTAAGTATTTGCAGGAAGTGGATGGGAGAGGGTGGCAGAAGATCGTGAGGTCTGGCAATGAACTGAATGATAGATACGAATGCTTATAGTCTGTATAGTGGGGTCCAAGTTACAATGTGTAATCCAGCCGAGCGATCGCGTAACTTCTGCATCAATCATTGTTACAGTATCAATTGTTGTAATTGGCTGAATTTATGGCATTCTTGCTGCGTCAATGGATTATGTCCAATAGTGGAAGAGTGTTAACCAATCAGAGGTGATTGCGATGTATCAATGATTGATGCAGAAGTTACGCGATCGCTCGGCTGGTCAATCGAAACAATGGTCATGACCATTGTCATCAGATACATGTATCTGTCTGGAGAACGTTTTTTGTTCGAGGAGGTTCTCAATTCAACGCGTTTTTATGAAGCTCACCGTCAAATCTGAACCGATTATTCGATTTCTTCATTCTTTTTTAAACGTTTGTTCTGTTTTCATAATAACCTCGTGAATTCCTGATCAGATGTAGAAAATACTCACTCACTTTCCTTCCCCGATGTGCAGTGGACAACATTAATACGTCATTATGGATATTCCTTGCGCAGATTATTGCCTAATGACAGCAAACTTTCTTTTATTTCAGTTATGGTGTTTGCACGAAATAAGCCGGCAACTCAAAATTCCTCACATACCCTACCGATACGGGTTTCGGATAGCGATTTTACATGGGCCAGATGTTGTTCATAAGCTCGGTGATTACGCTCCGTAAGCTAACTGTGAATATCTAACGCATCACGAAAGTTGAAATACCCAGTAGAACAGGATAAATGATACCATACCGAACTTTTAACTTAGATACAGCAGAAAACAGTAACTGCCTTTTTTGGGTTCGGTGGTAGCTGGTAATGGCCTAAACGGCATGATATTGCCGCATACGGTAACCGTAGTTTAGGTATTACTTAACAAACAACCGCATAACAGAAAGGTTTGCGTCAGCCTTCCCACAGGATCTGAGGTTAGGTGCAGCGAGCGAGTGTACATATTATTTAAACACTTTCCAGCCACGTGCTCCCCCCACGCAATCAAAACTTACCTACGCATCACTTGATTTCCTACTTCCAGGAAAACTAATTAAGCCTCCCATCATTGGCACTGGTGATCTTTGCTAATTTGATTGCGCATTATTCACAGAACCATAGTGGCCACCTTCATGATCCTGAGCCAGCTCAGCATTTGCACAGTGTTCGTCATATTCACTACAGACAGCTTGAGAGATGTAAGTTCCATAATCTTTATAGCTGGAGAGTTGACTGATGATCTACCTCACTTTAATACCGGGAAAAAACTGTTAGCAGGTAAAGTAGGTATGACCATTTAGTAAAGCTTCTGACTGCCGAGGCTCAACCTGGTACTTTCTGTGCAACGATTTTTTTAAACGTCTTTTTAAACAAATATCTCATGTACTTCATACTTACCCAACGAAAGTACCTAATAGGGATAAATTACTCTTGGGATAAATTAAAAAAAGAGCTTAACAAAATGGTCGGCCACACCAGTGCTTGAGATACGGGTATGAGTAGGGGTATGGCAGTCAGATTAAACCCATACCTCTAATCGGCTACTACACAGCATCGTACCGTTGCAGCATCGTACCGTTGCAGCATCGTATGCTTGGCGGGCACGTCTCTGCCGGTAAGGTGGTAACTAGCCACGGCCGCAGCCTCCCACCAGGCCAGATCAGAGAAAATCATAAATTAATAAATTCCCAAATTGAACCTACCGGGAATTGAACCCGGGACCTCCCACGTTAAGAAAACAGCGCTCAACACTGCGCCAAGGAGGTCATCATCTCGTTTGGTTTGTTATGTCAGAAGTTATCAAGAAAGTTATGATCACGATGAGATAAGTAATCCATGATTAAAAGCAAACGGATCTTGTCTATGTAATAGGTCATTACTCATTAGTCATTACCGTAGTTTCATACGCACATATTTTGAGCAACGGCGAACTTCCATACATCAATATTATTGAGAAAAAATAATTATGTACACGTGTGAAAAAAATATGTTTTTATAAGCGTCGAATATGAAGCTTACAGCAGCTAGAATTTTTTTTATGAGCCTAGAAAAAAAAGATATTTCGTTTTAAAGTTTTGTAGGTTATGTGGTAATGTCCATAGAGGTAATATATCTCTATGGGTAATGTCACTTCTAAAAATGACAACCGGAAGAAAGCCACAAAAACAAAGACAGATGACAACCACAGACCAGTAAAACATTCGGCACAACCACAGACAATCAGCATCAGTGCTGCCATAATATTCTTTCAATTCTTACCATTGTGTTAAAGATTATTAAATAATGTATGCAAGAAAATTCACTTAAATAATATAAAATACACTAAAAAAAGAGCAATACTATTATTTATGCAAACATTAATCAGACGAAATAATTACAATTTTTAAAACGATACAAAATAATCTATTAATTTAGATTTATTCTAGCTACTAGGTAGCTTATACATAAAATGGTAACACTAAACTGAGAAACTGGAACTAAATAATCAAAAAAGATTTCCTAAATATTTTATTTTTTTACCTAGGTTCAATTAATTAAGGTCAATACTTGATAAAATATAAAAAAATAAGCAAATTACTTTCATCTTTACCTTACTTGTGTACAATCAAGATTTAGTAAATGTGGCCAATAATAATTTCGCCGTTGCTCAAACATCCCCTTTTGCAGTGGCTTGAGGCTTCTAGGAAATGCGTGAGATGTAATATTTTCTTTTTCTAGATAATGGACTGGCAAACATCAAAACCTGCAATTGCTGCGTTACTATTTCCTTACCTTTTCCTCGAATATTTTATGAAGTCTTTAAAAATCGTCAGTTATATTTCAATGTTCGGTGAGAAAGAATTGCTGCTTACCTAAATTATTATTATCTTCTATAAGTAAGCTCAATCGTTGTAAACACAATGAAGAAATCTCCTCTTTTTTTTCATCTTTTCCAAAAATATATACCTACTTAGTAGGTATGTCTTATAGCGTGGCACAGAAACTAGTTCAACGCCTATACTATCATTCAGATTTCATATTATACGCAATGTAAAGGGTATACAATTTTCTTCAGGTAATAGAACTTAATTACCCGTTGGTATTTTGTTACTTACCCGGAGCAAATTGTATTTGTTGTATTGTATCTTGTATTGTAATTGTACGACTCAATTGTTTCACTAAAATAAACTGCATTGAAAATGATTTCAGGTAATTTCCTGAACATCATCGGCTTGACATTGGTAACATACCATGAGTTTCTGGAGCCCCATGGCAGAGTGATATACGCTACTACAGACTCAATAGCGCTCTACTTCGTTATTGGCACTTGCTTGTTCAACCTCAGTTCTCTTGCCGTGGTAATTAAAATGATGTATTCTCTTTCTCTAGTTTATCGAATATATATCTCTCGAAATTGTAATAGTTTGTCCACTTGACTTATGACACTGTCCAATTGAACTAAGAGCCCGATTAGGGCGCTCAAATTTGAGGGGCCGCTTGGCGAGTGTACGTCATTCATTTTCTAGAAATCTTTTTCTCCAGGCTCGATCTCGGGTAATCGTAAAGGCATCCTCTTTGAAGATGCCAAAAATGCAATCAATCGTGTGGCTTGTAATAGGTTATAGGCTTAAGACGACCTCCGTGGCGCAGTGTGTAGCGCAGTGTTTCCGTGCAGAGGTCCCGGGTTCGATCCCCGTCAGGGTCTATTTGGGAATTTATAATTTCGGAATTTTCCCTGGTCTGGCCTGGTGGGAGGCTTTGGCCGTGGCTAGTTACCCCCCTTCCGGCAAAGACGTGCCGCCAAGCGATTTAGCGTTTCGGTACGATGCCGTGTAGAAACCGAATAGGGGTATGGATTTAATATAACTGCCATGCCCCTAGCAGGTTAGCCCGCTACCATCTTAGACTGCATCATCACATACCATCAGGTGAGATCGCAAGGGCTGTAGTGGATAAAAAAAAGGTAAGTAGTGTTGTCGTAGAGCAAGCAATATAAATAATTATAAATAGTTATACCTAGTTTTTGGTTTGGAAGAAGAAATTCTCAGAATTTTAAAAAGTTTTTAGATTAAAAGTGGGTCAGTATTACGTACAGAAGCTACCCTAAAGGTTATTACTATTTTTTTTTAAATAACCCTGACAGTTGCTCATTCCTCACTTACTTATCCCCGGGCCCGATTTAAAGTTTCCAATTCGAGTAGTTAGGTTAAAGATCAGACGAATGATAATGTAAACAACTACTCCAGAGAACTAGGCTTCACTCAACGCCTCTCTTACTCTTTGGCATATAGGAGTTTACCTAAAATGTTTATGGTTTACGATGATTTAATTTCAGGTTCTCTCCCTAGATAGAGCTCTGAAGAATCCTAAAGTTTTGACGAAACGCTACGGCGTGCTTAACATCTGCATGATCACAACAACAATCTTTCTAACTTTATTTGGCATGTTGGGTTATTGGTCTTTTGGAACTATGGAGGAAAACGTATTGAGATCACTCCCTTTTGATGACGAGTAAGAAATGAATGATTATTAAGTACCTACTTATGCACCCAACAATTGCGTTCAGTTGTTTCAAGTGCGAAGACATAATAATATATTGTGTCTTAGATCTCTAATGGAAAGATGGATTCACATTCGCTAGAAATCCTAGAGGATTAGTTTGAACGCCATTTTGGCGGGAATAATGGCGCCAACCAATAGAATGTCATCACTTACACACCAACCAATCATATCAGGGAACATAGACAATGAACTTTGTTCACAATTCAAAACGCTCAAAAACCGTTATGTAATTTAAAAATATTTAATAAATTACGACATCTATACAGGTATATCTTTTTGTTTTAGCTCAGCGATGTTAGCAATAGGCTTATACTTAGTGGCTATTGCATTCGCGTACCCTATCCAGTGCTACCCGGCTATTCAGATCATATTGGAAATAATAAGAATCAGGAAGGAGACTCTATCGACTGAAATGCTGGGCATAATAGAGCACGTGGCGAGGCCCATCTTCGTGTTAACTTCTTGTAAGTTAGTGAAGTTTATACTGTGACGTTGTGATTTATCACTAAGTATATCATAGTACCTACTTAAATACCTAAGTACTACTCCTTGAAATTTTTGTTACAGTTTTCATATGTTACATGGTGCCGATCCAAGGAGCATTTGTAGCATTCGTTGGAAACCTTTGCACGACGTTGATTGCCCTAGTCTTTCCTGCCCTGATGGAACTATGCCTTTTGTATCCTAATAATTATGGAAAATATCGTTTTTATTTGTACAAAGATCTAGTTATTCTCGTTTTTGGACTTTCCTGTGCAATTCTTGGTGTTGCACTGTGTGGGTACCTTATTTACGTAAGAATTCTTTGCCTGCACTCGCCAAACGATGATTCAATATGATAAGATGGATAAAATATGTACTAAAATATTATGATGAGCACTGCTCACCATACTCATGCATAATTACGACACGCGGACGACAACGTTGAAATTCTGTGGTTGAAATGGTTTGATGGTTTGGATCAAAAATTTAGTTCAACTTCATGGCATTGTGTGGTCATGAACATAATTATTGTATATTAAGTACCTTTTATGTACCTAGACATAAAATAGTTACAAAATGTTAATGTGAAAATATTTAAATACCTACTTAATGTATAAGATTTTTTCCAAATAAAGTAACTATAACGTTGATTACAGTTTTATTCTTTTCGTGTACCTAACTTAGGGCCGGTTTTTTGAGACATAGTTAAGGCAACCAATAGTTAAAATTTGTAACAAATAGTTAAATTTCGGAAAAAAACGTTTTTTGAGACAAAGTTAGCCTAACTAATGGTCAATAAACCTGACCATTTGTTAAATATTTAACTACAGCAATGCCGAGGGTTATGCAGATGGTGGATAGTTAACTTTTGTTAGAACATCTGTTCTTTTCAACTGTTTTTTGCTTTAAACAACATTTTGTAAACATTATTCATTGAAGTGAGATTATACCTATTCAGTAGAAAAATTTGAATTTTTGCTGATTTTATAATGAACAATATTACCAGATATTTTGAGAATTCTGAGAGTTCATCTGATGATGAAATATTCACTGAATACGTCTTAATGAGAAGACTAAAGTATAGACCACGAACCATTGGGATGACGTCGATTTTTTGAAACGATATCGGTTATATAAAGAAACTGTTACCTGGATAGTCGAACAAATAGGTGTAGAATTACAAACGTCCACTACAAGAAATCATGCAGTGCTACCCCTCAAGCAGTTGCTTATTACTTTATATAAAATACAACGAATTAACATATAAAATCACCACACAAGTCACAAACATAATAATAATGTTCTCCCGACCGAATTTCGGTCACGGCGGCCAATCTGCAGAGAGATTAGCCATCTGCGTGGGAGATATTATAGTGATACGAAAAATCCGACATGACCGGAGAGAGATCAGGCGCAGGACCGACGGCTTAACGTGCTCTCCGAGGCACGGGGGTGAAACACCGCCAACTTCCTAACTCCGGGCTAGTACTGAGAATTTCTTGTCAGAAAAACCCAATACTTGTTATGGCCCGACCCGGGACTCGAACCCGGGACCTCGTCGGCCGCAGTCAAAAATGCAACCCCTAGACCAACGAGGCAGTCACAAACATAACGATGTCACGATAATGTCATCTGTCAACGTCATATTACATTGGACTCTTCAAGTGTTGCCATAAAAATAATGACTCCCTGCGAGAAATGATCTCGATTTACGGAAATAAAGTGTTCATAGCAATGGCAATACTATGGCTATTAGTTAATGCTAACTATAGTTAAAATCGCGATCAAAAAACGAAACAGTGGTTTAACCATTTGTTAGCGTCTTAACTATAGTAAACTTAACTAATTGTCAACTCTCTGTTGACTATGTCTCAAAAAACCGGCCCTAAGTACCTATGTGTTTAAAAATACCTCCTTTATCCTGTGTAACACAATCCAGATGCTATTAGGATAATAAAAATAGATTTATCTCTTTTCTTTTTATGATTACAGTCATTCAAGAGAAAAGAATAGAATGCTAACTGTCATCCTTACAATTCCTTGTCCGATTATATGTTTCCTAGTTGTACGTTGTTGTTACATAATTTATGGTCATAACACTTTGATTTGATTGACAAATCCTCATCCATAGACCTATTAGTTACTAGTTACCACAGCTAGTTACTAGTATAATATTTTGTCCTTATTATACTCTTTGTTTTGTCCTCATCACTCATCAAAACACTTGGTCAAAACAGTAAATGTTATTGTAAAAATACGAATATGGGAATATCCGAGGATTATAATTTTTATATAAAAAAAGTTAAAATCTTCAGGAAGCAATAATTAAGGCCATACTTACTTACTTTTCATGAACATAAAAATATTTTCTCCGATTATGATTTTAAAAATCAGAATAGTATTGGCTTGGCTAATTTTCAATGTAATGCCACTAAGTAAACATTTCTCAGTGTTAGTATAAATGAATACTTACTATAATATTATAAATGCGAAAGTGTGTTTGTTTGTTGGTTTATTGGTTTGTTAGTTTCTCCTTCAATCACGCCGCAACGGAGTAACGGAATGACATGATTTTTTTGAGGACCAGGGAGAGTGACATATAGGCTACTTTTTATGCCGGAAAGTTAAGAGTTGCACGCGGACGAAGTCGCGGGCATCAGCTAGTGATAAATAATGTACCTAAATAAATCATCATCATGCCGGCCCACTACTGAGCACGACTTTCCACTCAGAATATTATGTTTGGCCAAAGTTTAAACCACACTGGCCAAGTGCAGATGATGATGATGATGACGATGACGACCTCCGTGGCGCAGTGTGTAGCGCTGTTGTCTTAACGTGCGGAGGTCCCGGGTTCGATCCCCGGCAGGGTCAATTTGGGAATTTATAATTTCTGAATTTTCCCTGGTCTGGCCTGGTGGGAGGCTTCGGACGTGGCTAGTTACCACCCTACCGGCAAAGACGTGCTGCCAAGCGATTTAGCGTTCCGGTACGATGCCGTGTAGAAACCGAATAGTTGTATGGGTTTAATATAAACTGCCATGCCTCTAACAGGTTAGCCCGCTAACATCTTAGACTGCATCATCACTTACCATCAGATGAGATCGCAGTCAAGGGCTAACTTGTAGTGGATAAAAAAAAAAAAAGATTGGCAGACTTCTTTGAGAATAAATTATGAAAATCTCTCGGGCATGCAGGTTTCCTCTCGATGTTTCTTTGACCTTAAAGCAAGTGATATTTTTAAATGCTTAAATTTAAGTACCTACTTATATACTTAATTAAGAAAATATTGTAGTGCGTGCCCGAGGTAACCATTATAAGGTATCACCACTAATAATGCAAAATTGCAAATAATGAATAAATTTTACGACGTTAAAAATAAGATCAAAGATATTAAATTGTAGTCTACACACAAAGATCACATAATATTATAATCTAACCTTTTGGTGTTGTTTTTAAACAACAAGCAATACAACCAGTGGCCTGCGTGAGTTGAACGGATTGAGAAAGATAGGTCCAACCTAAGGGCGGACAAAAGATTTGCTTGAGTAGTGTTTTACATGCTTAGACTTCGCTTCTAGGCATCATCTAGACAAAAAGTTGTGGATCTCACTCATGCTACTGAGTACTGGCATAATAACGATACTCAAACGACTACTTTCTTTACAGCCATAAGCTTCCGTTATGGACCTGGGACTGCCAAAACGACAAATGTGTTCCTTCAAAAGCAACAGTGACAGGTAAACTGCAATCTCTAGAGACCTGTAACATGCTGTGTGCCTCGATGCACCTCTGGCCACAGCCCACGGGATTAGTCAGCCTAGCTACAACAGCAGTACCCGTCCGTGCAGATTTATTTCACCTACAAATACTGTCATTTCCCTCAAGACCTGTTCGAGACCTTTTACGTGATGCTTTTGATTTATTTTGTAAAGATTTGCAAACGATAGAAAATGACGCTCGAGCGTTTGAGGAGTGGCGTGCTGTAACAGTCCGTGTAGCGATCAATGAAAGTGGCAGTGGAGATCCTAGAATGCGTCTCGACACGGATGAGAGCTACCGACTGTGGCTTCGGCCAAAAAGTGGAGGTTCTTTATTGGTGGATATATCTTCGTATTCCTTTTGTGGGGCGCGACATGCTCTAGAAACTTTAGCACAATTAATTTGGCTAGATCCTTATGCAGGAACCTTACTAATATTGGAAGCTGCAAATGTAGATGATGCTCCAAGATACCGTTACCGCGGCCTCATGCTGGACACAGCCCGTAATTACTTCCCAGCAAATGAAATAATACGAACTATTGATGCAATGGCGGCTTCTAAGCTTAATACGTTTCACTGGCATGCAACCGATTCTCAAGCGTTTTCTTTGCAGTTGAGCAGAGTTCCTCAGCTATCTCAATTTGGGGCTTATGGACAAGGAGCAGTATACACGCCAAATGAAATACGCAAAATCGCACGTCATGCCCGAATTCGTGGCATTCGGGTACTTCTAGAAGTCGATCTACCTTCACACGTAGGAAGTGCATGGGATTGGGGACCTATGTTTGGTCTACGAGAATTGGCACATTGTGTTCAAGCAGAGCCATGGAGCGCGTATTGTAATGAACCGCCGTGTGGGCAAATCAATCCTCTTAATCCACTCGTATATGATTTTATAGAACGCGTTTATGCTGATATCATTGAACTTACAGGCGTTGATGACCTTTTTCATCTCGGCGGTGATGACATCTCTGAGCGATGCTGGAATGACCATTTTAAACAATCAGATCCAGTTGATCTTTGGCTGAATTTCACTCGAACCGTTTTAAAAAGGCTGGAATCCGTCAATGGAAGACTACCACCTTTAGTAATATTGTGGTCGACACATTTATCAGAACGCATAAAATTAGATTTAAAACCTTACGTTCACAAGCTGGGCATTCAAGCAAGGGGTTTGGCATGGACACAGAAATATGTGACTGGCGTGCGAACTATAGTATCACATGAAGATGCATGGGATTTGAACAGTGGCTTTGGTGCCTGGCATGAAGATTCCGGTGGGGTATCGTATAACTCGTGGCAACAGGTTTATGAGCACAGGCCTTGGGCTCGAAAGGCAATAGGATGCTTAGAAGGAGGTGAAGCGACGGTTTGGTCGTCGTTGTTGAGCGCTGGTGGCCTGGATGCACGAATATGGCCCCGAGCAGCAGCATTGGCCGAGAGGCTGTGGTCTGACCGTGCTGAAGGCGCCACGCGTCTTGTGCATGCTCGATTAGATGTTCATCGATCGCGTCTTATTAGTCGCGGTATACAAGCTGCTCCCTTGTGGGCGATGTGGTGTACTCATAATACATACACTTGTTAAATAAAATTAATCACGATTGAGATAAATAAATATTTATTAAGATTAACCATTTATTATTAATGTTTTAATTCGTGACTACTATAGGTTTACCAGAATCTGATGGCAAAAAATACACAACAGTACCAGTATACGGTGTTACTTTTTAACCGACTTCTTGCCATCAGATTCTGGTAGACCTATACTACTGTTTAGCTACTAAGAAACAGTAAAAAAAACATCTGACTAATTGAGAGACATAATAATATGTACCTCCTCTCTTTAGAATGGTCTAAGATCCGAATCTAAATCGAAACGTACCGGTTTGATAAGAGAATCAAATTTATTTTATAATAAATTTCATATATTAGAAAATAAATTAAAAATGGGTAGACAACAGAAATCCTGGACAGAATATTTTTAATTATTTTTTGAAAAATGATTTTTCATAAAATGTTGCAAAATGAAGATAATAATAAAATTTTATACTGGACTTAAAGTATAGAGCATATAGAATGTGCAATCGTAGGGTAGACTATTATTTACCTGGATAAATAATGGAAATAATAGTCTACCCTATTATTTACCTGGATAAATAATGGAAATAATAGTCTACCCTACGATTGCACATTCTATATGCTCTATACTTTAAGTCCAGTATAAAATTTTATTATTATCTTCATTTTGCAACATTTTATGAAAAATCATTTTTCGAAAAGTAATTAAAAATATTCTGTCCAGGATTTCTGTTGTCAACCCATTTTTAATTTATTTTCTAATATATGAAATTTATTATAAAATAAATTTGATTCTCTTATCAAACCGGTACATCTCGATTCGGATCTTCTACTAGAAGTCAGTCGGTTAAATTCAGCTTTTGGCAGCCCTATTACGATGTCATGTGATATCCGTTTCCTATTATTCAATGCAAATGATGTTTAGGAACATAGAGAATATTAAATTAAGTTACTCGATTTTATTTACTATTTACAAAAAAAATAACCAATTTTGTTTATTGTGTGTGAAAATGTTCCTATTATTCATGCTTATAGTTAACTACATAACTATTATCATTCACATAGACCTTTTGTTATTAATAATTTACTGTATCAAAGATCGCTTTCTGAACGCAACGTTCGGATAATATGATATGATAGATTAGTCACGATCAAATTCAAATCTACAGTATAGTACACGTATCCGAATATTTTCATTGGAAAAAATTGAAATTTTTTGAATTTAATTTTCTTTAATGATTTTAATATTATTTTATAATCTCTAGCCCGTTAAGTAATTGAGATAAACGATTAAAATTAAATCCATTTCAGTTACAATTATTGGTTACAGGCTCAGAGTATCAAGAATCCAAGTATGTACCTACCTCTTAGCTTCAACTCTACTGTTAAACCAGGTAACACAACGACACACCACCACAACCACACCACAGATGTAGCTTTTAACTAACAAAACATTATAGTTTGGTAATAGTGAAGCTGAAAGGATTTATCTCTATTTAATACCTATACAAGAACTCATTAAAGAAAATGTTTAAATCTAATACTTAATTACTCTAGTTGAAAAGATTTGTTCAACATGTCAAACATCATTTATTAATTAATTAATTAATTAATTAATGATGCGATATCCAGGTATTTAATTACATTTTATTGAATTTTGTAGATATTACCATTACATCAATTGTTACTTTTGGTTATCATTTTACTATAATACTAGCTGATGCCCGCGACTTCGTCCGCGTGGTTTAAGTTTTTTTTTATTATCGTGGGAACTCCTTCATTTTCCGGGATAAAAAGTATCCTATGACACTCTCCAGGTCTTCAACTATACCCATGCCAAAAATCACGTCGATCCGTTGCTCCGTTGCGGCGTGATTGAAGGACAAACCAATAAACCAACAAACAAACACACTAGGTATCGCATTTATAATATTAGTACCTACCTACGTCATAAGATGGCTCTAAGCCGATATTTTGATTTTGTCAACCCTACATGAGGAAAAGGACGTGATGTAATAATTCTCTTGTTTATGGTCTATCTTGCACTAGTGGCAAATTAGGACAAAATAAAGCGTTTTTTGGGTTTAGCGCACAATTTTACACATTTTAAACGTTTAACGTGTTTATTTTTAAAATGAAATTATTATTTATACTCAAAATACTCTTCTGATTGAAATTTTAAGCGGTGCGAATATCCCATGGATCGGAAAAATGTCTGACTTTGTCTATGCCTCATCCAAAAGCAAAACCAATGTGGCGGCTGCAGGTTGACCAACAAGCGTCAAGCTATGGCGTTTTGTGATATACGATCGTAAATAGATAAAATAGGTGAATCAAATATCAATTCTTTTAGTTTTGTAATAAATTTAATATGAGTAATCGTAACCTGTATTACGATTACGGGAACGCAATATCATGGTGAGTTAATTCAAATATATATCCAGACATCCATATTGTTTTAAAATCGGTAGTTTTATTCCCAACACATTTGTTTCGATTTGTTTGTATGAATAACAGTATAATTGGTTCTGTATTAAACGTAATAATGTTTAAATATTTATATATTTTTAAAGAAATTTGACGCCGGTTTATTCAAAAATGCCTTGATGAAGATTCTTTTAAAACCTAAATTGCCCCCTTATATGTTAGGATTTCCACCGCTTTATTCCTGTCTGCTCATTTTATTATATTGTTAGTTAGTTAAATATAATAAGTATTTATTTAGTTTTGATTTATTGAAACTGAGCCATAGCTAACATGTACAAGTACCTGTTTTGGAAAAGTAACTGTTGTGGTTTGAACTCATTTTCACTAAATTAATTCTGGCATTTAAGTGTAATTTAACCCTGTCGACATTTTTATTGATTACTTAGCAAAACCTAATAAAAATATTTTTATATCATTTGGTAGATACTTATGTTTCAATTTATAAAACCACTAGATAAAGCCTGCTTCTTCGTCCGCATGGATTGGGGTTTTTTAATCTTGCGGGAACTCTTTAATTTCCCGGGATAAAAATAGCCTATGTCCTTCCCCGGGATGCCACCTATCTCTGTACCAAATTTTATCAAAATCGGCTGAAAAGATGGGCTGTGAAAGTGTAGCAGACAGACAGACACCTTCACATTTATAATATTAAATAATAGTATGGATATTTAAGTCATACCTAATATGATCCATCCTAACATTGTAAATGTAAAAGTTTCACTATCTGTTTCCTTTAAGTACTTAATTTAAATTGGAAATTTGGTTTATATTATATTTTATATAAGCATGCATCCTAGAAATGGTCATAGGCTGCATTTTATCTAAGAAAATAAAAGATTTTCTGTTTTCAAATTCTAAATCCGAGCAGACAAAATTGCTGGCAACATCTAGTTTATAACATTACTATCCAATTTAATTTGAAACTATTTACTTAATGGCTCATTTACCCAAAGAATCTTAGTTTAGCAATACAAGTATGGCTGTCTTTTATCATTTCACTCTTTCATACATTATTCTACTCTGCTTCACTTGCATAAATTTCTCTTATTGTAATTTCAAGGACACAAACTATTCAATAATTGCTTTAGAATAAAATATTATATTTAGGTCTATATTTCTTCTAAGTAATAGTGCAACAAAAATTAAAGGGATAGGTAATTAATTGCTTTACTTACATTAAAATAACTTAGAAGATAATTTTTTTAATTTTCTTCATTGCAGCGGCTTAGATGATATTTTTAATATTTAGTTTTTAATTTAGTTTTACTTAATTTAGATTTGAATGTATTTGAAAAAAATTTTGTTCTTCATCTTTATTGAAAATAAAAGACTAATTATTTTTTAAATATGAAATACTAGCTGATGCCCGCGACTTCGTCCGCGTGGTTTAAGTTTTTTTGATTCCCTCGGGAACTCCTTAATTTTCCGGGATAAAAAGTAGCCTATGTCACTCTCCAGGTCCTCAACTATACCCATGCCAAAAATCACGTCGATCCGTTGCACCGTTGCGGCGTGATTGAAGATCAAACCAACAAACAAACACACTTTCGCATTTATAATATTAGTATGATGAATAATTAAGTAATTTGATTCTAATAGTAAGTTGTGTTGATCGGTTTTTTGTTATACTAGCAGTATCATATTATATTATCATCTGTAAAGATATATCTCGTATTTGGTTGTAATTTTTAAAAGCAAAACTCAGTAATGTATGTAATTTGGCAGTAAATTAATTCATGGTGGTCCTACTCCCCTGTAGATTTTGTAATAATTGATAACTGTGCAAATTGATAAATTAACATGTGAATGAAAAGACCTGGAAAATTTCCCGACAGGATGACCAACTTATTTCTCTTACTCAACTCCTGTCATCCCAGTACTTCTGAATGTGTCAGCATCAAAATTCTTTAATATGATTTTTCTCCTTAGCAAGCTCTTCAGCTGCAGTGGAATAATTGATCTGTATTCTATCAATGGGACCGCCAGCATTGTCTCAAACTCTAAATCTACATTTTCGGACTTTTGTGGTTTGCCTAGTGTAAAGCTGTAAGACATGTTTTAACCATTGTAGACTAAATGGGTTATTATTCGATTGCAGATGTTCTCTTGCCCCCCCCCCAGCCCTGTTAAGCTCCACCTGTGGTAAGAGAAATAAGGAGGCACAACTCTCTTCCGTGTCCAAGAAATTTTCCAGAGAATCTCATTAGTTCGAAAGTAACTCATAGTGACTTCTGTCCGTTTTCGGACTCCTAAATTTCAGTTGACATGAGACATTCGGTTGTCAATAATGGTTAAAACACGATCTTCAGCGAGGGTAGGAAAGGCTGCCCAGAGTGCCCCAGCCGAAAATGGAGATGCGCGTCTAAAACCCTATGACATCAGGCCACGGTCGCAAAAGAGCACCACCTCTAGGCAAGTGTCTTGACCTCAGTCCACCCGCGTTTTGACCACCTAGCTCTATCCGCATGACCCTATGTTAAAGCTAACACTGACATTTTATCTTTAGTTAATAAGCTGATTTTGACCATTGATAGCTTTACGATTGAAAACTCGATCAAAGAATTCCAGTGGTAAAACTTGAGATAAAATGTCATGATAATGTTACGTGATGACTGCAAATCTACATTCTAAAATAAAAAATGACTGACGGTGACTGAAAGGATCTAGTCTTGTTTATTTTAGGATGTTGGTGCATGAGTATTGAGCTTGCGGTGTCGGTATATCAAGAAATGTGACTATAATCAATTTAAAGTTAATGAGACTGCCCATTGCTGCGTTACTTTTGCTCTCTGTAGGAACTGAGGTATAATCAATTAATCATCCATTGCAGCACACGCAGCCAAATGAACTTTCATAGTGGCGCAGCAATGGAATGGCGCCTCTACGTGCATGTCTTTAATTCAAGTGAAATAAATAATTTTGGAAAAGTATCAGAAATAGTGTAATATCTAGGTGTGTCTCCACACAAGTTCATTCTGGCATTTCTGTCCGTTCATGTCCATAGCCATGTTTAGGACAAAAGGCATTTTGTACCTACCCTGTCAAAAAAAACAAGGTCTTCCCCCCTCGTCACTTCTTTATAAACGCCGCCTATGCACAATATTGACGACCCAAATATGTTTGAAGCCAACCCTTAGCGTACGCTAGAAGTCGCGGGGGTGTACGGAGCGGTAGGTTGCTATGGAAACCCGCCTGTGAAAACCCGTCGCAAGCGCCCGCGTCATTTAGGGCTGGCTGCTCATAATATTTATCAATAGGTATGGACTATATAACATACGTCCGGAGCACTTGCGCGAGTTTTAGCGTATGTCGTTAGGCCAGCCACATGTTCTCAGCAATTGGTCCGATCTGACAAAATTCTGTCTGTACTCGGCAGGGTCAATTCATTACAAAAAGTTTAAGCAGAGTGACAGAGAATCTCTGATAAAATGCAGCTGGGCTCCAAAGAAAGTCAGAAGGCAATCTAATCTATGTAATTTTGTAAATTGTTACCCCTCCTTGGGCCTCTAGGAACAGCCAGGGGCTACCATCTGGCGGGTCGCAAGGGAATGACCCTCTCGCCCCCGCGATCCCCAACTCGCGCAATATGTACCAACATCCCGCAGTCAGCGGGTACAACCCCAACCCACAGGACTCGAGGTCACAGAACATGCCTGTTTCGGTGAGATATATTGTCACTGCAGTTTATGCATGTGTGTATAGTCCCACAAACTTATCTGACCTGTAGGCCTAGCATGCGCACAACGAGTAAAACTATGTCTACCCGTTAATATCTCTTGTCTACCGAAAATCGAAATGGTTGGTTACTCATATGACTTGTTGTCTCGTTACGTCAAAAGTAGAGATAAAAGTAATATTTCTTATCTGTGGTATTTTTCTGTACTAACCCTTACATGCCGACTATTTTTTTTCTCGTAATATACGGGATAGAAATAGAAATAGAAATGACAAATTAGCCCGCAACAACAACATCTCTCTCTCTCGTCGCGAGATATCTCGTTGTGCGCATGCTAAGCAAGCTGGTGTCAGCGTCACTAGTATATATTAAAATAAAAATAAAAACAAAAACTAAACAGGCATAAAAAACAGTTTCCAAATTTTGGCCACTGGGTCAGATAAGCTTGTGGGACTGTTGTATTTGTGTATAACATTACATAGTCGCTCACGTAGGACAATGTGGCCAATTCTGTATAACACAATCTCTAAACTAAACTAAAATGACAGCTTTAAATCTAGTTCTTTCCATTTCCGAAGGGAGTATCATGAAAGGGTTAGCAATATTTTTAATGCTGTCATTTTAGTTTAGAGATTGTGCACTACAGAATCAGCCCCAATTGGGTATTTGAATACTAAAATATTTTTTCGTGATTATTAAATAGAGAATCTCCTAAAGGTCGTAATATCCACGTCCCCTGATAAGTTTTATGTTGTATAACCATTTTAAACAATCGATTAAAGTAAAAAAGTGCGTCGAACTTTAATGACTTCACATTTCAGAATTTCATAAAAAATCCCATACTTAGGACGCGTTTTGACGTTTGAAAAAAAAAGTTGCTTATTTGACTAGTTGTCAAATACCCAATTTAAGAGTCCTTGTGCAAGTGGGCCTTAGTGGTGTACGCGGGACAGTTAAAATGTGAGAACGCGCAGGCTCGCCAGAACCCGATGTACGGCAGCGGCATGTACCACGGCTACAGCGGCGGCGGCGGCGCCACGCTCGCGCCCATGCCCTCGCCCTCGCCCACCGGCCCGCTGCCGCCCTTTCCCGTGCACCCCGATGTCAAGTTCAAAAAGTTTGTATTATGCATTTCTTCTTCTAAATATATAAAAGGAAAAGGTGACTGACTGACTGACTGATCTATCAACGCACAGCTCAAACCACTGGACGGATCGCGCTGAAATTTAACATGCAGATAGCTTCTATGACGTAGACATCCGCTAAGAAAGGATTTTTGAAAATTCAACCCCTAAGGAGGTAAAATGGAGGTTTGAAATTTGTGAAAGTCCACGCGGACGAAGTCGCGGGCATAAGCTAGTTGTTAAATAAGACATTTTTGAAGCTATGCTTATTTATAAACATTTTGACTGGGAGATAAAAACACCTCATTTTAATTGAAATCTTTGTATTGACTGACTGGATCGGACCGGAAAGGATCAGTGTAAATTGCTATTCCAGACTATAATCTATCTCTGTGCCAAATTTCATCCAGATCCGTTCAGCCGTTGGAGCGTGATTGAGTAACAAACATCTATACATCTATACATCCACACATCCATACATCCATCCAAACTTTCGCATTTATAATATTTATTTGATTTAGTAATATTGGCAAAACATGTTTGGACTCACAAAATTCTATTGTAAACTATCTATCTGTAACTCATGTTTAAAGCAAATAAATAAATGAATGAATAATACCAGGTTAGGATGGTGTTTGGACCTTAGTATGGTGCAGTCCAGTCTTGTAAAGAAAATACTCCAAAAAATTTTTAGAAGCTTAGCTTTTGCAGTTTTTAGAAATTGTAGAAGTGAAGTTTTATAGTTAAAGATCAAATTAATTAATTATCTTTTTTTTTCTTAATATTTGCGAGTGTTCCATAATTGTTTGGTCTATACTCAGGTTACCCTTCTACGACGTGCTGGCGGAGCTGATGAAGCCATCAACGATGATGCCCATGCAAGCAGGGCGCATGCAAGAAGGCACCTTCATATTCCACCTCACGCCGCAGCAGGCCACCGAGATCGCGTCGGGGAAAGACATCGTCGGCGCCAGTAACAAGCTCGACTATGTTGTGCAGGTCAGTACATTTCAACAACTGATGAAGCGCGCTTGCAGGAAGCACCTTCATACTCCGCCTCACGCCGCAGCAGGACACCGAGATCGCGTCGGGGAAAGATATCGATGGCGCCAGTAACAAGCTCGACTATGTTGTGCAGGTCAGTACATTTCAACAACTGATGAAGTGCGCTTGCAGGAAGCACCTTCATACTCCGCCTCGCGCCGCAGCAGGACACCGAGATCGCGTCGGGGAAAGACATCGTTGGCGCCAGTAACAAGCTCGACTATGTTGTGCAAGTCAGTACATTTCAACAACTGATGAAGCGCGCTTGCAGGAAGCACCTTCATACTCCGCCTCACGCCGCAGCAGGACACGGAGATCGCGTCGGGGAAAGACATCGTTGGCGCCAGTAACAAGCTCGACTATGTTGTGCAGGTCAGTACATTTCAACAACTGATGAAGCGCGCTTGCAGGAAGCACCTTCATACTCCGCCTCACGCCGCAGCAGGACACCGAGATCGCGTCGGGGAAAGACATCGTTGGCGCCAGTAACAAGCTCGACTATGTTGTGCAGGTCAGTACATTTCAACAACTGATGAAGCGCGCTTGCAGGAAGCACCTTCATACTCCGCCTCACGCCGCAGCAGGACACCGAGATCGCGTCGGGAGACTATTTTTACTATATAACTCCAGTTAATCTCACGTGCTATGTCACTCAGGATAGTTTAACTTTAAACTTTAAAAAACTGGACAATGTTGTGCAGGTCTGTATATCCCACGCCGCGCTAGCGAGCTGATGAAGCTTCCGTAGCTTCGAAGATGATGTAGATAGAGTACTAACCTCTGTTCTTTATTTTTAATGCTGGCAAGGTTATTACTCACGAGAATTAGCAAGACATAGTTCAACCCGCTGCAACTGCTGGCCTTATCGTTTGATCATTAGTCACTGGATTCGCAAGGTTTGAGGTTCGAATGGAGACACCGCCACGCTAAACATAATTTAGAACGCCTTTCGTGTAGGTGAAACAAAGAAATCGAATCTGTAGCTAATATCGGTTGGTAATATCATAAACCGGCCAAGTGCGAGTCGGACTCGTGCACCGAGGGTTCCGTACAAACCTGTAGGTATATAAGTAAAAGATTAAAGGTATTATAGACCTGAGAATTTGATATGAATTTCAATTTAATACCTCTACGCGTTCATGAGGAAAGGGGTAGTAAGTTTAAGGATTATTAAAAATATTTTTATTATATGATGTAACTAAAAATTTATGCTTTTCGCAATTTTTCCTTTATCTGTGCTATAAGACGTTGCTTCGTACCAAATTTCAAGATTCTGAGTTCACGGGAATTACCCTGTAGGTTTTGATTCCCTTGAGAGTGTCGAAAATTTGCAGAATAAACGGCTGTATCTTTTGGTTGCGTTGGCTTAGACGTTTGATTTTTTCACAGCTCCAAGGGACAGTAGACCTGAGTATTTGATATGAACTTCAGCTTGATACCTCCATGCGTTCCTGAGAAGAATGGTCTTGACAGACAGACAGACTGACATCAAAGTGATCCTATAAGGGTTCCGTTTTTTCCTTTTGAGGTACGGAACCCTAAAAAGAGGCCTTTTTTTTTTTGTCCAACAGTAGCTGTTGATGATTATTAACACAATGCTACTCGAAACTCGATTGCACTAAAAGTTAATTTTTTGTTACAGGCACAATTACGATTTTGTCTGCTAGAAACCTCATGCGAACAAGAAGACTACTTCCCACCTAGCGTTAGTGTTAAAGTTAATAATAAGATGTGCCCATTACCAGTAAGTATTACAAAACTGTTATTTTGAGGATCTTTGTTAAACTGTATAACCAATAGACAGCATAATAGAGTCTGTTTTGTAGAACCTTAGATTCGAATATTTAGTTACTAGCAACACTGGGCTATAATTAAATCAATCCATACTAATATTATAAATGCGAAAGTGTGTCTGTCTGTCTGCTACGCTTTCACGGCCCATCTGTTTAACCGATTTTGATGAAATTTGGTATAGGGATAGTTTGTATCCAGGGGAAGGACATAGGCTACTTTTTATCCCGGAAAATTAAAGAGTTCCCGTGGGAATCAAAAAACCTAAATCCACACGGACGAAGTCGCGGGAATCATCTAGTACTAAATAAATAAAAAATCTAGTACATTTGGAGATACCCGACATATATTTATAAATTTCCCACCATGTTGCACTTTCAGCTTTCACTGGACAGACTCTAGTGGCCAAATTGGGATTTTTTTCTTATTGAGCGGCATTGAACAAAGAAACCTTATTTTTCAGAATCCCATACCAACAAACAAACCAACTCCAGAGCCAAAGCGTCCCCCACGGCCCGTTAACATCTCATCTCTAGTTAAATTATCACCGACTGTCGCAAACACGATTCACGTTACCTGGGCAGCAGACTTTACGAGAGCATACGTTCTCAGCGTGTTTATGGTCAAAAAGCTCACTTCCTCAGAACTGTTGGGCAGATTAAAGGCTAAGGGAACCAAAAATCCGGATTACACTAGATCATTGAGTAAGTTGTTATTCTGTTGAAGATTCACTTGCAAATTGCAAGTGTTTGCTAAATTCGATATATAGGGGTTATTTTAATCTATACTTCTATACTAATGCGAAATATTATAAATGCGAAAGTTTGGATGTATGGATGGATGGATGTTTGTTACTCAATCACGCGCGAACAGCTGAATGGATCTGGGTGAAATTTGGCACGGAGATAGATTTTAGCCTGGAATAACACAAGGCTACTTTTTATGTTGGAAAATTAAAGAGTGCCAGGGGGAACCGAAAAGCCCACTCGGACGAAGCCGCGGGCATCAGCTAATTAAATCAAATTAAATTAAATCATAATGTGTAAAAAGTTACATTATTGGTACATTGTTAAATAATCTATTATTTGACCAAAATGTTTAGTTAAAAGCAAGATATTATAGAAAAAATATTATAGACAAAATTATTGATACGCATCCCCAGTGGCGTGCAGTTCATAGAGGCATAAAGGCACTGCTTACCCAAATGAAAATACGTCCATGCTCATTTTTCATCAAAACAGTTCGTTAGTAATAATTATGTATTCTGTCTAACTAAGGCCTACCCTAGCTTCAAAACCTGTGCACGCCACTGCTCATCCCACCATTTTGTTTACAGTTAAAGAGAAATTATCTGAAGACTACGACAGTGAAATCGCCACAACATCGCTACGAGTGTCGCTAATGTGTCCGCTGGGCAAGATGCGCATGTCGTGTCCGTGCCGCCCGGCCGCGTGCCCGCACCTGCAGTGTTTCGACGCGTCACTGTTCCTGCAGATGAACGAGCGCAAACCGACCTGGCTGTGTCCTGTGTGCGATCGTCCCGCGCCCTATGACTCGCTAGTGGTGGACGGGTGAGCTACGTTTTACTTCACACACCTGAGAACATTATGAAGAACTCTTCCCTAACGATGATTGCCTTCACCATTAAAGCAATGATATTTAATTTCTTAAAACGCAACATAACTCCGAAAAGTAGGAGGTGCGCCTGAATTGCCGGGCATCTAACCACTAGGTTATCACTGCTTTTATACCGACTCACTAGTAATTAGAAAAAAAATTGCCTGTGCAAGTGTTGTGCTGAACTAATTGAAAAAAAAAATGAAAAATGCTTGTTTACCATCAAACAACTTTGTCAATTTTTCTTATGCCCAATCGTACCCACACTAGATAATCCTGTATCGTGGGTACTATTTCGCATTAAACAGTACTTAATTGTCGCTCGGTTGTCTTAGGTATTAACATTATAAATTTTTTTGCTATTAGGTATTTCCAAGAAGTGTTGACGTCGCCGCGGCTGGCGAGTGAATGCAACGAGATCCAGCTGCACGCGGACGGCAGCTGGTCCGCGCACGTGCCGCCCCCGCGCGCGCCGCAGCCGCAGCCCGCGGCCGAGCCCGTCACACTCATATCCGACGACCTGGGTACGTGTTATGAACATAATGTCAATCCAAGAAGTATTGATGTAGCCGCGGCTGACGAGTGAATGCAACGAGATCCAGCTGCACGCGGACGGCAGCTGGTCCGCGCACGTGCCGCCCCCGCGCGCGCCGCAGCCGCAGCCCGCGGCCGAGCCCGTCACACTCATATCCGACGACCTGGGTACGTGTTATGAACATAATGTCAATCCAAGAAGTATTGATGTAGCCGCGGCTGACGAGTGAATGCAACGAGATCCAGCTGCACGTGGACGGCGGCTGGTCCGCGCACGTGCCGCCCCCGCGCGCGCACGTGCCGCCCCCGCGCGCGCCGCAGCCGCAGCCCGCGGCCGAGCCCGTCACACTCATATCCGACGACCTGGGTACGTGTTATGAACATAATGTCAATCCAAGAAGTATTGACGTAGCCGCGGCTGACGAGTGAATGCAACGAGATCCAGCTGCACGCGGACGGCAGCTGGTCCGCGCACGTGCCGCCCCCGCGCGCGCCGCAGCCGCAGCCCGCGGCCGAGCCCGTCACACTCATATCCGACGACCTGGGTACGTGTTATGAACATAATGTCAATCCAAGAAGTATTGATGTAGCCGCGGCTGACGAGTGAATGCAACGAGATCCAGCTGCACGTGGACGGCGGCTGGTCCGCGCACGTGCCGCCCCCGCGCGCGCACGTGCCGCCCCCGCGCGCGCCGCAGCCGCAGCCCGCGGCCGAGCCCGTCACACTCATATCCGACGACCTGGGTACGTGTTATGAACATAATGTCAATCCAAGAAGTATTGACGTAGCCGCGGCTGACGAGTGAATGCAACGAGATCCAGCTGCACGTGGACGGCGGCTGGTCCGCGCACGTGCCGCCCCCGCGCGCGCACGTGCCGCCCCCGCGCGCGCCGCAGCCGCAGCCCGCGGCCGAGCCCGTCACACTCATATCCGACGACCTGGGTACGTGTTATGAACATAATGTCAATCCAAGAAGTATTGACGTAGCCGCGGCTGACGAGTGAATGCAACGAGATCCAGCTGCACGCGGACGGCGGCTGGTCCGCGCACGTGCCGCCCGCGTGCGCCGCAGCCGCAGCCCGCGGCCGAGCCCGTCACACTCATATCCGACGACCTGGGTATGTGTTGACATTACATTGTTAACATTTTTTTTTATCCACTACAAGTTAGCCCTTGACTGCAATCTCACCTGAAGTGATGATGCAGTGTAAGGTGGTAGCGGGCTAACCTGTTAGGGGTATGGCAGTTATATTAAACCCATACCCCTATTCGGTTTCTACACAGCATCGTACCGGAACGCTAAATCGCTTGGCGGCACGTCTTTGCCGGTAGAGTGGTAACTAGCCACGGCCGAAGCCTCCCACCAGGCCAGACCAGGGGAAATTCAGAAATTATAAATTCCCAAATTGACCCTGCCGGGGATCGAACCCGGGCCCTCCGCACGTTAAGACAACAGCGCTCAACACTGCGCCACGGAGGTCGTCAAATTCCATTATTTCATTATCATTACCTTTGCACCCAACTCCAGCAAAGCCAATGGGAAGGGTTGTGATTTTAGCAGTCTTTTATATTTGTGTGTTCCACCGTAGCGCCTAAATTACTGAGCCTATTTGTGAGTACGTGTTGTCATATCCAACAACTTGTGAACACTTGATATCATATTAAACGACTTGTGAACACTTGTTGCCAAATCTAACGACTTGTGAACCCACCCCACCACCCATCAAATCTTACGACTTGTGAACACTCTGCTACACTTTCACGGCCCATCTGTTCAACTGATTGTGATGAAATTTGGTATAGGCATAGTTTACATCCCGGGGAAGGACATATGCTACTTTTGTCATCACCTAGTATTAAATAACTTATAAATACTTTTTCTAATATCAATGTCAGTATTTCCAATAACTTGGGTAAAACTTTCAAACAGTAATACCATCCTTAATTTTTTTATTTTAAATTTTGTGACTTTATTAAATGTTGATATTTCTCAACAGAAGTGATACCAGTAGATGGAAACAGTGCGAAACGCGCGGCCGTGGGCGACGCCAGAACACCCAAAGCGATCGAGACCTTAGTAGATCTCACGTCGGACTCTGAGGATGAACTGCCTCTCAAGAGGAAGGTCTCTCAGCCCAAAAGCACTCCACCAGAGGCAGAGATACCCACGAAGACTGAGGACAACTATAACTCATCAAACGGTGAGTGATATTTGTAATATATGGATTAAATACTGAAACAAGTTGAAGGTAATTATTTGATTATCCACTACATCCCATTAACGTCCGGCACAGGCTCATAGGAGAGAGGGAATTAGAGCTTAGACCCACCACGCTGCTCCAATGCGGGTTGGCGGGCTTTAACTACTATTATCATGTTAGTGTTAATAACCGGGACCGACGGCTTAAAGTGCTCTCCGAGGCACGGGGGTGAAACACCGCCATTCCCTAACTCCAGGCTAGTACTGAGAATTTCTAGTCAGAAAAACCCAATACTTAATTATAGCCCGACCCGGGACTCGAACCCGGGATTATCACTTGGTTGTAACTAGTTTTGGTATGTCAGATGATTAAATGGACTTGCATGTGACGCATAATTATTTATTAATTATCACCAAATCTTACAATATTTACTTGCAATGCAGTGCACCATGGTTGAATGCCCAAGCCCTAGCTTTAAAAAAATAAATAACGATGGCAAGCTATAGTTTAAAATGGACAGTGGGGCAATACAGAGCCACTAAATACACCATTTTGAAACAAAAATGCAAGGTCATTTATTCTAGATTATTTAACATGGAGGTAATGCCCACATTCGTTCACAATCTCGCGAGATAGATTATAATCTGACAGTATTTATACTTTTACGGTGTCATATAATACCTGTATTATGGTCTAAATAGCGACGTTCAAAAAAAAAAATTTGTTCCTCGTACGTTTTTTTTACCTATTAGACAAAAATGAAATGTCCTGTGTTGCAGCGGAAGCGGTGTCGTCAAGCGGCTACCGGTCGCCGGGCGGCGGCGCAGTGATCTCGCTGGACAGCCCCTCCCCGCCCGCGCCCGCCTCCCCGCAGCCCTCGCACGCGCCCGCGCATGAGGCCTCGCCGCGCTCCACCAGTGAACACTGTAAGCGACACTGACCCGTTGTCCTAGGTGAGCGACAGAAGCGATGCGATGCCATAGAAAATACGCGACGACGGTAGACGTAACGTCATTTTCTATGGCGTGACATCGCGTCGTGTCGCGTGGTGTCGTTTCTGTCGCTCACTTAGGATAACGGAGGACAACGGGTGAGCGACCAACACGGCAATGCGACGTGACGCTACTGTATCAAACAGTATAACGCATAAAGGTGTATAATTTGTGCCAATTTTTTACTTATAAGAATTGTAAGAAGTGCTTATACAGCCTCTAGTATAAAAACAAACTACAATACAGCTTGTATACAGCTGCTTGGGTAGCTAACCCTTCACGTGGCCTACGTTGTCACGTAGATACATTTGTCATTTTCTAAGGCGTCATATCGCGTGGCGTCACTTCTGTCGCTCACCAAGGACAACGGGCAATGTATCAAATGCGGAAGTTGTGTCATCAAGCTGCTAAATAAGCTATAGCGATTATGCTTTCCTTGTCCAAAGGAAATATATATGAGACACCAAGTCTAACTGAACTGGACGGACCCAGACCAGATTTGGACTACAACGACAAATACACGACACAACAACGAAATCTACAATGGATTGGACTGAACTAGCTTGAAACGTTATCGGATTGGATCGAACTGGACTTGTTCCTCCAAATTTACAACGCCAGACTTAAATCATTGCTCAAACTTTGATTAAAAACTGGTTAAGTGTGAGTCAGACGCGTGCACTACGGGTTCCGTACCACCACTCAATATAAATTATTTTAGTTGAGGTACGATATCCTAAAAAGCAGCCGACTATATCCCGAAATGCTTCTTCATCCGTCATTGTTAATGACAATAACAAAGTCGTGTTGTTGTAGGCACCAGCAACAACACGGACCGCGAAGACAACGAGCCGGTGTCGTCGCACTGGGCGCCCTACGCCGACTCTGAGCGCGACGTGCTTGACCCGTACCGCAGGTAACGGCGACAAACATGCGGATTACAACGTTCAATACATAATATTTACATGCTAAACAAGTGCATTTTTGGAACGAAGTTCCTTATGGGACGATGCGGAGGGGTACCCTAGCCGGCAAAAAACGTCCGTAACAAAAATGCGTGGAGTAAGATTTTTATGTATATAATGCATTAAAGTTTAATTTCGAATGTAGCATATTTATATTTAAGACCTTTTGTCTTCGTAACAACGCGAGCATGTCAAGATTTTTATGTCGATTTTTTTTTATCCACTACAAGTTAGCCCTTGACTGCTATCTCACCTGATGGTAAGTGATGATGCACTAAACATATAATATATTTATATTTAAGACCTTCTGTCTTCGTAACAACGCGAGCATGTCGGTGACATGCTCGCGTTGTTTTTCTTTTTACCTCGACTAGAACTTGAAATTAATATTCATGTAATAAGGAACTTCGTTCCTATCTGGTGTCCGACGACACCACACGTTATTTTATAATATTTGTTATTTTATTCATCAGTGAGAAAGGAAAAGAAATACAGAAAAAAAAAAAAAGAAATGCTGAATATCAAAAAGCGTATCGGCAGCGGCAAAAAAATAAAAAACAAATTGAAACAAGGTACGATATAAAATTTATATATATTTTGCAGTGTAATTTTAAATATGAGTGTAAAGTTTGCAGACATCAGATGAAAAAAAAAAAAATTTTTTTAATATAATTATTGAAATATTTTTTTTTGTTATTCATACAATTTATTATTTTCTATTCTTTAGTAGGAAAGAAATAATGCGCAAAACAAAGGCGGCACAGTGGCAAAAAGAGTATCGGCAGCGGCAAAAAAATAAAAAAAATGAAACGAGGTACCATATAAAATTTATATATATCTTGCAGTGTAATTTTGATAAATATATAGATGATAAATTAATAACTATTTAATTTTAGTACTGAAAAAATACAAACAGCAACTCTTGCACAGCGTCAACAAACTTATCGACAGCGTATTAAAAATAATGAAGAAACAAAAAAAAAAGCAGCCTTACGCAAAAAAGAATATCGTCAAAGATTAAAATGTTCTCGGATTATTGCTATTTTGACACAAATGAGAGGGAACGTTTCACAAAATATGTAAGTTATTTTCTATAATTATAATTTTAAAAAGTCAGTAATAATAATTTTTTTTACAATTTAATTTTTGTTCTATATATAAGATTATTGAGTATAATTAAACTTTGTTTAAAATAACAATGTTCAATTTTTCTGAATTAAAATGAATGTATTATTAATAATTATACAATTAAAATGAAGAAAAAATATTTTTATATTATTTTCATTATTGATTATGAATATTTTTAAAATTGTTAATAAGAAACAATGTCAAAGTTACTTAATATATTTAACTTTTTTCTTTTTTTTTTTTAGTACAGAAATAAATAGTTCCGACAATGTACAAGTTGAAGAACGAGAAGAAATAACCGCGACAAATGATGTTATGTCGGTGAACAATACTCAGCAATCAATAATGCAGTATGTTTTTCATAAATTGAAAACTTAATTTTTATATAATGTATATTTAAAGTTATTAAGTTTTTAGGGTTCCGTAGCCAAATTTGGCAAAAACGGAACCCTTGTTGATTCGTCATGTCTGTCTGTCTGTCTGTCCGTCCGTATGTCACAGACACTTTTTTCCGAAACTATAAGAACTATAGATACTGTTGAAACTTGGTAAGTAGATGTATTCTGTGAACCGCATTAAGATTTTCTTAAAAAATAGAAAAAAAACAATAAATTTTGGGGGTTCCCCATACTTAGAACTGAAACTCGAAAATTTTTTTTCATCTAACCCATACGTGTGGGGTATCTATGGATAGGTCTTCAAAAATGATATTGAGGTTTGTAATATCATTTTTTTCTAAACTGAATAGTTTGCGCGAGAGACACTTCCAAAGTGGTAAAATGTTAAGTAGTTTTTTTTTAATAATTTAAAACTTGCTACAGGTTTGTACGGAACCCTCGGTGCGCGAGTCCGACTCGCACTTGGCCGGTTTTTATTTTAGATTTCAAGATAAAACTTCAATTTCTTCATTTTTTGACCCATACGAACAACATCTCGAATGTGCAACGCCGCATGTTTTGTTACGCCAGGACATGGATATTTTGGGAGATGGAAACTGTTTTTTTCACTCTGTAATCAAATTATGCAGTTAGAAATTTCACCAAAACACATCCGAAATCAGCTTTTAAATTCAACACACCTGCACACTTGTGCCCTGAACCATTTACCGCAAGGTCAATACTCAGCAGTGATTCTGAATACGCAGATTATAATTGTCTATTTATATTTTCAAGAGAATATCATTTGAACATCTGTGTGCACTTTAATTATTTTAACGTTAATACTAAAAAGGAAGAAGTTTTGTTTTGTCATTATAAAGTAAACAACACACAAAACTTCTTTCATTTACATCTTTTAAATCAACATTTTACACCGTATATCGAAATCGATCAAATAATTTTGAACAGCAGTATGGATAGTCAACAGCTTCAAGATCTTCTTGAAACATCATCTCATGAAGAAAATTACGAAGTCGCTTGAATAAAATTAAATACCACTGCTATTAACAATGATTGTACAATGTAGCTTGATGAAGTTACATTCCCAATTTACACCAACATAGTAATGGCCATTTGGATTTTCATAAAAAAATTAAAAATAATACTTTTTGGGATTATTGTGCTGTTTGCGATAGACTTTGGTGGAAAAAAGATTTTTAAAAAAAAACGTGTGGTGTCGTCGGACACCAGATAGGAATGAAGTTCCTTATTACATTAATATTAATTTCAAGTTCTAGTCGAGGTAAAAAGAAAAACAACGCGAGCATTTCGCCGATATGCTCGCGTTATTACGAAGACAGCTGAAGGTCTTAAATATAAATATACTACATTCGAAATTAAACTTTAATGTTTTAATGTTAAGGTTTAATTTCGAATAAACTATACATAAAAATCTTACTCCATGCATTTTCGTTACGGACGTGTTTTTACGAAGACAAAAGGTATTAAATATAAATATACTACATTCGAAATTAAACTTCAATGATTTAGTGTTAAGGTTTAATTTCGAATAAACTATACATAAAAATCTTACTCCACGCATCTTCGTTACGGACGTTTTTTGTGGGCTAGAGTACCCCTCCGCATCGTCCCATAAGGAACTTCGTTCCAAAAACTTCTGACCAACACGATATTTTACAACATAAAATACGGGTAATTATTCCTTTTTACATTTAATTGTATAATAATATGAATCTTTTTACAAGTGGTAATAATAAAATAAAATTCTTTATTTTCAGATTTATGTAAGTGGCTCTTCAGTTGACGTTTGTTCTACATGCAAAAGTTCTATAGACAGAAAGAAAATTCCATTTTTATCTGTTTATAACGGTTTTTCATATCCAGTGATTCCATCTCATTTGCCAAAATTAAACCTTATTGAGCAACGACTCATTTCACCAAGAATTCCGTTTATGCAGATAAGAAGACTTAGGCATGTAAATGGTTAATATGGTACACATTGAAAAAAATTGATTCATAAAAAAAGCTGTGTCCATGGTCTTATCAACAAGAAAAACATCAAAGAATGGCTGTCATACTTAGTACAAACGCCACTTTATATTCAACATGATATTAGGGGTTAAAGTATGAAATTGCCGATTTGTACTGAAAAATTGAAATTAGTTTTTTTTTATATAACATAATTATTTAATCAAAATAATTACCATTATTATCTATACATTGCTGCCATCTAATAGGAAGGTCATTTATGCCTTTGCGATAGAACTCTGGTGATCTAGATTCGACAAACTGTGTGAAAGCACGAAAAAAATGGTAGTCCGTTGGAGCAAGGTCGTGACGAATGGTTTCTAATTGCAGTTCCTGTAGAGTTAAAACTGTTTCTCGTGCTGTATCAGGTCTCGCGTTATCATGGAGCAATAATGGTGAAGATCGATTCATGAGTCGGGGCTGTTTCACTGCTAGTTTTGCTATCATTGTTCGGGGTTCGGCACAGTAGACATCTGCCGTTATTGCTTTACCAGATCGGAGAAAGCTATAGTGAATAACACCATGCTGAGACCACCAAACAGTTACCATTACCTTTTTATTGGTAAACTTTGCTTTAGGACACTGTTGCGGCGATTGACCTGGGGCCAGCCATTGCATTTTTCGCTTACGGTTATTGTAAAGAATCCACTTTTCATCACATGTCACAATTCGATCCAATATTCCTTCATTTCTGTATCGATTCAACACAACACAATAAAAGTTTCAACACGCAGATCAGTCAAATCATGAGACACCCATTTTTTTATTCTATTCATTTGACGCAAATGAGTCAATATTGTTGGTAAGGTAACGTTAAACCATGCCGCTAATTCCTGGGTAGTTTGGCTCGGATCGGCTTCCACCATCTCTTTCAATTCATTGTTATTCACCTGTGTGGGCGGTCTTCCACGTGGTTCGTTCTTCAAATCAAAGTTTCCATCACGAAAGCGTTTAAACCGAAATCGCACGGTGCGTTCATTAGCAGTCCCCTCTCCAAACGTAACATTGATATTGCGAGCTGTTTCTGCCGCGTTAGTTCTGCGTCGGAACTCGTATTCAAAAATCACTCGAATTTTCGAAGTATCCATCTTTCTTGTCTAAGCTGAATAGAAAAACAACTGAAAGTCGATAATCGAATGTTGCAAATTTTTTTAAAAGAAGTACTACATAGGTACCATGTGAAAAAAGTTTCACTTAAAAATCTAAAACCATGAAGGTTCTATGTCAATTCGAAGTACCTATTACAATAAAACGGCAATTTCATACTTTAACCCCTATTATAAAAATCGACAATACGTTTCTTAATAATGATGAAGTAGCTACGGAATTAGTGATGGATGATCTTAGTGAGCATGTGCCTGTAGAAGACAATATCAACAACAAACTCTTCTGTGGAATGAAGACAAATTTTTGCATAAAGCATCCGGTGAAAAGAGTGTTCCACTTAGTTTATTAGGTTGATGAACATGCCGAAGAACTTTATTTCCAACCATTTATGGTGGTCAGTTCAGAACTTATAAAAAACTTAAACCACGCGGACGAAGCCGCGGGCATCAGCTAGTTGTGAATAAAATAAAAGTGTTAAGATAATTTTGTAAAGTAGTTTCTGATTTATATCGATAAAAAAATCGTAATAAAAAATGTATACTTACTTGAATAATTATTTTCTTTTTACCTCGACTAGAACTTGAAATTAATATTTATGTAATAAGGAACTTTGTTCCTATCTGGTGTCCCACGACATCAAAAGTTTTTTATTATTGCTCTGAGACTAGGGATCTCAGCGTCTACAATCTGACTCGGTGGCCAAAATTTGGAACTAATTTATATGCCTGTTAAGTTTTTATTAATTCATTTTTAACTAGCTGATGCCCGCGACTTCGTCTGCGTGGATCAAGGTTTTTTGGTTCCCGCGGGAACTCTTTAATTTTCCGGGATAAAAGTAGGCTATGTCCTTCCCCCACATACAACCAATCTTCGTACCAAATTTCCGGTCATTAAAAATTAATAAAAATCCCAGTTGTCACCTCTGGGGACAAAGCCGGGAATGACAACTGGGATTTTCATTTAAAATAATTATAAAATAACAGATGGGCCGTGAAAGCATAGCAGACAAACTGACAGACACACTTTCGCATTTATAATATTAGTATGGATTGACATGTAATTGCATTTTATTATTTCTCAACACTGATACTACCCATCTCAGTTAGCTTAGGCAAAAGTCTATCTCGTTTTTAGAGGTGTTGCGTGCGTCATGAGTTAAGGCGCAAGTTTCGTGCGCCACAGATTGCGCATACGCGATGCACCGTCACTCACGACGCGATCCAAATGTAAATTATGAGCAAACCTGTAGTTGCGAACTAAATAGATTTGTGGCTCTCTGTCGCCCGCCGAGACGGGTCCAAGGGAATGGAGTGAGGCCGAGCCGCAGCAACTTTTTTGATACTATCACTAACTAGTAACTAAGCATTAAAGAAGATGGGGACTGTAGCCGAATAATAATAAGTCGATTCTGTAAATTATTGATTGAGCAGAAAATAATTTCAATATCATTTTGTTAAGCAAACATCAATGTTAGAAACAAAATAGATCTTGCTGACAGTCTTTTATAACACAAACTGATAACATAGTTTGATGCAAAAAGTTATTAAAATCTTCAAAATAAATGCTGAAAAAGAGTGTTATGTAAAAAAATCTATCTATACTCTATACTAATGTTATAAATGCGAAAGTTTGGATGAATGGATGGATGTTTGTAACTCAATCACGCCAGAACGGCTGAACGGATCTGGATAAAATTTGGCACTAAAATAGATTATAGTCTGGAATAACACATAGGCTACTTTTATCCCGGAAAATTAAAGAGTTTCCGCGGAAACCAAAAACCCTCAATTCACGCGGACCACGTCGCGGGCATCAGCTAGTTTTATACTAAACGCTGCAACAAACAGAAATATTTTGACACTTGACGGACAAACTATAGCTCTATCCAGTGCAATAGATCCAATGTGCGCATAGTATAAAGTGTTTCTATTGTCCAGGTACTGACTGAGGGAGAAGAGTGGCCGCCCCTCCTACGCCAGCGGCCATTCTTCTGAAGACGAACAGGAGCCCTCCTATCCGGAAGTACCCCTTTTGCAACCCTAAGCAACCTCAACGCTTGCGTACATAAATACACAATGATTACAGCCGAACGCAATGTATTTATCACTTATACCTTAATGACGTCATTTTTTGTTTTGACGTTTGAAAATAGTTGCTGATTTTTGTCTAGTTGTCAAATACCCTTCCCGTCATTTTGATGGTCGTTGAATACCACAAGAGGGCGATTGGCTATAAATGACAGCTACATTGTAACGATTGCAGTCACCTCTGATTGGTTAACACTCATCCACTATTGGCCAAAATCCATTGACGCAACAAAAATACCATTAAATGACAGCTACATTATAACGATCGCAGTCACCGCTGATTGGTTAACACTCATCCACTATTGGCCAAAATCCATTGACGCAACAAAAATACCATAAATTCAGCCAATCAAAACAATTGAGACTAACAATGATTGATGTAGGTTTTACACAATTGTATCCTGGGAATGTACTGATCCACGCTGCATTATTCGGTTAATGAGAGCAAAGGTTGAGATTTATTGAGAGTACTTTTGCAGAGTAAGACGAGATCTCGCTTTGAAGGAAATACGTTGCGTTCGGTTCGGTAGTGCGTTAAGTTATTTATTGCGGTAACTTAAGTGACGTAACATCGCGTTAAAATATTGACATTTAACACGGCTCTATTGACAAATAACACACAACGGCTATCCCGTTGTCTGTTCTCGGGGCATGTACGAAAATAGTTAGTATAGATGTGTATACACGCCCTAGAAAATAATTATGTACGTGAGTTTAATATTACGTGGTATGACGGAACTAATGACGGATGCTACGCTCGTCTCTATTACTATTACACCCAAAAAAATTGTTAAAGCCTTTTTGACCTAGGGTTTTAACTATTTTTTGCAGATTTCAATTAATGCGTAATGCGTTTAAATTGCATTACGAATAACGATTGTTAATTTAATTAAAACGTGGCGTACATGATGATATGTTCAATAAATAAATGTCTGATGAACCGAGACAGATGCAAAACTTAGATGATTACTATCTATTATTGAATACAAGTCCAAATACCTTCAATTTAAGAGTATTATAACAAAATCCTTATTTGTCTACTGGCAAACTGTGGCATCAAACGTAAAATTGCATTTTCCATAAAAATATTGCCACAATTTTTTTCATCGCGTCAATGTTTATTGCGTCGTCTGACTTGTAAATATATTATATAATAAATAATTTTATTTAAATACCTGTTTTGTGTTACCTCATGTGAAATTCAAAATGATCTTATCTCACATATTGTTTCGAATGTTTTTTCCAACCTCAACAAAGTGGCCAACATTCGACCAGGTTGAGAAGTCATAATTATTCTCAAATATTCGTAGTATCAGGTCTAATTCGCCTTTATTTAAATGTTTAGTTATACCAGGAAATTCTTAACAATAATATTAATAATTGCTAGGGTGTCACATGAGTTTAATGGTAGAAAATCTTCAGTAATTTATAGTGTAGGCAAGTATGTGTGTGTTTGTTTGACTGTATAAATAAATAATCGACTGAACAGGTGTTGAAATTTCTTTTTGTTTGTTTCAGCGAAACATTTTTTTAAAACAAAATGTTACTTTGAACCTAGGGTGTTCATTACCGCATATTTTGACACTCGCCAATAAATCAAAGCCAAATAGGGTGGGGCTTCCCGTTCGCCTATAATCTAGATTCATGAAATTTGGCAAGAAGCAAGGTCTTAAAGCACATGTATAGGAGAAAAAAAATCCGAAAATCGTTAATTAGGGTTCCGTACTCATAGGGTACTCTCGAATTGTTTGTCAGGCGGCTACCAGTGTAGCGCCCTAAGTAAGCCAGTAACTTCACAGCTGATAAACGTGTTGCTAAGACATCTTTATTGTTATTTAATAAAATAGTTCATATTGTGTGGTGGTACGGACCCATTTGTGCGCGAGTCTGACTCGCACTTGACCGGTTTTTCTACCACGGAATTTCTAAATTAAACTAAGTTTCCTAAATCACCCTAGGCAATTAGTGTAAGGATTATTAAAACCCTAATAAAGTTTGGTTTAATATTTTTACCTGAAAAGCATTAATTTAAGGGAGTTTGTTAATTATGCGCCTATAGTACATCGACGCATTTGAAACGCGGTAATTGCTTTTTCGCTACCGTGTTGGCATTCTGCATACTAAAGGCGTGAATCTTTGAATGAAAGTGTTGATACAAAATTGTGTGTGATGTCTTCTAAGTTTTGTAATTTGTACCTTCCCCTTTAAATATAAGGAACTTTTTCCCTTATTTATTTATTAATAAGAAATAGAATATTTTGTGTAATTCTAATTTGTATAGTAGGTACGAAAGTCGTTACTTTACTTGTAAGGTAACATCATTGCATTGCGACATTTCCAAATAGCACTAAAGAGTAAGATAATGTAGAATAGCAATAAAAAATACTAATTACTTACAACTTGGTAAAATGCAACATTTGGAGATGCCCTACTTTGATTATGATTCATTTGTATACTCTTGCAAGTTGTAACCTTCTTCCATCACCGAACGTGTCGCATTTCATCGTCAAGACAATTCGATGTGTGCGGTCCGAATTAATGTGTGAACACCTTTACAGGAATACATATTATTATTAAACACATATTAGTCCATACATTCTAGATTTCAATGTATGGGCAAAACGGCAAAATTTATAATTGTTTGAAACTACTGTTGTTTTATACCTATGAGTGAGTACATTAAAAAACACAACTCCCTCCAACCAATTTTCGGTGGAAGTTTGTATGGTAATGTACATCATAATATATTTTTTTTACTTTTATCATTCTCTTATTTTAGAAATAATTTAATGAAGTTCATTTTTGTTTGTGATATTTTTTTCCTAGTTCTAATAGTTTCTGTGAAAATTACAAAATACATATATACATAATTTTTGAAAAAAAAAATTTGTCATGGAATAAAGGTAGTGATATTTTTCGAACTATTGGTCCTATCTAAATAAACCATAAAAACTTTTTTGTAGGTAATTTAATGAAATTAATTGCTCTTCAAAGGGTTGTGTTTTTAATGTACTCAGTCATAGGTATAAAACCACTAAAATGAATGGACTAATAACGGTTTATTTAGAAACGTGCAACTATGTAGATTTGCGGCATCTCAACTTCTCAAGGCAAAATTATTATCAGTGGTTTCAAAAGATTATAAATTTTGCCGCGAAAAAATCTAAAATGAATGGACTAATAACGGTTTATTTAGAAACGTGCAACTATGTAGATTTGCGGCATCTCAACTTCTCAAGGAAAAATTTTTATATTTTTAATATTTATATCAATGATGTAATAAAGAAGATATTTAATTCTTTTTGTACACCTATTATTTGAATTGGTCATAAAATAAATAAGAAAATAAAATATGTAAATACACGCGAGGTTTTTATTTTATTTTTAGTGTACCTACGTAACTAAGTACTTATGCCCATTGAGTTGCATATTTCGTAAATTATTAAGATTCCCAAAACCTTACAATTAGTGTAGTGTGTCTACCTAATTTGAATAAATATTTATGACTTATGACTTATCTATGGCCATCATGCCAATACATAAATTAGATTTCCATAATTTTATCCGACCGGGAATCGAATATATGACCCCTCGGGACTCAGGAGTCGGGACAGCCCACCGCTGCACATCGTGCGTTCTCAATTTGAAATTGTGATGCATCGTTGTGATGTGGTTTATCATCGTAACAAGAAAACTACTAGTGGTTCGCCCCGAACTGAGACCTCGCGGTATCCATAAACTTGTACAGAGCGCCATCTATTGACATAATTGTGAAGTTCTGTTAATAATACTGAAGCACATTAAAAATTAAATAATTTCGTTTCCCTATAATATTTATCTAATTTTAGTATTTGTTGTTCATGTAGGATATAATTCAAATAATTGATAAGTTTCAGGCTCAGCCTTTCAGAAAATTGAGAGTACTGAGGTCAACTTTGGACGTTAGAAAATCGCCACTTTGAAAGCCCCCCATTTCGTCAATTTTAGGGGAAAAATTAAAAACATATATATTTTTGGACTCTATTCCTAATTATTATCTTTAAAATGATATAACGCAAGTCGCAACCCTATGTAACGCTATAAAAATATTTTACTTCGCATTCGCTTCTATGAGAGCCCCCCTGAAATAAAGATTTTTAAAACTTTTTAAGCCATATTCGGCGGGTGGCCATCGGTTTACATATTATATTTAAATTTGAAGTAATTACGTTCAATAAGTAATTCAGAAGTTATAAGGCTCTGACAGACGGACGGACGGACGGACGGACAAGTACAAAATCACTCAAGTAGACTCGGAGACCTTCGCTTCGCTCGGTCAATAAGTACCAGAAAGCTATCGGAATTAATCTGAACTGTTTAAGACTTGAGATAAAAAATTTCACTTGACAAAAAAATTCAATATAAAGGTCAATAACCTTGTGCACCTGATCTTTAAGATACCTGCTATTCTAATGATTCTTATGTTCCTAAATCTATTCAATGAAGATTCACGGCGCGGGTTCAACGTAGGTATGTAGTAGAGATAATTCACGCTAGATCACAGTTTCATGGATAAAATCTGCAACAAAAGTCGCCGGTCACAATCAGTATGCGCCCTTCCTATTTGTGCCGGTCGTAAAACTTCTCTCATCCCTTTTCGACGCCGAGTACGTTGCATGCGTCGTCTCACTCGCACTCGTGGTGTACAACGCGGGGACACGTAGCGTTGCTCGCTTCAAGCAAAGTTCCGCGGTCGTCCGCCGACTCGACGCGGCGCTGACGTGCGATACGCTGACTAGTGTTTCCACCGTAAAATCTCCAGTGTTATTTGTTTATACCTACTATGGCTTTGATTACATGGCCCCAAGGATCGGCTGTCGATAGTGCGGTGTACTGTACGTGTGTATGTGAAGTTTGAAGCGACTGATATAGTGAAACGAGTCGGCCGTGTTCGTTTATGTGCTGGATTGTGATTAAAAGCAATTTGCTTTGCTTTTACGGTGGTCGGAAGTATCGATCGCATATTGAAACAAAGCCGTGGATTGTTTTGGCGGGTTGGAGACCGGTGCAGCTTGAGGTAAGCTCTCTTTGTACATTGGTAATGTGTAAACTGTATAGGGACAGACTCCGAGACGAGCGAAGAATTTGTAGACAGCTGTAGAGGTCGCACGCAACCGGTGCATGTGGGCCTGCGGTGCAGGGGAGGGCGGGAGGCTATGCACCGCTCTTCAAAAGCTATTATGGATTTTATTTCAGTCATACCTTTTTAGATTGTAATTTATCTCGATGCTACGCTAAAGGCGATATTAGTGAGTAGTTAACCATTAACGAAATGGGTGATATCTTAGTGGTTTAAGACTGGAATCTGTTATTCGGAGGCCTCGGGTTTGAAGCTCGTTGAATGCCCGGAGGCATGCACTTTTAACTTTTCAGTAGATAGTAGGTACCGGGTACCTACCTATGTAACTTGCGTTATTAGCTTTACCGGTGAAGTAAAGCATCGTGCGGAAACCGGAGAGTCTTCCATAACTAAGGTTCACAAAGAGTGTGAACTGTGAAGTTACCAATTTGCACATGCCCCCTTATTCTTAGAGAATAGGGCTGCAGGCCAGCGACAATGAGACCGATGCTCAGTAGTCAACTAGGTAGGTAGTAGGTACTACGGTAGTACCTACTACCTACCTAGCTGGTAATGGATTGAGGTGATAGATTAATATTTACTAGAGCTGATGCCTGCTAATTCGTCCGCGTGGATTGAGGTTGTTTGGTTCACTGCAGGAACTCTTAAATTTTCCGGGGTAAAAAGTAAGCCTATGTGTTACCTATTCCACACTGTAATCTATCTCTGTGCCAAATTTCATCCATATCCGTTCTGCCATTCATGCGTGATTGAGTAACAAACATCCATACATCCATGGCATCCAAACTTTCGCATTTACATATACTGCCGTCATAAGGAAAAAGGGCACAACTAACATTTTTTCCAAAATTGAGTTATATACATATTCGGAATCAGAAAAAAAAGGCCCATCCGCCAATATTTTTTGTAAAATTTTAGGAACAAGATAAACAAAAATACCGTAAGCCTAAAAGGCACAACTGAGCCACGTTTTCAGTTTTTGTACGTAAAAAGAGCACATCTGACTTATATTACGTCAAAAGGTCACATATGCATAGATGCGGCTATTATTTGTACCACGATAAATATAATTTACTAACTTGAAAAGGCATAATTGAAATTAAAGGCATAACTACCACAGAATTAAAAGTTTACCAGCTAGACCTTGAAATTTAAATTAAAAGAAAAGTCACAACTAGCAGTTATGCCTTTACTACCAAAAATGTTTGACTAGAGGTGAAGTGAGGGGGTCGAGGTACGAAGCGAATCCCGCCAGTTGTGCCTGGTCACACTTTAGCCGTTTTGTGGCACGAAGGAACGTCTGGCAGAAAAAAAGAGGACATTGTGAGTTGCTTCAGGGCTTTTTTTATAGAAAACCGAGACCTAAAACACGTAATTTTGTGGCTTGATAACTGTGCAGCACAAAATAAGAATTGGACGCTTTATTCTTATTTGATATATTTGGTAAACTCTGCCGAAGTTAGTTTTGAAAGCATTACTTTGCGCTATTTGGAAGTTGGTCATACATTCATGGCTGCTGATGAATTCCACCACAGAGTTGAACGATCTCTTAAAACAAAAAAACGTATATACGACTTTGAGGATTTCTGCAAAGCTGTATCTGATACTGGCTCTCACACAGTAGTAAAAAAGATGATTTTTCAAGATTTTTTTGATTTTGAAGACTGCTCCTCGACATTTAAATTGAAAAATTCCAGCCCTCGAGCTTATTTGAATGGAATTGCCGAGGCAAATTTTCGCAGGGGATTCAATTCATTATTTTACAAAAATAGCCATGGCACTGACGAATACTTTGAATTAGATATCCTTAAGTTAAAAAATCTCAAACAAGGTATTCCAGCACCACGCCAAAAACTTGCTCCGAGGGGTATCACGAGTGAAAGAAAATCCGCTATACTCACTAAACTTGGTCCACTTATGCCTACTAATAGAAGGATTTTTTGGGAAAACTTACCCGTGAATGATGGCTCAGCTGATCTAACTCATATTTATGAAGACTGATTATTTTTTAGTTTACTCATTTTGACAGAAGTTCTAGATATAAGTGCCTTGATGATTGTGATAACTTTATTGTAAGGCTTTTTTTTTAACTCTTGAAATAGTTTTTGTTCATTCTTATTTTGATAATTATAATGTTGTTTAAAGGACGTCACCAGAATTGTTGTACAGTGGATTTCGGGTATAACGACGATGAAGGGACCACTCTATTTTCGTCGTTATATCCGGAAGTCTTTACAGGCAAAGGTAAAGAGATACAGACACGTACACATGTACCTATAGTTTATCTTCATTTATTATTGAAAATATTTGCACACATAATTGTTCACTGGTACATTTAAAAAAATGTGTAAGTAATATTAGTTTTCTTCAATTTACCTCCGAAACGTACACGCTTCCCTACCTACTTAGCTGATATCTATAAACAAAAGGTCTCTACACTTGCTGACCATCTGTGTGGATGTAAACAAAAGATAAGAAATGTTTGTAAAAGAAAGAAATCTTTGTGTCTTTGGCGGCCGACTCCGGTCGCAATATCTGCATGGGATTTCTAGGAATTTGTTACAAATGATTCATTAAAAACAGTCGCTACACCCGAACTCGGCGTTACATCCAAAGTCGCTATAGCCACATGAATTTTGTACTAAAGTATGCTTTAAATTCAAGAGACTTAGATTTAACGTCGCTATAGGTAAATGGTCGCTACAACCAAGGTCGTAATAAATGAAATCCACTGTATTTGTGATAACCCTAAAAGTGCCATATTTAAAAAAAAATAATTATAAAACTTCTAGAAACTGATTAAATAAAACACAGAAAGGATTACTGTGAATTTTATTTAAAAAAAACAAATAAGTTCCTTGATGACTGATAATTACAGTTAATTAATTTTAATTTGATAAGTTTCAGTTAATATTAATGTAATTTTTTTTAAGTTTTGAGTCGATAATTTTTTGTTACCTTTTTTATAATAAAAGTTTTATAAATATTCCCTAATTGTTTTTTTACCTGATTTTTTGTACAAATATTAAAATAAAAAGGCACATTTTAATAAATATGCCTTTTCATTGTATTATTTCATATATTTTTTTTATTTTTTCACAAAATGTCAGAATGAAAAGTCACAATTGGTTAGTTATGCCTTCTATTGGTAATATTACTAACTTTACTTAATTTTTTATGCTACCTTGAAAGGGAAAATGTTGATTATTTAATAAATGTCCATAAAATAACAAACTTACATTTCAATAATCGTATAGGAATCGTGAAAGTGAATTTATTTTAATTCATCTATTTTCGAAAAAAAAATTATAGTCGATATTTTTCGCCAAAAACCAATAAAAATTTTAATCTCGATTTTCTCCATATTTATAAAATGTTACATGTGCCTTTTTTCATTATGACGGCAGTATAATATTATGTAGGTAGGTACCTACTACCTACTTAGTATAGAAGAAACCGTAAACGCCGTGTTTGCAAGGATTAAAAGTCGCCATATCGAGAGTAAATAGTCCAGCACACTGTACAGGTCTTTGGGACGGCATGCTTCCAATTCTTACGTGCTCAAGAGGCAGTGGGCCGATGATGGATTGAATTTGTGATGATGAAACCCATTTATATAGGTATAGTAGATGAAACCGTAAACGCCCGCCGCGCCGTGCTGCTCGCTAGTCGCAGCAGGCTAAATGTTTTAGGTACATCGAGAGTGAGTAATGCTTTCCTAATGGGATAATGGTCTGCTGGCCGCTCGAAATATTTATAAAGCGGCCGAATCGCGCCGTGTCAACAAGCGGTGGGCTGTTTGCCTTCCCATTTAGACGACAAGGGAGCCGATAAGGCCGGCCCGAGACCCGCCCGACATAAATGGCATAAATATAGATTTAATTGCGGTGTTCGACGTGTAAAACGAACAAAAGGCCGCCTTTGTTTCTTTTAAGGACCTAGATCTAAAAGCATTCCAACCAAAGTAATTTTTTGTTTGAATATTAAGTAAGTTAAGTAATTACTTAATAACACGAATTAGGGTGAACTTAGGTATGTAAGTATACAATTATTATAACTTTATAGGTACTAGTGGGCCTAGCAGACGTTGTCCTGCCTTGAAGCTAGAACGCGATTGCAGCGCCCCCTATCGGGTCCAATTGTGAATATAAATCATTCCGGGACCCACACAAACACACTCAAAAAATTCCACCTAAATCGGCCCAGCCGTTCTCGAGTTTTAGCCAGACAAACGAACAGCAATTGATTTATAATAGAGATAGGTAAGTAGGTAGGTATATGGAGATTGCTTACTAGAATATCTGATAAATAAATCATCTTCTCAGCCTATTAGCTTAAACCTATGTCCAGGATACCTCTTTTAAATACGCAATAGGTCTAGGTGTCCGTGTCACATCTAAGTAGGTATACCTACTAAGTAATTACTAAGTATAAAGTAATATTATAAATGCAAAAGTTTGATGGATGGATTGATGGATGTTTGTTACTCAATCATGCCAGAACGGCTGAACGGATTTAGATGAGGCACAGAGATAGATTGTAGTCTGGAATAACATAGGCTACTTATTATTCCGGAAAATTAAGGAGTTCCCGCGGGAACCAAAAAACCTCGATACACGCGGACGAAATCGCGGGCATTAGCTAGTACTTAGTACATAAAATTAAACATAAAAAATCAAATTCAATACATACATAAAAATTCAATGGTCCGTCTCGAATATCTAGGTAGACGTAGATAGTACTTAGTTAGGTACGCATGGCACGCACAAAGAAGAGCATGCATGTGCAGTATGCACACAGTTTCGGAAATATTTTTCTGTAGGTACGAACTACCGACTAACTTCCAATCAACTAAGTAGGTAGGTAATACCTATGGAGTTAGACAATATTATGTTTGACCATCTCCCCTTTTTCCCCAATCAAAATCATTGACATTATTCCTTCTACATTGTCACAGAATTGAGAAGAGGTCCCTTTTTCTTGGATATTACACATCTCTATCTAATCCTCCTATGAAACCTCAATAGCTGTACCCCCAGGGACCCGCACCAGACGTATACAGGTAGCTGTACCTATTATCCGAAAGATTGTTGGGTTCAAATTTTAAACTCTGGTTAAAGCCCGAGTTGTCTTGAAAGGGAAAGATGTCTTAGTTAGTGATGAAATAAAATTTTACTTGTGTTTCTCATTATACGAAGCTCAGTCATTAGGGGCGCTCGTAAATATTTAGGTCATGTTAATCTCATTATGTCATTGACAAGAATGCCCACAAGTTACCTGGCTACTGGTTACGGCTACGTTATTAGTTAAAGACCTGAGTCTTTGTGACATTAAATCACTGGATTCAAAGATCTCAGATTACTTTAAGTCCTTGCTAATAATAGATTTAGATTTCAGTATGAGATTAATTCTAATTCGTAAAAATTTCGAGTTGTTTGAAATTTTATAAGTAGGTACCTAAATCCAAAAATTCAAGATAACATTGCTAGGTCTAATTCTAATAGGTACCCACTACCTGTACCTACTAGTAAGTAATTATATTTATTTATTCCATGAAACTAAGGCTAGGCATATTATTTTAACTAAGAAATAAATTAAAATCTAAATTAAAAAAAGTATATTTACAAAAAATACACGCCGTCCAAGTGATCGTTAATGGGCATGGTGCCCAAAACACTGGCGCTATTACCTACCTCGTTGAATGGCAAGGCTATGCCGTTGGGCTAAATAAGCGCCAGCTCTTTGGTCACCAGAGGCGTGAATCAGTTTTTGGGACACGACATTTATAAAATTCTTCGTGTCCGATGACCATGGGCCCAGACTCAGAGTCTCAAAAGCAAGCGCCACAAAAACGTACCTAGTCCTTAGTAATGGCTGAGTATTTGCGGCGCTTAAGCAACTGAGCAGATTCGGCAGCTGCACCCGCCTTTAGGCACGAGCCCGGTACGTGGGATGCTGCGAACGTATCCACGCAGGTTGCATCCCAAAACAGCGCACGACCCATCGACCACGGTACTATATTCATCCCGTCCGGCCTCTTGCCGTCATCCCTGAACAAACCGGAGGGTTCCAGTTGTGCAGGGATGGAGGCAGTGGCCAGAGCGCGAAGGACTACCTATAATTGAGAGCACCGTGGCGATACAAGCGGCCTACGTCATGCGATTCCATGCTAGCGCCATGGACTCAGTTGCATTCGGAGGAATGCAACTGAGTCCATGGTGACCAAACTGATCAACGTGGCTGCCACAAAGACAGTAATGAGGCTCACATACCTTTATTCCCAAGCGTAAGCAAACTGCCAAACGAAGCGCTGTCCGGTCGAGAATCGACTTACTAAGTTATATTATCACAGAATAGGTAATACATAGTAGTATTATTATGTTATCAGTTCAGAAATCACAATGAATTTGTGTACAGATACAAAATCTATACTATAGCACCTGTAAGTAAATAAGTACCTAGGTATATTATGATCTGTTGTCATTTCTTTTAATAACGGAAACATAATATTTTTTACAACCTACTAGGTCCATACTTCCTACTGAGTTTAATACCGGCTTCTTAAATTAATAGAAACCACTTTAAAAAACTTGCGTTAGATTTATTACCACGACCTGAGCCATTCAATATAGTCGGTGCGTTCATTATAATAGGGCTTATTATGAACTGTGCACATGATAAAGACTAAAGTTGCCTATTAGGTATGTAGGTACCAAGCAACTGCGGTACCTTTCATCATCCCACTATGTAATGTGACACTTTATTCGCTCTATGCGTCCCCGTAATAGATACCTTATTAATTTTACGACCTCATTTAAATAATTATTAGGCGACAACTTGGACCGTGAAGTGTGTTGTGAACTACACGTCTAAATTCTAATAGAGCTGCTGACTGGGTAAGTATTTCTGTGCTATTTCTATAGGTACCTACTAAGTATATTTCTATTGTAAGGCAAAACAATATTCATGAATAAAACCTAGTTAGTAGATGAAGCCCACGAGTTCGTCCACAACCGTGGATTTAGGTTTTTTGAAAATCCAGTGGGAATTGTTAGGTTTTCCGGGATTAAAAGTACCTTGATTAAATGTCCTTCCCTGGACTTCCTTCTGGTGCTGGGCTTAGATATTATACATATTTACTACCGCGTTGAGTGTCTTGGACCATTCGAACCAACAAGTCGGCATTGACAAGGAGCGTCTATCCTCCATTGTACAGGCATTGGCTCGCATTATCATTTTATTTGTTCAATAGATGCGAGGATAATAGATCCATTGAACGTCTAGTTGTTTGAGAAATAGTAGAGGGCACCAGAGCACGTGGCAGATCGCCCATGAGGTGGACAGACAAAATGAGGACTGCGGTAGAGGGCCCCTTACATTAAGGTAAACAGGCGAGAGAAGTATGAAGACACATGGCAGAGCGTTACGACTTAACGATAAAGAAGAAGACGTCCTTCCCCGGGATGCAGTACGCACTTGAGCATTTAAAATACGAGTAGATATGGGTTCAATTGTGGTTCAGTATTGTTGTATTTTTCACATTTTTTATTTTTATTTTTCACTAGCTGATGCCCGCGACTTCGTCAGCGTAGATTGAGGTTTTGTGGTTCCCGCGGAAACTCTTTAATTTTCCGGAATAAGAAGTAGTGTGTTATTCCAGATAATATAATCTATCTCTGTGCCAAATTTGATCCAGATCCGTTCAGCCGTTCTGGCGTGATTGAGTAACAAATATCCATCTATCCATACATCCATCCATCCATCAATCCAAACTTTCGCATTTATAATATTGTATAGACTATAAAATTAACAAATGTAATTTAAGTCTACCGTTGCTCTTTCACCCCCATAGACTGCTCCCTATATCTACCGCTGAACTGATTAGCGATTTCCATTGTGGCCAGACATAGCTAATAGCTTGCATAATGAAGGAGTGCTACGGACGTAGGATACTTTCAAGCTCCAAAAATGCTCAATTTATCGAGGTTAATTAAATAACCCAATTACGAGCGGACCAGGTTGGACCAGAGACGAACTACCCACTCGTGAGATTGACTGGTTTTGGTTTTTTTAGACATGAGTAGGTATAGGTAATCTCCATTCTCAGTTACCTATTAAATCCTAATTTGTAACACTTTATAATCAGTTTCTATAGCTTTTACCTATAAAAAAATGACGAACTCTATTTCGGTTTAATTATCCTCATTTCTGTCATCATAAATTATATTGATAGTTCTATTTAGCCAAATTGTTTTGCATATAATGGACATGACATTTCTTTATGTAGGTAGATGTCTGGTAATAAAGTCCCAATTCAAGATCATTGACATTTCCACAAACGTAAGTCGTAAAAAATCTCGCGAAGAGATAAACACTACGAACGAGTTAAGTATGACGACGCGACCGCAGGCTCCTATCAATTCATCATAAAAAATACTAAAAGCAAAATATCAATTTAAAAATCAGAATGGGCTAAGTAACTAAGTACCTAAAGCTTTACTCAACTTTGTCCTCGGTTTCCCCTCGTAGGTACATACTACCTATAGTAGGTAGTTTAGTAAGTACCTACTATTTTGAAGTTGCTGATGCTCAATTTATACTCAATTTATTTATTACATGTAGGATATATACAGGCGTCTCTTCAAGCACAAGTTATATGGATTTCTTGCATTTGAAAAATTTAAAAAATCCTTTCTAAGTCAATAAATATAATGCAGTTTGAAGACAGCTGGTATAATTCCGGAGTTTATCTATCTACTGACTACTCTAAAGAATCCTCTACCTGCTTTTTTGCCTTTATCTCTACACCTTTAGAATAAGACCACAGATGAAATAATAGGTAAGGCCTATAAGGGCATCATGATAAGAAAGGTATTTTAATGCGATCTAATCAGGAGGTTGAGATGTCAATTGATAAAGAACGTGTACTTTAGTAATTTTAAACCTACTGACGCGAAATTAGCCACTTAAAGTTCAAATCCCAAAGTAAACATCCCTGGGTCAGTTAATAAAGACCAATGAGTAATGATTCAATGAAAGTACATTAATTAAAATATGTATAGCATCAAATATAATTTCCAGAGAATAAACCTATCTACTCGTAGTTCTCCGTACTGATAAACTATAGCAAACTGTAAAACAATTATCATTTAAAAACTATTCCGGTGAATTCTATGACAAGTTCTTATGTTACGTGTTCCAGTAACTTGTTACTCGTAGGTTCATAATCATATCTTCATATATTCATTTGGTGACTTGAAATTAATATACTTAACAGAAATAATTTATTTTCTAATAGTAATGCATTCTTTCATATATAATTATACAGTAGTAAGTGTAACTAGTAACATTCTTCTCTTTGATGTCTAGCATAGGTACCTACCTACTAAGTTACTAACGTACTGTCAATATTTTATTCAGATCTAGAGTCTTGCCAATGAAGTTAAGAAGATATTACATTTACCTACCTACTACGTACTTATCTTGTACCAAAACTGTCATAGGTCTACCAACGATATTAAAACGTACCTAATGGGAAAAGTTACGAGCCATATTATGTCTGATATAACAATAGTGCGGTCGTCCGACGTTCTATTTACTTAGTTAGGTACATCATCAAGCAAAAAATCTCGTTGTTCTTTCTCCAATAAATTGCTTAACTGTGTTATTTTATTTCTCATTCCTTAATGAATCTTCTTTAGTTATTCATGAGAGATCAATAACTAGGTATCTGCTCATTTACCATCACAGCAATCACTTGTTAGCAAAAGGTTTCTTCTGTGATATTCTAACTAAACCACGTTAGTTTCATCCAGTTTTGTACCAAAAGCAAATAAATACTTTATCTATTCCAAAATTGAAATGCAGATTTCGAAAATTTCTGATTTCCGAAAAGCCTTTGTTAGTGAAGACTAGCGACATCTTTGTTGTAAGGAAAACCTTCGCGTCATACGAGAGACTTTATCGACAGACTACAATACTATTTGGTTTAAATTTTGCTCTTTATCGTCAACAAGAATTTCTCCATTGAAAAACTGGTCCCCGGTACGTGTTTTTAAATTCAGAGAGGGAACAAATTCAAGAGAAGCTGCGGACGTGTGAGTTCCACCTTTACAGCGAGATTCTTTGCGACGCTTTCTTGACTTTCGACAAAATTACTGTCTTGCTTACTTTGCATTCGCGCATCTTTGCGGACTGTGCACGGTTTACATTATGAAAATAAATTCACTTGAGATCATAGTCAGTGATATTTCAAAGGTAACTAAGTAGTTTCCTACCTACTCAGTACTCACTTACATTTATTTATGTTTGAAAGCTTTTAAATGTTATGCTTACACAACATTTTCCGTAACATGCAAACTCTTAATTCATACAGACAGTTAAAAAACAGCTTTTAACTAAGAGTACACTTACGATTGAGAGTCAGAGAACCTATCTATGTGAAGTCTTTACTTAGGTACAAGTACACTATTTACTATGTAGATTTATGAACTACGGAGGAAGCCGTCGATAAATAAATAAATTAGAAACGATGCACCTAACTTTCAAGAGCTGAATTATTGTCTACTTTAAGTTCTGAGTTCTGAGACAGTTTGTGTAGAGCAATTAAATTGGTTAGGTCCTTAGTCCTTACCTCCCTTATGTAGGTAGGGGAATATTTATACTAAAACCCTAAGAACCATCGGTAAATACGTGAATTTACCTTATTTACGACTGAAATGTCATTTGATTATGTTACATTATGTAAAGTACCTACGCTAGAGAACAGCGAAAGGTTATTTGCATGTGCTTCCTTTTATCCCTGTCGTTAGGGAGCTCATATATTTTGTGTCAGACTCCGAGAGTCTTCCTCTTAGTAACTTTATCTTACATACCTACGTGTTTACTTATTATTTATCATAATATAAACTTGGCTTACCCTGGAAGAGCGCAAATTTGTTCAGTTGATTTAAAGGACTGCAAGTTTTAACAAAGTTTTTAATTATTAGAATAAACCTTAGAGGCTTAGACCGTCTGCTCAAAGGTTCTTGGAATAAACTGACGCTTTTAAGAACCAAATCGGCGCTCTACATCAATCTACAGTACTATTCTAGTAAAACCATAATATTATAATACAGAATAAGTTTGAATTCATCTATACTCTTGTAAAATACGTAGGGCTTGCAATAGGTACTCGTAAATGGTAATATCTGGCCCTAGCTGTAGCGTGTAACCCATGTCCAATAGCTGATTATGATGGCAATCGCTCTCGGCGCTCGCCTGCATTTAAACTATAAAATTGATTAAGTGCCGCCACGGGCTAGCCTCAGGCACCAATTGAACTTTCTACACTATTTGCAGTTCGACTGATACGTACCTACCACACTAAAATACCTATCCGCTGAAAATATCGAACAAATTGAACCACTTAAGATAGAGAATACATACCTATATATAGAGAATATTTGCAGTTCCACTAAATTATTGGAATTATTAACCGACTTCAAAAAAAGGAGGAGGATATTCTCAATTCGACTGTATGTTTTTTTTTTGTATGTTTGTTACGCGATTTCTCCGCCAATTATGAACCGATTTTGATAATTCTTTTTTTTGTTTGGTAGGTCATACTTCAGAAGTGGTCCCATTTTAATTTGGTGAAGATCTGATGAATATCTCCGGAGATGGAGAACGGAACTCCTCAATGGATAAGAGTAAATTGCTCGCGATCAGTGTGATAGTTTTGTAAACAGTATGTTTTAACCATGCATAGCATATCTCGTTCTGGTTTACACCCTGTATTTTAAAACAGTGGGGCCACTAAAAATTGTGAAATAAAAAATTTTCAAAAACAAAATAAAAACCGACTTCAAAAACCACAAACACTAAAAAGTAAAAAATAATTTAATTTATTATGTATACAAGAGTTACTTAATGTAGTTCTATAATAACATTTTTTGGAGTCGGTGCCAATGTGGAGTCACGTCAACAATAATGAAGAGTAGGTAGACGCTTCATGCTGCTAATTGGTACCGACTCCAAAAAATGTTATTATAGAACTACATTAACTCTTGTATACATAATAAATTAAATTATTTTTTACTTTTTAGTGTTTGTGGTTTTTGAAGTCGGTTTTTATTTATTTTTGATTTTTTTTTATTAAACATTACAATAACGAATTGATAGAGATCGATTTTAAACCGGGTGTATAATTGTAAGTAAATACTTAGTAGGTAATCTATACTAATATTATAAATGCGAAAGTTTGGATGGATGTATGGATGTATGTTTGTTACTCAATCACGCTCCAACGGCTAAACGGATCTGGATGAAATTTGGCACAGAGTTAGATTATAGTCTGGAATAGCACATAGGCTACTTTTTATCCCGGAAAATTAAAGAGTTCCCGCGGGAACCGAAAAACTTCAATCCACGCGGACGAAGTCGCGGGCATCAGCTAGTTTTTTTAATAAATAGAGACTAGGTAAGAACACCACCAATGCGTTGCGTTGCTTTTGAAAAAATTGTTTAACTGCCCTTTGAAGAGCCGGATATTTTAATCATGAGGGAACACAGACGATATAGAAGCTGGTTCCAAAATTGCAGGTACGTAGCAGAAATGACCTGGAAATTGGAATAACTACACAATATCTGTACTACATAACATTATATAAAGTACCTACGTCATTGATAATATAGTGTTGCTGAGGAGTATACTTATCGAACAAATTGAACCACTTAACACGATAAAGATCGAATATTATAAACCGGCTTTAAATATTGAACAAACAGTTGTAACAAATAAGTTCTTTAAATTGAACTCAAATTCGACCTAGTTCGTTAAAATGGTTCATTTATTTAAGTGCAGGTTTTTATTATTTAAAACTAATAACATAAATTCCCATTTTCACTTAGAACTTTCATGCAAGCATCCAACCCCAATTTTACCCCCTTTGGGGCGGATTTTCGTAAAATGGCCTATACAGGTTATCTTTATTTCAAACTTAAGTTATAACCTAAATGCCGATTCTCAAGTCTTTCTCAAAGTCATATTTACATATATATGTATATATATTATATATAGATAAGAAGATACATGGGTCCTTTCGATGTTGTTATAACAGATTTTACTTAAGTACTTCATTTTTAACTGTAAGTATGTTATAAAAATGTGAATCAGACTAATAATATTGTAGGGACTTATCTCCTGAGTAAGTATATTTAACGCGTTAGTGCAGTAACAGCGATGACGCTGATGGCTTCGACGCAACGCCGTATTTGTAAAGTTTTTAGGCGATGCGCCCCGGGGGACCCGCCGCTGGGGGTCCGCGAAACTGATAACTATAGGTTCCAACTTCCAACAGTGTTCGTGCAAAAACCATTGTCATTGCTTGCCCCCTACTATCATAGTTCATACTTCATAGTACCTACTGTTTATCTTTAAAGACAATCTTTAAATTGTAATTTGTACCTCATTTTCCTAAATAACTCTACAGTCTACTTATCAATTCATTATCACCTTTGTCATCATAATGTTTTTAGATTATTGTGTCAACTCTAGGCACATAAGCTGTAGGTTTATGTCAACCTAAGTAAGTATTTGTTTTATGTACGTAAAATATTTAAAAGGAACGTAAAAAATCTTCAAGATACATCGTAGTAGTACCAGTATTATATTATGTTAATGATACCTACTGTAAATGGTAAACGTATGTGACGTAGCTTTGCTATAAAATCTGCTTTTAATTAAATTATAGCATTCAATTATTTTATGGATATTAAAAAATCACGTTTATTTGTAGTTGCTAATTGGTAAGTAGGTAGTTATCTATGCAAAACAAGAACAGTTTTTGTACTTTTTTGCTAACGCAATGAAGTTCTTTTATGCTAGCACTTGGCAGCAACAATTTATAAATTGACGGCTCAATTCATACAGCAAGAATTGTATCATTCAATTAAATATTAAAATGGTATTTTTTTGTTATTTTTTTGCAGCGTAGGTAATTTAATGCTCATATACATTGATTGTTGATAGTATCAATCTTCTAACGGTGCTTGGCGAGATTTGATCGAGATATTAAACAAAACTCGTTGAAATCTCGTGCCTTTCTTTTATCTGTACCTACTTCGGACAGTCTTCGAGACCCGCTCGCTTGATCAGCAGCACTCTATTAAAATCACACTTGATTAGATCTCGGCGCGGTTTAATTGAACACTCCACTAACGGTATGCGCGCCTGGTACTTCGAACTCGCCGGCCGTCGAGCGCTCGAGCGCACTCTTTACAACGTTTTAAACTTTCTTTCTTTTTTGCTTCTTCATCTCGGTCCAAGTCCTCCTTGATTCCTTTTGTCTCTTTTGTTGGAGTTTTCATATCCTTCTGTTTTCCGGGTGGATTAATTTTAATTTCGATCCAAAGACTTTCTTTGTTGCATGGGCTTTTGTATTGTTTATTAAGTAAGTTTGTCGACATTGAAATGTTTTGTTGGTGGGAGGTATAGGAGCGCGATAGATGGAATATTTATCCGAGGGGTCGCGGGATCACGCCGCGCCGCCCACTGGCAATTTGCCGTCTGCCCGCGGCGCGCCGCATTCAATACTCGGCTCCGAGACGTGTTCTTCCAACTAAACGCTATGCTAATGTAATGGGACTCCATTTAATCACAGCCCACGGGCAACTTCAAATTTTCAATGAGACGTTTCTGGCAGCGACATTATTATTGTACTTTCTGTTATGGTAATAGTTGAATCGTTAAATTACTTAAATGGTTTCACGCGTTGATTTAATACTGTACAAACAGTTTTGTTTGAGTGGTTAGTTATACTGTTAATGATTACTTAACAATTGTCCCTAAGTGTTTATCGCAAACAACTTACGATGTACACGGATTTATTTAATCATTGAAACCTGCAATATGAACTCAACAATAAGTTTTAAAGTACTTACTCAAGTTAGTTCGAACAAACTTTAATAGCTATTATAGTTTTACAACAGACTTACCCACATCTATCCACTACATTCATGTTTAATTTATGAGCCATAATTGTCTATCTTGTCTTTAAAATTGATTTGACAGCCACGATCAATATTCTCAGAAGGTCTGCAAATATGCTGCCCAATTTAGCCGTGCCCAATTACCGTATCAAGGATGTAGGTATTTTGCATTTATTATAAGGTTCCAATGAAATCTAACGGCGCTACAATTTAGGTAAAGTCAATTAAAATTGATCTAAAGGGTAAAGCTAAAGCAGCTCTTGACAGCATTTTCATATTAAATTTTTGATCATGCACCTGAAACTCTGGTATGAGGATTATGATTTATAAGTCATCATCTACTACGGGTATGATGGCACTATACTTTTCTAAAAGAATTGTCAAATATATCCTCTATTTTAGATTGCTCAATACTTATAACTCTTGTACAGAAATAAAGGGTGTCATCGTCAGTTAAAGAAATACATAGGTCCATTTCTGTGATCTTATTTCTCATAACACCCTGGATCTTATTTCTCATTTTATTTTATCCCAGAAATAGGAATGTGCTTATTAGTGCACTTTATTAACAACCGTTTTTTGGCTCACTAATAGTAATTAAATATCTGCAGCTACCTGTTTTCGAGGCTATTTGTCAGTGGCAACTGGCAATCTAGGTGGCAATTTATCGTTCGCACTCATTTCGCACAGTCGTAGTGGTCGTAGCTCAGCCGAACACTTTGCACGACATTCATCAATTCCGGATCTTGTTTGCGTTTACAATGCGTTGGAAGGTTTATTTTATTTTATGGTACACAGAGATCATTGATTTTATGCAACGGTTCGCAATTCGCTCGTGCACGTTTATTTTACAAGGTTTGACGGTTATTATTATCAATTTCTTAGCCCTCATAGCTTTAGTTTTAAGATACCGTAACAGATTATCACCATCATATTTTTATGTAACTGGACGTCAATAAGTGTAGGTAGCGTGTCTACCTAAATTGAATAAATATTTATGACTATGACTATGACTATGACTATGACTAATTTATTAGTGAAGAGATGGCCATTCATCATCATGATCAGATGGATTGGATCATTTCTAATCGTTTTGGGGTCACGATAACTCCGAGTCAGAACTCGGATCAGTGGAGCTAAAAGCTCATTTTAGGGGGTAACTAAATATTACATGGTAAAAGTAACTAAACATGCAAAAATATAAATATCACTATGAAAATAGTGATCCTAATAAATGCATGAAGTTTTATAGTTCTTGAATTTTTTTGGTACATTATTTGAGGTTTTTTTAAAAATGGTATTCAGTAATTTTTTAGTAAGCTAACTTTTGAAATTCAACAAGCCCCATTGCACTACTTAATTCATTGCAATAAATACGAATTGCAAGGACGAAAAATCTTTATTTCGTTTCATTATTTAATCAATTAAACCAAATAAAGATTTTTGCTTTCTTTGATTGCTGCTGATGCTTTCTTTTTTATTATCATTTTCAATAATAGAATTTCCTTTTATATAATAACGAGTGTGTATTACTTACTTAAGTCATAAACATGTTATGTACTGTACTTTAATATCTTCTGATTTCTAATACACTAACTACCTACTAGAGGTCTACTTTTGCCAACGTCGAAAAATGTGTTTACGTTATCTATGTCAACCTTTGATTAAACTTATTCCATAAAACAAAATAAAAAGAAGAATTAACTTTTCTTTTGAAAGCATAAAAAAATTAGTACTAAATGAGTTAGGTGCAAGATTGCTTTGAAAATGATGATGAAAATGATGATGATGATGAAAATGATGAAAATGATTTATTTCATGTAGGACCACTAGTGTCACTTATGATAAGTCGTAAGAATCTACCACCGGTTCGGAAAGCTGATTCTACTGAGAAGAACTTTGGGACTTAGGTACCTATTATAATAGATATGAAGTTTCAAATTTATAAGTAAAGTCATCTCACACGTTAGGTCATACGACTTAAATTCGATTCTCATTAAAAATGTCTTGTCAGTCATCAGTGTGTGGAACGGAACCGGTATGTGTCTGCCATGTGTGGTAGCTGGTAGCCTCGCAGTCGTAAATCACCGTTCGTAATGCGTAGATAAGAGTTCTCTCATTTGTTCTCCTATCTCCCGCTTTCTCAGGCATTAGTGTAACGCATTGAGATGAATCTCAAAATCTTAGTAAGTAATACTTGTTATCCATTTGTTACATATTAATCTTTTCTTGATAATGTTTCTAAGTTTTCGTCCAAGTCTTTCTCTTCAGGTTCATTGGATGCTCGAAGTCGTGCCTACTACTTAAATAAAATAAATAAATAAATGTTTATTTAGCTTTACACGGAAAAGTAACACAAAAATGAGAAATTAACTACAGATTAAAATACTTAAGTACTTAGTAAGCTTTACTTTTAGTAAGAGCTACTTACTAAAAATACAAAATATATTTTACAAAATAATTACAAAAAAATTAATCACTCCGTGCAATCGCTAAAAAGGCTGCTACCTCACCATGTTGCTGCAGTATATGATAACTGCAGCGCTGATTTTCAGGCAGAGCCTTATGTCTTATCTTGTTATGTTTTGTCTTGTTTTATGACTTATCCCTGTCTCCTGTACCAAATGTATACGACAAATTCTATTATCATACTCGTTATAAATTAATGACAAGATGGCATCTCGTACTCGTACTGATAGCTAGAGTCCCTGTGTGTGTTCTGATTGGTGTGCGTACAGTAAAGTAAAATATGTTATCAAATATATAAATATTATAAATGCGAAAGTTTGGATGGATGGATGTATGGATGTATGTTTGTTACTCAATCACGCTCCAACGGATGAACGGATCTGGATGAAATTTGGCACAGAGATAGATTATAGTCTGGAATAGCACATAGGCTACTTTTTATCCCGGAAAATTAAAGAGTTCCCGCGGGAACCGAAAAACCTCAATCCACGCGGACGAAGTCGCGGGCATCAGCTAGTACTTTATATTTTAACACCAAAGAAACAACTAATCTAATGGACATGACACAGCAGACGGCCTTATATTATGTAAGTAATATGTTAAGTTAGTGTTTGTTAATTTGTGTGCGTTGCCTCGTTCCCAGCTGAAAGTGACAGATTTTAGCAAAGCAATTAGTGCGCAACTCTTAATAGTGCTGGTTAAATTTTCGACGGAATAAAGGTTCCAAATAGTGACATGAGGATTTAATACATATATTATCTTGTATTAAATAGTATATGATCCATAAAGCTATAAAGAATAGCATTTATAAAACAGTCACTCTAGAAGCCACGTAGTCTGACAGTATAATTTGATTCCCTTAGATCAGGGCTACTCAGAAAGTTAGCCGTGCAGCATTCAAACGATTACAGTCGCCATTCACGAATTCTTACATTAAAATAAAACCACTCTCATTAACGTAGAAAGCCTCTCCAAAAGAAGGTTTTATCTTTAATCGCAAAACAGACGCAGAGAATTTGATATTCCTCTAAATAAATGATGAGTGATACGATTCTTTGGCTTTTATCTTGATTGCTAAGATTGGGGTTTTCATTACAAAAGAAAAGAATACCTATAGACTGGGCAGTTTTTCAGTTAGAAGATTTTTATAGTTACAATATAATATTTTTTTTTCATAATCCCATTACGATTTTAAAGCAATATAGTCAAGAAATTAATCTCCGCTATACGGCTTTTGAGCTTTTGCTTTGAACTCTTCTTTTACCGATATCGCTAAAGATTTTCTAAGTTCTCACTTTAAAATCTATCTTCACCGCGTCGTTCCCTAAACTTTGAGAATTGTAGTTTCCATTTGACAACATTCATCTATCCGTTTTCTGAGCGGAATGGTATTCCGGACCAGAGGTAGATCACTTGACGATTTAAAAACACTTGAAAATAAACTTTTCAACACACTTGCTCGTAAAGTTGCTATATTTTCTTTAGTCTTACGCCCGGTATGCGATTTATTACACACTAGTTCGTTTTACTTTTCATATCCGCACTAGTGTTTTTCTTATTCCACTTTTTTTTTAATATCCGTAAAGAGGTTGTTACCAAAAGATTTGTTATTTTGTAAATAAATATTTAATTAAATTTTTTTTTTAATTTTACAATCTTGAACAAGGAGTGTAATATATAACCTTCTTGTTTACAATATATCAGTGAAAGAAATGCACATTTAAAAAACCTAATAGAGGAAAGTGTACCTTTTAAAAACCTAATAAAGTTTAATATATTGTGGCTGAATGGCGGTGTTCGGTGCCTCTGGACATAACCTGCGCGCGCATAGTTATTCAACCAATGATACGGCGCGCGAAAAAATAAACCTCCGCGCCATTTTGTGCAAACATTTGTTCGTTTAAAATTGCTGATTTGTGACTGAAAAATGTCGAGTACAAGTGACGAAGTACAGTTAGATTTGGATACGACGCCACCAGATATTATTATTGAGGCACAAAACGCTAGTGACAGTTTGTTGCCATCAAAATCAAGAGAAAAATACATACGGGCTTACGAAAATTTCATGAAATGGAAATGCGACAAAAAAGCCCAGTCGTTCTCGGAGAACGTGTTTTTGGCTTACTTTAATGAGTTAGCCAACAAATATAAGCCCAACACGCTGTGGTGTATTTATTCCATGTTAAGAAGTATGATTCGGACAAAAAATGGAATCGACATAAAAACTTATACGAATTTGATGGCATTCTTGAAAAGGCGGTCGGATGGCTATATTGGCAGAAAATCTAAAGTATTGTCACCTAATGATGTCGAAAAATTCTTAAATGAAGCCCCAGATAGCCAATATTTAGCAACGAAGGTCAGTAAACTAATACTATCTATTGTAGCTTAAGTTTGTATACGAAACATAGTACCCAAATAAGTATTAAGCATCCACCTATTACCGATATCTAATCAATAAATAGAGTGACAATCGAAAACTACTTATTAAACTAAAATTAACTATAAATTAAATTAAACCTAAAAATCTAAGGCTAAGATTTATTAAAAAATATAAATATAAGTATTTTTTTTTCAGGTTGCATTAATATTTGGAATCCAAGGCGCATGTCGGCGACAAGAGCTTAATAATATTACAACAAACGACATCAAGAATCACGGGGAAATGCTTCTTGTGAAAATCCCAAACACCAAGAACAAAATCCCACGATCGTTCACTATTGACGGTCAATTTTATGATATCGTAAAGAAATATCAAGCTTTGCGTACAAATAAAGCTAAAAGTGACCGTTTTTTTCAAAACTTCCAAAAAGGAAAATGTACATGTCAACCTATAGGTGTTAATAAATTTGGTTCCATGCCAAAAGAAATCGCAAAGTTTCTGGGATTACCGGATGCTGAATGTTACACCGGACACAGTTTTAGAAGAACCTCAGCTACATTGCTAGCTGATGCAGGGGCTGATATATTAACATTAAAGCGCCATGGCGGGTGGCGGTCTAATACAGTCGCAGAATCTTATGTTGAGGACTCAATTCAAAACAAAGTTAACATAAGTGCCAAGATAACACAAGCCATCAATTTGGAGCCACCTTCTAAGAAGTTTTGTCCCGAACCGCAACCTTCTACCTCATATGCCAGTGATTTTTGTGTGCCGCCTACTCTGACTAAAGGAGAATTAGAACGCCCATCCACCTCCTATGGGAATGTTTCACTATCTCCAACATTTACAGTTACTCAAGAACACCACAGTAAAAGTTTTAATAATACTATAACACATACTGTGCAACATCCAACAAAAACTGTTGCGTATCATTTTAATAATTGTACTTTCAATAATTGCTTTAATAATTAAAATGTATTTTATACCTACCTAATTGTTTTTTTCCTCGCAAGTGTGTTGAAAAACGTCGTATGATACGCGTGTGCTTTGTTCATTACAGTCTTGGCTCTATTACAGCCCTCGCCTTGCGGCTCGGGCTGTGCAATACCGCCTCGACTGTAATGACCAACTTCGCGCACTTGTATCATAATGTACTATTATAGTTTATTTGAATCATAAACATTTGAATTTGGAGAAACATAATGAAAGTTGTGCAAAACATCGTTCTATTGAAAGCGATGCCAAGTTTAATCGGTAAACTTTGATGTCATAACCAAAATGAGCGTTTTTAGGGTTCCGTAGCCAAATTTGGCAAAAACGGAACCCTTATAGATTCGTCATGTCTGTCTGTCTGTCTGTCTGTCTGTCCGTCCGTATGTCACAGCCACTTTTTTCCGAAACTATAAGAACTATACTGTTGAAACTTGGTAAGTAGATGTATTCTGTGAACCGCATTAAGATTTTCACACAAAAATAGAAAAAAAACAATAAATTTTGGGGGTCCCCATACTTAGAACTGAAACTCAAAAATTTTTTTTTCATCAAACCCATACGTGTGGGGTATCTATGGATAGGTCTTCAAAAATGATATTGAGGTTTCTAATATCATTTTTTTCTAAACTGAATAGTTTGCGCGAGAGACACTTCCAAAGTGGTAAAATGTTGGTCCCCCCCCCGTAACTTCTAAAATAAGAGAATGATAAAACTAAAAAAAATATATGATGTACATTACCATGCAAACTTCCACCGAAAATTGGTTTGAACGAGATCTAGTAAGTAGTTTTTTTTTAATAATTTAAAACTTACTACAGGTTTGTACGGAACCCTCGGTGCGCGAGTCCGACTCGCACTTGGCCGGTTTTTTGGCTTTAGTTTATCCATAGTGTGATCGCTAAAGCAATAACGGCTAATATTCACTCGCAGCGTCGCCCCTAGCTATACTCTATCTGGCTTGATTAGGGCCAATTACATCGTTCACGCGATTACCTCCATTGAGGACCCTCCCATTTCCAACTAAGACTTCTCATTACCGTACGAATTGTCTTTTTCAAAAGGCCGTTCTATTTGCCGTGGCACTTGCGATTTATTAGGTCATTTGCCATGCTTCTTATTACGCTTGTTTTACATTTATTTTCGCCTTGTAGTGCTGTCTTTTATGGAAATTCACCTTCCCAATGACCTTTATCTTCAGTTTCGACTCGATACACTTAGCTAAAAACTAACTATGACATATACTTTGACTATGGTTACTTACTACTAGTTTACTAATAATTTTTCGCGTTATCGCGTAATTGCAGGATCACATGATCATCATCCTGATGATGATGATGAGGTTCATGTGATCCTGTAATTTTTTTTGGGACACCATGTGGCCATAGTTGTTGCTGTCAAGCTGTTTGATACAAACTGGAGCTGTTCAGCCTTGGTTCATCTATCGGTTGAAACGACGACAGCGGCGACAAAACGTTGTCAGGATTTCCAGATTTTTACACAACCTACTCTATATCGTATTTTTTTAACATGTACAGTATACGATCATTCTATCTTTTGCTAAGGAAAAACAGATTATGAATTCAAGCTATTATGCGGTGCCCAAGTGCATACTTTTATTTGTTTTGTAGTTGCCTGTACTTTACGTAAAGAGTCCATTTGAAAGCAGCGCGCCGCGCGAGGCTTTAGGGCCAGATCGACCGATAATACGCCCACTTATCGCATACAATGCGGATATAAATCGGCTGCGATCATGCCCAGACCGATTTAGAAACTATAAATATTTGTGAAGAACACGACAGTTGTACAATAACAACAGATTGCACTTTAAAATCTAATCGGTTTGACTCAATTCTTCAGTTACTTACATATTTTTAGGGTTCCGTACCCAAAGGGTAAAAACGGGACCCTATTACTAAGACTCCGCTGTCTGTCTGTCTCCAGGCTGTATCTAACAACAAATACTAAAAATTTAAAAAATATATATATTAAGGGGGGTCCCCATACAATAAACGTGTTTTTTTCGTATTTTTTTGCTCAATATTAAAAACGGTAACAGGTAGACGGTTCAAATTTTCACAGAATATTAACTTGTATATTACCTTTCAAAATAAATAATTAAATATCAATAAAGTAAATATTAAAGGGGGGCTCCCATACAACAAACGTAATTTTTATTTTAATACGTCATAAATCGTAAAACTTACTACAGGTTTGTACGGAACCCTCGGTGCGCGAGTCCGACTCGCACTTGGCCGGTTTTTTTTACTTACGGTTTCTTTGATGTAGTTGTTGAATGTTTGAAACATTCAGCGCTGATCATGGTTCTAATTCCGGAGAAAGATTTCTAAAGTCAAAAATAAATAATTAACAACAAAATACCATTTAATTTATGATTAATGTATACTCAATGGAGATTACATTTATGACAAATCTACACATCGCGGCACCAATCAGGGGGCACGGCAGTGCTCTCGCCAAGATGAGCAAACAAATATCCCTTTTTTTCTTTTCTTCGGTGCTATATATTTCAATATCTTACTCTATTTAATAGAGATAACTTACTCTATTTCAATATCAAGTAAATATCGCACTCGCAGTATATTGATTCTTAGCTTCTCATAAGTTTAATAAAGAACAACGGTTACACGGTATAGAACATTAGCTTTACATGTTTTGAATAGAAACTGTTGTTATGTTACAAATTTCAGAGTGTCACAGTTTGTCGTGTCTAGGGTGTAGTGTTTGTAATTTGTGATTCGTTTTAGAGCTTTATGTCGTGATTTTGAACCATCGAGCTGGTCGAACAACACCTAGTAGCACTTATATAACTGTCAAACTGATCAAACGCTGAGTTTTAGGTGGTTTTAGTGATCACATCATATTTTCACATTGTTCAAACCAACAATCTTTATTTATGTGTATTACAATGGTTGGATTGAATTCAAGTACCATAATACCTATTATTATTATTGTAAGTGCTTAGTATAGTTGAAGATTGGGTGTCAATCTTAGCTCATTAACAATTTAGTCAGTATTTATTATGTAGACCGTAAAATGAACGATCAATAAAATAATTGACTTAACATATTTTTTATTTGCAAGCATTGAATGAATCATGCAAATTTTATTCAAACCAATTTAGGGCATTGCTAACGAAGCTCAATGTCAGTAATTTATAATGCGTATTCTTCATAATGAGACCTCATTTATTTATTTAAAGTTTAGCAATCTATAATACGTAGGTACTTTACCACTTTTCGAATTAATTTACCTTTAGAGCTAGCTAGCTATTCAAATCTATTCTATTCTAACGAGACAAAGGAAAGTTGCTAGCTGGCTTCGGTGGTTCGGCTTTACAGTAATTTACAATGTCTGTTTATGGATGTAAAAGGTGACAGACAACATGGCTATCGGATTAGATTTATTTATTGGCCGATTACGAAGAACACATTTATAGAAATCAATCGAACGTTGCGATCAGAAGGACCAGGGGAGCATAAACGCGTAGGAGTGAGACGGTGCGAAGGTCGGTAGAACCAGTTTGGCGGGACGCCGCAAGGTGCCGGTGGCCAGGTTAAGTTCACTGTATTAGCATCATCGTCCGCCCTTTCATGTCTGTTTATCCGTCGGTCTAGGCGATTTAAATGAGCCTATTCAATTGTGCAAAGTTAAGCCTCAGGCTAGCTCGGTACTGCAAGATATACCTAGTTGAGACGAGACGCATTTGCTATCTACGTCTTTATTGTTCGTACAACATAAATTGAGGCACACAACTGAATAAACATTAATTAATGAAGTTGTTCTTAAATAAAGGATTAATTTTAATGTTGAATTCTTGTCAATTTACTTAACCGATATATTTTTATTTGCAAACACTTTTGTCCGTATCTTTATTAAGTAATATAAGTGTCAAGTGTTTAATTTGATAATACAGATAGCCTAATTGCAAAGAATGTGCTAAAAATTTCAAACTTCGTCCGGGCTTATTAAGGTTTTTAATTGCTGTTGCCTTAATTTTACGGGATAAAAATTAACCTACGTCCTTTCCCGGGGTGCAGCCTACCTCTGTACCAAATTTAACCAAAAAATGGGCCGGGAAAGCGTAGCAGGCTGACAGACAGACACACTTTCGCATTATAATATTAATAGGTATGGAAGAGACATACAATAATTAACAAGAAGTTTCGCTTAATTGGCAACTAGCTACTGTAGCTTCAAAACCTCAATTCGGCAAGAAAGACGCGACGCAATTGACGTAACGCGAAACGGTACTTATTATAGTTTAACAAGGCAATAACGGTACAGGAATTTAAACTGGCTGTTCTCGTATTGATTGAAGACTCAAGACACCCGGTCGTGAATCGCGATTTGTGACTTGCTTTGTTATTATTTTGACATCAAGCGCCAAATATTCAAAACAGTTAGGTTACTTGCTATTCATTTATGCTTGCCGTGTGAACATTTTCACTTAAATAAAAAAAAACTACTGCTACTCATTCGCCTATATTACTTGAGGTCAAAGATGATGTCTTCATTGTTCCTAGTCAATATCATCGAAATATATTGGCGTAAGTAACAAATTACTATATGAAAAAGTATAATAATATATTATGTATTTGGTTTTGAAATAAACTCTTATCAGCTAAAAAAGTCGTAACTTCAAGCTTATTTCAATTTTAGTAAGGTGACTTATCATAATATTTAAGTTATATTTATCGAGGATCTTCAAAATCTAGTTTTTCTTCCATTAATATGAGTATATACAACCTATACTCACTAGTCTTCTAGTTTAGAGATCTAGTAGACTAGATTGTAATCTAGCCTAAAAATTAGACTAATGAGTAATTTAACTTTAACCTAAACTTATAAATAGTAGTCCACTGACGCATCTTAGTCTTTCTTTATTCTAATTGAAGCTTTATTCTTGTGTTCTTGGAGGCAGCACATAAACTACACTTTCACTGAGCACTAAGCACTAAACGCTATTGAGAACTAGCTCATAGGGGTTTGTCATTTTTGTCTCCTTACTAACTGCGTAACGTCGAAGAGCCGGATCGCCTCAACGTTAACGTGATGGTGAAGCCGATGTTCGTGGGCTTCAGCAATTTTCGCATTTAATCTATCGACATATTCAACTTTAAGGTCCTGGTGAATATTATCGTCGAAATCTAGAAATGGAATAATTTACATTTTCACACAGTCTAGAGTCTAGACATTAAAGTGTCCATTCTCATATTGATTCACTTGTCATGGAATAGCGACTAGCATTGCATTGTGTTTTGACATTCAGTGAGAAATATTCAAAGTAGTCAACTTTAGTATTCATTTATGTTTGCCGTATTTCGGCTTTTTGAAAAGAATCGCTGCTGTATATTTTAAACGATAAATTAGTTAAACTCTTAAGTTTTATATATTATTTCATCAAAATATCCATAGGTACCTACTGATATTTTTAATGTGAAAGTGTGTCTGTGTCTGCTACCCTTTAGCGACCCATCTTTTAAACCAACCGATTTTGATGAAATTTGGTATAGAGGTAGCCGGTAAGTAACATCCCGGGGAAGGACATACTAGGGTGATTTATATCGCTTCCCCGAAAATTAAAAAACTTATTCCACGCGGACGAAGTAGCGGGCATCATCTAGTTTAAAAATATTTATGTTATTTTTCTTATAGTATAAATTATATTACTTATAAGTAGGTACCTATTAAAAAACTTTAAATATATTTATCAACTGATATTCATCGATAGGTTGCGACTTGCGTACTAAATTAAAATATATGAGTATTTTGACGATGAAAATAAATATAAAAGACACGACTGTACATTAAAACTTAAGTCTAAAATATTACTACATATCACTATCTTATCTTACTACTTAAAATTATGATAATGTGAATCTAGTCCATATATATAATAAATATTATAAATGCGAAAGTTTGGATGGATGGATGTATGTATGTATGGATGTATGTTTGTTACTCAATCACGCTCCAACGGATGAACGGATCTGGATGAAATTTGGCACAGAGATAGATTATAGTCTGGAATAGCACATAGGCTACTTTTTATCCCGGAAAATTAAGAAGTTCCCGCGGGAATCAAAAAAACCTCAACCACGCGGACGAAGTCGCGGGCATCAGCTAGTAAAATATAAATTATAAACTAAAAGGATAATGATACCATTTATCTTGCATAACTTCATGTTATTCCAAACTTTGAAAGAAACCATAATGTAGTGTAGTGTAGTAGTACTATGAATAATAGATATCTAATAACTTACTGATTGTTTGTTTACGAGTTGATTTTTAAGGTTCAATAACAAATATATAAAGTCATTCATTAATCGTCACTAGCTCTTCAATAAAACATAAAAAGGCGAAACGATGGAGGATAAATATTTTCATTATAAATTTGTATTACCTTATAATAAATTAATCAGCCGACCCGAGCGGAAAGGTCACGTGCAAATAAAATATTATCTTATGGAAACATTTTGTTATGATTAAAATTATTTTTTACTAGCTGGTGCTGGCGACTTCGTCCGCGTAGAATAAGTTTTTTTAATTCCCACTGGAACTCTTTAATTTTCCGGGAACCTATAACAATTTCCTGGTCCTCAATTATATCCAGAAAAAAAATCACGTCGATCCGTTGCTCTGTTGCGGCGTGATTGAAAAACAAACCAACTAACATTATACACTTTCGCATTTATAATATAAGTATGAAGTATGATTTATCAGAACGTTAGGTTTAGTTAAAATATTAAATTCTGCGCAACTTTTATATCATTTTAACAATAGCATTAATTATTATTTTGACTTGACCTATTTTAATTTTAGCGTAGTTTGCAAATTGTATTTGGATTTTTTTTGTATAATACCAATGATTATATTTTGCTTAATAATGCTTAGTTAATATCTACTTCTGTAGTATCACTATTATCGTAATTTTATTTTGAGACATTGCTTGTTGACAGCACTAAAGTTATTATATTGTTAAGTTTTATGATAAACAACTTTTTGTTGTTAGCAAATGAAGATGCTTATTTTAATGCATCAACTTTCCACATGAGAACTTATTTTATACAACGCTTAAAGTTATTAACTTTTAGCGTTGGGGGGGTCTTAGCAGCTGAATCTAAAGAAGACAATTTTTAAAGCAATCTGTCAGGATTAAAATTAACACGCGTTTGACGCAGGTTTGAGGTTTTTGAGGAAAGACCAAATGTGTCTATTACAAAACCTTGACTTGAACCTTCTACAGCCCAGTCTAGCAAAAGCAAGAGAAACTTAGCATGCAGATTACAGACTAATCCATTAATATTGTGTCCAGTCGTTGTTATTGCTACAGCTGTGAAATTATACCGTCACGATTCTGTGTACCTATGCAATCAAGGTAGGCACGAGTCTGTGGTAATATCTGAGGGAGTATCTAGGTGTACTGCTGGGGATTCAATCCCCAGCAGTACACCTAGAAAACCCTTCAAAAATTTGAAATGGCTAGTTAGGCATTTCCACCAAAATCAGTGTTTTACTTATATACCCTCATTTCTTTCTGATAACAATTCAAACTGTAGAACTGGGATTGACGTTAGACGGCTTTTTAGGGTTCCGTACCAAAATGGTAAAAATGGAACCCATGGTGCGACTTTCTCCGTCCGTCCGTCTGTCACAGTCGATTATTTCAGTAACTATTAAAGCTATCGACATGAAATTTGGAATAGTTGTGTATAATACTGGCCTAACATCATTAAAATAAAAAAAATCGAAAATTATTTTTAGTTTAATTAAAAAAGGGGGAAAATCGGGGTTTGAAATTTTAAAGTATGATAATTATACTGAGTGGGATATCATATGAAAGGGCTATACCCGTATACGTCTACATTCTAAAACAGATTTTTATTTATTTTTATGCATAATAGTTTTTGATTTATCGGGCAAAATGTCGAAAAAAATACCGCCCCCCCCGATTTTACCAATTGAAAAATCTGAAATAATTATGGTCAATAGAAGCTTAATATGTATATTTTACAGGAAAAATAAAACCAATGCTCTAACTAGCATAGTTTTTTTGATATTAACAATAAACCTCTACAAACAAAGTTAGTTTTGCGGTTCATTTCGTCGTTTTTAATACGTGCGGTGCGGGAGTCCGACTCGCACTTGGCCGGTTTATTTAGAACTGGGTTGACGCTCGATTATTTACTTTATTGCACTAGATCTTCTAGGTTCCTGTTGTGATAATTAATAATTATACATAGTAATTTTAATAACCTTTAAAATAAACCTATGTACTGATTACGTCCTCACTCCTCACCGTTAGCAAACAATCTATCTAATCAGTAGTTTAATATTCAATCAGTGTGCACAATAGATTGGCGCACAAGCGGATCTGCCCACTGAGCCTCATCGGGTCGTGTCTGCAATTTCGATAATAATTGTTTTTATTTATATCCTAATAATAGCTTAACAACGAATCCCCCTCTTTATTAACTTACCCCAAAACGTAATTAACCGTTGCGTTTGAGATTTCTTTGTACTGGGACTTAATGATCTTGAGGATTTGTGAGAAACCTTTACTTTCCTCACTGTATCCTTGCCATTAAAAAGCACTGTAGGTACTGCTCTAGACACTAATACTAACTCTAATCAGTTATTTAATATTCAATCTGAGTGCACGATAGATGGGCTTAGAACGAGCAAAGCTATTCGCTGAACCCACATTCGTGTCTGTAATTTCGGAGATTTATGATATAAATATATTCAAATCTAAAGAGTAGCTTCGCACAAAGAGTTCCTCTTTCATATACCCCAAAAAGTTTGAGTTTCCCTATTACTACAGTCTATCTCGAGGATTTGTAAGAAACCTTTAAACGTCTTTCTTCATTGGGTCCACAGACTACATGATTGGGTCCTTGCCATTAACAAGCACTGCATTGTTCTAGACACTAATGCTAACTATCTAATCAGATGTTTAATATTCAATGTGTGTGCACAATGGATGGGCTTAGAATGTGCAGAGCTGTTCACTGAACCACATCGGCAAAGGAGCGCGTGGGCCTTTGTGTGTAATTTCACCGACGACGTATCACGCTTATATTGCGTCTGTGATTATCTCTTTAAATAATTAATTTGTTCATGCACTAAACAATTCTGCAGAAATCAAAATCTGACAGCTTAGTAAGCTTACTAATTGTTTTTAATTAAAACTTATTGCCTGTATTGTCTACTTTGGATGATTGGAATTTGGGTTTAAAATCAGCTGGATAAAATGATTTTGAATTTTTTCAAAGTTTAAGTACTACTACGCACATCTAGATTCAAAGAAAAATTTATTTCTTAAGTAGTATATGAAAAGATTTGAAATTAATTCGTCATCTACTTTAATGGTGTTCATCACAGCTGGAGAAGCAATCTAAATTTCGAAGCCAAGGCATACCTTTAGAAATATGATAAGTGAATTTAATTGTGTAATAAACTAATGATAGTAGGTACTCAGTAAACACAAATTCATAAGTCATAACTCATAATATTAATGAGGAATGGTACATTCAAAACTTAATCAAATCGAATTTCATTGTAAAAGGGTTTTCCTTTCAAAGTTAATTGTAAAACTATGCTGAGTAAATTAAATTTACATGTTTAGGTACATTAGACAAAGGTACACTTGTACAATGTCAATTAATCAAGATTTGCGGGACGCTATCCAAGTTATTGTTATCGCTCCATCCGATTTCCCCGATAACAATTGTCACCCAAACGGGTACCGCAAAGTCTTGAAACGATATCCTTTGTTTAATTTACTGGGACGGAATCTGGAGGCGAGGGTAGCTGCGGAGTAAGGTTGCCATGACAACACGCGCCCGGTGGTAGCCCCCCCCCTCGCCGCACCCCCCGGGCTTTTATCGATCCAGGCCCCCTCCCCGCGCCACTCCAAATCAAATTACACGAACGCGAACGGAGCAAGCGACTGCCGTGCCAGCACACAACGCCGACCGCGTTCCCTTGCCGACTCAATCAACTTTGTATTGGCGTAATAGTATTTTAATTCTATTCCCGCTTTTGACTGCGGCCCCCACAATGGCTTGTTTGCAAATTAGTTACACAGGACAATATTGGCAACAGATACAACTTACAACGCTTGCGCAGCGATTGGGCCCCCGTGTGTAACATGACTAACAAGCTAATTACGGCCTCGGTTTAATTTAAATGAACTACATAGCTCGATCAATTACCAGGCTTTGTTGTTCGGATTTAGTCGTACTAATCTTCTTTTAACGACCACTAATTTAGTTGTTAATAAAGCAATCGGCATCTCTACAGTCCTCCACTAAAAACTAGTAAAATACAGTAATTTTCCGTTAAAAACAAAACTCTGAAAATATTTACTTAAATACAAAATAAAAGTTGCAATTTAGGTTTCATAAAATATCCATTCGCATGTTTAAATTAATATTTTAATGAAGACGCAATTTTTTTATTCATTGTTAACATAAAAACTTGAAACATGCATTTCATCATATTATGTTAATATGAAAAGGTATAATCAAGTTCTAACAAAGGAGTCTAAATAAATTCTTAAAGAAGTGGAAATAAATGCTTTTGATATTATTATTATGTTGATGAATGAATTTGCAAAGTTACATAAAAAATTTAACAAAAGAGGCTAAATAAATACCAAAAGAAGTGGAATAATAGTTATTTGTTATACAAGAGTGAAAAGTTGTTTTTTAACCGCGTGCTCAATTTTGATGACCGAGCAAGCGAAGGATTCTAAAATTGAATCACGAGCGCAGAGAGTGATTCAAAAATTAGAATCCTGAGCGTCAGCGAGGGAATCAAACGAGCACGAGGTGAAAAATCTTTTCACTCGAGTGCAACACGTAACTTTTCATCCCACCTCAGCGAGGAAATGACTAAATGCAAAAAAAATCACAAGGTAACTTTTCATCCCACCTCAGCGAGGAAATGACTAAATGCAAAAAAAATCACAAGATTAAATTCAATTCTGTTAATTTCTTCGTCACTAGAATCACTCATTATAGGTTTTTCACTTATTTTCAATTTTCTTGTTTTTAATCGGTTTTAATTTTAAACAATATGACGTGAAAGAAAACGGTGCGCGCAAAGCAAATTAAAAAAGTACACCAAGAAGGTTACGAGTGTGAGTTTTTAACAAATTAAAAACGATTGTATGGAAATTCGGCACCATAGAGGTACAAGTAAATAGGTTTTAATGATGTTTTGAATTCACAAACTTTATAGACGAGTGATATTTACTAACGTGCACACGATGTTCTAAATTCAATTTACTTTATCCTCTAGAGGATAATAACGGCTTTTACCATCAGATATCGAAGAATAAAAATACTCTTTCCGAGATGGTGGGATGAAAATGCTTTTGATATGGAAAATGTTTCTATAAAGATCAACTTGGTTTGAGCTTTTATAAGCACTGGCGCGTATTTTTGTCATAAATGGGCGCTACGCGACGATTCAAAGCAAATTTGCACGGGACACGGCTGGGTTTCAGCTGCTGCATTATTAAACGGGTAGGTACATTAAAACAGCGTGTACCTTCCTTTTTACTGTCAGGAAGTTGTAACTTCTTCGACAATAGCTCCATTATCTCGCGTTAGATAATATTATTCTCAGATTATATTATTACCTAACATGAGATACGAGACTTCTTTTTAATACAGGTTATCAAATGGGACCCTAATCATGATTCAGTATTATCACACAGGAATTTAATGAGGAAAAGGTATACAAAGTGGATCATGTATCTTCTTAACCGAAGATATTTGGTTCTTTGGGATGGATAATGTTTTTGGTTTTTCAGAGCAAGTTTTGAAATAACTCTACCTTTTTAATTATATATACATAATCAAAGTTTTTAATAGAGTTAGACTATTAAAAAGGTAGAGTAGAGAGGTCAAAACATTATAAATTTTTACACGCATCATTATATTTGTTACTTTTTAACATCTACAGCGATATATAATGATCGTATAACTCTATTAAAAGTAATGAAAAACATCGTAAAACTTTATGAATAATCATTTTGTCATGTTAATGCTGGCCTATTGACCCAAAAAGCCGCTTAAATCCAATACAATGTCTTAATTAAGTAAAATATTAGATTCATACACCCAAGGCTAAGCATCGTTGGCAATTGGTATTATGATAAAGTATATGTTAAAATTTAAAATACCAATGTCCACGTAGATAGTTCTCGTGACACCGCTGTTCACGATGCTAACAAATTACATCTATTATTCATTCCGCTATATCTTAATAATCTTATGTTGAAATAATACCGTGATTGATACGCTAGTTAGAATGTGCGACAGAAATAAAACAAACGCGTGTTCAGTTATCGTTTATTTTATAGCGATTGGCAATAAAATCGATTATCGTATCATCCGTATCGAAACACTCGAGTGGGGACGGCAGCCGCTTGGGGATATTTTAATGAGGGAATGCCGTGATGCCGAGCCTCTGACAACGGTACATTTGTCTCCCTCCAAATAATGGGAAAGCGTCGAAAGGATATTTATCAAAACTGCCGTCGGCTCTTTTTATTTTCCTTGTCTCTATCATTACTAAATGACAATAAATATTATGTTTCACTTGCGATATTTGAGTAGCAACTTACCAGCTACTACTACTACTACACATCTTATCTCTTATCTCAAATTATATAAAAGGAAAAGGTGACTGGTCTATTAACGCAGAGCTTAAACCGCGACGGATCGGGCTGAAATATGGCATACAGATAGCTATTATGACGTAGGCATCCGCTAAGAAGGGATTTTTGGAAATACAACCCCGTTAATTGGGCTTTGGTATGAAAATCGAACCTGACGTGAGAGAAGCCGCGGACAAAAGCTAGTTATTCTATATAACGGTTATCAATAGTCAATACTGTTACTATAACCCTTAATACTGAGCACTTTGTAAAGAGTCGTGATATTTTATAGCACAAAGCAAACTTGTCGTTTAATGATGTTTGCGTGTTGCGTGATTGTGACGAGCTCTGTTTGGAGGAAAGCCAACATTGTTTAGACAAGTCGACAAGTTTCAAAGAAATAATTTAATTTGACTGAAACTAATTTACTTAAGACATTAAATGATGTATTTTTGTATAAATATCCCGTATTATTTCTGAAAGACTTTCAACATTTCATCAGGGAATTAAGTACTTATTTATAGCGGCTTCATTTGGTCATGCAAGCGCACTAAAACCACTGGGTAAGTGACGTTGGATTTCCGCCAAATGTTACTTTGTTTCCAACTTTTCGGGGCATACATTACGACCTAAACGAAATCCGTTCCCCTTATCTTTGGACACTTCTTTAAATTGGATATATCCGACGAATTCGGTTGTAGAATCTGGAAAGCCTGTTAATTAATTAGAAGCTATCAGAGACGCAGGAACATGTGTAGCGGACTAGCGAGTGCAGAGAATACAAGATTAGCGAAGCGATACGAACTGACCTCAAAGGGTCGTGACTCGTGGGGCGAATCGGGCCGGCTACATGCCGTCCTCGTCACTATGTTATATGTACTACACAATCTATCGCCACTAATAAACACCTACAACGCTACGCACGTACAAAGCCACTTCGTGCGGACACAAATTGCTTTTGTTCGAGCGTCGAACGTGCTGTGATAGAGCCCGCTGCAATTATTTCTTTCTTATTGCGGTTGACGTTTGATGGACTTACAATAAGCGACTCAGCTTAGATAATTACCGACCTTTATATTGCCTCATTCTCATCTTACATAAACGCTGGCGTCAATTAAATTATTACCGAAAAGCTCTCACTATTTCAATCAACCCTTAATGGTTTACTGCGTATTAACTTCGTTGGCAGCTGCGTTATTACTGTATCATGTTTGGATCTCAATTTTCTTGATCTTTCCGGTATTGATTAATTAGAATTTTGTATTCATGTAATGTTAAGAGTTGGTGTTGTAAAAACAATAAATCTTTGTAGGTTATACAGAGGTTGATAAGCGACATAAATCTGAGCGTATATAATCGAGGATTGAAGTGATAACCAATTTATTGTGTCCCACTGCCCACACCGTATTAATTATGATTATAACTTATCTTTCCCATAAAGTTGTGCTTCTGAATATCTGATAAAATAAAGCGATTCGTTTGTAAAGCTGGCTTATCTCTAGAAATAGTAAAGCAGCAAGCAAGAATGTATCAAAAGCTAGTATTTTTATTTTATTATCTGGACATAAACATTATTTATAACGTTTGTGGATGCGTGTTATCTACACGCCGCCATCACATCTATTAGCTCGATACCAGGCAAATATAAAAATAAAGAGAAGTGCTATGCTAAACGATGTCGTTCGGAGCCGAGTTTAAACGCGTGGGTGCATTGGATGTTTATAATAAACTATTTATCAGATGATTTCGAAAGCGCGATCGAGCGATGTTTGCTTACACGAGACAAGATTGATTTACTTTTTATCTACGAGTAGGTAATTTTGAATTCAACAACACGCTTGTAAGATATTTACGTAGTCTTAACAAGTTAACATTTAAGACCGAGTGACATCATGATGGCTTAGTTAACATGCAAAGTGCTTACGCTACAATTTATTTTGTTGACTCTTCACCTTTTATTTTATCAAAGTCATTAATATTTCTTCTGAAGTACACGTCTTTTTGTACCTAAGTAGCTTTTTATTGCTCACTTAATGTTATTCTAGGTTTCTATAAAAGAACATCTCGTCTTGGCGCAGGCACTGCCGTGCCACCCGGTGATCAACGATCCCTATGGCCTTTGTAATATATTATTATCTATGTATCTATTTTTAGGGTTCCGTAGCCAAATTTGGCAAAAACGGAACCCTTATAGATTCGTCATGTCTGTCTGTCTGTCTGTCTGTCTGTCTGTCTGTCTGTCTGTCTGTCTGTCCGTCCGTATGTCACAGCCACTTATTTCCGAAACTATAAGAACTATACTGTTGAAACTTGGTAAGTAGATGTATTATGTGAACCGCATTAAGATTTTTACACAAAAATAGAAAAAAAACAATAAATTTTGGGGGTCCCCATACTTAGAACTGAAACTCAAAAATTTTTTTTTCATCAAACCCATACGTGTGGGGTATCTATGGATAGGTCATCAAAAATGATATTGAGGTTTCTAATATCATTTTTTTCTAAACTGAATAGTTTGCGCGAGAGACAATTCCAAAGTGGTAAAATGTTGGTCCCCCCCCCCGTAACTTCTAAAATAAGAGAATAATAAAACTAAAAAAAATATATGATGTACATTACCATGCAAACTTCCACCGAAAATTGGTTTGAACGAGATCTAGTAAGTAGTTTTTTTTTAATAATTTAAAACTTACTACAGGTTTGTACGGAACCCTCGGTGCGCGAGTCCGACTCGCACTTGGCCGGTGTTTTATTTTAATAATATTTTTGTAGGTAGTAGGTACAGGTAGGTACAGGAATTATATTTCGTATTTATACGAAATATAATTTTTAATGATGAAACCTTTGTACTCGAATTCTATTTTCAATTCCGACGACGCGGAACGAACGGCAAGAAAGGAAAATAAAAACATTGTATCAAAAGAAAGATCAGAGGTAGGTATTTTCAAATAAGATCGGTAAGGCTACAAATTTACAAGGGTTCTGAATTTTTACCAAGTTCACAAAATGCGACGCGGATAGGGCAGGAAATATTGGAATTTGGAATGTTACATGAATAACAAATTAGGTTGTTATGATTTTCGAAATGTACCTATTCTGGTTTCGTGACAATATTAGAGTAGGTCTCTACCTGCTGAGGTTATAAGTTATCTTTAAGGTGGACTACACAGGTCTGCCCGCGAAATTCAAATTTTAATTGGTTTTCTAACTAATTTCTTAAACTGGACACTTTCAAGTAAAGATTTTTATATAACCCTGTGAAGATGATACTGCCATTGGCGCAATTGGAATGCCATAAGCCTACTTTGTCGTATTAGTTAATAAATTGCAAAAAACCAATTTAAATTTGAATTTCGCGGGCAGACCTGTGTAGTCCACCTTAGTACTAATATTACTAGTGGTTCGCCCCGAACTGAGACCTCGCGGTATACATAAACTTGTACAGAGCGCCATCTATCGACATCATTGTGAAGTTCTGTTAAAAATATTGAAGCTCATTAAAAATTAAATAATTTCGTTTCCTTATAATATTTATCTAATTTTAGTATTTGTTGTTCAAGTACAGGATATAATTCAAATAATTGATAAGTTTCAGGCTCAGCCTTTCAGAAAATTGAGAGTTCTGACTTCTGAGGTCAACTTTGGACATTAGAAAATCGCCACTTTGAAAGCCCCCCATTTCGTCAATTTTTGGGGAAAAATTTAAAAAAAAATATTTTTGGACTCTATGTATAATCTATTCCTAATTATCTTTAAAATGATAGGTAGGTACCTATACCGCAACTCTATGTAACGCTATAACAAATATTTTACTTCGCATTCGCTTCTATCAGAGCCCCCCTGAAATAATAATTTTTATTACTTTTTAAGCCATATTCGGCGGGAGGCCATCGGTTTACATATTAAATTTAAATTTGAAGTAATTACGTTCAGTAATTCAGAAGCTATAAGGGGACGGACGGACGGACAAATGCAAGTAGACTCAGAGACCTTCGCTTCGCTCGGTCAATAAATGCGAGAGTTTTAAATGGATGGATGGATGTTTGTTACTCAATCATACCAGAAGGGCTGATTGGATCTGGATGAAATTTGGCACAGTGATCGATTATAAGTAGTGTGGAATAACACAATATAATATGCTACTTTCATCCTCGAAAATTATAGTTCTCGCGGGGACCAAAACATCTTAATCCATGCGGATTGCGGACGAAGTCGGTGGCATCAGATAGTAACTTTATAAGTATGACGCAAACGATTACAGACCAAATTAATGTGAATATTAATAAGTCAATAAAGTACATATACCTACCTAGTGAAATAATTAATACTTTGTCAATCAGCACGTAATTTAAGTGATGATGTTTGTTACTCTTAGTGATCATCTTCATCATCTTATCAACCCATTGCCGGCTCACTACTGAGCACGAGGCTCCTCTCGGAATGAGAATGGTTTTGGCCATAGTCCACCACGCTGGTCAAGTTCGGATTGCACACACCTTCGAGTACATTATGAAGAACTCACGGGCATGCAGGTTTCCTCATGTTTTCCTTCACCGTTTGAAGCAAATGATATTTAATTTCTTAAAACTCACATAGGTAACTTAGAGGTGCGTGCCCAGGGATCGATCCTGCGACCCAGTACGAGGTCGAGTGTCTTAACCACTAGGCTATCCACTACCACCACAGCCCATTAACGGCCCACTGCTGGGCACAGGCCTCCACTTTCATAGGAGAGAGGGAATTAGAGCTTAGACCCACCACGCTGCTCCAATGCGGGTTGGCGGGCTTTGACGACTATTATCGTGTTCGTAGTGATAATAAGAATAACCGGGACCGACGATTTAACGTGCTCTCCGAGGCACGGGGGTAAACTTTGTTATCACCGCTTATTATTGTTAGTACCTGTAAATTTGTAATATTGAAGATTCTTATTTTCTAGCTGGCTTCTAGCATTTATGTTTAGTAAGTTATTTATAGCCAATGATAAGACTTTGATTGTTGATAGAGAGTTAAAGAAAAAGTGCTTACTTTGGGACAGCTTTTCAAAGGTACCTACTGAGGAATTTGTGGCATTTTTCTTATATTAATCCGAAGTTTATCAAAATCTAGTCTCCACTAACTGCCGCACTCGCTTGCTCGTTAGTCGTTGAGGAACTCCTTAGTATAGATTGAATTTTTTTTTAATTCATACACGGCTAGCAGCTATGTCAATTCCAGTTTTCATTGAGTCCATTTTTTTTAAATTTTTATACATGCAGCGGTCTTGAAAGCTGAGAATAGTATAAAACGTGTACCCATTAAAATGAACACTTACACACAAACTACACACATACAAAATTACGTACCCTATAAAACAAGTCAAAAAGTCCCGCTGCGAGCTTGCGAGGGGAGAATGGGCAACATAAATATACAGCAGGTGACACTTCATAATTACACGTAATTATTTTTTTACCTAGTGCGCTGTATGCAAAGGTTTTGCTTTTGAATGAGTTGAAAACTTGAAACAACATACCGCTATTGACTTTCATGTACCTATTAATTATTATTGTTATAATAAGGATTTAATACTTATTTATTTTCTTATTTTTCTCTTTTTTACGTGAGGATAATTTAGCTGTTTATTTATAGATTGTTCTTTCTAACGTAACCTAACAAAAAATATATACCTACTTACTCAATTTATTTCTTTTATTATCACTACTTAAAGTATTTACTACTTCTTATTAATATAGGAAGGTTTATAGCCTTCATATATATTAGAGAATAATGCACTTCTCAAGACTAATTAAACTCTGAAAATACTGTACTTAGCAAAAAAAGCTCATTACAAAATTAAATATTTACGGTATACCTAATTAATGTTTTCCTCTCTGTTAACTATTATTTTAATTAAATTACCATCTTATTTTAATGTTTTGTTTTTACTACTTAACATATTCTTATTATTATCCTATCGTTAGTTCCACTTAACTGAACACACATTATCACATAACTCTTAAAGCTTTTTCAAGTAAATAATAACCGTGGGTTGGAAAGGTCTATGAGAGTAGCAAAACCCGAGGGTTGTAGAAAGCCACGCATTATTGTATTGTTAAAATTGTTCGGAGCGTTAACAATTCGTCACACGCTTCACTTGACTCTATAACTATAAACTATCTGTTACTTCAGCTTCAGAGACACTATACAATTAAAATATACGGCGTGCGAGAAGCAAACGTTTCAATAAAACCAACGAACCTTTTGTCAGCAAATATTTACAATAAGTCACTACGAGTACCAATTACCAGTCTACCACAGAAATTTCCATCATTAATTTTCAGGTTCTGTTCCCCTTTCCCGAACCCCGATATTATGTACCACTACCAGCTGACACGCTCCAATTTCGCCTGAAGATTTTTGAAATGTCTGGCGGATAGAATAAGGATATTGATTTCTGCCTGCTGACAAAAATAGATTATTTCTTACTGATTATTAAATAGAGGGTCTTCCAAGAGACGTAAAATGCACATCCTATTAGTTTGAGTCTAAGAAATCTAACTTCCAGTTCCATTACGTAGATTATGATGGATTGCATTTGCAATCTATCTATCTCTATAAACGAAAATGGCAAAATGTGTTTCTAAGCTCAAAACTCGAAAACGGCTGGACCGATTTTGTTGGAATTTTTTGTGTGTGTTTGAGTGGGTCCCGGGATATTGACAACTCGGTAGGTGGCGCTGCAATCGGGTTTTAGGTTCAGGGCAAGACAACGTCTGCCGATTATTATATAACATAATAATTACTATATAAATAACATTTTTATCATAAGATTAGGCTAAGCTACTTAAAGTTATAGATAAGATTTAGAGGTTTAAGGTTATCTAAGAACTAAGGAGCAAGAACATGAATACTCTATGTTGTGATTTGTGAAGTCGCAAATCAGTAGGTACACTACTAGCCTACTAGGTATGTATAGCAAATTGAAAAACTTAAACAGTTGAACATTATCATTTATTATTTAGAGCTACGAGTAACTCTTACTACTACGAGTAATTCTTTGCCCAAGGTAGCTGGCAGCTACCTTGGGCAAAGAATTACTCGTAGTTTGGCCATCCAAAGGGGTAATGCTGCCAGCATCTTGGGTATAATGCCTCGCTGCGGTGGTCTCGATGAGGTTTTAGATTTAATATAATTTATTTTAGTTTTAATTTAATGGTGATTGTAATGTAAGTTTTAATTTAGATTTCATTTATAGTTTGTTATCATTTATCATCATACCTACTACAAACTGACTAACCGCCACAATAATATGTATATGTAATAAGAATGTAAATAACCGAAAATAGATTCATTTACTGAGATTAAGGTGTTAAATGACGTTGAAATCAATTAGCATTAAACATATTAAAGTGAGACATAAGTTCATATGATTAAACTTGTTGCTTTTGTCGATTGAGGCGATTATCCCAAGGCTTTCTGCTCGTTTCACGTACCTATCACATTTATCATGCGATCTAGGTATCGTATCGAAAGCGAATCTCGACTCATAAATAGCAATAAACAGTTCATTACCTCAATAAAATGCAAGCCTGTTTATTATATACAAGCTTTTAAATGCATAATGAAGTATTATTGAAGAAGAGAAGTTAATAAAAATTGGAGTTGATTTAACAGCCGACTGCCGATCATAATCGTCACGATACTTTGGCTTTTTATGTAGGTATAACGTAGACTTGCAGAAACTAAAAATTATCTAAATAACCAAAAATAACGTAGGTACCATAAAAAAATCAAAAGTGGATCGAATCAAAACTTAACATCATAGTATTTATTAGCTGTTATAATTAACTAAAATGCACACAAATAATCTCATCGAAACAGCCGTGGGACCAGGGTGTCAGCGATAACGTGAAATTGACACCGCGCCATCAATCACTTTGGGCGAGTGGGCCGATCGAGTGTATAGTGTCGCGTTGCAGTTGTGGTTATCGGCCTCAAATTGCTGTCGCTCTAGTGATAAACTGCGCAACACTTTGCCTAAAAACGCCCTAATATAATATCTATTTATGACAGCCTAGATGCTAGCTACTCGGTGTGAAGTATTTTTGAAATTTGCTTGCAAAATAGAATTCAAACTTTCAAAACAACATTATTTTTGTTCCACTACAAGTTAGCCCTTGACACACATGATGGTAAGTGATGATGCAGTCTAAGAAGATTAAAAAAACACTCTTTATTATATTATGCCTCTGTCGAGTAGAGCTAAGTAATGAAGAGTAGATAAATGTAATTTCTATAGATGTTGATCCCAAAGCCAATGAATGCAAGCCAAGTAAAAAAGAGTTGATTAATGTAAGTTCTACTAAGTGCAATGGACAATATTTCTCATAATATAAATGTTTCCATTCCATCACATAACGTAAACTTACTCAGGTCTCAAGTAGGCAGCCGAACGATTACCGTACATTTCCCTGCGCTTCCACTTAATGTTTTTATTTTACAACAACCCACTTCTAAGTTCCGACATGATCACAGTCGACAGGTTAGATTTAGAAAGCGATGTAACGTTACAATGTTACATTACAAGCGTCATATTAATACAATAGCAAACGGTACATCTAAAATCAGAATGCACGAGGAAATTGTACTTTGCGATTTATGACTTACGTCTTTATGAGTCAACTTGAATCTCTTTGTACGAATTACTACCAGGCTTAGGAGTAGGAGTAGGACTGTCTAATACTACTATTATAATCTATTATAAGTTTACATCAATTTAAAATAATACTTACCTACGTCCGATTTGTTATAATTTCTGATTACTGAAGCGAGCGGCTATTTTTACCCGACTGCGGAACGCACAGGGTTATGTGTTCATCAGTCTATATATGTATATTTCCTTTGTGTCGCACTACAGACAAAACGGCTGAACCGATTTTGATGATACTTGCACCACTAGATTTGTCTTAATTTTCCGAGTGTCATAACGGAAGCCGAATTTGAGAAAAAACAAAATGGCGCCCACTAGAAGCCATATTGTAACAAATTTAAAAATGAAAGTCAATAAACTATGGCAAGTGGGGTATCGATGAATAGGTCTTGTAAAATCAGAGTTAGGTTCCCTAGACCATTTTTTCATTTTAACGATCATTTAGGATTTACGAGGTTTCAAAGGTTCATTTTTAGTGTATTCCTTTGTGTCGCACTACAGACAAAACGGCTGAACCGATTTTGATGATACTTGCACCACTAGATTTGTCTTAATTTTCCGAGTGTCATAACGGAAGCCGAATTTGAGAAAAAACAAAATGGCGCCCACTAGAAGCCTTATTGTAACAAATTTAAAAATGAAAGTCAATAAACTATGGCAAGTGGGGTATCGATGAATAGGTCTTGTAAAATCAGAGTTAGGTTCCCTAGACCATTTTTTCATTTTAACGATCATTTAGGATTTACGAGGTTTCAAAGGTTCATTTTTAGTGTATTCCTTTGTGTCGCACTACAGACAAAACGGCTGAACCGATTTTGATGATACTTGCACCACTAGATTTGTCTTAATTTTCCGAGTGTCATAACGGAAGCCGAATTTGAGGGAAAACAAAATGGCGCCCACTAGAAGCCATATTGTAACAAATTTAAAAATGAAAGTCAATAAACTATGGCAAGTGGGGTATCGATGAATAGGTCATGTAAAATCAGAGTTAGGTTCCCTAGACCATTTTTTCATTTTAACGATCATTTAGGATTTACGAGTTTTCAAAGGTTCATTTTTAGTGTATTCCTTTGTGTCGCACTACAGACAAAACGGCTGAACCGATTTTGATGATACTTGCACCACTAGATTTGTCTTAATTTTCCGAGTGTCATAACGGAAGCCGAATTTGAGAAAAAACAAAATGGCGCCCACTAGAAGCCATATTGTAACAAATTTAAAAATGAAAGTCAATAAACTATGGCAAGTGAGGTATCGATGAATAGGTCTTGTAAAATCAGAGTTAGGTTTCTATGAACATTTTTTCATTTTAATGATCATTCAGGATTTACGAGGTTTCAAAGGTTGTAATCCTTTGTGTCGCACTACAGAAAAAACGGCTGAACCGATTTTGATAGTACTTGCACCACTAGATTTGTTTTAATCTTCCGAGTGTCACTATGGAGGCCGAATTTGAGAAAAACAAAATGGCGTCCACTAGAAGCCAATTAATAAATGAAAGTCGATAGGCTATAGGCAAGTGGGGTATCGTTTGATAGGTCTTTTAAAATCACACCTAGGTTCCTTAAACCATTTTTCCGTTTAAATGATAATTTAGGATTTACGAGGTTTCAAAGGAAATGTTTAAAGTTCCTACATAAATCATCTATCTATCAAACTAGGTATGATACCTATTATAAAGAGAAAAGATTTGGATTATCTCAAAAACTACTCAACCGATTTTAAAAATTATATCACTTATAGAAAGCTACATTATTAACATGTAAAATAGGCCATATTTCATTTTTAATAAAAAAATAAGAGATCCCTACGAAAATTGCAATAATGTGAATTCAGTCGGAAAGAATCGTCTCATCTGAGAGCTTCGTTGCGTGCGCTGAGTAAATAGTTAAAGTTACACGAAAATAATGTATGGTGGAATAGTTCCTCTTAAAAAGTTCTATAAAAAAGTCCGCGATAGCATATATCTAACTTTTAAGGCTGACTAACAATAAACATTTTTATGATTTTCAAACTTGGTTTAATATGCTTTACTTGTGAAGGTGTTTTTACCGACATAGTATTAATCCTTATCAAAATAAATATGTTCGTCATCTTCAGTATTTAATTAAGATAAAAATTGCTCTGTACACCATTTAATTTAGATGAATATTTTATGAGATATCATAGAAATACAGTAACGTTCAACAGAAAATGACGCGGCCGGCAGCGGATAGAAAAGGGTGAAGGTGGGGCGCGCGTACCTACTCTCACAATTTAATATTACGGTAGTAACTTAATATCATTGTAAAAGCTTAATGTGACGACATAACCAGTCTCAAAAAACTTGATGATTTGTACTCCTTCAATCGATCAGTCAAAAAATCAATAAATTCATCAATGCCACATGCAGCGCATATTCGACTTACATAACTTACGACTATTTTAATGTCTATTAAAATATTGGTTCCGACTTTGCTACGTACTAAATACGTACAAATTGTGTTTTTGAAAATACTTTTTTTGCATTGTTCACGGGCATTTTCGTAAGTGGCCGACGTTCATTGGCTTATGAAAGCGATTGGACGCGGTAAATGCCGAGGTCTCGTGACGTCGCGTCGCTGCGATAGGACTCTCGAAAATTAATTCACTCTCTCTGTCGAAAAAATAGCAGATTCACGAACTTTACCAAACCAAATTTATATTAGCATTATAACATATTATGCAAATTTGTTGATGGTTATGGTGATCACCATGGTAGTCATCAAATAAATATTATAAATGCGAAAGTTTGGATGGATGGATGTATGTATGGATGTATGTTTGTTACTCAATCACGCTCCAACGGATGAACGGATCTGGATGAAATTTGGCACAGAGATAGATTATAGTCTGGAATAGCACATAGGCTACTTTTTATCCCGGAAAATTAAAGAGTTCCCGCGGGAACCGAAAAACCTCAATCCACGCGGACGAAGTCGCGGGCATCAGCTAGTTACGAATAAATGAATCCGCTGCTTATTCACATGCTCTAAAATGCTACCACAAAATCTATAATAGTACCTTTGGTACAACTTCGGGCAGAAAAAACGTCGCCTGTTTACAATAAATACTGAACTAAAAAGTTTGAAATAAAAAAGTAATTTAATAAAACAAAAAACCCGACTGCTTGGATACCAAAAAGTATAAAACAAGACATGTATTGAAGTATTTCATTATTATCAATTTACATCGTATAATAATATTAATAAAATTTATCACGGCGCAGTCGCACGTCCAATAGCTAACATTTACCTTAACGTGCGACTGCGCCTTGATAAATTTTATTAATATTATTATACGATGTAAATTGATAATAATGAAATACTTCAATACATGTCTTGTTTTATACTTTTTGGTATCCAAGCAGTCGGGTTTTTTGTTTTATTAAATTACTTTTTTATTGTATTCGTAGATGTTAAGAAAGACATCATAAACTGACACTAAACTTAACTACCGCAAGATTTCAACTTGTCATGACCACAACTTGGTGGTGATGACCTCAGGCAAAACATAATTTTGCTATGCGTAATCCAAATAATATGTTTTATTTTAACCATACGTTAAAAATATTTTATTCCTTTGAAGTTCACACAAACACCAAATAATGCTATTTTATGAGTCTCTTTCCTAGAGTAATGCTTTAGTTTTGTTATTTGGACAGCCTTCCTATAACTCATAACAAAGAGCCGACCGCAGAGATCGTAACAAAAGAATATAAGAAATATCTCCCCTACAATGCGAATCGGATCGCAGATCTATCTAGGGTTGTCATTTTAACCAATTTAACTTACTGAAACATTACATACATAACCGTTTTTGGTCAACTTGTTGTCACATCAATTATTAATTTAATCGGTTTAGCGCTTTCCAATTTCCACTGTGTAGGTCCGATTATGACCTTTTGTTTACGTGCAGCAGGCAGCCCGAAGAAATTTTTGAAGAATTTTTAATGCATCTCTTTACAATTATTTTTTTTACTTCCGGTTAGCCATGGACGTTTACATAAGGGTTGTGTCGCGTTTATAAATTTTCTCTTTATATCTCTATATATTGGATACCTAATCGTAGAATAAGTAAGTAGTCGTAGAACAAATGTTTTCAGTATTATGTACAGAAGCTACCCATAAGAGGTTATTATTGCATATAAATAATAACTACATATATTATATACTTACATTATATCAAAATCGCAAAATTTTCCTTACTATTTTTCACTAAATCGGCCCTAAAGTCTATTAATTATTATCAAGATGCATCAACAAATACATTTTTCAATATGATGAGGGACAATCTTTGAAAAAAAAGATAGAAGTAATCCCAACTTGTTTTATAGTTTCGCACCTAAATACCTCTAATAAAAATATCCCGACGGGGCATGACGGGGCCTCTGGAAATGGTGTATTAATCCCTAGAAAATACAGCAACCCTTGCCTATCGGAGAAAATTGTGCGCCTCTCGAATATCTCGGTACATAGTTAAAATCTCTTCTCGTATTTTATCAAAGGGAATGGCAAACAGCTTTGGCGGATAAATTGCTTTTGCGATATGGGAAACGTTATTTTTCTATGATACTATCTAATCTGTTACTTCAGTGTTAGTTTATCTGTAAAAGGAAACAATCCATTCCGTGTTTTAGCGTTCAAGCACTTTGAGTGTTTGTTCTTATCTATTTGATTGATCTGAAGTATTTGCTGGGAACAAGCCTCTTTATGAGTAGTTATTTCCCTTTGATTACAGCTATTTGTAAAGAATTACCTTACCTAGATTAATATTAATATCATAACACGTTTATTATTAATTACGTAGGTACTTCCCAGAATTATTACTAAACCCATCATCATATTTTCATCCGAATAGACTGCACATAACGCATATATGTAGAACGCATTCCCTTCTCTTCCCGTCTTGTCATTTCTTAGTAAGTCTCCATATCTATGAATTATTTTTACAACACTATTTGATTAATCATCAAATAATAAAAGATTTAAATAGAGATATATGAACGGCACTTGGTATGTTCACTAAATACTTGTTATTTCAACTAAGAATTAGTTATTGATTCTAGGAAATATATTATTAGTGCCTCTCGAGTACTTAATATATTACTGTCTATAAAGATGATATTAAGCATAATAATTAACTCATCAGTCATCCGAAGACAATGGTACATAAAGTCTGAACGTAAGATTAAATAATTTATACGTACTTTGTATCCTATAAATTGTGAATGTTTTAACATTCACAATTTATAAATTAATTTATTAATTAATTTATGTTAAAAAAATGTTTCTTGCATTATAGAATAAAAATTATAAAGAAAAATATTTTAAATTGCAATATTATAATAAACAATTATGATTTAAAATATGCAGAATTTATAATTTGAAGTAACTTTTCAATTATTACTATAATGAAAATGAATTCATATTCATAGGACAGAGTAACTAGAATTATTTATGAAAAATAGTAATTTCTATAAACCAACAGTTGTTTTAATTAATTCTTGTTGATGAAAATTAAAATAACTATTCGAGAAGGACGATATTTCAATAACGAATGAAATAAATTCCATAAATAATCATCATCGGAAGAGCGAAAAAGTAACCTCTACGACTCGGTATAAAGCGTTTTGTAATTACGCGTTTGTATAAGAAATGTATTACACAAATAAACTTTACGAGTCGAACGTTCGTACATAACTTTTTTATTATCTCACATGTTTTCTTGGACGATTGCACGCATCGAACAAAAAAAAGTGTTTTATCGCCCTCCAACGCTCATCGACAGGCATGTGGCCTTCATTCCCGAGTCCAATTACTTGAATGCTTTATAATTATTATCAATCGACCGCGTCCCGTATAGTATTACGCTATGAATAAATCCGCTTCAATCAGAAAGGTAGCAGCAGTGTAACATTTTGTGATCCCTTCATGCATAAATGTATGTATAATAATTTTGGAAGCCATGTTCCCGCTTTGCCCCTTCTCCCCTTGTTCTGCGTTCGAAATGTACGCTTCACGTGGAATTGTGTTTCTCTTTCTAGCTTTAATTTGGACAAGCAAATTACTGACGAACTTTCAAACAAACATTGCATGAACTAGAAACATGAGCTTTTGAGGCAGGTTTTTTTCGTAAGAGTAAAACAATTTAGGGATTTTCAGAAGTTCTGTCTTAAGTAATTATGCATTGATCTATGTTCAAATGATGACTGTGTAAACACAATTATAGATGAATTGTTAGAAACGAGCATGCTTGAAATTGCATCGCCGTGACTGATACTGGTATCATCGACGAGTAAAATCTAAATACGTAAACCGAAAGAAACGTAACTGAATGCTAGTTGGACATTATTTGCGTGTAAAATGACACTTACTTCTTCCACTTAGTGAAGCGTGAAATGATCGTTGCCGCGGGGACCCGGGGAGCATGGAGCGGTGGAGCCATGAGATTCCACTATACGCTCATCGCGCCGCTTCGCTCAGTATTCGAGTAGCGTGCACTCGAAACGCGCGTTTGTCGTCGTACCATACCTTTATTCGCGCCTAGTACATTACCTAGTGTTAGTGTATGTTTTAACAATTCCAGTGTGTTGATCAATTTTATTTCTTCGTAGGTGTGTCGGGACGTGCAAGGTGCAAGGATCGTTCGAATGGTGTTGAAGTGATGGTGCGACTTCTGCAGTGATAGTGTTAACTATAGTGCTATTTAGTGCTGTATGGATTGTCTTTTTGGGATTGCCATCGCCGGTCACAGATAGATCCAGTTGGGAACGGTACGAATAAATTTTACCTGTTAATTATCTGTAGGTATACCTACTTAATATTTCGTAACAATTTAAGTACATAATTAGGTACGTTTTCAGTATATAACCATGCGTGTCAAGTACGCGTACATAAGTAAATACCTATGTGTACTAATTTGCTCTTTTCTGTTTGGCAAAGGCTTGTTATTTTAAAAAGTAATATGCTGTATTATACGTATTTATGCTATGGTACCTATATCTATTTACTTAGAGCTTATGTTGTTGACCTTATCGCAAATATTCGCAACTTTACTGTATCGGTAAAGTGAGTAGATACAAACTTAGTTTTATCTGATAACTAGCTCCGTAATAAGTACTTTACAATTCTTTGATAATGCAGACAGGAATTTAGATAATCGTTTGGAAACGTGATTCATATCGTAAAAACACAGTTCGTCGATTCCTTCGACCACACACGAAGACGAAACGGCATTAATCAGTATGTACCTTCGTAGGTAGGTTCTTAGTTTCGTTACTAACAATATGCTTATATTTCTTAGAAACATATAAACTATTTAGGTAGGTACCTAAATACGTAGGCACTAAATATTTTAGTATGAATTAAAGAGGTATTGTTATAAACTTAAGTAAACGAATACCTACCTAATGATGATTACCTACCTATTTGCACAGCAGTTTTTGTAGGTATTTTTTCTCAGTTCTGCATTATTTAACGAGATCATGCCAACGAAAAATCATCAGCGAGAAACAGTAAAATATACCTAGTACCTACCCAGTACCTACACCACAGGTCACTCACTGGCCAGTGGCCACTGGCCACTGCATTGCTCAACACAAATAAAATTCTAAGAATTTTGTTTCAATAGCAGATCAAGCCCTTTTAATTTTAAAACTTAAGTAAACGAATACCTCATGATGATTAGGTACCCTGCAGGTAGTAATACAGGTTTGTTTTGTACGGAACCCTCGGTGCGCGAGTCCAACTCGCACTTGGCCGGTTTTTTTGGTTTAGAGATTGTACAACAGAATTATTCTGTTGTACAATCTCTAAACCAATCTAAAATGACAGCTCTAAATATATTGCTATCCCTTTCTTAACACTCCCTGTGCAAATATGTCGTCGTTGATTGCTATTAAAAAAATTTAACAGCAATCAACGGGACGACATAATAATTGCTAATATTTTTTTACAGGAACGCATAGTAAGTATAGCTTATAACGTCTTTGAGAGGTGATATCTAGTAAAAGGCCCATCTACATGCGTCAGTTTTTATACTGTTAACATAGGTACTGCGCATACTTTAATACTGTACAATAATCTGCTTTTCTAGTTATCGTTCATTTTTGGTAACAATAAACCGTCTTTGAACGACTATATCTAGCGAAAGGCCCATCCACATGCAGGGAGACTGTAACTTTTGTGATCAGTGGAGAGCTCTACATCCACCTAACACTTAATCAGCCTTTCAGGCGATGGTTACCAAAAGTGCAGTAATCTCCTATAATATAGATTTAGGACTGTGAATTTAGTTTAGTTTAGATCTGGTTTCAAGATCGTTTCATGCTAGGAACTCAGGAAGTGCATAGCTAGTCATTCTACAAATAAGGAAAGAACAATCGTACTAATATTCTAATACCTTATTATTTCCTTGTATTTATGCTTGCATTCGTTACACTCGGCTAAAAACAAACACTCGGTTAAAACAATTCAGGCTGCTAAAGCTTACAAATAACGAAACTCAATCTGTTTGTTTTCCATATACTTACGACTCCCATTTTCCTCGAGTCTTCAGCTTAATAGGTAGGATACGAGGCGGTGACAGAGACAGGGTAATAAAAACGGTCGCGTTAGAGGGGGATAAAAAAGGGAAATATGTGAAGGCTCAGTTGGTACAAGACTGTTTATTTTGTATAATATTCGTATTAAAATAAGTTGATGTTGGTACTAGTACAGGAGTGCTCCAGGATTTCAAAGGAACACCTATTATTCACGTTTCTCATAAAGTACGTGTAGCTATTAAATGCAATGAGCGGTCCCTAAAGACGCCTTAGTTTTCCTCACTTGGAAGATAGGTATCTAGTATAGCCACAGTATATACGATAATTACTAGGTATAGGTTTTATTTAGTCAAGAAGGTAGGTATTAGTGGTTCGATTGTTGCCCGTGTAGTTACACAATCTCTAAACAAAACTAAATTGGCAGTTCTTACTTCTTAATCTAGCGCTGTCCCTGTCCACAGGGTGTGTTAAGAAAGGGATAGCAATATGTTTAGAGCTGTCAATGTAGTAAACAAATTTTGTACAACATAATTACTTAGCCATATTGTAATTCCAATTATTACTCTGTCTCACCATTGTCTGCGTAATTGTCGTGTATCCAGTATCCCTAATCCCTAAGTACGTTAAAATTTCAACTTTTTATAAATCGGATAAGCCGATAGCGATATCCGATAGGAGAAGGGGATAGATGGGCCGGGTAACCGTAGCAGACAGACACACTTTCGCATTTATAATAATACTAGATGGCGCCCGCGACTGTCCGCGTGGATTAAGTTTTTTTCATTTCCGGGGGCATTCCTTAATTTTCCGTAATAAAAAGTAGCCTATGTCCTTCCTCGGGATACAAACAATCCCTATACCAAATTACATCTAAATGCCCGAACAGATGGGCCATGAAAGACAGACAGACACACTTTCGCATTTATAATACTTATTAGTAGGGATTTAGTGCTTCATACTACCAGAAAAATACTAAATTGGTATTCTTTGCACGCCCGGTAGTCGGTACTTGCTGGTGTTTCTGTCAGACTTACTTAATTGAAACGCAAGTACAAAGGTTCGAAACCTACCTGAGTACCTACCTAATCAAGGGTTATGATTACGACCGATATTGTTAAAATAATTCCACATTGAGACGTTATTGACACAAAAAAAAATTGGCAGTCATAGGAACTGCCGATAGGAGTGAAAACTTATAACTTAGAGTTTTAGTATTAAATTTCATAATGTTTAAATTAAAATTATCAACATCAATCTGATAATGATCAAACTCAAAAACTATTTGAACAATGTTACAGTAAGTATATATAGGTACCTACACATTAAACTTTTCACTAAATCCATTCAATTTTACTTGTAGATATGATATACACAGCACTAAAATGTTGCACAATAGGTACGTCACACAGGCATGTCGGTGACGCGAACCCATAAGATTTTCCCCTACCAAAAAGAAGTTTTCACTTCAATAATAATTGAAAGATTTCATAACATCCGACAAAAAGAAACAATAAACATGAAAAACACACATTATTGGCTTACTCCATCCGTAATATAACAACGCAGTAAAGGGATCTTTTTGTTAACAAAGCGTTGAGTGTCCTTTGTTTATTTTGAAACATCAAGAGGGTCAGAATCCATTACGGGTTAGCGAAGAGGCAACTTTAGTTGGGCGAAATTACGGGACAAAAAGTTGGAATCAAAGAGACATCTCGAGGCGATCGCTTTTGAATAAATTGATGACTTGGGAAGAGGTCTTGTATTGATAGTATGTACTTACGTTATTTGAGTCCATACTAGGGCTTGCAGTATCGATACCATTCCAAGAACCGGGAATTTTTTGTCCGATACTGGCACGGAACCGGGAATTCCCGAGACTTTCGATACTTTCGATACTGCCATATAAAATTAGGCATAAAATGTGAAATAAAAACCTTACTAGGTACTCAAAAACTAGTTTTTAATTTCTAACATAAATAAATCACTGTAAGTAGTTAGGTAGGCATTAAAACTAATAAAATATTATGAACCTCAAAGACAAATCAAAAGTCAAAGCTTAGCCTTTAAACAAAAAGTCAACAAATTACTAATCTAAATCGAAAGTAAGCCTTCATTCTCGTGCTTATTATCTCTTTTCAAAGTATAGTAAAAAGTATTGGTCATTTAAAAATTATAAACTTACCGATCTTACAATGATTTTTCGAAACCGTCGCTTAAAGTCGCCGCTTAGCCAGTCACTTCACAGTTCAATAGCAAGTAACGAGAGACGAGACCAATACTTATATTCAAACAAAACAAGTGATTTGACCAATTTCAATCTAAACAAACGTTTCGGTACGTATTATATTACAAAAAGTTAATGCAGTAAGCATATACAATGCGAATTTTTTAATTTACTCAAGATTTTCGAATGGTCTCGAAAGTATCGAAAGTACCGGACCTCTCTCGTGGAGAACCGGGACTGAATATATTCAAAAGTCTCGGGAAATCCCGATACTTTTGATACTGATATTTCCCGGGAGCATGCCCTAGTCCATACTGACGAAGCGTGACGGATGTTTTTTTTTTATCGGTGACGAAATAAACTAGCGAGCAGTCAGCCTACATAGTTTTATTATAATATACTATACTAGCTGATGCTCGCGACTTCGTCCGCGTGGATTGAGGTTTTTTGGATTCCGCGGGAACTCTAATTTTCCTATGTGTTATTCCAGACTATAAATCTATCTCTGCCAACATCCAGATTCGTTCAGCCGTTCTGGCGTGATTGAATAACAAACATCCATCCATCGATCCATCAAAACTTTCGAATTTATAATATGTATTAAGTAGTATTATTATTTATTAGTAAGAAGTAAGATTCTATCATTCTGCGGTAGCGGCACGATAGAATCGGATATAAAGTATGCAACTTGGAATTATTATTTAACTAGCTGATGCCCGCGACTTCGTCCGCGTGGTCTAAGTTTTTTTGATTCCCACGGGAACTCCTTAATTTTCCGGGATGAAAAGTAGCCTATGTCACTTTCCAGGTCCTCAACTATACTCATGCCAAAAATCACGTCGATCCGTTGCTCTGTTTCGGCGTGATTGAAGGACAAACCAACAAACAAACACACTTTCGCATTTATAATATTAGTATGATACGTTGATTTTTTTACTTTTTGATTGTTAATTTACAAGTACTTATTTATTCCATGAAACTAAGGCTAGGCATATTATTTTAAATAAAACTAAGAAATAAATTAAAATCTAAATTAAAAAAACTAATTATATTTACAAAAAATACACGCCGTCCAAGTGATCGTTAATGGGCATGGTGCCCAAAACACTGGTGATATTACTACCTCGTTGTATGGCAAAATTTACTTACTTAATTAGCAAAAAATATACGTCACTAACTACTTAGTTAGAGAAGTTAAATGGTGGTATATATACCAGGACACTGGGCAACATAACGTTTTATAACTTAAAAGTACCTACATTTAATTATTCATGTATTTCAACGTGAAAAGGAAAACGGCCATTAAAATACTGTTAGTGAAATGGTAATAGAGTTGAATTTAAAAAAGGTCCTACTTGTTTTATAATCTAAAACTAGTATAGAGCCGACAAAAAGTTAACGACATAATCAATTCTGATTTATCAACCAATTGGCTTGTCATAAAATAATTATGGTCGATTTGCTACCGTGCTTCATTATGCCCCCCCCCATCTATCATGGAAATAGCGACATGTGGCGTGAGCGTGACCCAAATGCTTTAATTATTATTTAATGCGGTTTAATAATATGTTATGTTCTCTTGGTATAGGTAGGTTTTGACGTCCTCCGTGGCGCAGTGTGTAGCGCTGCTGCCTTAACGTACGGAGGTCCCGGGTTCGATTCCCGGCAGGGTCAATTTGGGAATTTATAATTTCTGAATTTTCCCTGGTCTGGCCTGGTGGAAGGCTTCGGCCGTGGCTAGTTACCACCCTACCGGCAAAGACGTGCCGCCAAGCGATTTAGCGTTCCGGTACGATGCCGTGTAGAAACCGAATAGGGGCATGGGTTTAATATAACTGCCATGCCCCTAACAGGTTAGCCCGCTACCATCTTAGACTGCATCATCACTTACCATTAGGTGAGATCGCAGTCAAGGGCTAAACTGTAGTAGTTAAAAAAAAAAAAAATGTTATCAAAAAAACTATAGAGAGGAAAATGGTAATCGCTGTATCTTTCATTGACTTGGGCATACTGCCGCCGTCCATTGGTCAATTTGACAGATTCACATCAATTGTTGAGTACTTACGTTTACCTATAAACAAAATGATAAGGAATTACATTAGGTATATATTGTACATAGTAATGACAAACAACTCCCTTCCACTGATTTGCAATTATCGTCATCATTAAAATGTACCTATGTATTTGCAATTTGGAATATTTGAGTCCACGTGGCTTATAGTTATGAGTTCGTGACTCTCCGTTGTTAATTGGACGGTAGTACTCGTAAGTAACCACCATGGCGGATTGACTCAAAAGCGAAAAATAAAGGTAACTGTAGCGATAGATAGCGCTGATAGTTCAGTAACAAAGAAGACAAATGGCAGGTTACAATATCTAGGTAAATGGCACTTAGAACAAGTACTTACAATTTCATCGTTAATTATTTTCTGAAAGGCTAGTGAGAACTGAGAAAGTCAAGCAAACGAAGCCGATGAGTTTGCATTACTTAATCAGAGGCCATACTGCAAACGCTTAAAGCAATACTTAAGCAATATTACTCAAAATGACAGTTTGATGTCACGTAGGTGCCTTGATAATTGAACATGAAAGTCCACAATAATGAAACAATATGGCGTTGGCAACTTGGCAGTATGGCCCTTGTTCACAAAGAAACATAACCTTCGAAGAGCTCATCCAGACATTTTACTCGAGTTTGCACATCTCTTTCACACTTTTCAATGGTTTCAAAGCGAAATAAGAGAATATTTTTATGTATCGCAAACTCGAATCTCTGTAACATATATTATGGTCTTTTAAATAATGATTTTCATAAATACTGAAACCTTTAATTATTTGCCTTCTTTCTAAGCGTTAAACTACGAGTAGGTATTAACTATTAACACTGTTTTTTAAATAAATAACTCTGACTGTAGCTCATAGCTATTAGCTAACACCTGTTTTTAAATTCTTGTTACATCACTTACGTCTTGTTGGGTAAAAAATACGAAGTTAAATCCTAACTAAGCTCCCTCAAGCAACTACCTTATCGTGTTTTTTGTTACCATCAACACATAATATAGTCCAGTCATACTATTTCTAACCCGTTTTTTCCGACGTAATGACTGGACTACTTAATAGGTGGATTAGGTGACATCATCGATATGTCACTCAATAATCGAGTATTGTGTAATTGATTGTGTACGTTTAAATTAAAATTGATAAAGTATTTATTACTTACATCAAAAAAGTCTTAAACGTAAGAACAGTAACAAGTAACAAACATACAGCTAAGTACGTGCTATGCAATATTTGCTTCAGGTTAAGCAAGATTGATTGATAAAAAACTAATGGATCTAAATATTTCATTCTTAATGCGTTCTATTTGAGAGATGTTCCACTTTGAACACAATTAAGCATTGTATAAAATAATATAAAGCCACAGATTGATGATATAAACGGCATTAACCTCTTTAGTAGACCGCAAAACTAATCTGTATTCATTATTTGGTAAAGGGAAAATGCGCACAGGATCTCTGAAAATTTAGCAGCATGGATGTGTATTTGAGCATTATTAGACAATTTTAAATATAAAATCTAACTATTCCTTCAACTAGTTTGCTCCACATGACTATCAGGTTATGATGACGTTCTTAGGTACAAACTGGGTGTATTTAATATAATTAACCACCAACTTAGGTATGTCATAAATAGATTGATTTATGCTAAACAAATTAGCATTTACAAACATGCGATCTATACGTTCGATAAGGTTTGTAAATTAAATAAAAATATAGTTATTCAAGGCAATTTATCAATTCAACCGGAAAACTAAGTTTTGATTTCACGCATGTTTCCTTTATATATGTGCGAATTGCTAACGATTCCTCAATTGATACATTTAAATAACAAATTGCACGCGATTCGGAAAGAAATGCTTAATGCCGATCGCTTTAGCAAAGGCCTGACAAACAGCACGTGCTGCAAGAAATGTGTTATTTCACGAATGCCTTCCACTACTAGTGCTACAATAAATGAAATATTCTTTATTGTACACCAATATAAAATAAATAATCATAAACAATAAAACAAAAAAAAACAAGCCTGTACAATTATTGGCGGCCTTATCGCTTTGAAGGTATTATTCTAATTACTAGGGAAATTATTTCTATAAAGGGCGCCTGCAAAATATTAGTTAAATAATTAATTAATAGTCTTTGCAGACTTCTGTATTACTTATCTTACATTTAAGTGCATACTTACTCAATATGCTGTTGCCTTGTTAAATTTGGAGTTACCTTAACTTATCTTAATTTAAATGCTGAAATCTGATTCACTGTTCTGTGCTGACATCAGGACCTCACACATTGACGGCATTTTGTTATTTGCGGGTACACTTACATTCGACGACGGTTATGTTCGCTTTAGCTAGTAAAAATATTGAAATATCGTAAAATATTTTTCTCTGTAATTCCATGGCCGGTTAAGCTTTTTTAGGGTTCCGTAGCCAAATTTGGCAAAAACGGAACCCTTATAGATTCGTCATGTCTGTCTGTCTGTCTGTCTGTCTGTCTGTCTGTCTGTCCGTCCGTATGTCACATCCACTTTTTTCCGAAACTATAAGAACTATACTGTTGAAACTTGGTAAGTAGATGTATTCTGTGAACCGCATTAAGATTTTCACACAAAAATAGAACAAAAACAATAAATTTTGGGGGTCCCCATACTTAGAACTGAAACTCAAAAATTTTTTTTTCATCAAACCCATACGTGTGGGGTATCTATGGATAGGTCTTCAAAGATGATATTGAGGTTTCTAATATCATTTTTTTCTAAACTGAATAGTTTGCGCGAGAGACACTTCCAAAGTGGTAAAATGTTGGTCCCCCCCCCCGTAACTTCTAAAATAAGAGAATGATAAAACTAAAAAAAATATATGATGTACATTACCATGCAAACTTCCACCGAAAATTGGTTTGAACGAGATCTAGTAAGTAGTTTTTTTTTAATAATTTAAAACTTACTACAGGTTTGTACGGAACCCTCGGTGCGCGAGTCCGACTCGCACTTGGCCGGTTTTTTTTTATTTAACATCACACTCGGGCGGGACTCGGAGTCTGAAATCTACGTGCAAAACTCTGCGAAGTCTGTATAGTCCCTAAGAGATCCCTAGCGAGTCCCTAAGAACTAAATTCAAAGAAGTTAAAATTATGACAGTCCTCAACCAATACATATTTGAAAATTTAGTATATGTGCATAAAAACATGCATAAATTCAAGAAAAAAAGTGACTGTCATAATGTTAATACAAGAAATAAGAATAAAATTGTTGTGCCCTCTTCTAGACTTTGTAAAATGAGTAATTCATTTGTCGGTAGCAATATACGTTTTTATAATAAACTCCCAGAAGACATATTGGAGATGTCTCTCAACATGTTTAAAGTTTTTGTAAAACGGAAACTAATTGAAAAGTCTTATTATAGTGTAAAAGATTATTTGAATGACAGGCAGCCATCGGTATGAATTGTTCCAGCGGCTAATAATTATGTTATATTATAAAAATAATTTAGTAATTTCCTATATTTGTGAGATGGTGATAATAAAAAAAAAACCCCGGCTGAGTTTGTTGTGGGCTCTTCTCAGACAAGGGCGCGTTTGGAACCCTCGTAGCTTTAGTCTTAAGATACCGTTGTTAATTATCACCATCAACTCTTATTCTTTATAAACATGACGTTCAGAAGGTGTACTTTGTACTGTACCAATTTTGAATAAAGATGATTTGAGTTTGAGTTTGAGTTTGAGTCCCCACTGTCAACTCATAAGTTTGTATAAAAGTCGACCAAATAGCTGCATTAACTATCAACTGTCACGAAAAATTACATAACAGACCGCTAGGAGGCATGTGATTAGCTTTAAATAAAGGTAATAGCATTTTACAGTTCGCTATATTTAACCAGCTAATAAACGTTATTATACCAGCTCATTATGGCTCTTAAAGAGCAGCAATTTGCTCGCGGCACAATTTCGTTGTTGATAGCAAGTAACGTCATTAAAAGAACGTGAGATAGGTATAATTTACCGACATCTATTAACGCTCGCTCACATAGCATGTTGTTGCGAGACTATAGATTAAGTTTTTAGTGGCAATTCACTTGATGACTTTTAAAAGGTTTATTGATGAAGGTGTTATAAATGCTGCCTAAATGTTAATGCCTTGGATGTTAATTCTACGCGTTAACATTTTATTCTTACATTAATAAAATGTTGTGGGTGATGTGAATATCATGTTAAGTAATTTAAATTCCAAGTTCCATAATCCGTCTAGCGAGCAGTAGGAGGGGATAAAATTAGCGTCTGTTGAAACTAAAATTCATGCGATGTACGCCTGGTACGGATAAGTTTCTTGGAAATGTTATCAGCGTATATTCCTAAACTAAAAAAACCGGCCAAGTGCGAGTTGGACTCGCGCATCGAGGGTTCCGCACAACTACAAACCTGTAGTAAGTTTTTTTTATTTATTTGTACCAAAAAGTTATACAATACGTAGAAAAACAGAAACATAGTGGACAAACACTTATCTCTATAAGAGATCTCTACCGGTGAACCTTGGCAGTGAGAAAGGTTGTGCAGGAAGAATGGGTACAACAAGATATGAGATGGAATGAAACGAGAAAAAAAGTTTTATATTATTAAAAAAAAACTACTTACTAGATCTCGTTCAAACCAATTTTCGGTGGAAGTTTGCATGATAATGTACATCATATATTTTTTTTAGTTTTATCATTCTCTTATTTTAGAAGTTACAGGGGGGGGGGGGGGGGGGGGACACACACACACATTTTACCACTTTGGAAGTAGGTATCTCTCGCGCAAACTATTCAGTTTAGAAAAAAATAATATTAGAAACCTCAATATCATTTTTGAAGACCTATCCATGGATATTAGATACCACACGTATGGGTTTGATGAAAAAAAAATTTTTGAGTTTCAGTTCTAAGTATGGGGACCCCCAAAATTTATTGTTTTTTTTTTTATTTTTGTGTGAAAATCTTAATGCGGTTCACAGAATACATCTACTTACCAAGTTTCAACAGTATATATAGTTCTTATAGTTTCGGAAAAAAGTGGCTGTGACATACGGACAGACAGACAGACAGACAGACATGACGAATCTATAAGGGTTCCGTTTTTGCCAAATTTGGCTACGGAACCCTAAAAAGCAAAGCTGCGTACTCTTTGGGGCTTCCTAACGAGTCTTTTGACTATCACTGTCTCATAATCATAATTAGGACGAACAAGATAATCTTTACTAATCCATAAAGCGTGTTACTTGAAACTGATGACTATGTAGAAGTATGTTTGTTATTACACAATTCGTACAGTTATTATAAGAGATATCAGATTTGAGGTTATAAACTCCTTGGATATGCATTGAATGAAGAAAAAATCCCAGTGAATCATGAAAAATTCATCTTTTCTAAACTAATATCCGAGAATCCCGTAGTAGGCGCATTACATTTCCGCGTCACAAGCAATTTTTCTCGTAAAGTGCAGGCCGGGTTCGATGCTCGGGCACAGAGCCAAGTAGCGCGGCTTGCCCGTAAATCACTGGTAGGTACCAGGCTCGCAGCGCGTCGAGGAGCTCCCAATCAGCCGGCCTATTGACAAACATACGGCCCGAGTATAATGGTTTCAGCTGCGATTTATCCGTGGCTCTTTATTTGAATTTCGCATTAAATCCATCGTTCTTTAAGCAGTCGAAATGAATAATGGCTAAATATTAAGCTTTATTTGCCATTTGAGAGAGATTCGTGACTCCAACTGGGATTATTCTTCTAATAACGTAGCCAGTGCTGTAATAGCTATTTGTTAGTTATTATCCTCGCCAAATAACTACGATTTCACGATAGAGTAAGTAATTGTAGATTTATGTCTGTGATAATGAGATGTTTGTTTTTATTAATGTTTGTTTTTTCTATCTCAGATCTGTGCTTCTGTAACTTATTAGATTTTGCGTATTTATTTGTCAGTGTTGATATTTCAAAGTTAACTTTACTAACATCTATATTACACTAAATACTTACCTACTTGTAGTTTTTTTATGTTTTGTAACATGAATCACGATTAATCAAAACCACAAAAAAGTATCAGTAGCTTTTCCTTCTCTTTTACAATTTACAATACTCTATTAACTTTTAATGGATTCTTTTAATATGGGCTTTTGTCTAACTCCTGATTTATTAATATCGTTAAGTTCTCACTTCTGAGAATCGAATCCGGTATCATAAATGCCGTTGCTTTTATAAATATCATCAATTCATCGTGTTAATGCAATATTTGTTTCAAATTGAAGCATTTTTGTATCGTGACTTTCTGGTTGTGAATCGTTTATGAATTTATCTAATGTTAATAATTGCAGAACTATTTTCCCCTCAAAGTCATTGCAGAAATTGTCGTGATTTTTTCAAAAGGATGTGATAATCGCGGCGTATCGTTATTATCTAATGTCTTATTTATTGATGTCATTAGTACTTTGTGTCCAACGGCCGTGTTTTCTAACTATAGCAATTTGTTATTATCTTCATAAAGGATTAGTTAGGTATAGTTGAGTGTCATTATTAATAGCTATCACTTAGGTGTTAGAGATTTAAACAATAATAAACGTGTCTTTTGTAAAGTTTAAATGTTATGATATTATTCATTGTCTGGTGTTTTAAGTCATTAGTATTGCAATGTGTTGGGCAACATATTTTATCAATACTTGTATTTGTATAACTAATTGGTATTACTTATTACTATTAAGTACTTGTATTTTACAAAGTACAACAGGCTATTGTTGGTTTAACCTCTTTCTTAGGCGATGACATATCCGAAAATAAAAAGTTAAAAGTTAAAATCAAACCCAATATAACACACTTTTTTAGTCGTGGATCACCTTAAAATGCGACGCTTCTACGCATTGGTTAAAATTTCTTTTTTTTTTTAAATCTGGGTCTCTCAAATGATCAATAATAATATAAACGCTGTCTAGCTAATGAAATGCATTTCAAGAAGCTTCTTTCTTGACTTTTTACATTTCACTAATCGATTGAGACCGATTATTGAAATGTAAAAGCGAGATCTTTTCTAAATTGATGCACATGGGAAACTGGCAAATATTTAATGCGGCGCGCTCAGTGAGTTTGCAAGAACAACCATCACAGAACACAATACAAATAAAACAGTACATAGTACCTACTATGACTGAGATACCAAGTAAAGCCTAAACCGGTGGACGTAGAAGACATACGAGTATTGCTTGAAAAGTTACCCTGCAAGGATTTAAAGAAATTTCAACATGATCTTTAAATAATTGTGACAATTAATAACTCATAGATGATACTTAAGTTATCTCTCAGATAACAAGCATTAATAGATTCTGATAGTAATTATAAGCCGCTTTGTATTATAGTTACTATGTTCTTGTAAGAGACAGGTTCCGAGAAACTCATGTTAATGTCAGTTGTAAGTGCGGTCACGTCTTGCTTCGATTAATTGCTTAATTACCATCGGTAGCTCGCTTACAAGCCCCGACAAAGTTATACGAGACAAAGTATCTGCTTCCTTTAATCATGCCATTAAGTGGACTTGTCCGGTTGGACATGTTTCTGTTAAAAACTCTTCATTACTGGTATATAGTAACAATTCTGTCTGTTTGTATAGTCTGATGCTTAGAACATAATAACTAAGAATGCAGCAGTAGTTAATAGTTATCCATGCCCTCCTGTCTGTTCGCCTACGGTTTTAGCAATGGTTTTAGCCCTTGACAAGTTCCATGAGTCTCACTCTTAAACATCTTCATAAGATCCACTATTACTTATGTTCACGGATCTTCTTCATCCGACAGATTGCCATCGAAATGTGTCTTGCACTGCGCTTTTTTTCTCTTTTGGTAAATATTTCCATTGTCCGTTATCGCTTCATCAGGACTATTTCTTTTTACGTTTGAGAGTTGCTGGCATATTTTTCATTTTTGCTGGTATATGCTAGGCCAGAAATTATTATGTTCACATATCATTTTAATTTACTTTTTTCACATATTCTTATTTCGTTGCTAACGTAATACCTTGCGCAGGCAGTAAACACCCAGTTACTCAATAAGCTTCTAATGTAATTAACATCTAGGTATTTAAGTACTTCGCATGTTACTTTCTTGTCTGTATTTATTTAATACCTTGCTTCAAAGATTTACATTTAAACAACTTTAATGGGTTGAAAGTAATTACTAGTTGCTGTGTTGTAAATAAAACAACCAGTTCTAAGAAGCTCATGTTTAATGTTTATGTCTGCTTTAGTGCGGTCGCATCGTGCATCGATTAATTGCTTAATTAGCTTCATTGGATAGAATTTATTGCTCTTATGGTCTGATTTAACCGACAAAGTTACAACGTATAAAATTATTCCTATAAAATTTTTAGCTTTTTTGGCATCGTTGTCGGGTCAAAAACGCATAAATAGTATTAGGTACACTAAATTTAATTTACACTAAACAGCAAAATTTCCAAAGATCCATATTTTAAATCATAATTGAATGTTCTAAGCACTAAGTTTACTAACTCATACTCATAGTAGGTTAGTCATCCAATCAAGTTAAGAGTTCATTCTTCTTTAGATATCTGTGGGAAAATATTTTTATTTATCTTTCGTACTCGTTTAATAGTCGGTTTACACTAATTAACAAGTTAGTAGGTACTTACTTTCTTGTGAGATTGAACTTTGAATACCAGGCTGTATTCTGATAAATATTCCACAAAAACGTGCAGTTACCTACATAGAAATAGAAATACCGAATAAGCGAGAGACATGCTTAAACTAATGTTCAGCCAAGAATCCACTGGCAAGTTTTCTTGCAGAAATCAATGTTAATTTCTGCAATTTAATGGCAAAACTTGCAGACATTGACTTGTTGCGAATGTTCACATACACAGTGCAAAGAGATGACATCTACAAAAAAATTGCGAAAGTTACTTGCCAGTGGAGACTAGGCCTTTGGTCCGCAGTTTTAATCTAGACATTAATTAATAATAATCTATGGTCGTAAGTGGCTTTTATCGAAACATTAAGCACGATAACGTCTAGCGACATATCGATAAAATCACTGATATGATTTCATTCCTAGTAGTAATAGGTATGTTATATTTTAGTACCTTACCTTTTATAGTTACCTGTTACTTTAATCTCGGAGTGTCTACATAATCAGACCTAGAGATGAAATCTATAAAAGAAATAGAGGCCAGAGTAACTAACAGAGCTCAACGATTAAGGAAGCTATTTTAATTCAGCAATTATCAACGAATTGATTATTGTATATTGTTTAAGTATTATGCTAAGAATATAATAATTACGTCTGAATTTTGCATGCCATCTCCATGGCAGATTGTATGCAACTGCTTAAATATTATATTATAACACCTTTATATCTTCAATCTGTGCAAGTAAATAAATGAATGAATGTACGTAGCTACTATGTACAAAGTAAAAACCATAGGTAGATGTTGGAATTCCAAGGTGCTGCAATGACAATCTCGCATCCTAAAACACAGCGTTGGGAGATTAGGTAGACGGATTATCTCAAGCGAGTTCGAGGTCGCTGGTAGCTGCTGAACCTACAGACCGGGTTCTGCGGCAATCTTTGCTAGAGTAGTAGAGACCTAGGTAGATAGTGCTGAGACAACGATAAAACTAATGGATTGTGCTTAATTCTAATAAAAGTAGATAACATTAAACATACAGACTAAGTAATATTATAAATGCGAAAATGTGTCTGCCTGTCTTTCCGTTTGTCTGTCTATCTGCCAGCAACGTTTACAATGCCCACATCATGTTCAACTGATTTTTAACCGACTTCAAAAAAAGGAGGAGGTTCTCAATTCGTCGGAATCTTTTTTTTTACTTGATACAGATTTAGGGTGAATCCCGGGCTACACATAGGCTACTTTTTATCCTGGAAAATCAAATTCTCACAAGATTTTGAAAAAGCCTTAACTACGCGGACTAAGTTGTGGGCATCGTTTAGTTACTATTACATATTTTCATATTTTGCCTAGTCTCCTTTATGGCAGTAAATGTAACAAACAATATAATATTGTCTCATTGTTTAGTATTGTAATGTACCTAGTAGGTAACTATACCTACCATACGGAACTATTCTACGCTCCGAGCTAAGCGGGCTTACCTACGAGGTTTTATGAGTGTTTTACGATTATTGCCACTTCGAATCGGTTATAACTTCGTAAGATATAAAATTTCTATAAAAGAATAATTTTAAATGGATTTATTCATTTGGGTTTTCATGGAGCTGTTTTAATTATTATGGCGGTTGTAGGGATCAATAGCTAGATGACCCTATGAAACTATGAGTCACTAAAAAATACGAAATTCACTATCGCTTAGAAATTAGCTTAGAGCATAGCATTTATTTCTAATTTTAATAAAAGTTAATTGTTAGTTCTGGGTAAGAATCATCTGCGTTACCGCAAACGCTACGTAGAGTTTGTACCTACATCTTCTCCTCCTCCTTGTAAACCTCTTATTTTTCGGTTTTCAATAATTGTGTTGTGTTGTGTGTCTCAGGGCTACAATGGTGTGTGTTCGCGCGGGGCTGCGGGGGGCGGGCGCGGTCTGCCGGCGCGCATGGCGGCGCCAATGAGGGAGGGCGCGCCGGCCGGCGGAGCTCGCCCCGCGCCCCACGCGCACCCCGCCAACTTCGAGTACGATGACAACGAGTGGGACATCGGCATCGGCGACCTCATTATAGACCTCGATGCCGACATAGAGAAGACGGCCGAGGCGGGCGGCATGGCGGCGCGCGCCGAACCTGACGCGCAGCGCACCGCGCTCAAGATGAAGATCAAGCGCACCAAGCCCGGCACCAAGAGCTCCGAGGCCAAGCACGAGATCGTCAAGTCCAACGAGATGAACGGCGAGCCCAAGCCGCAAACCGGCGCGCCCGCTGCCGCCGTCAAGCGCGGCTCGGGCGGCCACCGCCGCGACAAGGCGCGTGACAAGCACCACCACCCGCACCCGCCACACGACGTCAATGGAGTGGCGCGCGTGCCGCCACCGCCCAACGCGCCCGGCCCGCCCGCGCCGACGCCCGCCGCGCCGCTGTCGACCGCGCCCGTGCCCGCGCCTCATGCGCCTCCGCACGCGCCGCACGTGACACACGCGACGCCACACGCTCCACATGCGACACACGCGACTCACGCGCCCCACGCGACTCACGCGACACACGCACCCCACGCGACTCATGCGCCTCACACGGCGCCCGCGCCTCCCAAGCCAGAACCCCGACCGCCCGCGCCGCGTCTCGAGGCTAAACCTACGACTCCGCCTGCGCCAGCGCCCGCTGCGCCCGCGCCTGCTCCTCCGCCGCCGCCGGCGCCCGCGCCGCCCCCGCCCGCCAAACCCGAGCCCGACGACTCGCGGCAGGACAACCCAGCTCAACCCCCGGCAAAGAAACAGAAAACTGAAACCAAGGTAAGCTTTCAAAACAGCATTACGTCAAGAAAGGATGAAAGATGACCATGGTGCGACAAAGGCATTGTAAGCTCTCGGTAGAGACGTAAGCAGGCATTACTTAACCTCAGGGTAGAGCTAGAATTCTCAATGTACTGAGGAGGTGGAATAGTATCTAGTAATACATAGTAACTGTGGCAACAGTTTATTTAAGGATACAAAGCCAATAACTCTAATGAGTTAGTATATAGCGTATAGCGATGTCCGCATTAATATGCGGACATCGCTATACGCACTAACTTTTTATCGCTTATCAATAAACTAAATGATACTTGTAGCAAGCTCGTGGTTAATAAGCTAATCAATTTAATTAGGTCGCTTCCTGGGTGTGGTTGTCGTACCGTGACTACCAATTACCATTAGGCTTCAGAATTACGAGTAGGTATAGCACATTAGTTAATTCGTAGTCGGTCAAGGCGCGTTTAGACAAGCGGAGCGGAGTGCAAGGCAGCAGGCCTCTATGCTTCGAGACTCGAAATCACAATTACTTAATGCGATTGATGTGATGATATTATTCCTTCTATTACATGATGCTCACGACTTAGTCCGCGTGGATTGAGGTATTTTGGTTCCCCCGGGAAATCTTAAATGTTTCGGGATAAAATGTTAATTCAGGTCAGCTATCATGGCGTGAAGGAGTAACAAACATCCAAACTTTCACATTTATTATAATATTACTTAGTCCGCGTGGAATAAGTTTTTTTTAATTTCCACGGGAACTCCTTAATTTTCGGAGCTAAAAAGTAGCTCTCACCAGGTCTTCAACTAACAAATCACGTCGCTCCGTTGCTCTGTTGCGGCGTGATTGAAGGGCAAACCAACAAACAATTATACGCTTTCGCATTTATAATATTAGTAGGTATGATAGTAGGATATTTGGATAGTTCTACTAAACATTGTCTTCGCTCCCCTCGGCTCCACTTCGGACTAGTGCTAAGTCACGTCATATTCCGATTAACATGAACGTAGGGACAGTAATAAATCAAAGGCTTATCTAATGTTTGAAAAGTTTCAAAAAAGTATATTTGAAGTTTGAACCGCAAACATCCCGAAATAATCATGAAAGCGTTCAACAAAGAACAGCTTCATAAAACTGTCGTCATATCATTTGTAAGAGATAATTTTCAAGAGCGAGCAATATCGATTGACGTGATTGACATCGGCCGGCCTAGGTACCTACTACCTACTCCCTGTCTCGTATTATTTATTTGTACTGTAGAGCGCGATATTACATCCTTGATCTAGATTCGCGACGAGTCCGATTGTGACTCAGTTTATTGAAAAGTACACTATACTATATAGGTACTATATAACATTATAAATGCGAAAGTTTGGATGAATGGATGGATTTTTGTTACTCAATTACGTCAGAACGGCTAAACGGATCTGGTTGAAATTTAGCACAGAGATAGATTATAGTCTGGAATAGCACATTGGCTACTTTTTAGGGTTCCGTACCCAAAGGGTAAAAACGGGACCCTATTACTAAGACTCCGCTGTCTGTCTGTCTCCAGGCTGTATCTCATAAACCGTGATAGCTAGAAAGCTGAAATTTTCACAAATGATGTATTTCCGTTGCCGCTATAACAACAAATACTAAAAATTAAAAAAATATATATATTAAGGGGGGTCCCCATACAATAAACGTGTTTTTTTCGTATTTTTTTGCTCAATATTAAAAACAGTAACAGGTAGACGGTTCAAATTTTCACAGAATATTAACTTGTATATTACCTTTTAAAATAAATAATTAAATATCAATAAAGTAAATATTAAAGGGGGGCTCCCATACAACAAACGTAATTTTTATTTTTAATACGTCATAAATCGTAAAACTTACTACAGGTTTGTACGGAACCCTCGGTGCGCGAGTCCGACTCGCACTTGGCCGGTTTTTATGCCGGAAAATTAGACTTCCCGAAGGAAACAAAAGACCACTATCCACGCGGACGAAGTTTCGGGCATCAGCTATAACGCTGTTTTGTACTGTGTAGTCCATTGTTTTCGCTCTTAGTGTGAGATCTATAGAGTTAACTTTGACTTTGCTTAGACTTAAGACATGGTTAAAACGAGACAGATTTATATTACTCACATAAGTCCATCTCGTTTTAACTCTAAGTAAAGTCTGAGCCAAATCAAAGTACCTACGCTCTATAGATCTCAGCATGACGAAGTACAACAAAATATAAAGCCCGTCAAACTTATATGACCCGGTGGCCAAAATAAGAACTAATTTTTATGTCTGTTAAGTTTTTCTTTTAATTTCATTTTTAGGGTTCCGTACCCAAAGGGTAAAAACGGGACCCTATTACTAAGACTCCGCTGTCTGTCTGTCTGTCTGTCTCCAGGCTGTATCTCATAAACCGTGATAGCTAGAAAGCTGAAATTTTCACAAATGATGTATTTCCGTTGCCGCTATAACAACAAATACTAAAAATTAAAAAAATATATATATTAAGGGGGGTCCCCATACAATAAACGTGTTTTTTTCGTATTTTTTTGCTCAATATTAAAAACGGTAACAGGTAGACGGTTCAAATTTTCACAGAATATTAACTTGTATATTACCTTTCAAAATAAATAATTAAATATCAATAAAGTAAATATTAAAGGGGGGCTCCCATACAACAAACGTAATTTTTTGATATTAACAATAAACCTCTACAAACAAAGTTAGTTTTGCGGTTCATTTCGTCTTGTTTTTAATACGTCATAAATCGTAAAACTTACTACAGGTTTGTACGGAACCCTCGGTGCGCGAGTCCGACTCGCACTTGGCCGGTTTTCATACATCATATCTACTAGCGACACTGTCACCGGGACAGATATGTTTTTGGAAAGTTTGTACTGTAATGAGTAGTATATCCAATATGAAGTCACCGATCTACACAAACACGTCTGATAAAATAACCACTCTTCAATCAAGTTCTAGACTAGATAGAGTTAGAGTGGACATAACGAATCAGTGACAGCTTGTTCTTTTATTATAGGTAATTTTTTCATCACACAAAGGAATCCCTCTTTAATGCAGACACTAGATAGAAGAGTGATTATAATCTTCTACTTTTATTATAGGTTATTTGAAGGAATCCAATCAATTACAATAATCGCCAATTGTCCGATAGCTTTTAGCGGACTTGTATCTGTTGTTTCGTGTATTTAATTGCCGGAGTTGCTAGCTTAGATCGAGATCAAATTTAAAATTAGTAGATTGGCAAAATATATGAGGTAACCGATCAAGTAACAAATATTGAACATACCTGATAAAACAATCACTCATCAATCTAATAAATTTCTAGTGATTAGACTAGAGAGAGAAGTGGGCATAACAAATCAATGAAAGCTTGTTCTTTTATTATAGGTAATTTTTTTTTATCACACAAAGGAAACCCTCTTTAATGCAGACACTAGATAGAAGAGTGATTATAATCTTCTACTTTTATTATAGGTCATTTGATAAAGGAATCCAATCAATTACAATAATCGCTAATTGTCCGATAGCTTTTAGCGGACTTGTATCTGTTGTTTCGTGTATTTAATTGCCGGAGTTGCTAGCTTAGATCGAGATCAAATTTAAAATTAGTAGATTGGCAAAATATATGAGGTAACCGATCAAGTAACAAATATTGAACATACCTGATAAAACAATCACTCATCAATCTAATTCTAGTGATTAGACTAGAGAGAGAAGTGGATATAACAAATTAATGAAAGCCTGTTTTTTTATTATAGGTCATTTTGTTCATCACATTCACTCTTCAAGACAGTCACTAGATAGAAGAGTGATTATAATCTTCTACTTTTATTATAGGTCATTTGGATTCCAATCAATTACAATAATCGCTAATTGTCCGATAGCTCTTATCGGACTTGTATCTGATTGTTTCGTGTATTTAATTGCCAGAGCTTAGGGGTGTTTGCCAGCTTGATTGAGTGCAAACGGTGGGGTGTAATCCGCGCTGTCGCCCGCTCGGCGGTTCATTAAATCACTCCCTACCCTCTACCCTCCTACCTCTCTTTACAAATTAATGCGATTGCGGTCGAGGCTACTTATCTCCCAATCTATACTATTATACTGTTTAGTCGGACGCTAATTTGTGATTAATTATAAATGATAGACTTGAAATACTAACGATAAAATTCTCTTGTAAAGAAAAAGCCTTGGAGAGTTTTATATATCACAGTGGCCATACTGCCAACGCTTAAAGCCATATTATTTCAGTATTGTTAACTTTCGTGTTATACAATCATTATTTTAGGAACGTCAAGGTACGTGACATCAAACTGTCATTTTGAGTAATATTGCATAAGTTTTGCTTTAAGCGTTGGCAGTATGGCCCCTGAACTTATCATCAAGTTCGACTTTTTATTATCTTTTTATATTAAAGAATCTTTCATTTACCGGGATAATAGGGCCAATGTCCCTCTCGATCTATTCAATAACTCTAACATCAATGCAAATTAAGCATGTCGATCCGTTGCGGTGTGATTCACAAATCAACAAACATACACACTTTAGCATTTATAACATGGGTTTGGTTATAAACTATTATGTTGATTGCCTTCTTGGTCTAGTGGTAAGCTTATAAGCTACGGATAATTTACTTTTAGTACCGGATCGGGCCAAAAAATATTTGAGTTTTTCTTGTCAAGAAATTATACAATTATCTCGTTTTCCAGACGGATGTTTAGTCTTTTCCAATACAAATTACAAAGTCTTTTTATAAAATGTATGATTTCTTCACCTTCAGTCGCGTCACAAGACACAACACACTACAGTAAAGTACTAATGTGTCTGCGGTCTTAGAATAAATCACTCCCTACCTTCCCTCCTACTCTTCCCTCTTGCGTCCTACCTCTCTCTTTACAAATTAATGCGATTGCGGTCGAGACTACTTATCTCCCAATCTATACTATTGCTCGACTTAGTCGGACGCTGATTTGTTTTAATATTAAATAATGGACTGCAAACGTGAACAAAGAAAAGAAATTCAATTAAAACTACCGACTGTAATTAAATTTCTTCGACTTTTGCATAACGAGAACTGAAGGAAATAATATATCAACAAAAAGATGTATGAAATTCATTGAAAGCTATGTGTACCAATAAGATTGGTTGATTCGATAACAGTACTTAGTTAAATTTATTAAATTATAGACTGCAACAGTATACAGAGAAAAAATCAAATAAAACCAGCTTAATGGTTTTTCGATGCGTCGCAACTTTGCTAGGGACGTTTTAAAGCCACGAGCACGACCCAGAGGATGAAGGTTTCGCCCGGATTTATGTTTTAATGATATGCTGGAATTTCTCAAAGACCGTTCTTAGTAGGATCTTGGTGGGGTCTACTTTATTTATATCTCTTACGCTTCACCTGCTCGATGATGTTACTCAGTTTCTTCATGTAAAATAAGATTTTCAGTTCAACAATTTACTCATAGTTGCCATTTGTTTGACTGTCGGCAAGCTGTCGGCATTAGATTTCGAAAATATGGTTTCGTTCTTCTTCTTTGTATCCTGGGATTATTTTCCGCACTTGGATGCAGGCGTCCGCTGTGCGTGAAACCGCTGGTGCGACTCCCCGCTGGATCATTCCAGCCAGCCGAGCTCACTCCAGAATCCAAGCAGGCCACCCAGGTCGGCGAGGACTTCCGGTAGTGTTGCTGGGGAGCCAATGTAGGCTTCTCGTTAGGTGGAAACACCGCTGCACTCGAGCAGCACGTGTTTCGGTGTCTCCTCGCTCTCCATGCAGACTCTGCATAGAGGGCTGTCGGTGATACCTAGAATAGATCGGTGTTTGTTTGCTTGGACATGGTTTCGTTGTCTGGTCCGCGTGTCATAGACTATTACAACCTCAGATTACAACAAATCCAATAAGGCGGATATTACAAAAAAATACATGTAGGTAGTGAGTAGGTTCCCTTCTCGCAGATTATGCGGTAGGTAATGTAAAACGATGTAGGTACAAGCCGATATACAATGCACACATCATTAATCACAAACGTGACACGGCGTTGTTGCATTGCAGTTAGCGCACCAAGACGATCTCATCACGCCATTCACGGCTAACCACATTTAGTAACGAATTACGGTGGCGGTAGTTGAGCAATCAAGAGGTTGCTGTGAGAACTTTATAGTCCGTCTGCCGTCAAACTTATCTGACCCGGTGGCCAAAATTGGAACTAATTTTTATGTTATTTTATTTTATTTTATTATATTCACCGGGGCACAAAGTTGCCCCGCGCCCCGCCCGAGTAAGGAGGCCTAGCCTCGAGGCCCGTACCCGCGCTTGGCCCTCACGGGCCAATCGGAGAGGACCCTTAAACATTTTTTTTTAAAATAAATACTAGCGACGCTGACACCGGTCGGATAAGTTTGACGGACAATACTATGGTTTAAAACATTGGATAAATTAAAAACTGAAAACTATTCAAATAAATTATTTTTGATGATTAAATAGAGAATGTCCCAAAAGTCGTCCAAAAGTCGTAATATCGACGTCCCCTGTTAGTTTTATGTTCCACAACTATTTAAAACTATCGATTGAACTAAAAAAAGTGCGTCAAATTTTGATGACGTCACTATTCAATATTTCATACAACATCCAATTGTACGACGTTTGAAAAAAAGTTGCTGATTTGTCTTGTTGCCAACCAATTTTCTATTGTAATCTAACAAAAAAAATTGATTTATAATAATACTTAATAATACTAGTTACTTCTTTAACGGTGAATACTATTTAGTTATTCAATCCACGAATAATTTCACAGCGGTCTCTCACATTACATCGTCACCGCTGTATTTTATGAGAAAACTAAATTGCTCACCACTCGACAGCCACGGCGTGAAAGTTTTAGCGGAGAAGGGTCGTCACTCGTCTCCCTTTGCTTTTCTTGGCGTTATGCGAGGGGAGCGGGACACAGACTCCGAAATTCCACTCATTAATCACTGTCGAGGGCGCTAAAAAATTCTAAAGTCTCCCAAAGTGCTGCGGGAATCAATTTAACGCTTTCGAAGGCCCCATTTCAGACGACCGATTGCTATTGTAAATCGGTCTACAGAAATACTATCAAATCCATACTAATATTATAAATGCGAAAGTGTGTCTGTCTTCTACGCTTTCACGGCCCATCCTTTCACCCGACTTAGATAAAATTTGGTACGCTTTCATCCCGGAAAATTAAGGAGTTCCCGTGAGAATAAAGCAACACTAACGGGAACAAAGCAACTGCATTTACTTACATGTAATTTTTATTGACCGAGCGAAGCGAAGGTCTCTGAGTCTACTTGAGTGAATTGGCACTTGTCCGTCCGTCCGTCTGTCAGAGCCTTATAACTTTTGAATTGCTGAACGTAATTACTTCAAATTTAAATATAACATGTAAACCGATGGCCTCCCGCCGAATATGGCTTAAAAAGTTATAAAAATCTTTCTTTCATGGGGGCTCTCATAGAAGCGAATGCGAAGTAAAATATTTTTTATAGCGTTACATAGGGTTGCGGTATATCATTTTAAAGATAATTAGGAATAGAGTCCAAAAATGTTTTTTTTTAATTTTTCCCCTAAAATTGACGAAATGGGAGACTTTCAAAGTGGAGATTTTCTAACGTCCAAAGTTGACCTCAGAACTCTCAATTTTCTGAAAGGCTGAGCCTGAAACTTGATCAATTATTTGAATTATATCCTGTACTTGAACAACAAATACCTAAAATTAGATAAATATTATAAGGAAACGAAATTATTGAATTTTTAATGATGATGATATTTTTAACAGAACTTCACAATTATGTCAATAGATGGCGCTCTGTGATACCGCGAGGTCTCAGTTCGGGGCGAACCACTAGTTATACATTATTAATGTTTGTTGGTAAAATAAAACAAGTGCAAGATAAGGATATAAATATTGTTATTGTATCTTATAACTTGTTACAAAACAGAGAAATTGCTAACTTTACCGCAAATATTTTCGCTGTGATAATAATGGGTCCAACGAGAATCGAAGCAAGACCCACTCCTCACTCCACCTAATTTTCAATCCAATCCAATCCAATTAACATCGTCTGAAATATTCAAGGTTATTATGATATCAACTTCAAGTACAACTTCAATTTAAAATTCTGAAAATGCGACCTGTACACAATCGACGATATTATTATACGAAGTTATGGTAATTGAATTGGTAATATTATGTCCTCGTATCGTATATTAAATCCGATATTTACCATCAGATAACATATTAAAGTATGGAAACTGGAAAGCGTCACCCCGAAACAACTCGTCTATAACAAAAATCGGTTATCTGTGCCCCTTAAGTATCCCAAAGGGCTACGAGAATCAATTTACCATTTCTGAAGTTCTAAACTTCGGCGACGCGATAATAATTAAAGGCGGTATCAGTTTAAAATTTCTCACTTCATCAGGCATTGACTCTGACATTGTGCCAGTCGGTCTGATATCTAATTGTGTCAATGCCTCTGTGTTCGCTAACGGTTCAATTACAAATGTAGTTTCAACATTTACTTTAAGTATTTTCTGTTATCACTTACTAATATCGGACGTGGGCGTGTTTACCAAATTAGATGTATAGACCGTGAATTAATAGTTAATACTGTATTACATGATCACAAGAGTATATTATGTATGTATGTATGATGTCTGCGGCTTCTTCCGCGTGGATTAAGGTTTTTGATTCCTGCGGGAACTCTTTAATTTCGCGGAAATTGGTTGATGGCCGTGAAAGCCTAGTAGATAGACAGACACACTTGCATTTATATAATTTGCTATGGATAATGGATATCATAGGTAGTACGCATAAGCATGTAAAAATAAACCTTATTATAATTTCTGTATTCTATGATAGAGATCGATCTTTATTGTTAGATTTTTATTATACCAAGTCTGGTTGAATTTTTAAAATCGTATATCACTATTATGCTATTCAATCGCATACGAACCAAACAAATAGGGTGCGACCCCTGTCAGCACTTTTTGCTTAAGTATAATCTTCCTTATTTAAATTTACTACTTGTATTTTTATCGATCCGGTTTGTTTATTATCTCCGATGAGATTAAATTATAATTGACGGAGTATTTTAAGAACTCCTTAAGTGTCTGGAACCAAAAATAATCTGTGCTAATATTATGAGGAAAATATTCATGCCGCAGTCTTTGTTTGTTTGGCTTTGTGAATAAAAAGAAATTGTACCAGTTTTGTAAGAAACAAAAAGTCAAGACTTTGTTCGAAGTTTTCAAAAGAAATTATTTAAGCATTTCTTACGTAGCGTCTTAGATTTTATAACTCCTTTTATTTGTTAATCTGAACGTTACGTAACGTACGAAAATCAATTGTAATTTTATCTTCTCTGAGTTTACGTTACGATAACCGCTTATCAAAGCTGTCAACTTACTGGTTCCTTATCGATAAGTGTTCGTAATTATTTATAGATGTTATGTACCTAACTAAAAGCCGTGTCGATTACCTTACGATTTTAACATGACAAATTAATAGGATTTATATCATTGGAAGCATTATGTTTATCATCTCCGTGGCTAGGAACGAGGTTAATATCACTGCCTCGCTCGATTAATACTGATCGCTCCGAATAAATTTACATTCTGATTACCGCTTGATCAGTGTTCTCACTGAACCGCCTACAACTGGTTGCTGGGCTCGTGTGCATTAAATTATTAATTAATACGTTCAATGCCTGTCCTTTGAAGCCGAGATAGATATTTCTATAAATATTTCCCAGCAAACGGTTTTCATTTTCTGTATTTTGTCGCTTGAAAAGTTATATTATAGAGCATAGATATTCTTTTTGTATAGTCTATTGAATTCGTAACAAGAATACATGTTAATAGATACAATTTGCTTAATGTTGAATGATTCCAAAAGGAATACGTCTGTAATTATTACTAGGGGTACAGACTACAGACGGGATGTTTGCACAAAGCATCGCTAGCTCGAGTGATATATAAATTCTGATGAATTTTTCGCTTCAACGACTTTATTTATATCCCACAACGGACGTATCGCGTTACCTGCCTCAGGCGTATCATCATTCATTTCACAAAAACGTTATTGCCTCGGCCGAAAAGCCCCGCGATCTCTGTTGCGAATTAAAATTTTAATATCGAATTCTCGATGTAATTGATTGATGTGATCAAATAAATCGCCTCTCGGGACAGGTTAGGCCGCAGATAGAGATTGCGAAACGAATCGCTGCAGTTATTAGTATTACACTGAATGATTTTCAATAAATATATTAATTGTTCCCTCAGCTCGTTTATAACGAACTGATAAGATTCGAGAAAACAAGTATGTTCAGATTGTGATCGGAGTGATATTATATACGTCTTCGTAGTTTATATTTGCTGTACTTCTAATGTGATCAAAGTTTTTTTTTAATTTAGCTAGAGTTCTTCAATGGTTTCGAATTTTTTTATTTTTATATTTATATTGTCATGTATGTAAAATAGTATGTAATTATAGTATGTACTGTTAAGTAAGTTTATTATATTGCAATAGTTAGTTGTAATAGTTAAGTAGTTAGTAGGTTGTTTTAATTTTTCTTTTAGAAATTTACACGTGTGCACCGCCCTGTCATCATGCAACCAATCTCCTTTCTTAGAAAGGTTGCCTGGAAGAGATCACTCATAGTGATAAGGCCGCCTTTACACCGTAACAAGTTTTAAATCCTGTCACCATTAGTTTTACCTCTGTTTTGTTATTTGTTTGTGTGTAATAAAGTGTTTTTACTTACTTACTTACTTTTTTATGTGATTGATCTTAATCTGTTTGAACATTAATACTTTGGATATCACCATCATAATGTAGTTATTTAATCGTGTGAGCAGGCGTGCAGAAGGCGTAAAGAGATAGCGGCAGCTGTCGACTCGACTACTGAGTGGGTAATTATTATTGGCGTAATTAGGATGTGAGGCCGGGCAAAGCCCGCGGCGTCGACAGCCTGCCTCTAAACAAACGCTATTATTATTTCCGCTTCACATTATAACAGACTATAGTACCTACACAGTTCGTTAGCAGTTCGTGGCCCTCGTTTATTATGTCACTAGCTGATGCCCGCGACTTCGTTCGCGTGGATTGAGGTTTTTCGGTTCCCGCGGGAATTCTATAATTTTCCGGGATAAAAAGTAGCCTATGTGCTATTTCAGACTATAATCTATCTCTGTGCCAAATTTCATCCAGAGCCGTTCAGCCGTTGGAGCGTGATTGAGTAACAAACATCCATACATCCATACATCAAGATTCAAGATTCAAGATTCAATTCATTTATTCAATATAGGTACACTGTACACTTATTGACGTAAAAAAATTACTTACATAAAAAACATGATGGTGATAATCAGTTACGGTATCTTAAAACTAAAGCTACGAGGGTTCCAAACGCGCCCTGGTCTGAGAAGAGCCCACAACAAACTCAGCCGGGTTTTTTTTTTTATTTTTTATTATCACCATCTCACAAATCATAACTAAGGAACTATCAGAGCCATTTGAGCAAATCATTGCCAGGCTTCCTTGTCGTTTAGGTAATCCTTTACATGGTAATAAGATTTTTCAATGAGTTTACGTTTTACATTAACTTTGAACTTGTTCAGAGACATCTTTAACATGTCAACCATACATCCATCCAAACTTTCGCATTTATAATATTTATTTGATGAACAATTGAAATGATAATAAATTCCCCGCCGCACAGCAAATTGATTCAAAATTAATTGCGTCGACTGTTAGCCAAGTAACTCCTTTCGTGTCGACATCGATATTCATCAAGTTTACAGTTAGGTACATGTTTAACGGTTCGTGATCGTACAAATACATTACTGCTTACGAGAATTGGCTACTTAACAATTCGAGAATAATTGCGAATTAAGCTTTTAAGTTCTGTTGTAGAGTAACAGGTTTCATTGGGCTTTCAACAATAAATTCTGGAGTCTCAGTTGTCATAAACCCATTTAAGTTGGACGGTATTCGGTGTTCGAATTGCGTTGAGCTGCGAGTTGAGTTGGGTCTGTAAATGGTCGACCCATCGGGCGACTGGTTTGCGGTTTTGTTGGTGGAAGCTGTAATCCGCAGCTGGCGTGTACCTGAGCGTCTCTTTGTTAGAATGGAAAGTTCCTACGGGGAGATTTGTCGCGGCAAACGCTCACCAAATATATAAACATCAATGTTATTTCTAGTTAACGCTTTCAGAACTTCGGCTTTAGCTCCGACCGAGCAGTTTAATTTGCGGTACGAGTTACAAAATGAATAAAACTACTCGAGGTTGTAAAAGCGAGTTAATGGTCGGGGAGCTCGTTTTATCATTGCGATATATTTCCAACGTGGTTTATTTCATTTAATGCCTTTGATGTGATGCGGAAAGCATTCGTAATAATATAATACATAATTTGTACGAAACGAGATGCTCGCTCGTAGCCTCGTACCTATTTTAATTAAAACCAAGTCCTTACAAAGACTGACAGTCGAGAGTCGAGACGGGAACGTAAACCAATTTACAAAATATCTTTATCAACGTCAGCATTATGCTCACAATATTAACACCAGATGCGAAAGGGAGAGATTTTCGACTAAAATAAACCCGACAAAGTATTACAGAAAATCAACAAATCGTTTGCCCGACTAGTCAGCAGACTAATAAAACCTTCACAGATGCAGGATAGGGGAGCCGGGGATCAAAAGGCGATTTTTTGTTACCTTTTTTTTATAAGCCGCTATTTTGCCCTCTTTTGTGTCCCGTGTTGTTTACTAATGGGTTCTGTTCGGTTCGACTTGAGATAATAACTTTAGTTTTTTCTCGCCCATGTGTCGAGCTGAGTTTTTGCCGCCGGAAATGCGAGAATGCTGTATGGTCGGATTAAAATTTATTTGTTGATCTCGCGGCTTAATCTGTGTTGGGATCGTTCGCGCGGTATGTTATTTTTACAGCAAGCTTGCTCTTTAAAATGTACTTAGACTTTATTTTCTTTTTCGAGAGGTTATTACAGCTACTTCGTATATTTCTATAACTTTGTATGTAACTTTGTATGTATACTTAATTAATGATAGACGTATTGTACTTACCTACTTATCATTACTACGTTAAGCTGAAAAAAATTACTTCCCTTTTTGTTTCTATACGAGCGCCCGAACCCCGAATAATTAAGTATTTTTATATTTTTGTGTATATTTTCGGCTTTAGGCCATCGATTTACATATCATTTGTGAATTTGAATTAATTATATTCATTTATTCGGAAGTTATAAGGCCCAGACGGACAAGTGCTAATCCACACAAATGGACTTAGAGACCTTTGCTCTGTCGGTCTATTATCCATTCTCCATTCATTCAGTTCCCTCTTAGGTATATCTTAGGTTTTTGTGTTTTTATTTCTTTTAATGGTGGTTCTTTTTACTTTATATCGAAATTCGAAATGCTAAATTGAAAATAAAACCACTACTATCCTAGACTGCATCATCACTTACCATCAGGTGAGATCGCAGTCAAGGGCTCACTAAAAAAAAAAAACCAAACTGGTTGACTAGTTAGTGAATAGTTAATAACTTAATACGGTACAAACCTCTTAAAATGGTTATAATGGTATTTAACTAAATATTTCCACATGGTATTTTGTTACTTTTGGGAATCACAACAACAGCTGACCTACTTATTCGAATATTCGATCAATTCGTGTGGAAACCGTATACATGTTGCGCTAACGACTAGCGGACTAGCCCATTAGAGCTTCGAGCGCAAATAGGTTTGTCTTTTTTAAAAAGTTGCTTGTCATTCTTCCCTTTAATAGGTATAGGTTGATTAATGAATCAATCCCATTTAATTACCGGCGTGCGTATCACCCCTCCAATTCTTCATCGCCTGCAATATCGGCGGCCATTTTCGTTATCGCCGCTTAATCAATCACCGCTTAATCAATCACCGCTCGTATAATTCCCCAATATCCTGCGGTCCCACTAACAATTACACATGAGGGTCCCGTATCGGCTGTGTCCAGTCCTGGTATGGGGCAATGACATAAATTGTCACGAAGGGACGCTCGCTCATTTATGCTCCCTTGGTCGGTTACCTTTGGTGTTTTTAGATGATATTCCTTTCTACTGAGCCAATTTTATGATTATAGCCCCAACTTTTATTTTTAATTTATTTATTATTTTTAATTATTTTATACAACTAGCCAATAGGTTTAACATAATAAGTTAAAACGAAATTAATTCAAAATAATCATTATCAAACGTGCGCAGGTCGTGTAGTGTACCTAGCTATAAGTAGTTATTAAAAAAATCGAACTTATCAATTAAGTTTAAATTTAAATTTTATAATATCAACGCTTTATTTGAAATGCATCTACTTATCTACAAAGAAAAAATAACAGAGATTCATGAAAAATCGGTCTTTTAAAGTTTTCTAAATATGTACTTAAAATCATACAAGAGAAATCTAACGAAAAAGGAACGCGTTATCAAACCCGCAGTCAGTTAAAGTAGGATTTTGCTCGTTTATAATAGCGGTGAGAAAACTCTCATATTGCTGTCGACTCGACAATCGATATTCAATCTCTTTTGACGTTATGCTCTCCGCCTCACCCCAGTTTTCTTACTCTGTGTCGACATTTAGCGCAACAGGAACGTCGTTCGCTTGATCGATTACGCTTTTTTGGCAATATAAAATGCCAAATGGTTGTCTCAAAGACAGTTTGAGACGACCGAAATTATAATTAATAATCAATCTATGTGTCGATATGATATGTTACAACAACGTTATTTGTCCAAAGTTGTATTGACCTTTTTGTCAAATAACAACGTTGCTAAGCAACTTATCGACAGATTAATAGATTGAATCAATTTTATTATTAAGCTGTCCCGCGGTCGAAATTAGATAATTATTAATTAATAATATAATAAGACACATTAATAAGCAGATTCCTAGTTCCATGGTAAGACAACATGGTTAAGTCACATTCAGCCCCAAGGATACGTCCTTTTCGTCCTTTTATTTCCTCTGTATTTGTATTTTGTATAGTCGAGGCTGGGATATATTATTATTTATTATAATAATATTAAAATACCTATCATGATAGATATCATGTAGGTATAAATTGTAACCTTCCTAAAAGGGGTAACTTTATTTAAAAAATTACAAGAATATATTAAAGTCCCACCGAAACATTTTTGGATTTTAATTAAGGATTGAAGACGAGGATTGATAGTGTACGACTCTACGTTATCTTTATTCATATTAATGCATTATATAAAATAACACAGAACTATTTCTTTTAATTAATTAAAAGTTTATATCGGTATAAATTAACATAAAGTTGCCGCAGTGCCTTCTTTGTGAGCCTATAACGGACATTTAAGCTCTTTATCTTTCACAAACGTGTATATTTAAAATATTTGAATAGCAATGAATGTCTCATTTAATTACCATACGTTATAATATTAGTACGCAGAATGTAAGTATAAAATGACAGATGATCAAAACGCGGTCTTTTTAATTATTAATTATTATAATTACTCTGAGTTGATCGAAACTATTTTAAAAATTTAAGTGTTGATTAAACTAATTTAATCACAAGACTCCATACGATTCTTGCGATTAAATTAGTCTAAGTAGGTACCACTTAAATTTTTGTATTTGTTTCGTGCAACTCAGCGTTAGTAATTTAATTTTAATTAGTAAGTAATCTATACTACCTATACTAGAATATTATAATGCGAAAGTTTGGATGAATGGATGGAGTTATGGATGGATGTTTGTTACTCAATCACGCCCCAACGGCTGAACGGATCTGGATGAAATTTGGCACAAAGATAGATTATAGTCTGAAATAACACATAGGCTAAAATAAAAAAAATCCCGGAAAATTAAAGAGTTCCCGCGGGAACCAAAAACCATCAATTCACGCGGACGAAGTCGCGGGCATCATCTCGTTTTTTTTTATGCACCGTATCAAAGTAAATCAAGTTGACCCCTGATCGATCGAAAATGAATGCCGATGACAATCACATAATATTCCGGTTTAATACAATTTCATGCCAACAACCAGCTAGATTATAAAAATTAGGTAGTATTATAAACTAATGTTAAAGCAATCACGTTGCAATTAATGAAACTAGGACACTGTGCGCAGATATCAGTATTCAGTAGCATGTATAACGACAGACCCACGTCATTTATCCCAAGTTATAATTGAAAGCTTGGCATCTCGGCTCTAGGAGCTGGGTTGTATCGCGTTATTAGGCGCGCATACGTAATTTGTTTGTTAAAGACGGCGTTACGCAGTTATACCCGCTGTGAATAATTTAAATTCATCCCCACATTGTAGGGTGGCGGCCCCCCGTATCGATTCAGAGTAAGCGTCTGTATGCCGCAGCGAATGTATGCTCATATTACAGCCACTTTCAGTAGCGCTCTGTTATCCTGGTACCAGTCAGCACTCAGCAGTCAGCATAGATTCGATCCGTTGAAGGTCCTGTTCCAAAACCATCCCATTCCTAACCAAAAACAATAGATACCCACACGGCACACCCTAAACTAAATGAAATCATCTGTCGATAAACATTTTGTTAATTGTAAATGTAATGAATTGTATTAAACCTAACGAGAGATTGATTTCAGCTGTCAGACTTATTTTGAACTAGCTGATGCCCGCGACTTCGTCCGCGTGTATCGAGGTTTTTCGGTTCCCGCGGGAACTCCTTAATTTTCCGGGATAAAAAGTACCCTATTATTTAATCCGGACTTCTAACTTTACGTCTGCAAAATTTCAAAGCAATCGGTTCAGTAGTTACGGTGTGAAAGCGGAACAAACATACAAACAAACTCACTTTCCCATTTATAATATTAGTAAGGATTACCCTTAGAATAACATTACCTTTGTCATGAGGCTTAATATTAATTAATATACCTAATATTATATGTACCCAGGTTTTTTAAAATCAAAAATGCTACAAAATATCCGCTGCATGTCAAACAGTGCGTATGAAAAAAACATCACCCTCCATTTGGTGCAGTTGGTGAAATAATATGGTAATTTGATGCACTTTTTTTGTAATTCGTCACAATAAATATTTAAATATAACCATGAATGTACCTGCTATGAATATAAGCAAAACTGACAATCTACCTAGATGTTGCAATTAATTCGCGGCAAACATAAATGAGAAAAATCCTCGAATAATAAATAATTCATGATTTCGCTAGTATGGGTGCTTACTTGCTTTTGTAATGCAAATTTCATTTTGATTTCAATAATTATTGCATTCCAAACACGTATTTATATCGTTATTAAACTTTTATGAGGTCTTTTATCTGTGCGAGATGGAAAATATAATTTATATTATCAACCCTAGCAGCGTTGCGGGAATGCGTTGGATTTAGTAGGTATTTTATTGTGTGCACGAGCGTGTGTAAATGTTTGAGAGCCGACGTGTTTCAAAATACATGACAACGGATTTAAAGTCCGGCCTTCTATATTTATCTTCCAAAGTGATTTCGTTTCGATTAATATTTGTACTAACTCAACATGTAGGTATTTTAAAATGTCCCTATTTTAAGCAAATAATCAAAATGATTCATTTCGTATTTTTTTAAAGCGTTCTTCTACTTAATTACTAGTACAAATGGATTTGTGGTGTTTCGTTATGCAGTCCTTACTAAAGATTTTCTAATTAACATAATTAGGTTTGTTCAGATACAATCCTAGTTCTCTGGCCTCTGCTTAGTTAATTAGAATGGTATGGACGTTGTTCCAATTAAAGAAGACAGTTATACCCACCATACTACTTCAAATTTAACTAGAGTCCATCGGATTACTCATAGAAGGAAACCGGATACCAAACTTCGAATCGATCAGACCTGTGAAAGTCACATCCCTTCATCAGCTAGAAAAGACCTGTCGATATTCAAACGGCTAAATTGATTTTCTTGAATCATGTAGCTTAGAAAACTCTCCATCAAGTCACCTTTGAAACAACAAAAAAAAACATCAAAATCGGTTCGCTATTTGGGAACTACGATGGCACAGATAGATCGCACGTTAAACTTACAACACCCCTCGTTTTGTATCGGGGGTTAATATAATAGAGAAGTAATAGTAGAGTCATACATAACATGATACACAGTAAAAGATAAATCAAATCAATCCTAATCTCAAACGGGATTCTATTGTTGGAATTTGTTACAAAATATTCATTATTCCGCTCCACCAATAAAATAATGTCCGTAATAAACTAAGCGAGGCGAACATTTATCAGCGCTATTCCACTGAAAAGCCCGTTAATCTGCCGCTAATTCGGAATGTTTACCGTAATATTTTGATGCTTCGCCTACGCAATGCCGCCGTCTATTTCAGAAGCGTTAGTTATTACGGCCGAACCTCGGGGACCGCTTTATTTTTATCTATATCCATACTTTTAACATAAATGCTAAATTGTGTCTGTCTTTGCACGGTGCATTCGCTTATGTTGACTTAATTGGTACAGAGATAGAGATAGCTTATATTCTTATCTGACACAAAATGTCAGTTGCCTGAATATAAGGATTTATATATGATAATATTATTATCCTACTTTTTATACAGGAAATAAATGGGTGTACTCATTTGTATAGGTTAACTTTATAACCCCAACCCCACTGAGAGCCGGTTAGGTATATCGTAACTTACGTTCGTTAAAATAGCACACGTAAGAACTTTAACGTCAGTTAATTTACTAGTATTGCTTTATGGTAAATATGGTGAATCAACGCCTTCTTTGTTTGACTAACGTTCGGTAACGCTATATTTAAAGATTACGTGTCCCCCAAAATGTGTTGATGCAACCCAGTCAGAGTAGGAACATTCTACGCCATGAAAGCTGGGATGACAGACAACATTTTATTCAACGTACCTACAGCTCAAACCGCTGAGTCCAGGTTTCTAGAAAACCTTTCTTCTTCTTCTTCTTCTTCTTCTTTCTAGGTTTCTAGGATTCAGGTTCTTTAAAGATTTCAAAGAAATCTTTAAAGAACCTGAATCCACACTGACAAAGTCACCGGGAAATGCTTGTAATTTTATTATGATCGTAGCCCCGAGACCACTTTATGTGAAACTAAAATAATACCAAGAGAGAAGGCCGTCCAAAACATACAGAGAAGGTATTTTGTTGACACGCTCACTCGGTCTTTGTGTGTAAAAATAAATCGAGATATTTTGAAAAGTAATTGAAATAGATTGCCTGTTGTTTTTCACTGCTGTTATTTTTTTAAATACGAGTAGCTATCAATAGCGACTGCCCGCGTTTTTATAAGATCTTGTCGTTGGAAGTGCTCATAATCAAAGTTCAGAGTTAGAGCCTGGCGTAGGTATACTGTACTGACTACTGAGTAATCCCCCTTTGCTAAAAAATCTCATTAACTAACTCAGGGACTTAACGGTAATTCGTTGTCATAAATGTATATGATTTCGTAGTTTATCAGAGTGTAGTAGGTTTTTTTGCCTGAATCTTGGTAGATACCTAAGTCAAAGTAAATTGCCATTTATTCAAAGTTGGTAGCAAATTTGTCGACGCTACACGTGACCAGAGGGCTGGCCTATTCCTTGGCCAGAGGTTAAGCATTGCCATCCAGCGTGGCATATAATAATAATATTATATTCTGTACTAGTATGATATAATAAAAATTACGTTAATAATAGACTTAGATAATTTTTTTGGAACCTCAATAAAAACAACTATATAGCTTGCATTAGGTACTATGAAAGGAATATCATAATCAGTCTCAATAATTCGAGACAATATGACGGTAACCATTAATATTAATTAATCAGTCTATCTGTAATCTAACTGAGTATCAATGATATGTCGCTCAATAATTTATTGAAATTACATCCAGAAAGATTTATAATTTTGGCTTCTAATGCTAATGAATACGTATATACAGATCACATCATCACAAGTCACAACTACAAAGCGATTTGCTCTATTTCACAATAGAAAAGAAAATTTATTGTTTTTTACTATCTTCAAACATTTCTAACTCTAACGTGCGTAGTCTATATCTAATAGTGTATATCGTCTATATGTAATACTATTTCTAATAGTGTTTATTACGTAACGGCTCTTATTTCTTTCGCATTAGGTATATGAATAGAAATCTTTTGGCAACTTTGATTCAAATGTCACATACTTTAATAAATCGTTTGTGGCATCGTGTACCCACTGCCAACGCCTGTCATATACAATGCTTGATGGCATTTTAGGCTTTCACAAATAGTAACCTTTATAAACCATTGTATTTCATTACTTTAAGCAGGTATTGACAAAAATATTAGTATTGAGTAAGTATTTAAGATATTAAGTTGGGTAAAGTTCAGAAGTCACTCTAGTAGTATAGTAAAATCTTTTTCATCCCACCATCTCGGAAAGAGTATTTTTATTCTTCGATATCTGATGTTAAAAGCCGTTATTATCCTCTAGAGGATAAAGTAAATTGAATTTAGAACATCGTGTGCACGTTAGTAAATATCACTCGTCTATGAAGTTTGTGAATTCAAAACATCATTAAAACCTATTTACTTGTACCTCTATGGTGCCGAATTTCCATACAATCGTTTTTAATTTGTTAAAAACTCACACTCGTAACCTTCTTGGTGTACTTTTTTAATTTGCTTTGCGCGCACCACAGTATGTCTGTGGCGCGCACCATTTTCTTTCACGTCATATTGTTTAAAATTAAAACCGATTAAAAACAAGAAAATTGAAAATAAGTGAAAAACCTAAAATGAGTGATTCTAGTGACGAAGAAATTAACAGAATTGAATTTAATCTTGTGATTTTTTTTGGATTTAGTCATTTCCTCGCTGAGGTGGGATGAAAAGTTACCTTGTGATTATTACATTTAGTCATTTCCTGGCTGAGGTGGGATGAAAAGTTACGTGTTGCACTCGAGTGAAAAGATTTTTCACCTCGTGCTCTTTTGATTCCCTCGCTGACGCTCAGGATTCTAATTTTTGAATCACTCGCTCCGCTCGTGATTCAATTTTAGAATCCTTCGCTTGCTCGGTCATCAAAATTGAGCACGCGGTTAAAAAACAACTTTTCACTCTTGTATAACAAATAACTATTATCTACTACTAAAGTTTCCTTTTCATTTTGAAACTATGTACCCACCTATGTAACTATGTACCTATATACAAAAACTTTGTCGCCATAACGTAGCGTTTTTTTAAAATTAGGGTGAGGAAATGTAATAAGTAATATGGTTTGATGAAACCCTAGCGGTTAAATTAAGAGACCAGGATTTGGAATAGTTTACAGTAGTTAGTATACCTAGTATACCTAGGTAATATAGTTCTCGCAATGCAAATCGTTTTAATTAACCGAGTGCAATTTTGTTGGACTTGATTATTAATTTTAATCGTCTCGTACAAAGTGCAACGATATTACAAACACTGCGAAAACAAAGTAATAAAAGTCTAAATAAATATAACCTTACAATGACTCCATTAAATATTTAACGCCGCTACGTCAAAGGCGCGGGATTTATGAGCGGAGCAAGCCTCGAAACCAATTCGAGTTCTCGTGATGAATTGCGTAGTTTAATCTGTGGCTAAATCCAAACAGTCATTCACTCATCTCACACGTTGCCAACGATCGTAAGCACCTACTAATTATTGTTTAATCTGTATCACAACCCGGGGCGGAACGATCTGACTCATTTCTATTTTTCTTTGAAATAAAGATCAAAAATTACTACCGTGCCTAATTTATTGCTGTTTGGAAGACGTTTATATTTTCTTCTTGTTATGTTTATTGCTATTGGGTCTTTTTCTTTATATCTGTAACACAGTATAATAATACATGTTTGGAATATAAACAAACGGTGTTACAAATGTACAAAAATGTACCTATTGGCGAAATCAGTCCAAAGCAACATCGTTTTATAGCTGTTAATCTGAATGGCTTCGCGGACTTCATATGCATCTGCATAATATCGTGTAGAAATACACTCTCATTTATTTTTATCTGAGCCAGTGCGAAATGTGACGGGTTATCTGATAAATGTTCGAAATAAAACCACTGCTTGCGTATGCATGTCTGAGCAAATCGACTTAATTGCTTATTTATGTAGTGGCTCAATGCAAGGTGTAATTAAAAACATGGATGTTTAATATCAACGATGCCATGTAAGTAACCGTGTTTTTAATGTATTCGCTTTTTGTTTCATACGAAATTATTATCCTTAACTGCTATGATGCTGCCATATTTGTATTATTATGGACTTGTTTAATCGACGTTTTAACAATCGAAACATTCCCATTCATTTGTTTGAATGCAGAGTAGATTTATAAAAATAACAAGTAAAGCTGAAACAAAGAAAGCAGAATAAAGAGTGTTGATTTTAAAGAATGAAACAGATGAATCCAAGCATATACGCAGTTAAAATATAAAATAACAAAGAGAGGCGTAGAGCGTTGAGTAACAAAAGAACACTGCTCGTTGCATTTTCCAACGTAAAATGCGAGTTTATTTTCCCTCAAACTCTTTCATTTTGTATGACTCGTGTCGGAATGCAACATATTATTTCAAATTCTTCTCTGTGTCCCATTTTACTTTGTAGTTTCCATGTGGTTTAACACTCAGACTGCTAGTGATATTTTATTACAAAATTTAATTTGTATACAAGAATAAAACTTAGTTACTGATAGTTTTAATGCAGACAATTTAATCAAGGTATATTCTTAAATGAGAATGCATAATAATATGCATTATTTAAAATGAAATAATATAGAAGAGATGCAGTGTAAGCTGGTAAGTATAAAAAAATGTAGAGTTGAAATTCTACATTTCCTTTTGAGTTTAACTTTACGTGTGGAAGGGATAAGAAACAGTAGAAACTATTGTCGAAATAGGTACTAGGAAAGCAAGAAAACGGAGAGTTGCAAATGAAGCGGAATTCGCGGCGGGAATAATTTCCTCGGGCGCAGCCAACGGGCGACAACGAATTGAATAAAGTTTCGTACCGCGATAATTGCCACCAGGACTCCACGAACTCGAAGCACGTCTATAATGAGACGGCTTCTTTAATGAAAATACCGAGTGCATGCTTCACAACTCGTTCAGTACAAGTTGGCATTGGAGCGAGATCTCGGTCTCGAACGCTTTTGTATTTTTTATTGGCAGAACGGAACAAGATTGATAAATTACTCGAACGCTCGCAGCTACTATGACAAAATAAAACAATACAGTATAAATCCTTGTAATGGGAAATAAAGAATTGTGTTCTGCTGGTACGTTTCAGCAGTAATTTTAAATTGTTATCGCATATTATGCGATGGCTTTTACGCCTTCGTCTGGACTTTATATTGTTGTTTTGCTTCGTATTTTAACGGGATCTGGATTTAAGATCGTTGCGTGTTTTAAGAATTCAGAACACAAGTAATTTAGAAACTACATTACCACCTAGGCTATTAATTAGGGAAGAACAGGGTTGCAGCTTTTAAATAAATTTAGTAATTGTTGAAAAGATAACTGTACGCAGTACGACATTTCGCAGCTTATTTAAGTTATTTTCAAATCTATTGTATTATTTATATTTAGCGCTTCTTATTAGATTCCTGTACTTAATACGTAGTCTAGCGCATCGGGATATGTTTTGCAAGAGTTAGGATTAGTTAGGATATAAATCTCTTTATGGTTGTTGCTCCTCCAACTTTATAGTTAGATTTTTAACGATTTCGTTCTCATTTAAGAAAACCGGCCATGTGCGAGTCGGACTCGCGCACCGAGGGTTCCGTACAAACTAGTAAGCTTTACGATTAATGAATTTAATGAACCGCAAAACTAACTTTGTTTGTAGAGGTTTATTGTTAATATAAAAAAAACTATGCTAGTTAGAGCGTTGGTTTTATTTTTCCTGTAAAATATACATAAGCTTCTATTGACCATAATTATTTCAGATTTTTCAATTGGTAAACTTCGGAGATAAGGGGGGGGGGGGGGGGGGGGACGGTATTTTTTTCTACATTTTGCCCGATAAATCAAAAACTATTATGCATAAAAATAAATAAAAATCTGTTTTAGAATGTAGAAGTATAGCCCTTTCATATGATATCCCACTCAGTATAGTTATCATACTTTGAAATTTCAAACCCCCGATTTTCCCCCTTTTTTAATTAAACTAAAAATAATTTCCGATTTCTTTTTATTTTAATGATGTTAGGCCACTATTATACACAACTATTCCAAATTTTATGTCGATAGCTTTAATAGTTACTGAAATAATCGACTGTGACGGACGGACGGACGGACGGAGAAAGTCCCACCATAAGGGTTCCATTTTTACCATTTTGGTACGGAACCCTAAAAATTGTCTCTATCCAGTGTTTTTTTGCTACTAGCAGTTGGCAGCACTGCTTTAGTGTTTATTTTCTATAAAGTAAGTATAGGTACATGACGTGAGTAATAAACAGATTGGCATACACATAATAAGCTTTGCTATTAAATGAGCTACAAGATGACTGCGGTCGGTCACGGCACATCGCGTGAGACGGTTATGGTACTGCCTATAAAAGAGACACGTTTTTTTAAATTCTAGTAAAACAAGGTGTCGACTTAATTTTTTTTTTTTAAGTTGTTTCATCATGAAATAATAATAAGTTAATATGTAGGGTTTATTTTTATCACGATGAAAAGGAATCTGTTATCTGTATCTTCGACCTTCGTATACAAAAGAACAATGTTGTATCTAAGGGCGCCTTCAAATTTGCCGCAAAGTGCCGCGCGGAAGCAGCGCGGCTGCAGCGCTGCGGTCGCGCTCCTGTCGCGAGGTTCAAACATCATAGGGTTGTTGTTTAAATTGATTAGCGGAAATATATTTTTTCTGAAATCTGTCGATAAGTCACTATACCCACAATTATAATTATGTCAAATATTGTAAGGGTCTTTCTGACAAACACCAATGTTGTTAAATGATTAACTGTCAGATAATAGAAAGATATACATACCTTATGATTAAACTAATTATAGGTCTACCAGAATCTGATGGCAAAAAATACACCTAAAAGTACCAGTATACGGTGTATACTTTTTGCCATCAGATTCTGGTAGACCTATACATATGTAATTATAACAAACATCTGGAATCTTTGCTATAATAATAATTTAAATACAGTAAAACAATTCGTAAAAAGAGTTTCATGCTCGCGTGGTAAGATACACATTACACATAAACATTGTAAAACCGTTACTAAATAAAATACTAGATACATACATAGTACTATAATATATAATAATATGAATTGTGAAAGCAAACTAGCCATAACGAATAAACTACCCGTATCCAATCTTAGCGTAACATCCAAAGATTTAAGTCTAAGAAACCAAATATATGAGTTCTTACTCTGATAAAACTTGGATAAAACCGACTAATAAAAGAGAAATGTTCATAGCAATTTATTCTTTACTACAGTTATTATAAAGGCTTCTTTGTACTGTGTGCACATATAAGACCGAGTGCTGTGAATCGCGGTCAAGTGAGTTGATCTTGTTTGTCTTGTTAACATGACTATACCCAAGTTCTTATTATTATAATGGCTTACTTAGGGTTTCACTCAGCCTTTGTTAACATATTATAACGTTTCCTCGGAATAACTTCCACAGTGTGGCTAGCATGCGCACTACGAGTAAAATTATATCTACCCGTTATCTCTATCTATCTACCGAAGCTAACATGGTTACTTGTCTCTTTACGTCAAAAGTAGAGATAAAAGTAATATTTCTTATCTGTGGTATTTTTCTCTACGAACCTTTATATGTCGACTATTTTTTTCTTGTAATATACCGCATTTTGTGCATGTAAGGGTAAATGAAAAATTAGCCGGCAACGACAACATCTCTCTCTCTCGTCGCCAGATAATCTCGTTGTGCGCATGCTAAGCACACTGGTTTATGTAAGAGTTAAGACAGTTCATCCATAGAGATTGTGAATCATTGTTAGTGAATGTATGAATCTGTCTTACTTTTAGATGCATCATCGATGCAGTAATAATCAAATGAAAACTGTATTAGACTCAATTTCTCGTAAATCTAAACCTTTAAATCAAATTATACTTACCAACTCATAACATCATCATTTTTTGGTCTCGAATTCTGTTATTATGGGATATTCAACATCATGAGAAAAGGAAACAAAAAATAAAATATGCTAAACAGTTGTTACATTTACATAATGTTATGGTTTTATTGAAAGGAATACTAATTAATTTAAAACAAGTACCTACTTTATTTATTAACGTTATCGTCTTTATGTAGAATGTTATAATTATTATTAAATGAAAAAAAAAACGCAACGGCCTGCTCAATTAAAACGCGTATTGTGTAAAGTCTGTGAAGCAAAAACAGAATTCTTTAACTCAATAAAGGAGGCGTAAGCCTGTTAAGGTGTAAAAAATGTGTTCTGACTCGACACCTGGTATAACCAGAATCGTTTGTTTATCGTTGAAAAATGTTCAGTCTATTGCAATATTATGTCGATAATAATTAAGTACTCTTAAAGCATCCCATGACTCATCTAATATGTTTATAAAGTTTCTTTTTTTCGTAATATTCATATGTCAAAGATCGAAAAGCATAAATTATTATACTTATATGAAGTTTACAATGTGCCTTTGAATCCTGAAGGAAATCTATCTGAACTGGATCGGAGTACCCCTCCTACCGAGAAGAATCAGCAGTTGAAACCCGGCAGTTGCTCAAATTCAAACTCATATTTTTTATTCAAATAAACTTATTAAAAGTGCTTTTGAATCGTCGAGTGAATCTACCACTGGTTCGGAATGTTTCCTACCGAGAAGAACCAGCAAGAAACTCGGTGGTTGCTCTTTTTAAAAAATTCATTTACAATTACATCAATGCTCTTTGCAGACATACATATTCGGCAATATCAAAACATGTAAAGGTAGAGGTCGTCTAGTTAAAAATTAGAGATGGGCCGAGTAACACTTTTGCCGAGTAACGAGTACCGAGTTTTACTCGGTCCAATTTTTCCCAACCAAGTACTCGGCCGAGTAACTCGGTTCAATCAAACTTCCATTTCGAGCGCATAAATATTTTTTGATTAACACTGTTGTTTTTTATTATATCTACCTAAGGCCTAATATCACCATAGTCTGTTAGATCATTGACTTCCCTGTTACATTGTAAGTGTCATCAAAAATAAAATTTAAATTTCCATATTGAATTCTTGAGAGATATGTCAAAACTCAAAAGTTAACTACTAATCTATATATATATAAATCTCGTGTCACAATGTTTGTCCTCAATGGACTTCTAAACCACTTAACCGATTATAATAAAATTCACACACCATGTGCAGTTCGATCTAACTTGAGAGATAGGATAGTTTATATTATATAGATTAGGATTATTAGTGCTACCCGTGCGAAGCCGGGGCGGATCGCTAGTCCCTTATTATAATGTAATAGAGGTGTTAATGATCTAACAGAGATGGTGAAAGTAGGCCTAAATATATTAATTTTCATAAAGTATCTAAAAAGACTGAATAAAAACATAAACAGTATACTCGGGATTTAAACCGAGTTATTCGGCCTAGACACCGAGTTATTCGGCCGAGTACGAGTATCAAAAAACCCGCCGAGTACGCCGAGTACCGAGTATAAACCGAGTACTCGGCCCATCTCTATTAAAAATTAACGCGCGTTCATTTTTAGATTATAGAACCCCTATACAATATTAAATTATAGGTAACCATAGGAAGGTGCCAATAATGACAAAAAAATTGACGGAGCAATTTTATTGTACTAGGAGTTCATATCAATAAGTTACAAAAGCTTGCAATATATTTTAGAGTTTAGACTAAAATCCCGCCAACATGATTTGCTATTTTAGGAACAGTGATAAATGTTATTCTAATGCCTAAAAATACGTAATCTTTTAATCCTATTACCTAGGAACTAAACATGGTTCAAGTGTGCCCTAAATACATAGATTACATATTCTGATAAATAATAATATGCCTACACTATTCAAATGTCTTTGTTAAAGCTAACGATACCTTTTAAATCGCAGTGGACACTGTGGTAGTGTTGTTATTTCTCAGACAAATATATTAAATTTTCCACAAGTAACAACGTTGTGAATCAAATATCAAATAAATATTATAAATGCGAAAGTTTGGATGGATGTCTGGATGTATGGATGTATGGATGTTCGTTACTCAATCACGCCCGAACGGCTGAACGGATCTGGATGGAATTTAGCACAGAGATAGATTATGGTCTGGAATAACACATAGGCTACTTTTTATCCCGGAAAATTAAAGAGTTCCCGCGGGTACCGAAAAACCTCAATCCACGCGGACGAAGTCGCGGGCATCAGCTAGTATTATCATAATATGTATATCTTTTACAGGGCTTTAACATTAAAATTAATTGGACGTGATAAATTATGATATAGCTTTCGAGCTATTATTTTATCCTTATTAGCCGTACCTATATCAAAGTGTATATTAACATTATTTCTTTATAGTATAAACTACTGACTATAGGACATACTTATCGTATTTCACAATTAACTATCAATTGTAAAAATGCGGGAAGGCATACTTTTTTTTTATAAATCCGTCCCATTAATTATTTATAGGCTACGTGACAAATGACAATTATTTTACTAAACTCAAACGCCATTGAAAAATGGCGGTTAATTATTTTTCCTTGTCACGAATCACGATAAATAAATGTAAATTGGCGACAAGCAGACAACTGTTCTTAATATTAACAATGTTAATACAGACTTGAATTGAAACATTATTATTTGCTGAAGGATTTATATATCTTGTTCGAAAATTGTATAACATATAACGAAAGCGCAGTTAAACAAAACATAAATCAACGCTTAACTTTTATTTATTTACTGTTTTAATGAATGTACGATCATCGTGGCGTGATAATTATCTGATAAAATAACTAAGTAAGAATTTCGTTATTTCTTCTGAATGAAGGTATTTCGTTGGGTTCAATTGTTTATTGTAAATTAAAATAAGAATAATATATTGGAAAATAGCATAATATGAGGATTAGAACAACGTTGCATTAGTTACCCTAATTAAAAACAAAACGTCAACGTAACAAGATCACAATGAAATATGTAGGTAGGTACCAAGGATTTAGCATTCCAATGGCAGAGTTCTAAGTCAATACGAAACAGAATATAGTTTATATATTATGTAGTTAGGGGATGAAATGACTTCCGCGATATTTGTAAAAATTTTCTTTACGCATTAAATTGAATTGATTTCATCCGTCGCGTCGCGAAGCATTTGAACAATGTAGGCGATGGCCATTATATTATCGTAAATCATTGTTGACGCGCCGAAGTAATTGCCTTGCCGTTGCCCGACCGCCGCCCGACTGCCCGTCTCACTCGATTGCCTCTCCATTGATGCTACTAGCCTGGTAGTGAACCGCAATTTCGACTCAGACGAAGCACGGTAACTTTGCCCATTTCTATTTTAGTTAAATGCTTTTTATTGATGTGCCGATCAACAAAGAGCTCAATTTGAACTTGTAATGTAAAATTTACTACTTACTGCAGTGCAGAAACACAGTTTTGACACAGATTTTGATAAGGAAGGATATTATAGATTTCTAGAATAGTTTTACACTATACTAGATGAAATATCCAAAAAGATTTGGTTATACTTGTAAGTACTTAAATAAAAATAAAAAACGGTATAATATTATTATAGTGTGTACTGAGCAATGTGCATGTTTTAGGGCTTGCTAGTTGCTACAGACAAAGATCTTTACAATATTATTAAGAAGTCTATTTTCTATTCAAATAAACTTCTTATTTAAACAAAGACGTAATAATTAAGAAGTCTATAATTTTCTATTCAATTAAACTTCTTATTTAAACAAAGACGTACCTAGTACCTACCTACGCGTCAGCATGTTCGGAAAAACAACCTGTCATTGGGATGTTTGAAAAAGTTGAGCGGTCTCAAAAACACATAAAATAAAACAGTAAAATCAATCGGCGCTTTCGTTGCTCGCCAGTAATAGTTTCGAAACTAGTGTTCCGGGAAATAAATCTAAATCCCTCTTTGTTCCAGAAAAGTTTTGTTTTTATATGCTGCACTCTCCGTACATGCTACTATGCAATAACAATACAGTGTGTAGGTGTATTTGTAATTTAAATAAACTATGCGTGCTCCTAGTTTATGAACTAAAAATAAGAACCGATTTTAACAATATGTTAAGTATTTCTTGTTTCGGATTTGTTTAATTAAAGTCTAACTATTACAACTAAACAAGAAATTATTTTGGAAGAAAAGGCTTTAAAAAATTACCAATGTAAATTATCAACGGACAAAATTAATACTTATATAGTCAATTTTAAATGTCGATGTTACCTAATTTGTCGATGTTACATGAAATTCGACGTAATTTGTCAAAAATTTAACTGTATTTTTTGTCAAATAACAATGTCGATACTTATCGACAGATTATTATAAAGATTGATAAAAATTGATTAATAAAGGACATGTCCCAGTTCAGTATGGAGGGTGGTTTTTTATTCTGAGTGTCAATGAACCAGAACCAAACTGCCATCACGTGAAAGAGAAAAAAAAATAACATGAAACGCCATTTATATAATAATTTTAGAAAACCCCGTTTTTTTTAAAATTAATTATGAAAAATATCGTTTGTAGAAAATATTTTTCGATGGATGGTAACACTAAAACTTGGGTAATGCGCATTAATTGTGATTAATAACATTCCATTTCGATAAACTACCCATTTTCCACTACATAAGTAGTACATACAACATTATAAGATTATTAAATAATAATTGAGTATTTGAGACATTCGTAAAATAATTATTAAACAACAATAAATCACCAATAAATTAGGATAAACAAAACTGACAGTGACATTTGACAATCACCCAATGACATACGTGACAAAAAAAATCAAGTTTTTTTTTTACTGTTGATAAAATTCAGACAAAGATCTAAAACAGCCACAAAATAAAAATATATTTTTCTCCAAATTGGGGTCCTTTAAAAATGTGTAAATAATTCTAAAAGCCATATTTTAGGATCTCTATTCACGTGTATTAAAATCATCTTGGTTCATGTTCAAGGCCCAATTTTGGACAAGTCCTTTATTTAAATTTATAATTTTTTTTTTCTTTATTCAAAACTAGCTGATGCCCGCGACTTCGTCCGCGTGGATTGAGGTTTTTCGGTTCCTGCGGGAACTCTTTAATTTTCCGGGATAAAAAGTAGCCTATGTGCTATTCCAGACTATAATCTATCTCTGTGCCAAATTCCATCCAGATCCGTTCATCCGTTGGAGCGTGATTGAGTAACAAACATACATCCATACCTACATCCATCCATCCAAACTTTCGCATTTATAATATTTACTAGCTGATGCCCGCGACTTCGTCCGCGTGGATTGAGGTTTTTCGGTTCCCGCGGGAACTCTTTAATTTTCCGGGATAAAAAGTAGCCTATGTGCTATTCCAGACTATAATCTATCTCTGTGCCAAATTTCATCCAGATCCGTTCATCCGTTGGAGCGTGATTGAGTAACAAACATACATCCATACATACATACATCCATCCATCCAAACTTTCGCATTTATAATATTTATATGGATTATATGGATTTGATAAAAGTGGAATTGTTACAATTTTAAACATGTACTTGTAAAACCTCCACATAAACCGCGCAGGGTTTTTGCGCAGAGACTAATTTGACATTTTGTATATTATTTAACTAGGTATTAGTAAATAATATTAGTTTAAATGTATATTTGTTTTTGTTTTTTTGCATGAATCAACCAGTGTAAGCATGAAGTTTGTAAGGGTTCTTTTAACATATTTTTTATTACTACTATTTTGTATCTTATTATATATGTCAGCTGGCAGGTCATTGAGCAGTAATGGAAGCATGTATTCCCAAGTCCGCTTCCCATAGGTATTAATGTAGCAAGGTAATTTTAATCTTGGTAAGTAATTAAGTTGGTGTAGGTTTTGAGATCTACTATATTTTTTAAGTGAGCTTACATGCTGCCACTCCTCACAGATGACTGCCAGTTTTATTTTATCATCTACACTTAAGGTTTTACAATATTTGAATAATTTTTCCTCATCATCTTTGCATAGTAGCATAATATGGCTGGGAATTATGGTCTTTAATATTCTGATTTGTATTTTATAAAAATGTATATATACTCGTAAGTTTTAAAGGTCCTGCCATAGCTATTAGCTACTAAGTCCATAATCAATTACTGAATCAGTTAGTGCCATATATAACATTCTCAGGGTTTTAAAAGTGATTTTATGTTTAAGTATTACTAGGTTGCTAAGTATTTATTGCGCTAAGTTTTATTACAAATTAATGTGGTTAATATGTGTGTCGTTAAAACAGATTATGAAACACAACACCTCACTCGTAATAGGAGTACAGAACCAGCGCGGAGATTGAACAATCAGTCTCGTTTGGCTTCCATTATTACAATGGTCCTCGAGATGAAAATATAATCAGGTGCGACGTTTTATGAATATTATTTTGGTGGATTTTTCGCGTGAATTATTGGCACTCGTAAAGACATTTCCTGGCGGTTGGGGGATCGGGTGACAAAAGGAGTGTATGAACGAGACGCTCCATTTTAGCGAATTCTTTTTATCTCCAAGCCCTCCTCAGTACCTACTACCTACAGTGGGCTTATATGACAGGTTTTCATATTATTTTTTTGGCTTCCATTCGTAAAATAAGCCCGCTGTGAATAGGTTAATTATGCCAAAGCGGATTTAACAGCTGGGAATGTTTCTCTTTATAAGGCACTTATTTGTATTCTTGATTATAAGATATTAATCAATTCGCTTTAATTTCCTTTCGCAATACATACCTATAGCAAAAAACAGCTTGTAGGTATCTACGTAATTTTCAACGGCCGACGCCGAACAAACTGCGATAAAATCTTTCGGATAACTTTATCCGACAGATTTTTTGTAATTAAAATCGTTGAAACTTAACTAATAATAAAAATGCAATAATCCATACTGAATACTGATATTATATTATGTAAATGCGAAAGTGTGATTGTCTGTCAGCTACGCTTTCCCGGCCCAACTTTTCAACAGATTTTAATGAATTTGGTATAGAGGTAGTTTGCTTAACGGGACATTACACACACCTAACTATGTTGAGTGGAAAACATAGGTATTAAGTACATCCTATCCATAGATCGGAAATGCCGCATTTTTTTTCAAAATACATTCTCATTGCATTGGTTTTGAATCCTTCCATTAATCATATAATGGTGTGAGGTTTCCATGGGCTCAGATCATGCCGCATTGTTTTATCATGTTACTAAATTATGTACACATAGTATAAAGTATACACCAACTATCATTATTTGCACAACATGGCTGATAGTCTATCAAAAGTCAGCTCACGAAAGTTTCGTATATACCAACCGCGCTCGCAATACAAATGCCCTCATATCTATATTGCACTTCGTTTTGGATCGTTCACACTAGGATGGTCGGATACAGAGGCAGGTTCACTCCAAATGCGACCATCGCTTTTATCCGCGTCAGCTTTTCATGTGGATTTTATAATCTTTTACATAGAAATTCATAACATTTTTCTGCAATACTTAATCGCGGTTGAATATTATATTTTAGAAGCTTAAGAGGATATGGGATGAACAGGAAACTTTGAGAATAGGTATTGAACATTTATATTGCCGTCGCGCTGCTCCTCGAATAGAATTCCATAACACCCGATAGGGACAACTGCAACTTGGACCGATAATACCTATGAAAAACAGTCGAATTCTTACTCTCGTATTTTTCTGTTTCCTCCTCCAAAACAGAACCGATTTTAATTTTTTTTTCAAGAACAATTTAAGAAGGACTCAGGCTATGTCGGTATGTTTTTCTTTTTTTGATTATATTCGTCAAATTTATATGCGGGATATCTGATGATGACGCGAAAACTGGGCCATTTTTTGCAATTTTTGAAGGTTCCAAATTCTTAAAATTATTAATTTATTGAAAAAAGCAAAACATAGGGACATGGCACGGACTCGTATAAATTTTATGGTGCAAAAATATTTTCTCTATTGTAATTATTCACGGAGAAAACAGACTAATACGATTGTATGGGGGAAACCGCCCTCCCGTATCGTCTTAAATAGCTCAAGGACGAATAGAAAAGGAATGCTATGTAATGTTTTATTTCATATAGGACATCTTGTGTCTCTAATGCTAAGACGACTGTACCAACACGCAGTTCGGAAAGAAATACTACTGAGAAGGGCCGGCAAAAATCTCAGTAAAAGAAAAATTCGAAATGTCGATCCATACCACGCCCTTTGCATCATTAAAAATGTCTTGTATATTCTCCTAACTCAAGCTTCGCTTACTTTTGGAGGGACATGTGGAATATTAATCATTAGGTAACTCTATAGCTCTATGCTAAATATTTGATGCTTTTGTTTAGAGAAGACTGAATTTTAATTTTTCTTTTAAGTATTATTTAACAATGAATATTCTTCCCGATTCATTTTCTCGTTGAGCTTGTAATGTACTGTTATTAGTTTTGGTACGCTTGGAGTCGGCACTATTTCCAAATCCAACCGACATACCTTCGCTAATCAGTTGGCATTTGTACAGCACTACAGGAGGGTTACTACTTACTACTTTTGTCAACAAATAAATAAATAAATTACAATTTTATGTCACGTACATCTGCTGAGCGATCGCGTAACTTCTGCATCAATCATTGATACATCGCAATCACCTCTGATTGGTTAACACTCTTCCACTATTGGACATAATCCATTGACGCAGCTAGAATGCCATAAATTCAGCCAATTACAACAATTGATACTGTAACAATGATTGATGCAGAAGTTACGCGATCGCTCGGCTGATGTCTTTAAAATTCTTGCACACTGACACACGTCAACAATATTGAAACAATACCGCTTTAAACGATGGTAGTATGGCCCTAGTTTAGATTGTTCATGGTCGAGTTCACACACAGGAGGAATACCGGGGCTCACTTCAAATACAGCGAAATCGATTTCAGCGTCAGTTTTCAGTCGAATACACTATGTTCAAATAAATCGAGCTGAATCGCGTTCGTGTAAGCGCCCGGTTATTTGATTTCACGTCTAACCTGGCTTGTAAAGTCTGATGTTAAAGTACGTTTAATATATTTTGACGTGTTTATTGGGTGCGGCGCCTACTTTTATAGTGGATTTAGTTTGGTAGAGTTTTTAGCTTTCTATTTGTTGACTATTTTTGCAATTCTCAATCAAAATTCTACGTTTAGCATTTATGGCAAAGTACCTAAGTATATAATAGTTTGTAAATTCAAAACGTAGAGTGATTTATTCTATTTAGGTATATAAATGCAGTACGTATTAGTTAATTACAATATTACTCGAAATTATAATTTTAAAGCTTTTAGGTTAAAGAATTTTATATGTAACTTACTAGATGATGCTCGCGACTTCGTCCGCGTGGAGAAGGGTGTTTTGATTCCCGCGGGAAATTTTCCGGGATAAAAAGTAGTAGGTTATGTCGCTCTCCAGGTCCTCAACTATACCCACGCAATCCCTTTTCCGGGATCTAAACTATCTCTAAGTATACCAAATTTCATCAAAATTCATCAAGCAGACAGCCAGACACACTTTCGCATTTATACTTATTAGTATGGATATCTCATGAAAATCTTCGTCACCTATTACATAATTATAATATAAAATTTGTGCGATTAGCTAAATTACGAGAGATCGATTTTCTATTATTAATATGACCCCAAGTTCAAAATTCAAAAAATTCAACAGTTTTTATTCAAATAGACTTTTTACAAGTGCATATGAATAGTCGAATGAATCTACCACTTTCGTGGTCTCACTACCGCGTTCATAACAAATATGTATGATAATTTATTATAATGGAGGTGAAAAATTATGTATATCGATATTTATGGACTATAAGTAGTGGTTTCTTATTACCTATACTATACCTAACAGTCACATTGTATTTATTGATTAGTAATTTGATAATAATAGTTTATTTTTATTTTCAGGTAAGAACGGACCAGCTGAGAGGGTGAGAGCATTTTCCGGCTACCTTAAAACTTCCTAGCATATGGTAGATATACAGTGTACTTAAAACGTATCCTATACTCTATCGTTACGGTTAAACTCTGAAAAAAAAAATCTGATTAAAAAGTTACCTCAAGGGCTTCTCAAAAGCTAACTAACGCAATCGTTTAAAATGTTGCGTCAGTTTTATCATTAACTTTATCAATTATATTGGTACAGACATTGGACGTATAATGTTTCAAGCCTCAATTATATTTTACACATTTAAGAGATGTTCTAAAATGCGGTAATTTGCGGAAGGTTGGCAACCCTAATGCGAGTTGACATGTGTGGATTTTATGGCGGTCTTTATTGTCGCCAGCGCTCTTCGCTTCTACTAATGACCGCTATTTCAGTGTTGCGGCTAACCGTTATTTTGCTAGTCACTAACATGAAGCAAAGCCAGCAAATCACCTTTCAGCTAATCGCTTTCTACGGCGTGTTGGCTGTGTAAGATAAGGTTTCATGACGTATTTAGAATTTCTAGTAGGTATATATAAGTACATAGGTGGAAAATTAAATGCGTTACTTTTGGTGATTGCGACACTTTCGGTCCTTGAATGGAAATTGCGAAAAACCAACACTGTAGAAAACAAAAAAATTGTACTATTTTTTTGACCCATTAACTAGGATTATTAGATTTAATTACTTTGTTGACATAATTAAATTATCAGATGAATGAATTTGATTTTTATATTAATTTTATTTAATTACTGGATAAATTTTGCACCCATTTTATGTTTATTAATATGTTCTTTGTAATAACAGGTATTAAGTAAGTGTTATTCGTTTAAGATTTGCAATGCCCTGATAGTGCCTCAAGCCAATGTAGGAACGCAAATATAAAAATAAAACAAAAAGGGTTCTGTACATTATTTAGTGCTAAAAGGAAATCAGGTTATTGACACGTGTTTTGTTATAAAATGAGGTGATTTGCGGAAGGTTGGCAACCCTAATGCGAGTTGACATGACGTGTGGTCTTTATTGGCCATAGCGCTCTTCGCTTCTGCTAATGGCCGCCATTTCAGCGTGGCGGCTAACCGTTATTTTGCTATTATTGTCACTAGCATAATAGCATTTGCTATCATAAACCAAATATCCTGTACAATAGAGAAAAAATAGAGTTTTTTTGTAAAGCTCTGTACATCCATAATGAGGTCCGCGACTTCAAAAAGAATCGATATCTTCGCTATAACGAAAACGCGGGCAACTCCTAATTATGTACTAGCGGATCTATAAAAAAAATCCTAAAACATCTAAGTACGTCGTACTTAAAATAAAAAGTCTTAATAAATACGGACGAAGTCGCGGCTCGAGTCGCGAGGATCGTCTAGTATTTTAGGTAGGTAAGTATAATATTTCTTATCGTTTTGTTGAATTTTCTTTGTATTTAATGGCTATAGAGAATTTATCTACATAATATCTATTCTATTTCGTAACGATCGATCGTTATGTCGTGAACAACACTTTGTTACGGAGTAAACCATGCGTGAGAGACACGGGCTTTGTTGAAGTTACGAACGAGGCCTGGAGATTATGGGACGCATTAAGGTTATCTTCCGGGGCTATTGCGATTGGATTTGTTAACCGGGATCGAATACCGGCCTTATTCCAAACTTTGGCAACAGCTGTGAATAAAAGAGTAATGTTTTTATTATTTTATATAGGTATATATGTAATACAATCTATATAAATAGTTAATAATGTCCATGTTCCGATTTTGCCCATGGCGGCCAATCTTCAAGGATACCTACTAGCCATTTTAGCGAAAAAACGTTCCTAGTTCCAAATGTTGAGTCCTTTGTAAGTAGTCTAAAATCAGACATGTAAAACTAGACACGTTCTCGACGTTCTTGATCATAATATCGTTCCTGTAATAAGAAATTACTTTAATTAGTACGTATACACTTTGAACAAAAATATAATCATCAATTAGGTACCTGCAAGTGCAAGCGCCACTGCTTACAATTAAACTCTTATCACCGCAGATCAGAGTTCGACATAAACATAATATGGATATGCCTAGCAGATAGCTACAGCTGCTATTTTTATACCTACTGACTTAAGGCACAATTAAGTCTAAATAGCAGTGACTCCTCTTATCTTGGTATTGACTATTGACCTTATCAACGCGCTGTCACCTCCAATAGGTTGCCCTGTCGTATATCATACGAACCGTGACATTCTGATAATAATTTTATTGATAGAAATATGAAATTATGGATTTAAAAATATATTTTGCCTTCAACTTAGTGACTGACCTTTAATGCCAAATCTGCTTAGTTCATATCCATACTACTATCATAAATGCGATAGCGTTTTTGGTAGTTAGTTTATCCTTCAATCAAATATGTAAAAATGAAATAAAATTACATTTTAAAAATACGGTCGCAAATATTGATTGAAACATTCCCGAGGATTACAGTGAGCATTTTAAAAATGCAGTCGTATAATTAAAGCAAACAGACCCGATCGCAATTTGTTTGTAGAGTAGGTATTCGTCATCTGACAATTCAAACATGTCCGAATAAATTCAACAGAACAGAGATAATTATTTTACGTCGAATTTTATGTTTTTTGTTGAGTCAATTGCAATCATCGCGAATCGCGATGGATTGAGTCATGGACCATGGTGTCAAAATAACCTAATAAGTACCTAATTAAAATAAATATTTGGACAAGACAAAGTCTGACGTAAAGGTTTTGAAATAATTTGATAGGTTGTAGGTACTTAACTACTTATTCTTTAAATATGTAATGAAGAATTGTATAATTTTAATTATATTTGTTTTTAAAGATATCCTAAAAACTTACTGCCAGTTTTTAAATTTTGATATAGACCTACTCGTACTTTGATTTTAAAACATTATCGGAAAAATGATTCAATAGAGGAAAATATTGAATCGAATGGAAAAATAACCGTGCGGAATTTCCCGTTGGTGATGAATGACTGTTTATTCACTCTACTTTATGTATGTATGGTAGAGCCGTCGTCAAATGAAAATAAATAAATAAGGAACAAAATCTAAGGAACTAACTAATTCCATTGCTACGTGAGACCATAAAACTGAAAGCAGCCGTTGATGGGCGATTGATTCATTCCAGTGTAGATAAAGTCACGTTTACAGAGGACATTTTATTGTTTCTACGACATTAAAGAGCTGGAAATAGACGCAGGGCTGCCTATTGTTTGAGTAAATCATAATTCATACTATATATACTATATAATATTATAAATGCAAAAATGAGTCTGTCTGTCTGTCTGCTACGCTTTCGACCTGTTCTCTGGCTCACCTGTTCTACTGATTTTGATGAAATTTGGTACAGGGATAGTTTGTATCCCGGGGAAGGACATAGGCTACTTTTTATGCCTAAAAATTCTAGAGTTCCCGCGGGAATCAAAAAAATTATATCTTCAACCTTTTTGATGAAATTTGGTATAGGGATAGTATGTATCCAGGGGAAGGTCATATGCTACTCTTTATCCCGAAAAATTAAAGAGTTCCCTCGGGAATCAAAAAACCTCAATCCACGCGGACGAAGTCGCATCAGCTAGTGAATAGTGATGAATAATAATTGTTTTAAACTTCGGTCTACTGATATTATATGGGAAATGCGACTGTTGCGTTTTGCGCAACACCGACCGTTGTCTTTTGCGTTTTCAAGCCCATCCGCTCAACCGATTTTGACGAAATTTGGTACAGAGATAGCTTGCATCCCGAAGACAGATTTTTTTAAAAAAACTTTAATTATACAGGTACAGAGTCCCGGCATCATCTAGTAATTAATAATAGTCAAGTTAACGTAGGTAATAATTGCCAGCAACACCATCAGCAACGGCAGGTCTGAGATAATAGACGTGCATAATTGAGTTTCCCTTTCCCGTTAGCATAATAGGCTATAATGGATTCACGATAAGGGCTGTATTTAGGTTAGGATACGATGGAACATTGATAAAATTACGTCTACGGATTTTAAAACATACCTAGTTTTATACTTATCTTATAGAAACAAAATATGTACCATAATTTCAGCCAAATACAAATTTGATAAAATGTACTTCTATTATAAATGCGAAAGTGTGTCTGTCTGCTACGCTTTCACGGCCCATCTTTTTAACCGATTTTGATGAAATTTGGTAAAGTGATAGTTTGTATCCCGGGGAAGGACATAGGCTAGTTTTAGCTAGGCTAGGATACTTTTTATCCCGGAAAATTAAAACTTAATCCACGCGTACGAAGTCACAGGCATCATCTAGTTTTCCATAAATAGATAATAATATAAAGCTCTTATGTTATATGAAACCCTTACCTTTATATTTAACTTGCTGAATGCTAACCATCCCCGAATTCGCTCCAGTGGATTTATTAAAAATCATTGAGAGTGGAATTTGCACAAGTATCCTATTAATACATATTTTTGCTTGAGGCATCTAATGTCATAATTTCAAGTTTCTTACATAAGTACCTACTCTAGAGTCTAGTGGTAGGTAGTTAGTCGATAGAGCGGTCAGTCAGTCTTATTTTATTTGTATAGATTTGCCACAACTTGTTGAAGTTGATTAAGTGCTTTTAAGTTCTAAAATTACATGTTTTAAGCGTACCTATAAGATAATTAATTGGCAACCCTAACCGTTTATAGGCACCTTCCTAATGACGCCGTATTTATGGTCTAGTTTTAAATAACGTCGGCGAATGAATAATCTCCCTCTCTCGGCGATAAATCTCCTCGTATTATTCTAATATCTTAAGCTTCATTCATAAAATTAATATTAATACGGTGAAACATGATTTATCGTGCGCTTGTATTTGATCAAATTATATTGCTAGACGCTACAGTATTATACGTAAAGGTGATCGCATAAGATGATACGAACTTCAACGCCGCAAGAACCTCAGGAGCCGCATTTAACGGCTCTTCTGTTTCCGTAGCGTGGAGTTCTTAGAGAATTCGAAGTTGGAGTTCGTGAAGAACATTCGTGTTTGAATTGTGACGTGCTTACGGTGAAACAAGATTATGCTTATGTACATCGTATGCTTATGGATGTATTTGGTCAAGTTATTTGAAAAAGTAGCGTCTGTTTCATTTTTCGATGAATATCTTAATAGAATTTAGAAGAAAAGTCGCATGAATTCATATTCAAGTACAAAATGTCGTACGCACATTTTTAAAAATACGAAACTTAGCGGTTTCGGTGATCCGGTGCTGTAACTGCCATTAGAAAAACGCCCATTTACATTATCAGTAATCAGTATACTGAAAAATTTGTTGCACCTATTACGGCCTTAGAGTTATTTTCGAAGCAGGTATGCGATCAGGTTTATCGTGAGCTTTTATTTGATCGAATTATATTCTAGACGCTATTTTTCTCGATATAAAAGAGAAATTTATCAGAACATAATAATATTAATTCAATAACGATATACTTCATGAAATTATATTATGTTGGAAGTCTTTTGATGTTAGATATTATCTTATTTTGCCGAGCCCGTGTCATATTTTTTTATATCTTATGTGGTTATTTATGTAGGTACGTATCGTACATCTGATGTATGTACGTGTATACTGTATATATGTACTTAGATGCGTAGTGCTTACGTTACATAGTTATATTGTTTGTCCTAGTAACTAGACGATGACGATGATATGAGTTGTGAGTGACTTCATCCGCGTGGATTTAGGTTTTTATGAAATCCTGTGAGAAATCTTTGATTTTCCGGGATAAATGTCCTTTCCCGCAATGCAAACTATCACTGTAGGTATCATACACTTATTATGCTCTGTACTTACCAAATTTCGTCCAAATCGGTTAAACAGATAAGCCGTGAAAAGTGAAAACGTAGACAGACAGACACAATTTCGCATTTATAATAATAATAAAGATAAATGAATGAATACAATTTTACTTGTAGGTACACGTAACACGACACAACATGAATAAGTACACACTGTACACTTTTGTTTTATCGCAAAACAAAAGACAGAAAACCTTTATCTGTCTGTTCTTTATTAAAGTTTTTCTGTCTTTGCAAATTAGGCAGACGGTTCAGAACAATTTGTTATTCTTATCACTGCATAGCTATCTCTTCCAGGGCAGCCAAAAGTCCATAAAATAAAACAAATATGTACATACCTACACTGCTATGTCTTTGAGATTCTCAAGTTCTAGTATTATGTCAGGAGCAACGCTTCAGAAATGTTATCAGTTCACCAATCGGCTATCACGATCGGAACAGTTGGAACAGTTGGAACAGTTTTTTACCAATTCGGTACGTGCAACGAAGCGATGCGAATCTATAGTAATTGATAATGTTATCTCTCTGATTATTTTTCGACATGATTAGGCAAGTCATCCTTTGTATATTACCTACTCGTTGTTATCAGGAAGCATTTATTTTTATATCAAACTAGATGATGCCCGCGACTTCGTTTGCGTAGATGAAGGTTTTTCGCATTGAATTATGTTTTTCGATTCTCGGGGAACTCCTTAATTTTCCGTGATAAAAAGTAGCCTAATTCACTCTCCGTTAGCTAATTTGTAATAAGAGTATGGATATGGATATTTATATACCTAATAATTTATGACTTTCATAGCGAATAGCGATTGTGTGATCTGCGAGGTTTGAAATTCGTATCTCGACTGTGCCAATATTATGGATTTTGGACAGTGATATTCTCCTCATTAGCTTTCTGGCATGATCCATGCACCTAAGAGGTAAATCCGCTACCATCTTAGATGCATCATGACTTACCGCCAGGTGGTAGTGGATGATGATGAATGATTTAGCGGCCCGTTCACACCCTTCCTGCAAAGTCGCCAAGCGATACGTTCCTACATAATATTTGATGCCAAAAATGGATTTGAATTTTGGCATCGAATAGGAAGAAGAAGCCCATCAGACTGCATCGTCTTATCGAATGAGATCACATTAAAGCGCCAAGTTGTAATCGAAAAAAAAAGTTATATCATCACAAAGGAAAACAAAAAGCAATCTGAAAAGGCTAGTCAAATAACAATAGAACAGGATGTGTGCAAGCGTTTAAGTACACGTAAAAAGCGGAGGCGAACCCGCCGGGAAGGCCATTTGCCCAGTCGACCTTACAAACACACTTTATATACTCTATAACGAACAGAATAGAGTTGGAATTACAATGGTAATGTGCAATTCAGGGGATGGAATGGCCGGCTGCACTAAGAGCGTCTGTGTCCACAGTTCCAGCATTCAATGGATTCAAGTCTATATTACTAAGGTGATAAGGGTTATTGATGTTTGCATGTTCGGATTGTAGTAGGAAATTGGTAGGAGATCGCGGGACGCTCACCGCGCTTTGATTACACGTTCTAGACTTTAACTGCCGTCTTCGGGATGTAGGAATGTTTAGCGTCGCAGTCATTTTAGTGATTTAAGCTTTGGATTTTAAACATTGGATTTTTTCAAGGAAATAATTCTTTTTATCCTTGTAAGGTGTAAGGACTTTTCTGGAACTACAAAAACTGTTTTTATTCAGGTACATCAAAGATAATTTACATCTAGTTAATTATCACACAGAATATGAATATCACTGATCAGTTTTTTATTCTATGTCATCTGATCTGGTGCAGAAAAAGATCATGGGGAATCTGCATGGCTGAGACGTCTGCTAATCTGCGAAAGCGTGGTGGACTATGGCCTGAACCCTTATAATCTATCAGAGGAGACCAGAGCTTAGTGGTGGGCTGGCGATGGATTGTGGAACTTGTGCTTTTGATGATGCCTCCGATTGACGAGAATTCACATTATAAATGTTTTCCTAAATTTTAGTGACTAGACTCGAGACTAGAAAGACATCTGCACTCCCAAAAGTTGGTCTATTAAATAAGAGAGAGACGACTTTAACAAAAGTTGGCTTGGTCTTTTCAAAAATTGATATTTCTTAGGCCTACCTAGCCTACTGCATTCGCATTTTGCTGAAGAAGTAACAGGTATATCAAAACTATGCAATTCAATATGAAATACCTTATTTCTTTGGTCTTATTTTTTTTTTTCCCTTTGACGGCAAATAGGTAATATCAAACAATCCGTCTTTACTTATGTTACACAGAGCGATGTATAGACACATTAACATAGAAAATAGCTTCTAAAGAAGGGAAACTCGTTGATGTTGAATAAATAGTAAATTCCACGAGAGCTATTTACAGAGCTGGCTATTCGTTAAACAATATTATTACCACGCATTTACTCTCTGATTCTTAGCGATTTGTTGTCGAACCAATAGACTATAAATTATTGTTGAAGCAGTAATGAGAGAGGCCGATCCATTCGAGCTTTACAGATTATATCTACACTGCATATAGACAAGATTTTATCTCAGGTATTAAATTAATTGTCGCTGCTAATGTTTTCATTGGATATTTATTGTGAATTTGTTATCGCTTTTGTAAATAGTTAAATACCGAGTTCGTTTTATCATCTATTCTAAGTACAATCTAGTCTTTATGTTCGAGATCGTTAATTCGAATTGGAAATAGATTGAGTTTTAATATCATTTCAGCAAATATTGAGCCAATAAGCTAGTTTGCTGGTTCCTCGGTGAACATTTTTTCTTCACTAACAGAAATTTCTTCTGATTTTCTTCTTTTAAAACCAATTTTTTTCAAAAGGATAACTTTTGAAACGAAATATAATTTACTTTGTGAGAGCTATTACTTTTCCCTTATCCCGATTTTGGTAATAATTTAGTAGATTTCCGATCAGTATGTAATCGTTAATAAAAAGTTTTCTGTTTTAATAGGAAATACTTTTGGAAGGAGAAAAATCAGAAGAAACATCGGCAATATCCTCTGAACTCTTGGTAGAGACAGAGAGGGTTCTTTATTGGTAAAATACTTATTCAGTTATCCCATAGCGAACCATCCATATTCCATACTAAGCAAAATTAATGCAAACGCGTCTGTTAACTTGGTTGGTGTCTGAAGGCGGACATAAAAAATGTTATCTCGTAAAATTCGTGATTCGTGAATTCGCATAGGGATTTTAAAAACCTCAATTAACGCAGCCAAAGGCTGATGTAGCTAGAGTGAGTATCATAATTGACACATAACAGGCAACAGCAGCTATGTGCTTCAAAATATATTTTAAACAAGAGAGGGTCGTATTTTATAAATTTTATGAAACTCCGTAAAATAACAATGTAGTCGTACAGAAGCATTTGAAATTGAAATTTCAATATACTCGCAACGAATATTTTAACATCAATTTTATCTGCCTCGCGAGTAAAATATACAACGCTTTGCACAAAAATCTATTTTGGGATTTTATTGAAAACGTAATATCCTATTCCTATCCTATCAACCCTAATTCGGTATAATACCTACCTGTACATGAAAATACAGTTTTATTTATGTTGTAAGAGCTAAGACCCTATTCTATATTCTTCCCCCCCATTCTTCTGCCACAGGGGTAATAATACTCTTAAAAGAAGGCTCCAACCTTTTACGTGTTAAAAATAATCTTGTTGGAGAAAAATAAAATATTTTTATTTTATTTTATTATTAGCCCAGCCAAATTTATACTTAGGAAAATATGATTTTCTTATTAAACTAAAGGATGTATCGCATAGAAAAATTTTATTTAAACATTTTTAGTGTTCAGTAAAATCACGAAGTACCTACCAACAAAGAGAAGCGTACTATAATATAATTCCTTTTTCAAATTATCGTCGTCGTCGTCGTCCTCAACCGATGGACGTCCACTGCTGGACATAGGTCTCCTGTAGGGTCCTCCACAAGCCACGGTCGTGCGCCGCCTGGATCCAGCGACTCCCTGCGACTCTCTTGATGTCGTCCGTCCACCGTGTGGGGGGTCTGCCGACGCTACGCCTTCCAGTGCGGGGTCGCCATTCCAGCACCTTGGGACCCCAACGTCCATCGGTTCTCCGAACTATGTGCCCCGCCCATTGCCACTTCAGCTTCGCAACTCTTCGGGCTATATCGGTGACTCTGGTTCTCCTACGGATCTCTTCATTTCGGATTTGATCACGTAGGGACACTCCTAGCATAGCCCTCTCCATTGCCCGCTGAGTGACCCTGAGCCTTCTTATCAGGCCCATAGTCAGCGACCATGTCTCGGATCCGTAAGTCATCACTGGCAACACGCACTGTTCGAAGACTTTGGTCTTCAGACACTGAGGGATTTTGGACGAGAAGACATCTCGAAGCTTCCCGAACGCAGCCCAGCCGAGTTGGATTCGGCGGTTTACCTCCTTCTCGAAATTGGACCTACCCAGCTGCACTGTGTGTCCCAGGTAAACGTACTCGTCTACAATCTCGAGTGCAGAGTTCTCAACGATCACTGGGTGGAGCGGAACATGAGCGTTAGACATAACTTTCGTCTTACTCATATTCATTTTTAGGCCCACCTGTCGAGAAAATCTGCTGAGGTCATTGAGCATTGCATTGAGGTCTCCCAGAGTCTCTGCCATGATGACTATGTCATCGGCAAACCGAAGGTGAGTGATGTACTCGCCGTCAAATTATTTATAATTATTTTCAAATTATACGATGTTTTAATTTGACCGTTTCATGTTCTTGATACATTTTGATATTTTCATTTTAATACAAAATGCTTTATATATGCTCATTCTAAAAACGTGCACACGTTTTATTTATAGCTCATGCACATAAAGTAGCTAGTAGGCTATTAAATACCGTAAGATCCTATCGCAACGAACCAACATAACATAAACTCAAGAAAATGTAATATAAACGGCTAAAAGAGGACGTATCGCATAGAAAACTGCGTTTCACACGTTTTATGGTGTTCAGTAAAACAACATTGTATCCACAAAGCGAAGTGTTTATAATGCCGGTTTAAAATTTTAAGACGGCAATTTGCCAGCAGCGGACGCCTGCGAAGTTGCAAGTTGCAACATGCCGTGATGTAATTCACTTTGTAGCTACTAGCTGGCTACTGTTAGTTTTCAATGACTGTTAGATAATGACGATTGCTTTTTATGTTCTTGTGTCGACGAACTGGGAATGGTTAATAACTGGCTTTAATGGTCTTTGCAATTTTGATTGTTGGTTTTCTTATTTCTGATACTTTCTGTACTGTCGGTAGTTAACTTACTACCTAAGTATCTATTTTATCTGCTAGCGTAGCTTTCATTCATTTATTTATTTCATTTACATATTTGTTTGAAAAAAAAAAGTCGCAATACTTTCGGTTAAAACTAGTGGGGCAGTGGTTTCCACACTAGTGGTTTCCTTCAACTTACATACTATGAATTGCTTTTTGTTTTTATTGTGGGTTATGTTTTTTTCGTTTAGTAACCAACTTGCAGTATTAAAAATAATATTATTAATTTGGTCTACATTTGAATTTTTTGTTTTTGGTAATCTCCTGAAAACTACTGTGCTAATCCTCTTACCTTGTTCTTTTCAATTGTTTGTTCAATTATTGTTGTTATTGATAAAAACTAAACTTTCAATTTGTATCTTTTCCATTCCGAGAAAGTAACATAATATTAGCGACTCGTTACAGTTTCGATCTACCAACAAAGGCTCAAAATAAAATGTAGCCCTTTAACAAGAGAAGTAACAATTTATATTGCTAGTGTTACCTACACTTGTGTAGGCAAACACTAAAATAGAATAGAAACTAAATAATATACCATTTTAATCACATAATGAATGTAGGGCGCATGGCTTACGGCTACTCCGTCCAAATGTGCCATTAATTACCTGCCTGCCCTACTTCAGGCTAATCGCCCACTAGCATTAATTAATACTCAACGTTTTTGATTACATGACGTTTTTAGACTGCCAAGTTTAATGAATGGAACTTCAAATACGATGGCTTGGTCGAGTGCCTAAATTATTTGTCTGCGGATCATAAGTTCCTGGGATCGACTTCATAATCAAGCCAAAAAAATTAGGCTTTTCTTTCAAGAAAGCAGTAGCAGGCTAGCAAGCAGCAGCCTACAGTTTTGAAGAAGAAGAGCGCGAATGTGGCATAACACCGCATGTTTCGGAAAGCACGTAAAGTTGTTGGTCCTGCGTCTGATTTCTCTACGCACTACGCAGCATTTTGACGACCTCCCTGGCGCAGTGTTGAGTGCTGTTGCCTTAACGTGGGAGGTTCGTGGTTCGATTCCCGGCAGGGTCAATTTGGGAATTTATAGTTTCTGAATTTTCTCTGGTCTGGTCTGGTGGGAGGCTTCGGCCGTGGCTAGTTACCACCCTACCGGCAAAGACGTACCGCCAAGCGATTTAGCGTTCCGGTACGAACGCCGTGTAGAAACCGAATAGGGTTAAATATAACTGCCATACCCCTAACAGGTTAGCCCGCTACCATCTTAGACTGCATCGTCACTTACCATTAGGTGAGATCGCAGTCAATGGCTAACTTGTAGTGGAATAAAGAATAAAAAATTAAACTACCTACTCAATCCGAGCAAAAAACTGGTTTCTCTCCTCTCTGAAATGAAAAACCTCCTCTGAAAAACTGATTGGTCGTGTCGTATTGCCGTCTTATCGTTAATGTGTTGAGACTGAGAGTTATTGTGTTGAGATTTGTAGGATTGCATTAGGCTTAACTGCATTGACTGTCGATGCATCTTAACTGCAATTTTGCAGTCGACTTGCAATAAATGCCAACTGCCTGTGAATACCCTAAAACTTATACAAGAACTTCGTTAAGTATCAGTCAAAATTGTCACCATATAAAAAGAAAGTCAAATCAAACTCAATATTTTCTATGACCGGAAACACTACATAAATTATATTCACCACTTCGTGGTTTGGCCTTAATTAATATCCCGCTATATTTTTGATTGCACGATGTATACAACTGCCAAGTTTGATACTTTATGTAATGAATAACACTCGTAAAATTAAATTGCTTTTCATCAGCGTGTAATCGCTGTAGGTATATGTTACTGGCAACGTGTAAAGTGTGTAATTATAGAACACCGCGTGGTGCGATGTTAACTTTGTAAGTTGGTATTTTAAGATAATGTGTTAGGTACAAGTTACAACTTACACGTTTTTCTAGCCGTTTTTAGGGTTCCGTAGCCAAATTTGGCAAAAACGGAACCCTTATAGATTCGTCATGTCTGTCTGTCTGTCTGTCTGTCTGTCCGTCCGTATGTCACAGCCACTTTTTTCCGAAACTATAAGAAGTATACTGTTGAAACTTGGTAAGTAGATGTATTCTGTGAACCGCATTAAGATTTTTACACAAAAATAGAAAAATTACAATAAATTTTGGGGGTCCCCATACTTAGAACTGAAACTCAAAAATTTTTTTTTCATCAAACCCATACGTGTGGGGTATCTATGGATAGGTCTTCAAAAATGATATTGAGGTTTCTAATATCATTTTTTTCTAAACTGAATAGTTTGCCCGAGAGACACTTGCAAAGTGGTAAAATGTGTGTCCCCCCCCCCCTGTAACTTCTAAAATAAGAGAATGATAAAACTAAAAAAAATATATGATGTACATTATCATGCAAACTTCCACCGAAAATTGGTTTGAACGATATCTAGTAAGTAGTTTTTTTTTAATAATTTAAAACTTACTACAGGTTTGTACGGAACCCTCGGTGCGCGAGTCCGACTCGCACTTGGCCGGTTTTTAATAGTTGCTTTAGTAGTATTGCGTATGGCAGTTATAAATCAGAGGCATATAACTGGATAAAAAAAACTATACCTAACGCATTTGTAAACATGTATTTATTTGGATCCTCAGCAGCTAACGAATAGCAGCGAAATATGGGTTTAATATAACTGCCATGCCCCTATCAGGTTAGTCCGCTACCATCTTAGACTGCATCGTCACTTACCATCAGGTGAGATAGAAGTCAAGGGCTAACTTGTAGTGGATAAAAAAAAATAACAAATAGGTAGGCTGGTTTCAAGGCAATGTGTGGTGTGTGAACTCAAAATGGACTCTACTCAGCAAATTTTCATGGGATCACAACATTGGCTTAGATCACAAGTACAACGCTGCTTTTGCGTGAAAATTGTTATTAACATGTAACTACTTGTGGCTTTTATCCTTTTATTTTTCTTTTATGGCATGTCAGGATAGAGAGTCAAGTTTCAAAATCAAAAATAAGTTGATGGAGTCCACAAATGTAACAGTAACTGTGCCTATGCGATGCTCTATGGGCCTATGGCAAAATTTTGATAACATTGTTAGGCACTCTAATAAAACTCAAATCGGCTCTAAAAGGAAACCATAGTACACAAAACCGACTTATTTGTACTCAAGTTCCCGCTTTAAAACTATTAAGTGCCATCTACTTCACTGTTTTCGTCAAAGTGGAGATTTTTAATCAGATTGTAGGAATTGGGTACGTAGTTCGTAGATTGTTTCAATGTAAATTCATTATATGAGCGAAATTCTGCTTAAACTCGCAACCGCTTCTAAGCTGAAACTTTGTTCTTCTTTGTCAAATTAATAAAAGTTTTAATTGAATCCTAACGGAAAGCAATTTTCCCCAAGTGTCAAGCTAAAGAATCTGTTGTCTTTGATAACACGACGGAAATTCCTCCAATTTTATTTATACCGGGAAGATATCTTTTCACAACGACTTTGAATGCTTTAACATAAAATACCTACCCCTTTTCACCAACGTATTTCTAAGAATTGATATTTGCAGTAACAGCTGAAGCTCAAACTTGCTCTTGAAACTATCTTGGAGAGCCCTTTTCCTTTAGAACTTGTCTTTTAGAACGCCCATTAATTAATGTAAGAAGTTTTTGTTCGACGAACGAGGTAGTACCAAGTTAAGTACTTCTTTACTGTACTTTAAGTGTACTAGTTTTGTGTATAATTATACAATTATTATTATTCATAGAAGTAAATAAGTATAAGTTAATAAGTAAATAATAAGTAAATAAGTATATATAAGTTTTTATACTCTTACATAATGTCAACATACGAGTACATCGTATTGCATTATTGGAGCCCCGTTGGACATCTAATTTCTGAGGTAGAAGAGAAACTAAACTTTGATATTTCATCTGAATATTATGTAATTAATCTCTGACTCTGACTCGTATGTCTCCACAGGTCAAAGTTGGGTTAACACTGAGCCAAATTTCATCAAGTTTAGTAAACCGACCACGTAACAAAATTAGGGATTTACTTTCGCATTCATATTTTGAAGATACAGCTACTTATATCGCATTTTATTACTCTTCACCCTTCACATTTATTTAATAGAACTAATAAATCGTAACAATAACCGACTCACTTCCGCTTTCCGGTCACGCCTCTACAACCCACTTTTCTATATGTGTAACTTATTTCTAGTTCATTCGGATTTTGCAGCACTCTTTCACTTCTAACAACATTGGAAATGTTAATGTGATGTTGTGCTATACCACTTAAAGTACTACCACTATACTTTTTAGTTTATTAATTGCTGTTTCCTGAATTCATCCTTGTATATAATCATTAAAATTAAATTATCTATCTAGTAATAGTATCGTTTTTAGATTCACGTATATTACTTCGAATGATATAATAATGAATAAACAATTAGATGTTTCTTTACAGCCCCTTTTTCTGCATAATATTTGCAGTTTTATATGAAAGAAACACAGCTAAAAAAGATAAGCCTTTTTTTCATCAATAAAAGATATATAACATTCGATTTCGTGTCACGCAAGCGCAATTCTCTTGCGTTGCTGCTTAAGTTAACTCTGCCGTTATTCCTCTCCTGATATCCTTATTCCTTATACTTTTTCCCGATTGCGTGAAAGTATTGATAAATTGTATCAATTCGAGTGGCTATAGGTTTCGAGTCACGTGCTCGCGATTCCTATTTCCTTTGTTCTTGCATTGTGTCGATTTTTAGAGGAAGCGATACCTCTCGATTTGCTTTTCGTATTTGCAAGGATTTCTCGAAATTTATTTCGGTCTCAGTAACTTCACCATATCCGTGTGCCTTTCTGCTTAATGAACCGTATTTGAAACAACCTTTTTAATCCAATTATTTAAAAAAGCTCTAATAATGCTCTTACACTCGTACCTATTTATAAACATCTAAAGCAAAGGCTAAGTAAGGTATCTATAAAAAACAATATTGTATACAACATAAGGTATTCTGTTAAAAATCCTTGCTGAAGTAAAAAGGAAGTGAAATAAGAAATTACTTAGTACTAATTGTATGAGTACATGATAAGACTTTGAATTACATGAACAGCAGAAAATCCGTTTGAGAATGTCCTAACTCCTTAAGTAGAAAATATAAAAATAAAAGCAATTCCTTCTGTTAAAAACAAGATTTATTATATCAAACGACACCTCCCGGCTCTTTGAAGTCGCTAGAAAGGAAAATAAATTCCCATCAAGCTTTTAATTAAAACGTTGAAACTTTATAATACCGAAATGTCTTTGAACACAAAGAATTTTGTATCAAGCTAACGAACGATGTTTATCTGAAAATTAAATGAGAATTATGTAAATAATAATAACTGGAAACATATTTGGAAATTGTATTTGGCGATAGCAACAAATTTTTGCTAACATCCAAAGTTTTGGTCAAAACTTAAATTATATTGGGTTTCTAAATCCCCCCATATCCATTAATTTTACTTTTATTTCATTCCTAATCCAATACTACTAGGACCCCATAGGTATGATAGAGTCACGAATAGAGTTTCGAAAAATAAAAAACAATGTAACGTAATACTTGGAAGCGCTCAAACGTATATTATATTAACTGATATAGTCGTACAACTATGATATACAATTTCATGTGTTTTTGTATTTGGTTAACTCTACAAAAATGTTTCAACGTATCGTATGATGCTTATGTTCAAACTTCAAAAGCAGTCCGCTGTATTCGTTAATAGGATCAATATTAAATGAAACATGATCAGATATGGTGTAAAAGCTATTAGTGGAAGCCGTAGAGGGCCGTGTGATCTCCTCTTAATCCCGTGGACGCGGATAACAACGCTAACAATGTGATAAAGCCGCTCGGCGCACGTCGCACTCCCTCGCAATAACTATAAACTATCAACCACAAACGTCTGCCATCTTGTACCCGGAGTCGATGAAATATCCACCTCTCACTCACACCCCCTGGGGAGCTGTAACTTGTCTCCCTCCCACCCCCCAACTTGTGCAGACGAGCGTCAAAGACGCGGGTGAACTGTTCATATCCCTGTGCGGCTTGTCCCGTTCCTATCAATTTAACATTCTCGTACAATATAGAAGAAGCGCATCGGTTTCGATATTCGTTGCTCAACTTGTTGGCATACGTTCAAATAGTGCATTATACGTCTTAAATATTTCATATATTTGTATCGTTTATTTAAAGCTATAAATCTTATTTATCCGGGTGTGTAAATAGTTAGTAAATATTTTACCTTTAAGCGTACGAGCTTCTCTACTTAGTATTAGTTTATTATGTCTTGGAACCATTCGTTTTATGACGGTTCTTCTTTTAAACCTAGATTACCTCAAAATGTTATTGAATGTTTATCAATTATCATATCATTTTCGGGATAAAGTTATGTATTCAAATTTAAACGTCATATTCAATGTAAAAGTTGTTGTTTTGCTGAATGTCGAGAAGCCAATATAAACTTAAGTAATTAAAATACGTATAGGGTGTTATCAAATACGAGAGTGGAACTTTAATACTCCGTGCAGCCAACTTCAGATTGTTATGTAAACAATTTTGAAAACAAAGCTTTTAATACGCCGCGCCGCCTGGTTGTGTGGTCGATGACGCCGCCCGTCTGCGTAACTTCGCCGTTTGAATACCTCCTCAGCTTTGTATTCTCCTGGTATTGGACTTTAAATTACAAGAATTAATCCAGGAGGGTACTTTGCGTCCTGAGGGATGAATGAGTACCTACTGAGTTCTATCTGTTTCATTCATTTTAATTTAATGAAAAAGTGTTTTTAAATTTATTTCTTGCATTGAACAAATTATAATTTTATAATAGTACATTGTTCACCGAGGGGAGAAAGTGACCGATTACTAACGAGGGTGTAGTTTGAGGCCCGAGGCGTAGCCGAAGGGCCGCAATACACGCGAGGTAGGAATCGTACTTTCTCCCGAGTGATACATAGTGCTTTATACTACACCTGCGAGGAAAATAAGCGATAATTAGTGATTAAACGAACTTACAAAGGTTTAGTTAATAAAATTTAATAGTCCTTAATTAGGTTAGGCTAGCTAGCTTTAATTTCTATTGTATTGTTTTCAATAAATTTAAAAAAAAAAATAAAAAAAAAAGTGAAGTTCTATCATAACTATATATGAGTCGCTTCATTCGAAGCTTCACTATCACAACTAGACTACATTTTGAGGATTATTTCGATCGACATCGATACCGACAATCGACATCGATATCGACAATCGACATCGATATCGATAATCGACATCGATGTCGACAATCGACATTCACCATATTTGACTTATCTATGTCAAATATGGTGAAGCTGCTTCTAATATTATATTTCCTTAAGGTAAGACATATCCAAATTCTCAACGTCCATACCATATTTACTTAAAATTAAAAAACAACAGCGCGTTAGAAATGGATTTTCATACAGTTTTCTCCCCGCTTAGCACGTTAGAAATGAAATTTCATACATCTTTTCCTCCCGCATATTTGGTTTGTAGCAATGACGTACTTTCTACCTCGTTTTGACACAAGCAAGAGGGTACTTTCCGAGCGGGTGTAGTATAAATACATTTATTATAATTACGAGCTCTTACGCCCATTCTTCCGTCGTAATAAAAAGTGATTTCTCTTTGCGTTGTAACAAAGAATACTTAATTTTTAAAACAAAACACGATAGCTATGATTTATGATGTCAATAAATGACACCTCATTCAAATCATAAATTACCAGTTTGGATATTACAAGGAAACAGTCGTATGAATAAACATAAAAGACTCACACACCAACAAATAAACAACCTGACCCATCCTTCCGTAGTAGTAAAAAGTGATTTCTATTTGCGTTGCTGTAACAGACTCTTTATCTGAAACAACGACATGCTTGATCGACCGAGAACACACAAGCGCTATTACTGAGCACATGTTTACTATTTGAGAGAGTCGTTAACGTTTTTCAACGCATTATTACTTACTTCGTTTTTTTGTGACAACATTTTTGTAACAGTAATTTATTTGAATTTACCAGCCATGCAGGTTCTGAACTTTTGAAAGGTTAACAAAATCAACGGTACAGACAAGTAGTCATAACTCTCTTTGAAGTTGTGATTATGAAATTGTTACTTATTGTTATGGAATTATAACTGCAAAGCAAATCTTCAGAATATTAAAAGCCTTTTAAAAGTATTGATTTTGATACCAAATAGTTTGATAAACTCAAATATTCACATTGATATTCATTTAATTAACCAATCTGTTTCACGAATCCCATCTCTCTTTCTGAAACCCAATTTGGAAATGATTAATGATTTTCGCTAATTTAATCACCGAAAAGCGTCCCAGAATTCGGAGAGTGGGTGATAGATTAGTGATTTTTATTCCGAACTCGTATTTGATACCTTCTTACTTTATACATCGACTTCATTCGTACTTGTAAAATTATCTATTGTCAGTTAAAATAAGCTGTCTTTTTTAATATTTAAACTATCGTGAGTGATATTCATACTACCGGATAAACTCACATGTTATGTCGGAACATGCCCGACATGTTGTGAGTTTATCCGGTAGTATGTTATAGTGATAAGCCGTCATTTGTAAAAATTTGAAAGTTCAATATTATGTATTTGGTTTTGGACAAAAGTTTTTGGATTAAGATTCGTTTGGAAATTCTGAAAAATCTTTCTTAGGGGTTCTACATTACAGGTAGAACCTATAAGCTTTTACTGCAGTGGTTTGAGCTGCACTTTCATAATATATTAGTCAACTAGATTTCCCTTTACTAACTGTTGCCCGCGACTTCGTTGGCTTACATTTAGGTTTTATAAAATCTTAGATTTTCCGGAATGCAACCTGTTACGATCCATGTCTTTAATTATATCATGTTGATCCGTTGCTTTATGATTGAAGAACAAACCAACTAATAAATAATCAAGCACTTAAAACATTGGTACGAAGTGTATGGATAGATACATAAAGTTATGCTAGTATGCTAGCGTTGTATGCCAGTCTAGTCTACTAGCGATTCAACCGCTAAATAATTAGTATGGCGATCACAAAGCACTTTCTCAATGGCGCGATGTAGCATGAATTATTTATTGATGCGAGCGGGTGGGAAGCCAAGGCTCAGTGCCTACCATTTCAATGTAATAAATTATTCTTTTTTTCCTTCTTTAGTCGTTGTCACAACTGATAGATGTCCAAACCTGGACATGAAGCTGGTAAGATTATCACACTAAAGGTCTTTTATCCGTTGTATTCCGCGGCTCCCTGCAACGGTTTTTTTTGTTCGATTACTAGCAAATCCTATACTGCAAACTCACTTGGTGATAAATTGATAATGATGTTGCATGTTATTAAGTTTAATTAAACCAATAGGGGTTCCTACGCGGAATTGTTTGTCGTTGTCTTAGCCGGTTCTTAGTTTCCAACTCCTTTTATGTTTTGTTACCCAACAGTACACTTTTCTATTTATCTGTCCTCCGAGATTTTTGGTTTCTCTAGTTCTACGGATCTTTGCATTTTTCTCATTTTGCTCTCTGCAACAATGGATTATGGCAAATAACGAAAGAGTGTTAGCGAATAAGAGAGGATTGCGATCGTTACACTATAACAATCATTTTTACGTAATAAGGCCGCTGCCGTACAATCGCACAATAACTGACAATATGCTATTGATGCGTTGGAGCGGCGACAGCGGCAGAAAAAACCTGACATGCATTAGCACAAACGTCACGAATATTATGGGATGTAATATGTAGAATGTATTAACGCATTCAATGCAAATTTGTATCGCACAAAAAGCGCAAGGCGATATACGAGTATTATGTGTAATTGAAAACCTCAAAGTTTTTGTCAGTAACGGAATGACATGTATTTATTACATTTATTACGAGTTTAAAGTAGGGAGGGGTGACTTAAAACATAACAGAATCTGGCCAAGCCTTATAAATGGCAGGTTACTGTTTCAGTTCATGGCAGGGTCGATTTCAGAATTTACTTTTTTGCCGGTTTTTTTGCCGGAAAAGCCGTAGGTACTTGATCTCAAGCGATTTCTTCCTATGATAGTGCGTAGAAATCTATGATTGTGGGTTTTTATAAAATTGAGGAGTATGATAAATATTGGTTGCCCGAGAAATGCTACTACACACTTAAGTAGTAAAAAAAAAGCTTCAGATTGTATATCATTCATTACACGTAATACACAGACATACTACGTATTATTCTCTGGCCAATCATTTATTTTACTCTTGGCAGATGGAGACAATGATTGTTCTAACACGTAACTGATTCGATTTTTGATAACAATGAACTTCCTTTATGAAGAAGTTTTAATCGATTTGACACATTGATATAATATCTTTGCTCAACATTTTTTTATTGTTTTATAAACATTACCTAGCGTTTAAATGACTAAGTATAAAGTATGTATTAAAATAAATCATTTATAGGTATACAACAGTACAGTACATGTACAAATGTACATGAATCCGTCAGGTCATAGAAACCATCCATCGCCAAAGATGTATGGTGCCTAAAAGACTATCAATAATGCTAGTGTTGAAGCTCCGTGACTATTTTGAAAAGGAAAGTCGTACTTGATTACTAGATGAGTATACGAGTTACGAAATATCGTATAAAATGTCACGTCGCTTTACTATTGGAAAAAACGATATGCGTCTATGTAGTACCTATTGCATTTTTTTTGGTCGATGGTTGCCTGTCAATAATTATGACACTTCATAGACGTGCATATGTCAAAAGTAAAATAAATCGTTGGACAAACCATAGTTTCATATTTCAGCTACAGAATATTTATTTACTTCAGTGACAGCAGTTAAGCGGTAGTTATGAAAAAGTAATACCCCAGCATTACTGCATGTAACGAAGTGACAAGTACCAATCATGAGCTGGTCTCGGTCGGCGGGTTCTTCGAACTGTTAATCAATTTCACACACCGTTGGTCGGCGCGCTTTTTCCGTCGCGTAATGGATACCGCAGCAGCTGCATTTCACAAGTACACCCGACATAATTATCTGTGCGTGTGGCAGAATTCGGAACTAAAAGATTCCGATTAAAGATTGGCGGATTATAGCGAATTAAGCTTCTGGTTCATTCATTATCATGGACTTCCGCAAAGTAACGCCTGCTTCGATTCAATAAAAGATTCCGCTCTATGTTGATAATGAAATGTGTTTTTTTTAAGTGATACATCTTTAGAATCGTTGTGATTTGAAAAGAGACAAACATATTCTTAGTAAGATTTAGTCTGTGAGAGAATGAGATTCACTTTTATGAAGTTTCACTTCTGCCGCATGTCTGCCGTATTCACACACACTTTTTTTATACTACGAGCCCTTTACTGTACTACTGTCACATATAGGTGGTAAGTGTTGATGCAGTCCAGGGTGATAGCTAACCTGTTAAGGGCATGGCAATAATATTAATACCCGTGATCGGTGTCTGCACGGCACGCTAAACCGCTTTGCCGGGTGGTCACTAGCCACGGCCATTGTTATTTAAATATTATTATTAATAAAAAAATACAATAAATGTGAAGCACAATTTTCATAAAGTACCTAATAGGATACAATTTAACATATACAATCTCACCAGACAGAAAGAAAGAGAGAAAATTTAGAAACTATAAAATCCCAAATCGACCCTGCCGAAATAATAGACAGTGGCGCCTCCGTCATACGCACAGATAAGTTTGCCAAGCTCTACGCAAGTATGGAAATGAGTGCGGTGTGTACATACAAGGCGGTCGGCCTCACGCACGGATGCCTCGCCAAGTGCCGGGCTAAGCTGCGCTGCTCGTGTGCGCTCGGCTGTTATTTTTTATTCGTGCATGTGCGGCTGCCTTTGTGTTCCCCCGGCGCAAACCGCATGGCGTGGAAGTCGCTATTTTTCGAGACGAATACGCTTGCGTAGGGTAACAATAACACGAAGTAAAATTCAAACGCCGTAATCGTTTACTAATGGAAAGTCCTGACAGTTTGCCATATAAAAACCTTAAAAGTTAACAAATATTTCAGATTTTCTTGACTTCAAAAGTGCCGCTTTAATGCAAATAACATAAACATACATAAGTAGGTACTTACATATTGTAACAGTGATGTTTAAATTTTTCATTGACTATTCAATTCAATTCAAGAAAAATCTCAACATTTATATAGTTCAGCCGCAATCATAACCTCTCTTTTTTGCGTCGTATTCCTCATTACTGAGGGTTGTGACGTGACCCCTTTCCATTAATCACATAATGGTAGGAGTTTTCTTGGGATAATAATGCGGTGGGTTGCCACGTCCTTCCGCATAATCCTAACCTAAAAGTTTTAAAAATCCTGACCAATCCTAACGCCTGGTAACATTAGGTTGCTTGCGTGCTCAGAGTCGTTTTTTCGCCCTCTTTCTTTTTTATTGTTTACGTTTGCAAAATAAGCGTTATTATGGTTTACTACACATCTCGTCTATAGTTATCGATATATTTTGCTGGTAAATTCCATTCCTTTTTAGTTTTTTTGATCTTCTATTAAAGCAATTTGTTCGTTAATTAAAGATTCGATCTGCCATCGATTTATATCGCTAAATGTTTATAAATGGAGGGATTCAGCAAACGACGGGTCTCGAATTAGCATAAGGACGCAGAATTTAACTTGTCCGCCCAAATAAAGACGGAAAGTCATTTCCATATGTAAATCTCGTTTCGTTTTCATGTAGGGCTGTCAACGCGCAAAAGCTACTTATGTAGACATATTCCTTTTACTGTATTTTAAGAGGCCTACTTAGAATATGTTTCTACATTAGCCATATGTAAATAATGTAATCGTTTACTTGTAAACGTCTATATAACGTTTTGTAGCACCCGTGGTTGAAAGTAGAACACAATGATAAGACCTTAACATATTCTACAAATTGATTCAACTATTAGATAAAATATAATAAACTCTGCACATGTGAGAGTTTCTGTAAGTTTGTACCATACCTTGACTCAGATGCGTTCTTAATGAAAATGCTATCGATTGCGTTTTCCTTTCAGGTATCAGGTATACTATGATTGTTTTACTTCAATGTTTGCTTTTGAGCTTTTCCGTAACTTGGTATTGAAAGATTCATTTATTCATATGAATAAATTGAAAGATGCTTTGCGACTTGCGTGGTTTCTTGCGGCTCTTGATTCGTATCGCAGCAATAAGTGGCAACCAACCGTTTTGAAATTAATTTTCTGGTATTTATTCCAATCTTAGTATTAAAAAGAAATATAAATCTTTTTAATACTAAGATTGGCAGGGCTTAATACGCTTGACGACAATTATTCTTATTGGAATTTGGAAAGCAAGTCTAGGTTGGTACACGCTTGCCTAGAAGATGCCTTTTCACTCTTGCCTTAAAGGTAAGTACTTAATTATACGAGGCCAGAAATGCCGAAGCCGGCAGAGCATACCACTCTTTAGCTGTTCGAAATAGTCTGTTTTGAGAGCAATAACGTTTGCCAAACGCGTTTGCCAACCCTGTAATGCAAATACTTATTTGCTTTATTACAAAAGGCTTAATGATACTTACAGAGCTTGTAAGTGCCCTCGGGTGTTCTGTGAACTCTATTAGTCATTCAGTTCTAGTATAATAGAGGCTATGTTGAACATCTATAGAATAATATAGACACCATTTACTTTACAAGTACTTTATAGTTAAAACCGATTGTGCCAAGGGTTTATAAATTATGTCCATATTGCATTTTAATTAGGTATGCTTTATATCGAAAACTCTATCAAAGTAGAAATAATAAATACATAGTACCTACGTGTTAGAGTTATCAGTAAGATCAATTAATATTATAGATAGCATGTTTAAAATGATGTTTCTGAAAGTTATCTAAAAGGTAATTATTATAATCATATTCATGGTAAACGAAGAAATTCTATATCCAAAAGTACCTAATTGATGTTGTCATAATAACCGTAATCCGCATATTAATACGTAGTAAAAGGGTTAAATATATTCAAAATTGCGGTCCGTGATCGCAATATTAACTTAAATGAGCGTGCATTTGCCCACTTCCTAGACTGACAGTCGCAACCGTTCTGCAGGACGGGGATCAGCCTCTTCTACATTCTGCTGAGCAAAAGATCATGTGATCAACTAAAATGCGTAAGTGTAACAATGTATATGCATTACGTATATGTGATTTGTAGAAGATTCTTTATATTCTCTATGTATTGCGCGGTAGTGACTCATTTGTTAAGGACATGGTGACTTGTAGCTAATTCAGTTGTTCAGAAGTTCTTACCAAAATGACAAGTATTATGTATTGATATCCCTCCAAGATGATGACACTAGATTTATAACTATCAATTTTGTTTTAGTTTAGAGATTGAGTCACACATCGGAATAGAATTAACCACAGTGTCAGCCCTATTGCTTTATGTCTGTGGGGCTTGGGGATACCTCAAATTTTGACACATTTTGACTATCCCTAGCACTATTAAGTACAGATCGCGCGTGAGTTGAATGCAGAGTAAATGTATGTGTCACCATACATTTGCTCTGCATTCAACTCGTGCGCGAGCTATAGGTAAGTTGATGAGTTATGACGGCTTGACTCTCTAGGCAGGTTAATCCACCATTATTGAATGTAAAAGGCCCACTCAAATGCGAAATAATTGATACTTATCATTGCTTTTTATTAGTAACGCTCGGAACAGGTTTAATTAATTTTGCAAATAATTACGCTTTGCACGCGAGACTTCGTGATTATATTTTGAACCTCAATATATTTTAAAATGATACAATAATTTAAACAATATTATGATAATAAGCGGCGAGCGAATGCGTTACATATTAAATTTATTTTAATTTATTACACATGGACGCACTTCAAATGATTCATTCACGGTTTCGTCCAATTTGTTTATGATACAAATTCCTGTGATTATTAGATCCGATGATTATATCGTATAGAGTTACTGCTAAAATAATATTGTAAATTTGCAACCACTCGCTAGAAATATTGAGTCATATTTTCAGTTTAACTCACTGAGCGAATTAATGTTTATACAAGTTAGTTTTACTTACATAAATTTTGTGATGCCAAATCTTTCTTGTTTGATAAAAGTGTGATAAAAACCCCCTAGTCATAGTGCATATTCGTGGAATTTGTTTCTTACTAATTTACTAGTGAAAGTTTAGATTACATTACCAACCTATATTGAAAAGGTACAAACTTATTTCATGCGGCATAAATACCCTTTTTCCGTCTTTCGAGAGGCTTTGAGAAATAATAATTAATTATTTATTTGACACACCTTCGTTGTCTTATGCATTTCTAGTACTAGCTTAGATTGCACAGACAATCTAAATCCATTTAAAAGTCTTGCACAGGTACCTATTTTAGATGAAAAACTATAAAGAGAAGTTTGTTAGTAATTGATAATTAATTATATTAAAAAAATTAAACAACATTTATTTAACAAAATTAATTTGTAACATCAAACGTTGAATAGCAAGCACATATAACTGGATAGATGTAAACCGAGTAGTAAACCTATGGTATGTGATGTAAAACTACTACATATATACATATGTAGGTTACTTCACGCTATTTACTGGGTGTAGGGAGTAGGAACATACGAGTAGGAACCATATAACATGGAAACCTCTCGTATACTTGACCCGCTTACGGCGACACACGGACAGCTTTCTTAACGTTTTCCAATATTTACACCGCGTTGCACCACATGCTTCTCGCTTTATGCCCATATTTACTACATCTCTGGCATGATATACCTTTTAAAGGTATGGATGGGATTTACGACCAGAATGACACGGGTACACAAAGACAATAAATTCACACGACAATATCCACCAGAAAATGCTCAGTTTGTTTATGTTGGTCTTTACGCCGCTACTTTGAACGATTTCATCTAAATGTACAAAGTTTTCTACACTAATATTATAAATGCGAAAGTTTGGATGGAACGGCTGAACGAATCTGGATGAAATTTGGCACAGAGAATAGAGATAGATTATAGTCTGGAATAACACATTGCGACAACAACACACACACTGGAAAATTAAAGAGTTCTCCTGCGGAAACCAAAAAAAACTCGATCCACGCGGATGAAGTCGCGGGCATCAGGTAGTAGTTATATTATAAACTGATAATAACATACGGAGAGGGGCATAGGATTTTTAGGACTAGGATTTATTACCCCGAAAAAAAATGCAAACCGTCATTTTTATTATTTACTAGCGATCCGCCCCGGCTTCGCACGGGTAGCACTAATAATCCTAATCTATATAATATAAACTATCCTATCTCTCAAGTTAGATCGAACTGCACATGGTGTGCGAATTTTATTATAATCGGTTAAGTGGTTTAGAAGTCCATTGAGGACAAACATTGTGACACGAGATTTATATATATATAGATTTATCCTTTAATCAATTACATAGTATATTATTTGCTAATGCCCATACAATACAACTTGAATACAAACAAATATGTTTATGTACCTCTAAACGGACACAATATGCTAATGAAGTTCACACTTCTGAGGGCAAATAAATAATAATAAATCTTTATTTTCTCATACTTAATGTCGTCTTTATTATACGTTTTCATCGTATAATTTCATGGCATTTGTTAATGTCAATTGGAACGGACGCAATGTGTTTATTTATAGTGTGATTTATACCGTAAATTAATATAGCCCCTGCGAAAGGAAACTCGTTTGAGAACTTCTGAATGCCACGTACACCTGATGTTACATATCACATTATAGATAATAATCAATAGAAAAATGCTTTTATATGGCGATAATGATATCGCATTTTTTATAGCCTTACCTATACATAATGAAGTGTTTATATTGACGTTAGATAGGATATGTCTTAGCGTTCCGCATGTCAAAGGCCATTTGACAAAATGACAAATCTACTATCGCGATTTTGATCACTTGACGGACTATAAATGAGGTGCACGAAGAAAATACTCGCAGAAAAAATTACTCAAGAATTTTCAAAGTGAAGTTTAATAATGAGATTAGTTTGTAGTTAGTAATTTCTGTATAAGTTCACCTTTACTCTCTAAGCATAAAGTTTAAGTATATTATATATTATTGTAAGTTCTCATACAAGTGAACCTTTGTTCTTCTTTGGGAAAAATAAATCTCATTGTGATCTCTTTAAACATAAATAGTTGGCATTTACAGATCCATTGACCAGATTTTGATACTATATTTCTTACAGTTTTATTTGCCGTACTTTTAAAACTAGGGTTGGTCTTAAATCTACTTTAAAAAAATTGTTTAATTCATACCAAATTATCTATGATCTAAAAAAAGTTAACGGATACACATTATGCTTCCGATCAAGATTCAAGATTATATTATTAGTAATAACTAACCTGTTTTAAAAGTGACCGGAGGCTAATTTCGACAAATTAAATTATTTATATGTAAAACACACTTCATTAAAATTTCACGGGTTAATTATGCAAATTATCTTGCGTGCACGCTAATTAATGGATTATAACTAATATCATATTTTGAATTCATCCAGTCTGTTTAGTCAGACATTGAATAATTAGAATGATATATTTTAGTATTATGGATATAGGTAGAACTTTCGTTTTTCGTTTTTCAGAGTTTTTCAGAGCCTAACTTTTACACGTGGTTGTAGTAAAACTATTTTTTTAATTCGTCGGCAAAAGGTTTTTTTGATAACTTCAAAAACACCACTTCACCGGTTTGGTGGCCATTTTTGACTTTAATGACAATTGGGTATTTGATAAATAGTCAAATCAGCAACTTTTTTTCAAACTTCAAAACGCGTGCTAAGTATGGGATTTATATGAAATTTTGAAATGTGACGTCATTAAAGTTCGACACAGTTTTTTTACTTTAAGCGAATGTTTAAAATGGTTATTCAACATACAATTATCAGGGGACGTGGATATTACGACTTTTGGGAGATCCTCTGTTTAATAATCACTAAGAAATAATTTATTTGGATAGTAGTCAAATACCCAATTGAACGTTACTTCCGTCCAAAGAAAGATTGTTCTCTCAAGTCGCTCCAAAAGAAGTTTCACTTCGATAAATGATTTTGAAAAGTTGGAAATAATACTAGCAGTAAGTATAATGACAAGAATAAAAATATAGAATCTCAAATTGAACTAAATGGGAGAGCTACTTTGTAATTTAATCTGTGGAATATTTAAAGAAATATTCATAATTGAATTTTTAGGGTAGGTATTTCAACAACCTTCGGCGTAAAACTCTGCATTTGATGTTATAATTATTTCTTTTGAAGCACCAGCAGGCGGTCGCTCCAGTTTCGAATTAAAATTTCGTTTAAATTCGAATTATATTAAGTTTTTTTGAAGTGCCCTCTTCTGCTTTGTAACCTTGTTCGTTAACGTAATTAAGGCTTTGAAAATTTTATTTCAAAAGTGAAGTCATTTTAAATAAAGAATATTTTTGTTTGTATTAAGTTGAAATGTTTCTTTCTTTAATTTTCTAAATAAATTTATTTAGTTTAAAATATCATATCATCATACTAATATTATAAATGCGAAAGTGTGTTTGTTTGTTGGTTTAGTGGTTTGTTCTTGGATCACGCCGCAACTGAGCAACGGATCGACGTGACTTTTGGCATACCTAGGTATAGTTGAGGATCTGGAGAGTGACATATGCTACTTTTATCCCAGAAAATTAAGGAGTTCCCGCGGGAATAAAAGAAAAACTTAAACCACGCGGTAGAAGTCGCGGGCAACAGCTAGATATTATGTATAATTATTATACTATACATAATATCGTACGGTACATCATAATACATACTTATTTGAAAATAAAAATATTTTTCTAGTTGTATTCATGATATAAAGAATAAATTTATAGAGATTGTTACACGATAAAGACAAGGAGATAAGGAGGATAAAATATGAAGTAAAACGATTGCTGCTGTCTAGACTTAAGAGTATTAAGAAAATATTATTAGAGTGGCATTTGTTTTTTATTAACTCGTCATCTCTTTCTCGAAATGTAATAAATAAACTCTTCAAATTAATTAGTTAATAACATTAACAACATACCATCTCGTAAACTCAGAGATCCTGGTAGTTGTATGTTAACATACTACGCGGTTAACCACTAACCGTCCGGGTTATTACGGCTTTATATTATGTGCAATTATTACTATTAATGATCAATCAATTTAGCTAAAGCAGTAGTATAATGAGCGCGGCGCGTGTCAAAGGGCTATATTAATAAGCAATTGCTTTCATAATTACTCAGCTATGTCTCTTTGATGGGACATCAAAGCCTGTTTGAATTTGATTACGGTATTATGATGCGCTATGAATATGATAGACTTATGTCGATATCGATATTATAACTGTTGCTTCTACGGAAGGGCTGTATATTATTAGGGTGATAATGTGAATTGGGTCAAGCTTTGTCCTTTTAATAGGACAACCCTGTACGAGTTTGATATACGCCGCGATAGAGGTCCTATGTCGATACTGTTGTATATTCTTTGACATCAATACTGTTGTTCGTTGCTGTAATTTGAAATGGGTCAAGGTATGTCCTTTTAAAAGGACAAGCCTGTTTGGATTTGATTAAGGTAATGCTGCGATAGAGTTTTGTGGAAATTGAATTTGTATATTCTGTGATATCGATAATTCTTAAATACATATCAAAAATTGCGGCACCGGCAGGACTTCCCTTACTTAACTTCTCTAGTGTGGGAACTATAACTCACTCACTATTATAAAAATTTCAAAAATTTCGTTTGGAAGGTAATATAATAATATTAAATGGGTCAAGTAAGTTACGTCTTTTTGATAGGTTTCGCCTGATAAGTATGTTATATATATTTGTGATTATTATGAATAGAGACCATCCTGTTTTTACAATAATTATTGTATACAACTTAAATTTTATTGGAGTAGTCATAAGAAATTCATTATTTAGTTTTGTCCCTTTGATATCACATCAAAGCCTCATTGAATTTAATTACGGTAATGAGGCGATAGATTTATGTCGATATCGATATTATTGTTGTTGTGAAACGATGGTGAATGAGATGTAGAGCTATTAATATCGACACAATATTGATATGAACACAGGGAAGTAAATACCTAGTTCAGTATGAATAGGAAATCGTTCTATTCATAATTCAGGTATATCATTATAATATATCCATTTGATAGGGCATCAAAAGCATTGATATTTTTGATATCATTACAGAAAACTAAATGTTATTTAAATTATTTATAAGTAGTCGACACTATTGGGCACCCCGTAAGCACATTGTCGCTCTTCTATTTTTTTTTAAAACCGGAGTATTCAAAATGATCAACTTATTATGATATAGCTTATATATAGTAATAGAACTATGATTTAATTATTACTGTCAATATAAAACGTTAGACCAGTATTCATAAGAATTTCAATATGATGATTCCATCGACGTACAAAGTGCGATCAGAAAACAGGGAAGATGGCATCAACTCAAATACCTCTTAAGAATACTCCAATGTACCAAAAACCTGACGATTACTTAAAAGTAAAAACATTTTTATTTTTAGTAGCTATTCAAACTCGAAATATCCATTCAAATGAACTTTATACAAGCTCTTTTGAATATGAAATAGTAACTTTTGAAGACGCCTATTTAGTTTTAATGAGCAACTCAAAAATGCATCTCGAAGTTTGACTCCAGTATAAAAGCGACGTGACGTTACGTAAGCACTTGTAGGGGGAGGGGGGTGCTACGTGGTGGGAGGGGGGCTTAATTTGTTTTGCTGCAGAGCAGAGGCAGTCGCACAGTGAACACATTTCCGAAGCGACTTTATTTATCGTTCTTAAACGCAGAGCTGGGCCCTTATTGTCTTATGTCTATCACAATAAATTGTTAGTAATATTTAACAAGTATAGTCCGTGTCACGAAAGAACCTGCGGCCATTGAAACTAATAGATTTAACATATTGTGTATTTCGTATTGAGGGTAGTTAAGTTATTTTGTGACACGTCACACTGACTACAATATACCTTCTCGCGAAATGAATTTAGTGATGTCCATTGTCCAACAATCCTCTTGATACTGAAGAGGCAGAAAATCTGATGAATTGTTAAGTTTTTCGACATTTAAGGACCCTGGAGTAATAATTAACTATGAGTCAGGATTTCATAAAAGCTAAAAACCTGGATGTTTATGCACATGCTTGTAAAATTGCGTGTAAAAGTAGAACCGCGATTAATAATTATAAGCACGTTAATGATATTTGAATAATTTTGATTGTAAGAACTAAGAATAATCTACCAGGAAATAAGCAGATTGTAAGATAGCCTTATTTTCAGGAGCTCCTCATAAAGTCCGACAAACTTTTGGTCCGTTCCGAGTTCCGACAGTGCTGTGCTCCGTTGAATTGGACTCGTCATGCGCTTTCTTTGCACGCGCCATGGTCATAATTTTATTTCTTCGCTGGAGTAATGGTAATATGAAGCGACCGGGTTCAGTTCATAACCTATAATGCGCTCTGTCTCTTTCTTTCAACGCGAGAGTAAATAGGACGAGTTTTCGGAGAGGCAATAAAATTTGTCCTCATCGGAATTTCACCTCTACAACGTTCTTGCTAAACGCAGTTTTCGGTTGAATGTCTTTTTAATTGCGCACTATATTATAGAGCTACATTCACACGGGTCGTAAGGAATCGAATAAGAGAAAAAAAAGCCAAATTTTTGATGGTCTCTTTGTGGCTACTAAAATTACTTTAACAACAACATTGTAATGAAAGAAAAACGATCGCTACCATTAATAAAATTGTTAACAGTTGAAATTACTGAAATAAAACTCAACAAACGCGTTCTTAGAAAAGTCGCAAAAGATTGCATTATTCATTTGAAAGAAAGAAAGTCAGCTAAGCTAAAAAAAAAAGAATTTTACCATTTATTTAAATTATATTAGGAGAACATAAAATTAAGATATCGTGAAATAGAAAAGGGATTTCGTATCGCTCGTACTTTTGAACGGCGTGAACGAGATTTAGCAGTCGCAGAAGTTTTCTGGTTATCACGTCGTAGAGCCAACAAAGATACAAGCTCCCACCATTCGCCAAATTTTAATTCCACTAGTTATTAAATTATTTAGAAACAGTCATAAAAGATTTTTGCATCATTTTGAAGAATTTAACTTAGAATTATTTACGAAATTATATTAGGAAAACATAACGTGAAGATATCCTGATTTAGAACAGGCATTTCGCATAATCGCTCGAATTTTTCGAACGAGATTCAGCACTCGCAGAAGTTTTCTTATTACAATTAGGAGAAAATAAAATGATAATATCCTAAAATAGAAAATCAATTTCGTATCGCTTGCACTTGAAACTGTGAAAGAGATTTAGCAGTCGCAGAAGTTTTCTGGTTCATTCATTACCTACAATTAGGAGAACATAAAATGAAGATATCCTGAAACAGAAAAGGCATTTCGTATCGCTCGAATTTTTTTAAACGAGACTTAAGCAGTCGCAGAAGTTTTCTGTTTCATTTATTATCACGTCGTCGTCGTAGAGCCAACAAAGAGACGAGCTCCCGCCATTCGCCACCCTCTCCACGATTTATGGGCGAAACTCGTTTTAATTCCACTAACAGCACTCCCCTAATTTAAATGTTAATTTTTTAACAATTAGGGCTGTTTCGAGAGCTTGTTATGAGTTGTTACGCGTCTGTAATTCTGTAATGATTGATAGAGATTGTACCTGCAGTCAATAGTCAATACCAATTAAAAGAGAGGATAAAGTCGATTTGCCTTCAATAGTATCTAAAATTACTCCTAGATTTTTCTAAAAGCAATTTTTTCTCGCGACTTGGACTAGATTTTAGCAGAGGTTTTCAAAATCTTGTAACCTTCCTGAACCGGAAACCTTTATTTTTATGGGATAAACAGTATCCTACGTCATCAGGACAGAAATAATGCTATACAGTGCCCCGTTCATATCAACGAATTCTAAGTTGTATGCAAGTGGTAAGTATAATATATACCAGATACCTACCAAAGTACCGACTACGTGTTAGGATCATTCTGAACAAAAACTTTATGGGATATGGGTAATCCATTTATGGCTTAAATTGTTTTAGCATATCATGTCATCGATTGGTAAGTAAATGTATCATGTACATTAAAAACCGGATGTGACTTCGAAAATTCTTAGTCACATTTTACGAAATCGCTAGTTTCCTTACAAATAACTTAAAATAATAAATCGGTATTTAAGTCTGCGTTTAAATTCCACTAGTTAACAGCATTCCTTGCTGTTAAATGTTAACTTTTAACAATTAAGGGCCATTTCGCAGGCTTGTTATGCGTGGTCGCGTGCCCAAGAATGCCGATATTGCCTTTTAAAACAACTCGAAGTAAAGGTCTGGACACATATAAAGCGAGACGGTAGCAGCACGGGACTCTCATCACTATGTATATCATCATCACCATCTCACGTGATCAGTGATCACCCATTGCCGGCCCACTACTGAGCATAGATTTTTAAAATATAAGAAGAGTATAATTAGTTAACCAGACTTGTAGGACTGCGGATGGGAACTTACTTGGATGGTCACTGGCTTGCGGTTTTTTGTTGATGGCGTTGATGCACGACCGGCACTTAAAATCACTTGTTTTTTATGTGTGGAGTTAGTTATGAGCGGATGAATTTTGTTTTATATACGACACTCGCGAGGTTTTCGAGTTAATATTTTTCCATAGTCTACCACATTGCCTAAGTGCGAATTGGCAGACTTTTTACTTTTACCTTTAAAAACAACAAGGAAAATTCCTAGGCATGTAGGTTTCCTCAATATAATTATGTGTATTAGCCATCGATTTACCAACTAAGGATACAACATTACCTACAAATTAATACTCAAAAAGCGTCCTAATCGCATAAACAAACACAGCTATAGATAATATAGACTGAGACACCAAACGGTTCACAAAAACCAACCATATAGCTTTATATTTAGGGTTCAATTTTGTAATAACAATTCGACACATACGACATTTTGTCGCCTAGTATACTCATGCGCGACTGAGGCGAAAATTGTTCATTATCTATTTGTGCACAATTTGACCGTGCCGTTTTTTGCGTTTCGATGGTGCGTCTAAGGTATTGGTAAGTCAATGGTATTAGCGCTTAGCTGCGAAAGTTACAGGTGTCTGGGATTCGAACCCGAAATCCTCCAATAGGAGGCTGAAGTCGACGCCACCGGCCACTCTGAGACTGTTGTAGGTGGTTTGTCGATTATGTGGTGGTGGTTCTATATTTGATGGTGTGAAATCAGACGCGGAATGATTTGATCACCCCATAAAAAATACTATCATGTGATTAATGTTAAGGTCACGGCCCTCAGAAATAAGAGATACGACGCAGAGAGTATGTAGCGCATCATTATGGCTTGAACGCTATTAAAAATTTGCAATTTATACTTTCAAAGCCGCGTTGGAACTTGGAATTGCTCACAAATGACGTCTCGCGTTATCTATGCCCAAGACTAATACCTAATTTTTTTATATTAAGATAAAACTGAACGATACGCCGGCCTACTTGTAAATAATTCGTGTTCACGTTAACGTTGTAACAACATGCACCCTAATTGAAATGTAAATTTTTCGTAATTATAAAGGCTGCCTAGCGAACTTTTCATGGGTCGTCACGCGCTCAGAAATGTTAAACATGTAAACTTACCTCAAATCAAATTTACGAATAATATTGTTAAAAATTCAAATTTTTTAAGTTCAACAGTAAAAATAACGATTACATATTACAATAATCATATGAAGAGATATTAAATATTTTTTTTGTTTGCCATTGCCTTTTTTACGCTAAGTAGGTAACCAATATTTCTTTATTGCGAGTTCTTAAATACTAAGCCTTAGGTAGGTACTTAAAATAAGCACAGAAAAAAGAAGCTTAATAAATCTCTTAAATTTTCATTTTATTCTACGCAAAGCACTTTTAATTTGGATGTTAATTTTTAACAATTACTTATGGCTATTTATTTTGCGGATTTGTTTTTTATTTCCCGCGGGCGTCTGAGAATTTTCTTTGGGGAAACTCAGGTTTAATTCTCGTACAATGAGATCGGCAATTATTAAGGTAACTAATTTTATAAAGGTAACTGATTTTATTATAAAGGTTCCATCTTTTGGCACTACTTACATTAAAAAAAGTTAAGTATAAATATTCTTTTTACTAACATAAAAGTTACAATACAGTAATTATATTAGCAAATATCTGATTCTGGGCCTTCCTATATTTTATATTTTATTTTCAGCGGATAGGTATACTTACCATCAAATAAATATCCTTATTTTCCTGTTGGTGTTGTGGTCCTTGAGCCAGTTCATCTCTCGTCTAGTTTACCATCTCATGTTTCTGTCGTCGTATATTCTATTCAACCACCTTTCCAGGCGTTTTATGTTCACGGAAAAGTGAATATGAATACCTAAAGTAGAGACTCGTAGCTCCATCTTTTAGTGACCTACAATAACTATTCGGAATATAATTCCCGCGACTTGATGATACACGGGAACTCTTTTTTTACGGGATAGCCTATGTCCTTCCCCGGGATATAAACTATCCCTATAACAAATCTCATCAAAATCGGTTAAACAGATGGGCCGTGAAAGCGTATATATAGCAGACAGACAGACTTTTGCATTTATAATATTAGTATGGATTGTGCCTAATATCGGGCTGTATTATGGATACGAGAGCTTTGAAACATTTTGTGAAATCCCTTATTGACATACAGGTACCTAGTTCAACATGTCTTATTCAAGATTCGTTATGCTTAATCGGACTATTTCTTTTTCCTGTTGATATTTTATATATCTTATTTATAGATCTTACGGCAAAAAATGGGCACATTAGCAGCTCAGTCCCATTAGGGAAATGTATACTAATGGTTTCGTTTTTATTGGTTTTTTAGCACAGATATGGTTTGAACAAAAAATCACCTAGCTATATTTTGCTAAGTAATAAAAACATTTCAATTTAACTGCACAAAAGCTTAATAGTTGCTAATTGGCGCCTGTTATAAAATATAATTAAATAGTACAAACATTGATTGATTTTACGACTAACTTGTTAAGACTGCAATAAATTCTAGAGTACGAACCAAAAGTCAAGGATGGTATCTTAATAATTATAAGATTATTTTATGACAGCTTGTTAAACAAACTGTTTCGACGTTAAATTCGTTTTTGATACAAACTGAACGAGTTTTTGTAACTGGCGTGCTATAGTTATAAAAAGGTTAATCCATGATATTAATAGTATTTTACGTGTATGAAAAACAGGAATAACTTTTAATTGTAGTTTATTTCTTTTTTCAGGTAAGTCAACGCCTTTTTGGCAGCCAACCAAACCAATAACCATAAGGATCATAACGAGTCTTTCCAGGTATAGTAAGTTCAGTTAATCTTTATAGAGCATATATTAGTTTATAAGCCTGAACCAGTATTTATGATTGATATTTTTCGTGGACAATTGACGGACAAACATATCAACATACAGCTCAACCTGGAGATTTGGCATGTCAAAATATTTTCTGTATAACATAGAGATAGGTTTTGAGAAATTCCTACGGGATAGAAGAAAAAAAATACATATGTAGTACTCGGACGAAGTCACCAACTTGATCTTAGTCTAGATATATAAGAAGTGAAACTGACTGACTGAAATATCAATATACAGTGAAACTACTACATCGACTCGGGTCAAGGAGAGTTCTCTTACTTGGTAATAATGTACCTATAGACTGATCATAAGTGTAGCCCCAACTACAAACATCCAAAGCGGAGCGGCTAAACTGTGAAGGCGAATAGCGATGCCTGGTACCCTGGTAGGTCTTGCTAATTGCTATGCTAGTAATTAATAATAGATTGTTTACTAATGCTATTTCGTTACTAGAAATAGGGCACCCATTAGTGACGAATTTAAATAATTACGATTTAATGGAATCCTGATTGGAGAGCCGTTAATCGTTGTTGGGGTTTAATTGTTATTTCACGTGGGACCTGGTTTGTTAGTAATTAGAATAATTGTTGTTGTTTGATAATTCAGATAAACTGTTTGTTTAGTATTAATTAAAATAATTAAACAGTGGGTATAATTAGTTTGTTTATGTTTTATTAAGTTGACCCAGATAAATAATATTTTTTTGACTAGACGATGCGGGATGCCCGCGAATCCGCGATTTCGTGGTGTGTGGATCTAGGTTTTTTTTTAAATTCCCGTAAGAACTTTCTGCCGTAAAAGTATACAATATCCGTCCCCAGGATGCAAACCATCTCTCTATCAAATTTCGTCAAAATCGACTAAGCAGCAATGAAAATGTAATGAACAGACGGCTGGACAGACATACTGTCTCATTTATAATGTTAGTATGAAAGTTTAACTTTAATCGGACGCATTTACCTATTTGGCTATCTACAACAAATACCTACCTATTTAGTTGGAATAATTTCATATTTGTATTTTCACTTAGCTGAGTTATTATTTCTAGCAGAGTTCTATATTAGTTTAGTTCAAATAGAGTCGAACATAAATTTCAACTAGCGAACACGTTCAAAGTTCTAATTAGTCGAAATCACAGCTTTACAAAATTAGTAACCAAAGTTAATCGCATAGTAGCGGTGGAATATTTAATCAAGCTCGGAGGTGAACATCAGAATAATCTGACGTAGGTTGTAGCAAAATCCCTCGCACTTTATTTACCCGAGGGGGAGGTTTTCCTTCTTTGATCTCCCTGCATTTTCTTACCCCTCGCCTTTAATTATTTCGCCTTTGAACCTCAGGCGAGGAGTGAATTTTAAGAGGAGGCAAAATGGACTCTTAATTGCGACAGGCCGTTCTGTTTGTGATAATTAATAAGTTTTTGCCTTATGACGGTTTTTATGAGCGTGAAATTGCTTTCTTATTGAAATTTCTAATGTTTATTTTTAGTTAAATACTCCGTTTACCTGCAATAAATATAGTTCTGCGTTTTACCTGCAATAAAGTGTCGTCATCCGTACTGATAACACCAGATATGTGTGTTAAGAGCTGATCCAATTAGATTTGGACAAGATAATAGCTTGAAGAATCAAAGAGAGGAACAATTCAAAGGTCACGTACGGTTAAAAATCGTAATCCACGCTGCAAAAGCTAGTTATATACATATTTAGATATAACATATTACTTACTTAAATTTTGCGTGAAACAACAAGTTTTAAAAATAATTAATCAATTTTAGGCAATAAAGTCGTACTTATTTATGTTTTTAGCTCTATAAAAGTGCCGGATAATCTTACTTTTATGTTTTTGACTGGATAATAACAAAATATCGTAAACGCCCTACACACACTAGATATTATTATGTTTTGTTACGATAACAAAAGGAAAGCAATTTTAATATCGCTGTCAAGACAGTACTTGAATTCAAAGGTAGTAAAATATAGATAGTACCCTTTTATGTGGGCTGTTATTAAAGTATTTTAAGTGCCTCTTTTATCACACTTTATGGCTTTGTTTAATGTTACATTTTTATTAAAAAAAAGAAAACCTTAATTTACGACCTTCTTTGAACTTTTCATAAGTATCATTATATCCGATTAAGGGAGATCACCTGAAAGGGATTATTTGAAGATAATTTCTTAAAAATTTGACGAGCCCTTGAAATTTGCTTTAAAGTCATTTTTTATACATCAAAGTGATGCTTAAATTAAGCTAATTGAAGGTGGTTCGGATGTCCGAAGTTTCCGAATGTCGTCGCACTTTCAACTGAATAAGGTCCACTGTTGATATGTAGTCGATGGATTTCGTGCGTTCAACTAGTGGGGGCGACGTTGCATTTCCCAAACTACCAATTAATATGCAATATGCAATATACAATGCAAGATGCCATTCCAGTACCATTTTTAGACCCTAAAGTTTATCGGTTCTCCAAGTGATGATTATTTTAACACTGAATTTTAATGTTTAGTTGCCCAAAAATAGTACCGCTAACTAACTATAATATTATGTACTTCCAAACCGCATACTACTGAATACTGATACGCAAAGTGACTAAAAGAAGCGTGAGGCAATAAAAAGTCGTTGCCAAAGTGTATTTACCTATAGCAAAATCAAAGTCTCGCAGGCAACAAAATAATTTAAAAGCAATGCTGTTCCAGTAAAACGCTAGCATACAGCGATAGAGGCGTCGTAAAATAAATATTAAACAGCAAACAATGTTGCGTGTCGCCGGCACCACGTCGTCGCATAAAAAACTAATATTATTTAGAGTTTCCGACTCCCGCCCGTATTACAATATCATTCGGCCATAAACGGATTCATATTTCCATGAACCAACCATCCAATTTTGACCCTTATGATCCGACAACCCTCCGGAAGATAAGTATGATTTCGTACCTTCGTCTGTAATTCTATTTCGCCCTTTCTTCGAATGAGCTTTTTTAGCGTATAATTTTGTTTTTTATAGTATGCCGGTGACATCGATCGTGTTATAAAAGCTAAGTAAACAGATTTATTCCATTTGGTAGCTAAAGTAAGTAAAGTTTTAGGCTTCATTATGAACAGGTTTCTACACACGGGTTTGACTGTGCTCAAAGCAGCTCTTCCTGACTGGAGATATCATTCCAGCTATACAAGATCAGTCTAGAAGCTTTAGCAAGCAGGCCGCATCAAATATAATATTTTATTAAGTACTTATGTAGAATTTCAATGTTATGTTCACCCACCCTCAATTTGCTCGATAGTAGGTATTAATTATATGTTATTTATTTGTACATTCGTAACCGCAATATCGATGTTTCGATTTTAGGTAGAAGTGTTTGGGAAATTGTTAGCGTAATTATTACAAGTACATCATAACGCTCGAATGAGTTTTCGAGTTTGTTTGATGCCAAAATATTAAATAAGCATTTCATAGCTTATTAGATAAAATAAATACAGAACGTATAAGGATGTAGAGGTACATTGAAGTATAAGAGCTGTTAAGATACAAATGCTTAGCTAAAACCTTTTGTATGACCAACAATAAACGTCAGCCGTCAGGTATAATAATTTCTCCGCATCGCATTATGAAGATACGCCTACGCTATTTTAAGGCGTTCGTGTTTCATGATCATTAATATTTTTTTAAAAGCCGTATTTATGCCCGTGGGTACGAGGCAGAAAGACTATTATTTTATTGAGGAAGTTGGCTCAGGTCGCTCGTTAAACGCCGACTGCGGCGATCAAGTTAATCCATTACCATTTTATACTGTCGTAAAGGTTTCACGACTGCCGTCAACTGTTCAAACTTTATTCGCTATTATATCTAATAATATTCTCAATTGGTTACTAGTCTGACGACAGCCATTTAAATTAAGGGAACTTTTTCTAAATTAGGGCCTTAATGAAGGGCTAAAGAACTTGTAAAGCAAGCGAAATTCAACAGTCCTAAAAGTTCTGATCATATAAGGCTTAGGACCGATTTCTGTGTTTTATGTTTTGCCTTACAGGTGACCTACTTTAGGGTATTTACTTACTTTAGTATAGTCACAGCACAGATGTCACAGAATACTTAATAGTACCCTTCAGAACTATTCTGAATTCGAAGGAATTAATTTGACGTTGTGAGATGACTGTTTTTGTGATTCAGGTTATTTATTGTTTGGATTACGAAAATTTATTTAATTTAAACAAAAAATTAAGTTTAGCAAAGACGAATAATCGCGGATAAAGTACGTACCAGGCAGGCAGTATCATGCAGGAGTTTGGACGAAGTTTGCGTACGAATTACCCGGTAACAAGGCGGAGGACGCGGTAATCCTGTTATCGGTTAGATATCCACCGGAGCCTGTGGCACGGAGCAACCACAACTTTTAGAGCTCACTAAAAGCCAACTTAAGTTGGACTACACTTTAATTGTTGTTCCCTAGGTAAAAGAGATTAGCGCGTGATAAAATTTTCAATGCGATGCTCAACCGAATCCGAACGTCATACACATCCTTGCTTTTGAAGTCCGCTTGATAATTTTGTAGGTCTATTTAAATCCAATCCAATAAATCAATAAATGAACCCGCGCAATTAAAATAAATGAACCTACATGAAATTTTTTTAAAGACTTTTTGGAAGTTTTTGGTTTTTTGTTTTACCATCCATGAGTCTAGTCTAGTAACTATAAGTACAACAGTCAATATTAATTGATATTTTCTTAATCCCAAAACGTTATTTAATGTGGATACAAAATATATTTTTTGTTCACAAGGTAGAGTCGTAAATATGTGTTATTTTATTACTTCTCTTATAGTTATAAACTTATATATTATTGTTATTGTCCGTAACAATAATAAAATTATAGTCAAATTATCTCACCCAGAATGTAGGTGTTATGCTGCAAACTACAAATTAGTTTTTTATAGCAGCCATTTGCCTCGGTACTCCATAAAATTATATTTTGCTCGCGTCTTTCTTTAATAATTCATAACATCAGCATCTAATAATACACGTAGCTCGAATCGTGTTTTTAGTGTTGTTGGAGTACAGGCAATTTGTTTTCCTCGGGAAGATAGCAGAACAAAGAAAAAGCTTGGAAAACCTTGTTAACTTTTTAAAACATTCGTTGCCTCTCATGCATAATTCAGTACCTCTGGCATACTGCGTGTCTGTTCACTGTACAGAGTATACGCTGAGTGGAAACTGAGTCCGTGCTCAGTGAGGCGGACTAACTACCAGGGCCACATAAATAGTGCAGCGGCGTCGCTACACGTCCGCAATCCGCATTACGGGACAACATCGAGCGACGCCATCGCCATTCCCCAACCCTCCTCACAATTGACATTTCGTAAGAGCCCAACCCTTTGTTATTCCGATGAAATGTGAATTTCAATGAAAACGAGGTTAAAATTGCTCAGGCCCGACGTGCCCGTAAAAAAAGAGATTTCATTACGAGCTATTGTTGTGTTACGATTTTCACGGTCCATTTTCCTTTCAAGAATTGTTAAAGCGGAGAGGTTACGGTTTTAATATTTGTATTAGGCACGGTGCCGCGTCTCGAGGAGCTCTTTTGAATACTTTATTGCGAAAGTAATTAACTCAGAGTGCTGTTCTTGTGTTTTTCGCTTGCTTTTACGCAATTAAAAATAATTTGAAATAATAGCCTGAGCACAAAGACGCGTAAGTCGCGACTCGAATAATAATTTGAAAGCTTTGCAAAGCGAGTTAGCATCTTGTTTCATTAACGCGCTCGGCTGTCTCGACGAATATTTATATGAGTTAGGATCATGAATATTTACATTACGGACTGAGTCGTGTTTCGAGATGCTAATTATATCCATTTTATGAGTTGTTCATTATTTATTTCGTTATAATAGCGTCTATAACTTATTATTGCTAATGTTTAGTGACATATCACAGTATTTGTGATTTAAATGCGTTAATTGTTAGTTCATGTTTATGTCAAATTTAAAACGACAGAAAGTTCTTAGCTAATAATCTGTACAACATTGCAAGATCCTCGAGACGAAATAAAAGACGAGTTTAGATACAGGGAATGGGTAATAGATATAAAAGGGGAATAAATAACAGAAGTCTATGAGGTAAGGACTACGGATGCAGAGTGCCGACTCTAACCAGTTACCTACCTTCTCGTGGCTATTGGGGAGAAATGGAAATCTTTTATTTATTGAGAAAATTGAAGCTATTTGCTTCGATCTCCTAAACTAAGTGTGCAACAGTGTGCTACAACTAACATGCGTGTAGACCCGTTTTGAAGTTGAACGAAGCTACTTAGTGAAGATTTTGGTTAGGTTACCTATTCTATTCCTATACTATCTGTAGGATGTTAGCCGTGAAAGGTGACAGACGAACATACTTTCACACTAATTATAATGTTAAGTAGGGATATTATAACGTATTCGTTATTCGTATATTGTATTTCGTTACTAAACATTTTTATTATTATAATTTATAACCAAAAATACTCACCAAAGCTCCCGTTTTCGGCAAATTAAAGAATATTTCGCGTGGAATAAAGGAAAACTCGAGTCAAAGATATTATGAATCAGATTTCCACTCCCACTGTATTCAGTGGCAGGCGGAATTACCACGTTTTTGGAACGCCTTTATACTCGTCTTGTTGCGGTATCTCATTTGTAAAGAAATTTAATTTCTTGAATCGTTACAAGATATTTTTAATGCTACTTTGTGAATGAAAGGAAATAATTTAAGCTTTCCTTTAACAGATCGAAACAATAGCGTACATTAGCTATTTTCATAATATAATCTATGTAACATTTTTTGGTTAACACGAAAGTATTAGGTACTCGTCGCGTCGGTTTGAAAGTCGGAATGAGTTATATAGGGCGAGGCGAAGCCGGGGACTTTTTTAAGTAAACGAGGCCGTGAATTGCTTTGCGAATTGCTATTTCGGCCGAGACTTATATATATCGGTATAGTACTTTTCTCTAATTTACGAGGAAACAATAAACATAATTTGTTAAGAAAGCTTTTCTACATTGCCGATAGATTGCGTTGACCAGCCTTAACTCACGCTAAAACCTTGTGTTGAATGATCTGATTATTATTTCATAATTGAGTATTAGCGGCCAGAAAAGAGACAATGTATGTAGAGAGGTACGTAGGTAAGTGTTTTGTATTGTTTGTACCTATTTGTATTAAAATAATGAAGCAATTTCCGAGCTAGTAGACGTAAAAAATAATTCCAAGCCTCCTCGGCCATACAATCGCTTGTATTAATAGCTATACTGAACAAAATCTCATTAATCTGATAATTCTTGGTAGGTACATTTCAATTTCTTGGAACCTAGCGTATACAATTTTTTAATATAATTCCCGCTGATTCTCTGTTCTGTAATCTCTTTAGAAATCCTGTTGTAAATCTGAACTTAACAAAATTAAAGATAGAATTTTCTCTTAATGGAATACTTTTTTGTGATACCTACCGAATTGTTACGTCTGGTAAAAGTTAGCCGTTCCGCGTTTGTCACAAAAAGTGTCAAAAAAATTAAATCGAAGTTAATTTTAAAGACCTACTTCAAAGGTTTACAACATTAGGTTATCTAATTCCAAGTTTATGCAGACGTTTAACCTAAATCTGGCGAAATGCTAATTTATTGAAAACAATTTGAATGCTCTTCAAATAAATACCTACATTATTCATGAGAGATTAAAGATATAAATTGTCATAATAGCAAATATATATTGTTTACACTGTGTTTTACTAAAATTAAGAATCTTTATGGTTATATCTTGGGAAGTTTTGCCTAGTCTTATTTGCTTGTCAATAATTGTCGATATACATAGTTTTGAAACAATTGTTTTGAAATTAAGTGTAGATAGAGTGATAGTTTAAAACATGAGAACTACGAGTTATACTTATTTAGTATTATTTAATACTTTATTTATTTATTACACACAAACAGGAAATAGTTTACAAAAAACCCAAAGTTAGTCTACTAATATTAAATTTTGTTAATTGGTCGAAATAATAATGATTTTTACGTTTATTATGTTCATTACGTTTTCTTTTAATTTAACAACTTCAAATTAGTAATTAATGAATAGATTAGAATAAAAACGGTTTAACTTTGGTACAGTTATTTCTGTTTTAATTACCAGGGTATCATCCGATGGAGGAAACTTTTACTTTTAATTAATATTGTCGAGCCTCCGTCGAGGGTGCGATTGTTTTCAGTTTTATGATGCCTATCAACTCGTTCGCGAAAATAACAATTTGACAATGGAAAGTTTGCGATTAATTAGCAACTGTTTGTGAATGCCTCTAATTCATCTTTTAATTGGCTACGAAACTGAAACTGGCGTTTTAATGAGACAGCTATTTTTCAAGAGTTACAATTCAATATTGATGTCATCCAAATTTCTTCCATCCATCCATTATCATATTATTATTGTGTCGACTACATAGCGAATGGATAGAAGTCGATAATCAAAAGAGAATGCTCTAACAGCGATCAAAGTCCACGGACCACGAACGAGTGTCTATAAAAAGCAAAAAAAAAAACACGTCAGAGCATCGTCATAAAAGCTTAACTAACCGACCTATAACATTTAATATGCGTGTTGAATTTGATCACCTCAAATCGTCTGGGATTAATCAATAATTTAAACTTGTTTCATTAATCAATATTTTTTTTTTTAAATATTTTTACTCAATAAGTAAGAAGATACGTATAATACGTTTTAAAATATTAAAACGTATTATACGTATCTTCTTGTTGAGAAACTTAAGAAAATGTTCTATTGAACATTTTCTTAAGTTTCTCAGATAAGTTACTAAAAAGCTAATAAATCTGTACCGTTTTTTACTCTAGTGCTTAACGTTGGAAAGATTGTAGAAATGTTATAATAAAAGCAATCCCATGATAAAAACGATCTAAAGATCCTCAGATACCTACGTCATTAGAGCTCAAATCGGTTTGATAGCTTGTTACGACAGTATTAACCTGTTGATAACATCTACTATCAGATGTGGGCGCCATTCGAAGCGTGAAGTTTGCTTTTTATTATAACTGCAGGGTATGAGTTTATATCGTTATTTTATATTCGTTTTATAGCGCACGTTATTAAATATAAACATTATATGAAAAAAACGAGTCTGCGTTTTCATCTTCATTTTATTACGATACCTTATTACCTACCAAATTTTAGAAGCTCCTCCGTATATGTGAATTCCTAATACTTAGCTTCCCTTGTTCAGAATCTTCAAATCATCAAAATGAGATATCATCGTCGTCAATCATCATCTTTTTTTTTAAAACTACGCTTAGGTATGTATTTCATTTATTAAATCAGTAAGATTAGCTATATTTTATTTAGAATTAGATAGCAAAAATGTTTTCGTATGATCTTTTCTTTTGGCTTTGAAGGTTGCCTTTCTTCTGTGCTTACCGAATACAATGACCTCAGCTCCGCTAAAAGGATTGAAGATTCCAAAATAATGAAGGCTAATTTTGTAGACTTCCGAAGTTTTGGCCAAATAAAGCTTCAATCAACCGAATGATTTGCAAAAAATACACATTTCGTTAGCACTTTTGTGGTTGTAAAAGCCAATCTGTCAATGTCCTATTTTCGGTTAAATTGCTTTTTCATGTCGAAGCCGGTTCGATCACCCAGAGTCCCTGATATTATAAAAGGAAAATAAATCTTTTAATGTATTCATTTCCTGAAGATTTCCATCCAAAAGGAACACTAAAATGCAAGCAGGCAGTTATTTAAAACATTTATCTTGAAATGGTTTTTCATTGGAAGCTCTTTTGCTACTAAATGAATTGCTACAAAAACAACGAATGCAGGGAACGCTCGGCTTTTAAAGCGAATTTTAAAAGTAAATTAATTATTTTGAACAGTTGGATGCTCGTAATCTGAACGAATGTAGGTGAAATTAAACCACAGCTGTAGGTAATATAATATAAATTCTATTATGCTTTTTCAGTAATCCTTTTTGAAGTGAAAACTTCTTTAGCACTTGAGCACTTTTTGTTAGGGGGTAAACTTGTGGATTCGCGTCACCGACACCGACACCGTCACCGACATGCTCGCGTTGTTACGAAGACAAAAGGTCTTAAATATAAATATACTACATTCGTAATTAAACTTTAATCACTTAGTTTTAAGGTTTATATTTTAATTTTTTTTTTAAATTATTTTAAATATTCGTTTTCACTTCTATCGGGCACCCTATGACTGCCAATTTTTTATTTGCGTAACTTCGTCTTGTCTTATTTTGTTCGAATAGTTCTTATAACAAAATCATCATCATCACTTAACTTACTGAGGACGAGTCTCTCCTCAGAATCAAAATGGTTTGGCTATAGTCCACCGCGCAGGCCAAGTGCGGATTGCCAGACTTCACAATCCTTTGAGAACATTATGAAGAATCCTCGGGCCTGCAGGTTTCCTCACGATGGTTTCCTGATATTTAATTTCTTAAAATGCACATAGCTCCGAAAAGTTCAAGTGCCCGGGGATCGAACCAGTGTCCTATACCTCCCGAATAGATAGCCGGACGTCTTAATCACTAACCTATTACCGTTTATAACAACGAAAAGAAAAAGATTTAATTCTATTTTTGGATTCAGTATTTTATTTAAATTGAATCATCAATAACATGTGAATGTAGATGATCAATAAAGAAGAAAAATAAAACTGAAGAAAATGACATCCAATCTATTTTAAACCAAAAAACAAGATACAAGGCCTGCACCAGAAGATGTTACATGTAGTATCTCCCTAGAAATACTGCAAAGGAAGTTATAAAAGCAGTTGCGCATGAAAACGAATTGTAGCGAGCCAATTAGTTGGGGAGTGTCACCGTTGAAGAGGGTTCCGATAAACCCTGGAGCTATGCGGGGGCGAAAGATTGTGTAACCCAATCATTAATTATGTATGCCTGGTAGATGAAATTGAATGGAAACTAAAAACAAATAAATCTCATGCTAATTTTTTATTTTAAATTGCTTTCATTAAGTATGGGGGTACTAACTAAACTAAGCTTTGATAGTTAACAGAATTCATTTAATGTAGGTACTTAATAATTTCTCTAGAAAACATATAGACTAAATACCAGACTTAATAAAAACTTGAATAAAATAAATAAATGCCAGTTAAATTGAATTTTTATCAAGTTAATAAAATTCAACAAAAATGTACAAGCCACGGTAGAGTGGCTAAATAATTACGTGATATTTAAAAGGAAAATTATATCATGAAGTTCCATGTATTTTTAAATCGTTTCACCGAGTCTCTGGCATGGTTAATCTTTTCATATTTAATGAATTTAATATTTCACCGAATACGAAAATTATGAACACGATTTAAATAAGCCCAAATGCCCACCTGCTTAACCAATGTAGGTCGGTAGGTTGTTTTTTACTGAAAGTAAGCTGATTTAAATTTCTCCTTATAAATATTAAGAACAAGATATATTTGATTAGTAACATTGCCTTGAAAGCCTTTCTATCATCATTCTAATAAATTAAATTTGTAACACGACTTGTGGTTGACGAGGGCAACAATTATTATTTCGATCACGCGAAGCTTTCTTTCTATTCGTTACGTGTCTTTCATTTACATGTTAATTTTCTTTGTAGTTTAGACCAAAATCGTGAGAAAGTCTACTTAAAACAGTAGTTACAATTATTGTAACCTACGATAGTAATTTCAATTACCTTGGTACTCTGGTAGATTGCTAATGACAAGAATAATTAATTGATTATCGTTTGACTATTTTACTTAATTATTGTAGTCTCCCTAAAAATAATGGATCTAATTTTGGAAGTTCCTAAAACCTATCGTACTTTATCCAATCTGTAGGTAAACTGTGATATCATAGGGCCGACAAAAATATTATTATAATCTGAAAACATTATTACATTAAAACTGTAAGTACCTAAATCTAGCGTTTTAGACCATTAGTCGCAACTCGCAACAAAGTCTTTGTCACAACCACAACTTACGGCTTGTTCAGTGGAAAATTTATTGTTTAACCCCAGTGGCCTGTGTATATTTCGTATAAACAAGATGCTTCGTACTCCACCCCACTGTTTATTGGTTTTGGCACGCAACTTTTCGACGATAAACGTGCCATTTGCCCAAACAATTTTAATGATAAACGTTTGTCTTGTCACACTGACAGCAGTGCCACTACGGCGAGACGGAAACACCCAGGATGTTATGCGCGTAATTAGGACATTTAACTATGAACTGTGAAGCACGTTGTCATACTACACCGCGCGAAGCGTTTGCAGCATGATCACTTGTTTCAAAGGCTTTCATCTTATGATCACTTTTCACGATTTCTTGACTAGTGAGCTTATTTCGTTATTTTAGTACGTTAAATATTTCTTCATCGTAAGTTTTCATATTTTTATGTACCAGCTAAAGACCAAAGGAAAAGCTTGATGATGAAATAGCGTAATTATTGAGTGGTACGATAAACGAGTATGTTGGACTAGTATTTGTAAATATTATAGAGTCAGTGTTGAGGTGTATGATAAAGTCACACTGTTAATATTATTATAGTTAATTATTATTCACACTTTCACACGATGTTTTAATTATGTTATGAGCCCTGTATGGCTAGCATGCGCACTACGAGTAAAATTATGTCTACCCGTTATCTCTCTCTGTCTACCGAAGCTAACATGGTTACTTGTCTCGTTACATCAAAAGTAGAGATAAAAGTAACATTTCTTATCTGTGGTAATTTTCTCTACGAACCTTTACAATATGTCGACTATTTTTTCTTGTAATATACCGCATTTTGCGCATTTTAGGGTGAATGAAAAATTTGCCGGCACCGACAACATCTCTCTCTCTCGTCGCGAGATAATCTCGTTGTGCTAAGCACACAGGGAAGATGATCCTAATCCTCAACAATGTGTTACCAGGAAAACATAAGTTGTTGTAGTTCACAGCAACAAATGGCTTTGCATATCACTTTGTGATATCACGATCGGTACAGCGATACCGTATGAGTCAGGGCCCAGGGGTCGGCCCGAGGAGACATTGTTTCAAGTCATTAGGCATGTAGGTGTCGCTGTGCTTTCCTTTCGCGTCGAGCCGGCCGAGACTACAAATTAGTTCCAGCAACAACGCGCCATTAATAGGGACGTTCTGAATCTGATATACTTAAGTTAATATGAATATACTAGACTAGGTAATGTCCGCGGGCGCGACATCGTCCGCGTGGATTGGGCGACTTCGTCCGCGTGGAAGGTTTTTTGGTTTCTGCGGGAACTGTTTAATTTTCCAGGATGAAAAGTAGCCTATGTGTTATTCCAGACTATATAATATATTCTATCTCTGTGCCAAATTTCATCCAGATCCGTTCAGCCGTTCTGGCGTGATTCAGTAACTAACATCCATCCATTCAAACTCACGCATTTATAATATTAAGTAGTATAGAGACTTTTAGATCTATATCAAGTATTTTTAGTCTCGACAGAATCAAATCCGTTCGTCCGAATATTTCTAGACAAACGATTTCTTGCACTTTTCATCTAACTTCAATATTCTTATTCGCTTTCACCCTTTCTTTCTTCACATGGGGAGTATTGAAATGAAATTCTTCTGACTATTACCTATTACTTATGTTAAGTAACATGGTGAAATCACGGTTACCCGAATTAGGGCACCGGGAATACAGCAGTTTTTCAAAATTGAATGGTAACTCAACGATGGCGTATGGTAACTCTGTAAAGAGTTCATCCCGATCCGAGCGAATATTACAGACCGAACAGGACAAAAGGTGGCATGGGACGTCCACATCGGCACTTTTATATTATGGAGCTGCACAAACTGGTGCGACAGGGCTACGTTGTTCCTTTATAACGCGGACGTTTCGCACCGACGGTTTTACTCCGGCCTCTAGCCTCGCCTTAACCCGAAATAAGTTTCGATATATATTCCTCATGCTGCATTCATTTTAGTAGATATCGAATAGGAATTCGATATTTCGAATACCTATTCGAAACTCGAGACACAAAGAGAAATCATCAAACGTCTTCGGCGTCTTAATCGAAGTCTGCTCATTACATTCCTTCTCTGTCGCAGTGCTTTGTGGCTGTCTCAAATCTGAATTGATTTACCACCTATTGTCTTTTACACCGGCTCACCTCCGTAGTATAGGCTTGAGGCACATAACGCGCGACAGCGTCGAATCGAGACGGCAGTTGCATGTTTGGTGATCTCCATGTATCTATAGCTCCATGTAGTGGTGAGCGCTCTTGTCAATCCACACGGACGAAGTCGCGGCCATCAGCTAGTTATGGCCGCGACATATTTTTAGAAGTCATTTTGAACATACTGCCGTCGTCGAGTGTTCTGTTTATTTCAGCCTTTATGTCTATTTGCATTCGATACGCGAGCGCTCGAGTTTTATTGAAATGTTAATGTGAAAAGTTTTTTTCAAGTTCCTACCATAAAGTTCGTTTGAAGAGATAAAACGGCAGCTGGCGACCCCTGTTTGCAGACTGGGAGCGAGCATTGAACGTGCATAAGGGCGCCTGTGGACTGCAGACTTTGATAGATAGATAAATCTTTATTGCCATTTGCCACACAGATATAAAGATATAAAGTAAACAAGTACAGAAACAAAGTATGCAGACTTTTTTGCTGCAGCAAAATCCGTCTAAAACCTAACAAGCAATTGGATTTTCATATGGACTCTACTTTTTATCTGATTCGTTATATATAAAATTTTTACTGTTGGCCTGTCGAAAAGCTTTTAAGTGGTAATTTTCAAACTAAAAAACGTGACACGGAGTAACTTTATTCTTACTAATTTGTATGTATCAAATCGCAACGTTTGTTAAATGACGTAACAGATATCGTTATTCAACTTGAAACATTATACCCACTAGGACTTCATAGGCTCTATTATGCCCGTTTTCACCAACAACACCTAAATTTTAGGGAACACCCAAGTCAATTAGTTTGGTGATAGTTATACATGAAATGTGTAACATATTGGTGTTCCCTAAAATTCAGGCATTGTGAAAACGGGCGGGTGTAGCTTTTAATCTGTCAGGATGGACAGGAAAATATCATACAATTTGACAGATTTATGTTACTCCGGTTAGTTTCGAAAGCTTACACTCAGGACTCATAACTTAGATCTCCCTGAAACTAAAGTTTATAGACAGCCTTAGGGCGCCCCCTCATGCTCAGTACAATGCCTCCCCTGCCTCGACTTCTAACGGCAAGGCGCTCATAAAGGACTTAATGGCGACATGGCGTGTCGAAATATTAATATGCGGCTTAACTGTACAAATAAACAGTATTGTCTCCTTTAACGGTCATTATTCAAAATCAAAATCACGGAAACGTTTATTGTTACTGAAGATACGGCTCGCATAATTCTAAAAAGTTTAGTCTGTTTTCTGTACACTCATCGACCATACAGCCTAACTTTTTACCTACGGTCGTCAAGTCGCTTTGAGTCGGATAAATCTCTCTTCGTTCGTGCCGTCATTCCTGAAGATTGTGGTCCTGGCAAGGTCCTACGACCTATTCCTTTAGGAATTATTACAATGTTTATTGCACATCTTCTGGTCCGGCTGTGAGCAGTGGCGTAGCTAGGTAACCAAGGGCCCTGGGGCAAATTAAAAAATGGGGCCCCACTGCTATGTAAACTGATTAGGTTTTATCAAATAAAAATATGAAATATACAAATACTTTAAAAATGCTAAGCTACTTAAGTTCTTTTTTGTGCACTGCAGGGCAGGTAATAAAAATATTAAACAGTAACAACACTTGGTGTAGGTTTTTTCTAATAAAACGAAATAGAGAAGATTCAAGGGTTTATTATATAAAGGTCGGGCCTACCAACTGACTAAATAACAATTATATCTATTTACAACGTTTTCCTAGCTTTAGTTTTCGCAAAAGTATCAATGACTTCGTTTAAATCCAGGCTTGATGCGGTTTTGTTTTCAATCGCTATTACTAACACTAACAACACTACAACACACAACACTAACGCTAACACTGCCAACCTACAGAAAAAATTTAGGGGAATTCCCTAGGCATAACTTTTGAATTTCTCTCAACTGAGTTGTCATGATTAAAGTGGGGTTGCAACCTGTCATATTTATTTTAAAATTGGGAGAAATTTCCAAAAGTTCAGTTCGATCGAGATTTCTGGTAAGGATTCGAGGACCCCTGAGCTTGAGGGCCCCGGGGCACTGCCCCGCCTAGCCCCTGGGTAGCTACGCCGCTGGCTGTGAGCCTAGTTGGTAATCGGTATCTCTAAGCTTCTCTGAACCGATGACCATGATGTCACTACAATATGATGTAACCGAAATACGAGAGCAGACGTTAGTAACATTTGGAGGAAAGTCGAGAACTAATATTATTCCAAGATGCAAAATAATAGGCACTTTTAATCACGTTGCAAACCTCGAAATTAGCAGCCATTGAGATATCTCTATGTTAGCAGCATTTCGAACGTCTTTTCTTTAATGGAGAGATAGCGTGTAGAAGTATTAATATGCGGCTTGCTCGTAACAGTACAAATACACACAGTATTGTCTCAGACGTCTGTGGGCGTCGATCGCACATTTGTCTCTAACAATACAACGTTTACGCTATTTATATTCGACGCGTGGGTACCGTGATAATCAACTGTGTGATGCTATCGTTGAAGATGCTCAGACATGCGATTACATTGGTGGGACTAATGATATAAGTGGGCCACAATACATTTATCATTAGAAGGTTACGCTTGTACGAGGTTTTCTCTTTTGGTATGTAATTCTGTAATCCGCTTGTATTGATGGAACTCATCCCACTTCTGAGGTTCTAGTATAATTTTTCGAGTTAACTTTACATATTTTAGAGTTACTTGTGACAATATGAGTGATGAGATAAAACTTTCATTTTCTATGGCAGAGTCGTTTTGGATGTTGAATAAACATTATGGGGGTAACGGGCTACTTTATCATTAACATCACTCAGTTTATATTCTACTGTAGTGTAATGTTTGTTGTGTTATTGCTTAGAAATATATGAATATACTTACGTAATTCTAATTCGTTGTTATTTACAACTAGTTATTTATGTAGGTACATCTGGCTGGTACAATTTACAAATAGACATTATAGCGTACATCGTTAATGTGCCATTTTGTGAGCGCGTTTTATGAAGCATTACTCCGAAAACGACTACTTGTATTCAGCTGCCGATGCCAGTCGCTATGGCATATCATTTGCTTGCGTCCTAGACGCGCTGTGCGGAATAATTCTCAGATTAACTGTCAGCTGTTCTTTATTCATACGAATTAAGAGCATTTTGCATGCTAATGGCGTCTTTATCTCTACCTACATTATACTTAACTAGTACATTTGCAGTTCATGTATAATAATATGCAGAATATTGTGCTTATTAATAACTCAAGAATTTGGTAGCCAATGATGTTAAACTTGTGGTAAAACTTCACAGTACAAGAAATGAGCAAGTTGCAACAATTTATTTCATCTAAAAATAACAAGCTTATAAACCTTAAAATATAGTAGCTTAAAATTATATTTCATGTAAGTATAAAAGCGTCACCGTATCGTCGTTCCCCTCGCGTTAGTTGTTACTGAAACGTGAAAAGATTATAACTTCCAGCAATTCGAATAAAATTTTATTTTTCCGATAGTAGCTACATTTTGTGAGTCGACATCTCTACGGATCCAACTGGGGATGCTCCATAATTTGCGATGCCATTAACCGCGTGCGTGAGGGAGAGGGTCTGATTTAGTTGTGCTACTCGCATATCGGTCGCTGAATGTAAATGGCTTCATTTGATTTTGTTCTACGCCGTAAACGCTCTTTGCATTCATGCAATCCGAGTATGCACCGTAGGTCCTTATTTTCTAAAAAATACTCATAACCCGGAGGAGTTGTATTTAGCTAGCAGCTTTATGTTACTGCATAAATGTCTATATCAATGGTAGAAAAGGTCATTGAGATCTTTCAAGCTAATTTAATGTATCACTGTTGTCACTTAGTTACTTCTTATATCTTATAAACAAATAACTATTTAAATGTTAACTGAACCACCTAGGAGATAGAAATTAAAGTGAAAATTTAAATAATAAAGTATTTGTTTAAAAAAAGTTACTTAACACTATATAATATATCTTGCACTATTGGAATTCTATGATCCATCCAAAAGTTAATTTTACGGACCTTCGCGCTTTATTGAACGGTTGAACACTTTAAAGACTTTGTTATGGTGCTGCAGAATAGTTTTAACATTTGTTGTGATTGGTAGTAAATTCAAAACTTTTTTCCACAGGAGACAGCAGAAGTGTGCGTCGGAACTTCGGTGGGAACGATCACCGAGCCAGACTGCCTCGGGCCCTGCGAGCCTGGTACATCGGTCACGCTGGAGGGCATCGTGTGGCACGAAACGGAAGGTGGTGAGTTGTTACTAGCGCACGAACCCAACGCACCGTAGCGCCTAACATCACACCTCCAGCACGCTTATGCACGCCTGATACTTATGTCCGCTTCGCAGTCCACACATACCGACCTCTATGCACCAAACTTTTGATTCGACGATGGATCCGATTGATTGGCTACTTGTACTTTCGAGTCTCGTGAGAAACAAAATTCAGTATAAAAATTCTTAATACTTTTAATCTAATTGTAAGTTTGGTGCTGGGGCAGTCTCATTAATTTTTGTTCAAAAATATTAATATTGTGCCAGTAAGGGTAGATGTACTCGTTAGACTTTGCAAATATAATTTGAAGTTTGAAATCCGTTTCCATATTCGCAAAATCTAAATACATGCCTTGCTATATTCGATAGGATCACCCGCTACTAACTTACGAGTAAACTAAATTCGAAGCTTGTGTACTAAACCCCAAAAATAACCCATAGGTATAATCAGACTTAACAAATACGAAGCTGTAAAAGAGGATTTAGTTATAATCCAACCATAAAACGAATGCGAACTTAATTGTATGCTGCAGACATTACTAATTATATCCATATTAAGATTAACATAATTATCATTGAAGCGCTTTTCGTAAAATAAATATATTTTGAACATATAACCGTATGTGATGACCAGCCGACCGGTCTTCTTTTATGGCACGCGGAATTTAAATTTAAAATGCACTTTATAAATATTATCTACTGTGACGTTTGACTGATTGACTCTTTAAATTAAAATTAATCGAGAGACAAAATGAACAGTTAAAGTTTAAATTACCCACATAATATTATAATGAGTCATGAGAACCTTTTCTTGACATAGTTTTTCTACTGCGTATAATTTCTAAGCATCAAATCTCTATTCATTTTCTAAGTTTCAGTTTGGTGACTTTGTCTATTTTCAATTGATAAAGATATTCAGTAATGAAGGACTAATGAACTCCTTAATAGAAGATTATAGAAATCCAGTCGCAATCAGTGCAATAGTTTTGTATGGATAACCTAATTAAGTCCCTCAACTATGAACTATTTAATTGAACCTCAATGACCATTGAAGTCGGTTTTCTAGTCGTGTTTTATTCAAATACATATTTTAAATCTACCTTGTAATATTAGTCCATTATTATTATAAGAAACAGTAAAATCGTTCGCATTTCTTACCTTATTCTTCTATTTTATTTCTTTCACAATAAACAATACTTTTGCTACCTCTTTTCTAGGCTTTGATTTATAATCTAGGCCAATATATTTATCCATTGTGTACCAAACTGGGCGCATGATATTCCTTTATGTTGTAGTCATTTAATCTTCGATAAGCCCTATTTCTCATCCCGCTGATTCCCGTCCATGATACGCAGCCGTCTATCATTACAAAAAAATACATTGTATTACAGAAATAACGATCTCTTACATCAATATATACTCGTAACAAACCTACGCACAATTCTGCTACCTTTTCGATAAATAATAGGGATTATTTCGCCGTGCTGTATTTCGTGTTAATATAAACTTGCGTGTCTATTGTAAAGGCTATTAGTAATACAATGCGACTCCCCTGGCGTTATATATAATTACAATAAAAAGTAATAATAAATCAACATCTGCCCGCTGGCACTCCAAATTTATCCTCGCAGAGGGGGGAAGCTCACGCCCTCCCAATTTATTTATTTTCGTTGACATCGGACGGGCTTAGGGAAATTGAATATTGTCGAGTTATTTTTCGTGGAAAAGTCCCAATATTTTGTTCGATGTAATGAAACAAATAAAGCACTTAATTGCCTCGTACACTCTCTCGTCTAACTAATTGGATACTTTTCTGTTTAGTCCTTATGGAGTTGGTTGTAACTTAGCGATGTTCGAAATAAGTCTTTTCAGAAATAGGATACCTAGTGCTACACAAGAAATAGAGACTACTTATTTCATTGTGTGAAATATCAAATATTGATACAATAGATTAAAATATAGCTGTTAGCGCCCGAAATCAATCAAATTGAATTACGATAAAAAAAGAATGATTCATTCATTCCTTACGTTTTATAGTAATAGGTGACTGATATTAACTCCCACAATTTTGGCAAAAAAGATTTGATTAGAACAGTTAAGTTTGACGTCATAATTCATAAATTTTAGATATGAGCGTATTACTATTTTGTATGCTGCGAAAGGGCCCATAACCTTCTAATTTATGGAGAGCAAGTTTGATAATAAAACGTTAATTAATTAAAATTCAGGTTTTTAATGAAGTTGGGAATTTATAACATGATTTATCTCAAATCTCATCATAATATAAGTACCTACCTTATTTAGGAACAGTAAAGTGTTGAGATTGTAAGGCGGGAATTTTTAATTAACTTTGCCGGCAAGTTTTTAAGACCGCAAAGTTTGCTTTTTGTTGAAATGATTGTAAATTGATGCTAACTTTGTGCGAGCGAGAACAATGAATGTAGTGAAGTTTTAAATTCTATTATTACTTGCTTTATAGTCTCTGATATATACTTAGTAGGTACTCACTTACTGGTTTTTATTGTGATTTGATTTTAAAGTACTATATATTAACATGGGCGTAGGTTGACCTTTTTTCAAACTTTGCGTTTTTATTATGATTATTTTTGAAAGAAAGCAAATCATACATGATGAGTCATACAAAATTTATTTTTGGTTTTTTATTTTATATCCTCATACCTAGACTAAAATATGACAAACAGCAAACTATCACTAATCAAATTTAAAGTAAAAAAAAAGTGTGTGTGTGCAATTCACACACGGCAGAAGTGAAACTTCACAAAAGTATTTTTTTTTTTATTTTTTTATTCACTACAAGTTAGCCCTTGACTGCGATCTCACCTGATGGTAAGTGATGATGCAGTCTAAGATGGTAGCGAGCTAACCTGTTAGGAGCATGGCAGTTATATTAAACCCATACTCCTATTCGGTTTCTACACGGCATCGTACCGGAACGCTAAATCGCTTGGCGGCACGTCTTTGCCGGTAGGGTGGTAACTAGCCACGGCCGAAGCCTCCCACCAGGCAAAGTAGCCTACGAGAGAATGAGATAAATAGAACTTGTATTCTATCTCATTCTCTCGCAGGCTAAATCCTATTATGAATATGTTTGTCTCGTTTTAGTGTCGCTTTTTCGTTTCATCGAATTTTCAAATCACAACGATTCTAAAGAAGTTTCAATAAAAAAAATTGTACTTTATTACACTACAAATATATGCTAGTTTTACTCACCAATGAAATAAATTGAAACTGAAATTGGAAGGGAATTCTAAAGTGAAAGAAAATCAATCGGAACAAAAAAATCAGACAATGACGTAGCGAAAAAGGGAAACGTGAAAACGAAGCTCCACCACCATTAGTCAGTTGATTACGTACCGTGGTAATTAGCATCCTAAATGAACCTATTCCACCGCTCTGCTCTCCTGGTGGCGGCCATTGCGATCTCAATCAGGAAACATTAGTTTAATCCCTCCGTTAGTCGGTCGGCTAATTGAAAACGATAAATGGATAGTCAAAGTCATATTTAGTTTGAGATATAGCAATTTGTTTGTAATGACTTGAGTTTTAAATCATGATCGTTTAACGTTCTAATGATTAAAACTTAGCGGAAGGCCAAAGAAGAAATGAAACTACTGTTTTCAGATGTAATGAAAGTAAAAATGTCTCTACTAATTCAGACCTTTGTAATTGACCGTGTAAGGTATTTACCTTAAACGGTTAATTGTTAATCCACTTGCAAGATTCACTATATCATTTTGTAACATATAGAAAATTTTCCTTTGAAACTCTACCAAGCAGGTATTTTTCACTCGAAATGGTAATATTATGGGCGACCGGGCGCGGCAAAGTTAAATTAGATGTCCGGGCCCTTTTGTTTGCGTGTGTCCGCTTCGATTTGTACGCCTGTCACTAATAGCTGTGGACTGGAAAGGAGGTTGTATTTAAAACTTGTCTCTTTGCTTTGTAAATACCATTTAAACTTTGCCTGTCTTCTTTCAGAAATGAAGCTTGGTGTTTGGTTTATCTTAAAATGATTAAATATTATCCGTTTACAAATCGAATTTGATTAAAACATGCAGAGTACATCGAGGTAACTAGTAAATCGAACATAAATATTATAGCAGTGTGCACTGTGCATATCCGGAAAGTTTCGGAAACAGTTGGTAAATCCAGCCCCTAAATAATAAAACCGAGACGCGCCCGACAATTTCCTGAGTTCCGAAGCTCTGTCTGCCCATTTTTTAATATTCCTGCTTTCCTAGTATACTGCCTCTCGGAAACTTAAACTTCTTGGTAAATATAAACGAACAAAGTAACTTTGTAATGATGGAAACTTTTAGCAAGAAGCTATTTGTTATAATGCTTTATTTATCAAGGAATTCAAGACTTCGAGTACAGACTTCAAAAGAAATGGCACTCGTATGTATAAAACCCATACCCCTAATCGATTTCTACACGGCATCGTACTCTAATGTTAGGGCCACGTGCCGCCGATTTTGAGCAAGAACATAACATAGCATCCAAAGCAACGTAAATTAAACTGTAGTAGGTATTATAGCAACTAAGTTTATTTTAACAAAAACACGCAACGATGGGTCACTGCCCATCGGGGCGTGACGATTTGTGTGCGTAACCTATTATAGTAGGGTTACCTACTCCTGCGACCTCGTGTAACTTTTCAAGTAAATATTTGTGAAGATGTGAAGTTGGTATTAGTCTGTAATTATAATTAAGTATGTATGAGCAAACAAACTTAGCAGATTAACGTAAATTTCTTGTCACTTTCTGACTTACAATCAACCCTTCTACCCTTAGCTTCTACCCTTTCTTCAACGAACCATACAAAATTATTATCTGACTTTCATTATTGAGATTTCAAGTTTAATTATTCAAGAATGGCCCTCTACAATGGCTCTACCTATAAAAATACTTTCTTCAAAGCCCTATACAGCCTGTACTATACCTGTTTATATCACTTCTTGTAGCAAATTCGTTAAAAAACCTCTCTAAAGACACAGAATACTACCTATTACTGGATTACTGTATGATTCCCATCCCTTTCATGATGATCCCTGCTGAAAAAGACACGACTGACTAAGTTTAGATCTGTCAATAATTAACCAACAGTGATTAGTGTGACCAATCTACAATTGGGTTGTAAAAATTCTTTAAACATAACTAAAATGGCAGCTACAAATGCCCTGGGGAAAAGGATATCGCTAGATTTAGACCTGCCAATTTAGTTAAGCTTAGAGATTGTACAACAAATTATTTATTACTCATAATGGTCCTGTACGTTACTTACAGTTACATTAGCTATTCCTATCAAACTAGCTAAATAATTCATTATTTTGGAATTTAGACATAGAAACCAAATCGTTATTTATATTGGTTTGTTTAACCACGTTCAGCTCAATGCACAATTATTTACCAAATTATCGAACGCAAATACAACGCATGATATTTCATCTGCCGACCGCAGCCCAAAATTGATATAATATAAATCGTAAATGGAGGTTATTAAATCGCAATGCCAGTCGGATTCATCTATCATGTCCATTCATTCGGCAATAACTCGCTCGGTTAATGCAAATTGCTTATAGAGATGCTTTATGTGTTCATTGTTCGTGAAACAATAAATGGATAATATTAATAATTTATAGACATCGCTTAATCCTGAGCAGCACAGGTGATATTCTCTAAACTAAGCTTTCAACGCTGATGCAACGACGATTAGAAACATATTTGACACTAGCTACTACATAGTACATACTACATAGCAAATAAGTAAGAAAGTCCAACTGCATGTCAGGCAGTTAGAGTTATGTATCCTAATACGTTACGGGTCCTAAGGCAAAGTGGGTTGTCCAAGTTAGTATGAACTATGAATCACATCTCCATGAAGGTTAAAGGTAATTTTTTTGTCTAAAGTTAACAAACACTGACTTGTCCAGGCACCAGCCCATTTTGCTTTTTTTGACGCTCAAAATTTTACCGTTGTTGTGACGTAACTTTAACTGCCTGTTGGTATGGCATTGGAGCGTGTATGTAAAACATTTTTGGAGTGCTTACTGCTAGAGCAGCAAAGGTAATAAATTAAAACGTTCACCTTCTCTACGCTGCGTCAGCGTTGATAATTTAATTGATATCGTATACTTAGCACTTGACACTATGGTTATATCCGCGCTATTGAGAATTATTGTTATGTCCATGGCTATTCTTATCCAACCAAATTCCAGACAAAAGACAAGAATATAAACTGGTTTGTGATAGTAATGGTGTAATACTATGGTGGTTCGTATGTTTCTACCTGTAGGTATTGTTGATTCGGAACATGATGATTTCTTACCGAGAAGAACTTAAGAGGATCGTCTAGTTGTAAATTTTCGTACAAAAAGCGATAACGTTTTTCTTCCCGTAAATGTTGTCAAATTTTCATAATTTTTAGAAATTCTGCAGATACAATGAAGAACTATGCTCGTACGTTTTAATTTTAAAGAAATATTGCTTATGTTAAAAGTTATTAGCGTCTAAATATCCATATTTTTGACCTAAAAACTTCCTCGAGTACTTTAATTTTTTTTAATTTAACTAAACTAAAATACTAAAAAAATAAAACGTACGAGCCTAGATTAAGGTGTACTGAATCTAATGAGACCAAAATTGTCTAATTTCGTTAACGTTTGGGGGGGTAAAAACGTTATCACCCGAAACAATATTTCAAGAATAAAATGTGGGCATATGCCTACTGGACTTGCAACTCTCTCTATCGCACGATACGGAGAAGGCAGCGAAGCGTTGTGAAACAGATAGCATTATTGAAAATACCTACTCGCGTCGCGTTTCGTCACTAGACGATAGTCTTAAGAATAAAATATCCTCGGATGTACCTATTTTATTTTAAAGAGTTGTTATGTTCTTATAAAACTAATTTTTAACTATCTAGTTATTTATTGGTTTCATTGGTAAATGTTTCGATTCGCCAGTGAACGCAACGTCGAATAACATGTTGTGAGAGAATACTCATTTCATTCACCATTATGTAATATTATTGTTATTTCTGGTTCATTGTTGCAAGGAAATAATTAGCACCAATGATGTATTGTCTTTTGTTTTAAATGTATTCTTGTCGCTGTAATAGGTACTGTAGAGTAGAGATCATATTGTCATGTTAGTAGCTGTACATTTACCGTTTAATGTGTTTGTTTGAGAAGAAAGCTTACGTATGTTATGATTTTAATTGGGTGAACGATTTCTGCTGAGTGAAAAACTACAGAACTACAACTGCGGCCTGCATTGAGTTTTTTGTTTTGTTATGTGTGTATATTAAGTAAATGATAGAGCCAGTGTCTTGGTGCTCTTACTAGCTAACTCGCCCCAACATAACTTAAGTTGGTACTAGTAGAATAACTAAAAAAAATTCTTCGTGGGGTCTCCGTCCACGACTGAGTAAATATAACAGTACGTTATACTTACTCAGTGACATCTTTTGTGAAAATTCTCTAGTTACTAAACCGAGTAGTTTGAACTTTGAGCTGCAACTTGCATGTCGATCTGGGGGCATACCTACTACATTCGCTTATTTTAATATTGTTTACTTAATCTTTATATTAGGCACGACACGGTAAATAATATGATATAACTGTAATTTATCTAAAATTAAAATTGCTTTAAGCGATGGTTGTATAACCCCCATGATATGTCAGCCATTTTATCCCTTTATATGTGTAGATGAATCGCGCTCCCTTATAAAAATATATGGCACGCCCGCTCAGCGCTCACACATTATTTAAAAGATACCCTTTTACAATTCATGAGCTAGTCTCGACAAAGAATCGCTCTCTGGGGATTAAAAAAGGGATTGTCGCATACAGTAAACCCTTATTTTGTCAGAATTTGTTTGTTCTATGCTCGAATTACTTTTGCGTACAAAATAACCGCGATGAGGGCGCGTTGATCTTCTTTTTTTAATTTATTTTATCGATGGACACTTACCACGACAGTTAATTATTTATTAGCTAGTATAAAGATATTCTTCATAAAGATCTCGAAGGTAAGTGAAGTCTGCCAATCCACGCTTGGCCAGCGTGGTGGACTTTGGCTAAACCCTTCTCATTCCGAGAGGAGGCTCGTGCTCAGTTGCGAGTCGGCCATGGGTTGAAATAATGATGATGATGATGATATAAATACAGGGGGCATACTACCAGTGGCGTGCAGTTCATAGAGGCATTAAAACACTGCTTACCAAATGGAAATGTACGCCAATGCTCATTGTCATTATAACAGTCAGTAAATAGGTATTCTGACTTACTAATGCCTATCTTCAAGCCCTGGGCATGCCACTGCATACTACCATCGCACAGAGCAGTATTATTTCAAAATGACAGTTTTATGTCACGTAGGTACCTTGACATCCCTAAAATAAGGATTATAATTCTAAAGCACAACGTCAACAATATTAAAACAATACGACTTTAATTTGGTGACCAACGATGGTTGTATGCCTTCAGCTTTGTAAGAGTTGACTGGGTGAGATGATTCATTTTGGTGTTCGTATAAGTTACGAACACCTTCAACACACGTTAACACAAAGTAATTATAATACTTGCGATACGTGTATAACTTTATGTAAAACAGCAAGTAATAGTGTGGAAAAGTTTTATGCGAGCGTAGAGGGTATTAAATTGATTAATTAAATTTGCATAAGCAAGCACGCGAGCGTGATAAGCGGGGTGGTTTGGGCCGGAGCGCGGGCATTTCTAAATATACCGCTGAAGTCACGTTCCTAGCGCGCCCGGCGGCCGGCCCCCTCGGGCTTAGCACAAGTTCGCACAATACGACATCGTACATGAATGTCGACAGTCGAGTGTCGAGTCAAGAATCCAATGGCCTCTTTGGTTGTAAGTCGTAATTTTAATAAAAGACAACAACTATTCAAATAAATATTTTTTTAGTGATTATTAAATAGAGGATCTCCCAAAAGTCGTAATATCCACGTCCCCTGTCAGTTTTATGTTGAATAACTGTTTTAAACTATCGATTAAACTAAAAAAGTACGTCGAACTTTGATGACGTCACTATTCAAAATGTCATACGAACTCCCATATTAAGCACGCGTTTTGACGTTTGAAAAAAAGTGGCTGATTTGACTAGTCAAATACCCAATTGTTGGACGGTTGGTTGGTCGTAGTAATATATCAAATTAGGCTGAGGATCACAAGGTTTCAGGGATGCAATACATATAGAGCTATTCAACAAGTGTTTGCTGATAAGAAATTCTCTCGGTAGAGCCCTTGAGTTGGGAAGTTGGCGTTGCCACACATCATCGTACTTCGGAGAGGACATAAAGTCCATGATATCTCTCCGAAGTGCGGTCGTTTAGATTACCTTCTCATCAGATTAGCCGCGTTGGCCGAAATTCAGTCTGGACTCAGCAGGAACAAGTTTGTACATATCTCCAGAAATTCGATAAAATACTGTTGTGTTTCAAAACACAATAACGTCAAGAGCAAAATGGACCGAAACTCTCTTTCTCTGAGATCCAAATTAGTCCAAATATCACAGCCAAAACCCCAAGGCGAAACGTTGTAAACCCAAAATCAGTAGCACCAAATAAATGACTTTAAACCAATCACCTTAAAGTTCATTTTACTCTGACTTTACAGTTTCGATGTACTACCAAAATTGACGAGATTATGTAAAACCGTACTAGGGGTATATGCAAATGAGCGCCCGTGACAAATTGGATTGCCTCGCCAATAACTCAGCTGCATCCATTTCGGCCGTGTCGACCCAAATTTTAAACCTCGATACCTTGTAGTTTGTTACCAAATCGTTGCGGAATTGCGACAGGTGATATCGAATTGCCTGGTTTATTTGTGCAGTTCAAACTCGTAGGTAGTTTTAAAATTTAAACCGATTAAATAGTTTTATTATTTAAACCGATTGACGACCTCCGTGGCGCAGTGTGTAGCGCTGTTGTCTTAACGTCCGGAGGTCTCGGGTTCGATCCCCGGCAGGGTCAATTTGGGAATTTATAATTTCTGAATTTTCCCTGGTCTGGCCTGGTGGGAGGCTTCTGCCGTGGCTAGTTACCACCCTACCGGCAAAGACGTGCCGCCAAGCGATTTAGCGTTCCGGTACGATGCCTGTAGAAACCGAATAGGGGTTTGGGTTTAATATAACTGTCATGCTCCTAACAAAAAAAAACATATTTATTTTATTGTTTTTTGGTTTATTTTGGGACCCTTTTGTTAATCCCAGGTGGCCATCATCTAGCTTCATCTAGCTTTGATTCTTTTCTATACTCACGATTATTTACAATGATGCTGAAGTCTAAAATACGTTAAATAAATAAATAAATAAATAATCATTTATTTGCAAAGAATGTTGTACAAAAATATTTGATGGTAAAAAATGACAATGAGAGGCCATAACATTCAACTAAATCAATAGTGTGCAAATTTCAGGTAAGTATTTAGTAATTTTGGAATTAAAATATTAAATTATTAGTACAATGTTTAAACAAAAATAATAAATTAGTACTCGAGCAATGTCACACATGAATAATTAATAACATAGTAAAATAATAATAATAAATGAAAAGTCGAAATATACAATAATAAAACAAAGCCAAAATTTAAACAAGTCAAGCTAAATATTCCTTTATATAAGGTCAAGGGGAGTAAGAGAAACGGTGGGGTAAGAGAAACACAAAGCCATAACTAACAAACTATGTAGTTTAACGATATTTGCTCTCAGTCGGTACAACAGTATTGACGAAGTGGTTTAAATTTTTTAACATAGATGTCGCTGCGATAATTCTACAAGGTTATATTAAAGAAAGAAATTTGACATTTTTCAAAACTCAAAACACGAGTTAGACATGCTTTTATTTATTGCTTGTTTTAAAGTGAATTCATAGAGTTTTCAACAGTGTTTTGCTGTAATTACTTAGAATAATGTATAGATTTAATGTTCCAATTGTTTTTCTGTCTAAAACAGTTCAGTTTATTAATTTAAGACATGGTAAAGATTCTAGTCACTAAAAGTTCCGAGTGGGAAAGTGAAACAGAGATGAGCGGGGTAAGAGAAACATATGTTTCACTTCCCTCATTTCAGAGATTACCAACCTTCTTTTAATTATATCTTATTTAAAAAAAACTACTATGTACCTATTTGATTATAGGTCATCTTGTGTCTGCCACACCAAACTTATTAATTATTAGAAATTATAAAACTATTGTTAGTCTGTTTGTTCAAGCGTCATTCAAAAACAACTGTACTGATTTTGATAAAACTTATCACACATATTCGTTATATAGAATATGTTTTTTATTAGGAGTCATAGTATATTATTTAATTTTATTCCCATAATTATTTTGATAACATTTGAGGGAGCTACTAGCTATAAAATTGTTAATATATTAAATATATAAAAGGAAAAGGTGGCTGACTGACTGACTGATCTATCAACGCACAGCTCAAACCACTGTACGAATCGGGCTGAAATTTGGCATACCGATAAATATTATAACGTAGGCATCCGCAAAGAAAGGATTTTCGAAAACAACCCATATAGGGGTAAAATAGTAATAGGTAAAATATAAATTTTAAAATATAATTTTAAAATTCAAACTATTGAATATTTATTGTTGAATAGAAGAAGACTTACAAATATTGTAAACATGGTGTTAGCTATTTTATTGAACTAAAAAATTAATAAAAATTTAGAACATACTCAATTTTTGTTTTGGTTTTACTACCCCTGACTTGGCGACTATGTTTCACTTACCCCATTTTCAGTTTTTTCATTTTATTTAAGAAATTAGACCATATAGCCATTCACTGAGACTCGTAATCGATTGAGGCAATTATAGATGCCATTTTAGTTGTTAAAATAGATCTATAGGCCTCATATTTACCGAGTTCTGATCATAGTTTCACTTACCCCATTTCGGGGGTAAGTGAAACAAAACCATAGTCTACTTTTAATTAGTAATTTCATCGTTATTTGCACGATTAGAAAGCTTGAAGACCATGTCTTATGAAAGCCGATTTAATGAAGAGTATATATCATTTATCGTTATTCAAATTGACAATCATTTTACTGACTTACAGGTCATTTTATAGAAAAAACAGTAAAGTATGTTTCACTTACTCCCCCTGACCTTACCTACTTACTTATATACTTTTGTTAGATACCTAATGTAAAATCGAAATATAGTATTAAAGGAAAAGTTGACGGACTGACTGATCTGACTGACGAACTGTAACCTCTGGATGGATTGGGCGGAACTGCGGCATACAGATACAGTTCGCGCGCGAGTTGAATGCAGCAACGGGCAAAAGCTAGGTCTAAATAATAATAATTATTATCAAACTCTTTATTTGCACGACACAAATAATAAAAATAATGCAAATAACATTAAGTATCTACAATGATGCCAGATTGTAAATCCTTAGAATTTAAGATATAGGTACGACAAAAAATATATAGTTGCTAAAAATGGTACCATATATATAATATGGTAAACTAGCTGATGCCCGCGTCTTCGTCCGCGTGGATTGAGGTTTTTTGATTCCCGCGGGAACTCCTCAATTTTCCGGGATAAAAAATAGCCTATATGTTATTCCAGACTATAATCTATCTCTGTGTCAAATTTCATCCCGATCCGTTCTGGCGTGATTGAGTGACAAACATCCATCCATCCATCCATCCATACATCTATCCATCCATCCAAACTTTCGCATTTATAATATTAGTATAGAAGTATAGATGTTATACGATAAGTAGGTACCTACTACAGTAGTTAGAACTTAACTAATAATTTAATTTAGTCTTGCGTTTAGGTGTTTGTTCAAGCGTTTATTGCATGTTTAGTGTAAAATGATCTATTAAGTACCTACTTGTAAGCCAAAACCTTTGAAATTAAAAGATATTTGTATTATGCGTGGTTTCTCATGGTTCTCTTCTGGCTTTCCAGGTGTGTTGGTGGTGAACGTGACGTGGCGGGGGAAGACCTACGTTGGCACCTTGCTGGACTGCACGAGACACGATTGGGCGCCGCCCCGGTCAGTACTAATCTTATAAACTCTTTTAAACTTTTCGATTTCATCTATAGTGCTTTTGTTTTATTAATCATGTTTACCTACTTCACCTAAATTCTAATATCTATCTTGCAGTCGTAGTCATCAACCGATAGTCCTCCACTGCTGGAAATCTACACACGTCGCAGCACCTGTAACTAAGCAGCAGCTCTCTCCTAGTTTGATGTCGTCTGTTCACCTAGTGCTGTCACTGTGCTTTTAGTTGCGAGGTCACCATTCCAACACCTTGGGTGTCTCTATCCAACTCTATCCGTTCTTCCATCTGTTTTCTCTGGCCATTGCCACGTCAGCTTCACAAATCGTCCAGCTGACTTTTCAGTGATCCAGTTCTTCTACGGACCTCCTCGTTTAATTTCATCACGCCTATCTTTCACATTCAACATTATTGTTCCTTTTTTCACAGGTTTTGTGACTCCCCAACGGAAGAGTTGGACTCACGGACGCCCAAAGGCCGAGCGAAACGCGGTCGAGGCGCAGTGCCCACGGACATGACAAACTTCACAGAAACCCGCTCTTCAGTGCACAGCAAACTGCGCAACGGAGGCGCTAAAGGCCGACGCGCTTTGCCATCTCCCACACCTTTTACTCCTCCTAAACCAGACTCGAAGAGAAAGAGGAATTCGGACGCGGGCGAAGAACGCCCGCCAACGCCGAAAGCAAAACGTCCTCCACCTAGTACTCCATCATCACCTCCTCCTGACCCGATCTTACTCGAATGCCCAGAACCAAATTGTAACAAGAAGTATAAGCACGCGAATGGACTGAAATACCACAGATCGCATGCTCATGGTGCGCCTGATGAAGATGACAAAGACGGCTCAAGTTCTGAACAAGAGGAACCGGCAGTTGAACCAGCATCACCAGCCCAACCTCCTTCCGAACCAGCCACACCAGCGACACCTGTGAAATCCCCTACACCTACGAAATCTCCGGAGGACAAGATTGATAAATCGCCTGAAAAATCCCCTGAAAAGCCGGAGGTAGTTGAGTCTCCACCTCAGCCGAGATTCGAAGAGTTCGCAACGACACCGGACCGACCGACACCTCCGCCGCAAGTGGAGAGGTCGGTGACCCCGCCTGCTTCGACCACTCCTCCGCCTGAAGCATTGCCCACCTTACAGCCGGCTACACAACTAACGCAGTTCAAGGTAAGTTTATAGAAATAATGTACAAAGTATGAGAGGCATGTCAGGCAAGAATGACAGCAAGGATCCTCATAGTGAAAGTGAAATATATGGAATTTAAGCACCCTAAAACATCGTTTTTCCGATTACTGCAAACAATTTAAAGGGGACCCTAACATTTTGTTTAACCATGATGCTCATGACTGAGTTGCGGTCCGTGCGGATTCAGGTTTTTAGATTACCGCCTCCAGGTCTTGCAAAAAATCACGTCGATTCCAATGCGCCATGATTAAAAAACTTGAATAAAAAAGCAATCATTTTCAGATTTTAATAGTTTCTTATGAATTGTGTCCAGGTTAAACCACGGTCAGCATTAATGCCGTCAGAAGAGCGTAAATCCACGGAATCTCCGCCGGACGGGTCGCCTGGCAAACGCCGAGCAAGAAGGTCCCCGACCCCTGGCGTCCGCTCCCCGGCCTACTCCGACATATCCGATGACGCCGCGCCGACAGAGGGCGCCCCTGACGCTGATGCTGCTCATCGACCTTTCCCAGTGTATCATCAGGTACTACCATTATACTCTTTATTTTTACACCACAACACAAATCGAATAATACACACTGTATAAAGAAAAGAAGATATTAAGTGGTATAGTAGAGAGCTTAGAGGTAGATCCAGCTGACCCCTGCATCTTTTACAGGTAGAAACTACTATTAAGTAGCTGTCAGCACGAGATTTTCAATAATTACTTCCATACCAATAATTTAAATGACGATTCACGATTAGGTACCAGATGTCACGTGCTAGTGATAATTAGTACGAATACTGAGCGAGGGCTTAACTCTTGACTTTGTCTTGCCTTTAACATAAACTAATCTAAACTAACCCAAACCATAGGTACATTACGCTGCTGATATGATATTCAAGCTCGAAATAATATCTAATAAGCTCTAAATTCTTATTATTTATGATTGTCATTACAGTACTATGGACAGCCACCCTACTTGCCACCGACGCATCCGACAAGCGCTCCCCCTCTGCCAGACAAGGGGAAAGAAGATTTGTCTAAAGGGGATCCTAAAGGCGATCTTAAGGTATGCATAATACGAAGAATGACTCTCATGAATGAACACTTATTTTTAAATATTAGGTACCCACATTAAATTATTTGTGAGATAATGGTTGTATTCCTGCGGTACCTTCCAGGTATCTTCGGGAAATTTCCCAGTGTAAGTAGTTGTTAGAAAATTGCCTAATATAAGCAGAGTAAGTAGTATTACTTGGTTAAATTGGTTGCACCATGGCAAGGATTCCCCCTTTTCTTTCTACCATGCCCTTGTTATATAGTTCTGGTATTTTTCAAAGCAACTGATTGTTAATCTAGTTCTGATTCAATTCTTTCTCTTGCCTTCGTCCTATTCCATTTGGCGTCGGCTTGGCTGAATTGTTGGCGTAGCGAAACGCAAATATTGGCGTTAACAGGTGGTTTGCAGTTTCTTTTCGTGCTTAATCTAGTTCTGATTGAAAACTTAATATTCCTTTACATTTTTACAGGACGGTAAACCAGACGGTGGGCCGCAGAAGGTCCTTCCACCGCACTTCTACCCATACAACTACGTACCAAATTTTCCCTACAACGTGGAATCCGGACCGCCCCCTGGGCCGCCCCTAGATGACAAATCCAAGGAGTCAGACCGTTCCAAAACCACACCAAGCCCGCTCGACAAAAGTAAACAACAGAGGCCACCTGATGGAAAGGATCCAAGTAGACCGAACGAAAACCATCAAATCTTGAAAGAGAGCATAGAAATGAAATCCCAAATGGGACCCTACGCCTTCCAGAGACCTCCGCATGCGAGAGAAGAGGAATTGAGAAGGTAAGATTATATTTATCAATTCTGATGTTTAGGGACTTTCTTGCTCTGCTGATTAAAAAAATTGGTATTCAACAAAATTTTTTGTTTTTGTATCAATCGATCGATCGGTATCGATCGTAGCTAATGGGTGCAACTGCGATACAGTCAGAGATGACACTCATTTACTGGAAGGCACATGAAAGTTTCTTAATAGTCTGTTCAGTAAGTCAGTTTACATATGGAGTTTTAGAAGAAATTAAAAATCGCATTTTACAACATCATTATTTGCTGTCAAGTACTTTTGAAGAGTCTGTTTCTCACATTTGTTTTAATTCATCGATTTCTTTCACAGTATCTCTATAATCTATTTTCCATTACCTTGTAATTTACCCATGTAAACTGACTTATTTAACAGACTTTATAAACAGTCTTGTACACATTGGCCCAACCATTGGGTCAATGCACTGATCAAACGTGTCACGAGCCAATTTGGCAACGTGGCCCAATTTTGTGAGTTTGGTGGAAATTGCCTTTACTGACATGGAAGCCAGCTTACTAGACTATCATAAACGTTGCAGATACTACATGAGCCTGGAGCAGCGTCGCAAGGAAGGCGGGGACGGAAAGCCCGTGGGCGCGCCGCCGGGGCCTCCGGTGCAAGGGGGGCCGCCGCGCCCGCAGCCCGCACACAAGCCTAAGGACAAAGACGACAAGCCTAAAGAGGAGGTTAAGGTTTGTGCTCATGTTGATTTTCATTTCATCTCCCTTCGGGATAGGCAAAGATCTATGGCCATACGGTCTATTTAGTCGCGTGGTTTGTATCTCATTAATGTATTATTCATGAGATACAAACCACACATAATATATTTTTATACATTCGATTTTAATCCTTCTTCATCTTAATTCCACCCCATCCACTTATTCTTGCAAGAAACCCTTTTTTGCAAGAATGTTATAAAAGTAGCCCCAGGATACAAGCTATAATATGTGTGTGGTCTTGATAGTTATTGTAAAAGTAAGAAAGAAAGAATAAAATATTGTAAGCAGCAATATATTTTTTAAACGCACCAGAACTCTAGCCTTGCTCCCATAAAATCAAAATAATTTGATTGGGATAAGTTCCCATATTTTATGTTAGCATCCCAAGCTGCGTACAAATGTGCCCAAATTTCATCATTATGAAACGAGTAATATAGATAATATCATTATTTATTATTATCTATATTTCATTATTTCTTGTGTCATCATGATTCTGGGAGGACTTCCAATCTTTTTTTAACAGAAACTTGATTTCAAATTTTTTGCTTTCAGGTCAAACAAGAAGGCCAGAAGCCGACGACGGAAACCCAAGGGCCGCCGCCGCCGCCCACCTCCCAATACTACTTACCACCGTACATGCAACCGCCGCATTACGGAGCCCTGCCCTTTGACCCCGTATACCGAGCTCCCTTGAGCCCTATGCTAGTTGGCGGATTCGGTGGTGGCTGGACTGTGCCAAGGTACCTACCTACTTTTTTTATTTAAGTGATATAAATCGAACCCAGGTCCTCGTCCTAGTCCCAATCACTAGACCCACGAAGCAAAAAAAAATAGGTATATAACACTGCCACAGCTGTTGCATTCTACAATAATTAGGTATAATAGGTATTTGGAATGTTGGAGTTCACCTCATTTCCTACATCCATACTTCCATACTAATATTATAAATGTGAAAGTGTGTGTTTCTGTCTGTCTGTTACGTTCAACTACATAGAGATACGTTGTGTCCCGGGGAAGGACATACTACTTTATATTCCAAAAAATTAAGGAGTTCCCGTGGAAGAAATAAAAAAAAAAAATCCACGCGTATGAAGTCGCGGGCATCATCTAGATTTGACTTATTTTTTTGTACCAAGGTACCATGCACCCGAGGATCTCTCCCGGCCGGGCGCGCCCACGAAATTAGAGCTCCTACCACCGGGCCACGGCGCGCAATACGCGTACGGGCCACACTCCGCGCCTCACAAGATACATGAGTTACAAGAGCACGCGAAGTCCCCGCAAGGCAAGCCGCCGCGGCCGGAGCCGCCGAAGGAGTCCCCGCGGTCGCCGCCTCCGCAAAGACATGTTCATACTCATCATCATACCCACGTCGGGCTTGGATACCCGTTGTATCCACCGCCTTATCCTGGTAAGTTAGCTTTTCATGGCATATAAAATAGCCTCCCTATAACTAAAACTCTCAAACAATACTTACATCCACACAATCAGCAAAAAAAATTCAGTTTTATTGCAATAAATACGATACAATAATAAATTTATTGCAATAATAAATGCAGCCAGCATTCTCGCCACCATTCCACGTGGGCATGATTTATATAGTAGTTAGGTTAGGCTAGCTAGCTTTAATTTCTATTGTATTGTTTTCCATAAATACGATTTTATCCCACAAACTTATATGACCATTGACAGCGTCGCTAGTATAAAATAAAAAAACATAAAAATTAGTTCGAATTTTAGCCACCGGGCCAGATAGTTAAGTGACGGACTATAATTATTATAAACTTGCTATGTTGTAATATTTGTTCGCACTGTGCAAAAGCTCCATTAAATAAGCCGTAATACCAATAATTCGTATAGAAGTGTTTATTTTTGTTTTTTTTAAAATAAAATATGTGCCCGGCACAGAAAAATGAATCTGCTTATTACGTGTCCAGTCAAATCAAATTCCCATTTCAATATTTGTTAAAGTTTTTAACTTCTAATTTGCACGTACTTTTTGCTTTTAGTTTTATTTTAGTTAATAACGAAATGCTTAATTTAGTTTTATTTCGCCACAATTTCCGCCATTTTTATTTTTTTCTCGGATACATCTTTCGTTGGCCCTTAAAACCACGCAGCCTGTGTCGCTTCTAATAAATCGTGTGATTGGTTGCAGGAGCGCGATAGCATACGGCCGAAAAGCGGCCGAGCACCGCGCAAGTGTAACTAAGCGTTCACTTTAGAAAGATGTCATTCGGGAAAGGAATGAAAGTGAAAGGGGAAGTGAAAGTGAAAGTTAGATAGAGACTAATAGAAGATTATCCTAATAGAAGCTTGTTGTAATTCCAGCAGCGGCAGTACTAGCCAGTACGCAAGCAGTCGTGAATTCCTTCCCGACTCCGCCCAAGTGAGAAAAAATGAACGAGTACAAGAGCCGGCGTTAACTTTGTATCGAACATACGTTCGATTGACTACTTACAAATAAAAGTGATAATATGTCATTTTGATAAAATGTCTATCAAAATTCGATAGATCTCAGCGATAAATAAATAACACGGATATGACAGAAAAACTATTATAAATGTGACAGTGAAATAAACAATAAGTGTTTCGCGTATTAAATACTGTGATCTCGAGTGACCCATGTGTATGTGATGTGCGCTTTGAATATTCTAGAATGTGAACTAATAGTTACCTGAGTTTTAGTTGGACCTCTGTGGTATTGGACTCCCAAAATGGATGTTGTGAAAGTGTACACGTTGGATGTTGGATAAAAGACTTTAATGCACCGACGTTAAGTTTTAATTTTAATTCAACTAGTGAAAGCACAAACTAGTTCTGTAAATATTAGTGTTATATGTAAATTTCCCTCTTATTTATAGTGTCCTGTTGATCAAAAGTGTATTATAAAGCATTGAACTCTCTCATTCTTCCTCTCCGGGCATTGTACTGATGTTTGAAGCCCCGTAAATATTATACCGAATTCAGTGTGTACTAAGATCTTTATTTATAAAATGTGCATTCCACAAACAAAATCAAACGTACCTAGTTTTAATGTTAAGATTAATTAATATTTAGATAATATAGCTTTAGGTTTAAAGGCGTCAATGTGATCATTGTAACAATGTAGTGGGAGATGGAGGAGAGATTTCCTGTCAAATTGATGCGTGAAAATAATTATAACATAATCTTTCTATAAGTGTAGACTAACAAAAATCCATAATTATTCTTATTCATAGAATGACTGAACACAAAACGCTTAAATTAGGGTATTAAGTTACGAAAATATTTTCATTAACATACTTATATAATTTTGAGTTGAGCCTAATTTTAATGGGTGTCTTGAATCTTCTTTTCTAGCTAATATAACTGATGTTCCACTGAATTATGACGTTATACTATGGTATGGAGACATGTTGGTCTATGCGCGTAGATAAGCAAAGTGGTAATTATCTTCATGTTTTGACACAATAGGTAATCTTTAGGCCGTCTTTGGGATAAATATGAATTGTAGCGTGCACAAATACTCTGTCTCGACGATATCGATAGTGAGAAAGGAAATATTTATAAAGTAGAGAGCAACCTATAGAATCGTGGAGTGTTTTGGATATCGCTGTGCGTATGTATGTTTGGCTTTTAAACGATAACATGGCCTGACTAATAAAAAATTACAAACTGCTTTTCCATGGCTTGTATCTAAACATTTCTGTCATACATTTGATCTCGTCTTATCTAAAAATGAATGCGAATAATATGTTTACGCTCATATACATAGTAGGTGTATAGTAATACACGCAAATAAGATGTCGTCATTGGTCGTTCAGTCGCACGCTTTTTAGAAATTAATTCTACGTCCGGATCTGTTGGCCAACTAGTCCAAAAATGATGCGAACGTATCAAAAACGATGAACCGCGTTCATTTTTAGACAAGAAAACCTCTAAGTAGTTTGTAGATTTTTATTAGTAGGAGGCCTTAAATGTATTAAATCTCATATTCTCAAGATACAAGGGATTAGGGTTTCCGTACTGCACTGTAGTTAAGGGCTGCATTTTTAAATGTGTGTAAACATTGTTCTTTTATTTGTAAACTATTCTGACTGTATTTGATATTGATTTTAACCAAAATGTCTTCCAGTCGTCATTTTTAATCGACTGTAGTTTTGTTGAGTTTGCATTTCGATGTCTCTATCCTGTAAAGTTATGTGCACATGGATCATTTAGTTGAAACTTGATCATTTCTGAAAAAGTTTTTGAAAACGCTAAAAAATCAATAATATTTTTAGTTGATTCCAATAATAAAGATTTCTATTCTTGACTTCTGAGTTTTTTGAAGTAATCTCAAATCATAGCAAAAGAAAATCGTACGAAGTTTCGTACATATTGAAATTGAAAATTAAAAAGTACTTACTTACGTAATATTTATTTTGTCGATTGGATCTTACATACGTTACTGTGGATAAATAATTGTAAATTCAAAAATTAGGAAATGATTAGTTATGAGAATTTATGAGGGATTTTTGTTATTTTATTTTATTTCTATTTTTAAAGTTCTTATATTTAATTTAATACAAAAAGAAATTATCCATGTGTACCAGCTTAGTGAATTTAACGTAACGACACATGATTCGCGATTTATGACTAAGTACAAACTTGACGGTAAATAATTGTATATGTAGTGGTCGTGTAATGTAAAACTGAACGCACATCCAATGTGTTTACTATCACATACAAAATCGGTTTGTATGTGATATTAAACACATAGCTACATACAAATCAGACGTCGTCATTGCTCATTCACCGGCTATTTACAAATTAATTCTACGGCCGGATCTGTGGGCCAACTAGTCCATAAATGAAGCGAAAGTTTAGTGTGGTGCGTTCTTTTTTAGATCAGACCTTTATCTAGATGCGTTAAATGTGACGTCATAAAATGCGTTTGGCGCGTGGTTACGGCTTCAAAGTCATAGAGAATCAATGCCCTAATCATTGCTCTAGCGTTGGCACATAAGTGTTATTGTATTTTAAGTATATATGTATAAATATAATCTAGTTTTCCTTAGCGTGTCCATAAGGTTAACAAATCGCAGAAACGCGTAAACAACGCGCTTTTCCCGGCGCTTTAGGGTCCCAGCACATCTATCGACGTGGAACCGGCTGAAGCCGGTCAGAAAAAGCTTTTTGTATATGGTAAAGACGTCGCCCGCTCCGGCTGACGCGACGCGACGGCTACCGACGCGTAAACGGCGCGGTGTTCTGCCGCCTTTTCACTTTTAATGCCGTATATAGGTACATAAAGCTTTTCTGACTGGCTCAAGCCGGTTCCGCGTCGATAGGTTTGGTGAGACCCGAAGACGTTCTCGAGGTTTCCCACTCTTACTATCATGGCTTCATCATTATGACAAGTAACAACGTCATATGCGCCGTGCAAAACGCGTCGTTTACGCTTTTCAACGAGTAGCTACTTGTTACTTTATGGGTATGTCACGGAAAAATAGTACCCAAGTGTATAGATATGGAGAGACATGTCGATTGAGCGCATTTGCAACATATGTAGTACCTTTATAACACATAGGTGACAAATATATGTAGAGATTCACTGTTCTTTAACGTTACTCGATGTACGTGTGTACCTGTTCCAGAAATTACCCAATTATTGTGTGTAAGAAGTGGGCCTAAATGCTCTTTTTTTTATTAGTAAAATGCCTATATTAGAAATCAATTTTCGTTTTATTGGATAGAAGCAGGCGTTATTTTGCGGAAGTCCATGATAATGAAAGAACTTGAAGTTTAATTTGCTATAATCCGCCGAAGTAGACAAATATATGTGGTACAGCGTGTAGGTTGCGATATTCACCGCCCAAAGTCAGCAATTCGCACCGGCACAACACTACAACAACAAACATTACAAATCTTCAAAATTATTCTCAACGTACATTTCACTCCGACACCGGAGCATCTTTAGGAGATGTTGACTCGACAGTGGGCGATTGTAAAGGCAGAGAAAGCTAGATTTGTCTACTTTGGCGGATTAATTATAGCAAATTATACTTCAAGTGCTTTTATTTTTCGTTTTCTTTTTTCATTACTTTTGTATGCGGCCTACTGTCAACTATTTATTAGTTGCATTTCATTCCAAGCATAACACTGCAAGCATGCTTGACCGTATGTAGGCAAGGTTGTTTTGTTAAGTTCCTTGCAATTTTTTTCTTAAAACTTGCAAAGTAAAGTGGTATGCTTTGTTAAAAATCAAAATGACTGTTCTAGTAGCTGCTCTGCAAATGCTTGTTGTGTAGCCAAAAAAAGCTAAGAACTAGTCGCTATTCGCAATTGAGTTTAGCTACCTACTAAAAAAAAACATTTAAGTAAATTGAACTAAGTAATGCAAACAAAATAATATAAAGTTGATAGTAGGTATAAAGTCGTAGTTTTAATAACAAAGGAGGGTTAATTTGGCGCTAGTAGTTATGTTGATTTGGTAAATTAGTAGCCACTTTAAATTTCGGTTTTATTTAAATTCAATAGTTATATTCCACAGTATATTCAATGTGTAGAGGAAATTTATTTTTGAACTAGCGGCGAATTGGCCCTGCATCTTAAAAAATCATGATATTTAATATGGAATATTTTTGAATATTGTCTTTAATAATTTTTGTCTCAACAAAAGTTATGATTGAAAAATAAAAATTATACTTACCAGTTCGCGATTTTAAAGTTGTAATTTTAAATGTTAATAGAGATTCTATACGTCTATAGTCTCACAAACTTATCTGACCTGGTGGCCAAAATTGGAACTAATTTTTATGCCTGCATATAGATTTTGTTTTTATTTTATTTTTTATATAACTAGTGGCGCTGTCACCGGGTCAAATAAGTTTGACGGACTATACCTAAAAATATCTAAAAATTTAATAGGACGTACAAAAAAATGGCAATTGTTGTGAACGCAAGTAGCAAGACTTTGTTTGTTTGATAAATTAAATGATTTTGTTGAAAACTATGACTTACTTGAGCTTGGTAAATTGATAAATAAACTGTTATTATTTCTGCAATTGCTTACTGCATAGGTTGTTTATAAAGTTTGCTATATAAAGGGCAGTAAACTTCTGGTATACAGAACTGCGTCTAAGAAACTTGCTATAGAGACAAGAGGATAGAGGAAGAGGAGAGGAGGCTATGAGCTAGAGCATACTTTGTCCAGACTTAAATCACAGTTGAAACGAGACAAAATCGTGACTTAGAAAAATAACAAAAAAACTGAGGTCTGACATAAATCTGTCTCGTTCTATCGCTACGTGTTTTCTAAGCAATGGAAAAGGACCATCCATAGATCTCCTGAGGTATTTGCACGGGATTCCCAATTCTGTGACTTGCACATTCTGACTCGTTGATCTCTTCCTTTTCTTGGTATATCCAGGGACAAAATTATTACAATAGCGCTTCCATTTTAAACCACATTATGTAAAGCGTAAAGTTGGCCTACTTTGTTAAAAGTTTGTATAGCAAAAAAATTAGAATAGTCACTTATTAATGTTGCTTGTCGTAACTGGTAAATTATATCAAACGTGCCAGTACCATGGAGGCAGTACCTCGTGTGTATTGTTTGTATTGAGATGCTGACCTCATCGTGAGAAGTTATCAACTAGATCTTTCGTGAGACCTTGGTTAAGATCGGTTTATTCATATGGACCAAACTCTCTTGTCCCTATAGTACTGTTGACGTACGGTGAAATAAAATAGCCTATTTAGTATGAATGTAATGAGAACATGATGACATGATCTCGTACGCCGCTCGTGCATTGACAAATAGACTGATGATTACTTTATAGCGTTATCAGAACACTTGGCAAAGTGGGGTTACTAGTGATGGGGGAACTAAGACAACTTAATTTTTCTTCTAACCCCAACTGTCACTGGTTTACAGTTAAATAAACCATTGACATTACAGAACAGAAAATAAAAGAAGCCTAGTAATAAGCAGATTCCCTGTTCTGTGATTGACACCCATAACACTGATAAATAAATATGCTCCACCACACCCGCTATGTGAATTTAAAACTTTTTATCGCGAAGATATACTTTTACACATATAGATAATAGACAATTGAAATAAGACTACAGTAGGAGGATCACGAGGACGACCTATTTCCAACTATTCCTCGTGCTCCCACTAATGGGACAAATTAATAGGAGCACGAGGAATACATTGTGATTATTTGAAGGGGTAACGACCCTCCGCGATGATAAATCGATGCCGACAGTAACCCCACAGCCCGTCAGTAACGCTTACAGTCCGCGAGGCGTAAGCTTAGCTTTGGATTTGTGTGCGTGCACACCGATACTGTAGCGCAGCAAACCGCGCTCGCTCTAAACCACTCACACAAATGCAAAGCTGCGCTTACGCCTCGCGGACTGCATTTAAATCAGCGCATTATCGCTGCTCATTACGCTTTCATTATTTTATAGTTATCGTACCAGTGACTTGGTATACAACATAGTGTTGTACTATAATGTATCGATATATCATTTGTGTATTTTTTCGATGTAAGTAAAGCCAAGTTTGATTTCTTAGAAAAAGAATTCGAGAGGTTAAAAAAGGAATAATAAAGATAAATTATTTCTTAAAAATGTGTTTTATTTTCTATATGATAACCCTAAATAATGTACAGTTTATAAAGGATTGCAATTAATATTATGCATTACGAATAAAGGTGATCGCATACCACGGGACGAGTCGCAAGTACAGCTGCTAAATCTCGGATGACGTCATCAGAGGTCGGCGATGACGTGACCTCTACTGACTCGTCCGATGCCACTGTCTCGTTCTGTTGACTTGCGGTCGTATGCGATCGCCATAAATTGACTAGGAACATACAATTAGTGGGTTTAGGTTAGGCTTAAAATTACAGTTTTTGGCGAAGGCTAGACGTTCAATAAATACTGTGGTCCATCAATATTTACCACGGTATATTGATCGTGTAATCTAGTGTATTCCGTCAACGGAATTTAATTATCATGCTGATGGACCTCAGTATTTACTGAAGGTATCGCCTTACGGTGCATGATGGTTAAAATTATTACAAATAAAAATGTATAAATTATAAATACTTTTGAGATCTAACTGTTTGGTTCTAACCGAACACCTTATATTTCTGTCGATGCAATGCCCTCTATAAATAAATCAAAACGTAATTTATTCTATATCCGGACAGCACAGGTAATATCGCACGCATTTTGCATGCATGATAAATTACATCATACAAAAAACGGTTTTTAAATAAAATGTATGTGTCCATCACGTACGTTTTCGGTACATCGAACCGGAAATCGGTCGACGACATACATAATAAATAATTTATTTATACGCAACAATGCTCTACGCTCAGCCTATCACCGAATTCTGGACGATCGCATTCTCCTCTGCTTGCCTGACGGACACTATTAGGGCAACACCGATTAATAATGGATGGGGATGGACCGAATAGGGATGATGTCTATTTCAAAAATATTTTTTTTCTAAGTGATTATAAAATCTTCCAAAAGACATATAAAATTCACATCCTCGGTTAGTTTTAAGTTTGATAACCATTTTAAAATATAGATTAAAGAAAAAAAGTTTGTTGAAATTTTATGACGTCAGAACTGTGAATTTCATAGGTACAACTTCCATACTAGAAGTGCGTTTTTAAGTTTGATAAAGAGTTGCTGATTTGATTGAGTTGTCATCATCCCTATTGTAATTGCAGTGCTAGCCTCGATATCACACTAATATACTTGCAAATTCCATTCAATGTTTGAGGGTTCCGTACCCAAAGGGACTGACCGCTATTATAAGCCTCTGCTATCCGTCCGTCAGTAATAGCTAGACAGTTGAAATTTTTCCCAGTGTGTAGGTTTATACGAGTTGCCGCTATAACAACAAATAATAAGAAAGGGAGCCCCCCCCCCCCCCCCCCCCCCCCATACCTACTAGGAACGTGATTTCTTGGGCGTGTTTTGCTGTATCTAATCGTGAGTATAGCTATGAAGTTACATAAAACCGACCAAGTGCGAGTCGGACTCGCGCACCGAGGGTTCCGTACAAACCTGTAGTAAGTTTTACGATTTATGACGTATTAAAAATAAAAATTACGTTTGTTGTATGGGAGCCCCCCTTTTATATTTACTTTATTGATATTTAATTATTTATTTTGAAAGGTAATATACAAGTTAATATTCTGTGAAAATTTGAACCGTCTACCTGTTACCGTTTTTAATATTGAGCAAAAAAATACGAAAAAAACACGTTTATTGTATGGGGACCCCCCTTAATATATATTTTTTTTTAATTTTTAGTATTTGTTGTTATAGCGGCAACGGAAATACATCATTTGTGAAAATTTCAGCTTTCTAGCTATCACGGTTTATGAGATACAGCCTGGAGACAGACAGACAGACAGACAGACAGACAGACAGACAGACAGACAGACAGACAGACAGACAGACAGACAGCGAAGTCTTAGTAATAGGGTCCCGTTTTTACCCTTTGGGTACGGAACCCTAATAAAAGAGGGTCCCCCATACAAAAAAATTGAAATAAATTACATAGTGTTATATCTTGTACGATGATACGGAACCTTGGATGAAACAAACACCACTTCGTCACAAGTAGATACGGAACCCTTCGTGTTTGACTCGACTCGCATTTGGTCGGTGTTTTTTAATTCATATTCTATAGAGAGCATCGCATGTTCAATTAATAACAATATTTTACGTAATGTTCGATCCGAACCCAACACAAACTTATTTAAAAATACAAAATTTTATTGTAAATTTAGAAAATGCATGGTAACTTAAATTACGAGATACCTACTAAAAGGTGCATATTAAAAAATTAAAATTCATAGAAATTTAAAATAAATTAATCTTACACTTAAATACATTGCAATGGGATTAAGAATACTGATAGAATTGGGGTTAATAATATAATTATTTAAATGTTTAAAATATCAATAATACATTGAAAATAAAACGTTAAAAGCAAAGAGTAATGTTAAAAAAGGTAATTGTTATTTCTTTGGCTATCGGCAATGAACACAGCCCGTCTAAAGTTCTGCCTTTAAACTATTAAAACATGTAGGTACATGTGATAATAGTCTCTTTATAGATAAAGATCGCCGCTCACTAAATAAGTAAAAAAATAGTAATAAACACAACTTTTGTACTTTTAAGGTTAGTCGCACTCCATCTGTATATGAAAAATATTTTTTTGTTCTTAGCTCAGTCCCAAATTTTTCAAGCCTAGCCTCAAGATTAGTCAATAACTGAGGTTACTTTTCCGAAAAATGACTGATTTATATAATAATACTATAAACGCAATAAGTACAGGCATTTGAAAAAAAAAATCGCATTTTACTTGTCTAATGGAAGCAAAGTATCCTTTCATACTAAAACTACATGCCAGAGGCATAAGAAACGTTGAGCAGAAAAGAAAAGTTGCCTGTGGTGGTCAGATAAACAAAAAGTTGTTTATGTATTTGTCAGTTTTGAACTCGGTAGGCAGAACTTTAGGTGTTCGAAGCCTTTGTTTTGCAGTTAATAAAGGTAGGTACATAAAAGGGGGTTGGTTTTTTGGCAAGACTTAAAAATTACAACTAAAATATTTGGTCTTTATCTGGATTGTTATAATATGTATAAAATATTTAAATAATGTTTATTTAACACTATAGGTTATGGATGACATAAAGATCTACCAAAAAGTCAAAATGACCAATGCTTTGTGTCCACTAACAATAAACTTGCAGATACAGCTATCATTGGGGCTGATTCTGTAGTGCACAATCTCTAAACTAAACTAAAATTAGAGCATTACAAATATTGCTAACCCTTTCATTACACTCCCTACGGAAAGGGACAGAACTAGATTTAAAGCTGCCATTTTAGTTTAGAGATTGTGTTATACAGTATCAGCCCCAATGTCATGTCAATGTCTGCAAGGTTTAACAAAACTTGCTGCAAGTGCTTCTGCAATGAAACTGACTTGCAAGAGTTGGCTTATTCAAGTTTTATTGCTAGTAGACATGGAGCTTTACATCAATTTGGATAAATAACTGTTCTCGCTTTAAAAGTTTAGTAATTTGTGCAAAAGTATCTAAATTGTCATATCAAAAACTTAGTGCGAGATTTTTCCCAGTGAATTCCGTGGAAAAGGATAGTAGTATGTCTTATGTCTCTTTACTAAGAGACTGGTGTAGAAACAAATTAGAACTACTGTTTGTTATACATTTATCATTAAATAAAGTCATGGTTACAAAAATGTAAATCTTTACAAAAATACCTCAAAAAGGCGTATTCACGACTATGGTAATTCATATTTTTATTTCATTTTACATCATAATTTGATGTAGTTACGAAATAGACGTGAAAAACACAATAAAGTCAAAACTATAATCATCAGGTAAGCATTTCATCAAGTCGCAAAATAAATATCAGTCTATATCCTCAGGTCGCAATTGCCTTTCGCCTTCGTTGAAAAATATCTGCATAGATTTGTAGAGCAGATGCAAGCCTAACATCCTGCGATCTTTAAGGGGCCAAGACGACGCCACGCCATAATAGTTGCCAGATTTTAAATTTTTCAAATTGGAAATCCCTATAACGTCGATCATGGCCGCTTCGTAGGTGAACGCTTCAGCGGGTATCACGTTTTGGAAGACGTGTAAACATATCACACCTACTTTGTCCGACCATATGTCCAGGATGTGCTGTATTTTCTTGTCGCTCGACGTTTTGAAGTCTCTCTTCCAAAGTGTGAGCGCCTGGTACAGGTGGGAGTATGGTCTTGAGCGTTTACCTGAAAAGGAATATTAAGTAATTTTATTATAGTGCTTAACACACTAGGAAAGTTTCTAAACTTACTTAAATACATATCAAAAATTGCGGAACCGGCAGGATTTGAACCTGGTCCGATTTGAAGTAGGTCCGAAACGCCTTTGACTGCTAGGTAAGTTAGTTAAGTAAGTCAAGATTATATTTTGTTATTAAATGATGTCCGAATAGATTAAGGGATTAAAAATCTCGGGGCCCTTTGATTCTCTGGGATAAAAAACCTAATCTTCAGGTCCTCGACTAAGTATGTACTCAAGCAAAAAAATTATGTCGATCAATTGCTCTGTTTCGGCGTCTTTGATGGACAAAATAACAAACAAAAAGTCATTTTCCATTTTATATTATTTCTTAGTATGATCTGAAAATCCGTAAGTTTTAGTGTCTAAGTATAATCTGTTGATTGAAATGCTTTTGATTTTTCTGATAATAAAAATTATGAAACATATCGTTTCAACCAATCTGACCAGAGTTAAAGTGGAGTGGAGTAGAGTGGAGAAACCTAGACAATGTTCCTCAATTTTTTTATTCTACCGAAGGAAACGACGTTTTGTCTTATCATCTAGTGTGCGCGTTTCATATAAAAAGTGAATGACGCGGTCTTTTTGTCCATCGGATATTTTTTTGTCCGTAGTGTGCTTTGCTCTTAGCCATGAGTTTAAGATAGATAGCGAAAGGCTTTATTGCACACACAGGATAAAAAATAAAAAGACACATAAACATAATGCATGCATATAGGCGGCCTTATCGCTATAGCAATTTCGACCAGGCAACCTTTGGAGATAGTAATGATGTACGAAGCTACAAAACTGAAACTCACCTTTACCAACATAAAAGATGGAGTTAACAAAAGTAACCCAGGAGTCCAAAGGCTTCTGTTTGCCACACTTCGCAGGCAAGTTATCCGTTAACCTCGGATCCAGTAACAGGTAAGTAAAAGAAGTTTTAGAGTTTCCCTCCCTCCATTTTTTGGCTGGATTCGCGAAGTCAGCCCGTACTTTGGTTTCTAACTCTATGTATGGTGACTGATTCCTTAACCAATCGTCGCTTCTGAGTGACTTTTCCAACTCTACGCTGTAAGCTGAGGAATTATAAAATATTTTACTTGTAATAATTGCATTGTACAATTTTGTTCCCTTAAAAATCATCACAAAAAAAAGATTTACAAAAATAAATGGTTTCAAAAATGTAAATAAAAATGAAATTGTCACAAACTTGGTTGTCACAATTATTTGACAATTTGGGGAAGTTATCAATAAAACCTTTCGGAGCTTTTTCGGAGTTTAATCTTTCCTCCCAACCGAATTTCGGCCACGGCGGCCAATCTCCAGAGAGATTAGCCATCTGGATATTATAGTGCACAAACACAGATGCACTGTCTATTTCTTTACTCTCATAGCCCGATGGGACCGAAAATCCGACACTTGCGTTCTGATAATTGCTTTACGTTCTCTCCGAGGCACGTTAGTAAACACTGCTTACTTCCTAATTGAGAATTTCTTGTCGGAAAAACCCAATACTTAATAATGATATTCCCGAGACCTCGTCAGTCGCAGTCGAACATGCTATCCACTAGATCAACGAGGCAGTCAGAGTTAGAGAATCGGAGGGGGGGGGCAGAGCAACATAAAAGTAATTGTACTAAACTTATAGTAATTGTACAAATATATCGCTACTAAATAGCAAAAACAGTCGCGTTAAAAGACAGGATTAAAGATTATCTCAAATTTCGGCACTGACGGGTAAGTGAACCGTGGCCTAGCGGCCAAAGGCGTTCCGGCCGCGATTCCCAGAGAGACGCAGGTTCAAATCCTGCCGGTTCCGCAATTTTTGATATGTATTAAAATAAGTCTATAAACCTTCCTCGTGTGTGAAGCACTGTAATAAAATTATAAAATTAGTAATTGTACGCACTTTTGCCATGCCGCTGCACAACAATGGGGTTCTTCTTCAAGCTCTTAAGTTTCTTCAGGTACAGCGTCTTGCTGTGCTCTTGTATGGGCCCAGGAGTGAAGCCCAGCCTCATGAGCTCAAGCCTCAGAGTGTTCACGTCGTACTCCATTGAGGACGGCAGCGAGGAGGCCATGGATATTATTGTTTGGTCCGCTGTCGTCGCTTCGGTTGCTTCGTCTATTGGTAGCCTGGAAGAGTACGCAAATAGCTGTACACTACTGTATAAATAATACGTTTACCTAGTTAATGTAACATTATGCTTTTTGAAAAGAGCAACTTTTGATTGGCGGGAGGCTTCGGCCGTGGCTAGTTACCACCCTACCGGCAAAAACGTGCCGCCAAGCGATTTAGTGTTCTGCCCCCCGATCAAGTAAGAATGGCCGATCAAACGTTAAAGATCGTCGTCAAAGTAAAATAAACCAAAACAGCATTAAATTAGAGCTCAATTTCGTGTACCCATTCTTATACGTTTAGGTATGTACGATACTCTAACGTATAAGAATGGATACACGAAATTGAGCTCTAATTCAATGCAGTTATGTTTTATTTTACTTTGACGACGATCTTTAACGTTTTGATCGGCCATTCTTACATGATTGGGGGGCTGGTACGATGCCGTGAAGAAAGCGAATAGGGGTATGGGTTTAATATAACTGCCATGCCCCTAACAGGCTAGCCCGCTACCATCTTAGAGTGCATCATCACTAACCATCAGGTGAGATCGCAGTCAAGGGCTAACTTGTAGTGGATAAAAAAAATCCTACCGAATTTCTTGCCGCTTGCTCTGACTATACCACCGTTGGTAGATTCAAAACAAGACGTATCATGAGAGACACTTGTATGTCCTATACGAAAATATTAACAGAATGAGTATTGAGTATTGAGCTAAAATACTTAGGCAATTAGCAATACCGCGGCGCCATTATATCAAAGTAAATGAAGCTTGGTTCATTTATTAAATCGTAATTTAACACACAAGTCACAAACTAGAATTCAAAGCAAAAAACACGTTTTTACAGTGTATATAACCACATTAAAAATGCACGTACACTTCAATCCTAGATTGCTTCCAAGTGAGTCAAAATCCAGGAAACAGAGTCACTTTTTGTAAAATTCTCAAAAACACAAATTTTATGTATTTACAAAACAATAAAATACAGAAACTAAAGTCAACGTTGTCTCACAGACCAGTCTCGGAAAACTAAATGAATTTTAGCTCATCATTTTTGCAGGGAATTCCCGCTTATCATACAATGAATTTACAAATACGTTCGATGGTAAAGCCAGTGCTACATTATGGCGCTATCGCGATTGGGTATTTGACTACTACTCAAATAAATTATTTTTTACCCGACTGCGTTACCCGACTGCGGAACGCACAGGGTTATGTGTTCATCAGTCTATATATGTATATTTCCTTTGTGTCGCACTACAGACAAAACGGCTGAACCGATTTTGATGATACTTGCACCACTAGATTTGTCTTAATTTTCCGAGTGTCATAACGGAAGCCGAATTTGAGAAAAAACAAAATGGCGCCCACTAGAAGCCATATTGTAACAAATTTAAAAATGAAAGTCAATAAACTATGGCAAGTGGGGTATCGATGAATAGGTCTTGTAAAATCAGAGTTAGGTTCCCTAGACCATTTTTTCATTTTAACGATCATTTAGGATTTACGAGGTTTCAAAGGTTCATTTTTAGTGTATTCCTTTGTGTCGCACTACAGACAAAACGGCTGAACCGATTTTGATGATACTTGCACCACTAGATTTGTCTTAATTTTCCGAGTGTCATAACGGAAGCCGAATTTGAGAAAAAACAAAATGGCGCCCACTAGAAGTCATATTGTAACAAATTTAAAAATGAAAGTCAATAAACTATGGCAAGTGGGGTATCGATGAATAGGTCTTGTAAAATCAGAGTTAGGTGTCTTTGAACATTTTTTCATTTTAATGATCATTCAGGATTTACGAGGTTTCAAAGGTTGTAATCCTTTGTGTCGCGCTACAGAAAAAACGGCTGAACCGATTTTGATAGTACTTGCACCACTAGATTTGTTTTAATCTTCCGAGTGTCACTATGGAGGCCGAATTTGAGAAAAACAAAATGGCGTCCACTAGAAGCCAATTAATAAATGAAAGTCGATAGGCTATAGGCAAGTGGGGTATCGTTAGATAGGTCTTTTAAAATCACACCTAGGTTCCTTAAACCATTTTTCCGTTTAAATGATAATTTAGGATTTACGAGGTTTCAAAGGAAATGTTTAAAGTTCCTACATAAATCATCTATCTATCAAACTAGGTATGATACCTATTATAAAGAGAAAAGATTTGGATTATCTCAAAAACTACTCAACCGATTTTAAAAATTATATCACTTATAGAAAGCTACATTATTAACATGTAAAATAGGCCATATTTCATTTTTAAAAAAATAAGAGATCCCTACGAAAATTGCAATAATGTGAATTCAGTCGGAAAGAATCGTCTCATCTGAGAGCTTCGTTGCGTGCGCTGAGTAAATAGTTAAAGTTACACGAATATAATGTATGGTGGAATAGTTTCTCTTAAAAAGTTCTATAAAAAAGTCCGCGATAGCATATATCTAACTTTTAAGGCTGACTAACAATAAACATTTTTATGATTTTCAAACTAGGTTTAAAACTATGCTTTACTTGTGAAGGTGTTTTTACCGACATAGTATTAATCCTTATCAAAATAAATATGTTCGTCATCTTCAGTATTTAATTAAGATAAAAATTGCTCTGTACACCATTTAATTTAGATGAATATTTTATGAGATATCATAGAAATACAGTAACGTTCAACAGAAAATGACGCGGCCGGCAGCGGATAGAAAAGGGTGAAGGTGGGGCGCGTACCTACTCTCACAATATAATATTACGGTAGTAACTTAATATCATTGTAAAAGCTTAATGTGACGACATAACCAGTCTCAAAAAACTTGATGATTTGTACTCCTTCAATCGATCAGTCAAAAAATCAATAAATTCATCAATGCCACATGCAGCGCATATTCGACTTACATAACTTACGACTAAAATTTTTAATGTCTATTAAAATATTGGTTCCGACTTTGCTACGTACTAATACTAAATACGTACAAATTGTGTTTTTGAAAATACTTTTTTTGCATTGTTCACGGGCATTTTCGTAAGTGGCCCGCGACGTTCATTGGCTTACGAAAGCGATTGGACGCGGTAAATGCCGAGGTCTCGTGACGTCGCGTCGCTGCGATAGGACTCTCGAAAATTAATTCACTCTCTCTGTCGAAAAAATAGCAGATTCACGAACTTTACCAAACCAAATTTATATTAGCATTATAACATATTATGCAAATTTGATGATGGTTATGGTGATCACCATGGTAGTCATTACGAATAAATGAATCCGCTGCTTATTCACATGCTCTAAAATGCTACCACAAAATCTATAATAGTACCTTTGGTACAACTTCGGGCAGAAAAAACGTCGCCTGTTTACAATAAATACTGAACTAAAAAGTTTGAAATAAAAAAGTAAGTAATTTAATAAAACAAAAAACCCGACTGCTTGGATACCAAAAAGTCCAATAGCTAACATTTACCTTAACGTGCGACTGCGCCTTGATAGATTTTATTAATATTATTATACGATGTAAATTGATAATAATGAAATACTTCAATACATGTCTTGTTTTATACTTTTTGGTATCCAAGCAGTCGGGTTTTTTGTTTTATTAAATTATTTTTTTATTAGTGATTAATTATTAAATAAAGGCTCTCAAAGTAGTAATAATTACGGCTACTGTTAGTTTTATGTTGAATAACTATTTAAAACTATCGATTAAAGTAAAAAAAGTGCGTCGAACTTTGATGACGTCACAATTCAAAATTTCATACAAACTATAATAAGCACGCGTTTTGACGTTTGAAAAAAGTTGCTGATTTGACTATGTTTCAAATACCCAATTCGCAGCACGTAGTTCCGTTTGTTGACAGGCCCACATTAAATGCTGTGGGCCTAATGGAGATTTTTTTTCCCCAAGTTAACTGCGATTTGCATGGAATTGAATTTGTCGACCTCCCTGGCGCAGTGTTGAGCGCTGTTGTCTTAACGTCCCTGTCTTGAGGTCTCGGGTTCGATTCCCGGCATTTTCTGAATTTTCTCTGGTTTAGTCTAGTGGGAGGCTTCGACCGGGGCTAGTTACCACCCTACCGGCAAAGACGTACCGCCAAGCGATTTAGCGTTCCGGTACGACGCCGTGTAGAAACCGACTAGGTCGCAGTCAAGGATAAACTTGTAGTGGATAAAAAAAAAACTAAACATTGTTAGTAAACTGACAAACTAACTCTGAAGAGTGCAATGGGAGGAATCGAGTCCTAATACTCGTAGTCTATGTAGAATGCAGGCAGTGCTTTGGGATTTAGCCTAAATCCTAAATCATTTAGACTTGGAACCATCGATTTAAGTCAATAACTAACTAACTAACTGTAACTGCAATCGCTATGCAATTTTATACCAGAAGATACGCAGTGTAAACTATTCTATCGACTGCACTAAAACAGGCATTTTAGGTCATCTTCTGAAAGGATCCCTGTACGAGTTCCTAAGTATGATCTCATCCTGGAGGGCTAAATACCCGGAAAAGAGCACTAGAGGAGAAAGTGGAAGGATGATACAAAGGGCTGACCGCCAAACTTCAAATCATACTAATATTATAAATGCGAAAGTGTGTTTGTTTGTTGGTTTGTCCTTCAATCACGCTGCAATAGAGGAACGGATCGACGCGATTTTTGCACGTCTGTCTGCTACGCTATAACGGCCCATTATTTTAACCGATTTTTATGATATTTGGTATAGGGATTGCTTGAATCCCGGGGAAGGACCTAAGGCTGTTTGGAAAATTAAGGAGTTTAGGAATTAAGGAGTTTCCGTGGGAATAAAAAAAACTTAATCAACACGGACATTGTCGCGTGCATCATATAATTATCATAATTAATTAATAATTCATACTTACACGACAGACGAAACGAGCAATCTCTTCTCGATCAGAACCACGTCCTCTTCCTTGTCCTCATATTTATATTCCTCTTCCACATTCGCCAGCACTATGCTCCCAGAGAAACTACTGCTGACTCCGCTACTCGCCGACGACCTCCTTGTGTTACCCGGTTTTACATCATCACATGAAGACAACCATTCGTTTGTCCTGTTCTGAACAACTGCTAGTGCCTTATCCAAATCAACCCTAGACTCTTCCGTTAATAACGAACTTCTATCAATAGTCAATTTATTCAAATCCGAACATATTGACGCGTCATTAGAATTCTTATATTTCTTACTACTTTTCGAAACTACTAATGCTTTATCTAAATCCACATTAGAATCTTCAGTCATTAATGAACTTCTATCTATTGTCAACTTATCTGTTGCGTCAGTGCAATTTTTACTTTTCTTCAAATTGCTTTTAGAATTGTAATTTCTATGAATAATGCTGTTAGGTGAACCGGGAAGGGAGAAATTCTCATAAATGCTTTCTCTTCTCTTAAAATCAATTGCCGGTTGACTTCTTTCTACTGTTTGTTCCAATGGATGTATTCCACTAATTTCGACTTCATTGCTTCTTTTGGACATGCATGTTTTAAAACTTGTGTCTGTTTCATTTAAATTATTTGGAAATTCTAAGCTTTGGGTAAAATCTATGTCTTTCCAAGGTACGGATTCGTTTTCAAGAAGGTACGTTTCGCCTAGTATGGTTGGGTATAGTTTGTTAATAACTAGACTGTTTTTATCGCACCAATCGCGTATCATTTCGGATTTTCTATTGTTAGGTGCATTGTTTGATTGGTTTTCAACAATCGGTTCGTATTCTGCCACCATTTGGTCTGTTGTTACTAATATTCGTTCTGTAAATAAATAATACAGTTAGGTACATATTTGTGTTATCTAAAACTGGATTAACTTGTATGTTATTAAAATCCTAATTAAATATAATTGGACCACTATTAAAACAATTCCCATTTATATTATCTTAATTCTTAATCATAATAATTAACAGTTCATACGTGGAACCGTAGAGCTCGTAGTCGTAATGGTTATCTTTTTTTGGGAAAGTAAAATTTTCGAGACTATTTCGTGAAAATGCTTTCAAAGAAGTAGAAATTAAAGCACTGCTTAAGGTTAATTAACTTTAAATACTAAGACAGAGTAAACGGTAGGTAACTGTTGAATACTAAACAGATGCGTTTGGCGTTAGAGAACTTAGCTTAGAGAGGCGTCTGGAGTGCTCTTACGAATGTGTTTCCGTGAAGTAGTTAGCTGTACGAGTATTAGAATTCAAAAAAATAATTAACTCTCTTTACATAATAATAATTAAACAATTACATATAATAAATAATGTATTGAACAAGTTCATCTTATTTAAAATGTTACCATAGAAGTTATAGCTAAATCAAGTAGGTACGTGTTGCCAAGAATACGGGCTGCATTTACGTGCTGAAAAGCCAGTCTGATTCTGTCATCAAAACAAGTAATCCCCATGAAAAAATGACGTAAGATATTTAAATTTGTACGTGTGAAAAAAGTACTTTAAATGTTTTGTTATTGATTTCTTCAAAGCGAATAATTACTTGTCTATTTACATACAATTCAATTGAATGATATCGTGACAAGATAAAGGTTTACAGGCCGTGAGATAAATATTTGATAACTTTTATCTCACGCTATGTAAGTCTGTAACAATAAACAATGCTAGCATAAGGGCAGAGTTGGTAGCATGATGACTAATAAACTGGATTTTAGGGTGCCGCAAAGCTAAAGGAAACCCATTCCATCTATCTTGGTCAACTCGAACCTACAAATAAAATTCCAAAATCAATTTAAAGATTGACCAAAAATTCGGTAGTTAATGATTAGTAGATCGAATATTTGGAATCGATCTACTAATCCTCTTTCAGATAGTGAGTGACTTTAAAATTCTGGGTTCATGAATTATTATTTTGGAACAAATAGAAAACTAAAGACTTTCGATTTATTTAATAGATATCTTCCAAGTTGTTTATAACAATATTTTAGCAAATGATTGATTAGTTTTGAAAGTGTAAAATCTTATATGCAGTAAGGAAGTAGATAGCTATAAACGTTTCCGTAAGATTTCCGTGGTTAATTTTTCGAAAGCTATGATTGAAATCTTATTTAGATACGCCATTTATACGGACTATCGTGGATAATTTTTACGATGGGAATACTAAAATAGACTTCCACGGAACCCTTAATTCTTGGGAGCGTCAGATTCTTACTTAACGAGTTAAATTAAGCGAAACAATTTCGTAAGCAGGTGCAAGATATTACGAGCAGCCTATAGCTACACACTTTATGGAGTTCATTCTTAAACACCTGCAGAAATGTTATGGTATGTTTATGAGAAAACCTGTATGCAATATGCGACATCTGTGGATGCAGCTTGGATCTGCAGATGCTTTGATGGTTAAAATTGGATTCACGTGTTAGCGTGATCTTAGCTTTTGAGTTAGTTTGTGTTTAAGCTTTAAAGTAATAGATAAATTATTGGCGAATCGTTATATGACGATTTTCCTTTTATAATGAGCTGGAAATGGCTTAGCATTTAAATGTTCAAGAACTACTTAGTATAGATTCAATCGACGATGATTTAAACGCACTCGAATAAGGTTTACGTCAATAAAAAAAATGGAGTTTAAGCACAGAATAGGTAATAGTAGTAAGTTACTTGATTATTATTCCGATAATTTATATTTCCCTTTTGCAGTGGAAGGCTGGCAGCTGCGTTTAATACATAGTTATGGGTGGTTATGGTCTGTGGATGATAGTTAAATAAAAAGGGTGTGTCAGTCACAGACACATAGGTATAACCAAATGAACGCTTTTGAGTCTTCTCAAAATGAGAAGGGCTTTGGCGATAGTCCCCCACGCTGGCCAAATGCGGATTGGCATACTTCACACACATTTGAGAGCATATTATAATATGCAAATATGAAACAGGCATCCAGGTTTCCTCACGATGTTTTTTTAAATATGTATATCAAGTGATATTATCCGAAAAGTTAGAGGTGCGTGCCTGTGTACCGAACCTGCGGCCCCGGCTAAGAGGCGGCAGTCTTCCAATAGGCTATCATCACTACTTTACTACGCTACTCTACATAGGTACTTTTGAGTACGCAACTACAGAGCAATAAAAAAGTCTCTAGAGAGTAAAACTACGTGATATGCATCAATAAAATTATGATACGCTTTATTTCTAAGCCGCGTTCTACAAGCTATCTCGCATTCTATCCTAATGACTGTGTAGGAAGCAGGTACCTACTACACTCAAGAAATAGTTCACTCAAGCGGCCCTGCCCTGCCCCTGCATGCGGAACGGTCATTGTACTCCATACACGAAGCTTACAAAGCTCTAGTGTAATTTACGTCATATCTAACTACCACCATATCTGTCCACCTCCGCAGGGCAGTGGGGCATTGCCGCATTAAAAAAAATTAAGTAACTACCCACGTTCACTTTTATAATACTTACCAATTTCCGTTACACCCACTATATGGCCATAAATAGTGATTTTAGACTATAACCTAACACCCACTATAGTATTTCACTAATAAGCAAGTAATAAATTATAAGATACAAACCGAAATCAAGTTTCGTCATATTTTACGCGAACTCAGATTTTGACATGAGTGGGATGAATATTCTACATGTTCATGTCAAGCCTGTGGTAATAGCAAGAGTTTCAGTACGTACTAGATGACGCCTGCGACTTCGTCCAGGATCCATGCGATCCATGCAACTTCGGCATGGATTTATGTACCTATGTGAAAAATGCCCAGGCAACTATGATTTTCCGGGACATAAAATTTCCTTCCCCAGGATGCAGTAATGCATGCAACACTATCTCTGCACCAAATTTTGTTGAAATCAATTAATTTTATTAGAATTTTTTATCTTTTTTTTCATTTGGGTCTAATTTCAATTTTATCCAAATTGAGTCATTATATTTCCTTTATTATGATCATTCCAATTTCCAGTGCTTTAGATTAGCATTAATTGAAGCACGTTTAGTTTCTATTAAAAAATTATCACTTGTTCCAAAACAAGTGAGAGGATACGTAAATAATATGCATTAATTATGTATGAATCATCTGGATTAAGTAGGAAATAACGTTGTGCAACTGATGTTTTTGTATCAACACAGGATATACATATTATTATGCAATACATTTCCTGTGATTATGCAAGTAGGTAGATTGGAACAAAAGACGAATCAGTAATCTTTTTCAAACTGTAACTGACAAAGCTTAACTGCATGAGAATATTATTAGATTAACCAAAGCAAGTGGGAGGTTAACAAGGGGTTAAACTGCAGAGACATATAACCTTTGACGCAATGTGCATAATTGGGTCAAATGCAAGTTAAAGAAATATCCACCTGCCGGGCACTTGCTTTATACTTAAGTAAGTCATTAGACATAGATGTATGAACAACAGAAAAATTATGGAGATTCAAAGATATTTATGATTTAAGTACTTTTTTAAATTTTTCATGATGGTTTGTAACTGATAATTTTTACATAAGTCTCTTCAATCTTTTCATAATTAAGTATAAGACAAATTCTAAATCATGTCATAAGATAATTCGTAAGTAATTTTTGTATGATGCAACTATTGAAATTCGTGCTACATTAATGGACCTAATAATAATATAGATAGGTACTGCATTTTACCTAGGAGTACATCCATACTAAAACACATATGTACTCTTTCAAGGGCCATTTTATTATCCAACTAGCTAATGCCCGCGACTCTATCTGCGTGGTTTAAGTTTGTTTGAGTCCTCAACTATACCCATGCCAAAAATCACGTCGATCCGTTGCTCCGTTGCGGCGTGATTGAAGGACAAACAAACACACTTTCGCATTTATAATATTAGTATGATTTTTACGACATTTGATACAGAGATAGGTTTCATCCCAAGGAAGAACATCTTTTTTATCACTAAAAATGAAAGAGTTCCCGCAGGAATCACAAAACCTTAATCCATGCATGAAGTTGGCATCATCATGAATAAAAAAGGACTATGCTTAATAGCAGGACATTAATAGGCTGACTACCTTAAAAATACTAAAAAACTATTATAAAACTTACCTAAACCTAATGTATAAGCACATTGTGATCCTAAGGAGTCATCGCTCTGGTCCACAACATTATGCAGGTAGTCATACACCTCCCACTGTTGTTCACGCACAGCGTAGTCGAAGGCAGAGATCCCATCAAAGTCCAGGCGGGATGGGTCCCCTCCGCAGCCAATAAGCAGCTTCATGTTGTCAACTTTGCCCCATATTGCAGCTATGTGTACAGGCGTTATGCCATCGTCATTGCTACAACAAATATTTCAAGAAATTTAAAATTATACTGAAATCAATTAGAAAACCCTATCATGAATTAAAAGGGATAGATCCAATTCAAATTGGGTAAGAGTTACGGAGACATACCTAACAATAGTTTATGACCTCATAGAAGTAAAATAAAATATTTAAGTAAGTATTTATGAAAGATTACTTAATTTAAAAATACTTAAGAACTTAGTGAAAAGTTTTTATGGGTGTGACAGAATAATAATAATAATAATATTATGATACTTTGAAAGGAAAAAGGCAATAGAAATAAGGTACATAGAATTAATGAAGACAAGTATTATGTACGTGTGAATTAAATTAAACAAAAATAATGTACCGAACTTATGTATTAATAATGTCTCAACTCATTATTATTGTCTTTTGTCATGAATAAAGTACTATTACATTTTTTTAGAGTATTATTTTGATTATTATTACCTTAAATTTGGATCTCCACCATTCTTCAATATTATTTCTGTGCATTCCTTTGATTTGTCACTATCTTCTATTCCTACAGCTAAATGTAATACTCCGATACCTTTGCAAGGTAAAATCACATTTAATTCTATTTTATTTTCATAGAAAAATCGTTCCACGGATCTGTAATATAGAGATATTGAGTAGAACTTTGTTAAAAAATATATTCTCATTACATTATTATAACCAAACAATTGCATTAATAAAATACCTTGCATCCCCGTTTTGTATAAGATCGTACAATTTAAAAAGTTCTCTATACGTCGTGCCCATGGTTTTCGCGAATGGAAACTAAATTAGAAGTCGGCGAGCTTGCCACTTTTGTCTCTCATTTCCTGTGGGATTTCCTGCCGCGATATCACTTTTATATTTAGATTACGGCACTTAAATATCTTTTTTATAATCTCTGATATAACAATACACATTTTAATTAAAATAATTTACTTTTATCCACTGTGCTCACATTTTTTGTTCGTTTGTTTTTCGTAACTTTTTCAAAATAACGTCACACTTCACCAGTCACACATTGCTTTGTTTACGTTTGACTTTTGAGAGAGAGATTCATTCCGTTTCATTCGTGCATAGTTAATATTCCATTTTCCACACTACATAATATTAATAATATATTCAGTGATCATTACAATTAAATTAAGTGTATTTACCAGAATATAATACCATAAATTACCTGTTAAAAAATTATATTAAAGTTTTGGTAAGAAAGTTGTTTTCTGAAGAGGCGTGTACGCGTCAAACATGTGAAACGGAACGGCGGCGGTATTTGACAGACGACAGCTGTGGCTCAACAATGCATTCCACAATCCACTTGTCAATACTCAATTCGAATTTGAATTTTGTAACTGACCGCGGGACTCGATTTTTTAAATGTGATCTAGAATACTTGTGACTTGTTGTGTGGGAGTAATGGTACGTAAAGTGCCCTGTTAACGATCAAATTGTTTGTCAAATTTTACGTGTTTGTCAAATTATTTGATAGTGTACTGCTGTGTTTGAGGCGTTTGTCAAACAATCTACGTGTTTGTCGTGTTTGATGAAAATCTGGATTGATGTCGAGTTTGACAAACAGGTTTGAACGTGAACGGCGGTGTTTGCCAAACAAGATCCCACTCGTTGTATTGACATCATGGAGGACGCTATGCTCAATGACGATATGAGTGGCAATATTACGAACAAAGAATTTACGTTGCATTTCATATCTGTTTATCGTGATATGCCGATGTTATGGAAAATAAAATCAAAAGATTATATGGACAAGAACAAGAGAAGCACAGCAATAAAAAAAATGACAAATGTACTGAAGATGTGTCGCCGGAACATTACGGAGGAAGACGTGAAGAAAAAAATTAATATTCTACGTACGAGTTTCAAGCGCGAAAACAACAAAGTCAAAAAGTCTATGCTTTCTGGTTCTGGTACAGATGATCTGTATGTACCATCATTATGGTACTACAAAGATTTAGAATTTCTGCAAGATCAAATGGAGGGAGAATCAGGAATTAGCACAATAATAGAACAAGAGGTAAATACTGGTAAATACTGTTTATTGTATTTTTTTTTTACACGTACACACGGTTACACATCAAGCTATATTTAACCAGTATAAGCTGACTTCTTATTGTACGAAAAGCATATACAATGCGAGGTCAGGTAAAACTGGTTTTGTATAGCTTGATGTGTAGCCGTGTGTATAACATAAAAAATTACTCTAAACATTTGTTTTGCCATGGAACAGCGCCCGTTGTATTAAAATATTCACAAAAATCATCTCTTACTTGTTTTGCTAGAGTAGCACTATTTCCAGCTCGAGTATGCTCAATACCTAACAACATTGACTCATTTCTCCAAGTACCTGGAATAACAGCCCCCGTAACAAAATCTTCCACATCTATTTCTCCATGTCGAACGTAATTTTTTTGTTTTATAAGTAAATTGTGTAGATGGCAACACGCCATTACTACTATTTTTGCTTTTCTTGGAGATAATTTAATAGGTTTTTGGAAAATCTTAAAACGACTTGCAAGAATGCCAAATACATTTTCAATTATTCGTCGAGCACGAGATAATCTATAATTGAAGATCCTTCTGTTATCATTTAACACTTGTTTATTGTAAGGTTTCATAAAGTTTGGAAGTAGTTGGAAAGCTTCATCGCCTACAAACACAAAAGGCATTTTTTTATTAGTGTTTGGCAATTCTTCTGGCTCTGGAATCTGTAATTGATTATTCTCAAAGCAATGCCAAAATTTTGTATTTTTAATTACCCCTCCATCTGACACTCTGCCATTTGTACCGACATCAACCATAATGAATTCATAATTTGCATTGGCTATACCCATAAGTACTATGCTGTATGTTCCTTTATAGTTATAATAGTAGGAACCAGAATGCTCAGGTTTTTGCAAAGTGATATGTTTTCCATCTACAGCTCCAATGCAATTATCAAAATTCCATGCATTTCCAAATCGTCGCGCCAATATCTTCCAATTTTCTTTTGTTCTGGGTACCTGAAATAGAAAAATGTTTATTATAATGTTGTTTTTATTTCCAGGAATCATCATCATCACAATCTTTAAACTCAACACCTTCGCAACCTTTGGCATCTACAAATCCAGTACAATCAAAAAGGAAGAAAAGTGAGGACTTGCAGCGTGACTTATTGACATTAGCCAGGGATCATTTCAAAAAACCTGAAAATGAATATCAAGCAATGGCCAGAAACTGGGCCTTTAAACTGGAGAGGATGTCTGCAGAACAAAGACGACTGGCAGAAAAGTTCATCAACGAAATACTCTTTGAAGGTGAAGAAGGAAATCTTCGTAGACATTCAGTAATAATTAATCCGAGCAATCAATATTCCATTCCCTCATCTCCATCTTCTGTTCTGTACATTCAATCTCCTACCTCTCACACTCAATCTACTGTTCCGCAATCTCCATCTCCCGTTCCATACATTCAATCTTCTATCTCTCACACTCAATCTACTGTTCCGCAATCTCCATCTCCCGTTCCGTACATTCAATCTTCTATCTCTCACACTCAATCTACTGTTCCGCAATCTCCATCTCCCGTTCCGTACATTCAATCTTCTATCTCTCACACTCAATCTACTGTTCCGCAATCTCCATCTCCCGTTCCGTACATTCAATCTCCTACCTCTCACACTCAATCTACTGTTCCGCAATCTCCATCTCCCGTTCCATACATTCAATCTTCTATCTCTCGCACTCAATCTACTGTTCCGCAATCTCCATCTCCCGTTTCGTACATTCAATCTCCAATCTCTCATACTCAAAATCAAGCTCAAACTTTGTCGAATACGGAGCAGCCTGTGTTAATTCATATTCCAGACTCGCAAACAAACGAAACTGAAGCTGAGACAGCAGCAAAATACTTGACACATTTTTATTCATTTTAATTAGTATGATTTAAATAAAACCTTACCTGAATATTATTGCATAGTGTTTCATTTATTGCTTCACAAGTTTCAATGATAATGTTGCTCAATGTTCGAGGTGCAATGCAGGCTTGAAATTTTAAGTCTTCGAAATCGGCGCCGCTAGCCAGGTACCTCAAAGTTATTGATAACCTTTGAGAAGCTGGTATAGATTTGCGCATAACTGTGTCCTTTTTTTCAATACGAGGACGGAGTATAGTCAGTAAATCATCAAAAGTTTTATGGTCCATGCGCAGGAAGTTTGCGTAGTCTTCAGGTTCTGTGCGCAATATTTCCCGTAGCAAATTCTCGTGGGTATATTTATCTCTTAATTTCAACCATTCTCGACTCCATCGTCTTCTTTTTTTTGTCTTGATACAGAGTGCTAGAGTCAGTGCCAAAAATGCGTCATCTGAATTACTCATTGTAAGCGCTCGGCACGGCGACGTCACGTCACGAAAGGAGAAACCCGAATCTACTAGAAAGTTAACAAATTTGTTTGATATTTGGTTTGATCGTTTAAGCTATTGTTTGATGAAAACGTGACGTTTGACAAACAAATTTGTCAAGCAAATTTGATCGTTTACAGGGCACTTAAGACACTGAAATTTTAGTTGTGTTGAGGTCGCTGAACTATTCAGTTTACTTAAAAAACAAATGTGGTCAATTCTGTATCACAATCTCTATACTAAACTTAAATGCCAGTTTTAGATCTATTTCTGTCCCTTTCCAGGGAGTATTAAGAAAGGGTTAGCGATATTTTTAATGCTGTCATTTTAGTTTATTAGAGATTGTGCACTACAGAATCAGCCCCGCATGCATGATGATTGATGTAGCTAGCTACTTACCAAGCTTACCTATTAGGACCTACACAAATATTTCGTTTTTTATTTTTCCGTATTTTTTAGGGGTTATACCTAAGTACCAGAGTTTTATTTTTTAATTGCATTGTTAAAATAAAAAATATTAGTAGGTAGGTACATCTATACCTACTTCGTCATCATCACCGAATGACCTAGCACTGCTGGACACACTCGTAGGTCTCTTATAGCGTCTTCCACATATCGCGATCTTACTGCAAAAGCTCCCAGCCGCGACTAGTGTCATCGGTCCACCTAGTAGGGGATCAGTCAGCAGGCGCAGTACCGTAGGTAGGTACACTTTCCAGTAAGGTATGTTGGGGTAAGAGCGGAAAGGGGGTAAGACCGTATACATCAAATTTCCCGCGAATGAGACCACATTTTTTAATGTTGGCATCATTATGTTCAACGCCATTTTGTTATGTACCTGCACAAAATGAGGCAGGGATTGTCAAACTTTTATAACGTCATGAATATTTTTATTATTTTTCATCTTAAAATAAGGTAAGGATTATCCTAATCAGTCATACTTATTCTATTCTAATCAGTGTAAGGATTATTCTATTTTGATCTCGAGATTTTGATGGAAATGTGTTCAGAAGCATACAGATATAGAAAAGAGCCCAATAACATTAAAACTGTTTGTATATATGTATCTTGGGTATCGTTTTTATTTTTTTATTTACGGCATTAATTTTTATTTGTCATTTATTTTACTATGTTATTTATTCATGTTTTTATATTTCTGTCTTTTATTTTAATTTATGTTATTTATAATGGATATAAAAAATTGTTTGTTAGCAATTTCCATGCTTCGGATCAACGTTAAAATTTTGAAAAAAGGATAGATAGAATTTTGATGTATTTACTTAGGACATTGAAAACGTTTTCTGTTCCTTTTTCAAAGTTAAAATTAGCTATTATTAATAACTAGCAAAAAATTTATTCATCCGATCTTTCCGGCGGATCTGGCTAATTCACCTTATGATGAGAGCAAAGTTTGAGAATCACAAAATGTAAAAAAATTATCACTGGGGGTAAGATCGGATGCCTTTAAGTAAAAAAAAAAATTGATTGGAACATTCAGGTTTTTAATTATTACATAAACGTCATTTTTTATATATTGTAGTTAGTGCGTTTAAGATCGGATTTATTATTCTTATACACCTTGTTTTCAAAGCCATAGAAGCGGGTTTGAAAGTACGTCCAATTTTGCCCCCGAAGGACAATTTTTTAACCATAGCCATAAAAAAGTATGTCTTGTTTTTACATGCATATAAAGCAGAAACTGTTGATTTTACAAAAATAAACAAAATTGAAACCTTAGCTACGTTTAAAAATTAAACACATGCACCATATTTTAGTAATGTATCTTCAACAAATATCGAGAAAATTGAGTTTTTACAAAACCTTTTCAATTGGTCTGAAATCCGTCCATTCTTACCCCAACATACCTTATTGGGTCGCCATTCCAGCACCTCGGGACCCCAACGTCTGTCGCTTCTCCGAACTACTTCCTTACTATAGCATACATACTAGGTAATAATAAAAAATGTGAAGGTGTGTCTGTTACCTGCAGTTCACCGTGTCCCGTCTGTTCAACCGATTTTGGCGAAATTTGGTACACAGATCGCCGACACGTTCTATTCATCTTGGTGACTGCTACGAAACCGTAAAAAGCAGAAGCGTTTTTGCTACCTAGCCAATAACTAACTAAATAAGACTCAAAGAAAAGCGAGCGTTTTATGATCCTCGTACACGAATTTAAATCTAGGCTAGACTGTAGCGGGTGTGCCGGGTGCCTTGGCGCATTTGTTATACGTCTCAGCGGCCTACTGACGGTACAGGCAAAGAACTAACAAGTGCTTTTCCTTCCTTTTACGGTTCCGTACCTCAAGAGAAAAAGGAACCCTTATGCATTAGTCTTTCTATCTGTCAACGCCCTTTTTCTCGGGAGGAGGTATCAAGTTGAAATTTATTTCAAATGCTTAGGTCTACGGTCCCTTGGAGCTGTACAAAAATCAAGCTTTTAAATCAATGCAACCAAAAGATACGGCTGTTTAGCTATGCCGGCAAGTACTTATTCCATATTTTGAAACGCCAATAAATCGAGACCTATATATGGTAGGTACTTCCCGTTCACCTAGAATCAGTAAATTTGGCAAGAAGCAAGGTCTCACAGCACAAGTACCTACCTTTAAAATGGGGCCCCAGAATAGCTTCACCTTCCTCCCTTCATCCTCATTAAAATGAAATTAAGGCTCATGTATTCCATAGCGCACCATTTTTTGGTACCTACTGAACCGCACATTAGAACATGCGCTAGGCTTATCTTCATGCGTTGACAAGTGCCACAAGTTGAATTAAAAAAATCGAAGGTGCGTCGAGCGGCATTTCTTGTTATAAAACAACAGGGTATGCTTTTAGCGTTAAGTACTTTAGTGTATAACAGCATGGGGGCGCTATGATAACGCATTACGCAAACGCATTTACACATTTTAAGTAGGCGGGTTTTCACCTCTCATGCTCTAGTTAAAAATTCAACTCGATTCTCAGCTCGACTCGAACCATTCTACTCGATTCTTAAAATACATGACGCGCAGTTCGGTTTTAGACCGGAATTATCAACGGAAAGCGCAATACTGTGCCTCAAGCAGACTGTGCGGTATTACACTGATAGGAAAACCCCAGTGTATGCGTGCTTTTTGGATCTGTCCAAAGCTTTTGACCTCGTGTCGTATAAAGTCTTGTGGCAAAAGCTGGAATCGCAATCCACGCTAAGACCTGAACTGATTTCACTGTTCAAGTACTGGTATGGTAATCAATCGAACGTGGTTAGATGGGGCAATGAACTCAGCGACCCATACAGGTTGGAGTGTGGGGTGAGACAGGGAGGACTTACGTCTCCTGGGCTGTTTAACTTGTATGTAAACCAGCTGATTGAGGGGCTCAGCAGAGCTGGTGTCGGTTGCTCGATTGATGGTGTAAGCATGAACAATCTTAGCTATGCGGACGACATGGTTTTGTTGAGCCCTTCAGTTGGGGGTCTAAGACGGTTGCTGCAAATATGCGAAGAGTATGCCGAGGTGAATGGACTCAGTTACAACACTAGAAAGAGTGAGTTTCTTGTTTTTAGGGGAAAAAACAAACTGGACACATTTAAGCCTACTTTTCATCTATGTGGAAATCCCCTGAAGCAGGTGTCTGAGTTCAAGTACCTCGGGCATATAGTGACCGACAGCCTGAGAGACGACAGTGATATTGAACGGGAGCGCCGGGCGTTGTCGGTCCGGGGCAATATGTTAGCCCGCAGATTTGCACGATGTACTGCACAGGTTAAGTTGGCCTTATTTAGAGCGTACTGCCAATCGTTCTACACGTGCAGTCTGTGGTCGGACTATACGCAGCGGACCTACAGTGCCCTGCGTGTTCAGTATAACAATGGGCTGAGGGCGGTGCTGAGGAGGCCTCGACACTGCAGTGCGTCGGCAATGTTCGCGGACGCCCGCGTGGATGATTTCTACGCGATCGTACGCAAGCGTGCCGCGTCTATGATGTGCAGGCTATTGAGCAGCACCAACACCCTCCTCAGCACATTAGCTACTAAGCTGGACAGTCCTCTCTGGAGGTGCTGGAATGGTGCACACATGCTCATTAGGAGGCCCCAAAGAGCCCTGTAAATATGTTGAGGCTGTAGGATAGGTTAGGTTAGGTATTTTGTTTTGTATTTTGTTTTGTTTTTTACTAACATAGGTTAAGTGATTGTTACTAACAAATTATGGGCTGTAGCTGCCTGAAATAAAAAGTTATTTATTTATTTATTTATTATAGCACGTACCTCGCTACGCTCGGTAAGCTAAACATCTCGTATAAAATGGCTCATTTTAGTCCCTTGACGAACAATCTTAATTAATCTTATAGCAATAACTATTTAACTATTACACAGAATTTTACAAATTAATCGCTTCATTGCGTTCCACATCCACAAAGAAGTGTAGAAGTGACTTTTCAAGATTTCCATTTTTGTTGCTCATAACGCCACCGCCAACACTTGAATTTGTGGCACTAATCTAAGCAGGGATCTGGATCTAATAAGATCCAAGGAACATGACCGTGACAGCGTCGCTAGTAGGTACATTTAAAAAAAATATCATAAACTAAACAGACAAAAATTAGTTTTAATTTTTGCCACCGGGTCAGATAAGTTGGTGGGACTGTACCTACAAATATTTAAACTGAGTAACTACTTACTTATTTAATTACAGTGAAAGAGACAATTCTGATAGTAGTTTCATACTGTGTGGTAGACGGTAGTCAGTTAATTTCGTCTTATCGCTGCACCAGATACCAGGCTACCAGGGTACTGTAGGGTTACCATTAGCAATATTTGAAATCGGGATACAATTTAATATTGTTCTGTAGACTTTTGGCCATGACAGTCAACGGCAATAATGTAGGACTCAAATTATTATATCAATATGCCGAAGATATGCGAGGGTGGTGGGAAGTAGCTTGATGAGGCAGGCTGAGAATCGGGTTGTTCAGCAGTGGAACTCTGTATGCTGAAATGATGATGATGTTGATGATGTGCTGCACAAGTGTGTGCGCCAATAAAGATACACTTGCAGAGATTTTATTACGATACTTATGTACCTCGCATACATATGCCACAGCATGACAGGCGATCCGCCGGCAATCCAACACAACTTGACAGAGATCTGGGGCCTTATTACGTAAAATGCTACAGTGTAACGAACTCAATCACATATCTGATTGGCTAACACATTCAGTCATGCCTGAGTTTGTTAGTTAAGCCAAGACCAAGACAGTAAACAAAACTTATAACAACATAACACCACTGTAGCTATCTCAGTTAAGAGTACTTTTCGATAATCTAATCCTTATCTGCTAACTAGGTCAGTTACAGCACTAGATTCCGTTTCATCTCGAGCGCTAGATATCTATTTCGCGCACTAGATAGATAAGCCTCTCTTAGCACGAAAAAAATATATAACTAACTAGCAGACGCCCGCGACTTCGTCCGCGTGGTTTACGATTTTATGATTCCCGCGAGAACTCTTAATTTTCCAGAATAAAAAGTAGCCTACGTCCTTCACCGGGATACAACCTATGCCTGTACCAAATTTCATCAAAATCGGGTGAACAGGTGGGTCGTGAAAGCGTAGCAGACAGACAGAAACACTTTCGTATTTATAATATTCGTAGGGATTAAATAAAAACCAAAACTTAACAGGCACAAAAATAGTTCCTATTTTGGCCACTGGGCCAGTTAAGTTTGTGGGACTGTTCACTGATAACTGCTTAATGGCTGATATTAAAATATCATGTTGATTGCGATCGTCATCAATACCGAAACTCGTCGCATTGTGTTTCGATTTTCCACACGATAAGATTTGGCCTCTCTTGACATAAATATGTGATTTATTCGTGTTAAATCATGATAGAGCTTGGCTTATAAAGCAAACGTTCGTTATTTGATTTTTATTCATTGAAGACATCGCAAAATATCGGCATATATCCTAGAGTTTGACAAACCAATAAATAACTAGTTTCGTAATTTTGATACTTTAACTTTTTACTGTTCTGTTAGGGTCTAAACAACAACTGTCTAGGAATTAATTACTTACCTACCAATTATACAAATACTTAACAAAAATAGTTTGATAACCCGATAGAATAATAAGTGAAATATTTTTCTCATTTAAAACAGTGCTCGATTTGATGGGGGCTTGACACCATTACCAACAGACCAACCGTAAAGCAAGGTATGTAGCAACTTATATCCTATATTATATACTTTATATTATCCGAGTAAACAATTGATTGGGTTGAAATTATAATCATATTTATTTATTTAACTAGCTAATGCTCTGGACTTCGTCCGCGTGGAATAAGTTGTTTTAATTCGCACGTAATTAAGGAATTATCCGGGACAAAAAGTAGCTATGTTTCCCTCCAGGTCCTCAAAATCACGTCGTCAACCCATGAAAAAAATCATGCAGACACTCTATCTTTGTGGTTGAGGCATAGAAGAAGTTTCAATCGAATAAACAGACACACACATCCATACTAATATTATAAATGCGAAAGTGTGTCTGTCTGTCTGTCTGCTACGCTTTCCCGGCCCATCTTTTCAACCGATTTTGCTAAAATTTGGCATAGAGGTAGGTTATATCCCGAGGAAGGACATAGGCTACTTTTTATCCCGGAAAATTAAGGAGTTCCCGCGGGAATCAAAAAACCTTAATCCACGCGGACGAAGTCGCGGGCATCATCTAGTGTATTTATAATTTAAAGTTTGATTTTTTGCAGATGCAAGTAATTTTAGTTTTTGCGGGCTTATTGTCTTACGCTTTGGCTCTCGACAATGGACTGGCCTTAACACCTCCCATGGGGTGGTTGACGTGGCAGAGGTTCAGGTGTATCACGGACTGTAAAAGTTACCCTAACGAATGTATAAGGTAAGACTGAGTGATCAACTGATCTAGTGAACAATGTTCGTTAACACGTTGCTCGAGCCCATATAGTAGGTACCTACTTAGATATTTGTAGTTCATAATATATGTTGGAGTCGTAGTTACAAAATGTCTTACCTCTCGTGATTATTGCTTAGTAAGCTCAAGACTAATAGTTTATTATGTATATTCTTAATTATTAGCCTGAAATTGCCTATAATTTTTAAACTTGTTCATTAAAATTATGATAAAACGTGTAACGAAGTATTTGCGAAAATAAATGCCGCAGGCGTAGTCAATTTTTTTTTATTTATTTCGCAAAAATCCAGTGGACATTTTAATATGGCTTTTCCTTATGAAAATAGTCATAAAATCAATAAACTTAAATCTAACACATAATATGCTCTTAGTCGGAGAGCTAATTGCATGATATTGTACAGAGAAAAAAACGCAAAAAGAGAGTAAAATTTGTTTTTAAGTAATTCGAAGTAATTATTTTCGGTCGTTTCTATTTTTTACTTTAGGTACCTACATTAACTTTTTACAATTTGTTACAAAAATATTAATTTGTAGCGAGGCTCTTATAAAACGCACAGCAGACTTAATGTTGAGCGAGGGTTACTTGGATGCCGGCTACAATTACGTGGGAATTGATGATTGCTGGCTGGAGAAAGAGCGCGATGAGGAAAATCGACTTGTGCCCGACCGGGAACGGTTCCCGAATGGCATGAAAGCTGTGGCTGATTATGTACGTATGTATATTAAGGTTGACAAGACACTTTGAACACAAGCAAATCTTGGATAGAAGCAAGCGATACTTTGCGGAAATCCATGATAAGCAAGGAATAAGTAGCTTAATGCGCTTTATTCCGCCAAAATTGACACAATATCGTGCATCATACGATATATGCGTACTTACCTATGAATAGGTAATACCTATCGAAATTACTGCGCGCTACCCTTTGTCTCAAGTCGTTTCGATGCTCTCGGATTCTAGTAGTAGACTAGGGTAGAGAGTAATTGGTTTTTGATTTTATTTCAACATTAGCAAAGTCGATAAAGGTTTTGAAAGAACTGGAAGTTTAATTCGCTATAATCCGCCACAATAGGTAAATCTATGTCCTACCACATAGGTACGCGATTTAAACTTCCAGTTCTTTCATTATCATGGACTTCCGCAAAGAAACGCCTGCTTTCCGATAATCCGATAATCCGATAATAGTTTGCCAGTGAAGAACTGCTCTGTGCTGTGCTTAGCCGAATATGCACTGGGCTGCGGCCAACGAGGTCCCGGGTTCGAGTCCCAGGTCGGGCCATAATAAAGTATTGGATTTTCTGACTATCCTGGAGTTAGGAAGTTGGCGGTGTTTCACCCCTGTGCCTCGGAGAGCACGTTAAGCCGTCGGTCCCGGTTATTATCACTAACATGATAATAGCTCGTTAAAGCCCGCCAACCGCATTGGAGCAGCGTGGTGGGTCTAAGATCTAGTGGGTCTAAGCTCTCTCCTATGAGCTGGCTTGACCCCAGCAGTGGGACGTTAATGGGCTGTAGTGGTGGTGGAGTGGTGGATATCGCATGCAGCACGTTGTATACCACAAAGATTTGTCTGGCGCATTATATCGAATTAAGGTTCCTGTTCCTTGGTTGTAAGCAAATCCTTTGAGCCTAGATTCTTACAGGGGCTCCGAAGTTAACCAGTCAGTTTTTTCCAGCTTCATAACAAAGGCTTCAAATTCGCATTGTACCAGGATTATGGGAACAAGACCTGCGCGGGTTACCCTGGCGTCCTCGGCTATGAGGCGATTGACGTACAAACTTTTGCTGAATGGGATGTTGACTATATAAAACTCGACGGATGTTACATTGACATTTCGAAAATGGATACTGGTAAGCAGTTTTTGAGACCGAACTTGCGAACTTTGCTTCATGATCAGATCAGATTAGTGGTGATGCAGTCGTCAGATCGGATCATGAATTGATGGGCCCCATGCACTATGAAGTATATTGACCAATTTGCGTGAAGGCTTGAAGCTTGACTATTGGCACTATGTCCAATGCTTGTCTGGCAAAGCAAGCTAAGGACAGTTTAAAGTGGAGAGCTTAAGTGGATAAGTGGGTATAGTAGCGAATATTCGGCAGCCCTTAATTGTATCTAGTATTTAAGGTACATACTATGGAGATTTGTTATTGTTAAAACGTTATTTTAATGTGGCAATATTAATCTGGTACGCAGGATATCCCTATTTTGGAAAACTAATGAACGAATCAGGACGCCCCATGGTATACTCGTGCAGTTGGCCTGCCTATCAAAAAATGGTAAAGTCTAAAAATATGTCATTTTTTATTATTTTTTTTTAAAGTCATTAGAGACGAAAAAAAGAACTTAGATCAGGCACACAGACAAGAAGTCAGTACAATTATTAAGAACAGTCAATCAGAGGAGCTATTTGATTACAAAAAATGATTGTGTATATCTAGTAGGTAGGTACAGTTTGTTAGGTTGTTTTCAACTTTTGTATGACGCCTGAATTTTTACACCAAACTTAATTAACTACCTATATGAAACTAGCTGATGCCCGCGACCCTGAATTCCCACGGGAATTCCTTAATTTTCCGGAATAAAAAGTAGCATAAGTCACTCTCCAGGTGATTTTTAATTTTTTTTTTTTTTTTATCCACTACAAGTTAGCCCTTGACTGCGATCTCACCTGATGGTAAGTGATGATGCAGTCTAAGATGGTAACGGGCTAACCTGTTAGGGGCATGGCAGTTATATTAAACCCATACCCCTATTCGGTTTCAACACGGCATCGTACCGGAACGCTAAATCGCTTGGCGGCACGTCTTTGCCGGTAGGGTGGTAACTAGCCACGGCCGAAGCCTCCCACCAGGCAAATAGACCTATATACCCATAGACTATAGACCCATGCCAAAAATCACGTCGATCCATTGCTCCGTTGCGGCGTGATTGAAGGGCAAACCAACAAACCAACAAACCAATAAACCAACAAACAAATAAACTTTCACATTAATAATATTAGTATGATAGTATACTTAGTATGATGTCGATGAAGTATGATTGTACGGTTTTGTAAGGTCAATACAATATGGCTCAAATTGTTTTCTTGTATAGCCGGATTACGCGTCTATTGCCAAGCATTGTAACCTTTGGCGTAACTGGGATGACATTGAGGACTCCTGGAGCTCCCTTAGCACCATTATGACCTGGTTTGCTGATAACCAGGACACGTTTGCCAAATACGCTGGCCCGGGAAATTGGAACGACCCAGATATGGTAAGTTTTGGTGTGGTTTTGTTTTTTGACAACACATTCTACTGTCGTGTTCGCTGCTTGCGAAAACTTTTGCTGAAAATGAATTTCAGATTCTGAATATCCAGGTGTTAATGCCAGACTTTATGGTATCCGTCTGCATGCATACATCCTCTTTTTTTTTATCCACTATAAGTTAGCCCTTGACTGCGATCTGACCTGATGGTTATAAGTGATGATGCAGTCTGATTAGGTGGTGGGCTAACCTGTTAGGGGTATGGCAGTTATATTACCCACCCATACCCCTAATCGGTTTCTTTCTACACGGCATCGTACCGGAACGCTAAATCGCTTTGCGGGACGTCTTTGCCGGTAGGGTAGTAACTAGCCACGGCTGAACCAGGCAAACTACATATTTCTCTTTTCGAGAACGCGCCACCAAACAGTGTTCCACCTTCCATAACCGCCAATACCTATCGCACAGGTTTCTTGGGTCCAGCAGTTTTATTTACGTCATTAGGCAGGCCTAGACACTTCTAAACCTTTTTTACCGATAACATGTTTCATTTTTAGCTGATCATAGGCAATTATGGATTATCTCTGGACCAGGCTAAAGTGCAAATGGCCATTTGGTCGATACTAGCTGCCCCTTTACTCATGAGCGTTGATCTGGCCACCATCCGGCCTGAGTTCAAGGAGATTCTGCTCAACCGGGAGATTATCGCCATAGACCAAGATGTGCTGGGCAAACAGGGGTTGAGGGTATGGAATAAATCGCGGTGTGAGGTAAATAACATATTTAATAACCGTTTTATATATGTATACAAACATATACATTATAACATATTTAATTGAACATCAAACGAACTTTTGTGAAATTTTGAATAGCCAGCAAGCGAAATTTTTTTTATCCTTTTTTGTCATTATCAAGATATGGAAGAGAGAACTTTCGGATGGCTCGTATGCGATGGCATTTGTGAACAGACGCGATGACGGGACCCCTTACGTCATCAAAGCCTCTTTCGAAGCTATGGATATACCAGAACAGGCGTATGAAGTGCAGGTACCTAACTATTATTATGACTAAAATCTTTGAAATATATTAAGTAGTACTACTATGGGTCGTTGGCTAAGTCAAAGTCAAAGTTAAAAAAAATCAGTTTAGGTAGGTACACTACACTTATTGACGTCCAGTTACATAAAAAATATGATGGTGATAATCAGTTACGGTACCTATTTTTTTTTTTTTAATCTTTATTTAAAGAGATTATTCGCTTGGCGAATATGCCTCTCTGTAGGATAACAAATTAAAACTAAAGCTACCTATCTTAAAACTAAAGCTACGAGGGTTCCAAACGCGCCTCTGAGAAGACCCCACAACAAACTCAGACGGGTTTCTTTTTATTATCACCATCTTGCAATATCGTAAATTACTTAATTAGATTTATACTTATAACAATATATTATAATTATAACATATTAATTAGCCACTAAAATAAACATGCGTGCGTCCTGTCGTCGGGTAAGAGTGCCAACAGTGGGTATACGATTTGTAATACAGCGCTGACACGAATACAAATATATTCCCGCACTCTCATAGTCCGATGAGGCGCGGCGACACGGTTTGAATAATATGATACATGTACATCTATTATGCGTGTCCCCGATTGGGCATCAATTTTGGTTATTCCAGAGTTGGCAACTGGCGCCCAAAATAAGACCTGTTTTTTTATGTGCAAGTTAACGTTTGTCTGCAATCTCGCTTGAACCTTTATTGACGGTGCAGTCTTACGATGGAAGAACGTTAGCGTAAAAGAGGTGTGACAGTTTTAACCTCTTAACGGCTCACGTGACATTGTACCGATCGACGATCCCTTTGGCGGTACGTATCGTTTTCTGCGAGCTAAAAGCAGTAGGTATTTTTTAAATTGACGTTTTTATATGACCTGCTTTGACGTCCCTAAAATAAGGATTAGCGATATTAAAATAATACTGATACGGATCAATGATATTAAAATAATACTGCATTAAGCCTGACACTTAATTGCCATTTGCCAACCGCCGAATGTTTATGTTATAAATATTATTTTAAAAATTATATTTGCTATTCATACAGGATTTGTATAAAGAAGACAAAGATCGTATCTTCGGACCAGATGTAGAATTTAGTACAAGAGTAAATCCGTCAGGTAAGTTAGTTTTTCAGTCATTAAGACTATCGTCTAGTAGGAAGTTTTTAGGTCAAAAATATGGATATACCTATAGACGCTAATAACTTTTAACAGCAATATTTCTTTAAAATTAAAACGTACGAGCATAGTTCTTCATTGTATCTGCAACATTTTTAAAAATTATGAAAATTGGACAGCATTTACGGGAAGAAAAACGTTATCGCTTTTTGTATGAAAATTTACAGCTAGACGATCCTCTTAAATGTCTCAATTGATGGACATCCAAAGCTGGAAAGGTCTGTAATGTTGTAGCCCTAGCTACTTACTAGGACAAAAAACTTGGCTTGTAAAACCTGTATCCATACTAATATTATAAATGTAAAGGTGTCTGTCTGTCTGTCTGCCTGTCCGTCTGTCTGTCTGCCTGTCCGTCTGACTGTCTGCTACGCTTTCCCAGCCCATCTTTTCAACCGATTTTGATGAAATTTGGTACAGAGGTAGGTAACATCCCGGGGAAGGACAAAGTCTTTTTATCCCGGAAAATTAAGAAGTTCCCGATTTCACGCGGACGAAGTCGCGGTCATCATCTAGTCAATAATAAATGATTGGCTGCATTTATGATTTATGGGATTCTTACTGCGACAATGGATTTTCACCCAAAGCGAAAGAGTGTTAGCTAGAGGTGATTGCGATCGTTAGATACACTGTAGCAATCCGTGATATATTTTTATAATTTTTTTAAAAACCACATTCTTGTCTCTTGCATTCAATGATTCAACGTAATCTCTGCGATTCTTTTGTAATCAACAGTGGCGATTCCTCTAAGATTGCGCAGCTTGCGCCGCAATACCAATAATTATGAATAAGTTACTTACCAATATAGATCTATGTATATACCTATCTAAGTAATAAACTAATACTTATTTTATAACATGAAATAGGTACCTACCATTCACAAATCATATAAGTTTATCAATTAAATGATTGCGTTAATCGATAATTATTTAAAATCACGCACGCTCCATGACCACCTCGCATCTTGGTTGTGAGTTGTGACGTGCTCCGCTTCGCCACGTGGCTCGTACTGCGAGAATCTTCGAACTCCGTCGGCCCGCTTACTTTCGCTCACTACGGGCCGAAGGCGTGCACTATGAGTTGCGCATGTGCTGTGTAGTATTATTTTCGAAACTCAAAAACTACTCAACCGATTTAAAAAATTCTTTCACCTATAGAAAGCTACATTATCGGCGAGTAACATAGGCTGTATTTTATTTTCATAAACATTAAAGATCCCTACGAATATTGCAATAATGCGAATGAAGTCGGAAAAAATTGTCTCATCTGAGAGCTTCCGTGGCGTGCGCTGCGTAAATGGTAAAAGTTACACGAAAACAATGTATGGTGGAATTGTTCCTCTCAAAAAGTTCTAAAAAAAAGTCCGCGACAGCATATAGCTATGTTTTAAGGTCGTCTCACAATAACCGTCATTATGATTTTCAAATTTGGTCTAAAACAATGCTTTACTCGCGAAAGTGTTTTTACCAACATAGTATTAATCCTTATCAAAATAAAATGGTTGTTCATCTCAAGTATTTAATATAGATCAAATTCGCCCTTACACCATTTAATTCAGATTAACATCTTAGAAGATATTATCATAGTGATGTAACGCGCACTATACTAATATTATAAAGAGGTAAAGTTTGTGAGGTTGTCTATCTCTGGATCTACTGAACCGATTTTGAAAATTCTGGTACCAACAGAAACCCACATTATTTGTGAGTTTCATGGGCTTGGTACGAGAACCGAGATTAACCCGAAAAATTAGGCAGGTCCCGTGGGAATTTAAAAAACTTATTTCACGCGGACGAAGTCGCGGGATCTGCTAGTGTAAGATTAATAAAAATAGTATTCTTCATTCTAGTAAGTACAAGTTAGCCTTTGACTGCAATGTCACCAGGTGGTGGGTGATGATGTAAGTACCTACTCTAAGATGGCGGGCAAACCTGTTAGGGATATACCTATCAGTTATATTAAATCTATACCTACCCCTAATCAATGATATATGAGGTAAATGTGTTTTATTGAGAAAATACCTAACCATCAGTTAGCGCAAACCCCAGATTGACCACCAGGAATCGCCACTGGTAATCAATATCAATAATAATAATTGTTCTCATTAATATTACAATTATTATTATTAATGTGTTTTCCTGTGCAGTGTGGCTAATACCTTGGGGCCCCGTAATTATGTACCTACTATAATCAATACAAATTATAATAAAACCATAGGTAATTTATTTTACCTTTACAGGTGTAAAATACTTCAAGTTCGTTCCAAAGAAATCAAATGAAATAATACCGGAAAAGTCCGTCAGCAAAATCTGATTAAGGTTAAGAACAAGACATGTACTTAATAATATTATTATGTTATAGTTTTATGTTAGTAATACGCTAAAAATAATACATAATATTAATGTAAGGATTTATGTACGACTTTTATTTATTTATTTCCATGAGTAGGTACCTATTCTATATATATATAAATCTCGTGTCACAATGTTTGTCCTCAATGGACTTCTAAACCATTTAACCGATTATAATAAAATTCGCACACCATGTGCAGTTCGATCTAACTTGAGAGATAGGATAGTTTATATTATATAGATTAGGATTATTAGTGCTACCCGTGCGAAGCCGGGGCGGATCGCTAGTATATGTATATAGATATAAATGTAGGTACTTACTAGGGCTTCCAATACCGGGATCCCGGTATTGGCCAATACCGGGATCCCGGACTTTTTTCGCCGGTTTTCAATACCGGTATTGAAATGTCTAATACCGGGATACCGGTATTGGTGACACTATAAACGAAACAGTGACTATTGCATATATTTCTTGGTAGATGCCACTGTTTTTTATTCAGCTAAGTTTAAAGCTTGTATCTTAAGCATATTAGCTCAAAAAGAGCGCCTTTATTGCTTAAAACCATTGAAGAAAAGTCGTTTTTGTTCACTCAGAGGGAAAAATTAGTGTTTGAATTTAGATCCCTGTGGCTTGGCATTTCTATTTCATTGTCTCTCAAAACGTTCAGAAATCTAATTTATAACTAATGCATATTTTATTATGATATATTATTTTCTTTTAAATAATAACTATTGAATTTTAGATTAATTTGTGTTTTGACAAAATTATCGTTTTCTTCGACTTCGATCGACTTCTTACAAAAATATCGTTTATTACTCATTCAGTAGTTCTTCAACAGGTGGGCCTAAAAATGAATATGAGCAAGATAAAGATCATTTCTAATGCACACGTTCAGCCCCAACCTGTGTTAGTTGGGAATTCTGCACTCGAAATTGTTGATGAGTACATATACCTAGGGTCCTAGGACATACAGTCCAGTTAGGTAGGTCCAATTTCGAGAAAGAGGTCAACCGCCGAATCCAACTCGGCTGGGCAGGGTTCGGGAAACTCCGCGACATCTTCTCGTCCAAAATTCCTCAGTGCCTGAAGACGAATGTTTTCGAACAGTGCGTGTTGTCTTAGGGCTCCGAAAATGGTCGCTAACTTTGGGCCTGATAAGAAGGCTCAGGGTCACTCAGCGGGCGATGGAGAGAGCTATGCTTGGAGTATACCTGCGTGATCAAATCAGAAATGAGGAGATCCGTAGGCGAACCAAAGTAACCGACATAGCTCGAAGAGTCCAAGCTTTAAGTAGCAATGGGCGGGGCACATAGTTGGTAGAACCGATAGGCGTTGTGGTCCCAAAGTGCTTGAATGGCGGCCTCACACCGGGAAGCGCAGTGTTGGACGACCCCCCACTAGGTGGACGGACGATCTCAAGCGTGTAGCAGGGAGCCGCTGGAAACAAGGGGCACAAGACCGTGCTCTGTGGCGATCCATGCAGGAGACCTACGTCCAGGATGTCTATAAGTTGAGACGACGACGACGATAGTAGTTTAAATTACAATGTTCGATACTAATATCACTAATTATTTAAAATTCCCTGCCATATTTATTTAATTTTGTGTGTACGTTGAGAAAGTGCGTCACAAATATACTTTATATTAAAAGTTCAAAATTCAGTGGAGGTTAAAAATATATATTTTCGTAAGAATTCATCCAAAAATAGTTCTATTTTAAAAATCATATAGTTGATATTCTGATTGATATGAATAAGAAATTGATTATTTGATAATAATATAAGTATTACTTAATAAGATAGTATTTAAAATAATGTGATGGAGTTTCAGAACATTAGATACATGGTCCGTAATTTTCACCTTATACATACATGAAACAAACGATAGTTTCGTAAGAATTAAGTCAACGCGTAAATAACTATCTCAATACTCAAAATACAAATAAATCTAAAAATCAATACTTGGTGATTTTTTTTAAAGAAAATACAATTTCATAAAATATTGCACGATATAAAATAGAGTGAAGGAGTTACCGTTTCGTGAGACAGTGAAATAGACATACCAATCCACAGCGTAATAATCAACCACAGCGTTCTAAATCCAAAAATATCTCGCTGAGTGAAAAAAAACGGCTTTTCTTCACTGAATTTATGCAGAAAAGGCACTTTTTTGAGTTAATTTAGTGAAAAAATTTTTGTATGAAAAAACTGATTTTTATGGTGCCGTTTGCTTCAGAAAAGACTAATTTTAAGTTAAAAAACATCTACCACATTTTAAATTTTTCCCAATACCGGGATCCCGGGATCCCGGTATTGAAAAAAATCATTCCGGTATTAATACCGGTATTGAGAAAAACCGGTATTCGAAAGCCCTAGTACTTACCTAGTTAACTACCTACTCCCAAAAAAGTAAGAAAAATGTAGAAACGATATTATAATATAGAGAAGAATTATTATACTTATCCCTCAGAAAATTCAAAATTATAAATTCCCGGATTGACCCTACCGGAGACCTCCCACCATCCTCCCACTTAAAAGACCACGGCGCTCCACACCTGTCCTGTATAAGCCTGTCCTTGTCCCCGCCATAGCGCTGTCCCGCTTTCAGGCTAGATAGCGTTACTAAAGTACGCCCATATTCTTTGTTTGACATGGCCCGTCTATGTAAATTGAGGTCGTTGTGATTATAATATGATTAAAAGTGAAGGATTACAATTTAAATTGATGTTAACCATTAGATGGTCAATATTTCGGAACGGGTTATGGCAAGGACAAACCGAAGGCTGGGCACGCACCGTTAAAACTACAGGTGAAAGTTGATACGTCATTCATGAGGAGTTCAAAAATTCATTCAAGGCTGTAGCAAATTAGGCACAAGTCACAACTACTTAAGTACCTATATTCTGTACGAATCATAATTTCTCATATTCGGAATGTCAAGGTATTATAAAGTACCTATTGATCGGCATCAAACACCGCTAAATAAATAATTCGACAACCCTACTGGTGCAGTGGAAGGGGGCTGCTACTACTGTCTACTAGTACGACCATGGAATAGAGGCTTAAGTTATGTGTAACTTATGCTATTATTTTCCATACTAGGTATTTCAAATCTCCTATATACATATAAAATCAATGATACATAATCAAAGTTTCAAATTATGTAAATAAAACAAGTGTACAAGTGTTAAGTTTCCTGATTCATTGCTTTGATTTTAGAATACGAGTCTCGCTATGTAAAATAATCATGGAATTAGGAATTACGACTTATCGCTTTTAGACTGTAAGTGTCAAAATCAGAATGACATTGACATTTGACGGACATAACCTCAATTTGAAAGCCAAAGCCGCTTGACAAAAACAGTTTTTAATTATTAATTTAATTAAAATTCTGAGATAAGTGATAACTCAAATAAAGTAGCAGTGATATTGGTTTAATATTCCTATAGTATCACATTATTATTTTTAAACGAGAAGCTATACTACCGACGACGTCAACTACATATCGTTAACAAGTCACGTAAGAGCATAGGAAAGTTGGTTAGTTCCGCACTAGGTCAATGGTACGAGCATCGCGTGCCGGTAACGAAGGACTGACGTTGGAATCAGGCGACTGAGACGTGGGGCGAGGTAGTCAAGTCATCGAGTGTGGACCAAGACGCGGCGAGAGACAGACCGAGTTGCCCAGTCGCATCGCACAGTTAACACATTCTTTCGCCTGACGCGCTTACCGTGACCGTGAAAGTTACAATCGTGTCGCAATACCGTAACGATGGGTAGAGTCGAGAACGTGGGCATTCTTGCCATGGAAATATATTTCCCATCACAATACGTCGATCAAGAAGAACTGGAAAAATATGATGAAGTGGCTGCGGGAAAGTATACAATCGGACTCGGACAGAGCAAAATGGGTTTCTGTTCAGACCGGGAGGACATAAACTCTCTCTGTCTAACCGCCCTGCACCGGCTGATTGAGAAGAACAGTTTAAATCTACATGACATTGGGAGGTTAGAGGTGGGCACTGAGACTATTATAGACAAAAGTAAAAGTGTTAAGACTTTTCTCATGACATTGTTTGCAAATGAAGGTGCCACAGATATTGAAGGAATTGACACAACAAATGCTTGCTATGGAGGTACGGCTGCTTTATTTAATGCTATAAATTGGGTGGAATCATCATCATGGGATGGCAGGAAAGCTATAGTAGTGGCAGGTGATATTGCAGTGTATGGCAAGGGTCCTGCGAGACCTACAGGAGGTGCCGGTGCTGTAGCAATGCTCATAGGGCCAGATGCACCCTTAGTTTTTGACTGTGGAGTCCGTGCCTCATATATGACCCATGCATATGACTTTTACAAGCCAGATTTAGCTTCAGAATTCCCTTATGTTGATGGAAAGTTATCCATACAATGTTACCTCAGTGCTCTAGATAATTGTTACAACTTATTCTGTAAGAAAATGAGGAAAGTGGACTCAAATTTTAAAGGTCTATTAAGTTTAGATGGCATGTTGTTTCATTCTCCGTATTGTAAGCTTGTGCAAAAATCACTGGCCCGAGTTAGTTTTAATGATTTTCTTAATGCATCTGAGGAGGACAGAGAAAAGCAGTTCCCAGGACTCTCACAATTCAAAGACTACCAAAGAGCAAACACATATTTTGATAGAGATGTAGAGAAAGCATTTATGACGTACAGCAAACAACTCTTTGAAGAGAAAACTAAACCGTCATTGAATATAGCTCGCAATGTGGGGAATATGTACACCCCATCATTATATGGAGGACTTGTCTCATATTTAGTTAGCAAATCAGCTGATCAGCTGATTGGTAAGAAGTTTGCTCTCTTCTCCTATGGTTCTGGCTTAGCCTCAACAATGTATTCCATTAACATTTGTAATGACATGAGTACTGGTTCCAAGTTAGAGAAACTTATCAATTCCTTACACGAAAGTGTTACAATGTTGGACAAAAGACAATGTGTAGAACCCCAGTTATTCTCGGATCTTATGCAAGTGAGAACAGAAAATTACCACACAGCACCTTATGAACCATCAGGACCCATAGATGTTTTATTTCCTGGCACATACTACCTTGTTAAAATAGATGACCAAAGAAGACGTACATATGATAGGAAACTATGAAGCAATTATTTATTCTAGTTTATTTTGTGTCGGTGTAGGACATTGGTTGTATAGTTAGGAATATTATAAATGGTATTTTAACTTAATTATTCTAACTGTTACATTTCTTTTATTGTTGTTTTTAAACTTATGGATGCAGCATTATTGAGAAACAAATATTAATTTTTAAAATTATGTGTAAGTATAAAGGCATGCTATTGTTGGTTTGGGATGTAGTACCTATATTATATTTTTCATCAATATTCCATCCACTTTTTACACTTTACAATGGGTCTTCAGATATGTGTATGTGCAATAATATTTTTACTATCTATGCTGCAGATTTTTTGTAATTTATCAATGTAATAATTTACAATGATAGTTTTTATTCTTGAGGCTTTATATAAGAAAATCTTATAAAAAGTTACATTTAAAAGAAATATACAATCTCAAGATGTACTTTATGTTTTATTTTGTACTAAGTAGTTGAAATAATAATAAATTGAAAAATATTATAATGATTTGCCGAATGGGTTTATTCACATTTTTTTAAATTCAATACAAGTTCGCCTTTGACTGCGATCTCACCTGATGGTAAGTGATGATGCAGTCTAAGATGGTAGCGGGCTAACCTGTTAGGGGCATGGCAGTTATATTAAACCGTCGACGTTTGTGTCGACCTCCGTAGCGCAGTGTTGAGCGCTGTTGTCTTAACGTGCGGAGGTCCCGGGTTCGATCCCCGGCAGGGTAAATTCGGGAATTTATAATTTCTGGATTTTGTTTGGCGTGGTCTGGAGGGAGGGTTCGGCCGTGGCTAGTTACGATCCTAATGGCAAAGATGTGCCGCCAAGCGATCAGCGTTCTGGTACGATGCCGTGTAGAAAACGCTTAGGAACATGGTTTTAGGTAATTTAAAAAATTTTTTTTTTAGGTATAAGTACCATAATTGGCTAGGGCCCGCTACCATCTAGACTGCATTATCACTCACCAGCAGGTGAGATCTCAGTCAAGGGCTAACTTGTGAATTTTAAAAATACCGGTCAAGTGCAAGACTCGCGTACAAAGGGTTCCGTACCACCACCCAATATAAATTCTTTTAGAAAATAACAAGAAATACGCACGCACGTAATCAGCTGTGAAATAACTGACTTACAGGCGCTAAACTGGTAGCGCTTGACAAACAATTCGACACCCTATGAGTACGGAACCCTAATTATCGATTTTCGGATTTTTTCTTATACTTGTGCTGTGAGACCTTGCTAAGTACCTTATAGGTTTTGATTTATTGGCGAGTGTCAAAATATGCGGCATAAACGGTCGTATCATTTGATCGCGTTGACTTAGAAGCTTGATTTTTTACAGCTCCAAGCATCTAACATTATAGGTACATTATTGATGTATAATTATTTATCTTAAGGATCGTAGACCTAAGTAAGTACTTATTTGATATTATTTTAACTTGATACCTTCCCGCGTTCCCGAGAAAAAGGTGGTTGACGGACAGACAGACGGACAACGAAGTGATCCTATAAGGGTTTCTTTTTCCTCTTGAGGTACGGAACCCTAAAAAAGCCCTAAAACTGGACTTAACAAGGTACTACAGCCCTATTCTCTAACTATCTATCAAAATATGAAAGCTACTGACAATATATTTTTTACATGCAATTATTATAATTCTATGGGGTGTGGCACTCATATGTGTATTGTGTAGGTACCTACTTATAAAATATTATTTATTGATAACTATCCTGACTATAATAATATTATCGTTAAACAAGGAAGGGCTGTGCAGTTAATGCAATGCAATATTGCGGTGATAGTCTAGACTCTAGACTCTAGTGGTTTAGACGTCGCGGTCGGCCTCCATTTCGTGCGGTCGCAGGTTCGATGCCCGGGCGCGCACCTCCAACTTTTCGAAGTTATGTGCGTTTTAACAAATTAAATATCACTTGCTTCAAACGGTGAAAACAGCGTGAGGAAACCTGCACGCCCGAGAGTTCTTCATAATGTTCTCGAAGGTGTGTGAAGTCCGCGGATCTGCACTTGGCCAACCCTTCTCATTCCGAAAAGAGATTCGTGCTCAGTAGTGAGCCAGCAATGGGTTGATAAGTACCTACTTATGCAATGGAGTATCGTTTGCTATACATCGCTATATATGTAGGTACTAGATGGGCCCTTTCATAGAAAAAAAATTGGGCGTCTGACCTGTGGAGCGCGCTCCACACCTGTATAAGCCGGTCCTTGTCCCCGCCATAGCGCTGTCCCGCTTTTCAGACTAGATGGCGTTAGTAAAATAAGTTCACATTCTTTGTTTGACAGGGACCGTCTAAGTACGTAAATTGAGATTTTGTTGCTATAACGGTGAAGGAAAACATCGAGAGAAAACTAAGTGCGAGTCGGGCTCGCCAACGTTTATTCTTAAGCTTGGCAAGATACACCTAAATAAAATATCGCTCTACAGTCTACTGCTACAATCTACCGTCTCAAATATACACTTAGTTATAGGTAATTAGGACCGTAATTAATCTAAGTTTGTACAGGTTTATTGCTGACTTTTATTTTTCCTCTAAAGATTCCATAAACTTTTTATCCAACCCTTTTTGTCAGGTAAAACTTAAAAGGGAATTCCCCATGTCAGACATCCTGTTGTTTTATAATTTAAGAGTGTCTGACAGGGGTTTGCAATGGTAGGTACCTACTAGGTGTCTGACAATGGCCAACGTGGTTTCTAATAAGTATTATTCCAAAGAAATATATAAACAAGCGGAGCTTATTGCTTTAACGAATTTGAGGTGCCACCTTTTCTACCTGATACCTTCCAAAGCAACCGCGATCCAAACTTCATAGTCGAGGATCGTTTATATACCTCTAATAGAGACATACAAAACAAAACTTTCAGCTTTAATAAAATAAAGAAGGTCTGGTCGTCGCGGGATTTTGCTCTATAATGTCGCATTCCAAAGCAGTATATATAGATGAATTACTTAATGCCCCTGTATGACTAGTAGGGATCTTTAGCTTATTGTAGTTTTCGACCGCAAACAAAAAGGTACATCATAGCTGCCAAGAAAGTTGAATCGCTCTGTTATTTATATAAGGTGGCGTCTGAGGATAAGTATAATACCTACTTGTATAAAATGGAGTACAAGAGAGAAAGAGCGTGTAAATTCCTACGAGATCTGATTGGCAGCCATTTCTATTGAGCACGAAATTCGGACACATGAACATACATAGGTATAAATTATAATATAATTATTTAATTTCCAAAATAACTTTTACATGTTACGAGTATTATTAACTTCACGTCCTGAAACTCTCAAGAGTTTAAATGTGGACGTTGCACATTCCTCCTCCTAAGTAGGATTCATTGTTGAAACCTACTTAGTTAAAATCATAAAGTTTCGCCTATTGAATGAATGAACACCATGAATGTCAAAAACCCCGAAATAGAACCTTGAGAAGGTTAACGACAAGTTAACGAATTCTATTTTTTTATGAATGTGTTTAAATTCTAAATAGGTACGTCGGTATAACTATCGAAACGGTAGGTATGTACAGTCCTACTTACCTATGTTGCGAATTTTAATAAGTTGTGACTAAGCTTCTGAAAATTTTATCGTCTCGTATTTCTAGAGCTTAGGTGTTTTTGATTATCAAGCCGCTATCAAAGGACACGTGGAGGTCAATGTAAAGTAAGGAGACAGAAGATTAATCATTTCCTAAGTACTTACTTAGGTATCGAGTTTCGACTGTCGACTCAAAAGCATTAATTCTTCATTTTCTAAAATTCTACATCAATGATTTTATAGGCACGTTATAAAACAAGGGTCCTAAATGTGTACCTACTGTACACCAAGGTGCTCCGTCAAACATTTCTTTGAAATCTGAGTGTCGTTAGCCATAGCCGCTCATTATGCAATTAGGTCTTATTATTGCAAAAAAGGTTTCTCTTCTCGGTCACATTCTTCATTGCTGAAGGTCGTGTCCGCATTGAAGTGACCTCGTGACGATCGTCACGACAACCCTCCATTCCGTCCTGTCCCCGGCATTTCGCATTGCAGTACAGAGTAAGCGGGAGGCCCGTGAGCGACTTAACTTTTTTTTTTGTTGTAGGAGGGGAAAATCCTCATGGACATCCGGTCCGGACCAGATAGTGCCGGACTCCTACCGGCTAAAAACCCCTCCTGTCTCCAGGCAGCAATGTTCCCGCCAAAATTGGCCTACCACTACTGCCGAATGACCGTCTCACCCACGCCCGTCTCTTTCATCCTGCTCTTTCTTTAACATTATATTTTCCATAAATGTTTGTACTAACTATATACCAATTGTTTTTGGACTCTATCATTTTGTGTATAAGACTCTCCACTCCAATGTCTTCTCCCAGCTCGTCCATGACCTTTCTTCTTTCGTCATCAAACTGGGGACAGTTGATGACGAAAGAAGGAAGCGACAGAGCGACTTGACGGCCAGACTAGCGCGGCGGCTAGGTGATCGGCCGCGTGGTCTTTTGCCCTCCACGTTTCCTACGACTATGAGTTTATCCAGATTACTAGAATCTTTTGGTAACAAATGGTCGAGTCTTGTGCTAATACGATTGTGCAAAAAAGGTTTACGGTAGTAAACATAATAAATCTGATGTACCTATGGTAGGTATACCTACCTAATACCTACTTGTAAACCTAACTACTTAGAGTAAAAATATGGAGTTTTTCAAGTTAGTTTTAAATAATATTGTTATACTTGAATGCTATATTTACTATGCGTTTTTAACGTTGACTATTCCATCCATTCAGTAGGTGGGAAGATGGAAGATGGATAATTTCAAGATGGTCGTTTCTGATTTAGCTAATATATTCGTGACCTTGCTAGAAATAACTTATCGTAACTACTTACTTAGTGCTTGTTATTGTAATTTATGTACATCTCGGATTCGTATTTAAGCGGCTTAGTAAATTAAAAGAAACAAAATGTAATTAAGTTATATTTAAACTGGAAATTTCGAAAAATCCGTCCCCATTTCTCGTCTATATTACCTACTATAAAGCCATTGAAGTAATTTGTATAGAGGGAACCTCTTTGCAAAATTTCAGGTTTCCAGGTCCAATAGTTTAGGCTGGCCAATGATCAATAAGTGAGTGTAGTTAAGTACCTTAGTATCGTCTCTTCCATCTTATAATTATCAAGTACCTGAGTAGATACGTAGTTAACTACCTAATCTAATATTTTGTCAATGCAATAACTAATTGTTGTTCAAACAATCCTGTACATATTTCTATTTCAGTTTGACGTCAGTTGACCTAATTATCATAACAATAGACAGAGGTACCTACCAAAAATAATATAAATTTCCATGGTAGAAATCAGTGGTTACTAGAAAGAACAGCTCTTTTATGGATTATAGCTGATGCCCGCGACTTCGTCCGCGTGGATCGAGGTTTTTCAGTTCCCGCGGGAACTCCTTAATTTTCCGGGATAAAAAGTAGCCTATGTGTTATTCCAGACTATAATCTATCTCTGTGCCAAATTTCATCCAGATCCGTTCAGCCGTTGGGGCGTGATTGTGTAACAAACATCCATACATCCATACATCCATACATCCATCCAAACTTTCGCATTTATTTGATGTTATAGTGTTTGCTTGTTGGTATGTCCTTCAATTTCGCCGCAACCGAGCAACGGATCGAAGTGATTTTTGGTAGTTGGGGCACAGAGAGTGACATAGGCCATGTGAGTTCCCGTGAAAATTAAAAATGCTTATTTCACGCGGACGAGATTGCGGGCATCAGCAAGTATTACTAATAATATGTAACCTCAGATATAGTAACTCATTAATTTTCCGGGAAAACGAAAAAAAAATATACTTTATAGCTGATGCCCGCGACTTCGTCCGCGTGGAATAAGTTTTTCAGTTAATTTTCCAGGATAAAAAGTAGCCTATATTACTATCCCACGGTATAATCCCCCTATAATGGTGAAACACGACGTACTTCTTCATATTTTAACGAAAGCCCAAATGCTGTTTCATGGCTATAACTTGAATATGGCGGGTTGAGGATTAGGAGGAGGAGAAATTAAGGATTTTCATACAAACTCTCAACCCCTATTTCACCCCTTCGGGGGTGGAATTTTCAAAAACTGTGAAACAGATATGTTTTCATTTTCAACCCGCAGCTCATATAATATCAAGTTTCATGGCTATAACTTGAGAAATTAAGGACTTTCATACAAACTCTCAAACCCTATTTCACCCCTTCGGGGGTGGAATTTAAAAAAAAATGTGAAACACATATGTTTTCATTTTCAACCCGCAGCTCATATATCAAGTTTCATGGCTATAACTTGAGAAATTAAGGATTTTCATACAAACTCTCAACCCCTATTTCACCCCTTCGGGGGTGGAATTTTGAAAAACTGTGAAACACATATGTTTTCATTATCAATCCGCAGCTCATATATCAAGTTTCATGGCTATAACTTGAGAAATTAAGGACTTTCATACAAACTCTCTACCCCTATTTCACCCCTTCTGGGGTAGAATTTCGGGATAAAAAGTATCATATGTCCTACCTCGTAGTATGGGCTCAAATCGTGCCAAGTTTCGTTTGAATTTATTTAGTAGTTTCGGCGTGATGCGCGGCCAAGATACAGACAGACAGACAGACAGACAAAAATGTAAAAATTACAGATTTGGCTTCAGTATCGAATAATGAGTGCCCTCCAAAAAAAATTTTCAAAATATCTTCAATGTACCTACAGAATTGGACCTGTTACAGTTTTATTATATGTACCTATATAGATTTAAAAAGAATGGAGAATGATTTAAAATCAGTGCAACAATGACTTCGTATCCCTTTCTAACTTCCTATCTATTATCTGAGGTTATCTCCAGAGATCGAATTATTATTCCAATAACTTTAGATCATGTATCAGCTACAGACTTGAAAATTATAAACAGCTGTTTTAATTAGGTACTAGCGACGCCGACACCGGGATACGTGACCGGGTCATATGTTTGACGGACTAAGTATAAGCAGTGGGGGATGCCCCGTCGCTCAGGGGGATGCCCCGTCGCTCACGTCCGCAGGAACTACCTTCTACCTCCCTGCATGTGTCCCCTGGGTGGTGCTAAACGAGCGACGAACTTGCAGGCGAAATAAGCGTTCTTTTTAATTAGCTTGTTAATATTATACTAAACGCCATACGATTAAATAAAAGTAGCAGTGCAGCGGTTCAAATTAGGTACATTTGTTTTGTATTTTGGACCTTTTCGTTAGATGACCCAGTTTTCCCCCAATTCCTTTTTTTACACAGCTTCCATCTTCATCGGAATCTCATCATCATCATCATCTCATCTTCATCATCATCATTCTCATCATCATGTCATCATAGGAAAATGTCTGTCGCTGAATCTGATGGTGATGGCATAGATTTATCATCCGCTGAGCGCCAGCGAGACCAAATTAAATCTATGGGTGATGGCTAAACGTTTGTCTAAAGGTATTGGAATAGCTTGGTCGATTTATGAATTGGTCTTTTAACCTACCAATCTGTTTATTTATTTGTTTTCCCGCCACTTTAAATACAGGCTGCATCTTCTTGCGCTTACGAGATGCTATAGAATGCGCTCACCTATATTATAGGCATCTAGATTCGTAGGTAGTAGGCGATATGAATCAAAATATAAATATTATAATTAAAGCTAAAGTTTGGATGGATGTATGGATGTATGGATGGATGTTTGCTACTCAACCACGCCCGAACGGCTGAACGGATTTGGATGAAATTTAGCACAGAGATAGATTATAGTCTGGAATAACACATAGGCTACTTTATATCCCGGAAAACGGTATTAACATGATACGAATTAGGTAAATGTAGCCGAATGACGTGATCTACTAATACCTATCACGTCATTTCGGCTACGTGATCTATATCTTAATCTGTGATCTTAATCGATATTTAATAAAACAGTAAATATTGATAAAATACAAGTTTTTTGATATAATTTGATAATTCCTACGTGCGAGATCCCATTTATTGCAGTTAATCCTAAGTAACTTTATGTGATAAGATTATGAATGAAATGGTCAAGCCAAGCAGTACCTAGTAGGTACCTACCTACTTTGACCAATACCAATTTGGTAACTAAGTAGGTAGTTATTGAATTTTTGATCGGGAATTTTGGCGTTATATTACCCGATCACACCAGATTTCTATAATTTCTGGTGTACTTACGTCTATGTTATAGGTATGCTGAAGCTTTTGTTACATTTAGGGCTTTAGCTAAAAAAATTACCTTCGTTTGAAGCCTATTTAGGTACGTAGGCACGGTACTTATCTACGTCACAGAATAATAGTCTACGTCCATGGTATTCTACTTCTCTGAATTATGGCAATATAATTATTTCCTTGGCCAAAATATATTCGAGGATGTAAAAATGAAATAAATAAATTTCTGTAACAAAATGTGAAAATTTATTTGAGCTGTTTGGGTTTTTGTTACATAAAGCTCTCATTGATCTTCTCCTGCCCCATTTGTTGAGTTAACATCTTCGTAGTTGCAGTCATGAATGTTTTTCCTAATTCTAGTGTTTTATATTTAGTTGAGTTCGTCGGGGAGGGTGATGACGGGTGCAACCTCGATGGGAGCGACGATCACGGGCTCTGGAATCTCGGGCTCCTCGACAACAATCACTGGGGTCGGGTCGATCTCGGGCAGCTCGATGGGGGCTACGATGATTGGTTCAGAGATCTCTGGCTGCTCAACAACGATGACTGGGGTAGGCTCTATCTCTGGCTGCTCAACAACAATGACTGGAGTAGGCTTGATTTCGGGTTGCTCTACGGTAACTGGGTTGCCGGACACGGCACCAGAGTTGACATTGACGATAACCTGAACGAGAGGGGAGCTGTAGACGGGAGCGGAATCTTGGGCGGGAGATTCCTCATCAACAATAGCAGGTCCAACAGAAATGGGTGATTCCGAGTCTTCAACTAGGGCGGGCCCAACGCTAATAGGTGATTCGTAGTCCTCGACAAGTGCGGGGCCAACGGAGATGGGTGAGTCCAGGATTGGGGCGGGTCCGGCGCCTCCGGGGGTGATGAAGCGGGTTGGGCCAGCAACGGCCACAGCTACGACGGCAGCAGCGATCAATAGGAATTTCATGTCTGAAAAAGGCAAATGAAGTTATCAGTAAGGTTTACCATCCACCAAGTTACAAATATTAAACAAGGACATCGGGACTTATCGATAAAATGCTTCTTTTTCTTCCTCGATAAAATACTTTTGGACATAGGTTTTGCCTAAGAGGAAGGAGGAGAAAGCTTAAAAATGTATAAGTAAGCAAGGGTTGCCTGGTAGAGATTGCTCAGTAAGCAATAAGGCCGCCTTTGCATACCTAGTTTTTGTACTTATTCTTTCATGTGTGCAATAAAGTATTCATCTATTTATCTATCTATCTAAGTAAGGTTTTTTCTTCTGCCAGCTCCCAGTGAGTCACTTGGAATTTAGGAGCAGTTTCTCGATGATATCTATGCTTTCCTGGTTAGTCCGGAACCTTGGAACCAACCTTGATGAATCTTGATATAGTGCAGGAATCTATTATTTTAATGCATAAGCATAACAACACAATAGCTCTATAACTTACTTGATTCTTTCGCGTTGTTACAAAAACAGTGATATTTCCCAATTTCTCTGCGTTATATACAATTTTTTTATCTTCATTGGTCATTGTAAAAGTTTATCAAAATGTCTTTGAATGCGTATCTATTTTTTTATTAATTTGTAGCTACTTATGTAATCTAGGTGTAGTAAGATATTAAACAAGCGGTAGGAAATCTCATTTGGTATTTCCTATGGATTGGAAATTATTTTTCATATATTTTATTGACGTTTTAAGTTAACAATGGAGAAATGATAAATAAAAAAAAACTATTTCTAACGGTAGGATAACATCTTCCCATTAATAGTAAGGTTCCTGGAATAGAATTCAGAACAATTTCAATAATAATTAATGAAACGCAGAAAGCGTTCTGGGCACATTGCCTCTGCATCCGTATGGATGAAATTTTTAATGTTTAGTTTAGATTTTAATGGAGGTATTTTATTGCGTTTAAAATGAAATTATATTTTTTTCATGCTTTATCATTATGAACAATATCAGTTTTATGAAAAACCCTAAGCCAAAATGAAATTAGCTTGTTAAAAGTAGACACCGCAAACCACCCATATTTCTCTGGTCTTTGTACCCTACAGGCAAAGACATACCGCCAAGCGACTAAGCGTTCCGGTACGATGCGGTGTAGAAACCGATATGGGGTAAGTATGGGTTTAATATAACTGCTTTACCCCTAACAGATTAGCCCGCTACCATCTTAAACTGCGTCAACACATCATCAGGTGAGATCGCAATAAATAAAATTAATATAATATCGCAATAAAAATAAAATTACGTATAGGTACATCGACCTAAGTAAGTACGTACGTAGTACATCTATCATCGTAAATACTAAAAATAAATAATGTAAATTAATATAAATGCGAAAGTGTGTTTGTTTGTCCTTCAATCACGCTGCAACGGAGCAACGGTTCGACGTTCTTTTTGGCATGGGTATAGTTGAGAACCTGTGTGCTTAGCATGCCCACAACGAGATTATCTCGCGACTAGAGATGTTGTCGTTGCTGGCAAATTTTTCATTTACCCTAACATGCACAAAATGCGGTAGGTTATACTTATTACAAGAAAAAAATAGTCGACATGTAAAGGTTCGTTATCTTATTACTTTAAACGAGCAATTCTTGTATATATATATATATATATATATTTAATCTGAATCTCGGAAACGGCTCCAACCAAGCATGAAATGTGGTATGCAGAGGTTTTCGGGGGCGAAAAATCGATCTAGCTAGGATTCAGGCAATGAAAAACTGCTAGAATATCATTAGAATACGAAGGTAAATTTCGCCATCGTCCACAAAGTTTAAATAGCTCAGCCCCCCTAGCATGGGCCGAGACAATTTTCTCCCCGAGGAAAGGATACAAAATTTATTCCTAAATAAATAAATAAAAACGCTAAATAACGGTGGATAAATAGTTCCCCGAGTCCCCGTGAAATGGCAAACGGGGACAAACTTCTCCTCTCCCCTGTTGCCGTGCTCTGAGGGGTGGATAAGTTAATTTTATCTCTTGTCAGTGGATAAAATCGGATAAATTTTTTATCTCCGGCCCATGCTAGCCCTGCGTGGGAAACAGGTTGGTCACGAAAACAGAAGACCCCGGTTCGAGTCCAGTGTCCTCCGGGCAGATTATTTTTTTCCCTTTTTTTAAATATAATATAATATTTTATTTAAAAATATTAAATATAATTTATTATTTAAATGTAATTTCCAAAAAACACGATTTACCGAAAAAAAAAATACCGAGCAAAGCTCGGTCACCCAGATATTAGAAAAAAAAATCACAAATAAGAAATATTACTTTTATCTCTACTTTTGACGTAACGATGACAAGTAACCATGTTAGCTTCGGTAGACAGAGAGAGATAACGGGTAGACATAATTTTACTCGTAGTGCGCATGCTAGCCATACTGGAGAGTGACATATAATACATGCTACTTTTTATCGAGGAAAATTAAGGAGTTCCCGTGGGAATAAAAAAAACTTAAACCACAAGGACCAAGTCGTGGGCATCAGCTAGTAGTATATATCTATAAGTTAATCGTAAAGGTACCTACCTATACAAGAATTTTCTGTATCATTAATAATATCTTTCCGTATCGGAGTGTAATAAGATGTAATAAATTACCTAACGACATCGATTGCTAGGTATATTGGCGCATTAACAGAAGTTATCCGTTGAGTTACAACTTGATAATTATCATCTGATTGTTTATCAAACTTATCATTTGTTACTATTGTTTTATTGATTTCGATACCTAGGTACCTGTTCACTACCTACCTACTACTAGCTAGGTAGGTACCTGTTCACACTGTACCTATTCACTAAGATTTACCTATCGGATATCTTCAAGATAAAAGTAGATTCGTTTCAAAACCTAGCAAGTGTCTTTACGCAGCTACTCTTAACTAAGTATTATAATAATATGCTATTCAGGTTTGCTTAAAATGTTAGTTCTGCTAGCCGAAAACCGCCGAAAATAGAAGATCAGAACTGCCATCCACTAAGGCTGGGTTGCATTAACACATTTTTCGGTATGGCGCTAACGAACGTTAGTCAAAGAAAGCGTTGATTCACTATTTTTACCATGAAAACCACATTTTTACCATGAAATTGGTAAATAAACACACCTACGTTAAAGTTCTTACGTGTGTTAAATTTAAATAAGTTACGATAGCCAATGGTTTGAATCATTTTTTTTCCATTTTTTTTTATTTCACTACAAGTCAGCCCTTGACTGCGATCTCATCTGATGGTAAGTGATGATGCAGTCTAAGATGGTATAGCGGGCCAACCTGTTCGGGGTTGGTAGGTTGTTAGGTTGGTAGGTTAGGTAACTACTTGGTAGTTACCTATATATTAAAACCCAACGTCATCGTACCGGAATGCTAATCGCTTGGCGGTACGTCTGTGCCGGTAGGGTGGTAACTATCCACGGGCGAAGCCTCCTACCAGACCAGACCAGAGAAAAATCGACCACTATAGCCCATTAACGTCCCACTGCTGGGCAAAGGCCTCCATTCTCATAGGAGAGAGGGCATTAGAACCCGCCACGCTGCTTCAATGCGGGTTGGCGATCTTTAACGACTATTATCATGTTAGTGATAATAACCGGGACCGACGGCTTAACGTGCTCTCCGAGGCACGGGGATGAAACACCGCCAACTTCCTAACTCCGGGCTAGTAGGTACTGAGAATTTCTAGTCAGAAAAACCCAATTCTTAAATATGGCCCGACCCAGGACTCGAACCCGGGACCTCGTCGGCCGCAGTCGAACATGCTAACCACTAGACCAACGAGGCATTTCAAGGCAGAGGCAGAGAAAATTCAGAAATTATAAATTCCCAAATTGACCCTGCCGGGAATCGAACCCGGGACCTCTCACGTTAAGGCCTTAGCGCTCAACACTGCGCCAGGGAGGTCGTCAACTTAATTAAAGGATACTTACACGTAATTTGTAGTTACTATTTGGTGTTCTACTGCCTCAAACAAAATAATCTAGATGCTTCTCTTACGATTCAGCACCTTTTGGGTCAACATCTTCATTCTATCATCTATGGCCATTGAAACTTGTATGTAGATTGTTTTTAGATAGAGCTGAAAAATAAGTTTCGAGAGTTTTTTAATGTTTTTAATAATTTTATTTTTTGCCATGATAGAGTCCATTACTCATTACACGTATGTAGAACATAAGATATTGGCTTTTTACGTTAATCTATTGTACAAGCTGTGGACCTCCTCTGAGAGACAGAAAGTCGAGGCAGTAAGGTCCAGTTCGAATTTGGGCACAAATTCAAATTCAAATGTTTTTTTATTGAACACTTTTACAAGTGCTTTTGAATCGTCGAGTGAATCTACCACTGGTTCGAAATGTTATTCCTACCGAGAAGAACCAGCAAGAAACTCGGTGGTTGCTCTTTTGAAAAAAAATACAATTACATCAATGGGTAGATATAAATAAGTAACCGCAGTCCTTCCAGCTTGCTGGAGCGAGTCAAATCCATGCTCTTTTATCTTACACTAGCTGATGCCCGCGACTTCGTCCGCGTGCTTTAAGTTTTTTTATTCCCGCGGGAACTCCTTAATTTTCCAGGATAAAAAGTAGCCTATGTCACTCTCCAAGTCGTCAACTATACCCATGCTCAAAATCACGTCCATCCCGATTCGTTCGTTGACGTTCGTGTATCATGAACTTTTATACAAACTTTCAACCCCCATTTAACCCTTTTAGCCTTTAGGGTTGGAAGTTTCAAAAATTCTTTCTTAGCGGATGCCTACGTTATTATAGCTATCTGTGTGCAAAATTTCAGCCCGATCCGACCAGTGGTTAGAGCTGTGCGTTGATAGATCAGTCAGTCAGTCAGTCAGTCACCTTTGCCTTTTATATATTTAGATAGATAATCTTCAACAGAAGATGAATCCTAAAATCGGTGTGGGTAGAACTAGAGGCAGAAGTAGACAATCAGGCTGGGAAGAATGCGGGGCTACTTTCGCAGGTTTTGAATGTCCTGAATATTAAGTGCAAATACCTAATGTCATCAATCATCATTCATCACTTACTAGGTATATTATGCACTCTACATAGCGCTGTTCATAGACTAAACATACTCGTACTTATCTATTTTTAGGGTTCCGTACCCAAAGGGTAAAAACGGGACCCTATTACTAAGACTCCGCTGTCTGTCTGTCTGTCTGTCTCCAGGCTGTATCTCATAAACCGTGATAGCTAGAAAGCTGAAATTTTCACAAATGATGTATTTCCGTTGCCGCTATAACAACAAATACTAAAAATTAAAAAAATATATATATTAAGGGGGGTCCCCATACAATAAACGTGTTTTTTTCGTATTTTTTTGCTCAATATTAAAAACGGTAACAGGTAGACGGTTCAAATTTTCACAGAATATTAACTTGTATATTACCTTTCAAAATAAATAATTAAATATCAATAAAGTAAATATTAAAGGGGGGCTCCCATACAACAAACGTAATTTTTATTTTTAATACGTCATAAATCGTAAAACTTACTACAGGTTTGTACGGAACCCTCGGTGCGCGAGTCCGACTCGCACTTGGCCGGTTTTTTTTTATATTAATTGAGTAAAATCGGTCAAATAATGTTAAAATCTTCATTAGTTGTTGTAATTGTTTGAACACTTCGGATTTAGCCAATTTAATCTAGGTTGTAAATTAACTTAAATCTTCTAAATCTTCGCTTAGTAAGTTATCTTTTTGCATGATAATATTATGATATATAAATCATACAAATGGATCTAATTAGCAGTGTATTTTGGAACTAATTCAACAATAACGTAAGTTGTGTGGAAATAATAATTGTAATATTATGTTCTTTAATTAAGCATTTAATTCAATTTAAATTAATCATTTAATCAATTAATCATTTAATTTAATGTAGTCGATAGATATAATATAAATTATAATTATTGCTTCTTCCAATTAAAAAATTGAAAGTATATTTTTATATTTGATGCGACTTAAAGATTTCTTTCATTTACAGTGTCTAGAGATTGATAATAATTTTTTGTTTCACAGATGAAAATCATTCTAGTACTTACGGCGTTCGCCGCTTTGGCCACTGCTGCACCCGCCTTACCCGAGAGCGACCGCAGCCTGCTCAACGCCATTCAAGCTCTTATTAACAAACTGACTAGACCCCCCATCTCTGTCGGCCCGGCTATAATTGATGGAAGCCCAATCTCCGTTGGCCCGGCTATCATTGACGATCCAATCTCTGTTGGTCCTATCATCGTTGATGAGCAAAGCCCAATCCATGTTGGCCCTGCAATCGTAGAAGAACAAAGCCCAATTCACGTTGGCCCCGCCATCGTTGAAGAGCAAAGCCCAATTCACGTTGGCCCCGCCATCGTTGAAGAAGAAAGCCCAATCTCCGTTGGCCCCGCTATCATTGATGATTCAATCCATGTTGGTCCTATCGTCGTTGATGAGCAAAGCCCAATCCACGTTGGCCCCGCCATCGTTGAAGAAGAAAGCCCTATCTCCGTTGGTCCTGCCATCGTCGATGAAGAAAGCCCGATCTCCGTTGGCCCCGCCATCGTCGATGAAGAAAGCCCGATCTCCGTTGGCCCCGCCATCGTCGATGAAGAAAGCCCGATCTCCGTTGGCCCCGCCATCGTCGAAGAAGAAAGCCCAATCTCCGTTGGACCCGCCATCGTTGATGATGACTTCCCAGGTGTTATTACTCTCCCAGCCATTCCAGATGTTGAGGACACACCGATCACTATTAACGTCCCCGGCGGCCCCACTATCAATATCGTTATCAACGTGAACTCTGCCCAAGAACACGAAGAAATTGAACCCACTCCTATTATCGTTGTCGATGAATTGGAACTAGAACCCACACCCGTGATCGTCGTAGACCAGGTTGACACCTTCGTGCCTGACCACGATCTATACTACTAAATATTGTCGCAGTGTTCTTCTCCAAGGTTCAAGCATTTGGAAACGAACTTCTGAAATTCGGACTAGATTATATTATGCGAACGTGTTTAGAACAAAATAAATATTTTTAACAAGTTTAAAATTTCCTTGGTATTATTGAAGATCCCCACTTTATAAAAACTATCAATTAGAATAAACAAAGGTTTGATATAATAATTGCTGCAGGTAGGTAGGTACATCAACATAAAATAGGCATCCGAGTTTTACTGTAGAAACATTTCTTCTTAGGTACCTATACAACTAAAAACTCATTAAAGTACAATACTTATATAGCATTTTCACTAGTAAAGTTAAGCTAGTTTTATCTAATGATAATAAAGAGCAAAAATGTTTTCCAATCATTTACCCAAACAAATTCCAAATACGAATCGAGTGCAGGAAGCAAGAAAAGTATTGTGTTATGTGTCGTAAAGTAAATCGGTCTATAGGGTGAGATAATCAGGTAGCTTATAAACACCAATTACCTAATTGCCAGATGTGGAAATTAGTATTTAAGCATTGATAAAAACAAAAGTCTGAAATTTTCTGACATGTTGGCATGTACCATAGTCGATAATAGAGCATGTAAATAAATAAGTAAGAACTGCCTAGCTAAATTGTTTATTTATTGTATTCCCGCGGGAGCTCCATAATTTTCCGGGATAAAAAGTAGCCTATGTCCTTCCCGTGTTACCTATCCCGTGTGCCTATCTCTGTATTTCGTGAAAATCTGTTGAAGAGATGGACAAACACACTTTCGCATTTATTGGATCAAGATTACAAAATATTTAGTCCTGCGATTTATATAGCTTACAAAGATATTTAAGTTCGTTTGTTATCTTACCAGAGGAGCGCTGATAGGCTATTTCGGCATGACTCCCTTAATGATATTTTCAAAAGGGCCAGTATACATGTATATTCCTGAGCTCATCGAGCCAGCAGGAATTAGTTGGGATGATGGCAAGAAACCTGATGGATTGACGCTGGTTCTCTGGGAACGGGGACGGGCGCTAATGTGGGACGTAACATTCGTCGACGCATAAATGCCTGTGTCATATCTGGAAGATACCATCTAGGCCGGAAGCCGCAGCAGAAATCAGCATGCAACGGAAGTAGGCCTCTTTCATCGATATTTGTTCCGTTTGCCGTGGAGTGATAGAGAGTAGAGAGTGATAGGGAGTAGAGAGAGTAGAGAGGTCATGGAGATCTTAGTGTCACAAAGCTGCGAGATATTTCATTTTTACCGCAGTCTCATCTGGTGACAGAAGGGCCTAGCAAATTTTTTGCGCAAAGGCTTAGCCTAGGTCCGGCGCAGAAATGCAGCCAGCATTCTTGCCACCACTCGTATATTAACTACGCTACGTCTTAGGCTCACTTCTGTAACGAATCTTATCCACGCTCTATTCATTTACTGCATTATGTTCAAATTGATCAATAACTCTAGTATAGAATACAAGTAACCTTACTATTTTATTTTATTGATATTCTATCTAGCCAATTAATAGTTAATATTATTTAGCCAATTCCGTAAAGTAGTAAAGCAATAAATAAATAAAGTTTATTATATTATATTATATTATAGTTTAGGAAAAAACGTTTGTCCAAGGTAGGTAGGTCATTTTCTTTTTAATAAATTTTAGGGCTGCGATAAATCTAGGCTGTAAATTAAAAATCTATAGATATAGAAAGATAAACTTTGATATATAAATCCGATAAAAACCCCAACATTCACACTGTTTGTGAAATATTAAACGATTGAAAACGTAAGTTGAATTTTAACTTTTTTGTACTATAAATTATTATTTAGTAGAAAACATACAACAACAACCAAGCACGTAAATACAACGAAAAGTGGAAAAGGCCGAAAGATGAATTTGTAACCCTATAAAGTTTTCATGATGTCCTTACTTTTTTAGCGTAATATATTTAGGTAAGTAAATAAGTTTAGTATTTTGATAGCTTTATTCGGAGCAACTTTTATTTATCTTCCAGATGAAATTCCTCGTAGTCTTCGCTTTAGTTGCGGCAGTGGGCACAGCTCAGCCCGTTGATCCCCAGAATGAACGTTTCGGCAACATCATCGGAGCAATCCTTGCGGCATTAAAACCCCGCCCTCCAATCTCAGTTGGACCTGCAATAATTGAAGAACAAAGCCCAATTAACATTGGACCTGCAATCATTGAAGAACAAAGCCCGATTCACGTTGGCCCCGCCATCGTTGAAGAAGAAAGCCCGATTTCCGTTGGACCTGCCATCGTTGAGGAAGCTAAGCCCAATCCCATCTTTCCCTTCCCAATTGACCTGAAATCTCCACTCGTCCAAGTGATCGTGAACGTTAACTCTGGATCCCCTGTCGCCCCTGCACCAGTAGAGGAAGCTGAAATTGAACCTACTCCAGTTATCGTTGTTGAGAAGCCTGAGATCGAGCCTACCCCAGTCATCGTTGTTGAGCAGCCAGAGATCTCTGAACCAATCATCGTAGCTCCCATCGAGCTCCCCGAGATCGACCCTACCCCAGTGATTGTCATCGAGGAGCCCGAGGTTCCGGAGCCCGTGATTGTCGCGCCCATCGAGGTTGCACCCGTCATCAATCTCCCCGACGACCTTAACTAAACATCAAACGCTTGATGTGGGCAACTTACAACCATGAAATGACAAGATACTTAACGGCATAGCAGAACTAGGAGATTAGTTCTATAAACCATACTAGTGAAATATTTTTTCTAATAAAACTACATAAGTATTTCTAAATAATTTATTTTACAGTTCTTTTTAGTTCTAAATTTACCCTACATCCTTAATCATCCAAGTTATTATTACAATATACCTACTGACACTTCAACAAAGAGTGCACAAGGTAATTAATAATTGTGTACCATAATTTTATATTGTCGAACACCGGTTGGTTTCTTTTTACGAAGCTGAAAACACGAATTTTGGCTGTATTAAAAAATAAATCTAGATAGTAGGTATTTATTTATATTATAAAAGATCATTGGATAGGTAGGTAGTGCTAAATGCTAATGTGTTATATACGCTGTAACTATACAAGTTATTAGTTAGTATTTTATAAGAGTTGTCATGGAATTCCGAACTAGTGGTAGATTCATTTGCCGATTTCAAAGCACTTGAAAAAGGTTATTTGAATAAAATCATTTGAATTTGAAAATGCAGATAATTTAGGCGCTAGGTAGGAAAGGTGCCTTGAGCAACTGAGTCTAGAGAGATAAAATCTCTCGATAAAAAACAATAGGTCGTAATTGAGGCTGCAAACTATAATGAGGAAGAAAACTCTTCTAGGACTCACAGCTAATAAAAAACCGGCCAGGCGCGTGTCGAGCAACGCGCAGTGCAGGGTTCCGTGGTTGCCCGTTAGATACATTAAGTCGTCTACTTAGTAACTCGACTTGTAAAGCCTACTTTGAGTGGCCTAGCTGTGACAACGCATATTCAGTCGATTGCGATTGTTGAGCAATGTTGACCCAAGTCGGTAACTAGATGGGTGACCGATTTTGGACTTTCAAATTCGGCCTTTTCGTTTCCTCCGTGCCTCGGTCCTGGGTATTATCACTAACATCTGATGATAATCGTTACAAAAACCTATGAGTTTAAATACTCATATAGGAGTAGATCGAGGAGGGGTCACGTCCCTCAGCAATGCGACGCAGAGAGAGAGAAAGCCTTAGCTGCGATAGTATTCCTTTTAACTTCGTTATATTTTCACGTATCCAAAAACAACCACTTACCTACCAAGCTGTCGGCGTGATTACTAATATGCCAAATCACGGCTTTCTAGTACTAACAGTTAACTAAGCCGCGGACAGACAGACAGACAGATGGACGGACATGGCGAAACTACAAGGGTTCCTTGTCTACGGAAACTTAAAAACTAAACACTTCCGTCTTTCTGGCGGCCAGTGTTAGGTGGATATAGGGCTCTCCACTGATCACAAAAGTTGCAGTCTGCCTGCATGTGGATGGGCCTTTCGCTAGATATGGCCGTTCAAAGACGGTTTATTGTTACCAAAAATGAACGATAATTAGAAAAGCTGATTCTTGTACAGTATTAAAGTATGCGCAGTACCTATGTAAACAGCATAAAAACTGACGCATGTGGTTGGACCTTTTACTAGATATCAACTCTCAAAGACGTTCTAAGCTATACTTACTATGCGTTCCTGTAAAAAAATATTAGCAATTATTATGTCGTCGTTGATTGTTATTAAAAAAATTTAACAGCTAAAATGTTATTTCCTATAATGAAAATGAAAAATGAAAATGAAAATTTATTTATTTTCTCATAAACATAGATATACTTAGAACTAAAGAACGAAAACAACTGCTTTAGTATAAAACTGTGTTGCAGCTGTTTACGCCCACCTCCAGGTTTACAAATCAGAAGAAAACAAATAACAAACAAGATTAATGCTAGTGACAAATTAAAAAAGTTAATATTAATATTGAAGTTAAATTAAAAAATTAGTTAAAATTAATTTTTAGTATAGATTAGGATTACGTCCTGTACGGGTGAGTGGAGTGTGTGAGGAGTGTGTGTGTGTGAGTATGAGTTGTGTGTTGTAACTTTGTAAGCGGTGAATATGGATGAAGTTTAATATCTAAGGAGATTTTCAGTCTCATCATAATTTAGGGTAAGAAGCCAACTTGTCAATTTTTCTTTGCATTTTCGAGAAGTCAGAGGGTAAATATGTAATATTTTATTAATTTTGTTATATACCAATGCACTTAAGTAGTATGACTGACGACCCGCTAAGGCAGTTCTACACGGCAAGATTTGACAGACTTTGTCAGACCTCCGCTTATTTTTTTCAAATTCAGAATCGTAAATAGTTGTAGCGTGCTTTCGAAGGATTAGGGACAATATGAAAAGTTGACGTACAGTGAGAACCTTGGTCAGTTTGTATACTTCAGAGGTAGGAAAGAGGACAGGTTTTGATGTCATGACCTTCAGAACCGCACGCTGAGCCCTCTCCAGCCGAAGCATCACTGTTTTACCAGCACCACCCCAGACCGTGATGCAATAACCGAGCACAGACTGCACGAACGCAAAGTAAATGGTTTTCAAAGTACCCAAGCTAGCAGAATTTCTGAGATTCCTAAAGACAAACAAAACCTTTCTTACTCTAGGTATGACAGACTCAATGTGCTCGTTCCAATTGAGACATTGGTCTATAATAACGCCAAGGTATTTAATACTTTGCGCTCGAGCAATGCGGCTACAGCTACAATCAGTGTCCAGAGTGGTCGAGCAATGATGAGCTACGATGGACAAAGACTCAGGTGGCAAGGAACCCCTTGAGCCGAATGCAACAAATTTCGTCTTTTCTACGTTAACTGTTAACAAATTATTTGACAGCCAATTTATTACATTAGCCAAAGCTAGTTCAGCATTTTTACGTGCTTCGTCCCATGTGTTACCATGAACAAGCAAAACAGTGTCATCGGCGTAAGTGATTATCTTGCAATTTGGCAGCGTAAGCTGGCAAAGCTCATTTATATAGGCAAGAAATAATGTAGGCCCGAGGACACTACCCTGAGGAACACCAAAGTTGAGAGTACGTTCATGACTGGTAACATTATTCATGGTAACACATTGAGTCCGTTCCGAGAGGTAACTTTTGAAAAGAGATAAAGCTAATCCTCGTACTCCTAGCCTCTCGAGTTTATTCAGAAGTTTTGGGATTGAGACTGTGTCAAAAGCTTTTGAGAGATCCAGAAATATGCCGATAATCTTTTTTCTTTTGTCCAAGTTCTGTATCACTGTCTCGGTCAGGCTTATAACTGCATCCTCTGTCGACCTATTAGCTCTGAAACCGTATTGGTTGTCTGCAAGTAAATTATTTTTGTTTAAGAATGATATTAGTCTACGGTTGATGAGCTTTTCAAGGATTTTGGAGAGTGCACTTAATACGGATATTGGCCTGTAGTTATCCACACAGTCTCTGGGGCCCTTTTTGTGAATAGGGTGAACAATGGCTTTTTTAAAAACTTTAGGAAACACACCAGTAGCTAAGCAGAGGTTGATGACGTGAGTTATAATAGGTAGGAGAACATGTTTCGCTGTTTTCAAAATAGATGTCGAGACTCCATCCCAGCCAACAGCACAAGTATTTTTCAGTCCAAGAAGGAGCGCCTCAATCTCGTTCGTGTCGACACTATCTAAAAACAGCGAATTTGGGACTAACTGACTATTTTGTAAGATGGGAATTTCACCACAAGAAGTTTTTTCAAAATTAGATGCTAAGTTACTACCTATATTTACAAAAAAGTTATTCACTTTATTCGCCGAAGAAACTGGGTCACTTGCAAGGGTCATTAGTTCGTTTAGATGATGAGATTTTGATTTTTGAATATTTGCGAATAGATTGACAAGATCCCAGGTTTTTTTTGAGTTATTTTTAGCTTTTTGAAATTCTTCACGTTCATAGTTAGTTTTAATTTTTTTAATTAAGTTATTACAAAAGTTCTTATATCGCATATAAATTGTTTTTTTATCGGTATTTGTGGGGTCATTTTTCACTTTTTTATATAGTTTATCTCGGTTACGGATGCAACGCAGTAAACCTGGGGTAATCCATGGCTTAATTATTCTTTTTCTGCTAGGAATATTCACAGTGAACTTGGAGGTTTCAATTACCGAGGATAACGTAGAAACGAGTTTAGCAGCAGCATCCTCTGCGTTACCAGATTTCAAGATAGGAGAAAAATCTGTTTCCTCGAGTTTACGAGTGGCAGCGGTCTCATCGATACGCGTTATAGTTCTAACTGCTTTTGCAGCTGTCAGTTTTTGATTACAGCATAGAACTATAGGATAATGATCTGTGATAAGAGAGTCTAAAACAACAGTTGTGGCTTTTTTGTTACTTCTCATTATTACATGATCGAGGCAGTTATTATTCCTAGTGGGAAACTGATGCGCCGGAAGCATACCATGGCTGGCAGCAAGATTAAGGTATTCCTCAGTCAGTTTATCAGTAGGAGTCAGCAAGTTGATGTTGATATCGCCGATTATAGCTGTGGTTTTTACATTCGAAAGTGAATTTAAGACTGTATCTAAACTATTAAGAAAAGAAGTTATATTCAAGTAAGATGGCGAACGATACATTGCAACGAGCGCAAGATCACGAGAAAATTTAAGCACTAGACAGTTGCCTTCAACAAAGTCAGGTTCCGTAACAGAACACTTCAGTGAGTCTCGTACATACGCAACAACGCCATCATTTTGGTTCATGTGACCAGATTTGAATGAATAAAACCCAGCTAATGTAGGTATGTTAGTTATCTTACTAAGCCAGCATTCTGATAAAATAAGAACGTCTAAATTATAATTTAATCGTTGGAGTAAGATTAAGAGATTGTTAAAGTTACAGTTAATGCTGCGTATGTTAACGTGAAGAATCTTTAAACCGATAGTTTTCCTAAGGTATTTATCACACTGTTCAGGAGTGTAAACAAAAGAGTCTGACACTGATATTGCGTCAATCCGACTATTAATATTAGAAATTTCATCCATGTAGGACACATTGATTTTTAACCCTACTATAAGTTTCAATTAAACCGGAAAGGGGAATCATACTCATCATTAATTGTGATAATATTAATTGTCTGACAAGGACAAAACACATTAGAAGATTGGCTACGTATAAACTAGTTGTGTCTGTATAGCGAGCCAGTTTATTGATGTAAATATTGTGAGAATGTGTTCGTGTGAGATGAAGGTAGGTATGTAATTTATGGAATGTAGACAAAACACCGCTAATGTTAGCAAGACTCAGAGCTACAAAACATGAAAACAATATCAAATTAACAAAAAATTGCGTCCGATTAAGAGTAAGATTAATTACAATGTATAGTCATTTTTGCGTTTTTAGATTATCCAGATCAAATTCAGTCTTAACAAGAATGACCGGGGCTCCCTCTTTTTTTCGTAAATACACTTTACCGCTTGATGTCCAACAGTAAGTATACTGATTGGTGTTGGCATAGTCTTTGGCCAGGAAAAACAGTCTTTTTGTCTTTGAAGACAAACTTTCTGATATGAAAACGGGTTTAGAGGGACCAGACAACCTTAATTTTTCTGTAGTCAGCCGATTATTATCTTTATTCGCTTTTCTGTAATTTCGAATAATTCTTTCCTTCGTCAGAACACTGTTGAAATCGACAAACACAGTTCTATTCACCGGATTCCTCGAGTTTAAACGGAAGACGTCCTTGACTTCATGAGGTTGGATGGTAGTATTTAGGAGTTTGCCTGTAGCGACAATAGTGTTGAGCAAACTGTCTTTGGTCTCCGATTTCACAGTAGGGATATTCCTGATTTCTATACAGGTTGATCTAGAGAGTCTCTCATAGTTTTCCAACCTTTCCTCTAGGAGTTGTAAGTTTCGAAGGTTTGCCTGTTTCTCTGATTCTAGTTTTCCTATCTGACTAACAACGGAGTCGTATTTTTGTGACAGGAAATCGACTGAGCTTTGGATGTCACTATTTTGTTTCCTTATTTCGTCCACGACTAAAAATATCTTTTCGAGTTTGTCAAACTTGCAATTTTGCTCCTTCTTAAAACTATCTAGTATATCTTTAATCTCCACCATAAAAGAAGCAAGCCGATCGCCCACTTCATCCGAGCGTCGCCGCTTGTTTCTGAAGCTTTGTTTAATTTTAGGTGTTTCCATCATAGAACATTCATTGTTTACATCATGCTTTGCTAAGGAATCAGGGGCAGAGTTATCTTTTGATTGAGCTAGCTCCGCATTAGACGGTGGTGTGCGATTTAGTGGCATGTTTTAAAAATCCAAAAACAACAAAAAATAAATGAGAAAAAATAAATAAATAAAAAAGCGTAAAATCCAAACTTTGTTGTGTGAGATTTGAACCAGCACTCCGCTTATCGCTTCAATGTCCGTTAAACTAACTAAGTATACCAATGTTCCATCTACGCATGTAAGCAATCGGGCGAAAAATTGGATATGGTTGAATTTTACGTTTAAATGCACTGGTTAGACAACATCGAGCAATGTTAGGTACGTTCACTGAGTCACCGACACCGCGCAGCCAACTTATGCACTGAAACCGTTAGGAGTCAAACAATTTTTTGCAATACACACATCAAAACGATTGTAAACCTTCACTATTTCCAAATATTATCACTTGCTTTTATTAACTGACGAATCACTTCATTCTTGAGGTAAGATTTGTGCAAAAATATTTACTTTTACTATTATTAAAGATTAATTTATTACGGAGCAATGTAGAATACGTGCTCACGCTCCGAGCGTCCCGGGGGGGGGAATAATATAATATTGAGAAGTGTTTTGGTTTTTTATGAGTAGATACCTACTTACCCAGGGTACATAATTTTTGATAACCCTTGGTGTAATGACCCCACTACCGAGATAAGTCTCTTCTATATTATTTTCAATAGGTATTTAGTATGTCTAGGCATCTTTACTAGACAGAATTGATTTTTTAATCACTTTTAGGTATGACAATATGTATATATATCCTAATTATCGGCTGTTACTGTTTTTAAGGTAAATTTTTATCATTTTATATGGTTTTATGATGGTAAATAAACAAAACAATAAACTTTCCGCATTGCGCATTCTCTTAACATACTAATATTAAATGCGAAAGTGTGTTTGTTTGTTGGTTTGTTAGTTTATTGGTTTGTCCTTCAATCACGCTGCAACGGATCAACGGAACGACGTGATTTTTTGCATGGGTATAGTTGCGGACCTGGAGAGTGACATAGGCTACTTTTTATCCCGGAAAATTGACGAGTTCCCGCGGGAATAAAAAAAACCGGCCAAGTGCGAGTCGGACTCGCGCACCGAGGGTTCCGTAACAGGTTTGTACGGAACCCTCGGTGCGCGAGTTATAAATTACTAGCTGATGCCCGCGACTTCGTCCGCGTGGATTAGGTTTTTAGGATTCCTTCATCCTCTTCGTGGTTATTTCCTTTTTATACCACCCAGAATAAGGAGCCCCGCGAAGCGGGGCTCCGTCGACCGGGCCTTGGAGGGGGTGAGAGGGAGAGGGTGAAGTCTAAGAAGTTTTCCTAGCGTCTCCCCTAGGTACTCCCCCTCCCCCTCTAAAGTATGTATTTTAGCCATTATTCCGATAGAATTATGAATTATTATTACTTTATGACTTACTTTTTTCAACATATACCGTGCCTAGAGGTAAATCCTAAGATTTGCCAAGCGAATGGTGGTAAAAGATCGAAATGAACGATAATCACAGAACTATTCGGACATTTACCATTAAGGGTTGGTAAATCTTAGGTTTTACCGGAAAATCTTAGGATTTACCGTGGTTCGGGCATTTACGGTAACATATACAATAGTAAGGCAAGTTAATGTACCCTAAATGGAAAATGAGACCGCCTGGAACTGAATGGTCATGAAAAAAAAAATTTACTTACGTAGTGAGGGACGAGTGGCCTAGTTTCGACAACGCATATCAACGATTGCTATTGCTAAGTCTGAGTAACGTTGACACAAGTCGGTCACTAGATGGGTCACAGAATTTGGTAGACCGAATTTTGCCTTTTCGTTTCCCCCGTGTCTCGGAGAGCACGTTAAGCCGTTGGTCCCGGTTATTATCACTAACATCTGGTAATAATCGATAATGGCCTAAGAGTAGAAATAGTAGTCTCTTAGTCCAGTCGTATGTGGAAGGACCTGGAAACCCACCGCATTATTATCCCAAGAAAACCCCTGCTAGTATAATTAATGGATCACGACCCTCTTTATCTAAGTAAACTATGTTGTATTTATTATACAACAGTCAGCAAATAAGTAGTAGAGCGTACGAGCGAGTACGGAATTAGATGTTCCGAAAGACAAAAATATTTGAGTCAGATAATTAGTTACCTATATTTCGAGTAAGTAACTTAGTTCGTTTTTAACAAAATAATATATTATGTCAGAAAGTAGGGTAAATAATTAATATACTTAATATGCGTATGAAAATTTATATGTACCTAGTTACTAAATTTATGTACCTACATTTCAAAGATAACATTTCAACTACTTATAACAGGTAGGTTCGGACTACAGTAGTTAGTAAGTACGGGGTACAGTAGTTAATCTATGGATACAGTGATTGCAAAAACGAAAATGCCGTTCAATGTTCATAATAGGAGTAGTTTCAACAGTTGCAACGCAATTCGCAATTAATCTTTAGTTCAGGATGATACCAGGGAAGGGGCCTGCAGGAGGAATTTCAATGGGAGACACAATCACGGGCGTAGGCACCTCAACTGGCTCTTCGGGGATGATCACTGGAGCCACGATAATTTCCTCGGGGATGTCAGGCTGGTGGTCAACTACAACAACTTCATCAACCGGTTGGTCTACTACGATGGGTTGTTCAGGCTGCTCTACAACGACAGCGTTGCCGGGAGCGTTGGTGTTAACATTGACGATGACTTGCACAAGGGGAGGGCGATAGTTGGCTGGTTGAGAGACGATGGACTCGTCGATGATTGCTGGTCCGACGTCGATTGGTGTTAGTTCTTCATGGTGACCAGGCTCAACGATGATCGATTCATCGATGATTGCGGGGCCAACGTCGATGGGAACGATCTCATTATCTTCGGCAGTTTCGGGTTTATTGATGCCAAGGATCTCAAGGAGCATCTGCTCGAGGGCAACAGCAGTTGCGGGGTCAGTGCTTGGGTGGTAGATGGCATCGATGATCTGCTGAATCTCAGCTGCTTCCGCAGCAGTCGCGGTGGGGGGAATGACGAAGGCCGAAGCCGCTGCGACGCATAGAGCGAAAACAACGAAGTATTTCATTTTGAAGACCTAGGAAGAGATAAAATATAATAAAAATCAGCTATATTAAAACCATTGATGTAGAATTTCAGTACCTAGGAAACAATGTGCAAAATGTTTAAACAAGGAATAGGAAGAGAAACATATATACGAGTATGTCACAGATCTCATTCATTCATTCATTTATTTAAATCGTTTGACTTAGGAGTCTTACTCAAACAGGAATACGATGTAAAATATTAGCGATTAGAAGTAAGCGCAAGCAAGTATAATTAATAAATTTCATGTATTAAATTACTATATAAGTAGGTGGTACTTACTTGAGGGTTTTGAAAAACTTCTGTATTATAGATTTTTTCATAACATTTTATATGAAAGCTTTATCTCCTTTTTCGTTTAATCTTTTGATAGTATTAATTGTTTTATTTGAAATCATTACACTTTTTACAGATACCATTGTTTTACAGTTGGATAATTTTGTTGGTACAATACAATTTTATGCATAGTCACGGATGTACGGATTCTTCACACGATTCTAAATAATTGTCTGTAAACTTTAAACAATTACAATCGATTTCATTATATTATTTTAATATCTAAGTACATGACAATATCGATGCTCATTACCAGTAGGTATAATATTATATTTTTAAGTAAATAATATACTGATATTAGAGTTTCTCAATACACGATTTTTGCTTAATCGCTGTCAAAAATGAGTCACATACTAGGAACCTGAAAAATAAACACTGTTAACTAAGTAAGCGATTTAGCGTTCCGGTACGATGCCGTGTAGAAACCGAATAGGGGTATGGGTTTAATATAACTGCCATGCCTCTAACAGGTTAGCCCACTACCATCTTAGACTGCATCATCACTTACCATCAGGTGAGATCGCAGTCAAGGGCTAACTTGTAGTGGTTAAAAAAAAAGAAAAAAAAAGATCTAATGGCACTCTATAAAATTTCGTAAGATCTTCTTGCCAAGTAATGATAAAAAGCTAAAGGCAAGACGCGTATTAATTGGGTGCTTAGGTATGTATATATTTTTTACCTTTATTTCTATTAATTTACTGTAAATGTTAGCTAAGCTTGATAACTAGATGATGCTCGCGACTTCATCCGCGTGGATTATTCTTTTGATTCCCGCGGGAACTCCTTAATTTTCGGGCATAAAAGTAGCCTAAGCCCTTCCCCGGGATACAAACTATCCCTATACCAGATTTCATCAAAATCGGTTGAACAGACGGGCCGTGAAAGCGTAGCAGGCAGACAGACAGACAGACAAATACTTAGACTTTCGCATTTATAATATTAGTATGGATTATTAACAATAGGCAATTAGTGTTTAGCAATGGGTTTGTAATTATCGGGTAACCGATTAAGGGGTATGGGTTTAATGTAACTGCCATGCCCCTAACAGGTTAACCCGCTACCATCTTAGGACTGCATCGTCACTTACCATCAAGTAAGACCGCAGTCAAGGGCTAATTTGTAGTGGATAAAAAAAAGATCACTGGTTCGAAAGATTGCAATTTCTACGGATTTCTTCAAACAATTGTCATGTAAGGCTCGAGCCGGAGGCGGTTATACAAGACATTGAAAAACAAAATTGTCGTCTAATATTTTTATTACGATAAAAATAAGTCTTTAGTTCAGGATTCCTGGGACGTTGACAGCAGGAATTGTTTCGATGGGAGAAACAATCACGGGCGTAGGCACCTCAACTGGCTCTTCGGGGACGATCACTGGAGCCACGATAATTTCCTCGGGAATCTCAGGCTGGTCAACTACTTCTTCAACCGGTTGGCCAACTACGATGGGTTGCTCTGGCTGCTCTACAACGACAGCGTCGTTGGTGTTAACATTGACGATGACTTGCACAAGGGGCCGAGGACGATTGTTCGCAGGCTCAGCGATGATTGATTCGTCGATGATTTCTGGCTCGGCGTCGATTGGTGCAAGTTCTTCAGGTTCAACAATGATAGAGTCATCGATTATTTCAGGTGCGACGTCGATGGGTAAAGTTTCATGGTCTTCAGCGATGACTGGCTCCCTGATGCCAAGGACTTCTAGAAGCATCTGCTCAAGGGCGGCAGCAGTGGCGGGGTCAGTGCTTGGATGGTAGATGGAGTCAATGATCTGTTGGATTTCAGCTGCGTCTACACCTGTCACGGTGGGAGGAACGGAGAAGGCCGACGCCGTGGCGACGCAAAATGCGAATACAACGGACAGTTTCATTCTTGAATATCTGAAATTTAAGTTTTAATTTACTACGCGAAAAAAAACGAAATATCTCTTGTCTAGTATTTTACTTACTGATTCTAAGTTCCTCGTAATAAACAAATAACACAACTAACAATTATAAAAATATGAAATCGCGGTACGATTTTTTGTCGATTAGGTTATCGATGATAGGCACTCGTAGGTATACAATTTATCTGATTAATTAAGTAGGTAATTCGGTAGATTACTTACTAACTGTATTTCGTCGAAATAAATTTTTTAAATAGGAACTTAGATCACTCAATTTAAAGGTTTCCCTGTAAAGAAATAAGAGGAATTCTCCCGGCGATTTCTCCATACAAAAACATTTGTCTGTTTCCTCCGTGGATAATTACAATAAAGAAAATATTCTTGCTCCATAAAATCCATTTGTGTCCGTGCCATGCTCCTATGTTTTGCTTTTTTCAATAAATTAATAATTTTAAGAACAAGGAACCTTCAAAAATGGCAAAAAATGGCCCAGTTTTCGTGCCATCATCAGAGATCCTGCAAATAAATTTGACGGATATAATCAAAAAAAGAAAAACATACCGGCATAGCCCGAGTCCTTCTTAAATTATTCGTAAAAAAAGAATTAAAATCGGTTATGTTTTGGAGGAGGAAACAGAAAAATACGAGAGTACGAATTCGACTGTTTTTCATAGGTATTATCGGTCCAAGCTGCAGTTGTCCCTATCGGGTGTTATGAAAATCTATTCGAGGAGCAGCGCGACGGCAATATACCTAACTGTTCAATACCTATTCTCAAAGTTTCCCGTTCATGCCATATCCTCTTAAGATGGTCCACGAAGACAGGAAACCAAGCTACTCGTATGATGCTCTAAAAGATGTTTGTAAACGTCATAGACCGAAAGAAAATTTTAAAACATTTAGGACGAAGAGCTAGTTAGTTCGATTCGTAGAATTGAGGCCACTATAGTACTTACTACTAGCTGATGCTAAATGTGAACGAGTGTGACGCGCCTTCGCCCGCGTGGCATAAAATTTTGTAATTCCCACGGGAACTCCTTAATTTCCCCAGGATAAAAAGTATCCTATGTCACTCTCCAGGTTCTCAACTACACTCATGCCAAAAATCACGTCGATCCGTTGCTCCGTAGCGGCGTGATTGAAGGACAAACCAACAAATCAACAAACAAACACACTTTCGCTTTTATAATATTAGTATGATGTAGTTACTAGTTACCTAGGTACCTATTATGAAATATCATTGACCGCATAGCACTTCCAGTTAAAATCTTCATGAAGTTCAAAATGTGGGCACTGCACAGATTAGGTACCTACTCTTAAATAAAAATAATAAGTAGGTACGATACTTACCTATCTACCTAATAAAATTTGAATGGCATTCAAAAATTTACGATAGCAATTTGCAAGCTTTAACGTCTCTAGATTAAATATTATTTTCTAATAAAATTTATTGGCATAAAGTATACCTAATTACTTAGGTAAATAAACCGGTGTAGAACTAGATAGATAGATAGATTCTTTAATACCACACAAACATAAAGATATAAAGTAAACAAGACGTAACAGAAAACAAAGTGCGCAAGGGCGGTCTTATCACTAAAAGGTATCTTGCCGCCAAATCGTAGACATCATGGACCTTATAAATGATTATTATAGAATCCGCCGTATTACAATTATTTAATGGCCCCGTTTTGTAAACCGGTGGGTAAGCGGTGAATGGTGATAGCTGTTATCACACCCAATCTCCTTTATGGTGTCGGGAGTTCGATCCCCGGGCAGGGCACGCACTTCTACAAAATATTATTTAATTCAATTATACCTACATATAAATATCACTTGCTTTAAAAGGAGAAGGAAAACATCGTCAGGTAACCGGAGCATCGCCTAAACGTAATCAATGGTGGTTTATCGACTTGTCTATCGCGTCGTCATCGCATCGCAATCGCCTTATTGTGCGGCCTAGGCCTTAATTCACCCATGGAAGAAGGAATTACGACTGCCGGAATTCACCATAGACAAACGTCAATGTCAACGTCAAATGTTGAATTGACAGTTGTCAGTGTCACTGTCATTCCATAAAAATAACCTACAAAATCGAAATCAAAACAAATTAATAATAATTAATAAATTAAAATCCTTCATCATTCAAAAGGTAAAATAAGTGAAAATGCGGTTAAATCCTATTCTATTCACAGCACCTTCAAATAAAAGTGCCAGAAGACCTCAAAGGGAACCTATCCCTTTCCAAATGCTGTTACCACTGCGGTTAAAGAAGACCGTATCTGGTAAAGGAGATAAGCTTAGAGAGGCTGCTTGTATGCAGGAAATGGCAGTCATGTTCGCTTGTTTCAAGAAATCAGAGTTCGATCAACAACAGTGCTTAAAAGAAGTATCGGCATTTCAAAGTTGTTATAAAGAGTACAACGAACGCGCGAAGGTTCAGAGGGAACAAGGCAAGAAAGGTATTCTTGTACCTGGTGAAAAGAGCCTCACTCATAGACAATTGAATCAACTATTGAAATCTTTTCCTCCTAAAGTGCCGAAAGTTATCTAGATTTTTCAAAATGTATAAGTTTAAGTTAGTAATGTAAATAAATTATTGGTATAGATATCTTGGTTTTATTTCTCTATTGAATGGTCTCTGCTACATATATAAAGAGTTATGTAAATGTTATGATTAGTACTGCTGTACTAATCATAACATTTACATATTGTCATACATTACTATGTATACAGACTGTACATAATAATAATAAATACATACATAATATTGAAAGCATTGAATTGGTTAGTGCTATCAATAGGTATTATGGCTATGCAGACAGGCTACGAAAGCCTGAGACTGACGATAAGTCTAAAGGATGATGTCGAATAGGCTTAGTGCTTAGTCAAATCAAATTGCTAAAATAATTCACCACTTATATATTATTAGAACTAAAAAACTGCCTCAATAAGCGTAGCCCAAGTTGCAAGTGAGGAGTGACCCATACAAACCAAATATGAAATAAGACGATTTGATTCAGCTGTACTCAACTCCGGGCTTGACAGTGTATTTAAACAAGGTATAGGTTCCAGGATTATGGAATAACGCCACATTGATTTTCAATTACACCACATTTTTTCAAAGAGCAACCACCGAGTTTCTTGCTGGTTTTTCTCTGTAGGAATGGCATTTCGATCCAGTGGTAGATTCACTCGACGATTCAAAAGCACTTGTCAATGTATACTTGAATAAAAAAGATTTGAGTTTTGAATAATCTGAATGTGAGATTTTATAGTACCTAGTTGAAGTAGTAGATATTATAGTATAGGTTGAAATAGTAGGTATAGTATAGTAGTAGTAAGTAGAGTGAGTGTCTAGCCTTTTTTATTTCTGTTTAAACTGCAGCTGTTTTTAGACATTCCAGTCAATATTAATCAAATAAATATTATAAATGCGAAAGTTTGGATGGATGTGTGGATGTATGGATGTTTGTTGCTCAATCACGCTCCAACAGCTGAATGGATCTGGATGAAATTTGACACAGAGATAGATTATAGTCTGGAATAGCACATAGGCTACTTTTTATCCCGGAAAATTAAAGAGTTCCTGCGGGAACCGAAAAACCTCAATCCACGCGGACGAAGTCGCGGGCATCAGCTAGTAGAGAATAATAGGCTCTCAGTCTGCAGATATGCAGAAAACAATTATCAGAGGATACTGAATTTTGAGCAGAATTTATTAGCAAAAATCAATATTTTACAAATTCACTAATTTTCTGCATAACAGTCATAACAGTCAATTGAATTAAAGATCCACAATACCTTTCGAAGGCATAATATTCAATCTTTAAGTATTTGGTGAATGGGCATAGTCAAAATAAAAACAACACAGACTGTCAAATATTAAAACATATATATTATTATTATTTAAAATATCATTTTCATCACAATATAGGTAATATTATCAATGTATAAAATAGCACACAAGTTATCACTTAGGGGCAGTGTGAATCCATTGAGGTGAAGAAACGTGCAGCTCTATGCGCCTCACAGTTATGAACTCATCGTCAATTTCATGTATATTGTAAAATCTTTCCAATTCCTCTATGGCTTTATCTTCCAGCTGAAACAGAAATTACTCATAAGAAGTCTAAAACCTAGATGCTGCTAACATTTTGATTTGTGTAACTAAGTACATAGTTATTAGATTATAACTATGTACCTCCTCATTACCATAGGAATCGGGTGGATTCAGATTGGCAGTGAAACAATATTTTTGTTTCTTGGCAGATATTACATGTTGGATGGTCAATCATGAATGATTTTTTTTTGAATTTATTGCTATGACATACAATTTAAAAATCTTTTCTTATTGCTCACATAATATACTCCTGTGCAAAATTTTATCCTTGCACGGACTGGTTGCATGGTCAGTCAGTCATTGGCTGATGGCTCAATATGCAGCACCAACATTTTTTAAATACTACCACCTTTAATTAACTAACCTAAAAAAATTACTAACCTGTGTCAAAGTCAGTGGTTTAGTAACTTAAAAAAATTACTAACCTGTGTCAAAGTCAGTGGTTTAGTCATAATTCTGGAAGAGTCGCCCTTTTGTTTCTTCTGATCGGCCAAAATCTTATCAAACTCCATAGCATTTGGTTTATTAGGGCTACTATGGGCGACGGGTGCTTCGCAAATTTTCCATGGATTCTTAGGCTTATCTGGAGGGCTACCAACAGTCAGTTTATTGAAGAAATTATCCAGGGTCTGTGGAGGAGATTGTTCGCTTTCCAAAGCCAATTTCTTCCTTTGCTTCTGAGAAAGTTTTGGTCCAACATGACTGATAACTAGATTGCCTTGACCCCTGACCATATCAGAAAGGGGAGAAGAATCTTTAGGAGAAACTGACATTCGTGAGGTAGTTGGTGTGGAAGGTTCTTGGACGGCACTGAAAGAGTTATTTTTAGTAAGTTTGGTAAATGCACTCACTGGAGTTTCATTCATAATTTCCTTAGCAGACGATATAGCTTTTAGGCGTGCTTGAACAACTTTTTGTTGTTTCTGCTGTGATGTAGGCACTTCTGTCCACTTTTCAGTTTGTCTGTTCTTTTTTTCTTCGTCCTTGGAAATGGAGCTAAGCGACAATGTCACATCTCCTGAAGTATCATTAGAGAGATCCAAAGAAGTCACTGAGCTGACTGATTCATATCTCATTCTTGCTTTCTCGCTTTCAGTATATTCTATCTTTTTCTGTTTCTTGCTCTTTTTCACTTCAATAATACTATCTTCCTTCTTGAAATCCTCATCAACATATTCCAAATCTACCGGTACCATTTTAGCACATTCATCAATAGTTTCGTCGCTTGGACAATTGTAGAATGGAGTGACAATTCTGGAGGACATAATGGGGTTGAATTTGCAGTAGTATTTGGAAATGTCTTCCAACAAAGTTTCTTCGAGTAAATCTAAGGATCTGTTTTCGAGGATGCTGCCAATGTTAAGAGATATAAATTCCATGCAGCATTGTTTAAGTTGGGCTGCGTTGTATGTGTGTGCAAATTGACATAGCTCTGTGCAGTTTTTCAAGTTTATGAGATTGGCGAGGGCGATTTCGCACATTTCTCGTAAACGGCTAATGAATAACTGGTCAGAGACAATAAGCATGCTGCAAATGAAGTCAATACTGTCTGAGTTTTCAATATCTGGACACGCGTCCGTGTAGAGAAAATTTATAACTGGCAAGAGAATTCCATGGTTGATGGGTAGGGTGACCTTAGAAAGCAGTTCACTCTGAAAATCAAACATAATATTCATAGAAAACTTTGCCACCCATAACAAAACAACAAGGTATGTCCATAATATGCATTCTTAACTAACTTATATTAAGGAAAATGAGTCTATTGATCCTATTACCTTTTCAGGGCTAATCTTGATGAAATTCGGCCCAGACGTATCTTGCATGCTAGAGATATAGGATATTCATAAGATACTATTTATTCCCATAGATTCGGAATACTTTTTATTCCAGCAAAACAAATAATTCCCACGAAATTTTAAAAACCTATCCAGCAGGTGAAGGATTCAAAAACCTTAATCCACGCGGACGAAGTCGCGGGCGTCATCTAGTATGATTATGGGTATGTTCCGAAATACACTGCGAGCACTGTAAGGTGTGACGTCAATTTAGTACACTGCGAAGCCGTTCCTATAGTTAGGTATACTGGTTACTGCCTAAAACGGAACGCAGTCAGCACTAAGAGCACCTTACCCCGAAAACGCCAGTGCTCACAGTACAAAAATGGCGTCGATTAATGACGTCACATATTTCCCTAGGATACTGCGGCAGTGTACTGTCAGTCCATAACGGAACGAATTTCTCCACAGTAAGAGCACTGAACAGTGCTCGCAGTGTATTTCGGAACACACCCTATATTTTTAAGAATATTTTGCTCACCTCAGTCCAAGAATGCATGAACATTCCCTGAAAGTACTCCAGTCGCGCAGCTAGCACGCACTTATGAGCTGATATCAGCATTCCGTCCTTGGAGCAAACATTTGTGTCCACTAACTCTGGGAAGCTGTCCCGATCCCATGTTAACGGCCCATTCTTAGTAAACGTAGCGCTATCCTTGAGGTGTACTGTGCCATCTCTGTAGCTGGAAAAATTAACAGAAATAATGGTTCACTTGTTTCACGAATATTTTGGTAAATATGAGGCCTCTATGCGAAGGTTATAAAAATAAAATAAAAATATTTTTTTTTATAATTCCTGCGGGTTATAAAGGTTTCAACTGAAAGTTTTTTATTCTAATGATCTCTAATCTGAAGGGACATGCAATCACACGTCAGAAAAAACATTTTTAAAGACAAGCTTTTATCGTCCGCCATATAAAATTTAGTGTGATGTAATTTTTTGTATTTTTCTCAGCAAACCCTTTTAATTAATACTCATATCACGGGGGTGCATAAAAAATAAATAGTCTCACATCTTTCCTCCATATTGGATTTAGAATGACGTCACTTAGCTCATGCATTGTAAACTAAACGTGTACCCAAAATTTCAGATTAATCGGTTGGGGATAATTGTTTCAAAATTCAGTTGCATGATTTGACCTAAACAAACTAATATACTCGTAGAAATGTTGCAAGCTAAATAAAAGCTTGTAGTAAAAAATGATGTGTGTAAGAGTTTGATACTTAACGCAATAATACTCACTAGAACTTATCAAGCATTTTGTGAAGTCTCATAACTTGGAGCCTCTTGGCGGAGGCTTGCACCAGTTTAACGGGGTCACAGTACATATGATGCGGGCGCGGGGGAGTTTCTGTATTGCGTTTTCGGTTGCCTTTCTTCTTTTCTGGGCTTTTGTACACTTCGAACGCTGATATTTCGGCTGGATTATCTAAAAATACGGGTTTTCTTCATTTGGGATAAAGGATGGTAGCAGTACATACAATACCAATATAATACAGTAAGTAATTATTTTCTAATATCCATACATATCGCGATATTATAAATGCGAAAGTGTGTCTATGTGTCTGTCAGTCTGCTAAGCTTTAACGGCCAATCTTTTCAACCGATTTTGATGAAAGTTGGTATAGGGGTAGGTCACATTCCAGGGAAGAACATTACCTTTTATCCCGGAAAATTAAAGAGTTCCCCCGGGTATCAAAAAACTTAATCCACGCGGACGAAGTCGCGAGCATAATCTAGTTGGAAGTAATTATTTTATAGATGCCATCGTGTACAAGATTCTTGCCGCTAACGCTAAAGTCAGGCTTTGCTATATTATGAAAGGAACTTTTTCAGAGAAATCAAATCAATTGGAAACTTTAAAGGTCATCCCATAATTTTAAATCTAACCCCTATTTAGCTTAATCACTGAGTGCTCTAATGCGTTATACGTACATATTATGTAGTGTTATAAAGAGAGTCGCAAACGAACCTTAAAATGGGCAAATTATCAGCTAAAGTTATCAGCAAAAATAAACTTGCATTGTAGTTCAGCTGTTGTGAATAAATAGTGCACTTTACACTTACTACGTGTACAAATAAGTCATTATTTTAAATTGTATAATTATATTTTTTTCAAAATTTTCGAAATGTCTTCTAAATATTCTAAAAAAAAAGATACGAGCCGGATTGAGAACCTCCTCTTTTTTTGAAAGTCGGTTAAAAAATTAACTGTTCTTCAACATTTCAGGTTACTTTATATGGTTTTATTTAGTGGACACCTACCTTAGAATATCGAGATCATATTTTATACAGATTCCTTGTTTTTGACTCGTTGAATTTTTATGGGATAGACGGTTTTACAGTCGGCAAAGCCGCGCCTTAAGTTTCAGTAGCAAGACCATAGCATTACTCACCAATAAAATCCATGTCATTGTCCACACCATCCTTAGCGTTTTCCTTCTCTCTCTTGTTATTAACCAGATCTTCCCTCCTTATCTTAAGCCCACAGGGGCCCAACTCGGCAACATCACAAGTACCAGTATACATGTATCTCATAATACGCTCAAAAACTTCTGGATGCACGTTGTCTAGAGTTATTGTAGGTTTGTGCTCGTTTGTGTGCGATTGTTGGTACAACTTGTATAGATAGTCGCTACTTGAGGCTACGATAAATATGTGCGCTGGGAATTGTTTGGCGCCAACCTTTGGTAGATAAAAACATAGTTTAAAAAAAACTTATGCGTCCATTTAAGTGCTTTCCTCTTGAAAGAAATTCAACACGTATTACCTAAACAGTAGTAAAAGAGAATTCCGAATTCAGCAAATATTGCCTACTAAATTAATACTATAGATGATGATGATACTAAATAAATATTATAGATGATGACCGTGACTTCGTCCACGTGAATTGAGGTTTTTGATTCTCAGGGGAACTACTTATTTTTCCGGGATAGCCTATGTCCTTCCCCGGGATGTAAACTACCCTTTATATAAACTTTCATAAAAATCGGTTGTAAATAGGCCGTGAAAACGTAGCAGACCGACATGCTTTTGCATTTATAATATAAGGATGGATTCGTTTCGTAAAACCTCTGGCTTTCAAATAGGGTTAGAAATAACATCGAGCGATATGATGGTTTCTCAGGGCCTTATTTTTGAGTCCGGGTAGCTTCAGAAAAGTGCAGTTTTGGTCACTTAGGGGTCATCCATAAAGTACGTCACACTAATTTCGTGATTTTTTGAGCCCTCCCCCGCCCTTGTCACAGTTGGTCATATTTATGAGACCCCCCTCCCTAGTGTGACGTCACATATATTGCAATTTTACATCTAGAAATTATTCAATTAAAACAGCACTTCCGAAATTAGTTTTATTTCCATTTAAATTATATTTTAATATAATCAACATCAAATCATTTAAAAAATTAACAAAACTTGGAAATATTTTTAAATTTTTCGTTATTAGTTCAAATTTGGCATTTTAACACTTAGTTTTTTTTTTTTTTTTTATTTTAATTATTTAATTCAAATTGATACAACCATTTTTTACAAAATCTAAATCTCGCCAAACTGGTGGGCCAGTTTGTTGGCGAGTAGGCGCTCTACACATAATATTCAAGTTGCATCTAAAATTAGCACTAGTTTACCTAATAACCTAACACTAACGAACAAACAATTTTAAAAAGAAACCCATCTTAACAAAAACAAAAGAAAATACAAATAAACAATTTAAATAAAAGAGCAAATAAACAATATGAATAAAAGAGCTGAGAAAAATTAAATAAAAAAACAGTAAGTAATTAATCAATTAATTAATTAAGTATTTAGATTAATTAAGTAAGTATTAGATTTAGAAATGTGACGTCACGAAACTTGTCACACAATGTTACACGTCGTCGACCCACTACCCCCCCTTAACGTGTGACGTACATTATGGATGACCCCTTATCTTTAATCAATTGCTGTTCGTTTGTCTCGCTAAAACTCGAGAACGGCTTGACCAATTTAGATGGAATTTTTTGAGTGTTTGTGTGGGTCCCGGGATGGTTTATATTCACAATTGGACCCCATAGGGGGCGCTGCAATCGGGTTCTAGCTTTGTTGGTTTATGTTACGGTTAATTGCAAAAATTAATCTTATCTTATTTTATAATTAAAAATATGCTAAAAAGTATTTTGTTATTTAAAACATAAACGACAGCGCAATCTCTTTTCTATTCGTAAAAAAAGAAATGTGTTAGGAACTGACGTATTATATTCCTTGTCAAAATATTTTAAAAATGGCTAATATACGTTTTCCTTTAATGCGTTCTAAATGCAGTGCTTATGCCATTAAGTTGTTTTTCTTCCACACCTGATTTTCTATTTTCCGATAGGTTATGGCCCAGTGTACGCTGTTTATTGTTTAAAATAGTTTTCACGTAAATAATTGCAATGGATAATTTGAAGACTAAACGAAATATTAAACCGTTTCATGGTGAAAAATACAGCGTGTGGAAGTTCAGAATACGGGCGTTGCTAAGTGAATTGGACGTTATAAAGGTTATTGACGAAGACCCAATAATTCGATGCAGTGAATGGGAGAAAAGTAATCGGATTGCAAAAAATATTATTGTCGAGTATTTATCCGATTCCTATCTTGGTTTTGCGAATGAAGATAGTTCGGCACGCGACATTTTTAAAAGTTTGGATGCACTTTACGAACGAAAAAGTATTGCGACGCAATTAGCTTTACGTAAAAAATTATTGGCGTTGAAGTTACAAAGTGACGGTGCCCTTATAAAACATTTTGCCGTTTTTGATGATTTAATCACGGATTTACTAGCGGCTGGAGCAAAATTAGACGAAACTGATAAGGTTGCACATTTATTGCTCACCCTGCCCTCAAGTTATGATGGTGTTATAACTGCGATCGAAACGTTGTCGGAAGATAATTTAACATTGGCTTTTGTTAAAACAAGATTATTGGACCATGAAGTGAAGTTAAAAAACGAATCAAGTGACACCAGCGCGAAAGTATTGCACGTCGTGAAGACATTTAAATACGGAAACCGAAAACGAAATTTTGAAGATACCCAACCTAAAAATAATTTTAACAAAAAAGATAATAAAATAAAACAGAAGTCTTGTTACCACTGTGGACGCCGAGGTCACCTGAAAAATGAATGCTTTTACTATAAAAGGATGAATCAACAAAAATCTACGGAGAGGACAAGGACCATCCAGACAGTTAAAATGAGTCAACCATCTACATCGAACGATTTTTCTGGTTTTGCATTTATGATGGGCGAATACCATGACAATGACCATGGAAATAAAATTACTTTTCTGCTGGATTCGGGAGCTTCAGACCACATCATAAACAGAGATGATGTTTTAATTAATGATATTGATTTACAGCCACCTTTCAAAATCTCAGTTGCTAAAAATGGTGAATTTATTTCAGCTACTAAAAAGGGAACTCTACAGGTTACCAGCGACAAGGGGATCCAAGGAGTACTTGATGAGGTACTTTATTGCCCTGAGGTTCCTTACAATCTACTGTCGGTGTCGAGGATGCAGCGTGCTGGATTGACGGTCATTTTTGATCAGAAAGGAGCGGATATACGTAAGGGTAATACGACTATTATGCAAGGTACGTTAAAAAACAATTTAATTGTTTTAGAATTGTTGGCATGTGTGAACAAAAATCGATCTGTTTCCCAAGTGTACAATAGTGACAAAAATAGTTACAAATTATGGCATGAACGATTTGGTCATATTAGTAAGGCAAAATTTTTACAAATTAAAAATCTTGACATGGTTAATGATTCAGATCAAATTAATAATATCTTACCAAATGATGAATTATGTGAGGCTTGCATAAATGGAAAACAGAGTCGATTGCCGTTCAACCAGACCAAAGATAAGACACACATAAAGCGACCGTTATTTGTTGTGCATACAGATGTGTGTGGCCCCATCACTCCTACAACTATTGACAACAAAAATTACTTTGTGCTTTTTGTTGATCAATATACTCATTACTGTGTTACGTATCTCTTAACATATAAATCAGACGTATTTGCTGCTTTCAAAGATTTCGTTGCAAAGAGCGAGGCTAAGTTTAATTTAAAATTAGTCAATCTGTACTGCGATAATGGTGGAGAGTACTTATCTACTGAAATGAAAACTTATAAAACGACTGAAAGAACTGAATATATAAAAGAACTGAAAAAGGTATATAACTTACCATTTGACAGTTCCTAGAACTCCACAACAAAATGGTGTTTCTGAACGTATGGTCAGAACTATTACTGAGAAAGCTCGTTCTATGATAAACGGTGCAAAATTAAATAAAGTATTTTGGGGAGATGCAGTTTTGACTGCTGTTTATTTGATCAATCTAACCCCAACAAAAGCTTTATACTGCTCAAAAACACCATTTCAAATGTGGCATGATAAGAAGCCGCAAATAAAATATTTAAAAGTTTTTGGCTCAACGGTTTATGTTCATAATAAAACCGGTAAAACGAAATTTGATGATAAATCATGGAAAGGTATTTTGGTGGGTTACGAACCAAACGGTTACAAAGTTTGGAACCCAGAATGCGAAAAACATGTGGTAGTTAGAGACGTCATAGTTGACGAGACTAACTTTGTACAGTCTAGGCCTGTGCTTAGATCTGAAGGGAATATTGAAAATTCTCATAATAAAACTAGATCTGAAGGGAATATTGAAAATTCTCATAATAAAACTGATACATGTAACAAATCAAAATCAGTTAAGTCTAGAAACTCTGACAGCCTTATACCAGAAATGTCGAAATCTGATGAACACATGTGTCCAAATAAAATTCGTAAGCTAATCCATGAAAATACAAATGAATCAGAAAAAGCAGTAGATAGTTCTGAAAATTCTTTACTTCGAGATACTGAAAACACAGATAAAATTTATGAACTTAGGAGGAGTGAGAGGTTAAAAAATCTTCCCCCTATTTCGTACTCTGAGGAGGACGATGACTATTTAATGTGTACTTATTCAAGTTTATACCAAGTTCCATCTTCATATGGAGAGATTAAAACACGAGACGATAGATCTCTGTGGGAAAGTGCAATTAAAAGTGAATTAAATTCTCTTTTGAAAAATGAAACTTGGACTTTAGTACCTAGGCCTGAAGGTAAAAACATTGTAGACTGTAAATGGATTTTCACTATAAAACATGATGAGTTTGGAAAACCTTTAAAATATAAAGCCCGACTAGTTGCGAGAGGTTTTAGCCAAGAATATTTAACAGACTATAATGAAACCTTTGCACCCGTTGCAAGAATAGCTAGTTTCAGATTTATAATTGTTTTTGCCAATCAATTTAATTTATTAGTTCATCATATGGACGTTGAAACTGCTTTTTTGAATGGGGAACTAAAGGAGGAAATTTTTATGACAGTTCCTGAGGGTGTAATATTATTGTCTGTAAATTAAATAAATCGTTATATGCTCAAACAGGCTGCTCGGTGTTGGTTTGAAGTATTCGAGGCAGCATTAAAAGACAAAGGTTTTCAAAATTCATCAGTTGATAGATGTATTTACATATTAAACAATGGAGATATACGTAAAAACATATATTTAGTATTATATGTAGATGATTTGGTGATTGCATGTGCTGAAATTGAAACAATGAACAATTTTAAAAGGTATTTAATGAATAAATTTGAAATGACTGATTTAAAAGAAATTAAACTATTTCTTGGTATCAAAATTAACAGGTTCAGGATGACAAAATCACTCTAGATCAAAGTGCGTACATAAACACTATTTTGACTAAATTTAATATGCACGAATGTAAACCTGTACATACACCACTAGAAAGTAAACTGAATTATGAAGCATTAAACTCTGATGAGAAATATAATGCGCCATGCCGAAATGTTATAGGTTGTCTAATGTATGTCATGCTTTGCACTCGGCCAGATTTAAGTTTTAGCGTTAATGTACTGAGTAGGTATACAAACAAAAATAATAAAGAACTTTGGCAGTGTTTGAAGCGAGTACTTAGATATTTAAAGGGTACAACTGATTTAAAGTTAACATACAAAAAGTGCGACTATAATAACATTTTATGTGGATATGTAGATTCAGATTGGGGTGGTAATGATACGAATTGAACATTGTACTATAACCTGGAGTACAAGGAAACAAATGTCAGTAGCGGCATCGTCAACTGAAGCCGAATATATGGCATTATTTGAAGCTGTTAGGGAAGCTTTATGGCTCAAGTCATTAGCAGCTAGTATAGACATGAATATTGTAAGCCCAATTATAATTTATGAGGATAATAATGGATGTATAAGTATCGCAAATAATCCAACCAATCATAAGCGTACGAAACATATTGATATTAAATATCACTTTTCAAGGGAGCAAATTGAAAGAAATGTAATAAAATTAAATTACATTCCAACAGGTCAGCAGCTGGCGGATACTTTGACTAAGCCATTACCTGTCATCACTTTTCAGGCAATGAGAAGCAAAATGGGTTTAGAATAAAATTACCTTAACTTAAGTAATTTTTCTGTTTACATGTTTAAATTGTTCAAATTTAATTTACATTTATTTAAATAAATGAAATGGTCTGATTAGGTTTTTCTGGGTTTTCCCTAATCCTGCGCAACGAATGTTGGACCATTATTATGTAACTCCCAGATTATACAAGGAAGAAAATATGTTCAGTTTAGTTAAGATTACCTTTGTTGATTTGTATAATGGTGATTAATTTTTGAGGGGGCGTGTTGGTTTATGTTACGGTTAATTGCAAAAATTAATCTTATCTTATTTTATAATTAAAAATATGCTAAAAAGTATTTTGTTATTTAAAACATAAACGACAGCGCAATCTCTTTTCTATTCGTAAAAAAAGAAATGTGTTAGGAACTGACGTATTATATTCCTTGTCAAAATATTTTAAAAATGGCTAATATACGTTTTCCTTTAATGCGTTCTAAATGCAGTGCTTATGCCATTAAGTTGTTTTTCTTCCACACCTGATTTTCTATTTTCCGATAGGCAGGACAAAGTCTGCCGGGCCCACTAGTTACAAAAATAAAATTGTGTGCATTTAAGAGTACCTAATCATACCTTGAATATAACATCGTGAAGTATATCATCTTCGGCCGCAGTTTCTAGCAGAGATTCCATATGTTTTGCGAGACTCGATGGCGACAGATCTGGTAACGAGGTAAGGCCACAAGTCGGTTTCGTCTAAAAGTAAGTTTTCTACTTTACATTACTTAAATTGACTTTTAAATTGACTACTCGGGACACTAAAGGGGTTGTTTCAAATTTATATGGAGCCTGGGCCAGGTATTTGTACGGTATTTCAAAATGTTCGGGGTCATAAAATAGTAACATTTTTTTCTTTATTTCTTGCTAAAAAGTTCAATTTACGAGGTACAATGCGAAATTATTTTGCAAAATAAAAGCGCCACAACATGCGTCCATTTTGACATTGACGTATATTACACGTGTCATGATGACATTTGACATAAAATTACGTGCCGAGCGATCGCGTAACTTCTGCATCAATCATTGTTACAGTATCAATTGTTGTAATTGGCTGAATTTATGGCATTCTTGCTGCGTCAATGGATTATGTCCAATAGTGGAAGAGTGTTAACCAATCAGAGGTGATTGCGATGTATCAATGATTGATGCAGAAGTTACGCGATCGCTCGGCAGGGGAAATGTGAATTAACCTTAAAATATCCAACAGCAGTCAGATTGATGGATGGATGCGCTGCGAGAGTTGCTATTCTACAAATGTACCTAATTAAACATTTTATTTTTGTACCTCTTAATCACTGTAAAACTGCCAAAAAGCATATTTTATTTTGTTTTCTATGATTTTATACTATTTTTTCGAATACTGTACAAGTACCTGGCCCAAGATGAAACAACCCCTTTGGGACACTAAATTTCTCAGAGATACTATTATTGTGGAGAAGTGTAAGTGAAAACACCTATAAAATAGATGCACTCTGTATACCCAGATTCTCACTCTTAAATTCCGATGGGGCGGCAATTCGTCACGACCGGAGTGTAGTGTCGAATGACTATATGAATGTCTATGAATGTTGAGGCACTAATGCTAAAATGTCACAACCCCGAGCTACTTTTTCTTGACCGAAAAAATAAAACATTTTTTTGTGCCCTGATTCGAGATCATATGAGTATGACCATACAGTTGATTATAATAATTATTCGACTTCGAGTCATAAGAGCAATAATAGTTTTTTTTATTAAATTTTTTTTTTTTTTTTTATTTTTTTTTTTAAATTTTTTTTAAATTTTTTTTTTTGTTATCTTTTTTTACAGCGCGCGGCGTTCTGGTAGTAGACTAAGAGATAACTGCAATTTTGGTAACCATCGCCAGAAAGGCTGATTCAGTGTTAGGTGGATGTAGAGCTCTCCACTGATCTCAAAAGTGGCAGTCTGCCTGCATTTGGATGGCCCTTTCGCTAAATATGGCCGTTCAAAGACGGTTTATTGTTACCAAAAATGAACGATGATTAGAAAAGCTGATTCTTGTACAGTATTAAAGTATGCGCAGTACCTATGTAAACAGCGTAAAAACTGACGCATGTGGATGGGACTTTTTCTGGATATCAGCTTTCAAAGACGTTATAACCTATACTTACTATGCGTTCCTGTAAAAAAATATTAGCAATAATTTTGTCGCCGTTGATCGCTATTAAAAATGTTTAACAGCAATCAACGGGACGACATAATAATTGCTAATATTTTTTTACAGGAACGCATAGTAAGTATAGGTTATAACGTCTTTGAAAGCTGATATCTAGAAAGGGCCATCCAAATACAGGCAGACTGCAACTTTTGTGATCAGTGGAGAGCTCTACATCCACCTAACACTGAATCAGCTTTTCTGGCGATGGTTACCAAAAGTGCAGTTATCTCCTATAATATAGTGAAACGCGCGTGTATGACAATGTTCTTTTTTTGAAATTCGTACAGATGTTCTTTTTTTGTAATTCATACAGATACCACGCATCGAGCAGATGTGGCAGGGGTGTTGTAATGAAATTCAGTACAACATTACATCACCCGTTTGGATGATGTAATGGTTATTAGGACATTGGGTGTTTTAATGTTGGCAATTAGCTAACTGTTTCAGAACCTGTTATAGAGGATTTATAGCATGAGAGTAGATAAAGTCATTAAGTTATTCAGTATCAATGTGGTATTGTGCCAGAAGTTTAAAGTTTAAGGTTCTATCCATTGTATTTAAGCGATGGCTTAGAATTTCTATGCACGAAAATTAGAGTTTCTTTTTTGCGTTAGTGAAATGGTAATACCTGTAGACAAGCAAAATTAAGTCCTTCACTATCAACAGCGACCATAACCGCCCGATGAACGTTCGGAATCTTCGTGATTCTGACAGATGTACAATCGTCCTTCTCTAAAAACTTCACCAAAGCGGATTTGTTGTCCTTTTCTCGCTCTTTTCTGATTGGCTGAGCGGGAGGGGGCGTGGCTTTCCGGGATATGCCGCCAATGAAAGCTTCGCCATGTTTCGTTGTGAAGTAAAGTGCGTCGTGAGTTAGGGCCACGTGCGTTATTATTATTTGGTGGCTGAGGCCGAACACGCATCTGGAATTTAAAAAAAATTTGAGCTTGTTTTTGCATCATCACAGACTACAGTGTATAAACGGAGATGCATCATATTTTTGAAGTTATTGGGACACAACCTGTGGCTGTACCAAACCAAATTTCATCAAAATTCATCATTCAAATAAACCTCATTTGCGTAACAAACAAACTCATATTACGTATTAAGTAGAACATGAGTTAGGTTAGGTTTTAAGGTTGGTGGGTTAAATTTTAAGCCCTAGGATTAACAGCTAAAAAACTTAAAACAGGGGAGAGTGATAGATAAGTTTCAAATCTCAGAAGAATGTTTCTATGGATCTTTCTAGATGGACTGGATTGGGACTAGATGGATAGTTTATAGTACAGGTACAGTTCGAACTGTACAATGACTGCTAGGAGAGTGAGCATATAATAATATCTCCATCTCAACCGTAATTGTTTTTTTTTATCCACAAGTAAGCCGACTGCGATCTCACCTGATGGTAAGTGATGATGCAGTCTAAGATGGTAGCGGGCTAACTTGTTAGGGGCATGGTAGTTATATTAAACCCATACCCCTACTCGGTTTCTACACGGTTTCTACACGGCTTGGCGGCACGTCTTTGCCGGTAGGGTGGTAACTAGCCACGGCCGAGGCCTCCCACCAGGCAATTATAAATTTCCAAACCCTGCCGGGGATCGAACCCGGGACCTCCGTGCGTTAAGGCAACAGCGCTCAACACTGCGCCACGGAGGTCGTCAAAAATTGTGCAAGTTACCTAGTAGTCCAACTGCAGGTGTTCTGTATTCACACTTAGTACCTGGTCAATTTGTTGGTCGTGTCCTGCCACAGCATCAGTTGCCCAACGCTGGTCAAAAGTAGAACTGTGACCCTTGAGTACACACCTTGGTCGCTCACTTTGGCTTCTACGCATACCTGACGGAGGTTTATTTGTCTGAGAAATAAATGAAATAATAAACATTCATGGAAGTTTTAGTGTGTTCGTAAATGGGTATTTGACAAATATGACAAATCATCAACTTTTTTTCAAACGTCAAAACGCGTCCTGAGTATGGCATTTATATGAAAATAGCTGATGCCCGTGACTTCGCCCGCGTGGAATACGTTTTTTTTTAATTCCCACGGGAACTCCTTAATTTTCCGGGATAAAAAGTATCCTATGTCACTCTCTAGGTCCTCAACTATACCCATGCCAAAAATCACGTCGATCCTTTGCGGCGTGACAAACCAACAAACAAACACACATTCGCATTTATAATATTAGTATGGATTCGAAAATGTGACGTCATCAAAGTTCGACGATGGTTATTCAACATAAAACTATCAGCGGACGTGGATATTACGACTTTTGGGAGATTCTCTATTTAATAATCACTAAAAAGTAATTTATTTCAATAGTAGTCAAATACCCAATTGAAAATAGTAGTTTGTGATATAGATAAGGGCGGTAAGTAGGTTTTAACATACGAGTTGACTAATGTCAGCCCGATGACGCCAGTCGAGGGCTGACTATCGTCACGAGTATGAAAAAACCTTAACGCCCGTGTATCACACGATATTTTTCAATACATTTGTGAGAAAACTTGAAAATAAAAGACGAGTAGTTAGGTACTAGGTACTCACAAGGTAATTTACAAGAAAACCCAATGAAATTTTTAAAAATATCACGCACAGATTAAAGATTTAGTATAGACTACGGCGCCTTGCTGTAATTGCGTTTTTTTTTATTGGCTTCATGGCTCCAGGTTCTAGCTCTTAACTCCCAGCCTGGACTATTCAGCCTTTACTTTTTTGATTTATAAAACTTAAAACAATTTTAATTAACCTATATATTATATACAATTGAATATAATTGTATATAATTATATTATATACATTTTTTAATTTCATGCATTGATTTCATCAATCTACATCTAACTGTTATTATTTTTTAAGGTTTTTTTACTTACAAAGTCAATATCACTTCTTGCAAGAAAACTATAATTAGGAGTGAAGTAGACTTACAAAAATTAAAAAAAAACTGCAAATTTACTGCACGAGGGCGGTAAATTCTGCAAATTTACCGCACGAGGGCAGTAAATTTAACTTACAAGCCCTGTTTACTGCCTCTGTAAGTGCATTTTTCGAGCAAGTGTATTAAAAAGTATATTAAAAGATGTAAAGAGTCGCAAAGTAGCTGATAAAAGCATTTTGCACATATATCAACGGGGTTATATAGAAATTAATTCAGTTTTCGAAATACATGAGCGACGTCACCAATACGCAACGATTTTTTTTAATGCTTTTTTTGTACTGTTCAAGCTCCGTGATCGATCCTGCCTTTATAGTTTTTTGAGTTATTGTGGCGTGCGGTTAATTATTGGTGATATAGATACAATACCTATAGTATTTCTTACTTCTTTAAAGAACTAAACGTCGCGTCGTCCAAACCAATAAATAGACAAAAATACGATGGGCAGGACATGTCTAAGGCATGGATGATACAAGAGCCCCGAAAAATTACTAGACAGCTAACAAGAGGGCCGTAGAGGCTGAGAAAGACCTAGATATATTGACGGAGTGGAAAAGGCCATGAGAGTTTTGGGAGTACGGAGTTGGAGAGAGGCTGCTTCTGATCGCCTCTGATGGAGTAGTGTCCTGACCAAGCCAAGGCCCACCCAGGGCTGTAGCGCTATGATGATGATGATGATGAACATAGAATTTACAGACATACACCACTACAGTCCATTAACGTCCCACTGATGGGCACAGGCCTCCACTCTCATAGGAAAGAGGGAATTAGAGCTTAGACCCACCACGCCGCTCCAATGCGGGTTGGCGGGATTTAACAACTATTATAATGTTAATGATAATAACCGGGACCGACGGTTTAACGTGCTCTCCGAGGCACAGGGCTGAAGCACCGCTAACTTCCTAACTCCGGGCAAGTACTGAGAATTTCTAGTCACGAAAACCCAATACTTAATTATGGCCCGACCCGGGACCTCGTCAGCCGCAGTCGAACATGCTAATCACTAGACCAACGAGACAGACATACATACACACAATATACATATCTGCACTCATATTAGTTTTATATAGATCAATATTCTAAAGCTGATACATACTTGATAGCGATCTTCTTGCAAATGTGCTTATGGAGCAGATAAACGTCTCCACGACTGGTTGTGATGACGGTGGCGGCGTCAGACGCGTCCACTAGCTGAATGCTCGCCTCTTCTTTGTTGTTTAGAGAAATCGCTACCTGGGAGGTTAAAAAAGATGAGATAAAAAGCATGAATAAATTAAAGAAACACAAACGCACAACATTCAACAGGTCCTAGGGTAACTTTTCAAGCTAATTGGATAGTTTTGGTGGGCTTAATAATTGTTGGCGGGCACCGTGCATAGCGCATCGCATAGGGGCTTCTGAGCTCGGGGGATAGAGTTAGGGGGATCTTTGTGATTATAGTCCCACAAACTTATCTGACCCGCTGACAGCGTCGCTGTTGTCTGCCAAGGATAGTACGTTGACGGACGACAGAAAGTCTTGAAGATACGATTGAACTTTCCTTTAATGGTCAACAGTACTATATATATGATGATTGATGTGGATGCGGACTGTATTAAAGTAAGTAGTAAGGCGCACAGTTGCCGCGACTTGATGTGATTTGCAAGTGATGGAGTGCGCAATGTCGCGCGCCCGCTGCCCGCGCCCCGCGCGTGGAAACCGGTTGGAGGCGTAGTCTCCAACAATGCCCAGGGGATGATATTTCTTTATAAGCGGTTACCTTGAAGCAAGAATAATACTTACCCTTTTAGGTGCTGGAACAACCTTATCCTCCTGCGAATGGCCCAACTGTCCCAAGTTAAGACCCCAAGTGTAAACAGCGTGAGCGTTCCAGACAACCGCATGGGATCTTCCTGCACAAATGCCCAGGGGACGGGATATCTTTATAATAGGCTTCACTGACGCAAGTCTGATAGTTGTTGGGTTCTTTACTGTCGACGGACTTGGGTTTTCGGTGTTGTTCAGCGAATATTGGACTACCTGTGCATAAACAAAAAGATCATAAAAAAATTATCCTCCGCTTTTATTCTGCTATCAATGATAACGGCAAATCAGGAGACAGGGTACAATAATTTGGTGATTCTTGATGAATTCTAAGCTATATCTACTAGACCATCAACACTTATTGCCACGGATTGAAAAAAAATAGTTCCCAAGACATTATAGTGATTAGTGAGTATAGTTCGTATCTCGAAAAAAGTCCCGCAGCAATAAGTGAAACTAATACATTTTACATATAATAATTGCATACACATGAGACTACTAGGCCCCACCTGTTGAGAAACTCTGCTGAGGTCATTGAGCATTGTGTTAAGGTCTTCCAGAGTTTCTGCCATAATGACTATATCGTCGGCAAACCGCAGGTGTGTGATGTAGTCGCCGTTGATGTTGATGGTTGGCGTTGGGGTTGGGGTTGAGGTCCCAAAGTGCTCGAATGGCAGCCTTGCACCGGGAAGCGCAGCGTTAGACGATCCCCCACTAGGTGGACGGACGATCTCAAGCGTGCAGATAGGAGCCGCTGGAAGCAAGCGGCGCAAGACCGTGCTCTGTGGCGATCCATGCAGGAGACCTTCGTCCAGCAGTGGACATCTATAGGTTGAGACGACGACGACGACGACGAGACTACTAGCGCCGCCTCTAGGGGACTTCTTTCATGACACGGACTATACGGTTAGCCAATAGCCACGTTAAAACTCACCGCTCCACTCTGCAGCAGGAAAACCGTAGAAGTCAAAGTAATAGCGACTTGTAAGCAAGGTTCGGGCAGCTTCAATGGCGCGGGCCGTAGCGTGGTGGAGTGCGGGCCGCCCGCGCGTGCCGGCTGTCCCGCGCACCAAACCTCACCCCCTTCGATGGCACTGCTCACCCAGACACTGTGGAATTTGCCAAGACAGACCTGGCAAACCACAACCAAACCTTTGAACTTGTTTTTAACCAAGGATTATAGACTAATTTTGTATTTTTTTTATTATAGAGTTTACCCACACTGGGCAATATTATTATTATCACAGTTCCACAATTTTTGATATGTATTTAAGAATTGTTTAGAAATTTCCCTATATAACTGTGGGTAAACACTATAATAAAACATTACAAAAAGTATTCTTTGTAAGTAGTTTCGATACTGCAATGTATTGCTACTAGATGGCATTAACAGTCGCATGGACTGGATTAAAACAAACACATAATAATTATTATCTGAAATTTCGGCACTGTCGGGTAAGTGAAACGTGGTCTAGCGGTCAAAGGCGCTCGGGGCGCCAGCATGATTCCCCCAGGGAACTTGCGTCTCTCGGGGATTCGAATCCTGCTGGTTCCGCAATTTTTGAAATGTATTTAAAAATTGTTTAGCTTATAAACTACTAGATGATGCTCCTGACTTCGTTTTAGGTGTTTTTCAATATCCTGTGGCAGCTCTTTAATTTTCCTGACTCGAATGTACCGTCCATTAATTCAGGTTATAAGCTAACTCCATTCCAAAACGGTTCAATCATTGCGTGGCGTGAAAGAGCAACAAACATCCAAACTTTCACATTTATAATATAAGTATGATAAGATAATATGCCCCTCCCAGTGCATTGGGGGTCCTTCATAGACTAGACTATATCAAGATATTTTATAACAACAGATCGAATAACTTTGTTTTAAAAGCGGGTTAAATAAAAAACAGCACCAATTAAGAAAATTGATATTTATTTTATTTGTGATCTGATGCTATGCGGATAGGTTCTTGATCCGGTATGTTGCACATTTGGTGTAAACTGGTAAGACTGGAAAGGGTTCATGGCTGATACCACTTTGACGACTTTCTGTGGCGGTTCTTCTGCGAACATCATGTTGTCCAGCGAAGAGTTCGAAGGCACTTCCTTGTTCGAATGTTCTTGACGTTTTGGTAACATATCAGACAAGTTACCTGCTATTGCTTTAATCAACGGTTCACCTCTTATAATGCAATATGCGAAGAGCATAATAATTGTATACAACAAACCAATTGAAATTATGTAGAATATAATCTTTCCTTTGTTCTCTTTAATGGTAGTTCTGAGAGTGTTAAAACAACTAATGTTTGAATTCGACAGAGCTTGAGGTTCGTGGGTTTTCGTACAATCCTTCGATAAAGGCACCAAACTGGTCTTGTTCACCAATTTGCAACATTGTACAGGATATAGTTTATCCATATTAGCTTTATGCCAATTCGTATTTATGAAATCCTTGTAGCCAACTGCACCACAGCACTCGTAATTCACCATTATGTGATCCCATACATGTGTTATGAGATCATTCTGTTTTCCATAGTTACTTGTGATTGTAGATCGCATATATTTTAAAGTATTCTGGTTATTCGTGTAAATGTTGTACATTCCTGTTATAAAGAATAGCCAGAAAGTCGTAGCAGATAACACTGTCACGAGGAATATGTATGATTTGATAGCACATTTGATTTTGCATCCAGCGCCAAGGATCCCACAACACGACGTTAATATTGTTAGTACAGCTAATGGTATAAGGATTGTGGTCATAGGGGTGAACCATAGCTTCAAGTTAACGAAGTTCGCTATAACGGACACGAGGGAACTTTTGGTCACAGTGTAGTTAACTTCGCGGAAGAAGTCCGTGTTGACAACGCACCAGACGCAAATCACGCACCCAACCACGCCGAATATAAAAAACAACATATTTGTGAAGCCTAAACAAGTACGCGGTAAACCAACTGTGTGCATTTTGACTTGTTTACGAAGGTGTTTTATTGTTAAGAAATTAACATAATAATTTGTGAGTAGTTAAAATATGTCATTTGACAAATATGACAAATCGAAATTTTCTTTTTTTTTTTCAAGATGAACTTGACTTATCTTGACAAAACACAGGTGAAAATATTATGGAAACTTTTTTTTACGAAATCAAGTTAATAGCTTCAGGTCTCAGCTGTGTTCATGCGAGATTTAAAGATTAACAATTCTTTCTTCAAGATAAAAGCGCAGATATGCGGGATATATTATAGTCGTCTATAATATCCCGCATGACGCTGAGTATAGACTATAGAACATATGTGTCCACTGTCCAGGCTTTGTACCAAGCGCATGTCTACTTCATTATTCGCACAGGGGGGGAGTCTCTACCAGCTGAGACCTCACAAACAGTAGGTCATAAATGTATCAGGTTAAAGGTGCGTTTCTACCAGAGATGTGCTATGTTGCTAAACTACAGAAGCGTGTCAAATTCACCAATAAGAGCCCTTTTTAAACATCTAGCGAGCTAAGCTAAGCGATCAAGCTCTCCTATGGCGCGCGCTCCAAGCGCTCAATAGGAGAGCTTTTTAACAGTTTACACATATAATGCTATGAAACTTACCTGTTTAACACTAGCGTTAGTGCGGCTGAAGCAAGTGAGTAATTCTGGAACATTTCGAGGCTGATGTGACCCCGTGCCCAGGGTGTAGTTTGAGTTACTTCCCCACACATAAACATCACAGGGCTCATAACCTGATAGCTTGCACATGTAGTGCTTGTCAAGCATTGCATGTTCTAGGGCCTTGTAGTCATCTTTATCCACAATGTCTGTGTTAACACCTGGTGAAAAAAAATTGAAATCTATATCAATGACAGTTTCAAGTTACGTCACTGACTAAGATCTCAATTGAGGGTAGTAGATACTAAAGTGTCCTATAGATCAAGGATTACAACCAAAGGGATTGCTGACATGTAGCTGTATTATTCGATATGTATGAAGAGTAAGCTGAGCTTGGTGTTTGTGTGAGTATCAATGCAAAAATCAGCACAAACCGGTTTTAAAATGGGTGCGGGACGTGCGGGATTGTCAGTTTACTATTTCTGTTTGTCTGTACCTTTTCTATCTGTTTGAATGATTTTTATGAAATTTAGTACAGAACTATAGCTTGGAAAAACAAAGAGTTCCTGCCGGATCATTATTAAACCAAAATTCACACAATAGGTCGCGGATATAGATATAGCTGACAAGAAAATACAGAAAATAATTTGCTTAACTCTAATTTTGGCACAGGAAATATTTTTATCAACACTAACTAAATTAGCCTTTCACCTCACCTTGATATACAAGTTTATTGACATTTTATTCGAAAATCTTGTGAAATAATGTTCAGCCAGGGCAAAAATACACTGTTATTTCAAAAATTTAATATATTCGATATATTATAAAATGCTGTGAGACTTATATTACAAGCATAAAAGGCACTTTTATTATGTACCTACTAGCTAATGCCCGCGACTTCGTCCGCGTGGATTAGGTAATTTTTTTATTCGCGCGGGAATTCCTTAATTTTCCGGGATAAAACTCCACTGTCCAGGTCTTCAACTATACCCATGCCGAAAATCACGTCAATCCGTTGCGGCGTGATTGAAGGACAAACCATCAAACCAATAAACCAACAAACAAAGACACTTTCGCATTTATAATATTAGTATGATTTTTAAGTTACAGAATTATATATTTACCAAGCTTCATCAGAGTGACAGCTGAATGGATCTGTCCATAAAAGATGCTTCTATGCAATGGAGTATACCCAGACTCGCGATCACGCGCATTGATAAAGGCATCAGATGAATGGCGCACCAGCCATTCCATTAGACCATTTCTACCTCTTGATGCAGTCATGTGCAATGCTGTACGACCCTGTAAATGCCATTAAACATATTATAATGTGTAATGTACATAATCTCAGAACTGAATTAAAATGACTGTCAAGTTTGGTTTTTCTTGCAGGGATAATTTTGAGTATTTGGACCTCAATTTTATGTTTTTCTACATTTGAACCAATTTTAATATAATTTTGGCAATACAAGATAGATACTTTTTATCTCAGAATCTATGGGCTCTACATGATTTTTAAAAATCTAGGGTCCTCTAAAATAATAGGCAAAAGCTAATTGAATATAACTATTTAATAAAAATGTTGGTATAGTTGTTAACTAGACTTACCTCAAAATCAAAAGCCTTAGCAAAATTAGCGCAGGTAGACTTAATAAAGCTTGCAAGAGACTCATCACTGACAGACCTTTTTGTTATTGCACTAGTCAATGACTGCCCATGGAGTCGTGACTTGCAGCGTTTCGTGCAATCGACTTCAACCAACTTACTCATTTTAGTTTTTAGTCTAGTCTACCATTAACTTTGTTATTCAGATGAATAAAAACTTTTTTGAAAAAGATTTTCCAATTTTTTTAATGGTATTTTGTGGTTGGAAGCAAAGGTAAATTGGTCAATGTTGACCAGAAGTCTTCTTATATTTTAGGTACTTATGCTAATGATTGTTTGTGTTATTGTTCATTTATCAAAATGGTTTAGGTTATTCTTCACCCCAATATTATCCAGATTTTTTTTATATTCTAATTTTATCAAACACTAGTTTTTTTAGTGCCAATGAGTGTCCCTCTTAGATTATTTTCTCTTTGATGATTAAGTACTAATACATTTTTCTATACAGGTACAGAGTAGATATGGTATATTAAGTGATCTTTTTTATGAGCAAATTATTAATTATTTATTGTACTTGCTCCCAGACCCCGTTAAGGGTCTCAATATTTTTAAAACACCATAATCGTAGTTGTGGCAATCTGTAACAAAGTAGAGACAACAAATATGTTAAAACTAAGCAGGTAAAACTATGTACTTAAAAATTAAGTAAGTACCTAATCTGTCATACCTATGTAAAAGCAATATTTAAAAATGCTGTATACTTAGAATAACTACCTATAGAAACCAAGTACACTCGCGAAATGTAAGCCGTTAAATTGGTGCCATAAATGGCATCGTCAAGTCCGAAAAAGCTGGTTAACTTAGTTTTAGAAGCTACAATGCTACAAACAAACTAACCAATTACTTACCCAACTTTTAGGGGGAAAACATTTAAACTGGAAACATTATGTATGTGTCTGTGTGCGTGACAAGGCAAGTAAACACAGCAATAATAGCGAATTTGTAGCTTGCGTTTTGAGAAGGCGTTGTTTGGAAACACACCTTCTATATGTAGTTATTCTAAGGCTGTATAGGTGCAATCAGAAGTCAATTTTTTGAACCGATGATGACAAAGTTTGATACAATAAAGAGATATAGGTTGCATTCCAGGAAAAGTCATTTTGAGCAGAAAATCAAACAAGAATTTTAATAAAAACCTACTTAAATTCACACAGTCTGCAATTCATTCAAAAGCATGGGCATATTCAACCTCAAGCTCCAGGACACAGGTGTGTAGGCTCTGCCTTGAGGCTGAGGAAACGCCTTTACACATTATTTGCTACTGCCCTGCATTTATGCACAAACAGCCTCTACCTAGGGAACAGTCACTAATAACTAGAGCCTAGCATGTAGCCACATCTCCAAAAAGAAAGAAGAACAATTCACGCGGACTGAGTTGCGGGCATCATCCAGTAGGTATACGGTATACCTAATAATAATAAGTAATCATTAATACCTATGTATTTCATAAGATTTGCCAAAATGTTGTGAAATAAATAATTGTTATTTCTACTTATTACATTGGTGTATATAAAAACGTATCATATCATTATTATTTCAACGTCCTTGACATTGCGGTATTTTATATTTAGATAAGTTTAGATAGATTTTACATACCTTTACATGAAAACAGCTGCACAATATTTTAGGGACTCGGAGACCACTTTATACAGCATATTTTACGTCCTATATATAAGAAATATGCACATAAATTGTCCTGTATAGGAATTACGAGTACATATACAGTTTAAAATGATATTTTACAAAAAAGTTGCTAAATCTCTGTGCTAAAGTGACAAATAACAATTTTGATCGGTGATTTTGATTTTTGACAGTTTGAATTTTTGAAAGACTTCCATTCTGTCAAAAAATAGGTATTTAGGGTATGTTCCGATATACACTGCGAGCACTATTCAGTGCTCTGATTACTGGGGAGAAATTCGTTCCGTTATGGACTGACAGTATACTGCCGCAGTATCCTAGGGAAATATATGATGTCATAAATCGTCGCCATTTTTGTACTGTGAGCACTGGCGTTTTCGAGATTTTGTGTGTGTTCCGTTATAAGCACTGCGAGCACTGGCAATGCTCTTTACTGGGGACTTCCAGTGCTCTCAGTGTATTTCGGAACGCACCCAATGTGCTCTCGGTGCGGACTGCGTTCCGTTTTAAGCAGTAACCCCAGTATAGCTAACTATGAAGGAACGGCTTCGCAGTATACTAAATTGACGTCACACCTTACAGTGCTTGCAGTGTATAACGGAACATACACAATATGACGCCATAAATCGTCGCCGTTTTTGTCATGGAGGAAGGAATTACGACTGCCGTCGTTTTTGTGCTGTGAGCATTGGCGTTTTCGAAGTAAGGTGCTCTCAGTGCTGACTGCGTTCCGTTTTAAGCAGTAACCAGTATAGCTAACTATAAAGGAACGGCTAGTAAAACAACATTTAAAAATAGGGTACAATATGCTTACTATTCCATAATTAGTAATAACCGTTATTGCATACTGTTCCATATTTGGTTGAAACCGTTATTGCATAATGTTCCATATTTGTCAAAGCCTTACAACCTTTAATGCATGGAGTTCCATTTAAGGAACAATGTTTTACACTAATTTTCATTATAATGTGGCTGATTTTACTTACGTGTTTTACCATAGAATCTTTTGGGATCCATTTTTCTTGCGTTAAAACAATAAAACGAATTTTTAGAACACAAAATGTCCATACATTAATTCTATCGATAGTTACTTACTGCATCAATGTCAAAACATTTTTTTGTCCTCAACGATCCTTTACGGACAGTCGCAGTGATAGTGATATTGATTGCGACAATTTAAAGCCGATCGGCTGCCGTTGTCAATTGTTAAACGTCAAATGTGTCAATTGTCAATTTGTCAATTGTCAAATGTTCAAGTTGTTGGGTAATCGCATGAAAACATTTTTGTAAATCCAATCCAAGAAATAAGAAAGGGAACCAGCTATGTTACAAGCAATTGGCGTTGCGGCTCGGCTGTCCAGGACAAGCCTGTCCAGGTAAGTCCAACTTGAACATTTAATCAAGTATCATAACAAAGAGTATCACATTCTGAGAGTACCCATACCAAAGTGCTTGCTCCAATATACTTGCCATACTGTTCAGGGCTTAACTCCAGGCAGGCTTAACTCGTTATACAGCTAATAAAGCTACAGTAAAATCTACAGCTCCTATAGTAAAATGTGTTCTAAACGTAAGAATTTGTCAACAGTAATTATGGTTAGTAGCAGGCAAATGGTTCCTCATTCATATCATTATTAGGTATAGTTTACCCGACTGACTGCCTCCTTTGTCTAGTGGTTAGCACATACAACTGCAGGTTAAGGTAACCAAGGTTTGATTCCGTGGTCGGGGTAAAAGCAGTCAGGGTTATTCTGTCAAGAAATTTTCAATACTAGCCTGTTTAGTTGTTCAATTTGTACCTGATTTCTCTTTAATGGTGTCCGATTGCAGTCTGTTTGAGATTGAGGAAAGAATGAACATTAGTGTAAGCACTTATAACTTTCATTCAGACAGCTAAATTCTACAGCAATTGACCACCATGGCAGAAATTTGGTTGAAAATACATTATTATTATTGCACTCTAAAAAATTTAATTCTTTGGTCTTACAGAGTTCTTATTATAATGAGTTTTAATGTATTTGTTTATAGTAAAGGTAAAGTAAGTAAAGTTTTATAGTACTTATTGTAATAGTAGGTAAATAGCTGTGCAGATATTTTTTTTGTGAGATAGGCTTGCGCTTGACGACAATCATGCTAAGTGCAAAGCAATGATGAGGTCTAGGTTGGAACTTGCATAGAAGATGCCTATTCAGTCTTGCCTTGAAGGTACCTAAGTTATACATGGCAGGAAACTCTGAAAAATAAAGTTAAGTATGCTTTTCTATTTTGTATAGATCCGTTCCTGCTTTTTCAACATCTTCAAGACTGTCCGCTGAAGATCCTGCAAGTCGTAAAGAGGCTCCGATTATTGACAATGAAACTGTTATGGCTACACCTAAAGAAGCTAAGGAGAAAATGAATCAAGTTATAGCCATAACTGTTCCAACTAAGGTTAGTGTTATACAAGATTTTTTTAAAATTTTTATCATATCTCTTTTTGGTTTGAGAATATGCTATAATAAATTTGTCTATGATGGCTATGACCCTGCTTTAATAAGTATAATAGTTGGTCATTTTGGTTGCGATATTGGTACAAGGGATGTTATTGTTACTTGTTAGAGCAATATCACTTGTAAATAAGCATTGTGCAGTCTATTTCTCTTTATTTTATCCTATTCCTTAAGCTGCCTGGTAGAGATTGCTAGCATTATAAGCGATAACACTGTCGTTCTTCTGTCTGTGTTCTTGAAGGTTTTATATGTCTTTTTATAATTAGAACGCATTCCATTGACAATTATTGTGATTTTTCCACCATGCTGTCATGTAAACAAACCGTATTAAAATCAAGGCTTTCAATATTATTAGTAATGTATTATTAATTGATATTATAATTCCTACAGGTCTATTCTATTCTTGTTTTTGTTATTTACACTTGTTGTGTTGGTACACAATTGAAGACAGTGCAGACATTTTAACTAAACAATAACTTGTACAAACATTGCATCAATAATCTTAAACTGGTTTGGTACCATAATTATTGAAACGAAGTTAACTTGAACTAGTCGAAAAGTGGCATTATAAGTCAATTGCAGTTGTAGCATGTAGAAACTTCTATTTATAAAATGTTTTTTAAATATTTTAAAATAGATACTTTTTTTTCTCTAAGAAATTAATGTCTGTATTAAACTATTTTCAGGTTGACCTGTCACCAATAACTGGAGTACCGGAAGAACACGTAAAGTGCCGTCGAGTTCGCATCTATCAACCACCGAAGAACGCAATGCAGAGTGGCACCAACAATATTCACCATTGGGAAATGGAGTTTGACACTCGCCAACGTTGGGAGAACCCACTCATGGGTTGGACTTCTACAGGCGATCCATTATCCAACATGAAAGTACAGTTTACTTCCCCTGAAGAAGCCATAGAGCATTGCGAAAAGAACGGATGGATCTGGTTCCTAGACATTCCAAAAATTGAAAAAGAATTCAAACCAAAGAGTTACGGAGTCAACTTCTCATGGAACCGTCGTACCAGGGTGTCCACAAAATAAATTGGTATGAAGTTAGAATTTTTTTCATGTAGAAATTATTAATGAATTTATTTAAATAATCTAAGTTTCAATAGCTTAAATTGATTGTTAATATTTATGTATGATTATTTTTGATGACAGTAAACAGCATTGAAAATATGCTCTTTTATTTAATTTAACTGATTGCCACAATTTAATCTGGTAAAAACTGCTGAACGATCATGGCTTCGCTCCCGTGTGTATTATCTTATGCTGATGTACAAGCAATATTACTGTAAAGTTACAAACTATACTTGGAATTTAATTAGATGCAGTAAACTGACATTTCATTCATTAATTTTTTTTCTTTGGACGTCTCTATTTGGACCACCTGTATATTAGATCAGTTTTGGTTTTTTCGTGAAAGAGCAACAAACATCCATCTATTGGATAGAAGCAGGCGTTACTTTGCGGAAGTCCATGATTATGAAGGAACTTGAAATTTAATTTGCTATAATCCACAACAATAGGCAAATATATGTGGTACAGTGTATCTTGCACTTGCAGCTTATCAAGCTTATTAAGCTGCAAGTGCAAGGTAAGCTGCAAGTGCAAGATACACTGTACCACATATATTTGCCTATTGTTGCGGATTATAGCAAATTAAATTTCAAGTTCCTTCATAAACATCCATCTGTCAATATTAGTAGTTGTAGTTAGTTACTGTAAACTTATATGAATATAATATGTTAAGTAGTTTTTGCGTCCATCCATGACATCCGTACATTCTCACAAACTGTTGCGATTATAATATTGGTAAGTGGTATGAGATCGCAAAATAAAAATGCAGATATTCAATATTTTTTTTAATCATAGTTTTCAACATGGTTAATTTATATTTTTGTACCTCGGAAGAAAATCATATTTCGCAGGTCTCACTTAAAACATTTTATTTACATATAATACAATTTAAATATAATAATTAATGTATGATACACAAGTTGACCATTGCTCAACATCTGGTTTTTATAGACAAAACTTGGATTGCAGGTTGCCCAAAACCAAGAAAGAACTTAATCTAGGAGTCAAGGGATCAACCCGAGCTCAAAGTGGTCAATGGTCGGCTTATAGTCCTGGCATACTTTGTACTAACCTACCATGTGCTATACGCTTTTTGACCTTATTAGGATCTGTAGATTCAGAACCAAAAGCTAAAAGTTTCAATACTAAGTTAACAGAATATGTGCGTGTTTTCTTTAGTAAATACTAAGCTTCTATTGTCTACGCGTTCTGCAGTCCATGTTTTGTCTATGGTTTTATAATTAATGCATTCGTCTACCTACCGTATCTTAAATGTACATCGTCCATCGTCGTCATGAGTAAATTTAAAAGTAATTTCTAACTCGTTTTACTACGTAAAATTATGAAAAATTATTGCATTTCTCTCTTTATCTACTTATTTACATAGTAAGTAATAATTATAATAAAACGGTATTCGTGAAACATGTCTATTCTATTTTAGTTAGTAAGATATAAATATTAACGTCGTTTTTTTATTAAAATTTTAAAGTTCCGGTTAAAAATCGGTTTTTAATGCTATATTTAAAGGGTTATTAAGCAGTAGTGTAAATCTTGTAAAAGCGCGGTGGTACAAATATTAGTTAGTCATTAAAGTGTAAGGGTCGAAAATCTAAAAACCATTTTGAAATAGGTTTCGAAAATTCCTATTTTTTTTAATATAATTTTAATGAAATCTTTAAGAAATACAAAGCTTCTACTCAAAACGCCAATTTCAATATTTTATTTGCTTTGGCGGTCCATTTCCAGACGTTTAAATAATATTTACACTGTATTTATAAATTTAAATTTGCGACCATAAGACCAACCGCGTAGGTATTTGGTGTGTAATGTATATTGTTACTAGATGATGCCCGTGACTTCGTCCGTGTCGATTAAATTTCTTTAATTCCCGGGGAACTCCTTAATTTTCCAGGATATATACATACATACAGGATATGTACATTTAGGACATCCTTCCCTGGGATGTAACCTACCTGTATACCAAATTTCATCAAAATCGGTTGAAAAGATGGGCAGTTAAAGCATAGCAGACAGACAGACACTTTTGCATTCATAATTTAGTATGGATTACATAGTCGTCGTGTAGATAGTACGGATGATAAATGACGTATTTTTCTTTTTCTTTTTATATACGAGTACGTATACAGTGTGTGAACTAATTTTTGTTTGTTGAAAAAAAAAACTGCAAGTGGCAGGCTTCCAAATATTAAAAGAATGCTAAGTAAACATATCACAAAAATGACTTGGTCCATGCTACGATTAAAATATTAATACCTAATTAGAAATTACGATTACGGTAAATGACGTTAGTAGGTTCGTTTCTTTCTCTCTTTACGTAATAAGTATCGACATAGGTATAACTTGGTTGGTACCTATTTAAGATTTATGCTAAGCATCCCCTCAGTCATATGAAATGTCACACCAATATTATTTTGTGTACCTATATTATTATTCCTACACTGAAATATATATATATAATTATGTGTATCGGATTATACATAAGTAGATAATATAATGTTTTGTTGAATAATAATTATTATTATTTCCATATATATTACGCATGTGTAAATTTATTTTCGAATAATGAATTCGAAATTCAAAAGTATCCAATTTTCACAGTGACACGGTGTTTATTTTTCTATTTAATCAATAATTATGTTCTTTATCATGGGATTTTATTATTCAATCTATCCGTAAGTAGGTAATTTAGTAACGATTTTATTCCTCAAAAAAGAAAAAGATCATATTTTTTGACAAATTACAACGTTGCAAAGTAACATAACAACAAATTACAGATTGATAAAAAATATGAACTGGACGCTAGTGTGAACTTGTGAAGAAATAGTGACAAGCTCACGAGAACTTGGTTTAATACAATTTACTAATTTCATTAGAATATAAACTCGAACATAATTATATTAATGGACGGGACAACATGCTAAATTATAAAATTAAATATTTCTACATGGACTTAAAATAAAAGATATTAAATGAGAAGAATAAATGGCGGCCTGTGGTTAAGCAATTTGCTTTTTCTTTTGTAAGATTTATGTACTTAACAGGTAAGATTTTGCTCATAAAAATCCTTATTGCGTAAAATATTCATAATACTTTAATTTTATTAATTTTCAAATAACGTTATTCCCAAAAAACGATAAATTATAATTAACAATAAAAAATACTGAACAGTTTCATAGATTTGCCTCCATTTTTAACTCCAGTTCAAAATATGAGCTTACTTAAAACAAAATTCATATTTATCTACTGAGCGTCTCAGTTGTTCCTGTACTTGTTAAATTGCCTTAATTAATTAATGCTCAAAGCAGTACACAACCTATAAATTAACTATTATCTCGCCATTGAGACAAAGCTTTGGCTAGGATGGTCTAGGAAATAACAACCAAGATCATTTCATGGCATCCTTGCTTAGCAAAATTCATTGGTTGATTTTTCATAGCCCACCATTCATGTTTTCCCGTAACTACAGCTAAGTTAGGGACAGATATACTTAATACTTACCTTTTATTCTCTTACAAGCTTTCTATTCCTTGCCCAATAAAGTATCTACCTATACTTTTTGCTTCTTTATAGGGAAAAAGGTGAAGCGCATATTGTTTACTATTTTTTAAGTAGGTATATAATCATGTAAACTAAAAGGTACATATTATATTTGTGCTAAATTATATAAAAAAAGAAACTTTCGAAGAACCTCGATTTATTTAGCGATTTATTTAGCTTATAACAAATATTGTCGGTTTATTATTAACTAGTCTGGCTTGCTATTTCTACCAATTCTGCGGAACCAAAATTTAATATTTTGAATAAAAGAATTCCGTTCTCTTAACCATAGAGTTATCAAAAGTAAAATATTAAATATTTGAGGGCCGATGAAATCTCGAGCGAAATTAAAACCCATATACTTTTCTTGTGCGTGGTAGGTACTATAAATGCGAGTACCTTACCTATCTCAGTTGTGCAAAGATATTATGGACACTGTAATGTATCATTCACTTTTCAGAATGGTTTTGTTTGCATCTAAAATTCAAATTTTAAGTATATTTATTTTGATTTTTTTAATTAAACAGCTAGCGGTCGTCGCATGAATGTAGATGCATAGTCCGAGTAGGTTTCCTATAACAGGCCCCGACGTCATATCAGTCGTTGGCTTATACATAATAACGCTATTTACAATACCAAAGTAATAAATACAATCGCTCTACTCTAGGTAGGTACTCCATACTTACTTATATATCTTTAAAAAAAACATCTAACGAATCGGCGATTTCTAATCAAGCGTAAAGCTAAAATCGGGTTTACCTGTCATTTAACGTCATGATTGATTTAACGCTATTTTATTTCTCTTTTATTGCGTATGGAAGTTTCCGGTTGTTTTACAATTATTTTTAGTAAAAGAATAATTATTGATGTTTTCGTTTTATATATTTTTTTAAATATAACAATACTTATTGACGTCTAAATCTAAATTGGTTTAAAATCACAATTACGACCTATCCTTTGTAATATCACTGTTACCCGTGCGTGAACACAATATTCGATCTTTAAAACTTTTGACACTCACTTTGTCTTTATGTCAGCCTGGTACTTAAGTTTATTGAATACTATTGGCTTGTTGGAGCCTCTGGGGGCTCTTCGGTCGTAGATCAGCTGGGTTGCTCGTCACTCTCTCGGTGTACGAGTACTCGTACGACGGTGGGGGGTGCAGAAGGTGGAGGGGCGGTATCAGGGGATGCTTCTGTGACGAGGATGCTCACAGCACTGTTTGCATGTGGGGATGGCGTACTGGCTCGAGCAGGGGGCGTTGGACGTCTTGCCGAACTTCTCCGGGAGGTCAGACGTAGTGAGCCTGTAATACAAGCATTTTTATGGCTGGACTTCCACGATAAAATAGAAATTTAAAATTGAACATTATGTATTTTTTTATTTCCATTTTATAAGATTAAGTATAATAAAGTAACAGCAGTAAGATTAAGACGAAGGATATAATATATGTAGTACTAGAAGGAGAAATAAGAGAATCCTATGTACATGCATCAATGATTTAAAATAATAGACAAAAATATTGAACATAAAGCAGATTAAAATCGATAAATAGGAACCCATGCATTAATAATTAAAGCAGCAAGTCAAGATTGCCACGTATAAAGTAGGTTAAGTACGTTTTCTGATGAAAATGGGGGTAGTTTAGGTGCTATTCATATTAAAAGTAAAATGCGTTGCATGAAATTATTTAAAAAAAGCTTTAGATCTTTCAGCAATGTGTTAATACGCTTAAGCGTTTTATTGTTAATAATTTATATTCAAGTATCATGAATATCGCAGTAGGTAACTCGAGAACCTTCATGTGATGTACGAGTATTTCATATTTTTGAATTAGTTACACTAGTGACAAGTGACAGTTATGAAATGCGATCAGATTTGTGTACTATCTATGTGTACAATGAGTCTCCATAGTTTGCGCTCATCTTTAAAACAACCAATTTGCCATTTCATTTTGAGGTATAGGAAACTGATAAATAAGCACTTTCCAATAATGATCAGTGAGACATCAGGAATTTTATGAAAGTTGGTTTTTGAATGCTGGAAGCTAATGAATTTCTAACAGCCTAATAGAAGAAAGACACAAAAAGCATAACATTACATATGAACCTGCTCGTTTTGGGCCGACGTCCTCGTCTACTGCGTCCTGATGCCTCAAGAATAGTGGCAAACCGTACGCGGATCTTCTACGAGGTGGAGCCGTTTCTGATCCACTCGGCTGGAGAATGTGAAGTTTTGGTTAAAGACGATTAAGAGGTTCAGAAAATCATGGCAGACTTCAGTGTTATACACATACACATTTTAAGCGGCTGTCACTGAAAAATACTTAATACGGTGCCAGAAAGAAGACTGATACTGAAATCTGAACCTCTTCAATATTTATGTTAATGTCATTTACGAAATAATTAGCTGGTAGATTATGATAGATGATGAACTATTGCCGTAACATTAACATGTTAACAAAAGGGCTTAGTTGATGTCGATCGCCCATTAATGTAAAGTTTAAACAATGACGTAAGTTGATTCTATCTATAAAATAGGCGTTCATTCAAGCATTGTTACATCACAGTGCGATCCAAAACTACTTTAACAATGTACTTTAATAACTGCAATCTACCAGTAACTGGTGAATATATGATAATTTTACTTATTTTATATTTTGTTAATTTACCTGATCACTCGGTGCAGTTCCCGGTAATAGGAGTAGTGGCAGATTAAGCCAAGCTCCTCCTATATCGCTCAAGTCTGAAGCATCAGACGCTCTTGAGGACTTTCTGCTGGTAGACGCGTGGGATCCTCTTCGTACATGAAGCAATGCGCTAAGTTTGCCGCCCCATCCGTGGCCCGGTGACCATTTGGTGCTTTCTTCTTCTGGAGAGGGACTACGATTTTTTCTCCTATCAAAAACATAAGTAATAGTTATTGTTATTTATTGTATGTTTAACAATTTATTCATTCAGCATTTTCAAATTGGAATACTAAGGTACATAGTTGTCTGAATACATCTAATTACACGGCTAAAATATGTATTAAATATGTTGTATATTAATTCTTAACACAAAACTACCTATAAGTAACGAGATAAATCTTACTTGACGTATTCCCTCCACGACCGCTGTATTGTTCTAGCTGCTTTATCTTCTCTCTTCCATATTCTAGTTGAAGAAACTATTTCTAATTCTTTTCTTGTAGGAAACTGCTTCTTAAATTTAATATCCATTTGTTCTTGGAGTTGCCTGAACGTTTCTGTTTCCTCCACATGACCTAGTACATGCTTAACAAGTGCATGTAAGATGTCCAAACAATGGATCTTATTGCCTCTAGCAATAGGCAAGTTAAAGCTGACGAGTGCAACAGTATTTGGCTTGGATATGCCTAACGGGGGATCTAATGAGGCTATGAAATCTGATAGTTGAGCAAAACTTATGAATTGAGTAGCGTGTGGATCGTATCTGGAAAAATAAATTAATTTTAAGCTAAAATCAAATAATAATAATGTATATTTAAAAATAAATAACACTACTTACATCTAAATTGTTAAAAATAGTAATCATAATGTTAATCTTAAAGGCTAACTTACTTCGACCACCGAATGTAGAACATTTCCAAATCATCTTCCACAATACCAATCTCTTCTTCTTGATGAGCCTGATTGAAATTCTCGAGGATGATAGCAATGTACATGTTGATGACGATCATATAACTAATTATTATGAAGGAAGTAAAATACGTTATTGCTAATAATGGACTCCCACAGTTTCCATTTGAGTGACCATGATCGCCTAACTCGCAATCAGGGGGTTGGATCATTAAAGACTCTAGGACATCGTTCCAACCAGCTGACGTCATAAGGCTGAAAGAAAAAGAAAAGCTATCCACCCAGAGCAAACTATATTCATATAGCAAAAAAAAAAGAATATTATGTTACAGTTGTTAGTTTAATAGTATAAAACATAATATTATTTCAACGACAATAATTAATTAACAAAATAAGATCAGTAAATGTCGCAAAATTATCACAAATCTAAACTTCGCGTTCAATACTGCCAATTAGTGTATAGTCAAACAAGTTTTAAAAAGGAAAGGTCAAAAAGGATCTTACCGAAATAGTAGTTGCATACTTCTACCAAAAGTCTGAAAATTGACAATGTCATCAAGAGCACCCTGTTCCTTCACGTGTCCAAATACGGACATGCCGATGATCGCATAGATAAAGGTAATCAAGGCTAGCAAGGCACCGATGTTGAACAGAGCTGGTAAGGACACCACCAACGCAAACAACAGTTTTCTTATGCCTTTAGCGGCCTAAAAGTAAATTCACAGACATATATTGTTTAATCAAAACATATGCTGCTCAGTAATAAATAAAAATGTTGTCAGGTTACTCACTTTAATCAGTCTTAAAATTCTCCCTATGCGAAAAACTCTGACCACTCTTAGAAGTGTAGGGGATATTGGTAAATCTATCATAATATCCTCCATAAGGATGCCTAAGATCGAAGCTAAAACTAGCAAAAAATCAAAAACGTTCCAAGGAACTGTGAAATAATGGTAACGCAGACCGACAATTTTAACTATGGCCTCTGAAATAAAAATAAACCATTATAATTGACACGGGATTTCACAAAATTAAATAACATACATTGAAATTCTATTCATAAGTTCTTACCTAAGCCGAAAACCGTTGTAAAAAATGCGTTACTAACTTCTAATACGAAAAAAACTGAATGGGGTTGGTCGTAATGCTCTATACCCATTGTTAGCATATTAAGAAATATTAGAACAAATATAGCTATTTCGAATCTTCGAGAATTAGATAAATCGTAAAACATTGCTAGGAACTGATTCCTTGGCCTCTTTATTACTTTCTGGGGCTTTTTTCTGCCTAATTTCTTCATAGCAGTGTAATAATGTTTTTGGCTTTCCGTTAGAAACATTTCTAGTACACCACCTTCATACTGAAAATTTAAAGAACGTTAATAATATATTATCATAATGCATCAATATGCATGAATTTTCTTTAAAACATTTGAAGATACTTACTTTTTTCTTGAGCATATTAAAATTATCTATAATTACTCCTATAAATAGATTTAATGTGAAGAACGATCCGCATACTATAAAAATAACGAAATAAATGTATGCGTAAAGATTGGCCTCCCTTGACGGCTGTAAATCTACTCCTCGCGCGTCCACAGCATCAGCCATTACTTCCATCCATCCCTCAAAAGTGGCTACTTGAAATAGAGCTAAATAGGCTATACCGACATGGTCGAAAGATATCTTAGAATTTATCCAAGAAAAATTATTGTAATAGCACTCCCATTTATCATTGACTACCTGTAAAATAAAGAAACTTCAGTCATTTACAAAGTTTTCATTTTAAATGATATTACGACTAAATAGGGTCTTACCTCTAATGGTAATAAATCACCTTCCTTATCCACACACTTAAAAAATTTACCCCCAAAAAATTGTACGCCCATAATGGAAAATATTAACCAAAAAACTAAACACACTAATAATACGTTGAATATACTAGGTATTGCATACATCAATGCATTTACAACTATACGCATTCCTTGCCACCGAGAAATTGCTCTTAGAGGTCGGAGTGCGCGCAATGTTCTTAGCGACCGCAACACCTTTAAATTTTCATTTTCTTCTATTAATAAACTAAATACTGATACCTGAAAAACATTTCGATGATTAGGTTTTAAAGTACCTTTTTAAAAATAATCTTTAAATCGATATAGTCCATACTTACGAAAACTATAGTAAAATCTAACAATGTCCAAAAACTGGTAAAATATCTATAGAACCCCAATGCTATCCATTTGAAAAACATTTCTATAACGAAGATCATGCAAAAACTAAGATTTGTCCAATAAAGTATCTTCTTGAGTGGCTTATTTTTCTCTAGATGTATATCTTCAAAACATAAAGTGATGCTCGAAGCGAAGATGAGCACTAAAATGAACCACTCAAATGCAGGTGTATCAACATAACGAAGTATGTATGTACGTATAAGCATCCATCTCTGACCTAACTTTGTCTGAATACAAGCATCCCAACAAGGACATCTGTAAAGAAAAAAATGAGTATTTAAATCAAATTAATTTTATTTTAACTTTGCAATTAACAAATTTCGTAAGCATACGTACTGTTTATAACATTGTTTGGGGAAACAATTTTCAGGATCTTTGGGCTCCTTATTCTTTCCAAAACCAGGAAATTTCCCCATTGCATCCGTGTATTGGCCTTGAGAGTTCTTTCTCCCGCCTATGGTTAATTCATCTACATATGAGACCAATGTTTGCCAGGGATGTTTCATATCCTCGTCTTCAGGTCGCTTCGCTTGTTCTCTACTAAGATGTTTCGGCATCTCTACTCCTCCTATTCCTACTCCAAATCCTATTCCTTGTCGTCTAAATTTTTCAGGTGTCGTTTTGCTAGATATTTGTGCCATCTCGTATTGTTCAAATTCATCTGTAAAATTTATAATTTAGGCTATTTTCAAACATACCTAATACTTAATTATAATATTATGATATTACTGACCTCTCGAGTCTGAAGGTTGCGTATGATATCCAGATGACATTTGGTTTAGCAGCTTTTGCACCGCAATTTGGTCGGTAGGCGTACTTTCAACTAAATTTTCTTTAGAATCTTCCCGTATGCTCGTGATCTTATGTTCGGCTGCTAAATCTCGTACATCTTTTAACGTTTCCTGACTGCCATGATTCAAATTGCCTGCTTGGAACAGATAACCAAAGTCGGATCCTACGGATATTGGCCTAAAAATTTAATGTTTGGAAGGATCATTGTTGTTATAAATTTTCATCAAGTACATGAGCTTTGTTTCTTCATACCTGTTTAATGCTTCTTGATAACTATGACTATAAATATTGTCGTGTGGAAATAAAATAGTTTCTTGCACTGAAGAGGAGTATTTCTGTTCTCTGGGAATTTGCGTTTTGGTCACCTCTATAGCGCGTTGGTGTATCATGAATTCGGTAACTAACTCTTCTAATTTCGTTTTTTTTTCAGTCTCTTTACTTTTAGATATAAGGAAACCTTTTTTTCTTACTATTGAACGTATTCTATCAAAACTTTTTGCTAATTTGGAATCTTCCCCTACTTCCTGAAAATTAGTTTGATTAATTGTTTTCATTTTGATCAAAATTCAATTCAAAACGACCCTGTTTAATCTATTGCCTTGTAAAAAAATAGACAACTACTTTTTAATGTAACTATTGCATGAAAAGGTATTCAAAAATAATTCGAAAAATTACCTCTTTTTTATTCTTTAGTTCTTCACTGTTAAAGCTATTAAGCAACAAGGCAAGGAAGAGGTTGAGCACCATAAAGTTGCCCATGACGAGGGCGGGAAGGAAAATGAAGAAGCAACTTTCTGCGCCGCTTTCTTCTTCTGCTCGCATACAATCCCATAGAGGTTCTATCCATTCTCCGCAGAGTATTCGAAATATCATCATGAATGAATGAAAAAAATCGTTGAAGTTCCACCTTAATCGGAAACAGTCGTTACATATATGGTATGAAAATATCAATAAGATTATCAGACGTTAAAAATATAAACAGCAGTAACGTATATTACAAACGCAGCTTTACCACCCGACTAGAGCAGTAAATAACTAGTGGTTCACCCCGAACTGAGACCTCGCGGTATCCATAAACTTTAACAGTGCGCCATCTATTGACATCATTGTGAAGTTCTGTTAAAAATACTGAAGCTCATTAAAAATTAAATAATTTCGTTTCCTTATAATATTTATCTAATTTTAGTATTTGTTGTTCAAGTACAGGATATAATTCAAATAATTGATCAAGTTTCAGGCTCAGCCTTTCAGAAAATTGAGAGTTCTGAGGTCAACTTTAGACGTTAGAAAATCTCCACTTTAAAAGTCCCCCATTTCGTATATTTTTGGGGGAAAAATTAAAAAAAATAATTTTGGACTCTATTCCTAATTATCTTTAAAATGATATACCGCAACCCTATGTAACGCTATAAAAAATATTTTACTTCGCATTCGCTTCTATGAGAGCCCCCCTGAAATAAAGATTTTTATAACTTTTTAAGCCATATTCGGCTGGAGGCCATTGGTTTACATATTATATTTAAATTTGAAGTAATTACGTCCAGTAATTCAGAAGTCATAAGGCTCTGACAGACGGACGGTCGGACGGACGGACGGACGGACAAGTGCAAATTCACTCAAGTAGACTCAGAGACCTTCGCTTCGCTCGGTCAATAAATTAAAACTAGATTTATAAACCAGACAAAGTTCCTTTGTTGATTTTTGAAACTATTGATGAAGATTAAGATATATTATATAAATACCTGGGAACGGGGTCCGGATCGAACTTTTCATGGGTATATGATTTTGAGAACAATTGCATACCGATAACAGCAAAAATGTATATAACTATAACTAGCACGAACGTTAAGTTACCGAGAGCACCTATTGTCGATATTATAATACTCAACAAAACTTTCATTGTAGTCCATGATTGAGCTAATTTTAACACTCGTAACTGAAAAGACAGATTAATCTGGTTAAATAATGTGAAATAATCTCTAAGCTAAACCAAAATGACAGGACGTTTATGATGATGTAACACAATGTATTGCTACCTCTTTTATAGAGCAGCTACATAAATAATATGAAAGTACAATAATTGTTAATTTTATAGATTGTGTAAAATCAAATTAGCTACAGTGAGATATATTCCGGATAACGAATAAAACACTTACCAATCTAAGGCCTCTTAAGACTGACAGGCCGTCTACAAGCTCAAATATAAGATCCAAGAGACTAGCTGAGACGATGATCAAATCGAATATGTTCCACCCACATGCGAAGTAATCTTTACTCATGGCCATAACTTTCATAATACATTCTAGAGTAAATATTGACGTAAAAACCTGCAATGCAATAGAATAGCCTGTAGCCGTAATGGAAATACATATTATCTAATAATATTGAGTTAGTTGTACCAAAGTAAAAAATCACCTTATTTCCTATGTCTAAAGCTGATCTAACGTTTTCACTCATACCATGATGCTCAAGAGCTAAGAATAATGTATTGAGAACTATACAAGTAGTTATAAACAGTTCAAACAGCGGATCCTTTACTATTCCATACAAACAGTTTTGAAATTGCAACCATCCTTCGTAGTCTATGCAACAAGTAACGCAGCACTCGCAGTTTCTGTCCACAAGTTCATCTGTGATCAAAGTATATAAGTAAATAAAGCATAAAACGTAGCATAAAATAAAAGCGACAACACATACAACACATTTATGAAACGAAATCCAGAAAAAGATTACAAACTGAAGAAATAATAGCAGAAGGGCAGAAGCACAGAGAAGCGTTTCAACATAATTATAATATTGATGCGAAGCTTGCCATTGCGGAGTCAAATCTTAGTGTAAAATTATTTTCAATAAAAAATTGCATCATGCATAGTAAGCGGAAATTGGGGGCTGAAGAGAAAAACGCAGGAAATGCACGATTACAAATTTTGAATCACCAATGCGTTGTTTCAAGTAGAAAATTTGAAATTCACAATTTTCAAGATCCCATTTGAATCGCATAAAAGTTCAGTCGTTAGGAATAGCAAAATTGAAAAATTGTTTCGGAGCATGTAAATGATGATCCTGAAACAGACTTGAATGCGATTCTTTAAGACGATAGCCGACATCAAATTAACCAATCGCATCGAATCACCCTGCAGTCTTCCCAAAAGGAACAGGGGTGGACTGGGGGGGGCAGAAGCGTTGGCGTCTGTGTTTTACTAACCTGTGAGGTAAGTGCAATTTTGCTCGTAATTGCCCATATGAGATTTGTGCGTGGCTGCCAATAAACTGAGCTCATTAATTTTCGTCGTCTCCGCTTGGGGGAGGTCGGGCGCGCGCTTGTATGGCCAGTCCGCCCCTGACGATATTAATGAGGGTAGAAGCGAAATTGCAACAGTGTTGTATACAGTGTCCAATGAGGTGTAGCCCCATCAAGACGTGAAGCTAATGGTGATTGTTACCAGCCACTAGGCAATCATTATCATTTCTATAGCGCCAATAAATCTAGCTAGAAATTGGTGGGCATAGTTATGCCTTTTAAATTATTGTAAGAGTCATATAGTAAAAATTGCGAATATTTCATAAAACTTTACACCGGCTCGTTAGTACAATAAAAGTACCCGTAATATAAATAATTTAAGAAAATTGAATGTTGCCATGAAATATTCGTTTTTGTGTCTAATTCAGTATTGTACAAAGTCTAATAAAACAGTAAAAATGGTTGTAAACTTATAAATAAATAACGTTGTGTTGAATATTTATTTGTTTAAAAGAAAACACTACAAAGTAGATATTTAAACCTTTGGTAGCTTTGCATATTTATATATTGAATTTACATTGAATTAACAGAATCCTGTTTTTATAAATAACGATATTTTACCCAAGCTACCAAAGATACCGTTTAATCGTGGATTTCTGGCAGGTGCAATTTACATTTGAGTCCACATTCAAACGGGTGATGTTTTAAATAGGAAGACAAAAAAAAATCTTACACAGTGCTTCTGATATCCAAAGAAACTATCATCTGATTGCAGATGCAAATTGAAATAGAGTGACTAATTAGATTTTGATCAAACGAGTAGGAAAATATTAATAATAGTATTCAAACTACGTAACTTGGTTGTAATTTAAGTATTACTAAACTATATAAAGTACTAGGATGAGTTCATTTGTAAAAAATGCAAGCGTTTAAAGTCAGTAGAATTTCAGAGAGTTGATCATAATGTGTTAGTTGTAAAAGTAGAAAAAAAATAGTAGGTACCATGCAATTGATTAGCCACATATCATTGTGTTTACATTCAATTTGTAGTCTATTCTACTTATGAAGAGGGCAAGGTAACAAAGTTCTCAATATAATTACTCAAAGCATACATTCTGATATTGGCTGCATCTTGTTGTTACTTGACTTGTGCTTTCCAGTGTTGAAGCAGTGCCAATCAAGTGGTATTATAATGCTACCAAATTCAAAACATTTCTTTTCTTATTGTAACTTTTTTGATAGCATTATATCAAATAGACGTAAAGCTGTGCAAATATTATTATTTTAGTTTTACCTAGAACTACAATCTGGTTAAGATAGTCGGGGTTTAGCGGGTATTTTTCTTCAATGCTGCCTTTCTCGCCCTTTTTAGTTTGATCCACTTGTATTTCAGTTTTCGAACCATTCTTCAGCTTTGTTTCTGGTTTTTTTGTTTCCTGTAAAACGTTATATTTAAAAATCATTATGGGTTGCTTTTAATTTTGAATTCTCTAATATCTGATCAATCTATATATTCGTAAGAATTGAAATACGTAGAGACTAGAGATTCTTCTTAATGCCAACAAAGTTATAAGACAATTAATTGTTCCACTGAAAGCTCTGTATAAGTCGACAGTTACTGAACATACGTAAAGTCATTACCGTCTACAGCCCCAGACACCAGTTCTATCATGAAAAATCTAATATATAAAAATAAGTCGGGTTTTCCTTCCTGACGCTATAACTCCAGAACGCACGAACCGATTTCCACGGTTTTGCATTCGTTGGAAAGGTCTCGGGCTCCGTGAGGTTTATAGCAAAATTCAGGAAAATTTTCAACAGAAAAGCGGGAAAATCTTAAACCACGCGGACGAAGTCGCGGGCGTCAGCTAGTATGTACTAAAATTCCTTCATTCAGCTTCTGGTAAGACTGGTCAGGTTGACTGGGAGAAAAGGTTAACGAACCTGAATTGCGTCTATTGTATCAAATCAAATGAGTTTTATATTATGCGATAAGAGTAAAAAAATATTTTTAGATAATGCTCACTTGTTTAGGAGGTAGTGTAGCAGGTGGATGCGGGAGCAGGTGTCGTCGGTGAGGATGAGGCGCTTGGTCGTCGGAGGTGTGTTCGCCATCATCGTGGTCGTCCACGACTCCGGAGTCGTCTAGTGAGGACTCCCGATTGTTGCTGTGGTCACTAAGCTGTCGACCAGCTACGCTTAGGGCACCGCGACCTGGAAGATTGAAATTGTTGGATAGAAGCAGGCGTTACTTTGCGGAAGTCCATAATCAAGGAACACGAAGCTTAATTCCCTATAATCCGCCATAGTACAGCGATGCACGTGTAGCTTCACCGCCCAATAAGCCACCGGTTCGAATTGCTGGCTTGAAATTGTCACATTCATTGTCACATCTGAGTAATGTCTCACTGCTCCGATCTACCTTCTTAGATGTCTGATTAGACAAAGATTTGTGAGAGCTTACTACGCTGTTCTAGGTTCTAACGAGCTGATTTTGGGATCACCTTATTTTGTCTTCTTTTTATCATTAGATCATAGATACAAATGAAGATAATTAGCATAGTATTGATTGTCAATCTGCTAGATTTATTTAATTTGGAGATTTGGGTACAGTAAATTGGCACAATAATTACATGTAAGTTCTTGGAGGTTCAACTGAATAAATCCATAAAACCCTCGTAAAATTAACAATGATTGGTTCTTTTCAAATTACCTAAAGCGTTATCAGGATGCAGAGTATGAGGGGGAGGGGGTGGAGGCGCAGGCGCAGGCAGCGGCGGTGGTGATCCACTCGGGGTCACTGACCGCGACTGCGACCTGGATCGGGATCTGAAATAGATTAAAATCAAATGACAGATTTTATAATGATCTTTTTATTTTTGTGGCAAGAATCAATAATTATGGGTAGATATATATTAGGCCAATCGGGGTCGTATGAAGATGTGTACAGTTTTACTTGTGTCTCATACATCTACTTAGATCTGGTGAATCCTGATCGTAATCGGCCTTGTCGATTATTCTGGATTGCGCTTGTAAGGATTGTGCTCTCATAAATATAGCATAGGGCGTTTTATTTGTCAACAGCGGCTTTCGGCACGGACCTAATTCCACTCATCGGCGACGGCAAAATGTTGCCGGCCCCATCAATTTCAAAAAGCTTCCATTTTCATAATATTATAAGTCAGATATTGCGCTAAACTTATTTTACTTAACGTCAGTTAATAACTCGAAGAAAGAAACTAGTGTCATATCCACCGTGTTTTCGTTTTAATTTGAAGGCACCTCATATAACTTATGAGGTGCCTAGTCAGTTTAAAGATAAAATTGTTGTCCTTCGCCCCCACAAACACGAACTTGGTTACTCACTTGGTATACAAAACACGACCACCGCTTGCTAAATTGTCGCCTTCGTAAACACCATTATCATGCAAATTTCCTTCGTGTTGACTCCCAGTTGGTAGAATTAGGTCAATCGGGTGGAGTTCAAATTCATAACTGTCATGTGAGACCAAAATACTGACGTCGAATTTTGTATGAACAATAAATTAATTTAAATTGAATCTTTTATTTATTGATATTTGAAAAACTTTTTTTTTTGAAGTTTGGTTTGGTTTTTTTTGGTCTGAACTTTTCGGTCCGTGTAGTTTTAGATTTTTTTTAAACACCTAGGACGTCGACAACCTTAGGAATGTTGCAATCTGGGCTAAGCCTGTGAGCTTAGCAAATAAAAGTGCTGTCAAAATTAGAATTTAAATATCAGTTCTATGGAAAAATCACCTAGTTTATAAGAGTTATCGCTGAAAAATAATAAAATCAAACGGTTTAGTGGTACATTCTATATGGTCGTATTACAGATAGCTCAAAGGGCATAAACTTATGTACCTATTGTTAGATTGAAAGTTAAATACAATTTATGTATGGTATCCCTGCTATGGCTTTGTAGAGTGGCAACACTGATCTGGGAACTCGATGTCGATGATTTTCATCTAAGATGGCGTAACGCTAGTGACGTGTGTCTGTGTAAATAATTGCTAATTAAAGTATTAAAATGGATAAACCGTGTTTGGATTTAATACTATGTATAAATTTAGGGCACAAAAAATAATAGAAATGTAATTTTGTTAAAGTAGACGTTAAAAATTAAGATATTTCTGCTTTATGTGTAGCTGTTTTATCTGCTATAAAACTGACTTTCTCGAAAACATTAGGGACGCCGTAACTCGAAATTGGGCGTCTAAGTGGGTATTTAATGTAACCCGGCATTGTAAATGTTTATGGGTACCAGTAACGATCCGGTTTCAAAAACCGCGAAGCTACACAGTTTACCTTTTACGTAAGGAGACATTATTATTTGCTTCATAAAAGAAATGTCCCGTTTTTTAATAGAGACTTTTATGACCTCGTCCTCGATGCTTGACTACAATCTATTGAAGCCTACTTACATTTTGCTTGTCTTTATGCCTTTGAAGTAGGTAAAATAATAAAAATTAAAATGAACTATGAAACACAGTATTTTGATAGTTCATTTTAATTTTCCATGACTAAACATCAGGAGGTTTATTGATAAAAAAACCCTAAATGCGAGCATCGTGAAACAAAATTTAACTAGCTGTAGGTATATACGAGCACAAAACCAACATTTCATGCTATGCCTGCTTGGAAAATACATTACAATTATTGTAGAGAGTATTAATCAGAAAATTCACAAGTTTGTCTCTAAACTCTTGATTTTAAAATGCTAGAAAAAGTAAAACCAAGTACAACAAGTACTTTTAAAGAAATCAGCAATAAACATTTAGATTAGTTTTGAGGTCTCAATTAAAATTGATTATGTAACTGTTGAAGGCTGTGCGTTGTGTTTTATCATGTTTGAGGATAACTTAACCAAATTACAATTTACGTCTCTTTCAAAAGCACAAAACCCTCGATGGGCGAGTCTGACTCGCGCTTGATCGGCTTTTTTAAGTTCTTTATTACCTACACAACCTAACACGAACCTGTGCGGGAAATTGCTGTCGTATTATAGGGTTTTAACTTTTGAATGTCGCGTTTTGTAATAAAAGTCCATAAATACCCATTCTATTTTTGAGTCGAACAACGAAATTGATAGATTTTAAAATATCACGGTTACCGCTAAACGAATCAATATTTGAACGATATAAGCGCTCCAGATTGACAGCTCGTAAGCCATGTTCGAGGTCAGCCACAGACATATTAATGTGAGGTCAGCAAGCAAAGAAGGCAACCATTGTCGGCCGATATGGCTTGAATCTGCCATTATTACACGGGATTTGTTGACTTTCATCAGAAACATTGCTTGAATTTTGATTGCAAAAATAATGAACTTGTTATTGCTGTTATCGTACCTACCTACGACTTACGAAGTAAGAGGAAAGGTTAAATTATGATGAATCATTTAATCTTAGAATAATCATTGGTTTTCAACTGAACTCTTAAGCCAGTAAATCAAGGAAGATATTTACACAAAAATTGTAGGTACAATTATTAGCAATACTTAAAGAAATAACCGTACAATTTTTGACCTAAAACCTTTTCATCTCTTGTCTCCTTTTCTCTTAACTCTTGTGTCAACTGCTTATCGTTTTCTACGTCCTTTTTGTTTAAGAGATTAGTAGTAGGTACCTACAGTCGGCGTAATCAAGGATACGAGCTGGTCTCCTTAATATAAAATTGCCTTAAGAAATCAGACAGCGTATTATTAATCTATTGATAAAGTATGTACCTACAGCAGATAGAGCTTTATTGGACTCAAAATTAAAACCCAAGTTTATGGCTAAGTCCTCATCCGAACTTTAATCAAAACTGTATTACTTGGAGATGTTAAGGGAAACGGTAACGGGTCTCATAAAGATTATCTTAACGGCCTATTTCGTTATTCCATCTATCTCTTCTGGTTTTGGATACAAAGTAAATCTTCTAAATATATAAAAGGCAAAGGTGACTGACTGACTGACTGATCTATCAACGCACAGCTCTAAACACTGGTCGGATCGGGCTGAAATTTTGCACTCAGATAGCTATTATAACGTAGGCATCGGCTACGAAAGGATTTTTGAAAATTCCACCCCTAAGAGGGTGAAATAGGGGTTGAAAGTTTGTATGAAACTTCGTCATTTTTCAAGTTATATCCATGAAACTTGGTTTACAAGCTACGGGTAAAAATGAAGAAATATGTGTTTCACAGTTTTTGTAATTTGAGTGACAGGCTACTTTTTATCCCGGAAAGTTGAGGAGTTCCCGTGGGAATTTAAAAAAATTATTCCACGCGGACGAAGTCGCGGGCATCAGCTAGTAAATAATAAAAGGCTTCGTCAGAAAAAGATAAAAACATGGAAACACAACCGAATGAACATGAGAAATTACTCTGCGTAATATCCACATTTTCATGGTGTCATGGTGGAGTCTTTCTAGTCTCTAGAGAAACCTGGGAGTTTTTAAATACTGACAAAGGCAAATATTTCTTTTAACTTCCCGCCATTTTGAACTGTCAGCTTTCACTAGCCAGACTCTATTATATACTTCCCTAAATTGGAGACAAAAGCGATGAAACAACAAAAACACGTAAAATTTCATCCCACGAGGCTGGTTCCAAGACTTCCAAGCACGTGTTGAAACTTGAAATACACTCGTATTTCAGCAAATAAAATACCAAGTGAAAATGTAAGCAAATATTTCAACTCGAGCTGTACTAAAGTCAAATTCTCAAGATGTCCTCAGCTGAGCTCGAGAAACCTCTCATATATTTTTAAAATAGAAAGATTCGCAAGTAGCTTTAGGTTTCCTTAAACTTCCATTTAAATTGATAGATAACTTAGATTGAATGTTGGAAATGCTTCCCCCTTGCGAGACGACGACGCCAGCTTCAACTTTTGCAATTTAAAATTGCATACCACGATTTATTTGTTAGGAAATAGTACAAAGCACAAGTGTATTGAGTTAATGGACTGAGTGTTATACTTATCTTATACTTATCAAACTGGTTTGATAAGTTTGCTGGCTTTATTATTTTTGTCTTTAACTTTCTTCGTTTCGTTTTTAATGTTAATCAGTGTTGTTAATTTTTAACGGATGTCTTCTAAAGAGTTTTTATTGCCAGATCTATTTTACCGCTTGTATTTACAACTTATTATCTATAGAAATTTTACTATACCATCAAACCGATTATAATAATTAATCACGATAGGAATGACTATAATTATTTTGATTTAGGACTTCTCAATCATAAAGCCACTGGGCCAGCGTCAAAGCATATTTTAATATAGCATTTCGCATTCTCATCCCAATTCTACTTTACTTTGTTAATCCGATCTAAGTTGCAAACTTAATAGCTGTTAATTTGATAATCCGATCTAAGTTGCAAACTTGTTCGCTGCTTGCTCTACTTGTTCCTCGCCTATTTGTGCTTGTCATTTCCCAGATTGTATTATCTTGCTCTTGTTATGTTGCACTTTATGTCCGAAACTTGTTTATTATTATTATAAATGACGCTGAAATTCTTAATTATACATTTTCATGCTCACGCTTTTGTTAATATTTTATTAAGGTTGCCAATTTGACCATAATCTCGATTTCTTGAACCCAATTTTGCTTAACTAATATTATACAGAGGAAAGATTTGTTTGATCGTTTGTTCGTTTGTTTGTAATGGATAAACTCAAAAACTACTCAACCGATTTTAAAAATCTTTCACTTATAGAAAGCTACTTTATCAGCAGTTACATAGGCTATATTTTATTATCAAAAAAATTAGAAATCCCTACGAAAATTGCAATAATGTGAATAAAGTCGGAAAAAATCGCCTCGTCTGAGAGCTTCCGTGGCGTCCGAAAACTATGTATGGTGGAATTGTTCCTCTCAAAAAGTTCTAGAAAAAAGTCCGCGATAGCCTAGAATCTAGATAGATAGATAGAGTTTATGGTCTCCGCGATACAGGTTCCCTAGTGTGGAGACCAAAGTTAAGGAAAAATGACTGTAAACCTTATTGTCAATAAATATATATTTTATTTTATTTTATTTATTTTTGTAGTGCATATTGGGCGGACCGCTAGTTTGTAATAAAGTAATAATCAAAATATATTAAGTTAATAATCAAAAAAGTAATGTTAGAATCAAACTCAACACAATCAACTAAATTGTTGTGCATTGCGGTGAAATTAAACCCATGTATTGCGGTTAAACTAACATTAGGAATTGGCGTTCAATGAATCGATATTTAGAGCGACAGTTAACACTGACATGGTATTGACTATTGATGGTATTGAAATATAGCTATTACATGCAGTCTGAATGTGCCTCGAGCAGTAAATTAATACGTTATTGGGATTTACCGGTCATTAAACATCATACATTCGGAGGATAAACATCGGTGCAGAGATGTCGTTTAAAGCCATTTGCGCGTTTGTATCAGTTTACGGATGGTGTGGCCAAGTTGTTGAGTTATAGAGCCTTGATAGTGCATATTAATCGATTGTGCTGGTTAAGCAACGTTGATCGAATTCGGTGACCGGATGGGTAATGTTGCCTTCGGATTTTCAACTTGTAGAACTTTGTTCCCGGTTATTTTATCTTTAGCATGCTTACTGATAAGTCGAAAAATCTAGGCACCCTGCTTTATTGTTCTAAGAAAATCCCTATCATTATTAGAAGTGGTCACAATCCGCAGCAATAATGAATATATGACGCAAAAAGAAATCAGCTTGGAAATATTGCTAAAAGATTGTTTATGCATGTTTGTTTTATAAACTTTAACAAGCACTATCGATTCTTCAAGTGCATCTACCACTAGTTTGGAATGTCCTTTGTGCCGCGAGGCACCCGCGAAACACTCGGCGGTTGCTCTTTAAAAAAATAACAATATCGATATACATACAATGTACAATATAGCGCACATCGCATTGGTAGACCCATATCCCATCTGCAAGGATAAACCTGGAGGTCTCAACTCTACATTACTTTTATATTAAACTAGCTGATGCCCGCGACTTCGTCCGCGTGGATTGAGGTTTTTTGGTTCCCGCGGGATCTCTTCAATTTTCCGGGATAAAAAGTAGCAAATCATCAAATCAAATCAAATCATCTTTATTCAAAATTGGTACCTACAAAGTACACCTTCTGAACGTCATGTTTATAAAGAATAAGAATTGATGGTGATAATTAACAACGGTATCTTAAGACTAAAGCTACGAGGGTTCCAAACGCGCCCTGATCTGAGAAGAGCCCACAACAAACTCAGCCGGGTTTTTTTTTTTTTATTATTATTAGCCTATGTGTTATTCCAGACTATAATCTATCTCTGTGCCAAATTTCATTCAGATCCGTTCAGCCGTTCTGGCGTGATTGAGTAACAAACATGCATTTGAGGCTTTTTGGTTCCCGCGGAAACTCTTTTATTTTTCGGGATAAAAAGTAGCCTATATGTTATTCCAGACTATAATCTATCTCTGTGCCAAATTTCAGCCAGATCCGTTCAGCCGTTCTGGCGTGAAAGAGTAACAAACATCCACACATCCATACATCCATAAATCCATACATCCATACATACAAACTTTCGCGTTTATAATATTAGTAAGGAAGTAAGGATGTACAATATAGCGCACATCGCATTGCTAGACCCATCCCATCTGTAAGGATATATCTGGAGGTCTCAACTCTACATTAGTTTTATATTAACCTAGCTGATGCCCGCGACTTCGTCCGCGTGGATTGAGGTTTTTCGGTTCCCGCGGGAACTCTTTAATTTTCCGGGATAAAAAGTAGCCTATGTGCTATTCCAGACTATAATCTATCTCTGTGCCAAATTTCATCCAGATCCGTTCATCCGTTGGAGCGTGATTGAGTAACAAACATACATCCATCCATCCAAACTTTCGCATTTATAATATTTATTTGATTATTTGATTATTATTTGATCTCACTTTGGTAGGTAGTGCTGCTTTATTCGTGAGTCGTGACTTGTGTTTACTCGACTTTATATAAAGCCAGCGGTGTATTCTTAGGAGATACCAAAGCCTCTCAACTCTGCTGAGTGTGGTTTCAGGATAGTGTGTATCGAGAGCATTTAAGTGGGTACCTATAAATACCGTAGTCTCCTTCAGGAAGTCGGGCGTCTTTAGAACATTTCTCTCGTTACCTCATGAAACGGGTCGTTTAGTGAGGATAGTCGATAATGAGATTAAAAAAAATGTTTATTGTCTCCCCAACCACATAAAACATATTTAACTGTCAGATAATAATTAAACTTAACTTATTTCTTTTTGTAACAATATACATAAACTAATATTAAATCCAGGATCAATACTAATATATTATATTCTGGTGTTCGGTTCTCTCCTACAAACTTCAAGGTTTCGTGGTTTTGGCTGTACAAGACACGGCATTAATTCTATACTGTGTAGCACTTCCATTTCCTATTTCGGAATATAAGAGGACCTTGGAACGACTATTCGTAGTTATATTACAGCTATATTGATGTCACTTCCCGGTGCCAATTTCACTCGATATTGGTTAATTTGCCAATACCATTCCGCCACGCTGCAATATCACTTTAAATTTTCGTCCAGGATATTTTCAGCTGTGCATGCAGCTATAATTTCGTACGGAAATTTTATCTTCTTTTCTTTGAAGGATAGTCCTTCAAAAATATAAATTTTATCAAGCTTTTATGCTATCACCATTGAATTTGATGCTGCCTTAAAATTTACTTTTTTTTAAAGATTTTTCTCTATTCTACATTTGATTCTACTTCTTTTGATCCCCCTGATAATTGTGTATGTATTTCAGTTCATTCGCTGAAAGGGTTTTTTTTAACATACGTTCAGCCAACTGCAGCGACCTAGTTGGGTATAGTTGTGGATTTTCAAAGATTTTCTAACTACTTTATTGATTTATTATATCTAAAAAATTCATAAAATCCATAATATCAATTCCTAAAAACTAGGTAGGTATTTTATTTAGAGCGCTATCATTTTTTTTGTAGGTAGGTATATTCATTTTTCTATTTATAATGTTATCTTCTAACAGAATGTAGGTAAGAGAGTGTTTGCTTTAATGAAAATAACTCTTGGGCTTAGAATAAATACATATAGAAGGTATGTTTCCAAACAACGCCTTCTCAAAACGCAAGCTACAAATTCGCTATTTTTGCTGTGTTTACTTGCCTTGTCACGCACACAGACACAAACATAATGTTTCCAGTTTAAATGTTTTCCCCCTAAAAGTTGGGTAAGTAATTGGTTAGTTTGTTTGTAGCATTGTAGCTTCTAAAAACTAAGTTAACCAGCTTTTTTCGGACTTGACGATGCCATTTATGGCACCAATTGAACGGCTTACATTCCGCGAGTGTACTTGGTTTCTATAGGTAGTTATTCTAAGCTCTTGGGTCTCAAATTTAGTCTGTATTTGTGGCACGTCTTTCCAAGTTATAGAGGCTCACCTTTTACGATTTTTTTGAACAGCAAATAGAATTTTCCGCGACGGCAGCCGACTGACAACATTTCACTTAATAAAATGTAAAACTTTTTAACGAAATTTCGCATCGCACAAAGTGAATAATTTAAATATATTTTTGCAGTGGGCCGCATTGCACCAAAGCCCCCATGGGTGGTGTTTATTTCGAGTCATTTCGGGCGGACTTTATGTGTAGTTTACATGCCTGAGCTAATACACTATTGGTTCATGCTTTTACATTCCACATTTTTTATGATATCTCTGCAACCTTTTACGAGTGTATATTGCCTACCAGCTTTTGCCGTCAACTACGCTCGCTATACGATAAAACCAGGTCAAGCTACGAGTATACCGCTGGTATGTACCTACTTTTAAAGCGATTTTAATTAACGTTAGAGCATTATTTAAAGGTACTAATTAGTAATTATACTAATTATTCAGCACAATTCAGCTTTGACAAAACTTACTTTTTCTATGGGGATGCATACGCAGCTATTACACAGTCGAACGGCCGCGTTTGTATCTCCAAAGATATCACCAGTTCTGTATGGACTAAAGCTGAATCGAGCTGAATAAGTTTAATAAATCCCTTTAGCTCTATATTCTCCTGAGCTAAGCGGCTAAGCTGTGATAGCTTAGTGTGTAAGGCATTATGAAAGCCTTCTTTCTTAAATGGTTGCAGGGTTTTTAAGCCTTTAGCGCTCAGTATTCGCCAAGGGTTAAGATGATGATCATGATGCATCTGAATACGGATGATGCCTATATCATACTAATATTATAAATGCGAAAGTGTGTTTGTTTGTTGGTTTATTGGTTTGTTGGTTTGTCCTTCAATCACGCCGCAACGGAGCAACGGATCGACGTGCTTTTTGGCATGGGTACAGTTAAGGACCTGGAGAGTGACTATAGGCTGCTTTTTATCCCGGAAAATTAAAGAGTTCCCGAGGGAATCAAAAAAACTTAAACCACGCGGACAAAGTCGCGGGCATCAGCTAGTCAAAAATAAATTATTTCTAACTCATTATTAAATAGAGGCTCTTCCAAAAGACCTAAAATTCACATCCTCAGTTAGTTTTAAGTTCGATAACCATTTTAAAATAGATTAAAGAAAAAAAGTGCGTTGAGATTTGATGACGTCACAACTGTGAATTTCATACAACTTCCATAATAGAAGTGCGTTTTTAAGTTTGATAAAGAGTTGTTGATTTGATTGAGTTGTCATCATCCCTATTAAAGGCCTCTTGCAAAAACGCATGCCGCATAAGCAAAGATATTGTCATCTAACGATTTTTTTTTCAATTTTCTGATCCATACCATACACTACGGAAGGTACCTAGAGCTGCCCTAAGATAAAAAAAACTATACAGTCAAGTAAGCAGCCTACTATTTAGGAAAATACCTACTTAGGCTATTTTTATACTTATTGAATAGGTAATTATTGTGAGTAATTTCCTTTGTAACCTTGCAAGAGAAATTACCTAGGTACCTATTTGGCTGCCGCGCACTGTTCATACAATTTACAATCCAGTTTTCAGTGAAATTGCTGCCCGAAGGCAAAATGCTAACTTTGTTTTATTTGATATCAAGGTAACGTAAGGGGGTAATGAAATGTACACGTTTTTCTACAAAAAGTGAGTTATATGATGTTTTTAATATACATTCCAAATTATCCGTTGACTGCGATCTAAGCTGATGGTAAGTGTTGATGCAGTCTAAGATGGTAGCGGGTTAAGATATTAGGGGTAACTATGGAAGTTATATTAAACCCATATACCTCTTATTCAAATATTTTATACAAGGTATCTAACTTTGTTGTGTTTGTCTTCTCACATTTCTACGCTCAGCGGAAATAATATTATAGAGTAAGTGTGGTTGCAAACACGGATGAACTGTGTTTCCTCACTATTTCCTGACTCTTCCACTCTGATGGGCTTTACATACTTTCGTGTTTGATACACGGGAGTATAACATCGCGTACCTACTTCAGGTTGAGAATTTCTTGACTGAAACGCGCGAAACTTCCGCTTCGGTACTTTTATAAGGAATTGTTACATGCGACAAAATGTCGTTCCCCTCCAACGGAACGGAATCCTGTCTGGTGCATTTTCGCCCCTAGTACTAAAAGTGTGGCTTGCGGCTTTTGGCATATCTTGCCCCAATTTTCGAACTAAATCAAAAATTTAAATTAAATATTCTTTATTCATGTAGACAAGTGCTTTCGAATAGTGAGAAGAACCAGCAAGAAACTCGGAAATAATATGATGCTAGGCATTATCCTATGTCAGCGACAAAAGCGAAGTATCAGCAGAGCAGCAGTATCAAACAGCAGTTGACCTTTTGCGGCTTATATTGTCGCGGAGATAAGTTTTTTAATTGTCTATGGAGTCGTATCGTTTCGGGTAGCGTTGTACTTATTGCTTTCGTAGCTCATCTAGAACAACGGGTAATGCACACAAAATTAGACACTTCTTACCTCTCCGCTCCCGTCACTGTGTTAGCATGATGAATAGTGCTCTTGCCCCGTTTACGTCTCCTCGTCCGCTTTCTTGAGTACGAGGCGAGGAGCAGCCCTTTTCTTGCGTCTATCCGCTTTTTTGAGTCCTTCGCTAGCGTTCTAACCGACAAGGATGAGGGGTCGAAGCTAAAGGTCGAGTCGTCCCGATGTTCATTTAGGTCCTTCTTCCTTTCCTGAATGAAAAAATGGTCAAATCGGTCAAGCTATTTGCGAGAAATCGGCGTAAAAATCCAAAATATTGGTGACATTACTGTACATTTTTATGTTGATTACATCGTATACATTTAAGAATGATAACCCAGCGTTTTACCCCACACACAGCGTGTTTTACAGCGTTTTAACCTACAAACCTTTAAGAAAGTATATGAATTACGGTAGTGAAAAAATCATCAAGACTGGTCTGGAAATCGAAGGGGGATTTGTTATTAAAACGGTAGATTAATTTATAACCAAAAACACTGTTTTTTCAAAACTACGGAATCTTCGGAGGAAATGTCTCAAAATACTTTTTTACTGAGGATCAACGTATTAGAGCATAACTACTTACTTACATCCGAAACCTCTAGTTTCTAGATCCAGCTATAGGTAGATTTCTAGATCCAGCTATAGGTAGATTTCTAGATCCAGCTATAGGTAGATCATATAGGTGAATTTTATCTTTCTGTAGATGTAGATTAGTTAGCTCTCGTCGTGAAACTATAAGGTACTTGTACTCGTACCATATGAGCTTAGGTGCACCGAAGCTATGCGCTTATTTTGAAGACGGGATTAACAATGAAACAACGTTAAATAAATAGCTAACTACGCGACGTCTCAGCTAACGATGTGCTACGTGCTGCGAGTTCCGCCGCTGGCTCTAACTGTGATTTACTACCCCAACTCGCCACTCTATCTCCCGCCGGTCTCTCTGGGGTCGTTCAAGTTTATTGTCACTTTAATAAGAAATACCTAATAAGGGTGACTTTTTAAGTTTTTAACTGACTACGCCACATTCTAACGATGTGCTACGTGCTGAGAGTGCCGCCGCTGGAAGTAACTGCGATTAACTATTCCAATTCGATACTCCCGCCGGTATTTTTGGGGTCGTTCGAGTTTATTGGTACTTTAATTAGTAGGTAATACCTAATAAAGGTGACTTTTAAGTTTTTGACTGTCTGTAGTCAGTATCTGTGTGTATCGTTAGAAGTGATGTATCACTTCTATCGATGTGCTTCGTGCTGCGAGTGCCACCGCTGGAACTAACTGTGATTAGCTACTCCAACTAGACACTCTATCTTCCGCCGGTCTCTCTGGGGTCGTTCAAGTTTATAGTCACTAATAAGGGTGACTTTTTCAGTTTTTAACTGAGTAGGTGCAAAAAAAGTTGACCTGTTTTGTTTCGAGAGAAAAAAACACAAAAAAAAAACGTTTTTTTGAGATTCTAATTCAATTTTTCAGCGTACCTATAGAATAGAGTTTGTGTTCTATAGGTGCGCTGAAATTAAATAGGACCTATCACCTATGAAGTGGAGTACACCGAAACCACAATAAGTACATTATGTGAACCATGAAACTATGCGCTAGCGTTTAACAGTCCGTAAACCCGTAAACCGACATTTTAAGAACTTTTGATGAGCTTTGTGCATGAGATATTAGTATTATAACAAAAAGAAAATTAAAACATTAAAGATTAATCCCTCCTTAGTAGACTGTTGCAAATAAAAATTTAATTTTATTGAAATATAATAGTGAAATTCTCATTCTTGCAGAATACGTTTACCATTTTTGCACTTTTGGGTGACACTTTTCACCCATATAAATCCACGAAAAATTATAATAAATGACTTATAAAAAATACTAATATGATAAACACGCTCTTAAAATTGGACTGTTGCAATTAGTTTTTATACGTTCTATACAAAATTAGTTAATAAAAAAATCAAATCAATGTGCACGATTTATCAAAATTTACGCGTCACAATAACCTGTATTTCTTAAAAGTTTGACTAAATTACTGATAAAATAAAATTTACCATGAATGTTTAGTATTTATATAACACAAATTGTGTAAAAATAAAGTTCTATAAAATACCTATATGACCAAAAAATATTATCAAAGTCTGATCAAATTCACGTGTGAAAGGTACTGCAGATCGTACGACCGCACGTACGTACGAACTTGACTACGCAAAGTATCAAAGTATTTTTACTGGCCTATGTCGTCTATGTATGAGTGCAGCCTAACGGTCTACTGTGCGGTATACCTACAGATTCCAAAATTGACCGATGGCGAGTATACGGCCTCGATTAACAATGAAACAGCTTGAATATAAATACGTACTCTGGCGTAGTTCAAGTTTATTGTTTGGTGTTGTTAAGTAAGTAGTTGGATATAGGTGACTTTTTAATTGAATACTAAAAAAGGTTGGTGGTTCTCATATTCGATCCCGCGGGAACTTCAATTTTCCCGGGTACAAAGTAGGCTATGTCCTTCCCCGGGATGTAACCTGTACCAAACGTCTAAATCGGTTGAGTAGTTGGGCCGTGAAAGCATAGCAGACAGACAGACAGACAGACACACTTTCGCATTTATAATATTAGTCTGAATAGTATGGAACCCGCCTCAGACTAAGGCTTAAGCCCTTCATCAAAGTAAATTCGTTATAAATATCTAAATATAATTGGTAAAAAATTAAAATGGCTTACCTCTTGTGTTATTTGCGATTCCTCTTCGTAGCTTAGCGCTACGACGGCCAGCATCAGGTTGATGAGGTAGAAGGACCCGAAGAACACCACCACCGTGAAGAAAGACACCGACATTGGCCCGCAAGAGGACAGGACCTGCAAGATCATAGCATTACATACACTGCTTTAGTAATGAAGCTAGCCGATGCCCGACTAGCTGATGCTCGCGACTTCGTCCGCGTGGTTTAAGTTTTTTGATTCCCGCGGGAACTCCTTAATTTTACGGCATAAAAAGTAACCTATGTCACTCTCTAGGTCCTCAACTATACCTATGCCAAAAATCACGTCTATCCATTGCTCCGTTGCGGCGTGATTGAAGGACACACCAACAAACCAATAAACCAACAAACCAACAAACAAACACACTTTCGCATTTATAATATTAGTATGATATTAAAATTGTGCAAGTGTGTTTGTTTCATAGAATATATACTTTTATACTAATATTATAAATGCGAAAGTTTGGATGGATGTACGGAAGGATGGATGGATGGATGTTTGTTACTCAATCACGCCAGAACAGCTGAACGGATCTGGATGAAATTTGGCACAGAGATAGATTCTAGTCTGGAATAGCACACAGGCTACTTTTTATCCCTGAAAATTAAAGAGTTCCCGAGGGATCCATAAAAACCTCAATTCACCCGGACGAAGTCGCGGGCATTAGCTAGTGATTAATATCCATGCAAAAAATCAGGTCGCTGCGTTGCTATAATGCGCGCCGTGATTGGAGGACAAACTAACACACTTTTAATAATGGGATTAATAATATCGGCATGGCTTTTCTACTCAGTGGTTTCAGCTGTTCCGAACATGATGAAACCGCAGCTCAGCTGCAAATGCAACAGTGCGGTTTTATCGATTAAAAATTGTTTGTTTTTAACGTTTTCCTCTAATTGTCGTAATGTGAACAACGATTTTTGGGTCAACAATGATTATGTTCAGTTTAAAAAAGTAGTTTCCTTAAATTACGAATTCAGGTTTAAATTGTATAGGATCCATATCCATACTAATATTATAAATGTGAAAGTGTGTCTGTCTGTCTGCCTGCTACGCTTTCACGGCCGACCTATTCAACCGATTTTGATGAAATTTGGTACAGGGATAGGTTATATCCCGGGGAAGGACATAGGCTACTTTTTATGCCGGCAAATTAAGGAGTTCCCGCGGGAATAAAATTAGTCCACGCGGACGAAGTCGCAGGAATCATCTAGTCAAATATAATGACGTAACACGAACCAGCTTTAATCGCCTTACAAGTTACAACCCTCGTAGGTACTTACAATTACTAGAGGTGGGCGTTATAACTAGAGGTGGGCTAAACTGTTATAATTTTTCAATGAAATATACTGCTATAATATATTTTTCTAGCTGCTGTTTTAAAGTGTTATAATATATATTATATGTTATAAATTTTGATAGAAATTATTTACACTGTTGCTTGCTGTTGTTGCGGTTTGCAGTTACTTAGTGTTAGTGTTTTATAATATATTTAGGAGGACCAAAAAACGCGCCGTGTTACCTTCGCGTTAAGCGCCGTTTTAGTACAAACTAATGAAAGTGTTGTTTAAAGCAGAATCATAAAAATAGCATCTTCGTCTCATCGCAAGCAAATATAGCTCTTAGAGATATGACAAGAGTATTTACATTACTTTGCAATCCAAACTAACACTGTTGTAATTTTATCGCAAGTAAAAGTAGCTCTTATTATTCCAACGGAAGTGTTTACATTACTTTGAATACTGCAACAATCGTATTTGCTATTAAAATAAGCGCTATCTGTTGCAATGTTATAAAATTGAACACTGCTATATACACTGCTTTAACACTGTTGTAATTTTATCGCATGTGAAACTAGCTCTTATTGTTTCTCAGAAAATGTTTACATTACTTTGAATACTGTGTTGCAGACTGCAGTATATCAATCGTATTTGCTTTAAAAAAGAGCCATCTGTTGAAATTTCATAAAATTAACAAGTTAAAGATAAAAACCCATTTTCCTGGGACCAGGACAGGAAGAGCAGTTGTGGACATAGATGGCGCTGTGAAATTACAAACGAAATAAAATGACAGAAAATAATATATATTACAACCACAGAGTACATTATATATACTGGTATAGAGTTGCTACTCGACTTTCCATCTACAGCGACATCTATCGGGAAGTTGTCCAACTAAAATATGTATACACTCTACACACACTACTACACACTACACACACTACTACAGTCCTATAGTAGGTACCTACTATTTATTATAGTCCTTGTGTATCTTATAATAATTTATCTTAATTATTACAAGATCACCTAATTCTGCAACTATAGAATTATGTGACCTTGTAATAATTAAGATAAATTATTATACGATAAACACAAATTGTAAAAGATGGTGTTCAGATGTTACTAAATGAAACGCATGTTGATTATTTTCTCTTATATTCTCAATTACAAAGAATACACATGAATTATAACAATTATTCCACAGTTTTATGTTTTTCACATCGTACACACATAATACACACTAAAATAATATATTGTTTCACATTTCAACGAATTTTAAAAACAAAAAAATAATAATTTCGTCCACCCGGCATCCGGCATGCCAGAACACGTCAATGTCAAACTTGTCAAACTTTAAAATAACGGCTGGCCACGTTTAGAAATTAAAACACCAATGTTTCATTAAACTTCTAACTCACTAAATTTATAACAGATAAATCTTTTTAAATTATCTAAGATAACTCATATTCTGCTCAAAAAAATTGTTTTACATATTATTAGCTATGTGTTTATTTAAATGGCAAAAACATTAAATTGATCTAAAACATAAACTTCTGAACGAACACTTACTTCAGCGCCATCACAGACCTGATCATAGACTTTTGGTACACACACTTTCAGTACAAGATAAGCGCCATGAGCGCCATCCTTTAAGGAGTTGTGGAACTAACACCCCCATACAACCGAAAAATGTTCTAAGTGCAAAGGCCCAGTCTGGTAGCATTTCGTCTAATGTGTTATACTGTTATAAAAATATATTTAAATATATAATGTGTTGTGTGTTATAGTCAACCAGTATGGAAACTGCCTAGAGACGTTCGGTGGATGCGTGTTTGTGTGAGTTAGCTGTTTCGAGCGTTATACTGGTTGTATCTGTTTACTGTGCCACAAGTCAGTGTAATATGTTCTTTTTACGTAACGTATGCACTATGCATTGTATATTAGGTATTTACTGAGTGTAACATTTTAAATTTTATGAAAAGAGCAACTGCTGAGTTCCTTGCTGGCTTTTCTCAGTAGAAGTACTTTCCGAACCGGTGGTAGTCAAGACTACCACCGGTCATACTTATCATACCACCATACCATACCATACTTATCATAATTAGTGATACAAGTTGTCCTACGTGAAATTGTTTTTTCACCTCGTAGGACAACTTGTGTGGATACTTTACAATATTCCTTCACCGTTCTACCTTCTACCACAGAACAGCGAGAAACCGGCAACGTTTTGAATGTTTGTTGCTGACCGTAGCAGTTTTTGAATTAATATAATATGGGAAATTTAAAACGTCACGGACTTATTGACCCACCCTCGTAGTTACGTTCTAGTTAGGTCTAGTAATACTAATCGAATCGTAATAATAATTAATAGTATAGTAATTTAGTAGATTGATACAAACTAATTAATCGCCTAAATCATTACGATCTATTAATATTTAATTCGATAGAGATTACCTTTGTTTATTGATGCTTAAATAATTAATTAATTGAACGTACCGAACTAGCCCCTATTGCGATCAGCTAACTAAAGATAACGTGAGATATTATTACGACTACGTGGTTAACGATCAATTTCGACCAGTCAACACGCGTGATACATTGGCCCAAAGTGTGGTAAACAGCTTACGCCTTGACTGCAACGACATCAATTTACATAGACGGGCCCTGTCAAACAAAGAATGTGGACCTAACCGACCTATTTTACTAACGCCATCTAGTCTGAAAAGCGGGACAGTGGCGGGGATAAGGATAGGCTTATACAGGTGAGGGGCATGCACCACAAGTCGGACGCCCAACTTTTTTCTATGAAAGGGCCCATCTAGTACCTACTTATATATCTATCGATGATTGACTGTGGTTGAATGCTTGAAGTTTAGGTAGGTACATGAATTGCTTCTGACATTTATTACAAAACCGAGCGAATGCGAGCTGAGAATTTTTAATCGCCGACACACTACAGTGGAAGCTTGTGGAATATACGTTGTTCGCGCGAAATTACGATCAATTAGGTACTCATTTCACGGCTTATGTACAATACAATAATTATTATAACACCATTCTGTACCCTTACTCTGAGATTGGTCGAATTTAAAATACGGTCTCACTAAGTGAGGTGAATTACATATGCATCAAACTAAAATGAATCTTAATCTATCTATAATATTAATATCTTGAATATTAATCTTAATTTAAATGTTAAAATCTTAATCTAATTAATTTAGAGCTCAATTTCGTGTATGCATTCACAGCTAGCGCTCCAAACGACACGTTTCGAAATTTGAATCGGTTGCACTGAATTTATGGCTTTAAATCAAGAGTTTTTGGGTCCATTTTAGTTTGACTCAAATGTGATTCACCTCACCTAGTGAGACCGTATTTTACATTCGATCAATCTCAGAGTAAGGGTACAGAACTAGCCCCGAGTTAGGAAGTTGGCGGTTTTTGCATCCTTGGGCCTCGGAGAGTACGTAAAGCCGTCGGTCGTGCGCCTGATCTCCCTCGTGCCGTCTCGGGTCGTGTCGGATTTTCCGTTCTGTCGGGCTATGAGAGTTATGGAATATTAAAAGAAAGTACATAAATATGTGCTATGCGCAAACACTAATTATACACTAGGTATATCTCCCGCGCAAAGGGCTAATCAGAGTTGGCCACCGTACCCGACATTTGGTCGAGGGGACAAGACCAATAAGCTCAGTAACTCTTATGGGTTTTTTTTTAATTTATAGACTAGCGCTTGGCTGCAATCAAACCAATGGCTTGGTTGGGTTGCAACTTGCTGGAAGTAGTGAGGCAGCCTAAGGTGGAGCGCGCTTGCCTAGAAGATGCCGGAAGGGCGTTCCATATCCTAGCGGTTCGAATTAGAAACGAGGAAGTTTAGTGGTTTACCTACTAATAACCATTTTTAAGATTTTATAAATGTGCTATAAGTACTACTAATCTATACTAATATTTTTTTTTTTCTTTTATCCACTACAAGTTAGCCCTTGACTGCGATCTCACCTGATAGTAAGTGATGATGCAGTCTAAGATGGTAGCGGGCTAACCTGTTAGGGGCATGGCAGTTATATTAAACCCATACCCCTATTCGGTTTCTACACGGCATCGTACCGGAACGCTAAATCGCTTGGCGGCACGTCTTTGCCGGTAGGGTGGTTATAAATTTGAAAGTTTGGATGGATGGATGTATAGATGGATGGATGGATGTTTGTTACTCAATCACGCTTGAACGGCTGAACGGATCTACATGAAATTTGGCACAGAGATAGAATATTATAGTCTGGAATAACACATAGGCTACTTTTTATCCCGGAAAATTAAAGAGTTCCCGCGGGAACCAAAAAACCTTAAATTACGCGGACAAAGTCGCGGGCGTCAGCTAGTTTGACACAAATTAAAATTGTTCTTCAATGACAACATACATATTATTTGATAAAACGTACAGCATAAAATACCTACTTCATTATCATCGAGGTTGAAATTGTAGTAATTTCAGTGGAAGAGAATCTGAAAAAAATATTTTCGCAGTAATGACGTCCCCAGCCCAAGTGTCACTTCGGAATATATTTCATCTCTTTGATGTTACCTACGAATGTTGTGGGGAAAGATATTTTGCGACTCATTAAAATGGGTAGATAAAGTGAAATTTGATTACGGGTTTTCCTAAATTAAATACCTACTTACCTTACCTAATATGTTTTTGTACCTATTACATAACGTAAGTACTATTCTGTGTTATTACGCTATCGTTAACTCGCACTGAGAACGATTTTTGAGAGAAGTTTTTTGAAGTGAAAACTTCTTTAGCCGCGTTGAGCACTTTTTGGTAGGGGGTAAACTTGTGGACTCGCGTCACCTACATGCGACATGCTCCGCGCCGACATGCTCGCGTTGTTACCACTTACCAGTGCCGTAAATAGCCTTTTCTGCGCCCTGTGCGAGCTTCTATTACTGCGCCCTTGTTTTTTTAAAGATATTATAAGGTACCCTAGCTAAAGCAATGCTGTGTATAGGCCTACTTTATTTCATTCAGGGAAATAAAATAAAGCACAAGGACCTTGGTGTTGGTGGACCAACTATCTAATATTTTTGGAAAAAAGTTATTTTTTTAAAGAACTAGAACTGATGTGGGCAAACAAGCAGACGAGCTATTTAAGTGGACCCACCCTGATGCTTAAGATTTAATTTTTGGGCCACTTTGGTCTTCATACTTCTATTCTATAATAAAATAACACCCTGCAATGTTTCAGTAAACTGTAAATTAAGTATTTCACAAAAATTCAAAAAACCTTCCTTATTGAGCCTACGTCACAAAAGGAACCTAGTCAATATTTCAAGTTTCTAACCCTAGCGGTTTAGGTTGTGCGTTGATCCCTTAACGATTTTATGTATATTATATAGATAGATTTTAGTTACTTCGGCATGATTGTGCAAACCGGCAGACTATGTTATTCCCGTGATCCGTGAATAATTTTCTTCAAAATAAAAAAAAAACCGTGCTCGAGAATGTACAGGTGACATTTTTTTTGCAAGTTTGTTACTATTAGGTCACGCTAAAATCGTCAGATTATTTGAATGTAGACCTACTCTTTTTAGCATGTGATTAACTCACTCTACCTTAATCTGACGCGCTGGAGTATTTCTGATGATCGATTTTTTTTTTTACGGATGTTCTATGTTTTTATAGTTAGAGATATGAAAATCGGCATTTAGGATAATATTTTTTTCATCCCACCATCTCGGAAAGAGTATTTTTACTCTTCGATATCTGAAGGTAAAAGCCGTTATTATCCTCTAGAGGATAAAGTAAATTGAATTTAGAACATCGTGTGCACGTTAGTAAATATCACTCGTCTATGAAGTTTGTGAATTCAAAACATCATTAAAACCTATTTACTTGTACCTCTATGGTGCCGAATTTCCATACAATCGTTTTTAATTTGTTAAAAACTCACACTCGTAACCTTCTTGGTGTACTTTTTAGGGTTCCGTAGCCAAATTTGGCAAAAACGGAACCCTTATAGATTCGTCATGTCTGTCTGTCTGTCTGTCTGTCTGTCCGTCCGTATGTCACAGCCACTTTTTTCCGAAACTATAAGAACTATACTGTTGAAACTTGGTAAGTAGATGTATTCTGTGAACCGCATTAAGATTTTTACACAAAAATAGAAAAAAAACAATAAATTTTGGGGGTCCCCATACTTAGAACTGAAACTCAAAAATTTTTTTTTCATCAAACCCATACGTGTGGGGTATCTATGGATAGGTCTTCAAAAATGATATTGAGGTTTCTAATATCATTTTTTTCTAAACTGAATAGTTTGCGCGAGAGACACTTCCAAAGTGGTAAAATGTTGGTCCCCCCCCCCCCCCCCCCCCCCGTAACTTCTAAAATAAGAGAATAATAAAACTAAAAAAAATATATGATGTACATTACCATGCAAACTTCCACCGAAAATTGGTTTGAACGAGATCTAGTAAGTAGTTTTTTTTTAATAATTTAAAACTTACTACAGGTTTGTACGGAACCCTCGGTGCGCGAGTCCGACTCGCACTTGGCCGGTTTTTAATTTGCTTTGCGCGCACCATTTTCTTTCACGTCATATTGTTTAAAATTAAAACCGATTAAAAACAAGAAAATTGAAAATAAGTGAAAAACCTAAAATGAGTGATTCTAGTGACGAAGAAATTAACAGAATTGAATTTAATCTTGTGATTTTTTTTGCATTTAGACATTTCCTCGCTGAGGTGGGATGAAAAGTTACCTTGTGATTTTTTTTGCATTTAGTCATTTCCTCGCTGAGGTGGGATGAAAAGTTACGTGTTGCACTCGAGTGAAAAGATTTTTCACCTCGTGCTCTTTTGATTCCCTCGCTGACGCTCAGGATTCTAATTTTTGAATCACTCGCTCCGCTCGTGATTCAATTTTAGAATCCTTCGCTTGCTCGGTCATCAAAATTGAGCACACGGTTAAAAAACAACTTTTCACTCTTGTATAACAAATAACTATTTAATAATAAAAACCTGCATAAGCTTTATACAATATAGTCATTGCAGCCGGGAAAATTTAATAGGAAATCAGTAATTGTAGGTACGCTCACGAAGTCTCGGGCGACCTCTATCTAGTAAATGTTTATAAAAGAAAAATTCTATTCGAAAACAAAGAAAACTAGAATGATACCTACTTATCTGTTATCGCCAATTTGTATATTCCGGTATTCTACAGAATACCAAGACATTCTATAGAATACCTAAAACATTCAGACAATGTATAAAATATTTTATATTATATATTACATACTTTACCTAGGCCTTTATACAACACCGAATCGCAGAAGAGGCATAGCAATGCTCGTAAGCCTGTGTGGAATGCCAGTCCTTGTTTACATAACAAGAGCTTACCTTAACCACTATCTATATTATGGTAAACAATTCTGCTATTACGAGGAAGGTTCTTGGCAACCGGCAGCCGTAGTCCTTCCGTGAAGTAAAATATCGTCATCCCTTCACTTAGGGTAAGTCCACACATGTTGTATTTAGACTTGGACTTCAGTTTCAACTAGCGAGAATAACAATAAAATCAGTCGTAATTCCTTCTTCCATGAATAAAATAACGTCGCTATTTTGACTGTTTGCCACAAAAGACAAAAGGTTCGACCTATGATTGAAAATTTGAATTGCGTATCATATTATATTAATGGTTTAATTAATAATTATAATAAAATAAAACGCTTATTTAATAATATCAAATGCCAAACGATAAAATAAATAAATTGGTTTAATTAATATGGACGGGTATGGAGATTTGACACGTTCTAGATAATGAGTTGTGGTTGGTAATAATGACCCTACGACAATATTAAATACCATCGACCATCGTACCAAATACTGCCTTGTTGGTCTAGCGGTAAGCATGGTCGACTGCGGATCACGAGGTCCTGTGTTCGATTCCCGGTCGGGCATAAAAAATGTTATGTATTGAGTTTTTCAGTTAAGAAATTCTCAGTGCCAGCCCGGAGTTGAAAGTTGGCAGTGAGTCACCCCGTGCCTCGGAGAGCACGTTAAGTCCCGGTTATTATCACTAACATGATAATAGTCGTTAAAGCCTGCCAACCCGCATTGGAGCAGTGTAGTGGGTCTAAACTCTAATTTCCTCTCTCCTCTGAGAATGGAGGCCTGAGTCTAGCAGTGGGACGTTAATGGGCTGTAGTGGTGGTACCAAAACGGATCCTCGCGTGAGGAACGGAGACCTGGCTTTACTCTGACAGGTACAGTATGACGATTGCAATCTACTCTGAGGTTTGGGATTTGGGAACCACCGTACCATTGGCCAGCCTGGATCCTAAACTATCTGAGATTGGCTGACATTCAATTACTATGGGCTCAAACGCACTGATGCATTAGGATACCTACCTACTCGGTGCCTACCATAAAAGCAAATGGCAACAATAATTAAGAAATAACAAAATCTTTCTTAGTGTAGTTCTATGTAAAGTTTGAACGTTTTAAATGTTTCTAGATGACTCCCGTGACTGCGTCCTTTTATTTAGATTTTTGATAAATCCCTTGAGAACTTCTCAATTTTCCGGGATATAAATTAGACTATATCCTTTCCAGGGATGCAACCTATCCCTGTAACACATGGGCCGTGAAAGCTTAGCAGACACACTTTTGCATTTATAATTTAGTGTAGATAAATAAACTTTCGAGCTGAAGGGCTGGTGTGGATCCACCATTAGGGTTAAACCCCCAAAAACGACCCTGACGCTCTCTTATCTTAACCAAAATGGTCAACAATGGTAAACCACTTTACAGTGTAGATTGTATCTAAAACATTATTGTACTATCTGATCTGTGTGGGTGGGTTCCTTAATGTAATAAGGAACTTAATAAAGAATAGGGGCAAAGTATACTCCGTACTTAATAGTTGATATTGATGCAATACCCATCACCCTCCAGCAGCCTAGCTGAATAAGTAGGCTAACTATATCCTTAAGGGTAGGTATCTACATATTTTTACTTAGTTCACTTAATCATTGGTGTTGTAAACAAGTCTTTTTACAAACGCGTTAGCAACGTTGAGATGTATGTGTACCGAAACGCTAAACCGGTAAAACGTCTGTTAACGTAATAAGGTCAATAAAATTGGAAATTATAACGTAGGAAGGGAACTGCACGTATTGTTATGTCGTATAGGCCGTGTAGCCATGTTCGTTCCCTAGTGTATTTTCGCCCTAAACTCCCAAATTGTCCCTGCCGGTGATTGGACCCGGGCCCACTCACTTCTAAGACTAACCGCTGTGCCAGGGAGGTATTTTTTATAATTATTTTTTACTACTACATACATTACGGCTACATACATACATATTACATAGGCTACTTTTTATCCCGGAAAATTAAAGAGTTCCCGCGGGAACCAAAAACCTCAATCCACGCGGACTAAGTTGCGGGCATCAGCTAGTAACTAATATGTATATAGCTAATCCGCCTCCACGTCATCCGGAAGTCGAGCAATCTATGCATGTATCATAGACGTAGAATTCGTCCCTGATGATATATATTATGTATCATGGTTCAAGATATTCACATATTAGTTGCAATAATAAACAAGACAATTATACGGCAGCAATATGTTAAACGCATAGATTTATCATCCGCTGCGCTTGTTTAGCGCCAGCGAAACCAAATTAAATGTATGGGTAAACGCGTGTTTGTATAATTGTAAATGTTAGCATACTGTGTTCGCTTAATCAACTTGAAAGTTCCACATTATTCATACAGGCGTTGAGTTAGACCATGGAGTAGCTGACGTCATACGTCAGTGTCAGAAATGATAATACACGCGACAGGCTTTCATGGGAAAGCTTCACAGAGACGTTCCTTCCTACCTAAGCTAAACAAATATAGTATTAATAGTAATATAAATATTACTATTAATGATGAATGAATGAAAACTCCTGCGGGAGCAAAACCGCGGGCAGTTGCTAATCCAATCATAAAGGCAGCTATTACAGTATAAGCAGGTCCAGCAAGCGCAACTGGTGAATTTGTGGCGTGCACAGGCCATCAGGTAGAGCCTAGTCTGCAAAACATTGCTACTCTATAGGTTGGTACGAGAGCTCTCTGCCCCGAGGTGATATGTTTCCCGTCTTACCGATCTCAGTAACATCTAAAATGTATTCTCTAAATGCAAGAGCATTTCTAATGAACTGAGATCTCCCATTGTCTTTACTTGTGTTAAGTTTGAGAACATTTGTGTCTTAATGAACCTGTACCTTGGCATACTCTGCTTAACACAAATACAACTAATTGAATACACGACGCCTGCGACTACGTCCGCGTGGATTTAGGTTTTTGAAAAATCCTGCGAGAACTCTTTAATATTACGGGATGAAAGTAGTCTATGTCCTACCCCGGGATACAACGGGCTATGAAAGCGTTGCAGACAGACATACACATTTTCGTCTTTATAATATTAGTATGGAGACAGGGTCGCTGGTAAAACGTCACGATCTCTTTCAAATCATTAAATGCTCAAAGGGTCAAAATGCTCTCAAACGACCGAATACCTTCGGGACAAAAGAGATCGCACTGCGAAAAATATTTGCGTGATTTTTTTTTCGCAATTCCGTAACACCAGAAATCATATGGAAATGTTCGCACTTGCGAATAAAAATTGCTGGTTTTATATGTGAGCTCTTTAAAAAAAAAATTCTAAAGAAAAAATGAAAAAACTTACCATGTTGTAAACGTTCTCCCAGTAGTCAAGGGTGATCAGTTGGAAGGTGGTGAGCATGGACCAGAGGAAGTTGTCAAAGTTGGTGTACCCGTGGTTAGGGTTGGGCCCAACACACAGACACGTGAACTGCAGGGGACAGTGCCGCGCACCGGTCAGGTTACCGCAGATTATAGGCACTTCTTCGTCATCCACCATCCAGTGCGACGAGTCGCTGATCCAACTGAAATACAAGAAACAGTATGAGGACCCATTAAACATGGAGAAAACTAGTGAATCATTATTCACACTATTGATGCTCATACGGTTATGCTTGTAGAAATTATAGGTAGGTATAAAATGTACCATTAAAATTTTAAAAATGCCCTTAGCTTTCTAAACAATGAACCTATCTACAAAATATACACGCAGTTTTTTTAAGAATCCATAATTCTGTAATGATTGCACGTAGCAATGTTAATCATATTATACCTAGTATGGGGAATAAAATAAAAGGAATGAAATATTAGAGGCCTTAAAATTATTCCTTGACTTTGACAGGCTGAAGATCGTCAGCGTCATCACCTCGGCCAGCTACTTGAACGAGACCTTTGTCCGCAAGGTTACTAACCTCGACCACAGTTCATCAGTAAAGTTCTCCCCAGTCGGCACAACCAGGTCCTGCACACACTTGTTCCTCAGCTCCCCCATGTAGACTTGCAGTGCGAACAACGCGAACACCATCAGGCAGAAGATCGTCAGCGTCATCACCTCGGCCAGCTGCTTGAACGAGTGGAGCAACGCGTTGATGATGGTCTTCAGGCCTGCGGAGGAATGATAGACCTTAAATTATATCCCTTCAGTTCGTAGTGACCACTTCAATTAATATGGCCACTGCCTGACCGTATAAGTGGTCATACGTCAGCCGTTGTCCAAGGTGAGTGACGAAAGTGACGCGAAACGTTAAGATTCCAAAGAAAATGACAAACAGCTTGTCTACGCGATAACGTAGGTCACGTGAAGGGTCAGGTACCGTGTTACCCGTTGTCCTAGGTGAGCTACAGAAGCGACGCCAAGCGACGCGCGGCGATGCGACGCCATAGAAAATGACAGACGTTGTCGCGTCGTTACGTCAGTTTTCTATGGCGTAACATCGCGTCGCGTGGCGTGGCGTTGCTTCTGTAGCTCACCTAGGATAACGGTAACTGTTGCGTCGCGTTGTATCACGTTGTCGCGTTTGTCGCTCACGTAGGTCAATGCCGAGTAGTTTCGTATTTCTATCACATATTTCTTATTCTTAAATAGAAAGATATATATGTTAAACGTCACAGCTTTTTTCGCTAGATGCAAGGAACATTCAGTGTTTTCAATCGTATGAAAATATTAGTTTGGAAATGTAAACATTTCGAAAAAACATGTTTACTTCAATAGATGTTAAACATGATATCTGCGAAACGAACGAGTTAAAACAAATAGAATTGACTTCAGAAGTATATGGTGAATTCAATAGTAAGGTAGGTTTTCCAGATACGTATAGTAGGTAAATAATTCAAAAGGTGTCTTTGCATAACACATGTAAAAGCATAGGTACGCTGAAAACTTTATGGAGCCCGCAAAATTGAAAAGATATCCCCGACAAAGGAAATAAATTAAGAAAAGGATTCACCGTCAAAAGCCGAAACAAAGTCATGCTCATCCGACCTCAACTGAAAATATCTTGGAAATACGGCTCTATTTTCGACCAGGCTTTCAAACTGGCTGGAAGCTATTCGAGGAATGAAAGGGGAGGAAAAACGGCATATTTTAACTTTGGGAAATCTGTGTTACTGCACCGAGGTTTCCGAGCTTATGTTTCACAAAAGCTTCACAGCTTTTCCTATTGCTAACTTTTTGGAGCTAAAAGCTCCATGTGCCTGCCCTAATACCGCGACTTGGCTCGCATGTAATTAAGTTTTAAAAACCAAAACATTCTTAGTAACCAACTTAATAATAATTAACGTAGTTCGCAGAATGAGAACTTATAGTGAGCCATAGTCCACCATGCACGCCAAGTGTGGATTGTCAGACTTAACACCTTTGAATGAAGAACTCTCGAGTAAAGAAAGTTTCCTCGCGATGTTTTCCTTCACCGACAAAGCATAATAATTATGATATTAGCTTAAAACACGAACTCTTGATAGCCTGTAACTTCGCAACTTTTTACTGTGGTAAATAACTGTGTTATGTGTTACAGGAAAAAAAACTAACTTAAAACACGCACAAATTCCCGACAAACAGCTAGTATGGTCCTATTTGTTAGTAAACTAAATCCGAACACCGTATTACTTAGTTCACGTCTCAGTCCCGAGCCGCACAAATCTCTTAAGCCCCGGTAATGGTGACTGATCAGAGCCAATATAAGTCCTACTAGATTATTGAGATACATCGGAATTGGAAAATTAATGGACGGACAAGGTCTGGGTTACAAAGTTACAAAGTAAATAGGTACCTATTATAGTCCGTCAAACTTATCTGACCCGGTGGCCAAAATTGGAACTAATTTTTATGCTTGTTTAGAAAATTAACTTAATAGTATACTGCAATAGAATTTGGCTGAATTAATGGTTCTCATGCTGCGACAATGGATTTTGGTCAATAGCGCATAGGTGTGAACCAGTCAAAGGTGATTGCGATCGTTACCTGTAGCAATCATTGGTACAAACTACATATAGGTACCCCTGGTAATAGTGGTACCTGCCCTCAAAATCAGAATAAATAAAGTTATTAGACCCTGCGGCCCATATTTTCAACCGATTTTGACGAAATTTGGTACATAGATAGGATGCATCCTGGGAACGGACATGGGATACTTTTTATCACGGAGATCGGCACGGCATTTTTTTAAACTAACGCGTACGAAGTCACGGGCATCGTCTAGTAAGTATTACCATATTTCGCGTGATCATAAATTTGCGATTAGGTATAGGTGTTTTAGTATTTCTTGGGTAGGTAATATTACCTATTGGCGTATTTAATTAAGACTTCACCTAGCAGGCATAGTAGTTTTTGTTGTTACCAAAATTAGAACCAAAATAACCGTCATTAGCCGTTTATCGTCCCATTTTAACTTAACCATATTATGCGGTTCAACGAAACGCGAGGGTTTGGGGTTAATGGAACGGTAATTGTGGCTCAAAAATTAACTTTCTTCTAATAATAAAGGGTACGTAAAAAGAAAATTTTGATAAGTATAATTTTTTTAACTTTGGAGTCGAAATTTCCCGAAAAATTACAAATTTAATATAATTTTAAATTAAATAACAGTAAACGATATTTTAGCTCTTAGTCTCAATTTTCACCGTTACTCTAGATGCTACATCAGAGAAAGATCTCAAAATAGTTTTTTAAACATAATCATTCTACAGTTGAGGCTTTTTTGACTTCCTGATATTCTTACATTATCATTTTCATTTATCACCCATTTTACTTCTAATAATATGTTTAATCGAAGAAAGATCTCGAAATAATGTTCTTTTATCAGGACTATCGTAGTTAATATAATATCTATACTAATATTATAAATGCGAAAGTGTATCTGTCTGTCTGTCTGCTGCGCTTTCACGGCCCATCTGTTCAACCGATTTTGATGAAATTTGGTACAGGGATAGGTTGTATTCCGGGGAATGACATATGCTACTTTTCATCCCGGAAAATTAGCTACCGCGGGAAACAAAAAAAAACTTAATCCACGCGGACGAAGTCGCGGGCATCATCTAGTCAATTTATAATTATTAAACTGCAATTGACTAGCTTTTCTGTACAAAGTTATAATTCTGAAAAAAGTTAAATAATATACAGAGTACCTACAGCTTTTTATGCCATATTATTTTCGCTCTGTACTTAACTGCGTGTTCAAAAGTACATTTATTATTTTCCCGGCAAAAATCCCATCAGATAGCGCTTGCTCATACAAAGATCGTTACTCGGAAAATTCAGATAATTTGCAGCCTCGTGTTTTGCCCCTCGCTTTAAACCTGTTCCATTTTGAACACGATCGTTTTGCTTGAATTTTTATCATTAACACCTCGTATTAAAACGAAATTGTCCGTTTTAATGGACGTGTTGAGCTTAACTTGTCTGTTAAATTCTACAAAAGGTACAACAGGTTTTATGTTCGTTAACAGTTTTTTTCTGTAACCTTAGTGTAAACACCGAACCCGCCTTTCGTTTTTCGTAGGTGTTTTTCTGCAGGCCTAGTGTGAGTTTTTTTGCATAATCGATCGCGACAACGTTAACTAGCATTTATATGGAATTGATCGAGCGCTAAGCTGTCAAGCGCTTGACAGTTCCATACAAATCGTAGTTATGGTTGTCGATATCGAATGGGAAGATAATCCCCACTAAGCACTCAGTACTTCTGCAGTACCCTTACTCTGAGATTGATCGAGTTTAAAATACGGTCTCACTAAGTGAGGTGAATCACATTTGAATCAAACTAAAATGGACCCAAAAACTCTTGATTTAAAGCCACAAATTCAGTGCAACCGATTCAAATTTCGAAACGTATCGTTTGGAGCGCTAGCTGTGAATGCATACACGAAATTGAGCTCTAAATTAATAAGATTAAGATTCATTTTAGTTTGATGCATATGTAATTCACCTCACTTAGTGAGACCGTATTTTAAATTCGATTAATCTCAGAGTAAGGGTACAGGTGTATTTCTATTCCCGAGACCTTGTCTTGCCCGAGACGTGCCTTGTACCATCATCAAAGCTTTTGTACTTAGCATATTACAGAATACTAAATAATATATTCTTGTGGCATGAATATGCAATAATGCAATAATGTATTCGCAGTGGATACAATATAACAACGATATAGGAGTACCTACGTTAGTTATTACTATCGATCTATTCGTACGAATGTTACTGTAAGTCAGTAGGTAGGTATGACTCTCCAGTCTTGAATGTTTTTACCTAATAATGTTTTTGTAGTCTAAACAATTGCTCAGCAATTGCACAGCTTGCAAATTGCTAAAATTTCTAACGTCTGTAAATTTTATCATTTGTGATAGAAGCTATACCTATGTGTAATTAATTCTTCTTCATATTATTATTGTACTAGCTGATGCCCGCGAATTCGTCCTCGTGGATTGGGGATTTTTGGTTCTCGCGGGAACTCTTTAATTTTCCGGGATAAAAAGTAGGCTATGAAGCGAATCAAATAAATATTATAAATGCGAAAGTTTGGATGGATGGATGTATGGATGTATGTTTGTTACTCAATCACGCTCCAACGGATGAACGGATCTGGATGAAATTTGGCACAGAGATAGATTATAGTCTGGAATAGCACATAGGCTACTTTTTATCCCGGAAAATTAAAGAGTTCCCGCGGGAACCGAAAAACCTCAATCCACGCGGACGAAGTCGCGGGCATCAGCTAGTTTATAATAATATTGTTATAGATTGTTACACCAATTTTTTAGTTTAGATACAACCTCTTCAAATGAATGTACCTGAGTTGAACTTACGAGTGTAAATTGTACCAAGGATCACTGGTAAAGATCATGATAAATGCTTGTGTCTTGATACATGCTTCCTTGTGCACAATCTTTTTTTCTCCGTTTTTTTTAAATTTACGAAAAAAAAACATCTTTAAATTATCTACCTGGCATAATAGAAACAGTCTTCAACGCCCTCAACACCCTGAAGGTCCGCAACCCGGCCAGGTTGCCGACCTCCATGCCAATGGTTGCGTAGCCCGACGTGATCACCACGAAGTCCAGCCAATTCCACGGGTTCCGTAGATACGTATACTTGTTCAGAATGAAACCCTTTGCGATGCACTTGATTATCATCTCCGCCGTATAGATCGCCAGAAATATGTATCTGTAAAGAAAAAAAAATATATAGGTCCTTTATTGAAAACAATACAATAGAACTTAAAGCTAGCTAGCCTAACCTAATTACAAATAAATCATGCCCGCGTGGAATGGTGGCAAGAATGCTGGCTGCATATCCGCGCTGGACAGCCCGGCTGATCGTTTGCGCAAAAAGTGAGCCAGCCCTTCTGTCACCAGATGAGGCAATTAACCGCGGTGGAATATCACGCAAAAAATTTTTGCCACTAAGACTTCACGGCCCCAGGGTCTCCACGGCAAATGGAACAAATATGTAACTCTCTATGAGAGATTCATATTTATAATCTAATAATATACAATTTATCAAAATCAAATCAAAATCAAATATTTTTTATTCAAGTAGACTTTTTACAAGTGCTTTTGAATAGTCGAATGAATCTACCACTGGTTCGGATTGCCGTGATCATGGAATTCATACTAATCCTGGACTGGATGGATGTCTTGGCCTGGTTTTCCATCAGAGATGTGATATGATAAGCTGTGAAGTGATAAGATGTGTGTCAATCCCACCAAAAGAAGCGCTTGATTTACATAGCTTAGATTATTAGCCTATTAGCCTATTAGTTTAGCCTATTTGTGGATTTGAGACACATCCGTAGCTTATGACGTAGCACCACGTAGCACATCTGTGGTGGAAATGCACCCTTATGTCTACAAGCAGTGCTGAACGCTTAGAAACGTCAGTTCTTTTAATGTTTTCTGTCGACTCTACAAACGTTGAGACTTTTAAGGAATTATCTAATACCGCTCCCCCCAGTTTTCTGATCGCACCGAACGTCGAAGAAACTTCCATCCGGACCACCTGGATGCCAGGTTGCATAATACGAGAGGTGGAACCAGTCAGCCAGCTTTATCATTGTGTTCCATCAAAACTACAATTTTGGGTTTTTAAAGGGCGAATAAACAAATTCAATCAAAGCTCGCGTTTGCTCGATATACTAGGGTATAAAAGCAAACTTGGGTTTGATTCCCGGCAGTGGCATTTTGGAAATACATAACCTCTGAAGTCTGTAGTTTGGTCTAGTCACTAGACTCTAGTCACTAGTGGAACCGTTCAGCCGTGGTTATTACGTTCGGTTAATTGATTTTGACGAAATTTGGTACAGATACGTGTATAGCTTGCATTTAGAGACGGACATAGGCTTTTCTACATATACTTTTATTTCCTGAAACGACAGACGAAGTCTACGGGCATCAGCTAGCATTCCACAAAGTTTCTATTTTCCAATGTTCATGGAAACCCTAACCCCTATACGATAATGACTGTGTTGCATGCCGCCATTCCTTTGTGCAGATTTTGACGCTAAGTGAATCACGGAACAGAGAAGTGTTGCGTTATTTGTATACGAACGAAAATAAATCTTAATTAGATTCCTTTTCGCAAATTTGTACGTTTTGCCAATCGGCAAAATCTAGCTGATTACAGTCTATTTGTTTTGAGATATCGATAAAGAATTTCGAATTACATGTGCCGATCAGCCTAAGTGCACTGAGAAAAATTTCCTTGTTTACCTTCCGATTTTTACCTTCTAAAACCGATTCCTTCCAAAATTGGGTCTTTTCCTTCCACCGATTACCTTCTGAATCGGGGAACTGCCAAATTCCTACCGATATTTAGAAGGTAATGAATTTTATCCGTCTAATACGGAAGAACATAAAGGAAGGAATTTTGTTGGAAGGAATTAACCAAGAAGGAATTTCCTTCCAGCTAAATATTCCTACTAAATAAGGATGCATTATAATAATTCCTCCCAAATTTATCCTTCCAAATTAGATGTTAATGTCCTTCTGAATTCAAATCCAAAGTTGTCGGAAGGAAAACGCAGCTAACCTTCTGATATTGAAGGATATTTACCCTCTTAACTAGTGGGACATAAATTGACATTACTATTCCATCAAAAAAGAAAGGATTAGAAAGACTCGCTGGAAGGAACTACCATCCAAATTAGATGGATCACACTTGGAGGGAATAACACAAGGAGTATCCTTCTAAATTAGATGATAATATCCTTCTAAATCAATTATAATTTTTCGGTAGGAACAGTGTCGGAAGGAAAACGCATATTTACCCTCCGAAATTGAAGGATATTTACCCTATTATTTAGTAGGAAATGAAGTGACATTACTATTCCATCAAAAACGAAGGGATTAGAAAGGCTCGCTGGAAGGAATAACCATCCAAATTAGATGGATCACATATGGAGAAAATAACACAAGGAACATCTTTCTTAATTAGATGATAATAACTCTCCAAACAAATTGGAATAATTCGGTATCAGAAGGAAAACGAATAAGTTTTATTAAATAGAAATTGTAACACCGAATGTAGTACCCGACCCGACCACTAGATGTCGCTACGCGTATATTGGCTCGCGGTATAGGGTGGCGCCGGTCAAACACATATATATCGCCAAGTCCGCTTGTATCGGTATTCCATACCTGCATCGTGGCAAATGATGCTTCCACTTAGTTGGGACATTCATTGAAAGCGCATAGCAGAGCATAATTCATAGGTGGTATACGGACCCTTGCTGGGACAGGGCGTTTTGAAAGCCTTTAATTTTGCAATAGCCCGCTCCGTATTCGCCATCGCCTTAGTTATGTTATATTTTGTCTTCTAGGTTTGGAAGGTTATTTATATTTATCGAACAAATATGACATAGTATGTATTTACCGGCATTTATTTTCCTTCCAAAAATTACCTTCCCTTTTGACTCAGTAGGAATTTCCGACCGAAATTTGGAAGGTACGTATTACCCACCGAAATAGAAGGCAGACATTGTTTGGAAGGAAATTTTGGACGGTAATAATATCCTTCCAAGTTGAAAGGTAAATTTCCTACTGAGTCAAAAGGGACGGTAATACCTTCCGTATTTCGGAAGGTCTTTTTTCTCAGTGTGTGAGATCTTTGTGTGAGAGCGAACTTTGACTTTGCTTAGACTTAAGACATGGTTAAAACGAGACAGATTTATGTTACTCACATAAGTCCATCTCGTTCTAACTCTAAGTAAATTCTGAGCCAAGTCAAAGTACGCTCTATAGATCTCAGCATAAGACCTAAGTAAATATAAGCCTTAAGGCCGCAATTACGCTTGTAAGCTTTTACGTAAGCAGCGTACGCTAGTAACTTATAGAACCATTTTCCAACAATACGCGCCTTTGTTCACATTTCGTAAGTTGCTAATGTAAGCGACTTACCTGAGTTAAACTACAAGTGTGATTGTGGTCTATAGTGTAAAAAAAATAATTGGCAGTTATAGGGACTGCCGATAGAAGTAAAAACTTACAACTTGGAATTTTAGTACCTAAATAAAAACCTTAAAACTAAGGCATCGAATGTAGTATATTTATTTTTAAGACCTTTTGTCTTCATAACAACATGAGCATGTCGGTGTTCGCGAGCATGTCGGAGCGAGGTGTCGGTGACGCGAATTCACAAGTTTACCCCCTACCAAAAAGTGCTCAACGCGGCTAAAGAAAAAAAAGTTGGTCGTTGCAGCATTTCAGTAACAGCGACGGCGAAGCGAGGTTCAAATGCGTAATACGGTCGGCATAGGAGTGTGATCCACTTGCATCATAATTACATCTCCATACGTTACAGCCTCCTCGTGCCTCTTTGAAGCATTTTTTGTGTTCACTGAAAAACTACCAGGTTTTTCTATTCCTTGACAAGTTGGCCCTTGATTTCGATTTATGGTAGGCAAATGATTTTGCTGTCTAAGCCGAAAGCGGGCGAAAAATGTACGTGCAAAGTAGGCTTACGCTTGGTGAAAATTGAGGCATGCTTGCCTCGAAGATGTCTATAATTCACTAATTCTTTTATATGGCACCATATATTAAGAGGGCTACTAGTTATGCATTTCAGTAACAGCGACAGCGAAGCGAGTATTACGGTAGACACAAAGTTGCTGAGTGTTATTCACTTGCATCATAATTACATCTACATACGTTACAGCCTCCTCTTGCCTCTTTGACGGCATTTTTTGCGTTCAATGACAAGTTGGCCCTTGATTTCAATTTATGGTAGGTAAATGATTTTGCTGTCTAAGCCGAAAGCGGGCGAAAAATGTACATGCAAAGTAATGCTTGCCTCGAAGATGTCTATAATTCACTACTTCCTTTAGAAGGCACCTTATATTTAGAGGGCTACTAGTTATGCGTTTCAGTAACAGCGACGGCGAAGCGAGTATTACGGTAGGTACAAAGTTGCTGAGTGTGATCCACTCGCATCATAATTACATCTCCATACGTTACAGCCTCCTCTTGCCTCTTTGACGGCATTTTTTGTGTTCACTGAAAAACTACCAGGTTTTTTTATTCCTTGACAAGTTGGCCCTCGATTTCGATCTATGGTAAATGACGCTGTGGTGGCTATGGTCTGCCGAAAGTGGTCGAAAATGTATGCAAATTAGGCTTGCCAATAATGTAAATTACGACCGGGAGGTCCAAATTGACGCATGCTTGCCTCAAAGATGCCTATTCAATGCCTTCTTTATATTATTACTAGCTAATGGCCGCGACTTCATCCGCGCGAATTGTGCTTTTGCGGTTCCCGCGGGAACTCTTTATTTTCCGGGATAAAAAGAACCTATGTGTTATTCCAGACTATGACTTGACTTATAATAAGTGACACAAGTAGTCCTAAGTTAAATAAATACTTAAATAATTTATAATTTATGGCGTAGCGTAGATTTTGTGGGCTGGGCATCACCCATACCTAAATTTAAGCGGTTTCTTACCGGAAAGCTGCTTTGGGACACGTTTTTTCTGGTAACAAGGAATGGCCGAAGCGCCTTGTCAGACCAGACGAAAGCCAATTTAGAAATTTTAGCAATTCTCAAATTGTCGGTAAATTTGGGAATGTTAGGTATCGAATTTGAGAACTACTCTACTTAAAGCGCGCGTACCTACTACCTGCTATTAATTACTTTTGCTAGAAAAGCTCGTTAAAGTCAACGAGAAGATTGCCACATTTCGCAGACAATTCATATATTCATATTCATAAGCTATCCATTAAACGAGCGTTATAGCTAAGTTTCAACCGTGCAGACTAGAGATTGCCTGAAGCTTTCATTAGAAATACGGTTTGAGACAATTGGGCAATTCGTATAACTTTTAAACTAAAATGACAGTTTTGAATCTAGTGCTGCCCTTTTCCGCAGGGAGTAAGGGCTACGTAGTATAATGAATACAGAGCTGTCATTTTAGTGTAGTTTAGAGATGGTGTACAACAGAATTGACCTCACTATTCGATGATAGCCTATAGTGGTTTAGACGCCCGACTTCCTATTCGGGTCGTCAGAGGTTTGATCCCCGGGCACTCATTACTTAGGTAACTTTTCAGAGTTAATGTACGTTTTAAGAAGTATAATAGGTATTTATAGAAGTATATAGCCTGCATGCCTCAAAGTTCTTCTCAATGTTCTCAAAGGTGTGTGAAGTCCTTGGCCAGCTTGATAGACTATATGACCAAAACCCACTGTATACGACACGACGACGACGAGTGAGACGACAGCCGGCAATAGATCTGAGTGATGATGACACTAAACCTATAGCTGATATTTAAATCTAAGTTAAGATATATATTTATATGTTTTGTAGTGAATGGTACAATCAAACCCAGCTTAAGCACATTTTTCCAAAGGCGGGGTTTATTACGCCCTGTTTCAGTTTAAACTAGTGGTTCGCCCCGAACTGAGACCTCGCGGTATCCATAAGATAGTTTTAACTATTTTTAGTTTTTAACTGTGTATTTAAGTATTGTAATATTATTTGTAAGCACAAACGAATAAACTTTTACAGAGCGCCATCTATTGACATCATTGTGAAGTTCTGTTAAAAATACTGAAGCTCATTAAAAATTAAATAATTTCGTTTCCCTATAATATTTATCTAATTTTAGTATTTGTTATTCAAGTACAAGATATAATAATTCAAATAATTGATCAAGTTTCAGGCTCAGCCTTTCAGAAAATTGAGAGTTCTGAGGTCAACTTTGGACGTTAGAAAATCTCCACTTTGAAAGCCCCCATTTCGTCAATTTTAGGGGAAAAATTAAAAAAAAAATATTTTTGGACTCTATTCCTAATTATCTTTAAAATGATGTACCGCAACCCTATGTAACTATAAAAAATATTTTTCATCATACCTATTCGAAAAACGCATATTGCCTTCAGAGGATAGCGGGAGCAAAGTGTAACTTGTAGGCCCATAGGACTTTTCATTTCTCTCTTCTGATTGGTCCGAAGTCACGTCATCAATTTGTTGATCGAATATACGACTTTCCATTTTTCTGTTCTGATTGGTCCGAAGTCACGTGATCAATTTGTTGATCGGATATACGTCTTTACATTTTATTTAAACTTTAAATATACGTATATAATGTCTATACAATTACATAGAAAGTTGATAGGAGTATCTTCTGATTGGTGGTTAAACGTATAGGTAATGTCCATACATAGTAGGTTGATACTCCTAGCTTTTTCTCATACGTAATGATGAAAAATAGTGTGTCACTCGGGGCCAAATTTTTTGCTCTCGGGCGGCGTATATTGAATTCCTCGCTACGTTCAGGATTCTACTTTAGAACCCCTCGCTACGCTCGGGATTCTACTATAGGATCCTTCACTTCGCTCTGAATTCAAAATAGCGCCCTCGGGGAACAAAAATTTTCTTTGGCCCCATGTAACACAAATAACTATTACTTCGCATTCGCTTCTATGAGAGCCCATATTCGGCTGGAGGCCATTGGTTTACATATTATATTTAAATTTGAAGTAATTACGTTCAGTAATTCAGAAGTTATAGAGCTCTGACAGACGGACGGATGGACGGACGGACGGACAAGTGCAAATTCACTCAAGTAGACTCAGAGACCTTCGCTTCGCTCGGTCAAAAAAGCTATAGAAATCGAAAATCTGCATTAAATTTTACTTCCTTCCTTCCTTCCATAAGTTTTAAATTTGAACGACTAGTTAGTCTTATGATGTAATTAATTAAAATCGGCACTTTCAGTCCCCTATTTATATCGCAACTTATTGCTACACTAACGAAGCTGTAAATTAGTCTTTTGAAAAGCGCTAAGTTACTATGAACAGTTTACACTTTATAACACTGTAGAAGTAGGGAGGAGCAACAAAATGTTCGAGCAAGTTTACACTTTAACAATGATAAAGTAGAAGCTTTTGCTTAAAATAACGTTTCAGTTTCAAAAGATGCACTATCTTGCTATCTTTCTACTCATTGAAAGTATAGTACATAGAGATCGTTGTTCTAACTTAGAAAACACCCTAACAAAATGAGAAAAAGTTTTATTAGGGTTCCGTAGCCAAATTTGGCAAAAACGGAACCCTTATAGATTCGTCATGTCTGTCTGTCTGTCTGTCTGTCTGTCTGTCTGTCCGTCCGTATGTCACAGCCACTTTTTTCCGAAACTATAAGAACTATACTGTTGAAACTTGGTAAGTAGATGTATTCTGTGAACCGCATTAAGATTTTTACACAAAAATAGAAAAAAAACAATAAATTTTGGGGGTCCCCATACTTAGAACTGAAACTCAAAAATTTTTTTTTCATCAAACCCATACGTGTGGGGTATCTATGGATAGGTCTTCAAAAATGATATTGAGGTTTCTAATATCATTTTTTTCTAAACTGAATAGTTTGCGCGAGAGACACTTCCGAAGTGGTAAAATGTTGGTCCCCCCCCCCCGTAACTTCTAAAATAAGAGAATAATAAAACTAAAAAAAATATATGATGTACATTACCATGCAAACTTCCACCGAAAATTGGTTTGAACGAGATCTAGTAAGTAGTTTTTTTTTAATAATTTAAAACTTACTACAGGTTTGTACGGAACCCTCGGTGCGCGAGTCGGACTCGGACTTGGCCGGTTTTTAATCTTTATGTTTGACGGGGCTTTATCATTTCATGATTATGTCGCCCCGTAAAAAAACACTTTTTATACAGAGTTAGGTAATAATAATACCTCTTCTTATAATAGCTAAACAGGATATAAAATGAAAATAAAATAAGACTTGACTCAAACTTAAATATTAAGTAGCTTCTGACAAAGTTGAAACTGCCCTTTCGCTTTGTCCAAACAAAGCAATGTACTTATTTAAATGTATATTACATGATTCTCCACACTATGAGAACTATGTAAAAAAACTGCAATAGAAAAAGTTGTTGGAAATAAAAAGCATTTTCCCGTTAACACAATAGTAATAGTACATGAGTGTTCGCTTAAAATAACCTAGGTTTGAAACTAGCCAGAGAAGTAAGCCACTTTTAACAGCTCGGAATTCTTTTTAGAGTCCTTAATGACGTGCTACAACCACACTACCGGGCACAAAAGTTCAGAAAATGCGAACACGCATCAATATGCAATCAATCCTGGTAACAAACACAACCAGATTTGACTACCTTATTAGTAACTAGCTGATGCCCGCGACTTCGTCCGCGTGGATTGAGGTTTTTCGGTTCCCGCGGGAACTCTTTAATTTTCCGGGAGTTAAAAAGTAGCCTATGTGCTATTCCAGACTATAATCTATCTCTGTGCCAAATTTCATCCAGATCCGTTCATCCGTTGGAGCGTGATTGAGTAACAAACATACATCCATACATCCATCCATCCAAACTTTCGCATTTATAATATTTATTTGATTTGTGAAGACACAGATGTATCAATTTATTATTAAAAACGGTTGACTCTGCTGAGATTTGTTTATAAAAGCACAATCAACTTAAAAGTTGTAAGCCAACACGTATTTACGATACATAATATATTGACAAATTTTGAAAGCCACCAGAATGCGAAAACGCAGCTTCAGGCAGCCTCAGCGAGGCCATATACTCGCACCTACCGTATGTGTATTATGGTCTCGCTGGGGATTATCTTGTGGCGATATTTTGCCGCTGTGGTGTGGTTGTGATGTGGTCCGTCTGAACACATATTTAGCTTGAAGAAAATACGACGTCGCTTAAAAAGTCGTAAATCAAACTGTGGGCTATTTAGGTTAGCTTAATGCTAAGCGCTCACTTTATTCTGGGATTGTACTTACGTAAGATTTTTTCAGCATCCTGCAAAGTTTGCGGCACAGCTTGTTTACTAAGTTGGTAAAGGTAAATTGGATTACTTAATGCCACAGAGAACCTCAAATATGCCTGCCTAATAGTCCTACAGTTGCTGTAAGATATGTACGGATATATGTATATTGAGATACTCTCGTTTTATGAACTTTTTATGTGTTTGTATTTTGTTATGTAAGACTTAAATTCATTAAAAAAACGAACGAGATTTTCTCTATACAGAGAAAAAACTTTTAAGCAGACTAATTTAATAAATACAGCATCATCTCCTTCTAGTATTATAAACGTGAAAGTGTGTGTGTGTGTCAGTCTGTCTGTTACGCTTTAACAACTTTTTTTACAGATAGGAACAGATATTTGCATCTTTTCAACCGATTTTGATGAAATTTGGTCTAAATAAATATTGCATCCCAGGGAAGGATACTCACAGGATAGGCACTCACGGAAAAATCCCGCGGGAATAAGAAAAACTTAATCAACGCGAACCAAGTCGCCGGCATCATCTATTTATACTAATATTATAAAGAGGTAAAGTTTGTGAGTTTGTGAGGTTGTAGTGGTAATCTCTGGATCTATTGAACTGATTTTGAAAATTCTGGTACCAATAGAAAGCCACATTATTTCTGAGTGTCATAGGTATTATCCCGAAAAATTAGGGAGTTCCCGTGGGAATTTAAAAACTTATTTCACGCGAACGAAGTCGCGGGCATCATTTAGGTATCCATATAAATATTATAAATGCGAAAGTTTGGATGGATGGATGTATGTATGTATGGATGTATGTTTGTTACTCAATCACGCTCCAACGGATGAACGGATCTGGATGAAATTTGGCACAGAGATAGATTATAGTCTGGAATAGCACATAGGCTACTTTTTATCCCGGAAAATTAAGGAGTTCCCGCGGGAACCGAAAAACCTCAACCCACGCGGACGAAGTCGCGGGCATCAGCTAGTTAGTAATATATTTGAAGCCAGCCGTGTGAAGAAACCCATAGAAAGTATTTCCGTGTAAAGTAGTTTTTTTTTTTTTTTTTTTTAATCCACTACAAGTTAGCCCTTGACTGCGATCTCACCTGATGGTAAGTGATGATGCAGTCTAAGATGGTAGTGGGCTAACCTGTTAGGGGCATGGCAGTTATATTAAACCCATAACCCCTATTCGGTTTCTATACGGCATCATACCGGAACGCTAAATCGCTTGGCGGCACGTCTTTGCCGGTAGGGTGGTAACTAGCCACGGCCGAAGCCTCCCACCAGGCAAATGTTTGCAATATGCTAAGTGCAGCTACTCGTCGCAGGCAGTTGGGTTGCGCGGGAATAATTTATAAAGGCTCCCAAAGTGCATACGTTGTGCCGTGAAATCATTTGCAGGGTTCTCGGGACTGAGTGTCGGTACCATTGAAAATAATATATTATAATAACTTTCAACGAAGATTTTTCTCTCTCTGTCGTATTCTTTACGCGGTGTCCTACAAGAAGGAAATGTAAACGCCAGACATCTATATTTTTATGGAGGAAAAGTTCAGGTAAGATACGTAATACGTATTATATAAACGACTCATATATTTTCAAATATTATTTATTTCAAATCTAAGTTCTCAAGTAAAATTGATTTTATTGACGCTACCTTTTCGGACTTAGGTACTTATGTATTGTGTGTTTACAGAAATTAGTTGGCACTTGCTTTAATGGTGAAAGAAAACAGGCATAGAAACCTGCATGCTGGAGAGTTCTTCATAATGTACTCTAAGGTCTGTGAAGTCTTCCAATCCATTCAGAGATGAGATTCGTGCGCAGTAGTGAGGCGGCAATGGGATGAGATATAATAATGATAAATTGCACCATTAGCACCAAAGTTTGAAAACTATTGCTACGATCGCTATTACTTCTGATTGATTTACTCTCATTCATTAAATTGTTTAGCTCCGATGATAGAATTCTTATACAATTAGAACATATGTCAAAATATAGTCAAATACATATTTTATTCGTAGGTTAAAAGTTACTCGTAGTTAGAGAAATCGGCCCTAAAGTGCACAGTAGTATGCAGAATGTCATAAATCCAACCAATCACAATCCCCACCACCACTACAGCCTATTAACGTCCCACTGCTGGGCACAGGCCTCCACTCTCATAAGCTCCTTGACTCTCATAGGAGAGAGGGAATTAGAGCTTATAGACCGGGAATGAATGCGGGTGTGCGGGCTATCACAATATTCTATCACAATTTCGGTAAAAGCACACCTGAATTATTAAGACAAGTATGTAAAGAGTTCAATGACACAACTTACAAAGCCAATATTACAAGCAATACAGTTTTACACATTGTACATTAGAGTCCATTTTGAAAGGCCCGAGCTAAAAATACCCGAGGGTTGTGTAAACGTAACGAAATGATCAATGTTACCACGACGACGCTGGGCCAAAATATTAATATTTTAAGGGCTATTAAAAACTTGAACGAAGCATCAGAGCTTTTACATAAAGTGGTTTACTTTTGGGCGTAAAATGTTAAGCTTAATTTGTCAAACCCAATTTGTCTGTGAATATTTTACGTCTCGTGCGGTTTTCTTGTTTAGATATTCTCTTGACGCGGCATGTTTGCCCTAAATTGACCGGGATGTAGCGCTGGAAATTTTTCGCATGCGTCCGCTGATTTTTTTTACATGGTATGATTGATGAAGATGATGTTCGAAATAACGGAATCGAAGATTACATGCCCGTTGACGGAGAGATAATTTTAGCCGCGACCGGGTTTCTTATACTAAGTTTTCTTGTTAAATAAATTATATCTTCGAATGAAGCGACTCATATAATTATTATAGAACTTCACTTACCTGTAGGTCCAGGTGTTTATGCTGTGTACCTACTTTGTGTCTGGGTTAGTTACCTATATTTTATCCTCTAGATAGAAGCGGTGAAAAGCGATCCGAATAGCACTAAGACAATACTAAGAGTTAGATTTTACCTTTCATTTACTTACTATTCATACGCCTAAAAACGTTATGCTTAAAAAGAAATTTGTTATTAATGAATAAATAGAAATAGCAGATGTAAAGTCAAGCGGGATTTACCTACCCTCGACAGCGTAAAAGATAGGAGCAAATAAACCAAATCTTTCGGGAACACCACGCTGATACTCTAATTTTAACTCAAGGTGGGAAGCATTAAAGTTCAAATTGTAGTGGAAGATAAAATGACTTGTGTGTCTGAATTTATTTGTCGGTAAGATTTGTGATAAATCTAGAGGAGATTCATGAGATTTGCAATGATAGAAACAGACTGTGAGCTTATTAGTCTTTCAAACACTGGTTGAGAGAATTAACCGGGCTCAGTGAAATGTTTTTCTTTTATGGAGTGGTGTGTGTGTAATATTGTTAGGCCTTTTTCACGTACACACAGTACCAGCGATCATTTAAAAACGGACGAAGACATTTTCCCACGTACATAGAACATATTATATACCGTTGCTGCTGCCTTCCTACATTACTCAACCGTTCCGGTCCGGGTACCGTTAATACGGAATCCGTGTGTGTTCGTAAAGGGCTTTTGCGAAATGACTAACTCCGAACGGTCGCTGGCTCCCGGACTATATGAGGGCTCTAGTGAGTTGAGGTAATTTGTCAGAGTGAAACCTGGCCCATTTTCAATCAAGGCAGGATTTTTTAAAAAGTAGCTTATGACCGGCCTCGGGATGCGACCAGCAGTTTTATTTTGAATGACACGTACTTTGACGTCCCTAAAATAAGGATTATAATTATTATTCTTAAACAACAACAATATTAAAATAATACGGACCTGAGCGATGGCTGTATGCCCCCTACTCGTTAAATTTAGGTTGATCAGATTAACTTTGGAAATATAACAGAGGACAGACAGACGCATACTTTCACAATTATTATAAGAATTCATATTTACTTACTTACTACCTATAATTTTTACTATGAATTTTTACTAAGATTCTATCGTATTGGAGAGTCTACAATAATCTCACAAAGAAATGATGAAACAGCGATATATATACACATTGTACCTATTGATGAAGACACACCATTTAGTACCTACACCGCAAGCCGTGAAACTTCGCAACTCAGTCAAGTAATCAAAAACAAAGTTTCCTACTTAATTACTTTCACTTCTTACAAGATGCTTGGAATTTGTGGAGCGATCACGATTAATTATGTAAATCGATTATTTACATCTGTTAAGAAGTCGGGTAAGTATGTACTTAACGTGTGCCTATATAAATCGACGCTATGATGGCAATACAGTATCTTAAAACTAAAGCTACGACGGTACCAAACGCACCCTGGTCTGGCAAGAGCTTACAACAAACTCAGCTTGATTTTTGAAGTGAAAACTTCTTTAGCCGCGTTGATCACTTTTTGGTAGGGGTAAACTTGTGGATTCGCGTCACCGACACCTCGCTCCGGCATGCTCGCGAACACCGACATGCTCGCGAACACCAACATGTTCGCGTTGTTACGAAGACAAAAGGTCTTAAATATAAATATACTATAACATTCGTAATTAAACTTTAATTCATTAGTTTTAAGGTTTATATTTTAATTTTTTTTTTAATTATTGGTTTTCACTTCTATCGGCAGTGGCCTATGACTGCCAATTTTTTTTTTCATTATCACCATCTAACAAAATATCATCTTTAACTAATAAGAAATTAGAACAGCAATCAGAGCTAGGTACTTAACTTATTCCCAAAAATACAACTTTGTGCCATTGTGGGATCGGCCAAACGGTGTCAAAGTAATTATTATTAATCATAATTATTGATACCCATATCCTGGGGGTGCATAAAAGATAACTGGTCCGCCATATTGGATTTAGAATGACGTCACTTAGCTAACCATGCGTTGTCACCCAAACTATAATAAGGATAACTGTTTTAAAATCCAGTTGTAAGACTTTACCTAAACAAACCCACAAACATTGCAAGTTATATAAAAGCTGGAAAAAAATCTAGTGATTTTGTTGGCATTTATTGGATGTCAACCAATATATTCCAAACAATTTTAGAGCACAGTCAATCGGAAGGGAGAGTACTAGTGAAATGGCCAGCGTCATACTAAAAATGCTGCAGAGCTACAGTTCGAATCGAAACTCAGTTAATATTTTTCAGGAAATCGAGCTGTACTCTAGTTACTAGTTTTGTCCGCGGCTTTGCTGTCGTTAAGTTCGAATTTCATACAAATTTTAAACCCCTATTTCACCCCTTTTGGGATTTAATTTCTAGAAAATTCCTTTTAATAGCTATCAGTACGCCAAATTTCATCCCAAGGTATACGTCAAGTGGTTTAAGGCTTGGTTTGAGCTGTGCGTTGATAGATTAGTCAGTCACCTTTTCCTTGTTACTACTATACTTACCTAGGTGATGACCGCGACTTCGCACGCGCATTTATCTGATTTTCTGGGATAAAAAGTAGCTTATATCCTTCCCCGGATAGCAACCTATCTCCGTATTTCAAAATCTGTTGAATCGAGCCGTCAAAGCGTAGCAGACAGACAGATAGACAGACAGACACTTTCGCATTTATAATATAAGCAAGTAATTGTATGAATTTTTCAGAAAATTAAGCTGGAGATATTTTTAAACTATGAAACTCCAATGAAATATGGCTCCTATTCTAGATATGCAAATGTAAGAACAGGCGCTGCAAGACATTAAAGATGAATTCGCGGCAAAGTAGAGAAAATATAAACTACAGTCTACAAGGTTGTGCTCAAAAAGAAGCAAAGGTTTTAATGAATTGAATGAATAAAAAATATTTCGTAGTGATGTAGTAGACTATTTTTTATTAATTTTTTTTAAACATAATTGACACTACTACAGATTAAATATTTTTTAATTTCATAGGGCTCCAGTAAAAATCTGAGACCCCACTACATTATTATTCCAAGAAAACCAATACCATTAATTCATAAATGTAAAGGGGTTATCTCACCTTTAGCAATGTGGAAAACAACTCAGAGAGAAGTTTTATTTTTTACAAAAGAGATTTAAAAATACTAAAAACAATCAAGGAGATTTATTTTTGCTTGAAGAATTATTTAGTGTCCGAAGAACAAGAAAAAAAGCTAAACGCAGTGGCAGGGCCATCTTAATAAATCCCTAATTGTTTCTCTTTGTGCTGAAGTTGAGATCGTTAATTAAAAACAAACTCCCAAATTATAAATGCCTACAGTAAACAAACAATAACGATTTGTTTGTTTTTAATTAACGATATCTGATTATTATGAACTAGCCCGCGATGCCCGCGACTTCGTCCGCGTGGATCGAGGTTTTTCGTTTCCCGCGGGAACTCCTTAATTTTCCGGGATAAAAAGTAGCCTATGTGTTATTCCAGACTATAATCTATCTCTGTGCCAAATTTCATCCAGATCCGTTCATCCGTTGGAGCGTGATTGAGTAACAAACATACATCCATACATCCAAACTTTCGCATTTATAATATTTATTTGATTAACCACGAATTAACGAACTTCTAAATGGATAGAAGACTATTGTCTATTTGTCTCTGTGATTTAAAGGTTTTTTTCATTACTCATACACGGAAAGTAGGTTTGAAGTTGCCTGAGAAGCGGGTTGAAAGTAACACTTTTCAGCCCTAGGGAGAATCGTTTTCAACTGAATTTTTATTGGAGTTCAAATGAAACACGACTTTTTTTTTTATACCCGAGTGCATCCATAGACAAGAAGAAAGATAGACTTTATTCATAAAGTAAAGACAACTGATTCATAGACTTTTTATTTTGACTTTCCTTATATTCGTAATGAAAAGCACAGTGTTTACCTCGGGATGAAAGACTTATTTAGTCCCTCGAACTATAGGCCCCCTCGCTACGCTCGGGCGCCAAACCCCGTCTCGGGACTAAATAAGTTACTTTCATCCCTAGGGTAACAATGTACTATTAAAAATACGTAGCAAGCAAACGAGCAGTCGGGTCACCCAGTGAAGTGTGTAGTGTTTGAACGTTACGCAGGTTTACTAGATTACTGGCGCAGGTCGTAGGGAAACCCAAATATGTGCAGATAATATTATGTGCAAATAATGTGCAAACAGCAATCGACAGGCTTATTGGGTGCTAAAAACCATATAAATGTTAAAAATCTATGTTAATAAATAAATTGAAATTGAATAAAAACACTGAGCTATTTCTACTAAGGTAAGCAGTGCATTGCTGCCTCTTTGACACGTACGCCACAACTGCGTAAAGTTAAGATATCTGCTTCTTTACGGAAAATAACCAACGCAAGTAGGTTATCTCAAGATGAGTTCCGTACTCTAGCGGTTACATAAATGTTTACCTTCAAACAATGTAACATTTAAATAGTTGTAATATTATGTAGTGTTTGTTTAACCTGTATTAAACGTAGGTTTAGGTATTCACGTATTTGTTTAGGATAGTTTGCTACACAAACTATGGATGTAGGCTTACTCCACCAGATTAAAAATTATACCGGATGCCAGTAGCCCTATTCCGTAAAAGCTGTACCAATAATTATTGTTACAATCTCAATTGTTTTGTTTGACTGAATTTGTGATGTTGGCCATGAGAGCGAAAGAATGTTAGCCAATCGCCGTTGATTGCGATCTTTAGACAAAGCTGTTATTTTACTGTAAAAGCACAGAATACTATCAAACGGCCCCTGATGTACCCGATAGATGATGATACTTTGAACTGAAATAATATATACGTTAATGTTGATTAGATTAATGGAGTTATGGAGTAACTAACTATACGCCTCTAGAATCTCCTATTTTTTAAAGAGAGCAGTAGGGAATCAATACATACGCAATTGAAACTCGTAAAAGCGAATAGCTATTCAAACGCATCAGTCACCACCGCCTGCGTCAAAGTACATTCTGGCAAAAGCCCCGACAAATGACACGTCAGCACGAGCTGCAAGCTATCGGCTTTCACTCCAATTTATCCCTAACGACACCGATGTTGCTGTCCGCATGACATTCGCCGCGATCGATTCATTTCCACGACCATCTCATACACTAAAATTCATGAAAGCCTATTTTTTTTATCATACAATAGGCTTGAGCTTGACGACAATCATCCCTGATAGAAAGCAATAAAAACCACAGCCACTTAACACATGTAGAGTGTCGTAGAGCTTGTTTATAAAAGATGAGAATTTAACCTTGACTGGGTCTCATTACGATGTAGCGCGATCGAGATAGAGGTGGTTAATATAGCACGTTGCGCAAAAGCATGGCACGCTTTTTTCCATAGCACGGACAGCATGCTATCCTAGAAGCCTCTGTGACGCTACGGTGCTACGAATATCGAGCGATCGCGCGCGGTGCTTCGTAGACGTTCGTAGCACTAGTAGCGGCCGTAGCGGCGGCGTCCGCCTGCCGGTAGCGCGCTGGCCGACCGTTGTCTCGCGTAACGCGCTGCTGTGAGCGTACGTCATCACTCATTTATCGTGCCGGCCTGTCACATGCTTTCATAAAAAATACTTTTATGCGTGCTATAGCATAGCATATTTAAAAGCATGCTAGAAATTTATAGTTTATAGCCTGTAGCGTGCTATGGTTTTAAGGCAGTTTTGAACAACTCTAGATCGAGATGTGATAGATTGAAGTGTATTGAAACTTTTTTTTGTACCTATCGGCACGTCTTTACCTGAGAGATCGATTGGTAATATGTCCAAAGCTTCCCAGACTTATATCAAGTTCAAATTGGTGCTTTGCATGTAGGTTTTAGAATCTGAGACAATACTAAGATTTTGAGAGTTAACAGTTCATCTATTCCATTAAGTAATCCAATCTTTAGTAAAATCATCTCAGCCCGCTTGCAGAAAAGCCAGGTTATCCTTTTAACCCAGAGTTAGCTGCTACTTTCACAGAATTCGTATAAAATATCAATCAAAATTTCAAAGGGGTTGTTTCATCTTGGGCCAGGTACTTGTACAGTATTCCAAAAAATAGTATAAAATCATAGAAAACAAAATAAAATATGCTTTTTGGCAGTTTTACAGTGATTAAGAGGTACAAAAATAAAATATTTAATTAGATACATTTGTAGAATAGCAACTCTCGCAGCGCATCCATCCATCAATCTGACTGCTGTTGGATATTTTAAGGTTAATTCACATTTCCCAGGTAATTTTATGTCAAATGTCATCATGACACGTGTAATATACGTCAATGTCAAAATGGACGCATGTTGTTGCGCTTTTATTTTGCAAAATAATTTCGCATTGTACCTCGTAAATTGAACTTTTTAGTAAGAAATAAAGAAAAAAATGTTACTATTTTATGACCCCGAACATTTTGAAATACCGTACAAATACCTGGCCCAGGCTCCATATAAATTTGAAACAACCCCTTTATTCCTGGGTTAAACAAAACCCGGCGTCTCTGCAAACGGGCCTAAACCACTTGTAGATACCTGATCTCTGAATAAAGCTTAATTACAGCAGAAACATTCTTTAAAGTTAAATAAACAGTAGAGAAACGGAAATGCATTAAACTCGTTTTGCTTCGCGAGGTTATACCGAAAGAGAAGTGGGTAATGCATCTATAAACCTCTATCTAGGTACTTGACATTATTCTAGTTTTTAATAGGTACTATAAAAAAACTGTTAAAATCCCTATAACATAAAGAGCTTTTCTAGGAAGACAGAACTGGAAGTAAGATAAAAGGGTATTACGACTTTATAGGTAAATTCGTCTAGGGGACGTCGAGCATTGCTCCATTAAGAAGCTTGCTCGTCAGGCATGGACCTATTTATGTAGAAACCTGTTTAATGTTATATCTTATCTATAAATAATATAAATAAAAGTTTAAAATCTGTAACCCGACTACCGGGCCTAATAATATAGTAGTTAAAATTGTTTTAGTGTAGCTTCCAGTATATTTTAGTACTGTACCTACTAATATACCCCCGCTTGATGCTTTTTTTGATGTAACATCCATTATGAGAAAATCTGGCGGATCTTTGAAAACGAGGCGGACTAAGTCGCGGAAAAATCCAAAAGACATAAGAAAACTTTAGCAACAAAGTATGCCTACTTATTCTAAAACTTTTCCATCAATCCACTCACTTACATCATAAAGTTCAAATTACCATAATCCGTTCTGTTTGTCGAGATATTGATGAATGCGAAAGAGTTCTTGAATCGAAAATACGAGCATTTGGCGCCGATTTCTTTGATAAGCGTACAAGTAACTTGGCTTAGTGCCTAAGCGCTTGTTGCCGACAAGATGTCAATCGAGACGCATAAATGAGCTTAGGTGGAGGGAGGTATTGTTAAGGGTAATTTAGAAGCATGAAAGACTTTGTGTAGAGGAAGTTTTTGGCTCAATAACGTTTAGTAAGTGGATATGGTGAGAGCGTTATCAAGAAATAGCGGATCGCAAAACTTCATGTAAACTCTGTAGATTTATACCTATTATAGAGAAGTATTCCGTACAACCTGTAGCATCTACAAAGTGGTTTAGATTTTTGGCCAACAGCCACAGTATTGTAATTTGTGCTATGTTAGTTTCTTACGACCACAATAAATGATTATTAACCAAGCATAATCTATATATTTAAAATTCAAAGTCCTGACTGACTGACTGACTGACTGACTTATATATCAACGCACAGCCCAAACCGCTGGTCCTAGAGACATGAAATTTGGCGGGTGTGTTCTTTGTGAACAGTAGGTATCCAATAAGAAAGGATTTTTCGAAATTCTACCCCCAAAGCGGTAAAATAGGGGTTGAAAGTTTTTATGAAAGTCCGTCATTTTTTAAGTTATAGCCATTAAAACTTGATATTTGGGCTAACGGTTAATAATTAAGAAATACGTGTTTCGCCATTTTTGAAAATTCTACCCCCAAAAGGGTTAAAAGGGGTTGAAAGTTTGTATGTAATTCCATCGTTTTTCAAGCTATAGCCCTGAAACTTGGTATTTGGGCCACCGTTATAAAATTATGAAATACGTATCTCACATTTTTTGTAATATCTATCCCGAAGGACGTTAAATAGAGATGTAGCGTGACGTTTTAGATAATTAATTTACATATTTTAATAATTCTTTATTCATTATTTTATTCCTCACAACATTTTAAATTTAATAAACTACATATATATTATATCAATTACATCTTAAATATTACATTATATATATACATATAATTTACATTAATATTTATTATATACCATATTATTATATCGTATTCAAGTGTCGCAAACCCGCGCGCCGTCAGTGGAAACGGGCTCTGCCGAGATAAGGAACCGGTCTCGGCGGCCGGCCGCCCGAGCCGGGGGAGGGTGGTGTAGCGTGACGTTTTAGATAATTAATTTACATATTTTAATAATTCTTTATTCATTATTTATTCCTCACAACATTTTAAATTTAATAAACTACATATATATTATATCAATTACATCTTAAATATTACATTATATATATACATATCATTTACATTAATATTTATTATATACCATATTATTATATCGTATTCAAGTGTCGCAAACCCGCGCGCCGTCAGTGGAAACGGGCTCTGCCGAGATAAGGAACCGGTCTCGGCGGCCGGCCGCCCGAGCCCGACGTATGCACGCGCCAGTAGTGTGTTCCCTGCTGTTACCCGCGAAACGCGTGTCGCATTGTATGAATTCCTTCTGATTATTTTTACGCTCAATATACCTAGTTTTTCTTTTGGCACGAGTATTACTTATCCCCCGCTAAAGTGGTGACCCCGTTGAACACATTGCACAGTGAGTGAGTGATAATGAGCAAAGATAACGGAAGTGACAGCAGCTCCGACTCAACTCGTACGATTACCGAGAAACATGGTGCCGGCGTTACTACACGTCGTGCAAAAATGACGCGCGTTTCTATGGAACCGGAACGACAGTCGTACGACTTTTATCATAAGCTCAATTTTAAAGTGCCGACTTTTTCACCGGACGATCCAGAAATTTGGTTTGCCCTAGTAGAAGGCCAATTTGATAATTTTGGAATAACCGAAGATGCCGCTAAATTTAATACTGTTATCGCAAACCTGGATATAATCCATGCAAAGGCCGTCAAAGACATTATAGTCAACCCACCGACGCGGAATCGCTATAATAAAATAAAAACTGAATTAATAAAACGACTTACCGCCTCTCACGAAAAGAAGGTTCGACAACTACTCACTCACGAGGAACTGGGTGACAGAACACCGTCGCAGTTCCTTCGTCATCTACGAGACCTGGCTGGACCTAACGTACCGGAAGAATTTCTGCAGAGCATCTGGAGCAACCGCCTTCCCCAGAGTACCCAGACTGTGCTGACATCCCAGACCTCTCTCAAGCTGGAACAGCTGGCTGAATTAGCTGACCGTATACAAGAGATATCAGCACCACCTAGCGTCGCAGCTACCTCAGTACCTGCCAGTACACCTGGACCCAGCAGCAGCTCCTCTGGTGAGATCGCAGAACTGAAACGCATGGTGGAACGCCTGGCAATCAAGCTTGATGAGCACACGCGTCAGTCGCGCCGCATGAGCCGTTCCGAACAGCAGCGCCGTCATTCAACTTCACGCAGCGCGAACCGATCAGCGTCAAGTTACCGAAAATATCCAGTCTGCTGGTATCACGCAAAATTCGGATCGAGAGCACACAAATGTCAACGGCCCTGCGATTACAACAAGTCGGGAAACGCCGCGGGCAATCTGCAGTAATGGCGACAGACGATTGCCCCGCTATACCTGGTCGCCTCTTCGTAACCGACCGTGGCACGAAGACCCAATTTTTAGTTGACACTGGGAGTGACTTGTGTGTGTTCCCTCGATCCCAGCTACGAGATCGCCGAGCACCTACAAACTTCCAGCTTACTGCGGCAAATGGGACTTCTATCAACACCTACGGTTACGTGTACCTTAACTTGGACCTCGGACTTCGCCGAAATTATCCATGGCGTTTCGTGGTAGCTGATGTCACAAGACCAATCATAGGAGTGGACTTTTTGTGTTATTACCATTTAATCGTAGACTGTAAAAGCCAAAAATTAATTGATAATACTACTTCCTTATCTGCTCCAGCTTCTCTGGCTTGTAACTCTAGTCATATACATTCTGTAAAGGTAATAGCAGGCGATTCTAGTTATCATCTTTTGCTTTCGCGGGAATTTCCCGAAATCACGCGACCCGCGGGTACACAACGCTTGATTACACATAACACAATGCATCATATTCGCACCACACCCGGTCCACCAGTATCTTGCACACCACGCAGGTTAGCACCTGATAGGCTGAAGATCGCAAAAGCAGAATTCGAAGCAATGTTACAGGTTGGTACTTGTCGTCCTTCAGAATCCGCATGGGCTTCCCCTCTCCACCTCACCCCCAAAAAGGACAACGGCTGGAGACCTTGCGGGGACTACCGGATGCTGAATGCTAGAACAATCCCCGACAGGTACCCCATCCGCCATATCCAGGATTTTGCTCATAACCTTTCAGGATGCACAATATTTTCAACCCTGGATCTGGTAAAGGCCTACAACCAGATCCGCGTCAATCCTAGCGACATCGAGAAGACCGCCATAACAACGCCGTTCGGCTTATACGAGTTTCCGTACATGACATTCGGGCTTCGTAATGCCGGACAGACGTTCCAGCGCTTCGTCGATGAGATGCTGCGCGGACTGGACTTCGCTTATGCATATCTGGATGACATCTTGGTCTATTCGAAAGACGAGGCGTCTCACATGGACCATTTGCGCCAGATCTTTACTAGGTTGCGAGACTACGGCATGATCATCAACACCGCAAAGTGCGTATTTGGTGCCTCCGAAGTCACTTTTCTAGGCTATCGCATTTCAGCGGACGGCACTAAGCCCTTGCCTGAAAAGGTAGAAGCAATCAGGAACTTCCCTGCACCCAAGACGGTAAAAGAGTTACGCAGGTTCTTAGGGATGATAAATTTTTATCGTCGATTTATTCCCGATGCTGCACAACACCAAGCACCTTTGCATGCTCTTCTGACAGGTTCAGTAAAGGGTTCACACCCGGTGAACCTCACATCCAAAGAGCTAGATGCTTTTGAAGCTTGCAAGCGTGGTTTATGTCAAGCCACCATGCTCGCGCATCCAGACTGCGTAGCTAAGCTAGCCCTCGTGACCGACGCTTCAGATACGGCTATGGGCGCCGTGTTACAGCAGTTCAAGGAAAATACTTGGCAGCCATTAGCGTTTTACTCACGTAAGTTTTGCCCTGCTCAAACCAGGTACTCTCCCTATGACCGCGAACTTCTAGCAATATATGAAGCGGTCAAGCACTTTCGTCACATGATCGAGGCTCGTGATTTTATAATCTACACGGATCACAAGCCCCTTACGTTCGCATTTCACTCCAGGAAAGAGAATTGCTCGCCCAGGCAGTTCCGCCACTTAGATTTTATATCCCAATTTTGCACTGATATAAGGCATATTTCAGGGAAGGATAATGTGGTAGCTGACACATTGTCCCGTATTGAAGAAATCGGTTTACCTATCGACTTACAGAAGTTAGCTACCATACAAAATACCGACCCTGAACTTAAAATGCTTCTAAGTGGCAACAACTCTCTATGCCTGGATAAAGTGAAAATACCCGGTTCTCACGTTGAGCTCTATTGCGACGTAAGTGGTACCACGCCTAGACCATACGTGACAAAGGAATTGCGCCGACAGGTTTTCGTAAGTCTCCACTCTCTTAGCCACCCTGGTGCCAACGCTACGATTCGTTTGATCACCGATCGCTACGTTTGGCCTGGCATTAAAAAAGACTGCAGGGAGTGGGTACGTACCTGTATCGCGTGTCAAAGGTCTAAAATACATAGACATACCTCTGCACCATTGAGCTCGTTCAGACTACCCCGAGCTAGGTTTAGGGACATACACATTGACCTTATCGGTCCCCTGCCTGTATCCCAAGGTTACCGTTATTGCCTCACCGCAATCGACCGTTTCACACGATGGCCTGAGGCAATTCCTTTACAGGATATTACGGCAGAGACTGTTGCCAAGGCGCTCCTCAGCGGATGGATATCCCGTTTTGGTTGTCCTTCACAGGTGGTGACAGATCGCGGAAGGCAGTTTGACTCGGCTCTGTTCAGTCATTTAGCAAAGATCGCGGGTTTCCAGCATAAAATGACAACGGCGTACCACCCAGCCTGCAACGGACTCGTGGAGAGGTTTCATCGGCAACTTAAAGCTGCCATAATCTGCCACGCCGATAGCAGCTGGGTTGAGTCTCTTCCTCTTGTACTTTTAGGTGTACGCAGCACCTATAAAGACGACTTAAAATCATCGTCGGCAGAGTTGCTGTATGGAGAGCCGCTTCGTCTTCCAGGAGATTTCCTAAGCCCTGAAGACCTTATTAACCCTGACGTGACCGATTACATCATAAGATTACGTAAGTTCGCAGCAAACTTGCAACCATGTCCTGCGTCACGTCATGGTGGCCAGCGTTCTCCCTTCATTTTTAAAGATTTGGCCATATCTTCACACGTCTTCCTTCGAGATGACACTATGGTCGGATCCCTTAAGCCAGCATATACTGGGCCATATGAGGTTATTCAGCGAGGAGATAAAGTTTTTAAAATTGTGGTGAACGGTAAGACAGTCACTGTTTCGATTGATAGACTTAAACCTGCCTACATACTCCGTGAACCGGACACCGTTACACCCACAACCAATCTGCAATCACCTCATTCATCTACTCATCCCACGCATACTTCCACTCATAACACTGGTCACAATCTACCTGACACCGAGAACGGCACAGTCAAAAAAACTCGTTCGGGCCGGATAGTGAAATTTCCAGATTTTTACCGCCCGTAGGCCGTTCTCTGGGGGAGGGTGGTGTAGCGTGACGTTTTAGATAATTAATTTACATATTTTAATAATTCTTTATTCATTATTTATTCCTCACAACATTTTAAATTTAATAAACTACATATATATTATATCAATTACATCTTAAATATTACATTATATATATACATATCATTTACATTAATATTTATTATATACCATATTATTATATCGTATTCAAGTGTCGCAAACCCGCGCGCCGTCAGTGGAAACGGGCTCTGCCGAGATAAGGAACCGGTCTCGGCGGCCGGCCGCCCGAGCCGGGGGAGGGTGGTGTAGCGTGACGTTTTAGATAATTAATTTACATATTTTAATAATTCTTTATTCATTATTTATTCCTCACAACATTTTAAATTTAATAAACTACATATATATTATATCAATTACATCTTAAATATTACATTATATATATACATATCATTTACATTAATATTTATTATATACCATATTATTATATCGTATTCAAGTGTCGCAAACCCGCGCGCCGTCAGTGGAAACGGGCTCTGCCGAGATAAGGAACCGGTCTCGGCGGCCGGCCGCCCGAGCCGGGGGAGGGTGGTGTAGCGTGACGTTTTAGATAATTAATTTACATATTTTAATAATTCTTTATTCATTATTTATTCCTCACAACATTTTAAATTTAATAAACTACATATATATTATATCAATTACATCTTAAATATTACATTATATATATACATATCATTTACATTAATATTTATTATATACCATATTATTATATCGTATTCAAGTGTCGCAAACCCGCGCGCCGTCAGTGGAAACGGGCTCTGCCGAGATAAGGAACCGGTCTCGGCGGCCGGCCGCCCGAGCCGGGGGAGGGTGGTGTAGCGTGACGTTTTAGATAATTAATTTACATATTTTAATAATTCTTTATTCATTATTTATTCCTCACAACATTTTAAATTTAATAAACTACATATATATTATATCAATTACATCTTAAATATTACATTATATATATACATATCATTTACATTAATATTTATTATATACCATATTATTATATCGTATTCAAGTGTCGCAAACCCGCGCGCCGTCAGTGGAAACGGGCTCTGCCGAGATAAGGAACCGGTCTCGGCGGCCGGCCGCCCGAGCCCGACGTATGCACGCGCCAGTAGTGTGTTCCCTGCTGTTACCCGCGAAACGCGTGTCGCATTGTATGAATTCCTTCTGATTATTTTTACGCTCAATATACCTAGTTTTTCTTTTGGCACGAGTATTACTTATCCCCCGCTAAAGAGAGTTTGTCCTTCACTCACGCCGCAATAGAGCAACGGATCGACGTGATTTTTTGCATGGGTATAGAGAGTTTGTCCTTCAATCACGCCGCAACAGAGAACGGATTAACGTGATTTTTGCATGGGTATAGATGAGGACCTGGACAGTGACATAGGCTTCTTTTTATCCCGGAAAATTAAGGAGTGCCTGTGGGAATTCAAAACTTATGTCATGCGAACGAAGTCGCTGGCGTCCGCTAGTTACCTATAAATTTGACCGGCTACAACGATTCTTACCATTTGACAAATGCAATTAGGTCCTCTTTAAATTAAGGCTTAGCTGTGGCTTAGGTATAATAAATTATTTTGAGCTTGTGATTAATGATAAATTATTAATTAAGACCAACGTGTTTTCCAAGTTCGGAGTAAAGATTAATTAATTTTGAGTAAATGCTTTTCAGTAAATGAACACATTCAGTCACTGATAAAACCGACTTGTGTCTTCCTCGACTTATCGTTGGCCCTCTTTAGGGAGCTTTCCTATATTTCTGTCTTTCCTCCCACTTTTCCCGGTCTTGAGCATTCAATTTTTTAATCTATCGACTCTCGTGTCTGCTCTCAGAAATTACGACGTCTAGCCAGCACTTTCTTGGTGGCCGGGCCTCGAGAATTTACCGTCTCGTGCGACACAGTTTATCGTTGCTAGACCAATTGGTTTAATATATGCGGTAGCAATAACCTTTCGAGCTTTTAACCAACGTAGGTGATTGCAACATCAAAAATAAACAAATTGAATGTCAGTCAAAGTTTCAAGCACCATGTCTTGTACATGTCATGTTTTCACATCTCCACATCCTGCCGTTAATTAAGTTATTGTCACTCTTGGCCGAGTACATACTGTGATGAAGTTATTATGTACCTAGCGAATACTAAGCGAATATACTCGGGTGTCGTACGAGGACCGTTCCGCATTTTCTTTTTCTACTTTCCACGCATCTTGGTACCAATCAGAACTGAACCCATGACTGTTAAGGCTTTGAGTCTTGTTCGTGTATCCATAGAAACTAGCCTGTTTAAGGTTTTGCCATTAGCCAAATAACACTCGATAGTGTTATCAGGATAGGGCAAGCCATCGATGTATATAAATATAGATAAATATAAAAAAACGTGCTCACTAAACCAATCCGATTTGTAAAACTAGGTATATTTGTTTGATTGGACTGGTCGACAGGCAAGCTAGTAGTACGTTAGTTTTAACAGTGCTATTTAATCCTAAACTTCGCGTGTAAAAGTTAACACGTCCACAATCGTTGGTTACAATATGTCCGTGGTAGTCACTACATTCAAAGCAATGCGATAGCGCGCCCGCATTCAATGGATTTAAGCCGATAAAAATCCATCAGGATAAAGCTTCAAGAGAATTGACCGTGTGAATCACGTCATCGCGTGTGTTTTGCTCTTAACATTGAGGCTGACGTTTTAATTTGGATGTCGGTTGGAGGAATGACGGTTTCCCTCGACTACAAACACGTGGATTATGTCCTGAGTACCAGAAAATAATAGGTTCTCAACTGGCGTGAATATCTATATCTATACTAATATTATAAATACGAAAGTTTGGATAGATGTATGGATGGATGGGTGTTTGTTCACTCAATCACGCCAGAACGGCTGAACGGATCTGTTGGCACAGAGATAGATTATAGTCTGGAATAGTACATAGGCTACTTTTAATCCCGAAAAATTAAGGAGTTCCCGCGGGAACCAAAAACCTCAATCCACGCGGACGCGGGCATCAGCTAGTTATTTATAAGATCGTGTTGGAATTTCTCAAAAGTTATCTTAGTGGGGTTACTTATTGAGGTGGTCTACGTTCCTACTAGAATCTTAAGTTTTTGGACCCTAGGTTTTGAGCTTTAAACATCCCAAAAAGATTGTTTCATTGAAGGTCTACACTCAAACATAATACAGAATTGCCTGGGCCGAAGCCAACCTCTCGAAGAAAATTCGTCGGAAAAATCCAAAGCTCCAATTAAGCGCTCGGGGCATTACTGAGAATTGCTTAAGCGGAATTGCGAATAGCGATGAGCTGGTATTTGGGCTTTGGACTATTAAATAATTATGAAGATAGGTGGGTGAGCACTAGTTTGCTCGTTTCTGATAACAATCGCTAAGGATTTCCCCAGTTCCAGCAAGTAGCAATTATTTAATCTGCAGTGGTTCGGGCGTCCGTCCGTGTTTCCTTCTACCTAAGGTATCAAGTTACCTTTAGCGCAAGAGAGATAGATGCTTATCATTGCTTTCGATTAAGCATGAGTGGCGACTTTTAAAAAACCCTTAAAAAGAAGAACTTGCGCCCGCTAGTGGCCTCGCTTCCAAGGGAATTTCGGAAAAGCCGTCCTCATTCATTATAGTACGATAAAAAGGAAACTTGGAATAATAATCGACCACCACGGGAACCTCGGTGTAAAAGTGAGTCCGTGTGTCCGAGTGAGTGAGTGAGTGAGTTTTTCTTTTTCTATACCTATCTATAAATATACATTAGTATGGTCGGATAAACTCATATAAGTTTACATATTGCGATCTTATACTGTTAGTTGTGGAACCTAAAAAAATAATAAAATATTATAGACCACCTTCCACTCACTCGTATGATATCTTCGCTGGTATATATTTATAATATTTTCTCGTATTTGGAAATAAATATTGTCATCATTAATATTAGGATCATTGTATCGACAGCGACATCATATTCAGTTGAAGATGAATAATTATGTTCCACGACGCATCATTCTTTAGCGTCATGAACATGAAGGGTGATGGTTTGATGATTGATGTTTGACGCCCCAAATCTTTGTGAGCGTTTCAGTAAAGATGATGTATTGAATCATTGCAAAAAGTTCAAGGAGAACGTTAATTACTATAGACTTAGAGGATAATCATTTTTGGTCATGATAATATGAAAAGTAAATATACTGAATGATTTGTTTAAATTTTGTGGTATATAAATAAGTATGCTGAGATTCTTGCCGGTTCTTTTCAGTAAAATCGGCTTTTCGAACCGGTGGTAGAGTCAAAACATGACGTAATATAACGTAATATACATAAATTGAGGACCTATGTTATGAATAGCATGTTTCGGTTCTTTCATCGAACTACGAATCTGCTTGGGTTATTTTATAGAATATGTGTTTAACATGACTTCGACCGCGTGGATTAATTTATTTTAAAGATCCTGCTTATGTTTTTTAATATTTTCTAAGAAACATTTAAAAATGAAAATATTGGCAGCAAAATATACGAAAAGGAACAAAAATCTATTCACAACCTTTTTAAGTGCTGTTAAAATATATTCAGAAAAGAAAGCTTCGAGCAGAAATAGTACCTAAATAGAGAAAAATAAAGTTAGTATTCGCGTCTCGTCCATCAAGAACACTTTAATAGCTCAACAACAGATTTAAAATTCCGATCACGCCCCCTACGGCGACGGCACTTGGCATAACTGCTATTGACACTAGACATGATCGATATGACATTATGACAATATTACTTACATTTTCTTCATTTTTACTTGCCTGACGTCATAAATAACCTCGGTCATTAATATTGACTCGAATTGACGAGGTTAAAACTAACTAATAAATATAGACAGGGAAAGAAATGGAAATCTATGCCTTGAAAAATATTGTAGTTACTAATTAAATATGTGGATTGGTTGAAAGGATGATAATGAATTCAGAAATTTCGATAACTTTTAAGCTATATATATTACTAGATGATGCACGCGATTTCGTCCACGTTGATAAGTTTTTTTGATTTCCGGGGGAAAATTAATTTTCTGAGATAAAAGTAGCCCATGTCCTCTCCCGTGATTCAACCTATCCACGTACAAAATTTCATCAAAATCAGTTGAACAGATGGGCCGTGAAAGCGTAACAGACAGACAGACAGACACACTTTCGTATTTATAATATAAGTATGGTTTGTAATATCTTGTTTTTTAAAAAGAACAACTGCTGAGTTTCTTGCCGGCTCTTAAGACTCAGCGGAATTTTTTCCGAGCCGGTGGTAGAGTCGAAACATAACGTAACATAAGAAACACCTGTACGTCCTACATGTTATAAATAAATTGAATTTATTATAGTCCGATTCAAGCTATATGACTTCTCGGAACATCGGGCGTTTCGATACGTAGAATACAATATTAGGTATCATCAAGACGGTTTCAGTTGACAGTACACTTACACCCAGTTTTAACATTGCATATACGATTGATCTACGTAAGTGTTCGATCGCATTTGCGTCAAACTAAAATGAACCTTAATAGCATTGATTTAGAGCTCAATATCGTGTATGCATTCACAGCCAGCGCTCCAAACGATACGTTTCGAAATTTAAATCGGATGCACTGAATTTGTGGCTCTAAATCAATGCAGTTAAGGTTCATTTTAGTTTGACGCAAATGTGATCGAACGCTCACGTCGATCAATCGTATCTGCAATGTTAAAACTGGGAGTAAGCGTACTGTACCTGCACGAATCTACACTCGCGGTTAACATCCGAGACGTCGGCTCGAGCTTGCATCGGACTGTACCTGCTAGCAAGAGTTTGGCAATGTTTTTTTTTATTATCTTTATTTTTTTACAGGGCTTTTATACTATAATATGTATATGACAGTCATATCGTACCTTTTCCATTATTTTAACTATTCTACTTACTTATTTTACTACTTTACTATACTTAGTTACTACATAAAAATCTAATTCTTTAACAGTATCAATCCTATTTTTAACACTTTCAATATAAAAGTTAAATAGGATCTTAGCTGAGATAAAATGATGTTAGTTATACTCGTATATGAGCGGGTAGTCTAATATTTCATATGTGTGAAATGTCAGGTCTATCTAGAATAAATCAGTACATATGCCTTGTCACATCCTTTTCATGGCGCAGCCATTGATGTAGAATTTTAGTACCTTTCTATTTCGATGGGCGCAGCCGTTATTAATAATTAAGTGGTTTTTAAGAAGTTAAAATAGAAAGGAAAGTGTATTATCACCGCCGTCTGCGTTCTGTTTCGATAAAAATGCATCGGATGCTATCTGCTAGCTAAGCATACGTATGTATTTCACTAAAATGTTGGACGATGTAATTCCGAAAGCAGTACTGCATTTAGCACTGAAATAAAGCAATTTAATGGAATTAGAGAGGCAGCGTTATAGCATTCTGATGCAAGTTGTATTTTGAATCTGGATGTTCATGAAGGAGAGCGCAGTCTGGAAATGCCCTTCGAAATTACTTTTGAACAAATTATACAGCTTTATTCGCAGAATTCGTTAACTCTGACTATAGTCTAGATCTTAACTGAATCGAATCGTCTTCATCTGGATGGCTAAATAATAGATAGATATCACAATCTTCAACATACAATGTATACCTACCTAAACTAAATGACAACGTAATAAACACAAATTGCAACACAAGTTTTGATTAATAATGTTAATTCTACGCACTATTATAGTAGCATATTATTGGTATAATTAATAAATATCTATATACTAATATTATAAAAGCGAAAGTTTGGATGGAAGGATGGATGGATGTTTGTGAATCAATCACACAACGGCTGAACGGATCTGGGTGAAATTTGGCACTGAGATAGATTATGTCCCGGAAAATTTAAGATTTCCCGCGGGAACCAAAAAACATCAATTCACACGGAAAAAGTCGCGGGCATCAGCTAGTAGATAATCATACTAATATTATAAATGCGAAAGTGTGTTTGTTTGTTGGTTTGTCCTTCAATCACGCTGCAACGGAGCAACGGATCGACGTGATTTTTGGTATGGGTATAGTTAAGGACCTGGAGAGTGACATAGGCTTCTTTTTATCCCGGAAAATTAAGGAGTTCCCGCGGGAATCAAAAAAACTTAAACCACGCGGACGAAGTCGCGGGCATCAGCTAGTAATTAATATAATTAAAAACTGTAGAAACTCACTCAGCCTCTTCGATCGTCTCCGACATGGCGAGGAAGACACAGTTGAGCAGAATGGTGGCCATGACGAAGTAGTCGAAGTACTGGTTTGTGGAGAGGTAGACGCATGCGCGCCGCACCGGCGACCACGGCGACCACCAGAACAGCGAGCGAGTCGCCGTGAACCGGTGGATGTAGTTCTTGCGGAACCGTTTTGACACCACACAGAAAGTCTGCAACAAGAGGAAAGTTGGGGTAGAGTAAATTGCCATGCTGTAGTCTTTAGTGTGCAGCTTGTTCACACCTTGTAAAATATTTAGAGTCTATACTAATATTATAAATGCGAAAGTTTGGAAGGATGGATGTATAGATGGATGGATGGATCTTTTTTACTCAATCACGCCACAAAGGCTCTGCATGAACGGATCTGGCTGAAAGGCACAGAGATAGATTATAGTCTGGTATAACACATAGGCTAGGTACTTTTTATCCCGGAAAATAAAAAAGTTCCTGCGGTAACCAAAAAACCTCCATCCACGCACGCGATGTTGCGGGCATCAGCTAGTAATTCGTAAAACCGTATGATATGCAGGAGAATCTTGACCCCATTTATAGTGCCGCATGCACTGTAACTAATGTAATATCTAATACTGACTTTAAATATTTATTTAAAAAAATGTTCACGTCTAGTAATAGAATCGCGTCACCACCGCTCTACATTATTTAAATTAGCTTCACAAAAACTTTTGTTCTTTTATACCGAGCTATAATGTTAGGAAAGGAAAAACAAACAATGCAAATTAGCAGTAAATTCAGTAATGAATAATTACTGAATTTACTGCTAATTAGCTCGACCAAAACAAAATTACTTCTCACGCATTCAATTCTGTTATATTAAGTTAAATAAGTCCAGAGTTTCGTGGAAAACTTTCGCTATTTCCTGTAATGTAGGTAGGTATTCTTTTGCTATTTTAGTTTCTTTTAAAAATTCACTCTCATAAGGCATTAAATAGGTTTATATTATGTAAGGACCCGTACTTATGTTATATCCTACTAGCTGATGCCCGCGACTTCGTCCGCGTGGATTGAGGTTTTTCGGTTCCCGCGGGAACTATCTCTGTGCCAAATTTCATCCAGATCCGTTCAGCCGTTGGGGCGTGATTGAGTAACAAACATCCACACATCCATACATCCATACATCCATACATCCATACATCCATCCAAACTTTCGCATTTATAATATTTATTTGATTTAAAACTAAGACAGCTATATTGAAAAAACTTTTAAACCTTTATTTAATTCCTATGATGTACGAGCTAACGTTGTATTGACTTTTCTATGGTATTGAACACCGTAATTTCTCAAAAAGACAGACAGAGGAACAGCAATTTAAAAGATGAATTAGACTAGCTTCTCCCTTTAGTAAATAAAAAGTATGCATTATAATAGGTACATTAGGTATATCTAAAAGCGCCACACTGTTAAACTCTAACTTCATAAGCTAGTGTTTAACTTAGTACTTAGACTACTTAGCCGAATGTTTAGGCATTGTCAAAGTTGGCGTTCCCACTATAATATTACAGTTTAACAATTCACACCATACATAAATGAGGATCTCGTAACTTAGTAGAATAAGTTTTGGATGCGACTATTTGTATAATTAGAGCTAGGTATATGAATGCAGAACCGATTTTCTTGAATCATAGCTAAGAACACTCGCTTAAAGAAACGTTGCTTTACAATCGTGCATTGTCGAGTCAACATCTCCTGAAGTTGCTCCGGTTTCGGAGTGAAACGTACGTTGAGAGTGATTTGGAAGATTTGTGTGGTGTGGTGCTGTGCCGGTGCGAATTGCTGGGTGGTGGGTGTTCGCATGCTATTGGTGAAGGACACGCACTGCACCACATAGATTGTCTACTGTGGCGGATTATAGCGAATTAAACTTCTCGTTCATTCAGTATATTATAGTTCTACCTGCAGTCTATTTTCCTTTATTTTCTCCTTTTGCCTGGTAGAGATCGCTACCTAAGCGATAAGGCCGCCTTTTGTATCCTACTTCTGTCTGTTATTTTTTTTTTTCAATTTTTGTCTTTGTTATTTTTACTTGTGGTGGTACAAATAAAGTGTATAATAATAATAGGAAAAAATCATTTTCCATGTATTTACTTTCAATGCACATAATGCGGACTAAGAAACTGATAGAACTCCGGTAAGTTTGATTAGGTAAATTTTTGACTTTCTAATATCGCCTGGTATAAAAGCCTCAAAAGCTCAAAGGTAAAAGCGGTATTCCTAGTTCAAAAATCTGTACCAAGTTGCAAATTCACCTTATATTGCACTCAAAGGCCCTCAATAAGTTTTGATGGAAAATGATTAAAGCTTTTCGTGGTGCGCTGGGCTCAGGAAAATAACAAGGAACAGGAAGGAAAATTTTTGGAGATTAACCATCCATAAGTTATTAAGCTCGGCTTTATTTAAGACTTAACTTTTATTGTAGATCAAATCAACCTTTAAACAGAATTTATTGTTGTATAAAATAACAGTTGCATAATTAAACTCTACCTACCTATTAAAAGTAATACATTATGAAACTAAAATAAACAAATATTATACACTAGCTGATGCCCGCGACTTCGTCCGCGTGGATTGAGGTTTTTCGGTTCCCGCGGGAACTCTTTAATTTTCCGGGTTAACAAGTAGCCTATGTGCTATTCCAGACTATAATCTATCTCTGTGACAAATTTCACCCAGATCCGTTCAGCTGTTGGAGCGTGATTGAGTAACAAACATCCATACATCCATACATCCATACATCCATCCAAACTTTCGCATTTATAATATTTATTTGATTAATATACCTACCTACTAAAATCTAAATATTAAACTAACTATAAATAAATTAAAATAAATCCTTAAATACCTACTTAATAAGTTAATACTTAATAGGTATTATATAGATGCGAAATGCTATCTGCTACGCTTTCAACCTAGTTTTTTTTTATATATTATTTATTAAAGTATAACAAGTTATAAGCATGGGCAATGGGCATGGTAAGGATAAATATAAATGTCATGGAAAATAATAATGACTACGTTTGTGCGGACAAACGCCCTCCACATTTCCTCTTAAAGGTAATTTAATTTATGTTATAGCCAGCTCTGAAAGTGGATTCGACGCTAAACGAAAAAAATGTGTAAAGGAAAACAAATTATTTTTGGCATTATTACCTAAATTAATTAGCCAGCCACGTCACGCCACGTCAAATGTAGGGTGTAATGAATATTGAATGGACCTTTAAAAAAATCGGCCAAGTGCGAGTCCGACTCCCGCCTGAAGGATTCCGAACCATCGTGCCAGATTTAACACTATGTACCCTTGAATATTCCGTGAAGCTTAAACTTTTATATCTGCAATGCGGTTTTTACGGCTCATCCACCCACATTGAACATTCCTTGCTTTAATATTAAAATGGTTGTTTTCTTAATTTTCAGTTAAATTATTTCTAAAGTTGTTCGAGCTGTCCCAGCTGCACGAAACAAAAAGCCAAGTATTATGAATAAGACACTCGTAACTCAAGAGCCAAATGGGTTTAAAATTATCTTGCCATTGTTTTTCAAAACCCTCCGGATGCTGACGAAACAAATTGGACAATAAATATATCAATAATCTATTGATATTACTAGATGATGCCCGCGACTTCGTCCGCGTGTATTAAGTTTTTTTAATTCCCGCGGGAACTATTTAATTTTCCGGTATAAAAAGTGTCCTGTGCCTGTGTCCTTCCCCGGGATACAACCTATCCCTGTACCAAATTTCATCAAAATCTGTTAAACAGATGAGCCGTGAAAGTGTAGCAGACAGACAGACAGCCAGACAGACAAACACAAAGACACACTAGTATGGATGCAGGTATGTAACTCTGTAAAAAGCTTCATACATATTGTAATTGATAATGAAGGAACTAGACATTTATTTCACTATAATCCGCCAAATAGATTTACCTACTGTGGCGGATTATAGCGAATTAAATAACTAGTTCCTTCATTAGCTTGTTTTTAAAAATGTTAATTCAATATTTTTTTGAAATTTTATGGTTTTATAATACCCAAGATAATTGTAGAAACCGGGAATATTTAAATCTATAATATAAATTACCAATATATTAAAAACAATAAACTGACTGACTGACGTTCCAACGTACAGGTTTATAGTTTTATAAATATGTATTTTAATAGGATTTTTTAAGCCGGAAAATTGTTAATCTATAGTTATACTGACTGACTGACTAACGCGGACGTTCCAACGTATAGAGCTCAAATCGCTGGGTCAGGAAACTTTAGAATTTTCATGTATAGGTTTACTCTATCACGTACTACCAGTATTACCAGAAATACCTCCCGAGCCAGAAATACCACCTACTCTAATGACTCAAGGACAATATGACGTAGTTTTGCTTAACAGCTCTTGGGAATTCCTGAATCTGCACATGAACAATTAAACCCTAATTGTGTCGGCATTGTTCAAAGTTCGGACGTTATGGGCAAACTTGTTGGATTTGAATTAAATCCGTAATCTTAGCTCCTCTGGTGTTTGTATACTAATCCTGCACTTTAGTAATTTAAAATCAATGCAGTTTGAAGTCATCTAATCAAAAAAATTGGCAGTCATAGGGACCGCCGATAGAGGTGAAAACTTATAACTTAGAATTTTAGTATTAAACTTTTGGAAAAAAAAATTATATTTAAGACCTTTTGTCTTCGTAACAACGCGAGCATGTCGGTGACGCGAATCCACAAGTTTACCCCCTACCAAAAAGTGCTCAACGCGGCTAAAGAAGTTTTCACTTCAAACATGGGTAGGTACGACTCACTGAACTTTTTAAAAATGAGTACGCCTCACTAAAGTTTCTAGAAATGATAACGACTCATTAAACTTTCGCGTCATTTATCATCATGTTTTAATTGGGATGTTGCCGTCAAAAATAAATTATTATTCAGCGATTATTAAATAGAGGACCTGCCAAAAGACGTAATATCCACGTCTCCTGTAAATATGTTTAATAACTATTTTTAAGCTATTCTCTCTTTGCGTCGTGTTCCTCATTGCTGAAGGTTTATTGGGTTAATAATGCGGTGGGTTCCCACGTCCTTCCGCATACGACTCGACTTTGAAAACTAAACCGTATTAAACTAGGCTTTTGTAACGATTATTATCAGATGTTAGTGATAATAAAATATTCAATTAAACTAATAAAGTGATTTTGTTGACGTCACAAGTAAGTATACCCTACAAAATACCATAAGTACAAAGCTCGCGTTGTAACGTTTGATAAAATGTTGCTGATTTGACTAGTTGTCAAATACCCATACTAAAATTCTACATCAATGCAAATACCCAATTGCTATAAGTGGCTCATTCTGTTGAACATAATGTCTAATACTAAAAAGAGAGCTCTAAATATTTTGCTATCCCTTCTACCAGGCAGGCAGGCTCACAAACAACGACACAGTAGGTATTTCATAGGTAAAGAAAGGTCTTTGTATAACAATAATAACTGTGTCTAGTTTTTTTCAAATAGGCAAGTCGCTGTATTTTGCCTACACTGCACTCTGCCGCGGCCGATGTACTTTGTCTAAATTATCTTAGGAGGGAGTAGAGTAACTGAGTAAGAAATTAACCATTTTAATTGTAGTTAGGACATCGTATTTTACTACTAAAGCTCTCTCCATATTGTAGAGTTTCGAGACTAAAATTGTTCAAAATAAATCAAAAGCTTCATATCAAGTATAATAGTTGCCAAAAAATAGAACAAATAATATGTAGTTTAAAAAAAAATGTTTAAATAAATAAAAAATAAAAATCATTTATTTCGACCACGTTTATAAAAGTTTATCGATGTTCGTTAGTACAAGCTTCAAAGCAAAACCGGGCTAAAATGTAGCGGAAAATTTCACCCCCAGAGCTTCCGAGAAAGCCTGAAGGGAGGTATACACAAAATTAATAAACACAAATATGTATATTGCGAGCCGGAACCGAGCCGTTTAGTTTATTGAGGACGTGTTTGGAACTTGGGACAACCGACAGTGAGATGGGAGATCTAATATTGTTAGACCGTGAAATGACATCTCCCTGACTGTCTATTTACCTAGGAGATAGGGGTCGTATCTCTTGAGGTACTGTAACAAGAATAAAAGAGATTTATGTCTACCTCATATGATTGGAGTTCCCGTACTCGTCAATTATAACGTCTATTGGCTCCAAGTATTTGTAATGATTAGATGGATGGATGGATGCCTGCAAGTTCGTCGCTCGTTTAGTACCACCCAGGGGACACGTGCAGGGAGGTATAGAAGGTGGTTCCTGCGGACGTGAGCGACGGGGCATCCCCCGATATTTTATATTATGGAGCTGCACAGACCTGCACGGCACGACTGAACGTGTTTCCAATACGACCCGGGCATTCGCGCTGAATTTTGGTAATGTTTGTGTCAGTGTGTTAGCTGATGCTGATGAATTTTTTTTTAATTTTCACGGGAACTTCATTTTCCGAGATAAAAAGTACCTAGCCTAGCCTTAATTCGAAGAATATAGATCGCACGCTGTGGATCGCAGTGTAAAAATTTGAAGACAAAAGTTGTACTTTGATAATATTAATTAACAAAGTCTATTTCTACATCACATAATATACATCTTCACAATCACGAAGTGTGTTGAAAAGTTGAAAATAAGTGAGCTATCGAGCTAAAACTCTCGTCAATTTTCCCACAAGCGCTGGAAACGTGCAATATAACGTTTGCTTAGAGATGTTATTAGAGCTACTTGGAAAGCGCATCCTTGCGTTAACCAGGACAAACGCTAGAAAGAACAAGTAGAAAATGTAGAAGTGTTCAGTAACTCCTAGTTATTCAGACAAAATATTTGGGTACCTACATAATAATGGAGACATTTGTAAATTCATTCGACGATTCGAAATCACTTGTAAAAGTTTATTTGAATAAAAAACATTTGAATTTTGAATTTTTTTTTTAGACATAACATTGTACGCTGTAGCAAGTAGGTCAAGATGTTGCTAGGCCGCATCTCGTATGAAAGAGGTTAAACGAACTCGGTGCGGTGTTTTCATGCGTGAAAAGAGGTAGTGTGAATGCAGTTTTCTTTGCTCATCGTTCAGCTTTCAAATCGAAGTTAGAAGTGAAGGGCAGTTCTTGCTTCACAGCTCCGTTCATGGACTTCACCGCTACATTATTAATTAGACACGAGGCAAAAACCGAGTGTCCACTAGGAATAAAACTTGCATGAAACAGTTCTGACGAGTGAGTCAGTAGTGTGAGTTGTACTGCGTAAACAAACGGAGCAAGTATTTTTGCAGCTTTTCCCATATATAAATAATTTCAGCAATTTTTTGTAGAATAACGTCTGGCTGTTTATGAAATTGCTAGCGTAGGTACATATTCTACAAAAATAATATTATGTACGTAGGTATATAGGGGTGATAGCCTAGTGATAATAGTTATAGACTTTCGGCTTTCTGTTGGTGGTTCGATCCTCGGGTAACCACTGCTATAACTTTTCTGAATAGGTAATGACCGTGTTAAGCATTTACTTAAATACTCTTGCCAACTTAATTACTCTTACTACTTTAGGCCAACGGCTTAGCCTTGATATTCAATGAGGTAATAGCGCCAGTGTTTTGGGCACCATGCCCATTAACGATCACTTGAGTTCTTAATTTACAATTTCTTTATTTTTTTTTAGGGTTCCGTACCCAAAGGGTAAAAACGGGACCCTATTACTAAGACTCCGCTGTCTGTCTGTCTGTCTGTCTGTCTGTCTGTCTGTCTGTCTGTTTGTCTGTCTCCAGGCTGTATCTCATAAACCGTGATAGCTAGAAAGCTGAAATTTTCACAAATGATGTATTTCCGTTGCCGCTATAACAACAAATACTAAAAATTAAAAAATTATATATATTAAGGGGGGTCCCTATACAATAAACGTGTTTTTTTCGTATTTTTTTGCTCAATATTAAAAACGGTAACAGGTAGACGGTTCAAATTTTCACAGAATATTAACTTGTATATTACCTTTCAAAATAAATAATAAATATCAATAAAGTAAATATTAAAGGGGGGCTCCCATACAACAAACGTAATTTTTAAGCAATTTTTTTTAATAATTTAAAACTTACTACAGGTTTGTACGGAACCCTCGGTGCGCGAGTCCGACTCGCACTTGGCCGGTTTTTTTTAATACTTTTGCTATAAAGGTGAAGGAAAACATCGTGAGAAAACCTGCATGCAATTCTTAAAAATGTTCTCGAAGGTACGTCATGTCAATCCACACTAGGCCACCGTGGTGGAATACGACTAAACCCTTCTTATTCTAAGCTAGGCAATCGTGACACTAGGCGACCTGAAATAACGACGTTGCTCTATTAGAGCGGCCTGTCCGATTCCCAGTATGTTTTCATGTCTTCGAGTCCTAGGGCTCATTAATTCTTGGGGACACCTAGCGCTCGCCCAATCTCACGGTGACGCTGTAGCGGGTAGTAAGGCCTACGCAGCATACTCAATCCGGAAAAAAACCTCTTAAATAGAGATCGAAACACATTGTTTGTTAAACAACAACAAACAAAGATCCTTTTATAACACTAAACATTAGGATCATTGAACTCTTCAGTGTCATTTTCCACCGTAACACTGTAGTTTCGTGAATACAGTGTATTTTTCCTGTTTCCGTGACAATGGCTTTCCCACCCACGCGCGTTCGAGCGTAACTTTTGGCATTTTCTTAGTAAATATTGATACGAAAGCCGGGCATCGGCTAACAAAGACAGTGCTAATGGTATTGCGAAAGTTAATTCGACGTGCCACCGAGATCAATCATTAGTGACATAACATATTAAGTTACTGCCTCGTTTCGTCCAGTAGCTAGCATGCTTGACTGGGTTCGATTTCCGCGTCGGGCCATTATTTAATATTGGGTTTTTCTTTCAAGGAATCCTTATTATAGACCGGAGTTTAAAGTTGGCGGTGGCCGAAGCCCGGGTATTTGTTTTTAAAAGTTTAATTTTTTTTTTATTTTTTATAATTTTATGATCTGGTCTTATATTTGATTTGTTTGTAATTTTGTAATCATATTGAGTTAATTGTAATTTTATATTTTATTATTATCACTAACATGATAATAGTCGTTAAAGCCCGCCAACACGCATTGGAGCAGCGTGGTGGGTCTAAGCTCTAATTCCCTCTCTCCTATGAGAGTGGCGGCCTGTGCCCAGCAGTGGGATGTTAATGGGCTGTGTGGTGGTAATTTTATATGACATTCATAACATAAGAGCTTTATACAAGCCAAAATCAAAAAATAAATGATTATGAAATATGAAATATGAATTATATTTTGCACAAACAATTACAAAAATTTTGTTTTTCGCCAAACTACACTCGTAGTTTGTTGACGAGTTCGCGCTCGGCTAATATGTTGCCGTGCACTTATTATTTAGACACAACAACTATTATACCTAGTTATAATATAATAATATAATAATATAATTAAAATTAAGTTACTAACACTAAACGTTTATTTCTTTACTTCATTCAGCCTGTAAATTTTTACTGTTCCATAAACAGTCACTTACCGCCATTTACCTTAAATCATTGGACTGTCACGACTAGCCTCAATCACGGTCTGATGATTATACTGATGATTACAATCTAAACTAAATCAAAATCGGTTCTTCCGTTTGGGAGCTACGATGCCACAGACAGACAGATAAACACGTTAAACTTATAACACACTTCTGTTTGCGTCGGGGGTTAAAACGAAAGTTTAACCCCAAATAGGGCAATATAAAGCAAAAACTTCAAGCAGTGGATTTCAGCTTTGTAAATAATAATTAATCATCTTCTTCGGTTCAGTCTTACGTACTGACTGAGATTATATTATTACACAATATTTGGGTCAACTCCATCCACCCCCGGTTTCCGCTAATTAGTCTGAATAAATAATTAACCTAATTAGGCTTAATTACCCCTTTAGATGATGGTTCATTTTCACAGATTCAGCTTAGCGATTCAATACGGACAAGTTATTGATTTAATGTCCATATCTAAATATATAAAAGGAAAAGGTGACTGACTGACTGACTGACAAACTGATCTGCATCAACGCACAGCTCAAACCACTGGACGGATCGGACTGAAATTGGGCATACAGATAGCTATTATGACGTAGGCATCCGCTTAGAAAGGATTTTTGAAAATTTTACCCATAATAAGGGTGTACAATAGGGTTTTGAAATTTGTATGTATATCGAACCTAACGACGCTAACCAAATGAGCGAAGCTGCGGGCAAAAGCCAGTACTCAATATTATAAATAGTAGGTAGATATTGTCAAATTTTGGTTCAAAAATAGGCAAAATCCTGAAAAAGGACATCAAAACGGATAGGACACCTTTCATACACAAACACGTTTCATCGTGTCGCGCAAGTCTGTGCTGCTTCATAAACGTGATATAAAGTATCATGTCCGTGGAGTCACTTCGTGCTTTAGTATTCAACCACTTTTTTAAACTTTGAATATTCAGAAAATGAAGATCAGTTTCTACATTTCGTCTTAATTAACTCAATATCGAAAAAATGTGACTTACTGTGATTATCGGAAGGACGGCAAAATAGTAAAGCTATTACCCAAATTATTACGATTGTTACATGTAACCTCAGCAAACATCAAGTTTATTATCATTGCCATGTTTACTCGAAAAATCGCTCTAACAATATTGAGTTAGTAGGGAACAGGGGAAAGTCTTTCTTATATTATTTTGGGCGGGTTCTTATAGTCCCTTCGAAGATTTTATTATTATTAGAGTCTACGTTAGACCTTTTTATATGAGCATTGAATGACTTCGGGCGGTACCTATATTGGAGGGATACAGGTCATTTTGGTAATAAAGTACAAATAACTCGCTCTTTATCTTTTTAAAAGGCTTTTAAAACTCGCCTTTGATGGCTGAAATTCATCGACGCTGTTTTTAACAAAGTAGGTTACTTTGTTAAAACTCCGACTATAAACACTTTTGCATGCTGTCAGCACAATTTTCGATTTTGATGCACCAAATAAAATCACAATTCGATACGATTTAAATATCGGATTTAAATTGAACTCAATAATCTTCGTAAGAAAACAAAGATGCATGTCAAGTTGAAGAGTCAGTGAAAGCACAATATAGCATCAAAGTTACCAGACGATTTACCCTGTACTTTTCAGGAATAAAACAGATTTTTCCAAGCGAATAATGTCTTCGCTTTGAGCCGATAAGTTATACAATGTGCTTGGGACGCTTTATAGACATACCTACCTCGTTATTTGTGCTTCTGAATTTCTAGACTCTATTATAAATCTGTGACCTCGGGTATTTACGAGTACTTAAAGCATCATGTACATGCCTAAGGATTTTAACAACTTTTGGAATGCCTTTTGCTTTACTAACTTACTAGCTTCAGATATAGATGGTATATGGTAGATTCACGCGACGATTCAAAAGCACTCGTAAAAGTTTATTTGAATAAAAAACATATTTTGAGTTTGAGAAGTCGTAAATACCGCGACACTCTTGGATTCTTCTGAAGGTTCGTGGATTTAAATCTCCAATAAATTCGTGAGTTTTCTTAAACGATTTGTACCTATCATTTACATTAGAGTACCTTCCTATTACGAGCCTTGTCGTTAGACAAAAAAAATAGCAACTTGAGAACTTTGTGAGTGGGATTCGAACGTGCGACATCTTGCAATCGACGCGGCTCTTTGACAGCTTAACGATTTTTGTAACTATAGATACTTTATAGGGACGATTTTCTCAGGTTCTCCGCATTTTATCGTGCCAAAAAGAACATTATATGTTCTAATATTCGGGTCTCTTAATAACTCTTAAAATACTGAATAGATTAATTAATCAACAAGATATTCGTCTTTATCTGTGTGGAAAATCAAACTTTCCTTTTTACGCCATCGCTTTCTTCGGTCCAATAGCCGTCTTTATTTTTCGGTACTCAATAAACCGTCGATTTTATTAATTATTTTCTTTAATTTTCTTACACAAAGTGTAATGCTTAATGAAAAGAAGAATATATTTTTTCAAGAGCAAGTGCGCCAGTGTTTTTGAATATTTAATCACAAAATGATGAGCCGAGAAAACTGCATTCATACAATCTATTCACCGAGAAAAACGCTGCGTCCGCGTTACCTCTTTCATACAAGGTCCGGCTAGTTGACATCTTGACCTACTTACTTGACGTTATGCCCTCCTGGTACGAGAGGTTTTTACCTTAGGATTTTTTTCTCAAAGCCGTTAATTTCCCATACTAGTAAAATTAAATGTTTCAACAATTTACTTACATTCTTTTTCGTTTATGATTTAAGTATGGAGTACTTATTTCAAAATGACAAACTTAATACGTAATTATGGAAACATACAACTTGATGACATTATTATGATGATGATGACTTAGATGATGATGAAGTAAATTATATAATTATAATATAATCATTTTTATATAATTTTATCGTCGTTCATCAGCACTGATTTAGGTTTATCAATGATTTCATTAGGAATTCTCGAAATCGAAGGGAAATCGAGTTAGAGATTATAAATCGGGACCAACGTTTTCAAGTGTACCTACGTTGATAAAATATGTCAGTCAATTTATTATTCTGTACGGGTATCTGTAGATAAACTAGGTAAGAAATCATAGTTCAAGTATTTGATGATATATAAAAAGCGTTGAAGAATTACAATAGAAAGTCTTCTTCATTTAAGAGTTCCGATATAATAGTTTAACTAAACGTTTCTTTGTTACGAGTACAATAATGGCAAATACTAATAGATAAGATGCCAGGAAAAACACTTCGTATTAGCGAGAAATAACGAGCAATAAAAGATTCGAGAGAAACAATTAATCTGCTACAATCTCGTAACAGGTTTGCAATAATTTACCCATGACGCTACGTCGCATTGCCGCCGAAAGCCGGAAAACGGGAAAATTGTATGCTATTTCACCACATTCACTAAATCCATTTCACAAATAGGTATGTGTATTGTGTAACGCCTACGTGCAAACACGGAAATAATTGCCAGTCATAATAATGAAGGAAACGGTCTTTGTTAGGGCTTTCCGTTTATGAATATTAGCTTCACGAAATGATAGTTACTTGAAATAATTTTGCTATAGTAACATTTATAACCCATCACTAAAAAAAATTGTAACAATAATATTGTTCTCCGAATCGAAAACTTTTATAGTTATTTAAAAAGGCTTGTTTTTTTCTGTCTCTGCCAAAGAACATAATCTACAACGTACTGACGTCACCATAAACCCGATTGCGATTGATACTCCGTATAGGTATCTTGTTATACGTAAAATTATTATATTCAGTTACGAGTATCTTAAAAAATTCTTTCCAAAAAACCGACTTCCAAAGCCACTGTAAGGTAAAAAATAATTTTGATTTCTACACACTATGTTGAAGTCATACCTAGTTTATTAACTGATAGGCTCTAGTATCAAATAGGAAAGCTGCAGGGTTATTTATGATATAGGTACATCCCGTACAAAAAAGGTAAAAAATACGCGAATGTAAGGCTGTGCTCGTATAAAAAGTTACCTGGAGGCTGTAAACTTTGGGTTGACATAAATGAGAACATGTTGCTTTTTGTTTACCTTTTATACGCAATACCTTTGGGGATGGTATATCATCCGAGTTCACCTATATTGGTTCTTACTTTTTTATGAGTCTTTGTACATAGTGAAATTTTGACGCATTAAGTCCCTATTAGAGCGTAGACTGACTACGGATAAAAAACTTTGGTCTAGTGGAGAAAATTCCGCAAAAATTAATGGAGCCGCACACGACAGAACACGGCCCTTCCTCTCAGAACGAGAAGGATTTGACCACCACGCTTGTCAAGTACGGAATGGCGGATTTATTCGAAGGGTATGCTAAGGTAAGGGTATATAAGACTACCAAAAATTACTTACCTGATCATTCAGTCCCTGCTTTGAGAACGTTACGAAGAACTCTCGGACATGCAGTTTTCTTTACTATGTTTTCTTTCATCGTTAAAGCAAGTAATATTTCATTTTTCTAAAATGCCTTCTAAGTAATTTTTTCATTACTTTTATTTTATTCAGTTTTCTTAACTATGTTTTCTTGCCCCGCTAAAGCAAGTAACATTTCATTTTTCTAAAATGCCTTCTAAGGATATTTTTACGTTACTTTTCTTCTATTCATATCTAACTCCGAAAAGTTTAAAGGTTCCCGGAGATCGAACCCACGACCACACGAATATGAGGTCGGGCATCTGAACCACTAGGCTAACACCGCTTTTCATATTTATTAATTACGGTATTTTCAAACCCACCTAGGGTACCAAACGCGCCCGTCTGAGAAGCCCCTCAACCTTCCTTCCTGCCCCTTATTTTACTACGGTACCCTAAACAGCCAATACTGTAGCATACATTGAAAATGCAGTAAGACCTTCGTATACCTAAGCAAGAATTTCATCTACCTTACAAAGTAAGTATATGTAGACAACCGACAGGAGTGAGGAATAAATAATAAAGTAACGCGAAAACGATTTGTTTCGGGTTTCTTTGTTCTTAGCAAATTGGCGTACCAACTTGGGATCTGAGGAATGCAAGCGGTTTATTGATTGTTTGCGATACAGTCGCAGACGTTCGGCTGTCGGCGATGCTTCAACATGTAAACCAAAGCATGCGGTTTCAAACTGACGATATTCCTCAACCGTTATGATTAAAACTATATTGTTTGACGAACGTTTATAGGGTACGGAGATTGAAGATTAAAGAAAATGAAAAAGTATTTGTAAAATTCATGTAACGATAATAGTATTAACTATTTATCGTTTAAAATTTCAAATCTTAACGAAATTAATCTTTACAACATTACATGACCAAGCAATGATATGAATTTAAGCGTAGACGAGAATTCAACTACGAGAATGTTTCTTACGACCTTCCGGATTTCGGTCCGATCCCTTTGATTAATTTTATAGGTCAAAGTCACTCAAACCATTTCTTGAGAATAAATTAAAGGCAGTGTCAATTATTATTAAGAAAAAATCTATACTTATAATAAAACTGTAACAGGTCCAATTCTGTACATTGAAGATATTTTGAAAATTTTTTTTGGAGGGCACTCATTATTCGATACTGAAGCCAAATCTGTAATTTTTTTTATTTTTGTCTGTCTGTCTGTCTGTCTGTCTGTCTGTCTGTCTGTCTGTCTGTATCTTGGCCGCGCATCACGCCGAAACTACTGAATGAATTCAAACGAAACTTGGCACGATTTGAGCCCATACTACGAGGTAGGACATGGGATACTTTTTATCCCGAAATTCTACCCCCAAAGGGGTGAAATAGGGGTTGAAAGTTTGTATGAAAGTCCTTAATTTCTCAAGTTATAGTCATGAAACTTAATATATGAGCTACGGGTAGAAAATGATAACATATGTGTCTCACAGTTTTTCAAAATTCCACGCCCGAAGGGGTGAAATAGGGGTATAATATAAAAATGAATCCCTATTTCCCTTGATCACGGCATCACGCGTGAACGGCCGGACCAATTTCGCTAATTCTTTTTTTGTTGGGTTTGTCTGGACCCCGGGATGGTTTTTATTCACAATTGGACCCGGTAGGGGGCGCTGCAATCGGGTTCGAGGGTCCCGCTAAACCACGCGGACGAAGTCGCGGGCATCAGCTAGTGGCTAATAAAAATCAATGTACAAATACAAATAATATACAAATATACCATATAGCGCAAGTGATTTTATCCAGAACAGTATTGAAGGTGCCATCTGGAATTATTGTCATAATTTATAAACGTTGAAAAATAAAAAATTTCATTACACTCAGGATAGCAAACTTATGTCGAGATACGAATTGTCTTTGGCGGGGGATCGGACCAATCTACGTTTCAATAAGGATTTTATCATTCAATATCATAATAAAAATACGACCGTTTTTCACGCTTTGTGAGACGAATTCTGAAGTAACGATTATTGGATGTAAATAATCTTTATTATGGGATCGTTTCTTTTCTCTTTTCTTGAAGAATTTAACATGATTCTCTAAGGTATCTATTGCTAAAATAGATTAGGAAAAACCGGTTAAGTGCGAGTCATACTCGCTTACCAAGGGTTCCGTATAGCTTGGAAAGGGACATAAATAATAATTACAAATGGTTATTAACTAATTGGTGAAGTTAATCTACAGTCTCAAACACCAATCACTTTTAACTGGGACAGCAATTTTTTTTTGGACGAATTATTGCATTTAAAAAAAACTGTGCTACGAGTAGTTATTAGTACTTCGTTTTATTTAGCAGTTGGAGTAGCAATTTGTCTATAGTTCGCACGCGAGTTGAATGCAGAGCTTCTGTACATACATAAGCTCTGCATTCAACTCGCGCGCGAACTATAGATGCCTCAATATACCTATTCCAATTCCAAGTTTAAATGTTACATAATATGAAGTGTGACAGGCAGACGGGCATCGCATACGGATTCCTGTTTTACAATAAAAAATAATTTCGGTAATAATTTTGTTTGAGTAAACAAGATGGTTTGGTTTACCTGAAAATAAAATTACATTCAGAGCTGAGAGCTGTGATTTTATATTTAAATAAAACAAAGTGACAAATTATGACATTTTGTAAATAAAACACGTCATGAACCAGCCATGAATTTATAATTTTAATTTAAAGTGAGAATTATGTTGCAGCGAATTCCGTGTGAAACAATGACCCGCACTTATTGACACGGAATGTGTTAATTCCGAACCATTTCCGAACAGGCTGATCGGTATATTTTAATTGGAAATTATTTAGTAGCAATGCTCAGTGGGTAGGTATTCAATCGTACTAATAGACGTTATCTTCTGAAATGAAATTTAAATTAACGTTATTTATTGAACCACTAACTGATACCCGCGACTTCGTCAGCGTGGATTGAGGTTTTTTGGCTCCTGCGGAAACTCTTTAATTATCCGGGATAAAAAGTAGCCTGTGTGTTATTCCAGACTATAATCAATATCTGTGAAAAATTTCATCCAGATCCGTTCAGCCATTGGGGCGTGATTGAGTAACAAACATCCATCTATACATCCATCCATCCATCCAAACTTTCGCATTAATAATATAAGTATAGATTCTATTTAAATTAAAGCTCAAAGTAATTAAATAAATATACCAAGAGTTATAAAAATACACTACAGGTATATTTTGTCGCTTGATGGCCATCGGGATCGCCATAATTTTTAGCAGTATTCTGTGAATAGTTATCATAGTGAGGAAACCGGCATGCCTGAGAGGTCGCCATAATGTTCTCAATGGTAGGTACAGTCTGCTAATCCACACTGGGCCAGCGTGGTGGACTAAGGCCGTTATTCTTCTCATTCTGAAAGTAGGCTCGTGCTTAGAAGTGGACCGCCGATGGGTTGATATGAAGATGTCTCTTTTTGTTTTAACATTTATTGGAAACAATACAATAGAACTTAAAGCTCTAGCTAGCTTAACCTAACCTAATTACTATATAAATCATGCTCGCGAGGAATGGTGGCGAGAATACTGGCTGCATTTCCGCGCTGGACAGCCAAGCTGATCCTTTGCGCAAAAAATGAGCCATCCCTTCTGTCACCAGATGAGGCAATCAACCGCGGTGAAATATCTCGCAAAAATTTTTTGCCACTAAGACTCCACGGCCCCAGGGTCTCCACGGCAAACGGAACAAATATGTAACTCTCTATGAGAGAGGCATACTTCCGCCGTTTGCCGGTTTCAGTCTTTTCTGCTGCGGCTCCCGGCCTTGATGCTGTCTCCCTCATATAGTAATAGCACAAAATTAACAAAAAACGTAGAGATCTTAGTTTCCCGCATTTTCTTATTAAAATCCGAGTTATTTACGGAAAGAAGCTGCTATGCGGTTAAGGTCACCGCAACTTGTAATTATAGTTTGGCGTCGCTTCCCCGTCGGCTAGTTTTTGTATTTTTCTTAAGATTGCAATGTGACAACATTGTGAAAATATTGAGACTGCTTTTATTTATTTTACTCAGGTCTTTTTATTACAATGAACTAACGAAATCCATATTATTCATACTAATATTATGAATCCGAAAGTGTGTCTGTCGGTCTATCTGTCTGCTACGCTTTCACGGGTCATCCGTTCAACGTATTTTGATGAAATATGGTACAGGGGTAGGTTGTAGCCGATTCCCGGGGAAGGACATAGGCTACTTTTTGTTCCGGAAAATTAAGTAAAGAGTTCCCGAAGTCGCGGGCATCATCTAGTAATAACATATGACGAAACTACTGCAAAACTATGTAAGTAAATAATATAGTCCGCGTGGGTTAGGGTGTTTTAGAAATCCCGTGGGAAATCTTTGAATTTCAGGGATAAAAAGTAGCCTATGTAGCAAAATTGGTTAAACAGATGAATTGTGAAAAGTTAACAGACAGATTGCGAGATACACACTATTTCACATTTATATTATTGTATCTATTGATTGTGGTTTTTAATACTGTTTACACTCTTGTTTCAGAATTATAATCCTCATTTTAGGGACGTCAAAGACCAAGATACGTCACATAAGACTGCAGTTTTAAAATAATACTGCTTTAAGCAGTGGTAAGCCCCCAGATCGTACTGAGTAAGAGATTATGTAATATTATAATAGTGGCGGAAGCAGAACCGCTTATCGCTGCCGCTGCAACGCGCTTTTTTTATTTTATTGCTAGATAGGCTTGCGCTTGACGACAATCATGCTTAATACAAAGCGATGATGAGGTCTAGGTTGGAGCTGGCCTAGAAGATGCCTTTTCACTCGCCTTGAAGCTACGGTAGGTACTTAAGTTGTACGTATCAGGGAATACATGCGCTGGAATTGCATTCCACATCCTGGCGGTTCGAATCAGGACCGTAGAGCAGAACCGCAGAGCGCTGTTTTTAATGTCATGACAACCGCGCCTAACTAGTGTTATCCTCTGTTAAAATAATAAAAACACCAGTAGAAAACTCATAAATATATGTTTAAAAGTAATTACCAATGTCCTACTAAATTTATTATACCTATCTGGCAACCCTAATTTCTCTGCAGCATATAAAACATTCATACTACCCCAGTGCCAAGCCCTCGTCGACTTTACTGGCTCAGTCAAGAACGAAACAGCCTATCTAAATCCTAACCGCATTTCAAAACAAACTTTATTATCTACACATTAGGTTCACGGCTCAATGTAATAAAATTTCAGTTCTAACGTTGTAATAACAGTAAAGGTTCGAATACACGATACACAGGTTACGTAGTCTTAAAGAAACTATGCCTCTGTTAGGTTAAAAGACTGGATTTAGTTGAATTGTTACATTTTGTGTGAGGACTATCATTACATATTTATTTCTAGTTTACTTTCTTTTTATAAGGTATCGTAGTTTGATTATTGGTTTTAACTATTAAGTAGGTATACCTAATATTATAAGAATTGTCTATTATAATGTTAACTGATAAAAATACATAATATATTTATTTAATAATCTAATGGGTACTAATAATAATATTTCTCTTCTTTATAATTTTTGGAATTGGAAAGATGGGTGAAATTTACTTGACCAAAATGAATGGTCACGTCGGATTGAAAAAATGCCACTCTATACTAATGCTGGTCGACTTTTGATGAAGGTACAGTACGTGATATTATTTTTTTATAAAGTCACTACTTTTATTAAATATCTCATATAATATATCCGAACCGGTGGTAGAGTCTTAACGTTTCTTAAGTGACACAAGTTGTCCTACGTGAAATAAATAAATCATTTATCATTTATCATTATAAGGAATATTTATCACTAGATGATTCCCGCGACTTCGCGCGGATGAAGGTTTTTGGTTCCCGCGGGAACTCTTTAATTTTTCGGGATAAAAAGTAGCCTATGTCCTTCCCCGGGATACAAATTAGCCCTATGCCAAATTTCATCAAAATCGGTTGAACAGATGGGTTGTGAAAGCGTAGCAGACAGACAGACAGACAGACACACTTTCGCATTTATAATATTCGTATAGATTCACGTCCCTACTACTATCACACACTTACCTACTAATTAATGAGTCAATAGACATTATAACTTGGGAATTGAGATAGAGAAGATCTATAGTAACAATAAATAAATAAAGTAAGTAAATCCGAAGTGGTAATGAGCGGGGCGCTTGGTTCGAAGAACCAATAGAAATTGGGGTCCCAAGGTGGTAGCGTTGGCAGATCAAAAGGACGAACGACATCAAGCGAGTCGCAGGGAGTTGCTGGAAGGCGGAGCGGCTTGTGGGAGTCCCTGCAAGACAGTGTGGCCAATTCTGTATGACACAATCTCTAATCTGAAATGACAGCTCTAAAACGAATACTGCCCCTTTCCAAAGGGAGTATTATGAAAGGGATATAAAAATAGAGCTATCATTTTAGTTTTGTTTGTCTGACAAAAATTCAAAAACAGAATTATTGATCTGTGTATTGCATGTCTATCGGTTGACTTAATAAATGAAAACTTAGAATCTAAATAAACATCTTCTTACTGGTTGCAGCGCCATATACATGTATGTTTATGAAGGTACTTAAATTGAGGTTGTTGATTTTTTTTTTTTTTTTATAATATAATATAGGCTAGCCGTTGGCTGCAATCAGACTTGCTTGCAAGTGGTGATGCAGCCTAAGGTGGAGCGCGCTTGCCTGGAAGATGCCTATTCACTCTTGATTAGTTGGAAACCAGAAGAATTATCTTAATATTGGTCACCGAGTCTTGCAGCGATATAAGAAACTAATTTCGATTTTCACATAAATTCACTGCTCGTGTATCATTCAATCGCTACGATTCAAAAACGAATAATTAATTTAAGAGGTTATTGTTCAACGGTAAATAAGCCCATATATATAATATTTTATTCTACATTCGCAGTACGTCAATAATAAAAAACCTTTTTGTGTTAAAAAGCAGTAAGGGTAGTTGGTATCTAGTACAATGGGGTATAAACAATAGGCGGCTGGAATCGCTGCTTTGTTCCAGCGCCTAATTCTACATCTCCATAATGCGGACGCTCCAGTTTTCTCGTTGGGGCACGGAAAGATATATTTCGAGTAGCTTTTGTTATTATCATTATTTCGCAGCTCTACTTTAGCACGTTAAATGGAATGGTAAATAGATAAATTGTCAATTTCGATCACAAATCCTTGCGTTTTTGTTATTTTACTAAGAATCTTTGCCACAAACGCAATTCTTGCTGCTTTTATAAATGCGAAACTTTGGTTGTTTGTAGGTTTTTTTTCTTCAATCACGCTGCAACACAGCAACGACCGATTGAAGTGATTTTAGGTGGGTGTCGTGGAGGACTTGGAGAGTGACATAGGCTACTCTTTATTCCGGAAAATCCAAGACTTTCTAAGCCGAATCGAAAAGTTCGATCAATACGTTAAACAAACGTATCTGATTACGATTTTCATAGACAGTCGTTCTTAAGTTTTTAGGCAGTGAAAGTTAGGTGCACGAGAAAATAAACTTTTCTAAGTATGCGGATTTTCTGTCATCCGTATGTATCTGTTGGTTATTGTCATTTGTTGCACTAATATCTGATACCTACATATTTTATAATAATCGTTACAAACCTAAAAGTTGAAAATCTTAGCCAAGTCGTATGCGGAAGGACCTGGGTATCCACCGCATTATTATACCGAGGAAACTCCTACCATTATGTAATTAATGGAAACGGGTCACGACCCTCAGTAATGAGGAATAGGTACGTTGCAGAGATCTGAGATGTACCTATCTGTATCCGACGATTGGATTTAAAACTTCAGACCATTTATTTATATCTTAAGATAAACACGGTCTATTTATATAGCCCGAGTTACCAGTTACCACAATGACAAAATAAAAGCACATAAAATGGTGTGATATATTGGATTTTTAGTATGCTATTGTTTTTATTAGACTTACCGCGCGGGTGTCAAAAGCCCCGTAAAATAGCAGTCTCTTTTGTATTTACGTTGGGTGTAAAGTTTTTAACGGCTGATCTATCTATGTAACAGAGTAGGTGTCGATAAAGAAGATAAAATATTATTCGATGACCGTTACTCAAAGACTAGATAATGCCCGCGACTTCGTCCGCGTGGATCAAGTAGTTTTTATTCCCGCGGGAACTCCTTAATTTTCCGGGATAAAAAGTAGCCTATGTCCTTCCCCGGGAATCTAACTATCCCTGTACCAAACATGGACGCTAATGGGCTGGAGTGGGGAAGCAATATTGAAATGTCAGACTTCAACATTTGTCCAAAACAAATGAAATGAAGTTAATATATGTTTTACTAGCTGATGCCCGCGACTTCGTCCGCGTGGTTTAAGTTTTTTGATTCCCGCGGGAACTCCTTAATTTTCCGGGATAAAAAGTAGCGTATGTCACTCTCCCAGGTATACCAATGCCAAAAGTCACGTTGATCCGTTGCTCCGTTGTGGCGTGATTGAAGGACAAACCAACAAACAAACACACTATCGCAATTATAATATTAGTATGATTTCATGTAGGACACTTTATCTCAACACTCTAACCACACGGTTTGGAAAGCAGATTATACTATGAAGAGCCGGCAAGAAAATAAATCAACATAACATTATATGTGTTAGAAAGTGTAAGTAAACATTTCCCACTTCACGTAAGCTAAATATAGCCTTTGCGTCCCACACGACCTCTGTGTATTTTATACTATGTCATATCTATTTGGGTCAGGTCGGGCAAAGTGTAGTGAGTGTATTATTAGCTTTTTCTCATTACCTTTGAAGTCGAGCTATTTTACTCTATTTCAAAGATAGGTTTACTTCAATAGAATTTTTATTTAACTTAATTTGCGGTACTTTTTTATTTTTTATTCCACTACAAGTAAGATGATTTGATTTTTTGATTGCGATCTAATCTGATGGTAACTGATGATGCAACTCAAGACGGTAGCAGGCTAACCTGTTAGGAGTACGGCAGTTATATAAAACCCCTAATCGGGTTCTACACGGCATCATATCGGAAAGCTAAATCGCTGGGCGATAGGCTTATATACATATTTAAAAGGTATTTATCTCAAGTTTTAAATGCGAAATTACACTACAGACGTGATAAGAGAAAACATCTGCGCGAAACGCCCGCTTTGTAGAGGAAACGTTTTATCCTGTCGTGCGAGCGGATTTAGCCCCATATAAAAGGGCGCGCGCGCGGACTATTTTTCAGCCGAGCAAGAAATTATTGTCCGTAGTGTGTTTCCGCCCTTAGCATGCATCGCGCCGCATGTCGTCTGTTGCGATTTAAACGGCGTAGCAGAGGTCTACGTGATTTTACTGCTACGCAGTTACGAATGCTACGACCATAACGTTTTGTGATTACGATAGTAATAAATAAATAATAAAACAAATATTATTGAAGTGAAACTTCTATAAAATCGTTGTGATTTGAAAATTCAAAACGAAAAAGCGACACCAAAAAGCGACAAACTTAATATATAGGATTTAGCCTGCGAGAGAATGAGATAGAATACAAGTTATATTTATCTAATTCTCTCGTAGGCTACTTTTCTGAAGTTTCCCTTCTGCCGTGTGTGAATTGCACACACACACTTTTTTTATATTATAACTGCGTTTTGCTTTACACTACTTTAGTTTACGACGGAGACCTACTTGCTCGATACTCCACCTCAACTCATTCTTAAGATTTTTGTTACTTAATAATCATTGAAATTGGGTATTTGACAACTAGTCAAATCAGCAACTGTGCTTAATATGGATTTTGTATGAAATTTTAAGTTGTGACGTCATCAAAGATCGACGCACTTTTTTAACTTTAATCGAGTGTTTAAAATGGTTATTCAAAATAAAACTAGCAATGGACGTGGATAGTACGACTTTTGGGAGATCCTTTATTTAATAATCACTAAAAAATAATTAATTTCACTAGTAGTCAAATACCCAATTGTAAAAGGATTTTTTATCAATGCTCTTTAATCAAGCAATCCTAACACTATAAATAATACAGTCTGATGAAAACATAGAAAGCGTCGCATGTTACAATCTCAAACAAACCATTCATTTAGGTTTTATGAATTCCGTTATTTCCCTTTAATCAAAGTAAATTGCACTCGTGTCAATGCGACTGCATACGCTATAGCGTAGATCTGCAAGCTCTCTGGGTTTATAGCTCAGCAGGTTTAATGCAGATTAAATTGTGGCCTCGTGGATACATTTCCTGTATTGACGTCACACTTTTTGAAAAGATGATTTCGTGTATGTATTTTATTTATTTATTGAAGTGAAAACTTCTTTAGCCGCGTTGAGCACTTTTTGGTAGGGGGTAAACTTGTGGATTCGCGTCACCATCACCGACATGCTAGCGTTGTTACGAAGACACAAGGTCTTAAATATACTACATTCGTATTTAAACTTTAATGGCTTAGTTTTAAGGTTTACATTTTAATTATTTTAAATTGTATTTTTTTTTAATTTAATCTAATTTAAAAAATTTAAAAAAAAGATTAATATTCGCTTTCACTTCTAATAATCTATAATAAAATAAATAATAATATAATAATCTAACCTTATAAAAATATTGTCTTACAATCAGTGCCACAAAAATCACAATCGGTTTTACTATTTTAGCTCTGCTATTTATTTTAGAATCAGCTTTCCGAACCGGTGGTAGATTCTTACGACTTATCATAAATGGCACAAGTTGTCCTACATGAAATAAATCATTTCATTTCATTTCATTAAATATCTAATTAATAAAGGGAAATGGTGATTGACTGACTGATCTATCAACGCACAGTTCAAACAACTGGACGGATCGGGCTGAAATTTTGCATACAGATAGCTTCAATGACTTAGGCATCCGCTTAGAATGGATTTTTGAAAATTCAATTCCTAAGGGGGTAAAATAGGGGTTTGAAATTTGTATGAAAATTGAACCGAACGTGACGTATAGGTCATCTATAAATGACTACAATGACGACATAGCAATGTCATCATATTATGTGTTCATAGCAATGTTTGTTAAAGGTTTTGACGACCTCCCTGGAGCCTTCCTGGAGCAGTGGTGAGCATTGTGGTCTCATAAGTGAGATATCCCAGGTTCGATCCCCGACAGGGTCAACTCGAGAATGTATATTTTTTGAATTTTCTCTGGTCTGACCTGGTGGGAGGCTTCGGCCGTGGCTAGTTACCACACTACCGGCAAAGACGTAGCCAAGCGATTTAGCGTTCCGGTACTATGCCGTGTAGAAACTAGAAACCGATTGGGTATATGGGTTTAATAAGTATAACTGCCGTACCCCTAATAGGTTAGCCCGCTACTGTCTTATATTGCATAACTTACCATCAGGTAAGGTCTGTCTGAAGGGCTGGCTTGCAGTGGGGGAAAAAAATACAAAATATTATGTATCTATGAAAAATTACAATAAATACTGCGTTTTTTCTTATTAACTTACTTCCTGTTAAGTTGTTGAAGCTTTAAAAAGCTGAAGTACTGGCAGTATGCTTGACAGAATAGAGAAGATGCAAGCGTCTATGAACTTCTTTAACATTTCGCTATATCCGTTTGACAAACGTAACTGATTATTACAATTTTCTTCCACAATCGCACTATCTTTTCTAACATTTAGTTCACCAATGAACACGCCAGAATATAAAATATATTCTTTCTATTCATGCGCTTCGCGACCCAGATTCTGCGACTCGTTCAATTGCTGTTAATGCCTGTCATTTCGACTTGTCGACTGCCTCAGCTGTGACTAGCTTATATGGAAGTAAGGATCTTGAAGTTCCGGGTTCACTTCTCTTATATTTTATGACTAGCTGATGCCCGCGACTTCGTCCGCGTGGATTAAGGTTTTTCGGTTCCCGAGGGAACTCTTTAATTTTCCGGGTTAAAAAGTAGCCTATGTGTTTTTCCAGACTATAATCTATTTCTGTGCCAAATTTCATCCAGGTCCGTTCAGACGTTCTGGCGTGATTGAGTAACAAACATCCATCCATACATCCAAACTTTCGCATTTATAATATTAGCATAGATAAGCTGGATTTAGTCCAGAGCTATGGGAAAACGGCGGTTACACCCCCATGCACTTGAAAGCACCGTAAAGCCGATGTTCATGCGCCTGTGGCGAGTTGCAGTTTGACTATTAGAGTGAGGGAATACAGAATGCATCAGCTGTGTTTGCGCAAATACTATTGTGTAGGTATTGGCTAGTTAGCTAGCCTGTAGAATGAAACGCCGAATTTTTCAGATATCTATCAGAACATCATAATCCTAAGAATCTCGATAAAATAAGTACTCAAATTAGACGTAAACTAGTTTATTTTAAACCGTCAGTTTAGGGGCTCTACCCACGTCAGACTTTTTGGAGATATGATAATCGGGCCGATAATTTCGCTGACTTTTATCACCGATTTTGTGACCGACTCTACGCACACGTGTATCAATTTGCCGTTGGCTACCTTAGGAAGTGCACGTCATGAATTCACCGACTAGCTATCGATGAGAAGTATGCCTTATTACATTTCCGAACGTTTCATTTCCACCGACAATCAGATCGGCCGGGATGTACCGATTTTGTTTTTGACCGACTTTTTGTAGGACGTGTGTGTTTCAATATTGTAATCTGTATCGTTTCATTTTTGCCGATAAAAAATCGGTCACCGATTGTCTGACGTCGGCGATGGCACTAGGAGCAACGAAACCAATTTATTGCTGTGATGGATAATAATTTTTACTGTCACGTCGGAAACATAAGCAATAATTCATCGCTTTATTTATAAATTTTGAGCGAAACGTAAATACCGAAAAACGCTTCGCGAATTTACATTTTCCATCACGGTAGGTGAAAACATTTGTATTCGAAATTGATTTCAGCTAAAAATATTTGACACGTTTTATTTTGCCGGCCACGTAACGCGCCCCACATAAATGTCATATCTATTACGGGATTCTGAATTTTACTTTTGGGTGACAAGTATTTTAAGGACATACACATATTAAGAACCTAACCGGACAAAAAGGTCCACGCCATGACATCCGTGTACTTCACTACAGTCCCACAAACTTACCTATCTGACTTGGTGGCTAAAATTGGAATAGATTTTTATGTCAGTTTAGCGTTTGTTTTTATTTTATTGAACAGAAAATTTCTTTAGCCGCGTTGAGCACTTTTTGGTAGGGGGTAAACTTGTGGATTCGCGTGTTCGCGAACACCGACATGCTCGGGTTATTACGAAGACAAAAGGTCTTAAATATAACTACATTCGTAATTAAACTTTAATGCCTTAGTTTTAAGGTTTATTTATATTTTTTAATTTAAAAATCGTTTTCACTTCTATCGGCAGTCCCTATGACTGCCAATTTTTATCATATATTATATACAAGCGACGCTGACACCAGCCCCCCAATCATGTAAGAATGACCGATGAAACCGTTAATAATCTGCGGCAAAGTAAATAAACCATAACAGCAGTAAATTAGAGCTCAATTTCGTGTACCCATTCTTATACGTTTAGGTATGTACGATACTCAAACGTATAAGAATGGATACGCGAAATTGAGGTCTAATTCGATGCAGTTATGGTTTATATTGCTTTGACGCTGCTCCTTTACCATTTGATGGACAGTTCTTACATAATCGGGGGGCTTGTCCGATAAGTTTGATAGACTATACTATTTTGAACACATTAGACTACAGGATGCACTGTTATAAACTATTTTAATATGCACTGACTCGCTGCATAAGCTCTATTAAGTTCTATAAAAATTGTTGTTGTCCATACATCCTGTCAGTGATCAGCCAGTCCTCCGTAAATTAGTAATCACCTAGCTACTTGTTGCTGGAGCGCGTGTAAATTCCGAGTGTAGTGGTGTAGATTCACTCGACGATTCAAAAGCTCTTGTCAAAGTCTACTTGAATTAAAAAAAATTGAGTTTGAGTGTCTTGTATTTTTATGAAGGAACTTGAAATTTAATTTGCTATAATCCGCAACAATAGGCAAATATATGTGGTACAGTGTATCTTGCACTTGCAGCTTGCAATATTCACCACACCACATAAATCTTCCAAATTATCCTCAACGTAAGTTTCACTCCGACACCGGAGCATCTTCAGGAGATGTTGACTCGACAATGCACGATTGTAAAGATCTTTACAATCGTGCATTGTCGAGTCAACACCTCCTGAAGATCTTTACAATCGTGCATTGTCGAGTCAACATCTCCTGAAGATGCTCCGGTGTCGGAGTGAAACGTACGTTGAGAATAATTAGGAAGATTTATGTGGTGTGGTGAATATTGCAAGCTGCAAGTGCAAGATACACTGTACCACATATATTTGCCTATTGTTGCGGATTATAGCAAATTAAATTTCAAGTTCCTTCATAATCATGGACTTCCGCAAAGTAACGCCTGCTTCTATCCAAGATTAGAATTAAGGTTATGGTAACTTGGTATAGATATGGTAATGAGAATTTTAGAAATCTATAGAACGAAATCGAGTATCTAAGATCTTTGCACACAGTCTAGGAAGTTACTAACCCACAAGAATTAGATAAATCACTATAGATTATGATCCTCACAGAGATATAGGATCTTTACCAAACGAGAAATATTTACCTGCTTATGAGCAGGTGTTGCATTGCGGAAGTACATGATAACCAAGGAACAAGAAGCTCTATTCACTATAATCCGCTTAAACCTATGATATTTAAAACATTAGATGCGTTCCCCGCGCTTTATTTTGGCAAGAATTTAAGAAGGCACTTGCCCTCACTTGCGTACATTGCAGTTAACAACAGTGTAACTCAGAATCTATATTCATCTCTTTCTAACAACAGGTATAGCGTATGTTAACCTTTATGTTCTTTCCCTTTCTCCGCGTACGTAATATTTGCGCCGTTTTTTTAGTGCAATGATGTTCGCGTATGCCGCGTCTATTTGTAATAAGTCGTTGGCTTAAACAGACAAATGTATGTCATACAACGTGCAGCATGCAATAAGCACTGCCCGTCCTCGGTCCTCCCGCTACTAAACAAACATAAAATGCAAGCAACAATGCATATCTGGGTATTTGATAACTAGTCATATCAGGAACTTTTTCAAACTTCAAAATGCGCGCTTAGTATGGGATTTTGTATGAAATACTTATTATTATCAAATTCAAGGCACTTCCTATACTTTCATCGATAATTAATTAAAAATGTTCATCAAACAATAACTCTGTGATCGATCAAACATTAAATTAACAGGAGACATGGTCTTTTGGCAGGCCCTCTATTTAATAATATAATCACTAAAAAAAAATTTATTTTTGACATAATAAACTTTGACTTTTGACAGGATAAACGTGATTTTCCTCAGACGCGGACGTTTTGTCCTGTCCGGTCCCTAGTGTGGATTCGCCCTAAATCCACCGTATCAAAGTGAAGCTCTGAGACCATTAAGTGTGAAAGGTTGATTTATACTGGAACGTGTCGAGTCTACAGTACGAACTGGGTGTAAAATGCTACGAATATTTCACATGGACTAGTGCAAGGTTCGTCGTGCCATTTCCACTATACGGACGTTTATCTTCTGAGTTAGTAAACACTCGGAGCCTATTACGGAAAAGATGTATCAATCATTGTTACAATCTCAATCGTTGTGGTCCCTAATGGGTCTTTGAAAACACTTAAATCCATCTATAGGTACTTAAATAAATTTGGATAAATTATAGTCTGGAATAACACATAGGCTATTTTTATTCCGGAAAATTAAAAAGTTCCCGCGGGAACCAAAAAACCTCAATCCACGCGGATGAAGTCGCGGGCATCAGTTAGTATTATAAATGCGAAAGTTTGGATGGATGATGTATGGATGGATGTTTGTTACTCAATCACGCCAGAACCGCTGAACGGATCTGGATGATATTTGGCACAGAGATAGATTATAGTCTGGAATGAGACATAAGATACTTTTATCCCGAAAAATTAAAGAGTTCCCGCGGGAGCCAAAAAACCTCAATCCACGCGGACGAAGTGGCGTGCATCAGCTAGTTTAATATATTTGATTGCCCCCAAAACTTATGCATTACCCTGTCTGATACAAAGCTTCGATCATATTATAGACTACATCATCACTACGTATTAGGTAAAATAGAGAAGTTGAACTCAAAAGTGTAATGTGGAAACCTGAGAACTATTCTACAAATCAAAAAACAATATCTAAAGCTCCTCAAACAGGAATGGTAAAATGTACAAAAAATATCGGTTGCAATTAATTAAAATGTAACAAAATACGGCGAGTCATCGCCGTGCCTAGCAGGCATAGCATAGCTTCCGTAATGAGCGGCATTTCACTGGAATTAAGTCGGCAGGATTCGTACAGTCATCCTTTTTGCACTATGAACTGTTTAAAGGGCAAAACACACAGAGAACGGGCGCGGGTCGGGCGCGGGTCGGGCGCGGGTCGGGCGCGGGCCGGGTCGGGTGCGCGGCGGGTTGAATTCCTTGTATTTGTATGGACGACATCACACAGAACGCGGCCACGGGTCGGGCGCGTGGCGGGTGATTGTGTGATGTTTCCTCACGATATTTTCCGTTAAAAGCAAGTTAGATTTGATTCGTTAAAACGCGCGCGCATAGCTTCCGTAATGAGCGGCATTTCACGGGAATTAGGTCGGCAGAATTCGTACAGTCATCCTTTTGCCCTACGTCACTATGAACTGTTGGAGCTTTTTGGAGTTTATTGGAGTTTACTCCTTATGAATAGATTTTCATATATAAGCCCGGGGTATGAAAATTTATGGGGAGTAAAATCAAACTTTCTCCGTTACGTTACGTTTATGTTTCCATGGTAACACTTTTCGTTCGTAAGGAGTCGTGCGTCGGAGTTAACACAATTTTTTTAATACTTTATCATTTCAACCAATCGCAGGCTCACTACTGAGTACTGCCATCACGCTAACCAAGTGCGGATTGGCGGACTTCACACACCTTTGAGAACATTATGAAGAACTCTCGGCCAAACAGGCCCTACGTCAGCTATCATAAAATGAAAGCCACCTAAATATTAACTCTATGCACTGACATATAATATTTATATCCATTTAAGGTTTGCTATGAAATGTTTTTTATTAATTCATAACAAACCTTCAATGGATAAAAAAAAAATATCAGTGGCTTTCATTTTCTGATAGCCACTGCGTTAGAGAATAGGGCTGCAGGCAAAGAGATTGTACTTAGGTCTGCAGGTTTCCTCACGATATTTACCTTCGCTCCGAATAGTTGGATGTTCGTTCCCAGGAATCAGACCCGCGACAACCCGATAAGGAAGCCGAGCGTCTAAACAAATAAATAATCATCGCTTTATACTTAAAAAAATTAGATGATGATGATGTCTGGGAGAGATCGCTTTAGCGATAAGACCGCCTTTGCACGCTCCACTTAGCTTAAGCTTCTTTTTTTTTTTGTATATTTATATGTTTCTATGTCTGTTGTGTGCAATAAAGAATACAATAATAATCAAATAATAAATATTATAAATGCGAAAGTTTGGATGGATGGATGTATGTTTGTTACTCAATCACGCTCCAACGGATGAACGGATCTGGATGAAATTTGGCACAGAGATAGATTATAGTCTGGAATAGCACATATGCTACTTTTTATCCCGGAAAATTAAAGAGTTCCCGCGGGAACCGAAAAACCTCAATCCACGCGGACGAAGTCGCGGGCATCAGCTAGTAAATAATAATGATGCCCGCGACTTGGTCCGCGTAGATTAAGGTATTTTGATTCCCGGGGGAATTCCTTAATTTTACAAGATGGATATCTTACGCGTGGATACGCGGACAAAGACGCGGGCATCAGCTAGTTATCCTATATAGAAAGACCAAGGTAAATAACCGAATTATGTTGTTCCTATCATACTAGCGACGATAGGTATATCGGCGCTCACTGAAACAGGAGTGAATATAGAAGCAAATTGTATTTAGTTCAGTGAACAAAGTCCGCCCGTCAAGTGACCGACTACGGGTAAAGTGGAACAATGCTGATGACGTGTTACTAAGTACAAGCCTCGTTGGTCTAGTGGTTAGGAAGTATTGGATTTTTCTGGCAAGAAATTCTCAGTACTAGCCCGGAGTTAGGAAGTTGGTGGTGTTACACACCCGTGCCTCGGAGCCGTCGGTCCTGTGCCTGACCTCTCACCGGTCGTGTCGGATATTCCGTCCTATCGAGCTATGAGAGTAAAGGTACAGAAAGTGCACCTGTGTATGCACACACACTTGTGCACAGATATCTCCCGCGCAGATGGCTTATCCTTCTGGATATAGGCCGCCGTGGCCGAAATTCGGTCGGGAGGACATTATTACTACATTTTTATCAATATTTCGCTGTGACATACCCGGAAGCTTAGAGCGAAGCAAACTGGGTGTACCACGAACTGGCATAGACTACGAATATTTTATCCAAGCGGTTTGAATTAGAAACGAGGAAGCAAATCGCTTCGTAAGTGTCGTGGAATTTCAACTAGATAGATAGATAGATAGATAGATAAATTCTTTATTGCCACACAAATATAAAGATATAATGTAAACACTTAAAAAGTACGGAAAACAAAGTGCGCAAGGGCGGTCTTATCACTAAAAGTGATCTCCTCCAGACAACCCATCCATTATTAATCTTCTCGGTATGTATCTATGGATGTAGACTCTGGAGATGTTTTGCTGAACTATGATAGTAAGGTGACGCTTAAGATCATAAAGTTCTTGAGCACAACCTCCGTGGCACAGTGTGTAGCGCTGTTGTCTTAACGTGCAAAGGTCCCGGGTTCGATCCCCGGCAGGGTCAAATTGAGAATTCATAATTTCTGAGTTTTCCCTGGTCTGGCCTGGTGGGAGGCTTCGACCGTGGCTATAGTTACCACCCTCCCGGCAAAGACGTGCTGCCAAGCGATTTAGCGTTCCGGTACGATGCCGTGTAGAAACCGAATAGGGGTATGGGTTTAATATAACTGCCATGCCCCTAACAGGTTAACCCGCTACTATCTTAGACTGCATCGTCACTTACCATCAGGTGAGATAGCAGTCAAGGGCTAACTTGTAGTGGACAAAAAAAAAATCTCCGAAATATTATATCCTGTAGAATACCGATAGAAAGGCAACTCTGCGCCGATAAGATAGCAAGTGCAAAATCGTGACTTCTACAGTTTAGATTCACTGTGAAAATCAGATATTGTGACCAGTGGCATTTGGCAAAGTGGGGCAACACAGATGAAAGCTAGCATGACTGTCGAATTTTCACTTTGACACCGTGAATGCTTTATTTCATAAAACACGAACAGTTACAAAAATTTTGGTTTCAAGTAAGTACATCATACTTCATACTTCATACTAATATTATAAATGCAAAAGTGTGTTTGTTTGTTGGTTTGTTGGTTTGTCCTTCAATCACGCTGCAACGGACCAACGGATCGACGTGATTTTTGGCATTGAACTTAGGCACCTTTTTTTCCAAGTTGTTCAATTACACATAAATCATTTCAAGAAATTAAGGATTTTTTTTTTATATAAAATACTGTTTCTTAGGAGAAAATCAGATATGAAATTTCTCTTAGTGTGCGAGTGTTGCAGCATTTATGGTAAATAAAATGAAAACATTTACTCAATGTGATTTAAAATCCAACTTCGCGGCCGAGCTATTTTTTTTTATCCACTACAAGTTAGCCCTTGACTGCGATCTCACCAGATGCAGTCTAAGATGGTAGCGGGCTAACCTGTTAGGGGCATGGTAGTTATATTAAACCCAAACCCCTATTCGGTTTCTACACGGCATCGTACCGGGACGTTTGTCGAAACATTCCGGTACGATGCCGGCCAGACCAACCAGGCCAGACCAGCCCCCCGATTATGTAAGAATTGTCGATCAAATCGTAATAGTTCGGCGTCAAAGTAAAATAAACCATAACGGCATTGAACTAGAGCTCAATTTCGTGTACCCATTCTGATACGTTTAGGTATGTGCGATACCCTAAACGTATGAGAATGGATACACGAAATTGAGCTCTAATTTAATGCTGTTATGGTTTATTTTACTTTGACGCCGAACATTAACGTTTTGATCGGCCATTCTTACTTAATCGGGGAGCTGGGAAAATTCAGAAATTATAAATTCCCAAATTGACCCTGCGGGGGATCGATACCGAGGAGACCCCCGCACGTTAAGGCAACAGCGCTCAACACTGCGCCACGGAGGTCGTCAAAACTGTACCTAACTATGAGCTTAATGATAACAATGTATCGAAGTGCAACAAGCTGCATAGCCGACTCGATATGTTAGTACACATTGTGTGCCTCTCGACAAAGTTTCGAGCGCACTAGAGGGCGGAATGCCAATATTGATTGGCACTTCACTACAGCCATTTGAGAAGCCTGGCTTATGTCGCCGATACATTTCACACTTAGAACAAAAACACACTGAGAACTGGACAGGTGACAAAACCTCTGATCGAAAAGTCCGCATCGGTGGACTGGATAATATATTTCCTTGTCGTGCCAGTGTGTGTGGAAGCATATTTAAGAGAGTTACGTGGATGTTTTGTCTGCCAAACAATTTACTTTGTCCCATGTGTATTATTGCGCATATAGGATGAAAATATGATTTAGGGGGTTTTCTGAAGATTTAACATAGATGCACCGTGCAACCGCTATTGCCCTCGACGCCAATAGACGTACACAGCTGGACATATGTCTCTTATAGGGACGTCTACACGCTGCGGTCTTGCGCCGTCTGTATATAGTGTCTCCCTGTGATTTGCTAAAAGTCCTCCGTTCACACTAGAGGAGTGTCACTGCCCTTTTGTGAGGTCTCCATTACAGCATCTTGGGACCCCAATATATCATATCGGTTCTTCAAGTTGTCATTACCCCTTCGCAAATGCAATCCTTTCAAGCTATGTCTTTGATCATTTGTTTTTCTTCTTAATTTGATCACGTCGAATGAATAAGCGTAGTTATCTTCATCGCTAGCAGCACTTATTTGGGCCATCACAGATATATTATTATAGCGTGCTTAGTTCCGACCTTCGTATCATCTACCTACTCTAAAAAAGAATACTTAGGAAAGAATAGTGGAATAAAGTTGGACCAGAAATACGAGTCCAACTTTATTCCTCTATTGATTGGAAACGGTGTCCTCACTTTGAAACTTTAAATTCCGAATTCCAAACGTCGCGACTGCCTTCTAGATTGAACCACGACTTTCCAAAAGTTGCATTTGAACACCGGCAACTATTCATGAGGCAATTTTAATTCGAAGTGTACCTACTCGAACGGCCTCGATAACCCTACATTTACTTGGCTCCATAAAGGCGTTACTTAATGCAACTAGTTTCTAATAGTTAAGAAATAAGACCTATTTTTGTAGAGCAATTTGGTTTTTCATGTGATTTAATACTAATAGCGGATATCAAGGTTGGCGAGTTTGGATGGATTCCAAAATTCTAAATACTTTACCGGTTTAAAAGGCTTTATCTGAGGTTATGGTAATTAATACTACACTTTTAAAACTATTTAAGAACTAGCTGATGCCCGCGACTTCGTCCGCGTGGTTTAAGTTTTTTTGATTCCCGCGGGAACTCCTTAATTTTCCGGGATAAAAAGTAGCCTATGTCACTCTCCAGGTCCTCAACTATACCCATTACCCATACCAAAAATTACGTCGATCCGTTGCTCCGTTACGGCGTGATTGAAGGACAAACCAACAAACCAATAAACCAACAAACCAAGAAACCAACAAACCAACAAACCAACAAACAAACACACTTTCGCATTTATAATATTAGTATGATTTCTAGGCTCTCTATTAAAAGCTTAGGTATTTAAACGAAACGATAGTATTAAGGGTGCCTTTCCACCAGATATGTGCTAAGTGTGTCAAATCCACTAATAGGAGCGTTTGATTCTCATAGCTAAGATCGCAAGATGTTAAAGGAAGCACTTCTGTTGGTGGATTTGACACACATTTAACGTAGCACCGTAGCACATCTGTGGTGGAAAGGCACCCTAAATGTTTGTAGATATATATTTATCAAGGAAAAAGTAAAAGCAATGAAAGAAAGAGAATCCTGAAAAATGTACCAGCTGGCTTCCAGTCGGTAGCCTACGACTATGAGCAATGCGACAAAAATTACGAATCCATCCATATACTATATACTAATATAAATAAATGCGAAAGTGCAGTGTCTGTCTGTCTGTCCGTCGGTCTGTCTGTCTGTCTGCTACGCTTTCACGGCCCACCTGTTCAACCGATTTTGATGAAATTTGGTACAGGGATAGTTTGTATTCCGAGGAAGGGCATAGGCTACGTTTTATCCCGGAAAATGAAGGAGTTCCCGCGGGAATTGAAAATCTTAATCCATGCGTACGAAATCGCGGGCTTCATCTAGTTACCGATTAAAGAAAAGAATAATTAAAAATAAAAACCGAATTACGTCATTCTTAATCTGTCTTAATTTTTAAGATCATGTTCGTGAGGCTTCTGTCTACCTTTTTGATTTAGTCTGTGGATTTAATATTTTGAAAAGCGGCTCCATTAACGGGATGGCAAGGAGGTTACATCGCTTTTATATTTTGTCCCTAAAAGAAGTTTTACGGTATTTTAACCCCGCGAAAACTTGTCCACAATGAACGAAAATTGAAAAGTTTAAAGGCAAATTCTTTAACGGAAGTTATTTATGACCTAATAAATCTTTTTGTCGCTACGAAAATAAACAAGAAAATATTTTATAAGACCGACAGGAAGATAGAACGATTCAATTTGTAGATTTAGCAAAGAACAAGTTTTAAAAAAATGCTAGAGCAACAACAGAAAGTTTTTGTTATTCTATTCGTTCCTATCGTATTTACTTTGTAACAACTTCCTCATTATGACATTTCATATAGCATGGTTTGTTAAAATGGAAGGCTCGCTAACATTGATGGAATTCGATAATCAAAATTACACTAATAATGTTAATAAAAAATAATTTGAAAAAAGGATTACATTGTTTTCAGGGTTCATGTATGTATGTATGTATGTGAGTTTGTATATTCCACCATAATTTCTATACGCCTGAACGGATTTTGATGAATGAGGTATCGTTAGAATCCTTAGCTTATTCCGGGTGACATAGGCTAGTAAAATTTTAAAAAAAATTATAGGGTGACCATGGTCCCGCATCAAAGACTAAAGTTGATTTTTTTTTCCAAAATGAGATTAACTATATTGTCATCATCAAGAAAATGATGAGTAGATTCCAAAAATATATAAGACCATATTTCAATATTCAGTGATTCACAAAAAAATATCATATAACTATGGCAGTCGTATTTTTAGGGTTCCGTACCCAAAGGGTAAAAACGGGACCCTATTACTAAGACTCCGCTGTCTGTCTGTCTGTCTGTCTGTCTGTCTGTCTGTCTGTCTGTCTGTCTGTCTGTCTGTCTGTCTGTCTGTCTGTCTGTCTCCAGGCTGTATCTCATAAACCGTGATAGCTAGAAAGCTGAAATTTTCACAAATGATGTATTTCCGTTGCCGCTATAACAACAAATACTAAAAATTAAAAAAATATATATATTAAGGGGGGTCCCCATACAATAAACGTGTTTTTTTCGTATTTTTTTGCTCAATATTAAAAACGGTAACAGGTAGACGGTTCAAATTTTCACAGAATATTAACTTGTATATTACCTTTCAAAATAAACAATTAAATATCAATAAAGTAAATATTAAAGGGGGGCTCCCATACAACAAACGTAATTTTTATTTTTAATACGTCATAAATCGTAAAACTTACTACAGGTTTGTACGGAACCCTCGGTGCGCGAGTCCGACTCGCACTTGGCCGGTTTTTTTAATTCTTTGAGTTACGAGTATATTCACTTGTTTACGTACTCGATAGTGACAAAGCTTTCAATTTCTTACAAATTCATACAAATTGTAGATAACATTGTTGCTATCGAATGGGAAGAAAGTCTTCCACTAGGCACACTGTTTACGCGTCGCGTCGTATAGAGTTGCATTTATTTGTTGCTGATTTTATGCTGATTTATTGCTGACTACATACTCGTAGGATAGAGTCACAGGGCCTTAAGAAAGGCGTCGTATACAGGGTCTCACTAGGGACAGGACAAGACAAAAGATCGGCGCGAAACGTCCCAACAGACAATTTCTTTTTTAGGGTTCCGTACCCAAAGGGTAAAAACGGGACCCTATTACTAAGACTCCGCTGTCTGTCTGTCTGTCTGTCTGTCTGTCTGTCTGTCTGTCTCCAGGCTGTATCTCATAAACCGTGATAGCTAGAAAGCTGAAATTTTCACAAATGATGTATTTCCGTTGCCGCTATAACAACAAATACTAAAAATTAAAAAAATATATATATTAAGGGGGGTCCCCATACAATAAACGTGTTTTTTTCGTATTTTTTTGCTCAATATTAAAAACGGTAACAGGTAGACGGTTCAAATTTTCACAGAATATTAACTTGTATATTACCTTTCAAAATAAATAATTAAATATCAATAAAGTAAATATTAAAGGGGGGCTCCCATACAACAAACGTAATTTTTATTTTTAATACGTCATAAATCGTAAAACTTACTACAGGTTTGTACGGAACCCTCGGTGCGCGAGTCCGACTCGCACTTGGCCGGTTTTTTCATTATGAGCTTTGGCTATAGTTTTATCCGCCCACGGGACATACAAAATAATATAAACAATCATATAAAAGCCACAGGAAATACAATTACGACCATATAAAGAACCATTGTGTGATTGTGTGCTATATGGTCGACTTAAACTTTTTTTTTTTTTTAAATGAAAAAATATATTAAAAGAAATTAAAGCTAGCTAGCCTAACCTAATTACTATATAAATCATGCCCGCGTGGAATGGTGGCGAGAATACTGGCTGCATTTCCGCGCTGGACAGCCAGGCTGATCCTTTGCGCAAAAAATGAGCCAGCCCTTCTGTCACCAGATGAGGCAATCAACCGCGGTGAAATAGCTCGCAAAAAATTTTTGTCACTAAGACTCCACGGCCCCAGGGTCTCCACGGCAAACGGAACAAATATGTAACTCTCTATGAGAGAGGCATACTTCCGCCGTTTGCCGGTTTCAGCCTTTTCTGCTGCGGCTCCCGGCCTTGATGCTGTCTCCCTGATATGACACGGGGCCAATGTGTCTACGCATGTTGCGTCCCACATTAGCGCCCGTCCCCGTTCCCAGGGAACCAGCGTCAATCCATCAGGTCTCTTGCCATCATCCCGACTAATCCCTGCCGGCTCAATGAGCGCAGGAATATCTATGGTGGCAAGAGCCCTTTTGATCGTATCATTGACAGAGCCATGCCGAAAAAGCCTACCAGCGCTCCTTTGGCAAGAGAGTCCGTGAATTCCAAATTTATCAACCTCTTTTCCACACGGACATCTGTGCTCATAGCACAGGGGTGTTCCCAATCTGAGACCTAGAGCCACACGAAAACTTTCGTTATCTAAAAGCGTGCCTAGATTTTTGGATGGCAGGGCATGAAGCCAATACCCGGATTCTTTTTCAGATAAGGCTAGAAGCCTTGCTCGATCTCTTTCACTTGTAAGATTTTGAACCAAATTTGTATGTGTCAGCCGAACCAACGGCACATCCCAAAGTTTTTGTGTGAAACATTCCTTCGGGATGTCGTCATTGGGACACCTGACCTTCCAACTCTCTAGGGCCTCTGTGGCATAGGTCAATGAAACTGAATTAGAATTAAGAATTTGAGAACTGAGCTCTTTTATACTATGCACAGAGGACAGAAAAGCCGGAAGAGCAACACCGGAAATTTTTCTCACGCCGATGCCACCATACTTGACCGGTAAAGTAGCTTGATTCCAGGACTGATCATCAAAACATAAATTTAGAATTTTTTCTAGCGTATCTCTTAAGGTGGCATCCATAATATCGAGTAGTCCAGGAAATTTCCAAATTGGGCTCGCACGGAGAATGTAAATAAACTTAAACTTTAACTTGGCTAAAGACTTTTTTACTAACTACCTCATGATTGATTGTTCATTGCACGGAAGGGTTACATTTTTACCTAATACAAATTTAATGACTTACTTTTTTAATTTACCTATTTACTCCGGTGTCCTTGGCATTAACTTCTTAACTTTAAATTATCATTGTAAAGAGGCCAAAACAAGGGCTCGAAGTTTAAAAGTGGGTAAGTACTACTTAAGTAGGTACTAAGCTGTAGTAAATCCATACTAATATTATAAATGCGAAATTGTCTGTCTGCTACGCTTTCACGGTCCACCTATTCAACCGATTGTGATAAAATTTGGTACAGGGATATTTTATATCCCAGGGAAGGACATAGGCTACTTTTTATCCCGGAAAATTAAGGAGTTCCCGCGGGAATCGAGAAAATTTAGTCCACGCGGACGAAGTCGCGGGAATCATCTAGTAAATAATAAATCTGTGGTACTAAATACTAGATCAAGGATATCATAATATTATGAAAGAGTTTTATTTAGTCACTCTTAAATTGATTTTCATTTATTTGGGCATAAATAAGTATTACAGTACCTATAGTAATAAGCTGGCATTAGCAATCCAATAAGAAAAAAGCCTTTTTCGCTAGCAATCTGTTACGCTCCGGTTTCCTTCGCCGCGGGAAATAAATAATCGCAAATTAAGCTTCATTTTTAACAAAACAACAGTTTCTCGGAATACGAGGGAGGATTTAATACAGATTACCTGTAGGTACCTTTTCAACTTCGTTCTAGGATTTTCCCGATGAGTTTTATTTTCTTACAAACACTTAAATAAGAATTTATAGAACTGCTCCTTTTAGATACAATTTTCTTGAAAATGATTAAAATTTGGTACATGGATAGATTGCGTCTCACGGAAAATTAAGGAGTTCCCGCGGGAATAAAAAAACGTAAGTAAAGTCCACGCGGACGAAGTATCAGGCAACACCCGCCAAAGTTTGGATTGATAGATGGATGGATGGATGTAAGTATGGATGGATGTATGGATGGATGGATGTATGTATGGATGGATGTATGGATGGATGTTTGTTACTCAATCACGCCCCAACGGCTGAACGGATCTGGATGAAATTTAGCACAAAGATAGATTATAGTCTAGATTCTAGAATGACACATGCTACTTTTTGTCCCGGAAAATTAAAGAGTTTCCCCGGGAACCAAAAAACTTCAATTCACGCGGACGATGTCGCGGGCATTAGCTAGTAATATTATAAATGCGAAAGTTTGGATGTATGGATGGATGGACGGATGTTTGTTACTCAAGCACGCCAAAACGGCTCAAAACGGGACGGGAACCAAAAAAACCTCAATGTACGCAGACGAAGTTGCGGGCAACAGCTAGTCTTAAATATAAGACAAATCCATGGAGCCCAACACAAAAGAGTTATGTTAAGAAGTTGAGGAGTTTCTATGGCCAACTCCCAGCACCATCGTGAGACCACCTCCATGGTACCACATTATATAAATGCATTGTCACCGAATTTACATAATAATATGTGTTTCAAATTTCAGTCCAATCGGTTGGAGGGGACTGCTCAACAATTCAAGATTTGCAAGACAACAGTTGCAACATTTGAACTTTACAAACAACTTTTCTCTTTATATTAAACGCTCTGTCTTTCAACCCTGTCCCCACCACCAAACGTTAACTGAAAAAGAATACCTCTAGGTATTAAGTTCGCCTTTGTACTTTGTATTGTATGTGCAATAAAGACTTTAAAACAACACAAAGCATCATACAAGCTGAATAAAAGCTTTAAAAAATATGTAGGTACTTAGTTGATACAAATCTTTTACCAACTGAACAAATTGACAATTGCCTGGTAATCGGAGTAACAGCTAAAATGTGCTTCAATAAAACAGGGAAATGCTGATGAGGCGGCAGTTACTATTTGTTTGAGCAACGTAACGTTTAGGGAAAGAGGCCAAATAAGAATGAATACGATTGTACTCGGTGTGTCCCTACGAATTGGTTTCGTTAGAAAATTTGTAAGCTTGAGTTATTGTATTGCTGACAGGTTAGTAGGATTTACTTTAAATCCATACTAATATTATAAACTAGCTGATGCCCGCGACTTCGTCCGCGTGGATATACCAAGTTTCATCGAAATAACTTGAGAAATGACGGACTTTTATACAAACTTTCAACCCCTATTTCACCCCTTCGGGGGTAAAATTTACGAAAACTGTGAAACACGTATTTCTTCATTTTTAACCGGTAGCTTGTATACTAAGTTTCATCGGTATAAGTAACTTGAGAAATGAAGGACTTTCATACAAATTTTCAACCCCTATTTCACCCCTTTGAGGGTGAAATTTTGAAAAACTGTGAAACATGTATGTCTTCATTTTTAACCCGCAGCTCATATACCAAGTTTCATGGCTATAACTTGAGAAATGAAGGACTTTCATACAAACATTCAACCCCTATTTCACCCCTTCGGGGGTAAAATTTACAAAAACTGTCATACACTTATTTCTTCATTTTCAATCGGTAGCATGTATACCAAGTTTAATCGATATAACTTGAGAAATGACGGACTTTCATACAAACTTTCACCCCCTATTTCACCCCCTTAGGGGTGGAATTTTGAAAAACTGTGACACACGTACTTCTTTATTTTTTACCGTAAGCCAAAATAAAAAGTTTCGTTGATATAACTTGTAAAACATCTTGAGAAACGAAGGACTTTCATACCAACTTTCATCCCCTATTTCACCCTTTTGGGGGTCGAATTTTCAAAAACTGTGAAACACGTATGTCTCTATTTTCAACCCGCAGCTCATATGTCAAGTTTCATGGCTCTAACTTGAGAAATTAAGGACTTTCATACAAACTTTCAACCCCTATTTCACCCCTTCGGGGGTAGAATTTCGGGATAAAAAGTATCCTATGTCCTACCTCGTAGTATGGGCTCAAATCGTGCCCAGTTTCGTTTGAATTCATTCAGTAGTTTCGGCGTGATGCGCGGCCAAGATACAGACAGACAGACAGACAGACAAAAATGAAAAAAAATACAGATTTGGCTTCAGTATCGAATAATGAGTGCCCTCCAAAAAAAAATTTCAAAATATCTTCAATGTACAGAATTGGACCTGTTACAGTTTTATTATAAGTATAGATATAGATGCGAAAGTGTGTCTACCTGTCTGTCTGCTACGCTAAATGGCCTATCTGTTTAACTGTTTTTGATGGGTACAGAAATAGGTTGTATCCCGGGGAAGGACATAGGCTACTTTTTATCGCGGAAAATTAAAGAGTTCCCGCGGAAATCAAAAAAACTTAATCCACGCGGACGAAGTCGCGGCAATCATATAGTTAGAATTTAAGTACCCGAACCGAACACACTACAATAACAAATTTTTATCTGCAAACACAAAGTCCGCGCGCCTACTTCTATATGAAGCTGCACAAAGGCCAAAACGTGTTTACCATACGACGCGGCCGTTTCTCGCGGATGTTTTGTTTTGTTCTGTTCGTAGTGCGTTTTCGCCCTTACTCTATAATTTGTAACGTATTTCACACTATAATATCTTTCAAAGGTCAGAAATATTAACACATCAGCAGCCTACCGCGCCAAAATTAAATTCTGCAAAGTACTGACGCGGGCAGAATTCAGCATGTTACTAGTAATTCTCTAGCGAAATATGTTTGCGGAGGCGGGCCACGTCCCATAGCGTTCTCTGATATTCGTGCCCTTTCCCAGAACGTGGATCAAACAAATTGCGGACTCATACTAACATTTTCCCGATGTTTACTGAATTTCCCACATTCATGCCTGCGGCAGACAGCACGGAAAAATGCTTTTTTAGTTGCGGTTTATTAAAAAAAGGGCGAATGGTGACAACATATTTTACTATCTCCTCCATAAACCAAGGAAGGTGTTAGTTACTCGTGCGCCTTTTTACTGACAATCAAGCAGTTCCTAAATTGAAGAGACCACCGAAGCTTGTGTAAACTGTCACTGATGTACTTAGGTCATCCCAAAAATTTAGGGATATTTGGTGACAACGAGGATTAGTGGTATTGGCTTTAGCATCTAGGAATAGGTATCTAGGAACTTAAAATCCTAAGGTTTGTATAATCTGGATACTTCTACCGAGTTTACAAAAAATTTGAGTAGTTACGCAACCTAATTGCGCTAGTTGCCTGCAAAAGCTTATTGAACCTAAATAAGTTTGCAATAACCTTTCTAAGGAGTTTTAACACTTGCAGCTTAATGCAGTTCCAATTTCGAATGGAAATAAGAAATTCTATTCAACATTTAAAATATGGTTGAAGAAGTAAATGTCGGCTTGAAAATTCTGAGCAACAAGTCCCCTCCTAATCCGATAAGACCCGCTATCGGGGCAAGTCCGGTCACTTTCTTAAGTTTGCTGCCGTGTGGTTAGCGATGTTCGGCTAGATAAACCTAATATAGACTGATGGAATAGGTATATTTATCCAATGAAAGGGAACCGTAATTCTTTATGGGATACTAGCTGATGATCGCAACTTCGTCCGCGTGGTTTAAGTTTTTATTTATTTCCGCGGGAACACCTTAATTTTCCGGGATAAAAAGTAGCCTATGTCACTCTCCGTCCTCGACTATACCCATGCCACACACCACGTCGATCCGTCGCTCTGTTTTAGCGTGTTTGAAGGACAAACCAACAAACAAACACACTTTCGCATTTATAATATTAGTATGATCTTGACCAATTCCTAGTATTTTTTTAATAACAAGTATACTTAACAATTAGTAACATAACAATCATGCTTACAAAAAGCAATAATATGTTAAGGTCTAGGTTGGAGCAAGCTGGCCTAGAACACCACCTATGACACATGAACCTCCACCTCACTTGCCACTTAATATTCATTTCTAGGCAAGCGTGTTTTTAGAAAACACATTTTTTGGTCCTATCCGCAAAATACGAGCAAAATTAGAATCGTCAGTTACCGTACGGTAAATTCTTTATCTATATTTTAAACAGTAGTTATAATATTATGATGGGTTACTTATAAGTAACTTTAATAAAAAAACCGGCCAAGTGCGAGTCGGACTCGCGCACCGAGGGTTCCGTACAAACCCGTAGTAAGTTTTAAATTATTAAAAAAAAACTACTTACTAGATCTCGTTCAAACCAATTTTCGGTAGAAGTTTGCATGATAATGTACATCATATATTTTTTTTAGTTTTATCATTCTCTTATTTTAGAAGTTACAGGGGGGGGACGACACACATTTTACCACTTTGGAAGTGTCTCTCGTGCAAACTATTCAGTTTAGAAAAAAATGATATTAGAAACCTCAATATCATTTTTGAAGACGTATCCATAGATACCCCACACGTATGGGTTTGATGAAAAAAAAATTTTTGAGTTTCAGTTCTAAGTATGGGGACCCCTAAAATTTATTGTTTTTTTTCTAGGTTTGTGTGAAAATCTTAATGCGGTTCACAGAATACATCTACTTACCAAGTTTCAACAGTATAGCTCTTATAGTTTCGGAAAAAAGTGGCTGTGACATACGGACGGACACACAGACAGACAGACAGACAGACAAACAGACAGACATGACGAATCTATAAGGGTTCCGTTTTTGCCAAATTTGGCTACGGAACCCTAAAAATTGGCAGTCATAGGGACTGCCGATAGTAGTGAAACCGAATATTTAAAATATAAACCTTAAAACAAAGGTATTAAAGTTTAATTACGAATGTACTATATTTATAAGTATTTAAGACCTTTTGTCTTCACGTCGGCGATGTCGGTGATGTCGGTCATGTCGGTGACACGAATCCACAAGTTTACCCCCTACCAAAAAGTGCTCAACGCTGCTAATGAAGTTTTCACTTCAAAAATTAGGCATACAGGAAAACAAGCAATAACACTGAATTTACCTACACGTGTTTTTGTATTACCTTTTCATGATATCGTTCCGGAACACTTGTTCGGTTCTTGGCTGGTCGAATTTCTGCTGAATGGCCACTTGTCTTCCCGAGCAGACTTTTATTGAAATTCTTGTATTCGCAAAGGTTAAAATGAAATACGGCTTTATTAAAATCATTCACGATGCTGCAATACAATGGTGGCGATTCTAGAATGCAACTCTCTAAACTAAACTAAAATTAAGAATCGCCAAATTTAGCTTTTCTATTTCCATTTGCTATTCTGTATATGCCTCCATCTAAATTTAGGATGTGTAAAATCCTCGCTAGGCTAAAGTCTAAATTGAATTGAGAGTGTTACCATATACAGAAACAAAAATTGCACAATTTGTCTTTGTTTTTTGCACAATAATCGTAATAATACTTTTTGCGACTAAAATCGAATTAAATGGCATTTCATACGAAATAAAATTATTTTATTTTAATAAAATGGATGTTCCTTGCACCAACTTCGTAATAAACTACCAAAAAGAGACATTTTGTCAATGCTACTTAGGCAGATTCCTAGTTCCATGATGCTACCACATACTACCTCTATGTTTATTCGTCTGTGGTGCGGTCAGTTGTCACTTGCTATTCCCTTAAAGGACTTGTATCCAGGGCCGTAAAATAGATTTAAAAAATTAAAAACTTGCTATTCCGTTGTCTTTGGTACATAACTTGTTTGTTTTCACTTTTCATTTCGATTTTCGAGATTTCACAAAAATCTGTCAATGCAGCGAGTAAAAGAGCAAATTAAAATCAAATGTATCTTCTAGTAGAGAAATTCCATCCTAAAAATTAAGTTATAACCTATGCACCAAGAGCGTAGAACGTCAAGTCTCCATGGACATCCTCGGTCACCCTGGTGAATAACTTGGTGGCAAGCCTATGAAAGTAAAAGGCTACAAAAGGAAGCAATTGGTACTGCATCGGAAATTATCGCTGCTGCAACGACAGACATGTAGGGAGTTCGATCACCGGCGTTCGCCTATCTTCCGTTCCGATTCCGAAATAAAACGAAGTCCAGTGTTTGTGAACCACGTACCGTATAATATCCTAACTGATGCCTGAATCTCTTCAAGTCTAGGCCAGTCGGATCAATTGTCGCGAACATAAAAGTAGATTTCCTTACCGAAAGGAACCTAACCTACAATCTGCGCGAATCTGTCTCGTTTAGCATCTAGCGTCTCAAATACAGTTTAAGAACCTTTTATCAGTGTAAGACTTATTAACAATAAACCACCTGTGTGGCTTATAATCATATTAGTTTTATTTGAAACCCCCCTGCATAGACTAGGACCCGTGAAATAGGTAAATCCTGTGTGACCTATCTGATCAGGTTGCACAGGGAATGTACAACAAGATGCTTGAAGTCTAGTCTACCTAGACCCAGGCACTCTGTTACAATAAGTATAAATAAGTTGATTTTACATGTAATAGCTATTTATAGTTGATGTTTAGGTTATAGGGGATGTGTTTGTATGATTGGACCATCGAATTAACCAATTTTGATAAATTTTAGTACATAGCTAGGTAGGCTTACATCCGAAATATACCTACTATTTCTATTTTTTATCTTGGAGAATCCAAGGGTTCACAAGCATCTTATTATACCAATATGTTGAAAAAGAATGTATATTGAAGAAATATGTATACATAACATTGTTATGTATCTAATGTTAATTATATTATATTGATACTTATTCAATTTTATTTAGGTACCTAGTAGATTGTTATAAAAGAATAACACAAAAATAAAAAGATTTAATTAATTTTCTTTTTATTAATTAAAGTATATTAATAAATCCTTGTTAATTATCTATATCTTGCTTATGCATATTAATTATAATCTTGCTTATGCAGGGAAATCCACATCTTATTCTCTTCTTCTTGGAGAGACAGCTATGCAAGGCCTTTGATCCACAACCACTTGCAGCCAAGAATAGTAGCAGCGTCTTTGCTGGGATATCCTTAATTATTAGCCTTATCCGGGTAGAAAAGGCTATGTTAGTGCATTAGCGCAGGGCAGTAGTAACAGATGATGTGTAAATGTGTTTCTGTCGCCTCAGAAGAGCCTCTGCAGCTGTGTTCTGGAGCTTGAGATTGGATACATGTCGGTTCAACCAATATTTGCCCCGTTACACTTGGATCAATTTGTTCTGTGAATTACTTGGTTTTCATCAGCACTATCTGCAAAATACACAGAATTTTTGTATTTGGTATTTTATGGAAGGTATAAGGGTTACTTGAAAAAGCTTGAACTTGTATATTTTGTCAGTTCAGTGATAACATGCATATTACTGAAAGAAGCTAAGTCTTCCAAGTCTACTTGAGTTAATTTGCACTTGTTCTTTAGATATAACTGAAATACTATGTGTTGCCTACTGACTGCATACTTAAATATACCTACTTAATTAACATTTTTTACAACATTCTAAGTAATTTATACATAATATTATGATGCAGTGGATGTGGTCTTGATAAATCAAGGCAATCTAAATAATTTTTAAAATTACTCTTCTGCCTAACCCATACTACAGTGGTAGATGTCCCTAAACTTACACTAAAAAATTTCAAAATTCAAATGTTTTTTATTCAACTAAACTTTTACAAGTACCTACTATTGAATCGTCAAGTGAATCTACCACTGGTTCGGAATGCCATTTCTACCAAGAAGAACTAACAAGAAACTCGGTGGTTGCTCTTTATAAATAATTCATTAGGTTATTTCAAACTAGTTAGGTACACTTAGGTATAGGTTTGGGTAGATATAAGTATGTATAGATAAGTACCTAATACAAAAACAGAATCAGCTAATGATTGAATTCTTTTATTGTATGGGTTCCAGCTACTACTAGGTACTAGATATACCACAGAAGAAGCAAAAAGCATGAGCTGATTCCCTGTATGTTGTATTCACTAGTTATTACTACGGAGCTATGACCATTGGGTTTGCGTACCTAAACAGTAGGAAAGCAACTCTTATGGTATATCTGTCTGTCTGGTCACAATTTGCATTATGTTATTTACCTAAGATTATGAATATTACAAAATTAGCTTTCTTTTGGAACAACCAGAGGTATATTTTGTCAGTTTAGAGAAAACATGCATATTTGACCGAGCGAAGCATTCTCCAAGTCCACTTAAGTGAATTTGCACGTCTTGCTCTTTAGATATAACTGAAATACTATGTGCTACCTACTTAATTAACATATCTATACTTACTAATATTATAAAGAGGTAAATCTGGATCTACTGACCCGTATTTGAAAATTCTGGTACCAATAGAAAGCCACAATTATTTGTGAGTGTCATAGGCTTTAAATTAACCCGAAAAATTAGGGAGTTGCCGTGGGAATTTAAAAACCTTATTTCACGCGGACGAAGTCGCGGGCATTTGCTAGTTTTACAATATTCTGAGTAATTTATACTACTTAATATTATGTTGCAGTGGGTAGGGTCCTGATTTATAAGTAGGTTCTTGATAGGTTTGGGTAGATATAGGTATAGCTAAGTAACTAGGTACCTAATACAAAAGGAATTAGCTTGTGAATTTTATTCTTTTCTATTCTGAGTTCTAACTACCTAGTACCTACCATAGAAGAGGCAAACAGCATGAGGTGATTCCCTGTATGGCGTCTTCCCTAGTTTATTTTGGTTTTCTTAGGAAACTCCAGAGCTACAGACCATTATTGGGTGTGCGTACCTAAATGGTACGAAAGCAACCCTTGAAGTGCAACTAAGTATGTCCGTCCAGTCACAATTTGCATATGTTATTTGCCCTATGAATATTAACTAAGATTTGACCCTAAAATTACCTTTCTCTCGAAACAACCAGAGCTGCAACAACGTTTTCTTCCACCGACCAGAAAAAGAAGCTTTTCTTCCATTTTAACTGTTAATTTTAGCTGTTATCATTTTAAACACTAAGTTCAATCCCAAATGCACCTAATAATGCATAGAAATTACACTTGAACTATTTAACTTTTTGTGAAAATTCGTGTTTAATTTGCTTAAATCCGCTTCTCTAGACTTAGCGGCCACCTTCCGAGGTCCTGTCTAAAATTGGAGAAAAATATCCAATTTTAGTTTGACGTTTCTTATTTTTGGCGTTCAAAACGTCGACTAGAATAGCATTTCGTTAAATCATCGCTAAATTGAGTAGTTAGAGCTGTCAGATTTAATTTTAGGTTAGACCTGTCAATTAAGTGTGTTTTCAGAATAGCAGACGTCGCTAAGTGTTAAATAAGCGATCCTAATTTAGAGAAACTAACAGAGAATTGGCACCACTACCTAGTAGCATTGGTATCAAATCCTTACTTTCAATCTTTTATCCAATTACATTAATAGATTTTTTTTACATTAACCGACAACGGATTAGCGCTTGCCTTTACCTAAAATTATATTGATAAATTATATTATGTACTAAATAGGTAAATCTTTTAAATTTAGGATTACAAGGGACACAGATAAAAACTTAATATATTTAGTAGGTGTGTTATCTCCAAGTTTTTCTGAAAAGCTTTCCTTTCATAAACTCTACCTCAAATCAAACTGAAAATCTCACGATACTTTGACTTCTCGAGTTAGCCCCTTAAAAACTTCGGGTTCAACTTCGATTGCTCGTCAAAACGGACGCACGATTCTGTAAGTACCATTTACAGATTTTATCATTGAACTCCTAACTCTACTCCAACTTCACAACTCTACAGGGTATAACTTATTCAGACGTAAATGTTATCTTACTGTGAATTGATATGAATTTACATTAAAAAGTTTAAAATACCTCTACAGTGTATAAAAATATATTCTTGTTTCTTCGCGTAAATAGCAGCCAGGCGGGCATAAAAAAAAGAAACGAGGAACCAACGCGCGGTGTTCGCTCAAATTCAACATAATGTGTTTAACCTACAGTTAACAAGTTATACTATTAACTATAGGTTACCCAAAATATTTTTTATATACCATTAAATTTCGGGAAAAGTTCGGTAACCTCTGAAACATGCTACTGATTCGTAAAAATACAATTTAGAAGACTTATCGATCACATTCTAAAGCTGCGTAGCCTTTCCACCCACTACATCATGCGAACTTTGTTCTTTGCATACCTACTCCGTTTGTGGTCCAAGCGTACACAATTCTTTTAGATTATAATGGGGATGTCATGTAAATATATAAAGCCCTAAACAAATAAAGAAAAAAGTGTGGATTTTCACCAGAAATGTATGCACAGGACGCGAGCGCTGCGGTGGTGCTTAGTGAACCAGTAATCCATTGTCCATACTATCCATACTTCCATACATAATATTAGTATGTGAAAGTGTGTCCGTCTGTCTGTCTGACGTTTTCACGGTCCATCTGTTTAACCGATTTTCATGAAATTTGGTATAGGGATAATTTATATCCCGAGGAAGGACATATAAAGCTACTTTTTATCACGAAAAACCTAATCCACGGGCGCGAAGTCTCGGGCATCAGCTAGTATTATATTTACAATCATAAAGGAAAGCACGCATTCTGAATTCTACGTTTAAATTAATATCATCACTTAGAGAGTATTGTACTTTTCATAACTGCGGACGTTGAAAGACTCGCTCAGCTTAGCGAAAATAGTCTGCTTCGCATTCTTATCGCTCAATTTCCTCGTAGAGCTCTGGTGGAAATAGTCACATTGTTTTACATTTCCGGTACTCCATTTACCGCTTCAGCTTCCTTGCACATGCAGCGAGAAAGTGACGCAATCCAACGCGACGCAACACGACGGAATAAACCTACGACGCCATAAGAAAATGACAATAATATCTACGCGACAGCGTAGGCCACGTGAAGGGTCAGCTACTGTTTGATACTGTCGCGTAACGTCGTATCGAGTCTCGGTGTCGCGTATTACGCTCACGTCAGACAATACCTCTTGTTGTCCTAGGTGAACGATAAACGGTTGCGATGCGACACGACAGGAACAAACGGACTTCCACATGACCAACGTTGTCGCGTAGATAAGTTTGCCACTTTCTATGTAAGCGTAACTCGTGTCGCGTCGCGTTGCGTCTCGTCGCTTTTTTCGCTCATCTAGAACAACGGGTAAGACTGTGAATGGGCAGTCTCAGCCAGTCAACTGAATAATAGTATACCTAGCTCTCTGGTATTTAAATTTTCACATTGAAATGCACGTGCTTTACAGAGATACGTGTTAAACTATTAATTTACCTATGCGAGATTCTCCACTGTGCTTTCCATGAGAATGCAAAGGGATCATTAAATATGCAAAAGTGCCACTAAATTACGTCACTACTGGAATGAATTTTGCTCTATATATTATGTAGAAAAGCGACAGCTATGTATAATTCACACCCGACGCGAGGCATGGCAATGCACTAGACGGTACGAAATCGTTCCTATTTGTTAACGTTTAAAATCTTAAGTTTGTGTAGTTGTGCACTCGACAAAGAAGTTAAAACATTGAAAATTGAGACGAGTATTCTTTACATATCTTACATACCTACATATTGTTTACTAAAAGTGTCTATAACCCGTTGCTAGGGCAGGTGGAAAAACATACATTTGTTTTACTCAATAACTCGGTTATTATTTCAAGTTGACACCTATTTTAGTTACGGACTACGAGTACATAATAGGTATACCAAATGCTTAAAACTTGAAGATACTCGAACAATATTCCAAATTATGTATATATTACAATTTTAATTTAATAATAGTAAAAGGTATGACACTGGAAAAACGTTGGAATACCAAAAGGGGGAAAGATGATCACAAATGAGACACAACAAAGAGGCCAGTTTTAAAGGTATTAGGAACTCAGTTGAAACAAATGTACCACGATGAAAAACTCGCAGTAAGTTAAGAACAGCATTAAAAATGTTTTGTGCCCGCAGTTCATACGAAAAAGTCTTGTTATAGGCGATTAAAGTCGCTAGCACAATAGCGGCCATAAACTTTTAGTAAACTTTCCACTTTACGACTCCCTGGTCAAGAATAAACGATTCTTGTGATTAATATATAAACAAAGTGGACATTAACTTTTATGTCGCCCATTAGGTGATTTTAAACCAAAGCTATCGATATTATGTTATTTTTAAAAGTTGATGTAAAGATCGATTAATGCTGATCTTTAGTTATATTATAGTCAAACAAAGCCGCGCGCATCGAATTTTTTCCAAAAAATGCAGATGGTTTTTAATAATACTTCTGTAGATTCTGGATTTTCAATACCTACTAAAATGTGCAAGAAATGTCTATAAAGAAACTGGTCTAAGTAGGTAAGTACTTTATATTTTAGTCCGTAACCCCTAGCTCTGCATCCACCTTTCTTATATTAATCTAGACATTAATTACTAACTATACTACATTATGATTTCACTAGAACTTACCTCATCGTAAATGAAATTGTCGATCTCCTCGAGCGGGCGTCCGTACAGCTTGGGCGGGAAGGGTTCAAACTTCCTCGGCAACCGCGCTCCGTCCTCCACGCTGAGCCTGCGCCGAGGCATGAACCCGAACTCCCGCACGAGCTGAGCACCGCGCGAGCCGGCTCGCTTGGCGGACTCGCGGGTAAACGGAGTGACGACCGCCCGCGGCTCCCCATCGCTCCTCCCCACTGGTTCCGAGAACGTGACATCGAGGGCAATCCGCAGTTCCTCGCGCCTGGGTTTTTCTTCAGGCACGTCGAGCGCATCGCGGGACTGCGACGCGACGAGCGGCGCCGCTGCCTCCGGGTTCGTGGCCTCGAGCGTCCTCACGATCTCCCCCAGCAATCGCGAACCATCTATCTCTTCTCCGGGCGAGTTGAGCGGCGCCGGCGGCGGGAACGACAGCCGCCTCTCGTCCTCCTCCATGCCGCTACGAGCCCATCGCCCCGGCCGGCACTATTTGCGGACCGATGACGCCATTTTCGCGTAATACTGCCACCTGTAAAAAAACATATCGTAAATCACGCGTGTCGGTTTAAAATGGTTTGTTTACGGGATTCAACGTCCGTTTTCGTTAGTTATTTCGTAGAACACGGCCATTAAGGTACGTTTTGGTGCGCTGGATGGATGATTTATCGTATGTAAAGTATCATTAAAATCGCTTGCTGGCCGTGTAGTTTTTGTTTTTGTTTTCGGGTAATGTTTTAGCCTTTGTTTATTGGGAAGCACTAAAATGTTCAAAATTTTCGCCCGTACATCATTAGCGTTTCGTACATACGTAGCATAGTGCTTTATTTTAAAATTGGTTGCAGTACCAATTATTCACTGTTATATATTAATAACAAAGTATTGTGATTGTCACAATTATTTACCAACTGAAACTCAGCTTTAGTTCCTGCATTTTATTTTTCCGATTTCATCTCTTCGAAATACAGTTCCCAGTGAGTTGTGAAAAGCAATCGGAAAATAACCAAAACAAGAACTTGACCGATAAACACTATTGAGCGAACGATGCGAGAACAATGCCAAAGCTAAATGAAGACAAATCAGAAACAGAAAACCAATGTTGTTCTGTGCGATTTTTGAATATTTTTATTTGATTCTCAATTTTATTGGAAAATATTTTACTGAAAACATTTTCCAAATAGTTCCATTGTTATTGTGTTAGTATGATTAGCTAACTTCAACTTTATTTTACTGATTTTTGCAGGTATATATTCTGATATATTGGCAGCCAGATATATTCTGTAGGTATATATTTTGTCTCATTTTATCGACTAGTAGTCTGTAACTTTTGCTTCATTAATCTCACCAGTCAATTTCGCATAATTTCAAAGAATAAAATCAATAAAAATCAGAAAATAAATGTAAGTAAATGTCAGTTTTACCCAACACATAATAATTTTAACGAAAAGAGTATTAGGGTCATTCTCAAATGGCTCAAAAAAGCGTGTCCGGGTCGAAAACCTGTATGAAATAGATTGCTAGCCACTTGATAATTTTATGTATGGTAGATATGATCAAAATATTAGGGGGGGCCTATGTCCTTTTTTAGGTAAGCATTATGTAAGTTAAGTTAAAAAAAGAAAACCGCGGAAATATTGACCTCGGTGCCGTGTCCCGTACCCCATATTGCGTGGAAAATTTTTTTTTTTCTTTTTTTCTATAAAATATGCCACTATTTTGCAGGTGCTTACAAGAAACTAGTTAGTTACTAGCTCAAATTATAATATTTATAATCAATAATAGGCCTTAGTTGACAACTTACAACAAATTGTTTTCGCGTCCGACGTTTAGAATTGATACCGGTGGCGCGCTCCAATTCTCTTATAACTTCTGTACTTTAATAACTGCGAGAATAGCAGTAAGAGTAAGACAAACTATCCGTCACGCCGCATCGGTGGTTAAAGGCAACACGTCTGTGCCTCTCTGTGCGTCCCTTTTATTAAGGTAAGTAATCGCTTTCGGTGGCTTGGTATACCCATAAACTTGATTTCGGTGGAACTGTTCTATCCATATCTATTTAAACTACTGTTATTTAATTTATACAAACGTATATCGTATGAGTACTAGATTGCAATTAAGGAGGTTATTATTATAAATTTAGGATACTTTTGTAAAAATCTGGGATATTGCTCATTATTTTGATTTCAGTGGGATTGATCTCAGTGTTTTCGGTGGAAATAGTTAATCTATTTAGTAAAAAAAAGATGGTTGCAAAATTCATTTTTTGATTTTTCCAATTTTTGAGCATGTTTCTAAATGGCGGCTGTATTTTTTTATTATTTCACAAGAAAGTATAACTCAAAACGAAAAAATTGCGACCTGAAAGAAGTCTCTACGACAATTTTCCAAAGGAGAATTTTAATTTGAAAAATATTTTTTTGGGCCGAAAAACGTGATTATTTCGGAAGTCTCTCTTAACATTTTTATCTGAAAAAATTTGTGAATATTTTAAATACAAAAATGTATACTTTCACCAAGTTTCGTCAAAATAAAATTATTTTTGTGTAAATGAATAATAAAAAACGATAAAAGTGGTTTTTCGCATTTTACTCGGAGATTTTGAGGTTACGTGAAAAAACTATTCATACAAAAGTGGTAGATCTTTTTATGATCTACAACTTTTCTATTGTACACTTTTCTCTCCGAAGTCAACTTTCGCCGGAAATCACAATAATCCAAAATTCCACCCCTTTTCATCCCCCAAATATATCTGTAAAAAGTTAAAAACCCCTGCTCACGCATTTTTTTTTTACGTTTATGATATGCCACTTTACCATTTTCAACTATTCCCATCCTGTTAACAATTTTGTTTTCTTTCGCTTCAAAATAAGCGACTGGACTATGTGTGTTATGATAGATCTAAATAGAGACTGTTTTAAGTTCCTACTTTGTTATGTTTACTATTTTTAATTTCATTTAGTATGTGTAAATAAATGATTTAAAATACATACATAAGTACAAAGTTGATTTTCGTAAATTTTCCTAAATCTAAGTTAAGTAATTAAAGTAGGTATATGTTATGTTGTAAGTGGTTGTTGTTGTTGTATGTATGTTGTTGTTGATAAAATAAAATATTTTATTGTAAAATTAACCTGAAATTCTTTACGTTTAGTCTTCATAATATTAAATACCTCCATAAATAATTTTATTTTGATTTCGGTGACTAAAATATTGATTTCGGTGGACACCATTTTTTGAAAATCGAATTACGATGTAACCGCTGGGCCTATAAAGTTCCCTTTACTACCAATATTAACTAAATTAAATCTAGATTTGATATTTCCTGCTAGAATGTCTCAAATACAAAAAAAAAATTGTGCCACCGAAGTCAATCAAATAATGAGGCGCCTGAGAAGTACCCATTAACACAGCCCGATAAAGCCCGACTTCATCATCAATCATGCTCCGATGAGATTGTAGAATCATAAAAGAGAAATTAATTTACAACACTCACGCTTACAAAGTTTTACAAAACCCTTCACATAAAACCCTGTCCTACTAAATAAAAGCAGATGGAGCGAGAATATTCATGCTGAAAAATTGCAGCGTGGACAGTTTTCGATCAAGAATTGTTAGACTTATAACGTAGGTACTATTGAGAATGGAACCATTGTTATATTGTCCCTTGCACTCGTCTCGGAAGTATTTTGCGGAGAAATAGTTCTATTTTCTCACAAACTGACGTTTGAAATTTAAGTAAAATGTTTTTTTTGCCAAGACCGCGGAATAAGTAAAATGAATCTTTTTTTCAGCAATCTGCTCAATTTTATTCACAGACTAGCTGATGCCCGCGACTTTATCCGCGTGGATTGAGGTTTTTTGGTTCCCGGGGGAACTCTGTAATTTTCCGGAAAAAGTAGCCTATGTGTTATTCTAGACTATAATCTATCTCTGTGCCAAATTTAATCCAGACCCGTTTAGCCGTTCTGGCGTGATTGAGTAATAAACATCCATCCATCCATACATCCATCCATCCAATCTTTCGAATTTATAATATTAGTACAGATATTAAAACTTTAAAAGGCTTTAACAGCAATTATTAATATAATATTACTTTTTGGGATATGAATACAAATAATAATAATAATTATAATGTCCTCCTGATCGAATTTCGACCACGGCGGCCAATCTCCACAGAGATTAGCCATCTGCGCGGGAGATATTATAGTGCACAAGTGTGTGCGCATACACAGGCGCACTCTCTGTTCCTTTGCTCTCATAGCCCGATGGGACGGAAGATCCGACACGACCGGAGAGAGATCAGGCGCAGGACCGACGGCTTAACGTGCTCTCCGAGGCACGGGGGTGAAACACCGCCAACTTCCTAACTTCGGGCTAGTACTGAGAATTTCTAGTCAGAAAATCCATACTCAATTATGGCCCGACCCGGGACTCGAACCCGGGACCTGGTCAGCCGCAGTCGAACCAAATAATATGAATGTAAAAGTTATCTCTATCTGTCTGTCTGTCCTCTACATTTTTCACTTCTTAACCGCCGCTGTACCGAAACCTTCTGAGTATCTTTTATGTTTGTAATACTCAGCTTACTTCATTACATCTTGTAATTGCTTTTGGAATTTGCTGACCCGCTTTTGGACTCTTTCATATAAATCCTTCTTCTTTGCGTTGATAGTTTTGTAATCAATAAGCATTTTATAAGTAGGTATAATACTTTTGTGAACTCGAAAGATAAGATTTTTGCTCTTGAGAAATTAGATTAGATTTATTAACCAACGATGACAATTTTATTTATCTTCATAAAAAGAATCGTATTTATTAAATCCTTTTGCCTTTTCAATAAAGTTTTCTTTTTCTCTCTCTTTCGAACCGATCACCGGATAAGAATATTCGGATTTTATATTAAAAGATATTTTGCTGAAGCGGCATGAATCGAGTGAAATATTACTTTTGTAAGTACGAGTAATAAAACGATTTGAAAGATCACGAGTACAGTAAAAAGAGTTTGTTTTTTCATAAACGCTTGTCTGAAATAACACAGGATAATTTTCTTTTGTGCTCTGTTACGTAATTTTCTTCATATATCTTTTATCCTATTTTACGGGCTTTGGCCGTAATTTGTTACAACTTAGATACAACCTTAGCATCAAAGACGTAAGTACCACCAAGCGATTCAGGCACGATGCATCGTATAGAAACCATTATGGGTATGCCCCCCGATTATGTAAGAATGGCCGATCAAAACGTCAGAGTTCGGCGTCAAAGTAAAATAAACCATAACAGCATTAAATTAGAGCATAATTTCGTGTATCCATTCTCATACGTTAAGGGTATCGTACATACCTAAACGTATAAGAATGGGTACACGAAATTGAGCTCTAATTCAATGCAGTTATTGTTTATTTTACTTTGACGCCGAACTTTTATGATTTGATCGACAATTCTTACATAATCGGGGGGCTGGATTACTGCCCTACCTAAGTTAGCCCGCTACCATCTTAGACTGCATCATCACTTATCATCACGGCGAGATCGCAGTCTTGTAGTTGAATAAAAGAAGGCTCTCAGAACTTCAGACAGACATCAAGGCAGAATCATTAGTGATCCGGTTTACGTTAGTACGGAACACTCTGTATAGCTACCAATTGTATCTTGCTGAACTAGGTAAGGTATTGGGCGTTTCTTCATTGGACGGCCCGGCCCGGCACCGGCACCGACACCGACAGTATTCAACGACACGACACCGGCACCTACATTCTTCATTGAACGACACCGACACCGACAAGCTGCGAACCGCGTGAGCCAAGAGCGATGGCAGCGTATATAACAAATTGACGACCTCCGTGGCGCAGTGTGTAACGCTGTTGTCTTAACGTGCGGAGGTCCCGGGTTCGATCCCCGACAGGGTCAATTTGGGAATTTATAATTTCTGAATTTTCCCTGGTTTGGCCTGGTGGGACTGGGAGGCTTTGGCCGTGGCTAGTTACCATCCTACCGGCAAAGACGTGCCGCCAAGCGATTTAGCGTTCCGGTACGATGCCGTGTAGAATCCGAATAGGGGTATGGGTTTTAATAATAACTGCGTGGCCCTAACAGGTTAGCCCGCTACCACTGTGTTCTGTGCCCGCTACCATCTTAGACTGCATCGTCACTTACCATCAGGTGAGATCGCAGTCAAGGGCTAACTTGTAGTGGATAAAAAAAAAATTATATTTCTTGTATTTATTATATTTGAGACGCAAAAAAAGAACTACCTATCAGTAAACGGTTTTGGGCGCATCCAATTATAAAAGTAAGATATTCAGACGGCGTGTATTACAATTGAAAAACTAACCAATAACCCGGATAAGTTTTTCAATTATTTCCGTATGAGTAAAGCAGCTTTGATTATTTACTAATGTACTTGATCGAAAAATGCAAATGAATTGTGTACTAGAGCGACGGGGGCGCGGGGCGGGGTCACTGATCACGCCACTTGCACGCCCACATGGACGTAAACGTATACGTACACAACACATGCGCAACGATGCCGGCCCGACACCAGTGGGAGACTTGCTGCCGACGACATGCCGGCGCCGGCACCGACATGTCGGTGCCGGGCCGGCCCAGTGAGACAGCGTGCCATACAACTTCATACAATTATGCGTCCACTAATGTCGGTGTCGGTGCCGGGCCGGGGCCGGGCCGTGCAATGAAGAAGCGCCCATTCTTGGAATCTAATGAATGTGTCCTCACAAAAACACGGTAATTTTCGAACACGAAAAGCTAATTCGATTTACTTTGTACATTTTCTTTTCTTTTACTTATCGTGGAAAGATTTGTATCTGAAACATGCTGTCGCTGGTGTCTAGAAACAAAATTCCTTACAATGTTTGTGTAACGAACTTTACATTAGTAAAGTTCGTTCGATAAAGCCCCGGTCGCATGGAGCGAATGTCCGCTCCGGACGTGAATTGTAGAGCTTACAACAGCTCTACAATTCACGTCACGTCACGTGAGAAAACTCGCCGGATGCGTCCGCGCCTGTCAGCGCTGCTCATATGGTCTAAGAGCCGGATACACTACGACCTTCACCGATTGGTTAACCAGATGAAACATATTTTTTTTTAAATTATAGATAGATAAATACGCCTACAATAGCTTGCCTATCAAAATCCTGACCAGGCTATTTATTAAAATTAAATTAATTAATAAAATTATATTTTATTGACAGGTTTATTGTAACCAATGCTATACCATTGCGTTTGTTATAAAATTACCTACCTTTTGATATATAGCCATTACCTATTCTGTGATATAACTCAAGCGATTAACAGATCCGTGAAGTTACCTATGGACTATGGTAAGTTACCATGTCTATGGTAAGTTACCATAGTCCATAGATATAGCATTGCCTACAATAAACCCGTCAAAAAAAATAATTTTAATTAATTAATTAAAAAATAGCCTGGTCAGGATTTTGATAGGCAAGCAATTTTAGGCGTATTTATCTATTATTAAATAAAATAAAATAAATATGTTTCATCGGGTTTACAGATCGGTGAAGGTCGTGGTGTATCAGGCTCTCGGACCAATACTATTGTCTATTATCCAATACGTACCTACACGCGAGCGTGCACTCGCACGATTTTTATACTAGGCACGGACAATCAATTTTTGTCCGGCGTACAAAATCTAATAAACTGGTTAAACTTACGAGCCGCAAGCCGCGAAGGAAATAGGCATGAAATCCTAGATACAGTCAACTAGTTATTCAGATCCAACCAGCCACGCAAATGGCCAAATTATTACGTTGAGTTTTCTAGTAAGTAAGTATAATGTAAGTAATTTATATTTGTGTGGTTAAAGTGGAACTTTTGTGGAAATAAAATTGAAAAATTGAAAAAAAACAGTCCGCACTCGCACTTTTATATGGAGCTGCACCACAGAGCTGCACAGACTATATTTACAGGAAAAAACGTGTTTGACAAAGGTTTGACATACGACGCTGGCGTTTAGTAAGGACGTTTTGACCTGTCCTGTCTGCAGTGTGTTTTAGTGTAGGTACTTCATGATAAATGTACCAGTGACAAATACCGTCCAAAACCGGTATAATCCCACAAACATTGGTGACAGCGTCGCTAGTAGATATGCAAAATAAAATTTTAAAAAAAAACGTAACAGGCATAAAAATAAGTTCCAATTTTGGTCACTGGGTCAGATAAGTTTGACGGACTGCACGCATTGCTGACACGGTCAGAAGCCATGTCGCGATGAAATGTCACAAATGTAGAGCCACCTTTATTGAAAACAATACAATAGTAATTAAAGCTAGCTAGCCTAACCTAACTACTATATAAATCATGCCCACGTGGAATGGTGGCGAGAATGCTGGCTGCATTTCCGCGCTGGACAGCCAGGCTGATCCTTTGCGCAAAAAATGAGCCAGCCCTTCTGTCACCAGATGAGGCAATCTTAAAAAAAATCTTATCAAAAAGCCACCTTAAAAATTGATAAACGTGAGGTAAAATTATGTTCGTTAGTGAAACTTTACACTCCGATGATCACGAATGCCGGCAGTCCAGCCACGGCACAAATAAAATAGAGCAGAGGCAGAGCTTTGACGATTCTGATATATAAGTACGATTTGTGATTACGGTGCGAATATTGCACTGGGAAATCCATTTATGTCTTACTAGCGAGCGCCTGGGGCGTTCGCCTGGAAATTCATTCATTTCATTATTTTGTTCTTGGGGAAAATTAATTGGCTGAAATAAATTGTAGTTAATTAAATATAAGCGCATTAATGGCTTAATGTACACTTTGATATTAATTCTATAATAAAGGTCATAATAAATACAGTAGTCATGCAATTAATAGGTAAGTAAATTGTCGATCAAAGGACGTTCTGACGGCCGTCTATTGTAGAAATTAGTGATAAATTTTCAAGTCTGCTATAAGGTTGGCTTTATCCAAATTCCTACTCATAATATACCTAATAGCAGGAAAAAGTGACTGACTGACTGATCTATCAAACCACTAGATGGATCGGACTGAAATGCGGCACACAAATAGCTCATAAGATAGCAAATGACGTAGACATCCGTGGTTGTAGCGCCTATGTTAGTAGGTAGGTACCTATACTACTTAATAGATTAGTGAAGAATAAATATTTAAAGGTTTTGTGGATGATATTTATACTATTAGTAAAGTACTTAATCATAATTGAATTGGTTTCAGTATGACGTATTTAAACTATTGCAGTTTTAACTTATCAATCAAAAAGCTATTTATTGTAAAGGTTAAATCAGTTAAATCTGTGATCTGTCTTAATAATACTCTGCATCGTAATGATTACATTTGCTATTTATAGGTATACCTACTAGCTGATGCCCACAACTTCGTCCGCGTGGAATAAGTTTTTTAAATTCCCACGGAAACTCCTTAAATTTTCCGGGATAAAAAGCCTATGTGACTCTCCAGGTCCTCAACTATACCCATGCTAAAAATCACGTCGATCCGTTGCTCCGTTGCGGCGTGATCGAAGGACAAACCAACAAACCAATAAACAAACATGCACTTTCACATTTATAATATTAGTATGGTTTTAGTAAAGAAATGCCTATGAGCAATCTATTTCTATGCCAAACTTCATCGAGATGGGTTTAGATATATAGATAGCCATTAAATTACTTATAGTTACTAGTTATTTAGCCGTTTAGCAGTTGGAAGTATGAATTATTAAATAATTTCATTAACCTTAACTTCATTTAAGTCACTTTGAAATAAACTGAAAGGTGCCATTTACTTCAAGCTAAGCTGCTTGAAGTTACGTATTTACCGGAAAACTTTAAACTGTTTGAGACCGACGAAAACTTAGTCCCTCCTCTGAGAATAAAATGGGAATAAGATTATTATATCCCTATAACTCTGGAGGCGCCTTTTAAAGATACCCTGGACAGCCTTTCGCACAAACAATTCAATCTTAAAAGAACTTAAGATAAAAGAAAGGCTTTCGTCGACTGTGCAATTGCGAATTCTGAAGTTCTTTGCAGGTCACATCTCCAGAAATGAAGGGTCAATTGAGCGTCTGGTGGTACAAGGTCATGTGGAAGGGAAGCGAGCCAGAGGACGTTCTCCTACTCGATGGACGGACCGGATTAAAACTGTGACCCAGACAAATGTGGTGGAATGCTCCCGCAACGCTACCAACCGAGACAAGTGGAGGAGCATCGCGCGGGAGGCGGTGCGACCCAATTTAAAGAATAAGACCGATGACGAGTGTACCTGAATCATCCCAGCAGCCACGACCACTCTGTCAAGAGTGCACGACTGAGAAGAGATAACTCTGAGAAGAGAGTCGTGCTCAGTAACTCAGTAGTGAGCCGGCAAAAGGGTTTTAGTGATGATGATGATACAATGTTATTTTTCGTACCACTTGCTCAAAAAAGTAACATTCTATGCCACAAAAAGCGAACATAACAATAGTCATTTTTAATCTGTTAAAAACAGGGAAAGAAAATTGTACTGAATTTCATTCATCCTCTAGGGGGAGAATGTGATTTAAATTTGGAATACTTACCGAAATTTATACTGAACTACATCTGTGTTTACACCATTGAGTTTGTATATATAAAGCATTAACTATACATCTTTTTGAAAAAGGAATACGCATTTATTATGCAGTTATGATCTCTAATATATAAAATTTCCATGTCACAATGTTAGTTACCGTACTCCTCCGAAACGGCTTTACCGATTTTTACCAAATTTTATATGCGTATTCAGTATGTCTGAGAATCGGCTACTATCTATATTCCATACCCCTAAAACACCTCATTCCACGCGGACGGAGTCGCGGGCATCAGCTAGTTATTAAATAAAATGACGAAAACCGACGAGGCCGTATGAGCTTGATGCCTATGCTTTTCTGACAAAAAAATCTATCAATAATTGGACCAATGTTTCGAATGTTAACTTTTACTTTTAATTGTCATTACTTTTTACTAGCTGATGCCCGCGACTTCGTCCGTGTGGATTGAGGTTTTTCGGTTCCCGCGGGAACTCTTTAATTTTCCGGGATAAAAAGTAGCCTATGTGCTATTCCAGACTATAATCTATCTCTGTGCCAAATTTCATCCAGATCCGTTCAGCCGTTGGAGCGTGATTGAGTAACAAACATCCATACATCCATACATCCATACATCCATCCAAACTTTCGCATTTATAATATTTATACTGATATATTGATAAATGCTTATCTCCTATTATTATTGTGTTAATTTTTTCGCAAATGGTACGAAAAGTAGAGTATTTTCCTCGGTGATAAAGCTGTCTTAGTCTTGGGTGAACTTAAATCCCTCGCTACACTCAGGACTCGTCTTAAATCCCTCGCTTCGCTCGTGATTTAAGATTTTAACACCCTCGCTACGCTCGGGAGTAAACCTCGAGTCCTTCGTTACACTCGCGATTTAAATCGTCACCCGCGACAGAAGACACTGCTTTATCCCCTTGGTTAATAATCTACTATTACTACTCCACTTTTTTTTCTACTTTATTAATTAAAAATAGTGGTTACCATGTGGTTAGTATAATATTGTAAATTACATTTTAAAAAAGATCAAACCACCAGGTTGAAAGCTATAGGTAGCTATAACCCTAAAGCTATTTTAAAATGATATATATACGAGCGTACCGTGAGAGGGGCATGATAATGATTTGAGTTAGAAAAGTAAAACCACCCAAATTTTACTCTCTCGACAACATAAATTTCATTTTAACTCACAAAGCGTCCCACGCTGTTTACCTGAAATACGACTAAATAATACAAAGAGGAAAGTAAAATAATATTTTTACTGGGTTTTTTTTCGGTCAGTTCCTGCTACTATTTATTATGTAGCAACCTTTTCTCTGACACAATTAAAGACACAAAGACCCTGTTTCATATTTACTATGTAATATCGCAAACAGGCACCGTCTTAGATAGTACAGCCATCAGCCATGTAGCATGGAAAGCACAAAGGTTTTTGGCAGGCAGAAGACTCAGCATCTCAAGCAAGCACTGCTAAGCATCGTGAACGCTGATCTGAAAGCAAATAACACAAAACAAAGTGCCGAAGCCGACCTTAGCAGGGCAACGCCAAGTCGTAGAAGAAAACTACTTTCATAGGTAGGTACTATAAGGTGCTTTAAGTCAATTTGTTAAATCGTACTTACTGCGTTGGTCAATAAAGATTTATTTATTTATTTCTATGTAAAGTGACGAGTGCTGTGGTCTTATAAATGGGAGATCCCGGGTACGATTACTTCAATGCGTTTGATGCACGCAGATCTTGTTTATAATTCTTGTTCACACCCATTTTCACAACAAAAATAAAACACATGACAAAAATCTTTGGTTTCACTTATTGTAGAAAAAATTTATTGCATCACTAACAGGTTGTGTACGTATGAAGCTGAGATGGACATCCGCGCCGAAACGTCGGGATAACAACGTTTTGTCCTGTCATCTAGTGGCGCACACTAGATGACAGGACAAAACGTGGTTATCCCGACGACCCCATATAAAATTGTATTTGGTTACATTTTTTTGTCCGCAGTCTCTTTTTGCTCCTAATTTGATTCATTCAGACAATAATCCCCAACATTGTCCTGAAACAAACCTCTCGTCTAGGATAAACAAAGGGATATTAATAAGCAATGACATTAAACCCAATGTTTTGCGTCGAGCGTTCGCTAACCAATCATTTGTATCCAATAACTATTTAATACAATAGGGAAACTGTAATAATATAAATCAAATGCCCAAATTCCCAGTATTGCCGTACCTATTCTGTGGTATTGCTATCAAACTAACCCGCTAGAACGGCGGAATGTTTGGTTTTCGAATAATATACTTATTACGATTATGATGGTAACTGTTAAAAGCTTTGATAAGCGTTGTCCACCCCCTTATATCGTCCAACCACTGGTGTCTTTGGCGACCTGGAGCTCTCTTTCCTTCAATTATTCCTTCTTACAGTATGAGAATGAGAGCAAAGCTGTAAATATTGGACATTTACACAGAGGAACCCAAGCTTCATCAGAAAGCTAGTTCTCTCTACATGAGAGTGGGAAGGAATTCTCTCGTGAGACATGAGTCACAGTTTAATCTCCTTTTCGAACCGGTAGTAGAGTCAAAACATGACGTAACATAAGATACCTACAGTCTACACCTATATTATCTCCTATACATGGAATAAATTATTTCTCCTGCAGGAAATTGTACCCGGATTCTTACACCAAGAATAAGACAGCAGCGCTCGCCACTGCGCTGGGGTCGGAAAAACTTAAAAGTTAAAACATCGCGGCAACCCTAACATAACCAGGAACCTACTTGCTTCGGCTGGACTATAATCAAATCATTGTTTAGACAGGGCGCGTTGCCGCTTGCTGATAAAGGCGTTTAATTTCCATCAACCCTGAGCTTTATCTTGTCGGCTGTTTAGAATAAGGCATTCTACAACTGCTAAGCAGCTGGCGACATTTTATGAGGCACCTACTTCTTTTGTTCGTTTTATGAATAAAACGGTGTCCTCATGATTTATGATAACGATGTTTTTGCGGCAAGTTGAAAGAATTAAATTTCAAGTGAAAACCTGAGCATAAAAATAAAATTTTCGCTTGCGCTGTGAATATTTATTTCACTTTCTGCGAGGGAATGACGCATTCGTTCTGGTTTACCTATACTATATTTACTGAAAGAACGCTCATAATACCACGTAATAGTTCGAAATTAATAATTTCCACAGTTCGGCCTATTACTTTAATCCATACTTACATTATAAATGCGAAAGTGTGTCTGTCTGTCTGTTTGTGTGTTACGCTTTCACGGCCCACCTGTTCAACCGATTTTCATAAAATTTGGTACAGGTATGGGTTGTATCCCGGGTAAGGACATAAGCTATTTAAAAATTAAGGAGTTCCCGCGGTAATTAAAAAAAACTTAATCCACGCGGACGAAGTCGCGAGCATCATCTAGTAGTAATATAGGCCGAACTGTGTGGAAATCATTAATTATCTACTAGTACTACATACTGGATATTTTACTATAAAATCTATAAAGCAAAACCGGTCAGTTTGTAAGCAAAACTGCATGATGAAAATGGACGGCAGATTTTTTAGGATTTGAATATTTGAATTCAAATCTTTAGACTTCCAATCTCACCCAGTAAATGAAATGAAAATATTTATTCAACTTAACTGTAAAGTAAGGTTATTACATAGGTCTAGTATACATTTTTACAGGTCACATAGCAATATATTGATATCAACTACACTAAGCGCTGCTTGATAATATTGATAATAATATAATAATGACTAGCTGATGCCCGCGACTTCGTCCGCGTGGATTGAGGTTTTTCGGTTCCAGCGGGATCTCTTTAATTTTCCGGGATAAAAAGTTGCCTATGTGCTATTCCAGACTATAATCTATCTCTGTGCCAAATTTCATGCAGATCCGTTCAGCCGTTGGAGCGTGATTGAGTAACAAACATCCATACATCCATACATCCATCCAAACTTTGGCATTTATAATATTTATTTGATTTGATTAAGGGTCGGATAGGTACAAAAGACGGTTATCCTTGAGACGGCGCGAATTGTGAGAAGGTTCCTCTTTCTAGAGCCCTGCCCACCGGCTGCTTGGGTCCTTAAGGTCCCGCAGCGAGTGGAAGTTTTGTAAGATTATTTTTAAATATTTTTTCTGTAGTATTTTAATATATTAATGTAAAACATGTTTAGGAAAATTTATATAGAAATATCCAAATACATTAGAGAATAATCAAATAAATATTATAAATGCGAAAGTTTGGATGGATGTATGGATGGATGTTTGTTACTCAATCACGCCCCAACGGCTGAACGGATCTGGATGAAATTTGGCACAGAGATAGATTAGGTATATTCTGGAATTGCACATAGGCTACTTTTTACCCCGGAAAATTAAAGAGTTCCAAAACCAAAAACGAGAGAACCAAAAAACCTCAATCCACGCGTACGAAGTCGCGGGCATCAGCTAGTAATGACATAAGATTGAAATAATGATGCAGTCTACTGTAGTTCTAACTTTCACAGTTATACAAATACAGCGTGTTTTAACCCGTAGTGTCTCTACACACAACTGGGGATTTGTTGAAACGGAAGATTCTCACACGAAGTCAATTAATATTCTAGACTAGCGCTTCACAAAATATCGTAGCAACTCCACCTGTGCACTAAAATGCATTGCCATACAATGCGTTTATAAATATTTCAGTTTCTGTATAAGAGCGAAAATACTCTATGGACAAAAATATATAATAGCTGTATTGAATCGAAGCACGTTACTTTGCAGTCCATGATAATGAATAGCCCGCCAACCCGCATTAGAGCAGCGTGGTGGGCCTAAGCTCTAATTCCCTCTCTCCTATGAGAGTGGAGGCCTGTGCCCATCAGTGGGTTGTTAATGGGCTGTTGTGGTGGTGGTGGTGGGTGTTCGCAGTTCGCTGCCAATAGCTGGCAGACAAAAATGCCGGAGCTTCATTTTTTAGGATTCCGTAATCAACAAGGAACCCTTATAGTTTCGCCATGTCCACGTATCTGTCTGCTGTGGCTTAGCTCAAAGGCCCTTAGTACAAGAAAGATATAATTTGGCATGAGTATACATATTATAGCCGACAAAGTGGTAAAATAAAATTATGAAGAAAAAATAGTTTTTATTGAAAGTAGGATTTATTTATCCATACTAATTTGGATCGAAAATCAGAAAAATGTCGCGACATCGTAGGCCAAAAGCTAGTTAGTACAATATCCATACTTATGATTACAAATGCGAAAGTGTTTCTGTCTGTCTGCTACGCTTTCACGGCCCGTCTGTTCAACCGATTTTGATGAAATTTGGTACAGGGATAGGTTGTATCCGGGAAAGGACACAGGCTACTTTTTATCCCAGAAAATTAAAGAGTTCCCGCGGGGATCTATAAAACTTAACCCGCGCAGACGAAGTCGCGGGCATCATCTAGTTCCTAGTAATTAGCCATTACATACAACTTGTTCATTACGGGGAAAGTACGTACTCAAACGAATTTATTATCCAGCTAAATCCGGTAGTATTGATATACTCGGCTCAAATTTATTTAACCAGAACAATGGCACTCCACCACCGTATATTGAAGAGCTCGCATATTTCCATATGTATCGTAATTCTCATATACATACGAGTTACGTACTCATAAACATTTCGGCATTTGTGAAATACTGAATCGAACATAGTTGATATCCTAGATTGGCGCTTTTGAAAGTGAACTGTATAATCTGAAACGCGAGCAAGAATGATAGCATAAAATGAAATGAGATTCCTATTTACATGAATGGATAAATAGCGCTCGACAGATGCGACCAGACTCCTTTTAGAAGGTACAATGCTCACAAATATGTGATCATTCCTACTATTCCTTATCTAAATAAATTCATAATTATTCGCTTTCATCTAAAACAAAAACCGACCTCAAAACTATAGTACCAACTTAAACTAAAAAGTAAAAAACATTATCTGGGTATATATTTGGTTTTTTGTTGATTTTCTAAAAAGCGCTGAATCAATTTCGAGGGGTAGGTAGGGGTAGGGGGTAGGCGATAAACTTATGGATTCGCGTCACCGACATCTCGCGTTGTTACGAAGACAAAAGGTCTTAAATATAAATATACTACATTCGTAAATAACTTTAATGCCTTAGTTTTAAGGTTTATATTTTAATTTTCCCTATGACTGCCAATTTTTTTTTTATAATAAGTACTATTACATTTTGACGATTGCGGCAATTTTTCAAAGAAAGCTCACGTTGTCAAGCCAGCCTTTGTTTCAAGATACTCGTACCTGTAACAAAGACGCACTTCGCAGATATGAATCTAGCTCTTCGGAGTTCTTTACATCTCGAGCAGTGTTGAAAGTGCTTGAATATCAAAGGCGACAGTCTTCTTGAATTGAGGCCCTAGAATTGTTACATGGTTTCTCGATTGTGTGATAGATTTTGATACTTAATCTTAGATTAATCTCGATGCGAAGCAGGTAAGCATTTAGAATCGATATAAAAGAGGTACAGCTTGTGCAATACTATAGTGAATCTGTACACATTATAACATACTATAACAACTGTACTATTACCTATTCTGTGCTATAACACCGGCGTAACTATACCTATTAGTACATGATAATTTAAGTGTATGTGTGAGTTGCTAAAAATTGGTAAAACGATGTCCCGGTAATAAAGAACATATTATAATGTTCATTTTCTTTAAGAAATTATTTGAGGCAAGATTTAATTTATCAGTGTTCAAGAAAATAATGTCCTCTCTATCGAATTTCGGCCGCGGCGGCCTGTCTCCAGAGAGATTAGCCGTCTGCGTGGAAGATATTTAAGTGCACCAAGTGTTTGCGCATACACAGGTGCACTCTCTGTTCCTTTACTCTCATAGCCCGATGGGACGGAAAATCCGACACGACCGGAGAGAAATCAGGCGCAGGACCGAGGCGCGGGGGTAAACACCGCCAATTTCTAAACTGCGGGCTAGTAATAAGTATTTCTTGTCAGAAAAACCCAATGCTTCTTATAGCCCGACGCGGGGCTCAAATCCGGGACCTCGTTGGCCGCAGTCGAACATGCTTACCTCTAGACAAACGAGGCAGTCCGCCAAGACCAGGATAGTAACTCGAGTGCAATTTGCACGCGCCCCACACTCGATCAGAAACTTTGGTTTCCTAGCACATCGATCGCCCGAGCTTCGTTTCAAACCGACGTACCTAACGTTATCAACGAGAGCTCACGAGTTTCAATAGACGTTTCAATTTAGCCATTCCATGCTAATATTTAGCATGTTATTGATGGCACCAGAAACTGTAGAAAACCAAGTTCAACAGAAAACCAAAGGCACAGCCCCAGCATGGAATTGCTACGAGACTACTAAACTTTAACGAAAAGTTTAAAATCTGCATCTCGCCTGCAGCCCAAGCAAAACCACCAAATAAGTGCGACAACGTTTTTACGTGGCTAACCTATTCATACACTGATAAAACCATTTGCGGGTTTGAAGGAAAGCAAAATTACAAAATTATTGTCTGGCGTTTGTTTTTTGTCCTGTCCAAAAGATAAACTTCTTACCTAAGTAGTCCTAGCTGTCTCACTTAGTACCTAAGTTTAAAATGGTGGATCTGCCTTTTGTTAGTGTCAACGTTTCAGCGCCAAAAGTGAAGACGGGAAGGATTAAAGATCTAAACAATGAGTACCTAAAGGGTATACTGTACAAACACACTGTATTTTTTCAGTGTTGACAAAGCATTGTAAAAGCCGCGAGAGAGATGTGTCGCGTTGATTGTGCTAGAGTCGCACACTATGCGAGTGTATGGCCGCATTCAGACTTATTCTCGAAGTTTTCTCATATCCGAGACGGTGGAGTTTAACAATGAAAATAATAAATCGCTCTAGACTCAGAAATAGTTATACAACTTTGCTTGTTTTGCCAGTAAATTTATTTCACGAGGAATTAAGGAAACTTTGTTGGTTTGGAATGAACATTCTTATCATAATATCTACCTGAAAGGTTTAGAGCGCTTTGAAATTTTAAATCGCGAAGAATTTAGAAAGTAGAAATGTGAAAACATAAATTTTTTTATTTCCTCGCATTAATGGGTACCTAAACCACATGTTCTGCCATTTCGGCGTGCAAATATACAAAAAAAATTATAAGTAGTTAATTTCATTGGGTAAACGTGATAATTGTAGTCACTTTTTTATTTTATTTTGGCCATAAAACTGATAACAATAATAATATTCTCTTGAAACTATAATTAGGCTTGCGTGAAATGCATGAGATTGAACCTCCTAGATAGGTATGACCACAACATGCGTTAAGCTAATAATAATAATAAAACTCATAATATTAATAAACTCAAAATATTAATAAAATTCACTTCTTCAAAACCAGACGAATTTCGTGTTACGGAGGTAATAATTTAATCCTGGATGAAGGATATTGGATAGAAGCAGGCGTTACTTTGCGGAAATCCATGATTATGAAGGAACTAGAAATTTAATTTGCTATAATCCGCAACAGTAGGCAAATATATGCGGTACAGTGTATCTTGCACTTGCAGCTTATCTTGCACTTGCATTGTTTACAATCGTGCATTGTCGAGTCAAAATCTCCTGATGATGCTCCGGTATCGGAGTGAAACGTACATTGAGAATAATTTCGAAGATTTATGTGGTGTGGTGAATATTGCAAGCTGCAAGTTTAAGATAAGCTGCAAGTGCAACTGTTGCGGATTATAGCAAATTAAATTTATAGTTCCTTCATATCCATGAAGGATCTTTTACTTTACGTGGGGAGTAAATCCATGATGAAAAATTATTTAAATTTTCAGGCATCGTGAACTAAGACCGACGGTAAAGAGGGCGATGGAAAATCGCGGTGCTAATGAGTAATAAATATCTATATTCAGCAGTGGACGTCAGGCTTACTTTTTTTTTTTTTTTTTTTATCCACTACAAGTTAGCCCTTGACTGCGATCTCACCTGATGGTAAGTGATGATGCAGTCTAAGATGGTAGCGGGCTAACCTGTTAGGGGCATGGCAGTTATATTAAACCCATACCCCTATTCGGTTTCTACACGGCATCGTACCGGAACGCTAAATCGCTTAGCGGCACGTCTTTGCTGGTAGGGTGGTAACTAGCCACGGCCGAAGCCTCCCACCAGGCCAGACCAGGGAAATTCAGAAATTATAAATTTCCAAACCCTGCCGGGGATCGAACCCGGGACCTCCGCACGTTAAGGCAACAGCGCTCAACACTGCGCCACGGAGGTCGTCAAAACGATAAATGAGTAGTTCAATTAAGTTAAGATTAGTGAAAATAACATTAAACATATAAACAAAAAGACAAAAATTATAGTGGATGATAATAAAAGAAATATCAAGATCAGTAAGTTATAAGAACAGAATTTAGCAGACCCTTTCCATTCCAGGCAGGTAACAACATTTTAGGGACAAGTACTTAGTGTAGCTGAATGATTAAAGAGGCACCTCGCAGCTTGGTGTCATAATAGCACTTAGCTCGTTACAACGGGGGACATGATATTTTATACATAAACATACATAGTTCTACCTTTGAGAACTCTACTCTTCAACGGCGTGATACATTGTTTTCTATTAAGGTGGACTACACGGGTCTGCCCGCGAAATTCAAATTTAATTTGGTTATTCGCAATTTATAAACTAATACGACAAAGTAGGCTTATGGCATTCTAATTCCGCCAATGGCAGTATCATCTTCACAGGGTTATATAAAAATCTTTACTTGAAAGTGTCCAGTTTAAGAAATTAGTTAGACTATCGAGTTGGATGTGAGTTACTCACAAATTAGTCGATAATCTGATTAATTACTTAAACTGGACACTTTCAAATAAAGATTTTTATATGACCCTGTGAAGATGATACTGCCATTGGCGGAATTAGAATGCCATAAGCCTACTTTGTCGTATTAGTTTATAAATTGCGAAAAACCAAATTAAATTTGAATTTCGCGGGCAGACCTCTGTAGTCCACCTTAAACCTAATAACACTTGTATCTACTAGCTGATGCCTGCAACTTCATCGACGTGGAATAAGTTTTTTTAATTCCCACGGGAACTCCTTAATTTACCGGGATAAAAAGGCCTGTGTCACTCTCCAGGTCCTCAACTATTCCCATGCAAAAAATCGCGTCGATCCGTTGCTTTGTTGCGGCGTGATTGAAGGACAAACAAACAAACCAACAAACAAACACACTTTCGCATTTAGGTATAATATTAGTATGACAACAACAACTTTTTTTTCACAAAAGGCAGACAAAGCTCGAAAACTTTATCTCCCAGTCAAACTTTGAAAGCTATGAGACTTGAACTTTGTGATCAAATATTTAGGAATAGCCGTTCTATAGATTAAACTCAATGTAAATTAAGTAACAAAAGGAATTTACAGATTACCTTGAAAAGTCATAAGAAACAATATCAAAAGATGAGGCCTTTGATGTTGTGTTATTACAACATTTTTCAAGCAAGCGTTTCACTTTGTGATAACTGAGGCAAGATATTATGACGGATAAGGGTCTTATTCGAGACAGTTGTTGACTCATCTTTTGACAGTTGTTGATCGGTATCGACCCGTGCTAAGAACACTGAATTATATGTACAACATAATACCTCAATGGCTAAGAAGCTTTTAAAGATTTCTTATCTGTTTGTACAAGGAATACAAACGGAAAAGATTATTTATTGATACTTTGGTGGTTTTGTGGCGTGGTGTGTAATTAAATTGATAATAGAATAACTTATAATATAGAAATATAAATTATCTTAAAAACATTTCTTTTTTGTTTATTTTGGCGTAAGCCCCCCATATATCTTGGCGTAACGCTATCCGTCATTTGATTAACTACTTATTATACCTTCTTATTTCCATAGAAGGCGTTAGTGTTGATAAGGTAGACCAACGTTCATACATTTTTGCCCATTTTCCTTTATGTGGTGACCTAGTGGTCTTTTCACAGAGTTCGGCATTTAATAATTTCAATCGTTTTTACTTCTTACTACTACCTACTAATCGTATTCGGTCATAACTCATAGTCCACTACGCTCGCATAGTGCGGATTGGCAGGCTTAAGACACCGTTGAGAACATAACGAAGAAGTTTCGAGCGTGCAGGTTTCCTCACGATGTTTTCCTATTTGACTAGATGATTCCCGCGATTAAGATTTTTTGATTCCCGCGAGAACTCTTTAGCTTTCCGGGATCAAAAGTAGCCTATGTCCTTCCCCGGGACACAATCTACCCCTGTACCAAATTTCATCAAAATCGGTTGAAAAGATGGGCCGGAAAAGCGTAGCAGACAGACAGACAGACAGACAGACGGACAGACGGACAGACAGACAGACAGACACACTTTCCCATTTATAATATTATAGTATGGATTGCTTAAAAAACACTAACTCAGAAAAGTTAGAATTCCCACCACCTAAATAGGAGTCTGGACGTCTAAACCATTAGGTAGATACATATGGATTATTTAGGTAAGCAAACCCCACATCAAAGAGTTAAAACAAAGCTACATAAGAACCTAATAGAAGATTTTCGAAAACTAATTCCTTTAGGCGGGGGTACGGAACGCTGAAGTAAAATTAATGTTCAAGAGGGCAGGTACGAGAATTAATGCGAGCAAAGTCTCCCGTAAAATCAAGTCGTATAATATAACTGAAATTCAGAGTGGCACAGGTGAATTCACCGTTTAACTTGATAACTTACAGGGCGGAGAACCCCAAAGTTTTGGGTACAAAGATAACTTATTTCAAGAGAGTTATCAACCGCCGATCCACTTTAACCAACAATAGTTCCAAGTTTACATTTCGATGAATCGAGTATAGTTTTACTGGCTTTTGGTCAAGCTGTGGTTTTGCTTCTAGGTGGCTCAAGTCTAAGGGGGTTTTTTTATTGAAACTGAATGATGTCCGCGTGAATTGAGGTTTATGGAAAATCATGTAGGTATTGTCGGAATAAAAATGGCATATGTCCTTCCTCTGCACCAACGTTAAAACTGATTAAACAGATGGGCTGTGAAGGCGTAGGTAAGTATAGCAGCCAGACAGACAGACGGTTGGACAGATATATAAAATTAGACGGAATTACTTTCGCATTTATAGCATTAGTATGGATTTCAGAGCTCTTTTTCATCATCTGATGAGGAAAAGTTTTATCTACAATTTCTTGCAGATTTTCAAATCTTGGCAAGTTCATATGAACACAATGCACAGCGATTCACAACTGTGTAAGCACAGAGTTGTGAATCGCTGTGCATTGTGAAAGAAGGTAGAGATTTTTTTAATGTCGGGCAATGAAAGAATACAAAAACATCGAGGTCAGAAGCGCGTCTCAGGAAGATGGTAAGACTCTTGACACCGCGCCCTCGTCGCAACACCGCTTCTTATTACGACGAACGTTTTTTATTAGGAAAATCGTACTAATAATACATGTAAGAGACTATTGATTGTTTGTTGGTTTTCCCCTAATTAACTACGCCCCAGCAGAGTAAAAATCGACGTGATTTTTTGCATGTGTATAACTCAGGACTTGGAGGGTAAGATATAGGCTACATTTTACTTATTCCAGAGTTTCTCCGAGGTTTTAACACCTAACTCAACTAGTTCTTTACACATTGAGGTCAAATGCTGCATCTTCGTCACTGTCAACACGTATACGTAACCCTTGCCGGCGTGCCCTCATCACAAGGGCTCTTGCCATGAGAATCAACACTCTTGACGGCCCGCAGCCACATATACTTAAATTAGCTGGCTTTGTGCTCTGAAGCTTCCTTTACCGTAGCGGCGTAGACTGTAGAGAGACAACCGCTTCGTATGTCGTAAAATATTTTAATGCTCACAAAATTAAAATACCAAACATGGATTTACCAAACATAGATATTTAAAGTAATTTTAGGTAAAGAACCAACCTCGCTGTTCAGCCTGAAAATATAAACGTGACTGTGATTTAAATATCTTCATTAAAATACAGTATGCTATAGCAGTAAGGCAGTAGTTATGTTTAAGTTATATCGTTACATCTTTTAGTGCGGAAACACTACGGACCGGACAGGACATAAAAAAGTCCGCGATATGGAGCACTTAAACTAGGCGACCGAACAAAACATCGTTTCCCATCTACGCGGACGTCGGACGTTCCATCAGTAGGTCTGATGGAACGTCCGACGTCCGCGTAGATGGGATTCCATCTGTGCGAAACATCTGCGAAAGACAGGTGGACACCGAGAAATAGATTTTTCTCACCTCCGGGCGGAAAGCGTCAATTTTCCTCCCGCTGCGCTAAACGAAAATGCCGCTTTCCGCCTCCGTCGAGGAGAAAAATAGTATACACACCACGGGCAGTAAATAAGAAAGCCTCAGATCACATGTTTATTGACCTCGGCTTCGCCTCGGACAACAATTACATGTGATCTGAGACATTTCTTATTTTACTGCCCTAGATGTGTAATATACTATTTCTACTTGCAAGTACAGAACAGTAGAGAGGCTACATTTACTGAAAAGAAAAAGTAAGAAGGTCTGAGCCTCCAATTTTAGGGCATCGTCACTAATTGGATCCCCGGGTCGGTAACTGAATTTCTCCTCTGAGTGTAGCCTCGTTATTGCATTAGCTTCACAGGAAATTAATATCGATTGTGGACGTGAAAATTTTATATTAATGTATCCGTTAAATGGGCTCCATAGTTACTTCTATTAAGTAATTTAATACCTTTTAGTAGATACTTACTTAATTATATCACTAAATAATAATATTATGTTTACTGCAACCATAATAGTCGGTTTGGTTTTCCCTCGTGTTTTAATGAGGACATTTCTTTAGCTTTTTACTCCTCTTGGGTGTCCTCGTTTTTTCGCATCAATTAACAAAAACTAAATTAGTTAATTTTGACTTTAATCTACTAATATGATAAGGGCGAAAGTTTGAATGAATAGATGGATGTTTGTATCTCATTCACGCCAGAACAGCTGAACAGATCTGGATGAAATTTGGCACAGATCGATTTTTGTCTGGAATAACACATAGGCTACTATTATCCCGGCAAATTAAAGAGTTCCCACGGAAACCAAAAAACCTACCACCAGCTAGTAATAATCAAATATTGCAACGACTATCTGTTGCGCCTTTACTCGGATGGATTTTATAACGTATCACAATACTCATTTATCGGTGGCTTCAACTAAAAACAAACTAAGTAAGTAAGTAAGTCATAAGTATTTTATCCCAAACAAAAACCACACTTCAACTGTTGAACTATTGTTCAACTAACACGAAGTTTGAGCACTTTTAAAAGCTTTCCACTCAATCCGCCCAACCTACTTGGGGTCTAATAGGTAGGTATCGCCGCCTAACCATATATTCGTAGGGAGAAAAGAAACTCCTTCAGCTTTAGCTTTCTGAACCGTTAGTGTTAGTGTTAAAAAGAAATCGTACCGAACAAGCATTTGTTTTAATCCTAGAAATACAACATATATTTAAACAAAAATATTTTCCTTCATCTTCACGTTAAGAAAGTTATGTCAAAATCTCCGAAATATATAAGTGCACAAGTATCGAATCCCGATAAACAGAATAATCACAATATTTATAAGCATTGAAATAGAATGAGTACTAAAATTCTACATCAATGTTTATAAGTATAATTATCAAGAATTTTAAAAAATAATTCGAAAGGGTTATTGGTTGGTTTGGTCCTTCAATCACGCCTGGCAACGGACAATCAACAGGGCAACGGATCGACAAGATTTTTCATTATAAATGAGGACTTAGGGAGTGACAAAGGCCACTTTATGTCCCGGAAATTCCGGGATATACAGCCTTTGTTCCGGCCGGAATATATCAAAAGTGTTCCCAGGAGATTTTAATTGAGATCTAAATCGACACGGACGAAGTCACAAGCAATATCTATTGGTTCGACGTTTTATTACATCATGAATTATATTATTAATTACTAGCTGATGCCCGCGACTCCGCGTCCGCGTGTTTAAGTTTTTTTTTGATTCCCTCGGGAACTCCTTAATTTTCCGGGATAAAAAGTAGCCTATGTCACTCTCCAGGTCCTCAACTATACCCATGCCAAAAATCACGTCGATCCGTTACTCCGTTGCGGCGTGATTGAAGGACAAAACAACAAACCAACAAACCAACCAACAAACACACTTTCGCATTTATAATATTAGTATGATACTTTAGTCTGCTGTCGAATTAACTTTTCAAGCCCCAGAGCGACTTCAGCTGAATTGCGTCAAATCGAATCGAGTCGCATTTGTTCCGTGTGTGTAAAAACTCGACTGGGCACACTTGGGCACACCACTCACCAATCACCGCAGTTTCATAGTTAGGCAAAAGGTAAATTATTTCATTTTGATTCGACTCGACTCGGCAAGCCTAGTAGGCGTCAGACTTTATAACTAAACTAGCTGATGCCCGCGACATCGTCCGCGTGGTTTAAGTTTTTTTCCCTACTAGGGGCTCCTTAATTTTCCGGTATAATTCGGGTAGCCTAGGTCACTCTCCAGGTCCTCAACTATATTCATGCAAAACATCACGTTGACCCGTTGCTCTGTTGCGGCGTAATTGAAAGACAAACTCTCTATATTACGTCCTTGGGGATCGAATTTTCAAAAATGGTGAAACACTTACTTCTTCATATTCGGAAAGCAATTCGGAAAGCTCAAATACCAACTTTCATGGCTTTAACTTGAAAAATTAATGACTTTCATACCAAGTTTCAACCCCTATTTCACCCTCTTAGGGGTGGAATTTTGAAAAATCCTTCCTTAGTGAGCGCCTACGTCACAAATGGAACCTACTGTCAAAATTTCGAGTTTCTAGCTCCAGCGGATTAAGCTGTGCGTTGATATATAAATCAGTCAGTCAGGACTTTGAATTTTATATAATATTTAGATGAATCTCTACCACAAAGTAATACAATACTTATTTAAAATGGCAAATTGTTCGCTACTTTTAAATTATAACAATAATTGTCAAGAGCATACGAAACTAAATTTCTTGGAAAATCTTTCACAATGGAAAGTAAGCTTTCAAATCCGAATCATAACTAAAACGCATTCTTAAGCAACTACGAGGAAAAATCCACAGCATTGTCTGCTTCTATAGAATGAAGTTTAAACTGAAAGAATATTCTTAAGACAATTTTACTTCAAGTTGGAATTTAAGCCATTATTTTCAATATATGACCTTTTTTTTAAATTTTTACTTCAGTGTTTATCTATTTGGGCCAGAACCTAGGTATAGAGGGATCCTGGATCAAAAGGCGTAATTCAAAAGTTCAAATGTTTTTTTACTCAAATAAACTTTTACAAGTGCTTTTGAATCGTCGAGTGAATCTACCACTGGTTCGGAATAACATTCCTACTGAGAAGAACCAGCAAGAAACTCGGCGGTTGCTCTTTTGAAAAAAATAATTTACAATAATTATAATATGTAGATACATAAGTAACCGCTGTCCTTGGCATTGCTGGAGCGAGTCAAATCCATGCTCTTTTATCATTAACGTAATCTTCAATAGTATAATAAGCTTTTTTCAGAAGCTAAAGAAAACGTGCCTACCCCAAATATGCGTGTGCATCAGAATGACTGGCCCTTGTCTATGACACATTTTTTGCAATCCATAATTTTAACTAATCATCATCGCCACGTATTTATCTGATTTATGGCCGTGCGTGACTACATTCATGCTTGAAAAGTGGATTTTATGATCGCTTCAGTGGAGTATGGACTCTAATAAAAGAAAGTTTAAGTCTAAACTGCAAAAGAACGACAAAACGGTGTCATGTTTGAGCTATATAACCCTGAAATTAGGAACGGCCAAACTAATCAAAAGAACATTATTAATTCGTAGTCGTACCTATTTAGTTCTGTTTCCAACAGTATTAATCCAGCCGCTTACAATTGTGGATTAAACAGAATACAGGTTTTTTAGTCTGTGTATTATAGAATAGCTTAAAGTTTATTAAATGGAGTGATAGTTTAAGTAAACCACAGATTAGCAGCCATTGGTTAAACTGTGCCACTGTGGTATAACTTTCTGGCTCGCTTGAAACCCAAACAACTTGAATAAAGCCACAAAGCATTCAGGAATCAATGACCATTTAAGCGAGCGACACGGCATGTAGCGGCAAATATTCTTTGTATTAATATGTATGGGGTTGGGCTCATTATGCGACGTGGCAAGCAGATGCACGCGCGACGCAGACCAATACAAACTCATAAAAATAATATTTGCCGCTACGTGCCACTCCGCTCCGTACACCTCAAGTGGGGCTAGATCTTTATTATTCCGATGGTCGACAAGCTTTCACACAAATCTTATTTGATACAAGTATTAGAGCGTTTGTTAGAGACATTGGGGATTAAGAAGTTTTAGCCTAACAAAATAACTCATTATTGTATGGTGCACACACAAACGCGACAGGTGAAAACGTCGATCCAATCTTACACAGACATTTCTCCTCTCATCTGTTTTGGGTCCTACAATAATTATTGTGTCTTCCATTATTTTTATGTCTAGATTTACCTGAAACAAAGCAAAGTAAGAAAAAGGAAAATAAAATAAGCGAGATGATAAATCATTACTCATATTAATTGCCTCAGCTGATTTCTGCCTCAATAACTTTTAACAATCAAAAATATCAAGACATTGTATACTAAATAGGTTGGTACTTTAAGGCGCCTTATACGGATTTCATGATGTGTCATCCTTTTCCAGGTACACTTTAAAGAATCGGGAGTCACAGCTGTGGGGATGTCATGGTATCAAATTAAAGGTCATTTCTTCATCTCTCGTTTGACCTTATAAAAATGCACACTCCAATACAAATTTTCTGCATAAATACGTTTCTCCGAACGCAAGATCTGCTGAAAATGACGAAAAATGGGGTCCGAATAGGTACCCATAAAGCTAGATCCGCTGCATATTTTAACTTGAATATTAACAATAAAGTGGGGCTTATATAGTCCTCTATCCATGGTGCAAAGCATTAAGCATACAAATAAATATGTTTATAGTTTATGTGGCAAAAAAAAAATGTTTCATACATTTTTCTATGAAAAGAAGCCGAGCGCTAGGCGTTTGGCGCTCAGTACGCGCTGAGACGCGCTCGTGGACGGGTGGGTGTATCGCTTTTTTGCACGAAATTTATTACGACAAAATGAACACCGTGTTGTGTACTGCCATAGAGATATAATATTCTCTATGTGTACTGCGCTTAGAAAAACTTGATACCGACATCCACAAAGAAGGAAGTTCTCAAGTGTAGGCGTATTTTTTTTACCCGATTACGGCAAAGCCACAAGGAAAGGGTATGTTAGGAATATATATGTATGTATGCATGTATGTATGTATGTATTAAAAAAAAGTGAGCGCCATTTTGAAATTCTTTGTTATCGTACCGATTTCCTTCAAAATCGATATCTGGGGTTCCCTGGGATCACAAAACAGGAAACTGTTACCAAAATTTTAAAAAAGTCAGCGCCATTTTGAAATTTTTTGTTATCGTCCCGATTTCGTTCAAAATCGATATCTGGGGTTCCCTGGGATCACAAAACAGGAAACTGTTACCAGAATTTTAAAAAAGTCAGCGCCATTTTGAATTTTTTTGTTATCGTACCGATTTCGTTCAAAATCGATATCCGGGGTTCCCTGGGATCACAAAACAGGAAACTGTTACCAAAATTTTAAAAAAGTCAGCGCCATTTTGAAATTTTTTGTTATCGTACCGATTTCGTTCAAAATCGATATCTGGGGTTCCCTGGGATTACAAAACAGGAAACTATTACCAAAATTTTAAAAAAGTCAGCGCCATTTTGAAATTTTTTGTTATCGTCCCGATTTCGTTCAAAATCGATATCTGGGGTTCCCTGGGATCACAAAACAGGAAACTGTTACCAAAATTTTAAAAAAGTCAGCGCCATTTTGAATTTTTTTGTTATCGTACCGATTTCGTTCGAAATCGATATCCGGGGTTCCCTGGGATCACAAAACAGGAAACTGTTACCAAAATTTTAAAAAAGTCAGCGCCATTTTGAAATTTTTTTTTATCGTACCGATTTCGTTCAAAATCGATATCTGGGGTTCCCTGGGATCACAAAACAGGAAACGGTTACCAAAATTTTAAAAAAGTCAGCGCCATTTTGAAATTCTTTGTTATCGTACCGATTTCGTTCAAAATCGATATCTGGGGTTCCCTGGGATCACAAAACAGGAAACTGTTACCAAAATTTAAAAAACGGCAGCGCCATTTTGAAATTCTTTGTTATTATACCGATTTCGTTCAAAATAGATATCTGGGGTTCTCTGGGATCACAAAACAGGAAACTGTTACCAAAATTTTAAAAAGTTCACTGCTGACTTTTTTTTGATTGACTGCTGTTTTGTGATCCCAGAGAACCCAGATATCGATTTTGAACGAAATCGGTACGATAACAAAAAATTACAAAATGGCGCTGACTTTTTTAAAATTTTGGTAACAGTTTCCTGTTTTGTGATCCCAGGGAACCCCAGATATCGATTTTGAACGAAATCGGTACGATAACAAAGAATTTCAAAATGGCGCTGACTTTTTTAAAATTTTGGTAACCGTTTCCTGTTTTGTGATCCCAGGGAACCCCAGATATCGATTTTGAACGAAATTTGTACGATAACAAAGAATTTTAAAATGGCGCTGACTTTTTTAAAATTTTGTTCATAGTTTCCTGTTTTGTGATCCCAGGGAACCCCAGATATCGATTTTGAACGAAATCGGTACGATAACAAAGAATTTCAAAATGGCGCTGACTTTTTTAAAATTTTGGTAACAGTTTCCTATTTTGTGATCCTACGGAACCCCAGATATCGATTTTGAACGAAATCGGTAAGATAATCTTTTATACATTATTTTACAATCTCAAAAACTGAGTATTATTGTAGCCGCGAGTATTGTTTCGGCGCATAAATAGGTACATAATATTTACCGCGGCCAACAGCGTAAACAAGTACCTAGTAAATAAATAATCGTCTGATATTTTCAAGTAACAAAATTGGTTAGTTGGCTATAAAATCGAGCGTCTCTACGCTCTATAGCTCTACGCTCTCGTAAAGCGTGCATATAATATATGCTGTGTGACGAGTTTTATACCTATAGTTGAGTTTTTTACCTATAGTTGGTCGCGGGGTAAATGTTTAAAGGGCCTTAACGCTTTCATCTCAACATCAAACAAGGCTTGTTTTCTCGTTACTCAATCCGAACTTAATCCGAACTTTAAGACACCAAATTAAAGTTTAAAATCCCCTGACATCACTTTGTAAGTAAACTGCGAGTGCTAAAGTAGCGAACGGGTCTGAACAATTAACAAAAATTGAAAGGAAATAGTTAATGCGGCGGTTTAATGTCGGAAAATTCTGCCTTTGAATGGAAACTGGCAATCTGCCGCGCTTCGTGAAACACTGATTGCAATTTTAATAAATTAAACCTGAACTGTCGGAATCAGCCGGCAATTAGTATTAAGAGATCGGCCAATTATAGCCTTGGATTTTATGGAGATTTTAGAGAGTTTTATTTTTTTATTTGAACTCTACTGAACCGCCCTCGGCTTCTGAATACCCTTTCCTAAGGGTCATGCAAAATATTAAGTTTGTAGACCCAGCCTGACGTTGACCCAGCGTTAAGGGTTGAACGTCATTTAGTTTATCCTAATATACACATACTTGCAATAGAAATAATTTTATTTTTAGATACTTATTTATAAAGAATGGGAAAGATCCACTTTGTATTGTCTACAAAGTCAAACACGCCGCGAACGCCAACGCACGCTCTAATATTTTTTCGCACAAGAGGATATAGCCAACGTAGCAGCCAATCCAGGATACCAATACAGGCAAGTGGTTGTTTTTCCTAGTAGATACTAAGATCTAGGGCATAATTTGTGTTCTGGGATTCTGAGATTGTGCTGTCCTCCATTAACGCAAATTGACCTATATTCAAATTAAAATTACTTATTGCAAGTAAACGCTCACGCACCCCAAGTTGATAAACTATTTACACGTCTATCAACCATATTTTGGTTGTTTTTTTTTATTCTTGTACAGTACGTCCCGTTTATTGCTACGGGACGACATAATAATTGCTAATATTTTTTTACAGGAACGCATAGTAAGTATAGCTTATAACTTCATTGAGAAGTGATATCTAGTAAAAGACCCATCCTCATGCGTCAGTTTTTATTCTGTTTACATAGGTACTGCGCATACTTTAATACTGTACAAGAATCAGCTTTTCTAATTATCGTTCATTTTTGGTAACAATAAACCGTCTTTGACGGCCATATCTAGCGAAAACCCTATCCACATGCAGGCAGACTGCAACTTTTGTGATCAGTGGAAAGCTCTACATCCACCTAACACTCAATCAGCCTTTCAGGCGATGGTTACCAAAAGTGCAGTTATCTCTTAGGCTATAATGGTGTGAAAAGATGCGAATGCAGGCGAGAAGTGCATTCGAGTTGGAATTTTGAAAATCGGTTAGTAAATTTTTGAAGAAGAGATTTTTATTTTTTTAGAAATCAACAAAAGCTGGAGTGATTAATTATAGACCGATCGTCATGGTAATGGTGTATTTCGAATTGCAAGTAATGTAGTTGTGTAATTATAGACCGATCGTCATGGTAATGGTGTATTTCGAATTGCAAGTAATGTAGTTGTGTAATTATAGCGAAGTAAATCTCAATAAAAATTTCTTATTATTCAACTTGAGTAATGTAACAATTCAAAATAAAATAAATTTTTTTCGTAAATTTTTGTAATCATTTTCAATGCTCCGATTCTTGCGGGGACTGCGAAATCTGTGAATTTTGTACCTAAATATAATTAATGCTATAGATATTTTTTTAGTAGGTTGTTGTTTGTAAATAGTTTAATGATTATTGTAAGTGCTTCCTCCGTTAATGTAGACAAGGAGGCTGGGTTTTCTGAAATACCTACGGGCACTCCCGTAGGTATTTCAGAAAACCACGGCCACGGGTGGTCGCTAGTAATACATACAACAGATTAAAAATAAATCGCCAGCACCATTTTCCTTCTCCATTACACCATACATAACAACGAAATACAAATAAGGAAAAACAGATAATTTTCCCGATTGTTCTCGGAAATGAAATATGTATAGGCTTAAAGAAGGACGGATGGGAAATAAAGAAACAATCGGCCCTTATTTTCTCGTGATGAGCGTGAACGCGCCAGTGACCTCCGACAGACATCATTTATTTTATAAGAATACTAGGAAAAGGTTTTATACACACAAGATATTTCATAGAAAATCTATACTTATAATAAAACTGTAACAGGTCCAATTCTGTACATTGAAGATATTTTGAAAATTTTTTTTGGAGGGCACTCATTATTCGATACTGAAGCCAAATCTGTAATTCTTTTCATTTTTGTCTGTCTGTCTGTCTGTCTGTCTGTCTGTCTGTCTGTCTGTCTGTATCTTGGCCGCGCATCACGCCGAAACTACTGAATGAATTCAAACGAAACTTGGCACGATTTGAGCCCATACTACGAGGTAGGACATAGGATACTTTTTATCCCGAAATTCTACCCCCGAAGGGGGGAAATAGGGGTTGAAAGTTTGTATGAAAGTCCTTAATTTCTCAAGTTATAGCCATGAGACTTGATATATGAGCTGCGGGTTGAAAATGAAAACATATGTGTTTCACAGTTTTTCAAAATTCCACCCCCCAAGGGGTGAAATAGGTGTTGAGAGTTAGTATGAAAATCCTTAATTTCTCAAGTTATAGCCATGAAACAGCATTTGGGCTTTCGTTAAAATATGAAGAAGTACGTGTTTCACCATTATAGGGGGATTATACCGTGGGATAGTAATATAGGCTACTTTTTATCCTGGAAAATTAACTGAAAAACTTATTCCACGCGGACGAAGCCGCGGCCATCAGCTATAAAGAATATACATACATACATACATACATAGGCTACTTTTTATCCCGGAAAATTAATGAGTTCCCGCGGGAATCGAAAAAACTTAGTCCACGCGGACGAAGTCGCGGGCATCAGCTAGTATATAATAAACGTCTGGGTAATTAGGTGTTCAACTTTTCATGTCTGGTAATAACTATGTACTTACTTTATTTAACGGTTATAACGGTTAACGGTGGGTAACCAACTTACCGCCTTTTGTAAGAAAGCAGATAGGTACTTGAAATATTGACTGGTTCCAAAACCTTCCAAATAGCAAAATGAACCGGTAATTAAAATATCTATACTTATAATAAAACTGTAACAGGTCCAATTCTGTACATTGAAGATATTTTGGAAATTTTTTTTGGAGGGCACTCATTATTCGATACTGAAGCCAAATCTGTAATTTTTTTCATTTTTGTCTGTCTGTCTGTCTGTCTGTCTGTCTGTCTGTCTGTCTGTCTGTCTGTCTGTCTGTATCTTGGCCGCGCATCACGCCGAAACTACTGAATAAATTCTAACGAAACTTGGCACGATTTGAGCGCATACTACGAGGTAGGACATAGGATACTTTTTATCCCGAAATTCTACCCCCGAAGGGGTGAAATAGGGGTTGAAAGTTTGTATGAAAGTCCTTAATTTCTCAAGTTATAGCCATGAAACTTGATATATGAGCTGCGGGTTGAAAATGAAAACATATGTGTTTCACAGTTGTTCAAAATTCCACCCCCGAAGGGGTGAAATAGGGGTTGAGAGTTTGTATGAAAATCCTTAATTTCTCAAGTTATAGCCATGAAACTTGATATATGAGCTGCGGGTTGAAAATGAAAACATATGTGTTTCACAGTCTTTCAAAATTCCAGCCCCGAAGGGGTGAAATAGGGGTTGAGAGTTTGTATGAAAGTCCTTAATTTCTCAAGTTATAGCCATGAAACTTGATATATGAGCTGCGGGTTGAAAATGAAAACATATGTGTTTCACAGTCTTTCAAAATTCCAGCCCCGAAGGGGTGAAATAGGGATTGAGAGTTTGTATGAAAATCCTTAATTTCTCAAGTTATAGCCTTGAAACAGCATTTGGGCTTTCGTTAAAATATGAAGAAGTACGTGTTTCACCATTATAGGGGGATTATACCGTGGGATAGTAATATAGGCTACTTTAAGTTTTTCAGTTAATTATCCTAGAAAATTAACTGAAAAACTTATTCCACGCGGACGAAGTCGCGGGCATCAGCTATAAAGAATATACATACATACATTCATAAATACATAGGCTACTTTTAATCCCGGAAAATTAATGAGTTCCCGCGGGAATCAAAAAAACTTAGTCCACGCGGACGAAGTCGCGGGCATCAGCTAGTAAACTATATAAGTACTAGATGATGCCTGCGACTTCGTCCGCGTGGATAAAGATTTTTGATTCCCGCGGGAACTCTTGAATTTTCCGGGATAAAAAGTAGCCCGGCATACAACCTATCCCTGTACCAAATTTCATCAAAATCGACTGAATAGATGGGCTGTGAAAGCGTAGCAGACAGACAGACAGATTAGTATGGATTTTCTACGAAAAATCTCGTGTGCTTAAGACTCGAGAGCGATGTGACGCGACTGTATCAAACAGTTTGAAGTGGATATTTTCTGCCCATTCGATAGCGACAACGTTAATTCTACGAACTTGTATGGAATTGTCAAGCGCTTGACAGTTGGCGCTCGATCAATTCAATAAGTACGAGTATAATATGTTAATGGTAAGTTATCGTAGGTAGCTTTTTTCGCTCTCCTGGCAACTGGTTACATTGTTATTTTGGCCTTTGTAGTAAATAGTGATGCGTGGTGTTGATTGTATGGTTTTACATGGGTTGCTACTTGCTTGCTTTTCCTGCATTATGCTGATTTCACACGAGGGCTGAGTAGCACGATTATTGAGCAAAATAGTACTTCTCAGTTGCTCACTGCTTTGCTCTCGTGTGAAATCAGCATAACACATGCAGTGGTGGGAGGGAAAGCGCTGCATAATGCAGATTCATCCTATTTGAATTATCGAAATTTCGAGATTTCTACAATGTGTACCATTTATCTGACTATTTTCTAACTCTTCGTGAATCATGAGCGTGCTTACGCGACGCAGTGCAAAGCAAACTGCGTGCCGCGCGGGCGGCAACAAGCCGCAACTTTTTAATCATGCTATGATAAGCACAATTCAACTATTTAAATTGAATGAACTAAATTAATCTAAATATATAAAAGGAAAAGGTGACTGATTGATTGACTGACCGACTGACTGATCTATCATTTTTCAACACACAGCTGAAACCAAACCACTGGACTGAAATATTGCATACAGATAGCGTTTACAACGTAGACAAACGTTTTTGAAAATTCACCCCTTATGGGGGTAAAATATCGGGTTGAAGTTTGTACAAAAATCGAATTTAACGTGAGCGAAGCTGCGGTCAAAACCTAGGTAAATTAGGTACCTAGGTCTACGATGCTTATACTTTATATTTACTTATTTTCTATTATTTATTTATTTTCGAACAATGCACAATGACGTTCACATTCACTGCTACAGAGCTTACCTAAGCCGCGTTAAAACCCGATCTGTGTAATCTAAGCCGACAAGTGGAGCTCAGTAGAATGTACTCGTACCTAAAGTATTAACGTAACATAGTGTCGCAGGAATTTGCCATTCAAGTCAATATAACAAAGAAAACTTCATAAGATCTTCAAATTTAAAAAATGCAACCCTTTCCAGTTGCAAAACTTTGTCTTTTCAAGTCGTCCGCTGAACCGTCCGCATCCGAGTAAAAATATCTGTGACAAACGACGTGGAAACCGGCTTTTAAGTTTTCAGCTCCTAAACTCTCAGAATAAATTGAGTTATTTGCCCTAAACTTTAATTTAAAGCATTCTCAATCGAGACTACCCCTATCCAAAATGCGAAGGTGTCCTTCTGTCTGTCTGCTGAACTTTCACGATCCATATGTTCAAGCGATTTTGACGAATTTTGATAAAGAAATAGGTACATCCTGGGGTTTTCCATGGGGTTTTCCAAAATTAAAGGTTTTCCATGGGCAAAATCTTTATCAACGCGGACGAAATAGCGGGCATCAGCTAGTTTACTTTAAGTAAAAGCTATCAAGGCTTGGATCTTCGCATAACGCATTTATAATATTAGTATGATATGGAACGGTTATTATAACTAACATGTTAATATTCGTTAAAGCCCGCCAACCCGCATTGGAGCAGCGTGGCGGGTCTAAGCTCTTATTCCCTCTCTCCTATGAGAGTGGAGGCCTGTGCCCAGCAGTGGGACGTTAATGCGCTGTAGTGGTGGTGGTGATGGTGGACGGAACGCAGTATTTAGAAGTCCTCTTGACGATCACAGTAGAATCACAGAATAGGTACTTAATATCAAGGCCTTAAAAGGGCCGGGATCGTTATGCTAAATAGTTTGTGAAAAAAATGTACGCAACAAAAAAGGTTTACAAAAAAGTTAATCACATTTCTAATGACCTAGTATCATCAAGTCGATAAATAACTTAGGTTTAAACGCACGTTTGTATTTAGTATACCTACGTATTTTTCAGGCAATTATGAAAAGCATTTACGGCTGAAACTATAACTTAACTTTTTCTATTCTACTTACCTACTACAAGTTAGCAAGACTACCTAAAAACAAATGCAGTCTAACATGGCAGCGGGCTAATTTGTTAGGAGGATGACAGCTTTATTAAGCCCATATATACTCCTAATCGCGCTTTACATGACATCGCACCGGAAGTCGGAACGCTAAATCGCTTTGTAAAAGTTAATCGTTTCATGAAGGTATCCCTGACCAGAACAGAACCAGAGATAATTTAGAAGTTATAAATTCACAAATTGCCCCTTGCAGGAATCCAACCCTGGACCTCCCACTTAAAAGTTTACTGCGCTCACCACTGCTACAGAGAGATCGTCAAACCTGTAAAAGTGAAATGAACAGAACGCACAGCGACGGCACGGAAATGGGTCTTCTAGAAACTTCTAGAAGACAAATCGAAGTCGCGGTCATTGGTATACTTACTTTGACTCCATTTCACTCTGTTAGCGACAGCACAACCTTGAACGAAAAAATTTATTCTGACAGAATTTCATAATTTTATTACAGTGCTTCACACACGAGGAAAGTTTCTAAACTTACATACATATCAAAAATTTACGGAACCGGCAGGATTTGAACCTGCGTCTCTCTGGGAATCGCGCCCTGAGCGCCTGGTCCACTAGGCCACGGTTCACTTACCTGCCAGTGACGAAATTTGATTTTGATTTAATTTTGAGGGCGCGATTTCAGAGAGACGCAGGTTCAAATCCTGCCGGTTCCGAAAATTTTTGATATGTATGTAAGTTTACTCTGACAGACAACGTCTGCGTAAATCCCTTTATATGGAGCTGCACAGGCTATGGAGCTGCACAGGCTATGGAGCAGGACAAATCGTGTTTGCCTCCTACGCGGACGTCCTGTCCTATATTTTGGCTCTTACATTTTCACAACTTCACAGCTTTAAATTCCTAAAGTCTAGTAATAATAAACAGAAAATACTCAACTTCATTGATGAATGATGAACTTGACCTTACAAGTGTAATATTACAGTGTAGATTTTAAAAAAAAAAATCCATTTTTTACATCCATTTACATCGAGATAAGCGAGACAATGCGGCGGTGCCTAAATAAATATGAAAAGGGCGTTTACTAAGCCATTTTGAAAGGCCTTTTTAGGGTTCCGTACCCAAAGGGTAAAAACGGGACCCTATTACTAAGACTCCGCTGTCTGTCTGTCTGTCTGTCTGTCTGTCTGTCTGTCTGTCTGTCTGTCTGTCTGTCTCCAGGCTGTATCTCATAAACCGTGATAGCTAGAAAGCTGAAATTTTCACAAATGATGTATTTCCGTTGCCGCTATAACAACAAATACTAAAAATTAAAAAAATATATATATTAAGGGGGGTCCCCATACAATAAACGTGTTTTTTTCGTATTTTTTTGCTCAATATTAAAAACGGTAACAGGTAGACGGTTCAAATTTTCACAGAATATTAACTTGTATATTACCTTTCAAAATAAATAATTAAATATCAATAAAGTAAATATTAAAGGGGGGCTCCCATACAACAAACGTAATTTTTATTTTTAATACGTCATAAATCGTAAAACTTACTACAGGTTTGTACGGAACCCTCGGTGCGCGAGTCCGACTCGCACTTGGCCGGTTTTTTTTTTTTAACGTACGTGCGGCCATAAGTTTCTCGAAATGGCCACTTACAATTTTAAAAAAACCATTTTATGGGACACGAAAATAGAACTCTCATGGGAACATGTTAATTTTTAAATTGCGAGATTTTTATTTGTTAGGGTTCCGTACCAAAATGGTAAAAATGGAACCCTTATGGTGCGACTTTCTCCGTCCGTCCGTCCGTCCGTCCGTCCGTCCGTCCGTCCGTCCGTCCGTCTGTCACAGTCGATTATTTCAGTAACTATTAAAGCTATCGACATGAAATTTGGAATAGTTGTGTATAATAGTGGTCTAACATCATTAAAATAAAAAAAAATCGAAAATTATTTTTAGTTTAATTAAAAAAAAGGGAAAATCGGGGGTTTGAAATTTCAAAGTATGATAACTATACTGAGTGGGATATCATATGAAAGGTCTATACTTTTACATTCTAAAACAGATTTTTATTTATTTTTGTGCATAATAGTTTTTGATTTATCGGGCAAAATGTCGAAAAAAATACCGTTCCCCCCCCTTATCTCCGAAGTTTACCAATTGAAAAATCTGAAATAATTATGGTCAATAGAAGCTTATGTATATTTTACAGGAAAAATAAAACCAATGCTCTAACTAGCATAGTTTTTTTGATATTAACAATAAACCTCTACAAACAAAGTTAGTTTTGCGGTTCATTTCTTCTTGTTTTTAATACGTCATAAATCGTAAAACTTACTACAGGTTTGTACGGAACCCTCAGTGCGCGAGTCCGACTCGCACTTGGCCGGTTTTATTTTTCATTGTGGTGTCCTTTAGAAAATCGTGTTTCGCTATTACAATGAATCTACTTGTAAGTCATGGAAATCGCTGTGGCATACTTAACTTTTTGTTGCGATACTCATGCGATAAAAATGACTAATTTTTTTAAATTCATTATATGCTTACGCTTGACCACATCACACCTGATGGGAAGTGATAATGCGGCCTAAGATGGGACTAACCAAAAAATAAAAAATAAATTAAAAACATTTTATGCGTTTAAAACCATCCAGCGCGGTGCCTCCCAAACGGCAATGTTCTGCTAACCAGACCATGACATTTGAGTAAATGGAAAGTTGGTTCGCTGAAAGTTTGCCGCGCAATTATCATCACTCATCCCTAATAACACTGTCGGCCCGCTCCCGTATTGTGAAGGTTGGAACATATCATGGTTTTAGATATAGCTATTGCAATCTGTTAAGAGAGCCTTGAATCTGTATTATGAAGCCCTAATAAAAAAAGTATGTGTGTGCAATCTACACACGGCAGTCCTGAGTGAAACTTTAGAAAAGAAAGCCTACGAGATAAGGAGATAACTTTTATTCTATCTCATTCTCTCGCAGGCTAAATCCTATATCTTATGTTTTCCCTTTTTGGTGTCGCTTTTCGTTTCAATTTTTCGTTTCTTTGATATTTTCAAATCACAGCGATTCTAAAGAAGTTTCACTTCAATAGTTAAATCTTAAATCATTTTAAAAACAAGCTCTGATCGTCCGCCATATAAAATTTTGTGTGAAGTCATTTTTTTTTCGTACTCTTTTCAGCAAACACTTTTAATTGAAAATGAAAATGAAAATGATTTATTTCATGTAGGACCACTAGTGTCACTTATGATAAGTCGTAAGAATCTACCACCGGTTCGGAAAGCTGATTCTACTGAGAAGAACCGGCAAGAAACTCAGCAGTTGCTCTTTTCAAAATCAGAAAATGTAACAATTTGTATATACATACTTAATATAAAATGCATACGCTACCCATATTATGGGGGTGCATAAAAAATAAAACTACAGTTCGCGGGCGAGTTGAATGCAGAGTAAATGTATGTATGTATGTATGTCACCATACATTTGCTCTGCATTCAACTCGTGCGCGAACTATAGTCCACCATCTTTGGGAGTCCGCCATATTAGATTTAGAATGACGTCATTTAGCTAACCATGCAATTGTCATCCAAACTAAAAGTGTATGCAAATTTCAGCTCAATCGATTGGGGCTAACTGTTTTAAATTGCAATTGCAAGATTTGACCTAAACAAACCCACAAACATTCCAAGTTATACAAACGGGAATGTGTCTGTTTTTCTATCTGTTACATTTTCACGGCCCACAACACCACACCACACAAATCTTCTACAGCACTCTCAACTTATGTTTCACCCCGACACCGGACCATCCTCAGGAGATGTTGACTCAACAATGCACAATAAGTAATTATAATTGTAAAGAATTAAGCTACTTGTTCCTTGTTTATCATGCACATGGACTTCCGCAAAGTAACGCCTGTTTCTATTCAATACCTATTTCAGGAATAAAAATACAGCAAAACTGTTTCAAAATTATTAAGTAGAGTTAGTTCATGTTTAGTTGGGCTCAGTTTCCCTAAACATTTATAGCAGGTAAACTTTGCTTCAAACATTTACCCTTTTCACGGTTTTAAATGAAATATATCATCTAATATTGTGCCAGGGGTATGAGATGAAAGTCCCAGGTGGCCATCGGTAGCGAGCCAAATCTGTACTCAGCGCAACTGGGAGCTGAGGTATAATGAAACTACTGGACTGCCGCTAGTAAATAATCGCTAGTTTATTGTTATGTGGGAAAAACAAACATACGAGTAACTTTAATTATTAACTAGATGATGCCCGCACCTCCGTAGGACCATTGATAATGTGCAGTACAGAATATACCTATCTGTTACATTCAGGTATGCGATCGCTTTTAATCTCTGTGAATTTCCATAATACTTTGAGCTCCCTACTGACAGCCTATTTAGTTTGAAATTACAAGGCACTAAGAACCGTTTCAGGCACTCAAAGCGAATTTGCTCAAGTTGACCACAATCCAACCCGACTAAGTCCGACGTATTATCCCATTGTATCCATCTAGGTATTTAACTACCTTTTTTGTACCGACGCGACGTCAATATTTATCCATATTTCTACACCTTGTTGAACACATTTGTTTCCGCATATCAATCGTTGACGTACAATACACAAAGTGCTTGATGTGGACTTCTTTATTGCGAAGTGGTTCGACACATGCATTTTCAATAAGTCAATTAGGACAGGGTTAATTATTGACGTGCAGAAAATACGAGCCTATCTACAGACATAATTTGCGCAACATGAGACGTATCAACAAAATGGTCGAGACTACAGGCGAAAACACACTACGGACAGGACAGGACAAACCAAAAAACAAGACAAAAAACCTGTGCATGAAACTCTCGCTTTGTAGGGAAAATAGGTTTTGTCCTATCCCGGTTTTCCGTGCAACTCCATATATCCGTGTATATGCGCGCGTAGTTTTTGTCCGCAGTACTTTTATCGCCCGTTTTGGTACAGAGATAGGACGACATTGGGACGGACACATCCAGATGTCATTTTAATGTCATTTTTAAACCTGGAAAAACGAAGAGTTCCCGATTTAGACGGACGAGATGGCGATCAAGATTTAGATTCTTAAATATAACTTATTAATTCGCTATAGTCGCTTAAGATTTAAGTGACTATAGCGAATTAATAAGTTATATTTATGAATCTAAATCGAGCTCCCACCCGAGTCGTAACTATACGGAAGAATTTATCATTATTTTATCCCAAGAAAAGCCACATTATGTGATTAATGCAAATGAGTCACGAACCTCAATGAGGTATACGACAAAGTGAAAAAATAACTTTTAACTTTAGAAGTCAGCATTGGTACACAACGCTCTACATTTCTCAATGGTTTAAAATTGTACAAAGAGCTACTCCCCATAAAAAAGTGCTCAACATAAATTACAGCTGGATTAACTTCTTTGTAAGTAGTTGGCGAATGTTTTATTTCGGATAAAGACCTCTTCTTAAAAGTTAAAACATACTTAGCATTTAGGGTACTCTTTCTATCCACACGCGCGCTCTTTTTTATTAGTTTTTTGCTTTTTAGATATAAGTTGGGGCTTGTTTAATTTGTATTTAAAATGTTAATGTAGGATTTGAGTGTATTTAGCAATTACTAGATGATTCCCGCGACTTTGTCCGCGTGGATAAAGTATTTTTGATAACTTTGAACTCCTTAATTTTTCGGGATAAAAATTAGCCTATGTTCCCGAGGTGTAACCTTCTGCTGTACCAAATTTTATCGAAATCGGTTGAATTCATGTGCCGTGAAAGCGTAGTCGACAGACATGCAGACAGACACACTTTCGCATTTATAATATTAAGTAAGGATATGAATTTTGGGCATCATAAGTCAAAAACTAAAGGGCTCAAAAATTAATAAAAAACTGTTTTAATTTTTGCAAATAATTCATATTATTATACCTACTTTATAATTTAGAGCCCTTTAAAGTTGTTATAGAAATATTTTTGGATCCACATTTGCATTGTAGTGTTTTATTCTTATTTTATTTTTGAGCAACGCAAACACACTACGCAGTTGATCATTGATGTAGAATTTTAGCAGTTGAGCATGTAATATTAATTTTTCAGTCACTCACTGACTGATAGAATCGATGCTCATAGAGCGCTGAAATTTTGCAAGATTGCTGAGATTTCCTTTTAAAAATCTGGCTTTATTACTAAAGCCAGATTTTTAAAAGGAAATCTCTTGAAATGTTAACCGACTTCCAAATTTATACAAACGTATGCGCGCGAAGATTTTGTCCGCAATAAAAAAACCTCATGGCTTTCGACCATGAGACGTGTAGGCCTATAGTTGCAAAAGCGCACTTCATATTTGAGAAGTCGAACTTTATATTTGAGACCGCATCATGGTTATTCTAACTACGAGTAACATCCATATTAATAATATTAGTTTTTAATTTCAAAAATTAACCGGCTTCCAAATGGAGGAGGTTCTCTATTTAGATGTATTTTTTTCGAAATTTCCACTGTAGCGAAGCAGCGAGCGGGCGCTAGTTTAATATAATAAAAGCAAGTAGCACTCAGCAGCTACTCCCTGGACTAAACGGAGTCCAATATATGGAATGCAATTAACATCTCAACGGGGGTAGTTCAATTAGTTTCACATCCTGAACATGTTAGGCGCGCCTTTGGGACCAGCTTGCGTTTAGAGATACTTTACGACTAACGACTACATATTGATAGGTATACCACACCACTGACTTGGCCTGACGTAATTTCTAGAAATCCCTTTTAGTGGGGTCTGAAAAATAAATAGGCACATGCACATTTTCTCGCTTGTAATCGGATCCAGTGACCACATACCAGAGCGTGAGAATTAAATGTCGTAACTATATGCGAACTTTTCGCGCAGATATTTTGTCCTGACCTAGTATGTTTTCGCTCTATCAGACATAAAGACGCACAGACACATTTGTATGAAGTTTAATTAGAAAGAAGTACATATACATATGCCACATATTGAAATTTTTTTTGAAAAAATTATAGCCGGTGTATGGAGGATATACATCAATATTATTTTAAGTAAGTACATCAATAAAAATGTATGTCATAATCCACATGCAGATTAATTTTTATGTGTCATAAATACTAAAATTCTACATCAATGCATAAGTCCAATTACCAATAATAACGCCCCCCGGGGCCCCGGGTGTGGTTAAACTAATTTTCCGGTAGGAACAAGTTTTCACGTGAGGAAATCAGATGCTGTTGTATAAAGCGTGATGGATTGCAGTGGACACATCGCACAGCTAACAAAGAGCTCGACAATAAAGCCCCGAAATTGCATTTTATCGTCCTTTCTGATATAATCCTACTACCTATTGTTTGCAAGCTTAAGCGTTAAATTCGATTGCCGGTAGATCCTAGTTTTTTTGAAGTGTAACTTCTATAGAATCGTTGAGATTTGAAAATTCGATGAAACGAAAAAGCGACACCAAAAAGAGACAAACATATTCATAATTGGATTAAGCCTGCAAGAGAATAAGATAGAATACAAGTTATATTGGTCTCATTCTCTCGTAGGCTACTTTTCTGAAGTTTCACTTCTATGTGTGAATCGCCACACACACACTTTTTTTATTTAAATCAGTTCAATCTTCTTCACCAATCAATCATCCATATTATTAATATCTGTAGGTACTATTAGGTACTTATTCTGCGCTAATGTAATAAATTCGAAAGTGTCTGTCCGTCGGTTTATCATGCTACGTTTTCACAGCCTATTTACTGAATCGAATTTAACGAAATTTGATCCCGTGATAGTTTGTATCCCGGGCTAGGTACTTATTATCACGGACAATCAAAGAGGATTTTCGAAAAATTTCGGAAAATTTTGCTTTACCTACCTTTCACATCCTGCCGTTATTTTAACAATAACATCACTTGGGGACGAGTTTACTTTAAATATTGAAGTCGCACCAACGAAAAACTAGATATTTCATAAATCTCAGTGACCTAGTGACCCTTTATTTTTACTCATGCACAGGAATAAATTTATAGGTCAGTTAACTATAACCGGTGGGAATTACGCTGCGAAATACGGGTTTTGTTACAAATTACAAAATATCCCGTATATACTCGTAGTATACCTATGGGGCTTTGTTTTCCCTAAACAATTAATAATACAAAGTCAACATACGCCGTGTATTGTTTATTGGTTCAGTTGGCTTTTCACTCGATGCTTCACCGCATACCCTTTTCGAATAGAGATATTATTATATAGAAAGAAGAAAGAAAATGTTTTTTTTAATTGATCACTACGTGAAGATATAAACTAATTTATAGTGATATTATGTGACCAGTTGTTTTCAGTGGAAACCATAAATATGGGTGAAGTCACGGAAGAAATTGCCCGGGAATTCAACGGTTCCGAAGCATTTTTCCGTGGGACAAAATATACCTACTTCAGCCCCCCTAGCATGGGCCGAGACAATTTTCTCCCCGAGGAAAGAATAAAATTTTTATTCCTAAATAAATAAATAAAAACGCTAAATAACAGTAGATAAATAGTCCCCCGAGTCCCCATGAAATGTCAAACGGGGATAAACTTCTCCTCTCCCCTGTTGCCGTGCTCTGCAGGGCTAGCATGGGCCGGAGATAAAAATTTTATCCCCCGATTTTATCCACTGACAAGAGATAAAATTAACTTATCCACTTCTCAGAGCACGGCAACAGGGGAGAGGAGAAGTTTATCTCCGTTTAACATTTCACGGGGACTCGGGGGACTATTTATCCACCGTTAATTAGCGTTTTTATTTATTTATTTAGGAATTAATTTTTGGGGGCTGAGGGGTGCTTAAGTTAATTGTATCTCTTGTCAGTGGATAAAATCGGGGGATAAATTTTTTATCTCCGGCCCATGCTAGCCCCCCAGGATGAGAACAACTGACAAATAGGTATTAAAATGCCTGATATTTGAAACAAGCCGCTGTATTTAGAAGCTTGGGATTCTGCATACATCTGACTATAGCTGATGCCCGCGACTTCGCCCGCGTGGTTTAAGTTTTTTTGATTCCCGCGGGAACTCCTTAATTTTCCGGGATAAAAAGTAGCCTATGTCACTCTCCAGGTCCTCAACTATACCCATGCCAAAATTCACGTCGATCCGTTGCTCCGTTGCGGCACGATTGAAGGCCAAACCAACAAACCAACAAACAAACACACTTTCGCATTTATAATATTAGTATGATTAGTATGATTATGATTGGGATGATAATGGAAAATAAAAGTAGGTAATTAAAAAAATTGGCAGTCATAGGGACTGCCGATAGAAGAACTTACCTATAACTTATAACTTAGAATTTAAGTATTAAAATTTGAAAAATAAAAAAAATAATTAAAATATCTAAAATTTATTACCTTAAAACTAAGGTATACGAATGTATTATATTTATATTTAAGACCTTTTATCTTCGTAACAACGCGAGCATGTCGGTGTTCGCGAGCATGTCGGAGCGAGGTGTCGGTGACGCGAATCCACAAGTTTACCCCCTACCAAAATTTTTGATTGATTGTCTTTTTATTATGATCGGCGCTACTATTTCTTGGATCGTCTATATAAATATCATAGTTGCAAATGAGCAGTAAAATTAAATCAACACTGTATTATGTAGATTACTTAAAGATAATAAAGTAATTGGTTTTAATCTAAGCTGCCAATCAGACAAAATCTCAAGAAACAAGGAAAAATTAACGCCTCCTTCTATCCCATAGACAAACGCTCGATAAAGTACCTATAAATAAAAGATCACTATTTTACTACCAAAAAAGTTATTTAAAAAGAAAAAGTAAGTACAGGAAATTTAATATCAAAATAATAATAAATGAATCATAAGTAACACGCTATGTTGATAGGAAACCACGGAATGGCGTGAAACTCGTAAATCAGTGTACAAATCTCCTCATTACCAAGATGTATGAAAAGCCTGATACTTGTTTTATTTTGAGCTGTATTTTAGACGCTTTAAAGATGTTTTTTATTTTATCAAATAATTAAAAATACTAGTGTCCTATTTCTTAGACCTGTCCACGTATATAAAATACGTGTGTACTTTTAATATATAGAAAGAGTAGAATAACTACTAGTTGAAGTTCATTTAATATAATGAAGTACCTTATAAGTGATATCACTAATAATAATTATAGTGTGATTTGTATATTTTGTGATCAGCCCCCCGATTACGTAAGAATTGTTCATTAAACGTTAAAGATTTTTGTCAAAGTAAAATAAACCATAACCGCATTGAATTAGAGCTCAATTTCGTCTGCCCATTCTTATACGTTTAGGTATGAACGATACTCGAACGTATAAGAATGGATACACGAAATTGAGCTCTAATTTAATGCTGTTATGGTTTATAAACTTTGACGACGAACTTTAACGTTTTGATCGGACATTCTTACATGATAAGGGGGCAGGACCACATAATCACGGACTCACGACGATGAAAGAGAGATAGAGACTTGTGATTAAGTATTATCTTTGTTATAAAAGAAAAACATTTAAATTAAACTTAGGCAAAGTTTATTGATAAAGATATAGTTAGGCAATTTATTTAAATATTTCACCAAAATAAAATAGGTAACAAGTAATATCCCCGTTGGGAAAACAATATATCATGAAACGTATCATGATTGAACTGTATTTATTATTCAGATACATTATCCTTAATACCGTATTGTACGTAACTGATTCCATACCGTATCCGTACCTACTAATCCTACCAATAGGGATAATGACTAGATATCAAAAAAAAAAAAAATTTCTAACTGATTATTAAATAGAGGGTCTTCCAAAAGACCTAAAATTCACATCCTCGGTTAGTTTTAAGCTTGATAACCATTTTAAAATATAGATTAAAGAAAACAAGTGCGTTGAAATTTTATGACGTCACAACTGTGAATTTCATACAACTTCCTTATTAGAAGTGCGTTTTTAATAAGTTTGATAAAGAGTTGCTGATTTGATTAAGTTGTCATCATCCCTATTATTACTTACCTATACCTATTCTGTGCTAATGTCTATGATACTAGTATACCTAGTACAACCTACAACAGGTGTTGTTATTCTATTTAGTACAGTCTATCTCTGTCTTAAAATCGCATTAATCCACAGAATACCTAGTAGTATACTAGTTTCTATACTACTATATATATTCACTATACTATCTTTCAATTATACTAAACATTAAAACTAATTTTAAGTGTATAAATAACTATAATAATAATTAATTGGATTGCTTGGGTCTTTAAGGCCCCGCAGTGGGTGGAAGTTTTATAGGATTATTTTAAATGTGTTTTGTATAGTATTTTTATATATATATTTATGTACAACGTGTTTAGAAATAAATTTAAAAATCTGTACAAATAAATGGGAGAGTAAAAATTAGATTGTATGTAATGAAATGGAAATAATCATCCTTTATAGGATAGGTATATAGCTCTTCATAGCTGCTTTCGTGGGTCAAGGACATTTTACATTTCCAGTTCCCACGTGTCGTACTTGATATGCGTGTTTGTATTTGTTTTCGCCCTCAACATTTATTTTTCCATCGACGAAATATTTATAGCCTTGAAAGTCAGGAACCTTAAACATGGCAAAAGAGGCTTTATAGACACAGATGTTTTACATAATAACTATGAAATATCAGTCCTTGATTGATTAAAATTATTATCTAAAGCTCTAGTGCACATAGTTAAGCAGTTGCGTGGGAGATCTTCGGGTCATAAATAAGTTAACATAACCTAAAATCAAAACGAAATTTCGTACTGAACTTTTCGTACAACTGTCTGTGCTTTTAGTATCTTCAAATCACGATTGAGTAGGCATGTATTATGTAAGCGCGCTTTACCGAGAAGAATCAGCCAGAAACTCGGTGGTTGCTCTTTTGAAAAAATACATAGGTAAATGATGTAGTTTAAGGTAAGCCACCCTTGCGAAGCAGGGGGGATCAACTTGTTTTAAAATAGTTGGCTGAAAACTTGCTGCATGAGACATTAGGCGGAAGTGAATGAATGGAATTTATACATATAAGAGATGGGCAGAACGTGGGACTGATATCGATATTCTAATACACTCGTGCAATGAATACAACGTATTCGTAGAATTCTGAGGACAGTTTGAATAAATAATATTGCCATACTTAGTATTGAAGTAAGAGCTATAAAATTTTATTGGGAAAACAATTCGTATTATTTATTCCCTTTTTGATATTATTTAAATCCTATTTCTTGATAGTTTTATACCTACGCCATATATTATTTTTGTGTAACTGATATATTATGTGTTATCAATTGTTTAATACAATTTCTGAGATTTCGTTGAATGTTTTTAAGCTAGTGGCTGTAACCTACCAATATAACCAATGTAACCTGTGTAATAATCACTGCTAAAATGGTTTTATAGAGAAATAATTCATACCCTCTGGAAACTCTGGAAGACCTTAACACAATGCTCAACGACCTCAGCAGAGTCTCTCAACAGGTGGGCCTAAAAATGAATATGAGCAAGACGAAGATCATGTCCAATGCACATGTTCAGCCCCACCCAGTGTTAGTTGAGAACACTGCACTCGAAATTGTTGAGGAGTACATATACCTGGGACATACAGTCCAGTTAGGTAGGTCAAATTTCGAGAAAGAGGTAAACCGCCGAATCCAACTCGGATGGGCAGCGTTCGGGAAACTCCGCGACATCTTCTCGTCCAAAATCCCTCAGTGCCTGAAGACAAAAGTCTTCGAACAGTGCGTGTTGCCAGTGATGACTTACGGCTCCGAAACATGGTCGCTAACTATGGGCCTGATAAGAAGGCTCCGGGTCACTCAGCGGGCGATGGAGAGAGCTATGCTCGGAATATCCCTGCGTGATCAAATCAGGAATGAGGAGATCCGTAGGCGAACCAGAGTAACCGACATAGCTCGAAGAGTCGCCAAGCTCAAGTGGCAATGGGCGGGGCACATAGTTCGTAGAACAGATAGGCGTTGGGGTCCCAAGGTGCTCGAATGGCGGCCTCGCACCGGGAAGCGCAGCGTTGGGCGACCCCCCACTAGGTGGACGGACGATCTCAAGCGTGCAGCTGGGAGCCGCTGGAAACAAGCGGCACAAGACCGTGCTCTGTGGCGATCCATGCAGGAGACCTTCGTCCAGCAGTGGACGTCTATAGGTTGAGACGACGACGACGACGACGATTCATACCCTGCATAAATATTCATCTCAGAAAAAATAGATTTTTAGTGAGTCCGCAAAAACAAATTATTAGATACAGCCGAAAAATTTTTACGAAAAAAAATATGCTAAATTTAAACTGTCTGAGAAACTCTGCATATTAATGGAGCTAAATAATCCACCTAACTTTTTTAATGTTCGGCGACTCAAACAAAACAAAGTATCGATAGTTGCTCATATCTGTTTGTTAATCACCGCGCATCCCTACCCTTGTAAACTCCATTTGTACAAGGAACATACGTACTCTTAAGCCTAAATAAATCCGTTAGATCCAATCAAATACCAGTCCATATAAATGGCCTGATTCCGAAAGGAATGAGGAAAATCAAGACGGAAACAAACAGAACGTGTGGCAGCAGCATGGCGCCACGGAAATACTTTCTAGAATCACTGAAGCCTGGCACGCTAGTCTTCAGTCTCAGACGATGTACTGTCAGACGAAGGTTGCTTCCTTTCAGCAACTCCCAGATAAATATTTGATAGTCCATCCATCTAACGCGAGGTCCTCTTACGCTGCGATTTCAGGTGCTATTCAAGTACCTGGTGACTATCACAAGTACCGGTTGCTATCAGTTCATTGAATGTATCCTGCCCATTCCCATTCGTTCTATTATATTTTTTAATATTTCTTGAAAACATTACAATAAAACTTTAACTAACCTGGTGACAGAAGGGCTGGCACATTTTTTGCGCAAAGGATCAGCCTGGCTGTCCAGCGCGGAAATGCAGCCAGTATTCTCGCCACCATTCCACGCGGGCATGATTTATATAGTAATTAGGTTAGGCTAGCTAGCTTTAATTTCTATTGTATTGTTTTCACTAACCTAAGTTATTTTCTACATTATATCAAAGAAAAAAAAATGAGAGAGTAACATATTATTATCAACGTACAGCTCAAACCCCTGCTGTAGATACTACCACTTGAGATTTTGAAGTTCGTTCTGTAGATTCCCATTAAAAAAAGGATTTTTAGAAATTGCACCCGAGTGAAACCGGCGGCCGGGGCGGATCAGTTTAGAATCAGATCAGCGAACCTAATTAAACCCCAGTGTGCATGATTTGTGTGTATAATCTAAAACTTTTCCGTGCAGTTGTCGTCTCGCGTCGTGCGTGTTTGAAGCTCAAAATTTACCTTGGACTTTCCCTTACCTTTCCAAGGATTTGTCAAAGGACTCACGAAAGTAATATCGATAAAGGGCCGTAAGCACTATTCGATTCCAATTTTAGTTAACTTTATGTATCAAGGGATCAAGTTCCGATAGAACCGAATGTAGTTCAAATGCTGTCAGTATGTGATTCCATTTGTATTCAAATTTTACTGCATTGGAGAAAGATAAACCTATGGAAAAGGTAACTAAGTAAAGGAGGTAAGAAGGAATACTTCCTTTAAGGTCAGATGCAATAATTACACTATCGCCGTAAGCTAACGCTTTGCAATAAAAGTTCTTACTAAAGTTAAAACCTACTTTTAACTTTAGTAAGAATTTTTTTTTCCTGCAACAAAATTCTTCTAATACCTCCTACTGATGATTTTTTCATTGCTTTTTGAAATATTAATTATACATGATGATACCCACGACGTCGTTTGCGTGGATTTAGGGTTTGAAAATCCCGGGCGAACCTGTTTTATTTTCCGGGACAAAAATGGCATTTTCCGTCCTCAACTGAGCCCCTGCTAAAAATCACGTAAATCCGATCATCTGTTGTAGCATGATGGAAGAACAAACAAACAGGCACACTTTGGCATTAATTATGATATTATAGTACGAATTAGCCTACTGACTCAAAAATATCCAAACTCATAAATGAAATATTAAAACAAAGGTTTTATTCGAGTCACTCAGTCAATGAACCCGCGTTAGCAATGTAAAAACAATGGGCTATCATTAGCGTGAGGGCACAAATGAGAGCTATAATTACAGCCCTTTAATAGTAACAGAGAAGGTTGGGGGGGAGGCGCCTTTTGTGTATTTGATAAAATAACTAATTTAATTGAAATAAATCTTAAGAATTTGAGTTCTAACAATAGCTATTAGCTTGGTTAATTCGTGCTTGGAGCCCAAATTTTCTTCTGTTGTCATTTAGTATACACGAAATCTAAAATTTGTAAGTGCTTAGACAAGATAGTTAAAGTTAACATGGTCTCCGCGATAGTGTGGAGACCAAAGTTAAGAAAAAAAATACTGTAAACTTTATTTTATTTTATTTTAAAGCAAAGATTTTTAGAAAATTCAAATGTCCATCCATATCCATATCCAGACCATCTCTATTCGCTTTGGTCTTGTTTTTATCTGTGAACGCCCGACGCGACGGTGAGAAGCGGTATCAACTATCAAGCTAGGTATCCACTTTGTCAATTTATCGAGCACAGTTCTGGGAGCCTTGTGGGAGATTTTTTACCCATTCAATCGCGGCGGTTTATGGAATTGTCAATCGCTTGATAACTGGCGCTCGATCATACTCGTACATGCTTGAAATGGTAGTTAACTTTAATTAATTGAATTTCTCATTTCACGCGCGTACTGAAACAGAACTGTATACACAATAGTTAATCATACTAATATTATAAATGCGAAAGTGTGTTTGTTTGTTGGTTTGTTGGTTTATTGATTTGTTGGTTTGTTGATTTGTCCTTCAATCACGCCGCAACGGTGCAACGGATCGACGTTATTTTTGGCATGGGTATAGTTGAGGACGGAGAGTGACATAGGCTACTTACCCCTGAAAATAAAGGGGTTCCCGCAGGAATAAAATAACTTAAACCACGCGGGCGAAGTCGCGGGCATCGGCTAGTACATAATATATTAATTAATATCTGTATCATACATCTGTATAGGACAAGACAAGAAGAGTCTTCTGTTCCTGAACGCGTGTTCACATTGTAGCAGAACTATCCTGCTACACTCGTGTGAAATCGGCATTAAATAAAAGTTCACGAAAATTATTATTGATAATTTAGAGGTCTAAATGTAAATCCATATGCATACTTAAAATTATAAATGCGAAAGTGTGTCTGTATGTCTGCTACGCTTTAACGGCCCATCTTTTCAACCGATTCAACCTTCCCGAAGAAGGACATGTTTAGGGTACTTTTTATCCCAGAAAATTAGGGAGTTCGGGATTAAAAACCAACTTAATCCACGCGGACGAAGTCGCGGGCACCTAGTTTCTTATAATCCGTACGCTTTTAGCTTAACAGATTTTAATAGGTTTTTAAAAACTTACTTACGGTAATAGGTAAGGTTTTATGACGCAATTCTTTTTTTTTTCATAATTTATTTGTTGTAGAGGAGATGAATATGTATGAACTCGCCTGTCCCCAACCCGCACTGAAGTAGCATTATTGGCTTCAACCCAATAGCCCACTAGAATATTAGGTTTCTTTTTATTTCTACAGAAAACTACTTCAGCAATTAAGTTGGTACTTGGCATATAAAGATAAGAATCTAAATGCGTGTCGTGAGCTGATATAGACTATTTATATTCTACTAGCTGATGCCCGCGACTTCGTCCACGTTTTTTTTTAATTCCCGCGGGAACTGCTTAATTTTCCGGGATATTTTTCGGGAATTTCTAAAATTTGTGAAACACTTATTTCTTTATTTTTAATCGAAAGCCCAAAATCAAAGTTTCATGGATATAACTTGAAAAACAACTTGTTATATGACGAACTTTTATTTAAACTTTCAACCCCCATTTAACCCTTTTGGGGTTAGAATTTTCAAAAATCCTTTCTTAGCAGATGCCTACGTTATAATAACTATCTGAGTGCAAAATTTCAGCCCGATCCGACCATTGGTTAGAGCTGTGCGTTGATAGATCAGTCAGTCAGTCAGTCACCTTTGCCTTTTATATATTAAGAAGAAGATTTTAGAAAACAAAAACAAGACCATAGACTTACGGTAGTACTTTTATCATATATTCTGTGATAGAGGCTTTAATGGGAATGAATGAACGAGAAGTTTAATTCGCTATAATCCGCCACAGTAGACAAATCTATGTGGTACAGTGCGTGTCCTTCACCAATAGCATGCGAAGACCCACCACCCAGCAATTCGCACCGGCACAGCACCACACCACACAAATCCTCTAAATCACCCTCAACGTACGTTTCACTCCGAAACCGGAGCATCTTCAGGAGATGTTGACTCGACAATGCACGATTGTAAACAATCTTCTCTTTTTTCTTATCAATCTTCTTTTTTTTTTGTATTTACAATGTCTACACCTTTATGAGCTGTGGTCTACACACGAAAGTTTGGATGGATGCATGGATGTATGCATTGGATGGATGTTTGTTACTCAATCACGCCAGAACGGCTGAACAGATCTGCATGAAATTTGGCACAGAGATAGATTACAGTATGGATTAGCACATAGGCTAGCATAGCATTTTTATCCCGGAAAATTAAAGAATTCCCGCGGGAACCGAAAAATCTCACCCACGCGGATGAAGTCGCGGGCATCAGCTAGTAAAATTATATACAAACTCAAAATCATGAGCCTACATGGAGTTTGCCGTAGTTAGGTGAAAAAATACCTGGCTCACAAAGATAAGTATGCTAACTCCCAGTTTTAACATTGCAAATACGATTGAGTGACGTGAGCGTTCGATCGCATATGCATCAAACTAAAATGAACCATAATAACATTGATTTAGAGCTCAGTTTCGTGTATGCATTCACAGTGAGCGCTCCAAACGGTACGTTTCGAAATTTAAATCGGTTGCACTGAATTTGTGGCTCTAAATCAATGCTATTAAGGTTCATTTTAGTTTACGCAAATGTGATTCACCTCACTTAGTGAGACCGTATTTTAAATTCGATCAATCTCAGAGTAAGGGTAAAGAATCTAAACGCGCGTCGATAACTGAATGACTTGCCGACCGACGGTGCCGTGACGTCATCACAGCCCCATTCCACGGAGAGCACGTTAAGCCATCGATCGCTGTACTTGCAATCATGGCAAAGATTTTTTTAATCCACTACAAGTTAGCCTCACCTGATGGTAAGTGATGATGCAGTCTGAGATAGTAGCGGGCTAAAATGTTAGGGGCTTGGCAGTTATATTAAACTCATCTATTACCTATTCTGTGCCCATACCCCTAATCGGGTTCTACGCGACGTCGTACCGGAACGCTAAATCGCTTGGCGGCACGTCTGGTAGCTAGCCACGGCCGAAGCCTCCCACCAGGCCAGGCCAGGGAAAATTCAGAAATAATAATTTCCCAAATTGACCCTGCCTGGAATCGAACCCGGGACTTCCGCACGTTAAGACAACAGCCCTCAACACTACTGGTCCAAGACCCCGCATCGATCAGACCTTCGTTATTTTATTAAAGCTGAAATTTTTTCTATGTATTGTCTCTAATAGAGTTATAAACGATCCCCGGCTATGAAGTTTGGATCGCGGTTGCTTTGGAAGGTATCAGGTAGAAAAGGTGGCACCTCAAATTCCTTAAAGTATTAAGCTTTTTTTATATTTTTCTTTGGAATAATATTAGAAATCACATTGTCCATTGTCAGACACTTCGTACGATTGCAACCCCCTGCCAGACACTCTTAAATTATAAAACAACAGGGTTATTAGAGACATACATAGAAAAACTTTCAGCTTTAATAAAATAACGAAGGTCTGATCGTCGCGGGATCTTGCTCTATACGTCAGGGAGGTCGTCAAAGTTCTGAACTTTGTAATTCAGATGTCTGATTTGTAATTCGCGACTTCCAAAAAACTTATTTAATTAGCATGTAGCATAAGTCTTTTAATTATACAGCCAATTAATAGTTACCACGGGGCATACTAATATCGCAAAGTAGAATAGATATTATTTTAATGTCAGTTTTATATGATGTATTTACCTACATTGACGTCCCGAAAATAAGGATTATAATTCTGAAAAAGAGCGTCAACATTTTAAAATAATACGGTAAGATAACTATATTCCCTCTACGACTGGACATGTTTTTATACCAATTTAATCAACAATGGGGCTGATTCTGTATAACACAATCTCTAAAATAAACTAAAATGGCAGCCTTAAATCTAGTTCTGTCCCTTTCCGTAGGGAGTATAATGAAAGGGTTAGCAATATTTGTAATGCTCTAATTTTAGTATAGTTTAGAGATTGTGCACTACAGAATCAGCCCCAATGTCTAAATTTTAGAGAACACCCAAGATAAATAGGTGACATTTTCCGCGTAAGTGCAATAATTGTCACCTAAAGGACTTATGTGTTTCATTAAATTGAAGCATTGTTGGTGAAAACGGGCATTAGTGTCTTATATTGATTTTGTGCGCAGCATTAATATCAAAATAACTTTTGGAGCGCTCATAAATTGACGCGGTATTTTGTCGTTACCACGTTAACTTCTATAATTACTTTCTCTTCTGTTATTTTGTAATCGACTTCCAAAAAGGAGTTTCTCGCCGTTTGAATATTTTCCTGTAGGTACATTCACTTGTCACTTGTCACTCAACTGTCTCTAAAGTACTACTAGATGATGCCCGCGACTTCGTCCGCTTGGATTCAGTTTTTTTAATTCCCGCGGGAACTTTTTAATTTTCCGGGATAAAAAGTAGCCTATGTCCCGGGGTAGGCCCCGGGATTCAACCTATCCATGTACCAAATTTCATTAAAACGGTTGAACAGATGGGCCGTGCAAGCGTAGCAGACAGACGGGCACACTTTCGCATTTGAAATAACTATTAGTATGGAAGTATGGATACAGCCTCGTTACTTGTGTAAAAAGCTGTACAGCCCGAACAATGTCACTTTTATGCGGACAGCGGATATCCACTTCAGTTAGAGACCTGTTGAATGCATGTTTTATACAAAAAATAAGACAAAACATTATTTTTTTAGCTTCCTCGTGAGCGAAAAATTAATTAGAGCTTTTAAGAATACAATTTGAATACGTGCCGAGCTTTGTGCCAGAATAAGATAGTTCTTTATGAAGAATAGTTAAAACGAGGAAAATACTTCCGAAGAATCTCGGTAGATTCTCACTTAGTAGATACCTATCGAGATTCTTACCAAAGTACATACTTAAGTGACCAGTCTTTTTCGACTTTTAGATACCTACCAACTAACAAGTTTACTTCTGTTGGGCTAATATAGTATTGAATACTTGCTCAGCTTTTATTTTTAGAACTTTTTTACATCCAACTAGGTACAGCAGAAATCTAATAAACTTTAATATGTTTTATCTGTGCTTGCTGAAAACCATTATTACAAAATAAACACATTTTGTAATAATGGTTTTCAGCAAGCACATACTGTATCAGATTAAACTTCGCAAAAGCAATAGTTTTAATGTTTTATCAACAAATATTTCAATTCTTGCACCAAAGTTGAGCTGGGCTGGACGGGAAGTAGAATTTTTTCGCTATTCAAATTTCAATTCTCGTTTCGCCGGTTTGAAACCACCTTGACACTACTTCGTCAAAAACATAATTACGTACAAATGGAAGCAGCTCGGTTGCCAGCGGACGTCGCTTTCGCGAGTCATTTCCGCTTTTTGTATTAACACCTACTATACCGAATGTCAAATATTATTACAGGAAAGCCTTCAAGCCATTTAACCTGCGAGATTCAGGACGTGAAGTTATTAATAATATGTAAAAGTTATTTTGTAAAAAAAATAAAAAATAAAAAAAATAAATTAAAAATTAACCGGCTCTGTTAGGTACATCTTCATACGTTCTTTGAATATACATTATTTTGTGTCTAGCCCCACTACACATGCACGGAGTAGCGCGGCACGTAGAAGCAAATATTCTTTGTATGAGTTTGTATAGGAGTGGGCCCACTTTAGCTACGCGGCAAGCAGATGCACTGCTCGACGCGGCCCCTTACAAACTCATACAAATAATAGCTGCCGCTACGTGCCCGCCACTCCGTGCTACTCCGGTGGGGCTAGACTCTTATGTCTAGTTCTTTGTATGTCAAGCCCAAGTTCACATACGAATTCACGAATCCCTTACTCAGGCCTTGTACTGCGTCAGCGACAAACGCGACAACCTGACTCGATACGACGCGACGCGAGGCGACAGCATCTGGAGCTGGGCCGACGATGGGTTCTAATGATAGCCAAGGTGAAGTCATGAATTGTGACTTAATATACTTCTACTTGTGAAGCAGTGATAGCCTACCTAGCGTAAGAAACCCGACCTCCTACGGGGGGATACGGGGTTGCGGTTTCGATCCCCGGGCACGAACCTCAAACTTTTTTTTTAAAGTTAAGTGCGTTTTAAGAAATTAAATATCACTTGTTTCAAACGGCGGCGCTGGAAAACATCGTGAGGAAACCTACATGCTTGAGAGGACGTCATAATGTTCTACAATTTGTGCTAAGTCTGCCAATTTGCACTTGGCAAGCGTGGTGTACTGTGGCCAAACCTTTCTCATTCCGAGAGGAGACTCGTGCTCAGTAGTGAGCCGGAAATGGGTTGATAAGAGAGAGAGTGAGATATTTAGAGCATAGTGAAAAGATAAATAAACTTTCTTATTGCTAAGTAGTTAGAGTTTTAACCCAGACTTCCTTAAAACTTGTCAAAGCGGCTCATCCCAAGAGCACAGCAGATAATGAGATTAAAATTTTAAATTCAAAACTTAACCAAAACTAATTTAAAATTAACAAACTAACATCCTTTAAGGTAGAATTACCAACAAACTAGCTATAAAGAGTACGGAAAATCTCCCTACGAACGGAATAACCAGTTTATTCCCATAAATTGTCGTAGAAAAATATACAGAAATTTAACTTTTGTTCTATTATTCTAAACCGCTACAGTCGGCGAAGCGCAAGCTGAGCTTTTCACTCGTGTGAATGTGCACAATTGTAGTGTAGAGTGATTCGGTGATGATAATCCCATGTAAGTGGGATACAAACATCCCACAAAACTTTCACAGTACCTACTTACCTGTACAGCATAGTCTACTGACCTGTTAGTTTGATATTGAATTTTTTTTTTATTTAATTTCCCCTAAAAATGACGAAATGGGGGGCTTTCAAAGTGGAGATTTTCTAACGTCCAAAGTTGACCTCAGAACTTTCAATTTTCTGAAAGGCTGAGCCTGAAACTTGATTAATTATTTGAATTATATCCTGTACTTGAACAACAAATACTAAAATTAGATAAATATTATAAGGAAACAAAATTATTTAATTTTTAATGAGCTTCAGTATTTTTAACAGAACTTCACAATGATGTCAATGGATGGCCCTCTGTAAAAGTTTATTCGTTTGTGATTACAAATAATAGCGAGGTCTCAGTTCGGGGCGAACCACTACTAAAATACATTCAAGTCTCAAACTACACAAACAGCTCGTCCAAAGCGTGATCCCCATAATTATGATAGCCCCCTAATTATGAACCAAACATGTGGGGACAGGCACGATTATCACAGCCTGGCGTGACCCCATAGGTACGTGGGGCACGTAGATTATCTATGCATTAAACCAGTTTACAGTGTTTTTACAATATAAATATCTACTTTCTGGCAAAGCTAAACTTACGCCTCGCACACTGTACCAAGGCTGAAATCTCCGCAAGTTAACCGCTGCACGATGCACCACTGATTAATTATGAATCTAAATTGCCAACGCTATTTTGGTAATTTATTACTAGCAACTCAATACTCTAGGTTCAAAAGTGCAAGCTGCATGTCGAAGGGATAGAAATCAAGATCTACATAACACCTGTATAGAGCTAGAACGTAATGCACAGACGTTTGAGACTAAAGACCTTCATATGAAAATTAGGTTTCTAACTCGTCAATTCAAGCCAAGGAATTGGGCAATAGACAATGCAGCTGGTAACACAGTTACAGAAATAAAGTTGATCGTGAAGGTATGGGAAGAATACTGTACATCTTTATTTAAAAGCAAAACTATAACATCTGATGTAACTCCACCTCTCACAAATAACCACGATAGAGAACCTTCCATCCTGAAAGACGAGGTACGAGCCGCAATTAAACATCTTAAATGCGGCAAAGCATTGGGTATAGATGAGATCCCCATTGAAATTATTAAAGAGATGGGTGAAGTCGGAGTGAGTATATTACACACTATATGCACTCGAATATGGGATTCTGGTGACTGGCCGAATGACTGGTTGCAAACTGTTTTCATACCACTTCATCGACATCAGCCGGTGTTCGACAGGGATGCATTCTGTCACCACTACTTTTTAACATTTATACGGAATATATAATGCGAATTGTGCTTGATGAATGGACCAAGGGCGTTTCCATAGGAGGGCAAGTAATTACAAACCTAAGGTATGCTGATGATACCACCCTTCTCGCATCATCTGAGAAGGATATAGGGGAATTTCTCAAACGCCTGGAGGATATTAGCATTGATTTTGGACTCGCAATTAACCGTGATAAAACTAAATTTATGATAGTTGATAGGAAAACGAATAATAGACCCGAGATAACTCAAATCAATAACTGTGAAGTTGTCGCCAATTACATCTACCTTGGTTCCACTATCAGTAATAACGGGAGTTGCGAGAGCGAAATCAAAAGACGCTGTGCCGTGACCAGATCAGCCGTTGAGAAGCTATCGAAAATCTGGAGAGACAAAAGAATTACGAAAAATACAAAGATTCGTCTAATGAAATGTCTTGTCTTTCCGATCTTTCTATATGCGGCTGAAACATGGACCCTCAGACAAAATGACAGGCGGAAAATCGACGCTCTGGAAATGTGGTGCTGGAGACGCCTATTAAGAATAAGCTGGACAGCGCATCGAACAAACGTCTCCATACTCAAAGAACTTAAAATAACACAAAGGCTTTCGTCGCTTGTACAACTGCGAATCCTTAAGTTCTTTGGGCATATCACTTCCTATAAGTACATAAGTCGTTACCTTTATTGGTCTCTTTTTTATTTTTTAAATTATAAATAACACAATATTTTAAGCTATATTAAGTACTAACCTAACCTAATCTTCTTTTTATATATATAATTAGTATTCTTTGTTTTTTAATTACCTACACGTAAAATGTTAGTTTATATCATTAGTACATAATACCTCAATGGTTTATATACTTACCTGCTTAGACATAAAATATATTTTAATCATAACTGCAATGTGAACTCGCCATCCTCGCATAAACGTTAAAGTTTTTAGAGGATGGCTAGTGTTTATATAATTAGATTGTACGTTTATCTTATTCAATAAATTAAAAAAAAAAAAAAAACTAGGAAGACTGGTACGATAGAACACCTCGTTGTACAAGGTCGAGTTGAGGGCACTCGTCCACGTGGTCGCTCCCCTACTAGGTGGACGGATTCAATCCGTTCTGCCACAAATCTATCCGTCTCCGAGTGTTCCCGTGATGCCGCCAACAGAAGTCGCTGGAGGGAGATCGCAAGAGCTGCTGTGAAGACCCATTCATAGCCACGACCACTCTGCCAAGAGTGAACGAATGAGAAGAAGAAGAATTACTAGCAAAGTGTCGCATTGCTTAGTTAAAATATGAAACTCGGTCACGACTCGCGATACAAAAAAAAATTCTTACTGAAAAGTTTAAAATTATGGAAACTATGATAATGTAATTATTATTATTACCTATTATTATTATTACTCTTTATTTGTACACCACAACACAAAAATATAAAAAACACAACAGAAAAGACTAAGAAAGAAGTAGAATACAAAAAGGCGGCCTTATCGCTTAGTAGCGATCTCTGCCAGGCAACCTTTGGATTAGGAGAAGTTAAGGAGATTAACTTGCGGGTGGTGTATTAATATAAACATACAATACTAATACTAATAGGCATTGCGAGACGTGTTTTAAAATATCAATGTGAATATTAAAACGGCTGAACTATTCTAGAGATCATGACTATATGCCAGATAGACCTGAATTTTAAAATGCAAGATTCCTGAAGCTTTATTAAATACTGGATGATGCCCGCGACTCCTTCCGTGCGGATTTAAGTATCAAGAATCCCTCTTAAATTTTTTCTTAAATCACTCTCCGTCTTCAACTGTATCTACCCAGGCAAAAAAGCGAGTCGATCTGTAAAAAGCTCTGTTGCGGCGTGATTAATGGACGAACCAACAAACTAACACACACTACGAGTTAGCCCTTGACTGCGATCTCATCTGATGGTAAGTGATGATGCAGTCTAAGATGGTAGCGGGCTAACCTGTTAAGGGTATGGCAGTTATATTAAACCCATACCTACTCCTTAGCGGCACGTCTTTGCTGTTGGGGTGGTAACTAGCCACGGCCGAAACCTCCCACCAGGCCAAACCAGAGAAAATTCAAAATTATAAATTCTCAAATTGACCCTGCCGGGGATCGAACCGGGGACCAGCGCTCAACACTGCGCCAGGGAGGTCGTCGTAGTTAATGTAATAGTTAAAGTTATAATATAATACCTACAGTTTGCGCGCGAGTTGAATGCAGAGCTTATGTATGGTGACACCTCTGCATTCTGAAGGAACTTGAAATTTAATTTGCTATAATCCGCAACAATAGGCAAATATATGTGGTACAGCGTATCTTGCACTTGCAGCTTATCTGCATTCAACTCGTGCGTGAACTATAGGTATATAAGCCGTAACAAAGGCAACATTCGAGTGTGTCAATGGAACGTTATTTTATGAATAACATTGAAGACATATTTTATGGCGTTTCTTATTGCTTTCACGCACTCAGTTTTAATACCCCTGGGTTTCCCGAAAGTATTAAAGTTGACGTTACGTCTTCAATAAAGTTTATAATAAAACAATATTCTATTAAAATGAATATAAAATTTTATTGTAAAGCAAGGACAGCGAGCTAAAAAAATGTAAACCCAAGGTAAGCTCCTGGAAAAAAGCATATATCTAGCTATAATACAGTTGAAAGTTATTAAAATGAAAAGAGAATGGATTTCAGCAATGTGCTGTTACTTATTTAGACTTTATCTAGAATATATAAATAAAAATGAATGATGGTAGTTTGCCCCATATGCTTTCCTATAAAATTCAACCGATTGCGATGTAGCTTTGTACAGTTGTCGTTGGGCCTTGCGGGAAGTTTTACTTACTTACTTTAATGGATATTTTTAAGTGTTTATACAAAACCGTTGCAAAGTTTGCTGTTTCTGAAAAGGCTTTCCTATTTCCAGATCATAGGGGTAGCTTTACTTGACGATTCAAAAGCACTTATAAAAGTTTATCTGAACACAAAATCACTATTCTATTCTGAAGATTGTGCCAATGTGGCGTACCTAGTAAAAATTTCAGTATAACTTACTTTAAACATTTCACATTAAGGGGAAGATGTTAACTAAAGAATTAAGCAAGTTGCATCAACTTTTGATAGTTGTTTATCGTCATGTCCTTAAATCAATTAAAAAGTTAGAGAGCCGATCCGTGTACGCGCGGCATTTTTACTTGAACTTTGTTCGGGAAAAACAGCTGCATTAAAGTGAAGCCTTCCTTTTTATTTTCTTTCAAGTTTCCTTCCATGCAATATTCTTTGAGGTGCTTTGCGATATTGGCGATACGATACATTACTTATACTTTTTTTTTTTTAAAGTGAAACTTCTTTAGAATTGTTGTGATTTGAAAATTCGATAATACGAAAAAGCGACACTAGAAAGAGACAAACATATTCATGATAGAATTTAGCCTGTGAGAGAATGAGATCGAATAATTATATACTTTTTTTATCCACTACTACGAAATCATAAATTCCCAAATTAACCCTGCTGGAGATTGAACAGGTTAAATTAGGCAACCACCACTGGGTCAGGAACGTCGCTAAAATCCAAGGAACCAATAACGTTAAAAGGCTGTTTTGGTTTTAAGGATTCCATAGTCAACAACCAAGTCAAAAGTTGAATAGGTAGCCACGACATAGAATATTCCTGCAGCTTTAAAATTGTAGGTACTTTACAAACGCAAATATAGTTTTAAAATATGAAACTATGAATTTATTACCGTTATTGTTTAATCCTATCGCACGATACGAAATGATTTATAAATGCCGCTAAAACGCGATTAAGCAAATTGCCAATTGCATTATCCGATTCATAATGATTACATATTGCAAACTTTAAAGCTAATATTGTTAACAAACTTAAAGATAAAAGGTCAAAAATCAATTTTAAGAAATATAAAGTTAGGTACAAGATGATGCCCGCAACCATTGAATTATTATGTAGGCCCGCAACTACGTCCGCATGGATTAAGGTTTTTTTATTCCCGCGGGAAATCCACTAGGCTCGGGTGCCCTAACCACTACGCTATCACCGCTTCAATTCAATTATAATCTTAGTAAGTATGCACGACTCTTGATTAAAATGACTTAAAAAAAAAGAGAAAAAAAAATATTTTATATATCTTTCAGGAAAGCTCAGTTTTCCAGCTGTATTCATACGAAAATAAACTTTAGAAATCTCTTTACCCTCACTTTGATACGCTATGTTTATAGGACGCCAAGCCCCGATCGACTACGTCAGAGCCGACCCCTGGCCTTTAACTTGGCCGATGAAAAACATCCAGTCACAAAACAAGATAAATATTGTCGAATCCCCTTCCTGTGTCGCCCATAACTTATCGTTTTGTGCTTCGGAACTCCAAGTTATAAAACGAATCGTGCCAAAATTATGTAATGAAATTCTAAAACGTAATTGGTCGCTTGTCCGACGATCGTGCTTCAATAAATCGTATACAAAATGTAGATTATTTAAATTTTTTGTCCAACTTGGCTTAATATAATAAACTGCTTCTGCCAAAAAATTGGGACGGCATTCTTTTATGAATTAATCAATTCCAAACGAAAGAACAAAAAATTGCGTTGCGTGCTCCGGCGGTTCTGGAGCCTTTGTTTTGGGAAAGCATCGTGGTAAATTATACTTTCAGAAAAATAACGAGTAGGTATTAACGCAGGAAAGCTTTAGGTTCTTTGATTATGGTTGAAAGCACACAAGAATAAACGACAAAATAGCAAACTTCGACGGACAAAACGTCTGCGGGTAACGTCCGCGTCGGACGGAAAGCACGTACGAGTATCAATGTCCTATCGCGTTAGTGGCGCTAGTATGGGTGGGCCCGAATGAAACTGAGCTACGCAGACTATTTTGTCCGCCAGGTTATTGCCCCTAGTGTTTGCAGTCTTAGAGGAGAGGAACAGAAAACAATGAAAAATCTCAGAATTTAACTTTGGGTTGTAGGTATATATCCAAAGATAAAATAAAACGACCTCCCGAGTACCAACGAGGACCGAACAAACTATTTGTACGTTTTTAAGCAACATAAAAAATATTCTGCACCAATAGCGGCAAATCTTACGCGGAAAATCAAGAAGTTCGTAGGTAAATAATATATGATACCTTGCTTCTAAGAGCTGAAGCAGACAACCGTTTTTCGTGTGAAACCGATTCGTATTAAAAAAGAGTAGCGGTGCGGTGCTATTTTTAGCGCGGCTCAACAAACAGTGTCGGTGTTTACTTTTATTTATTTATTTTGTTTCTCTCAACACGTCTACTCTCTTCAATCGGATTGAGTCGGCGAGAGTCAATTCGAAAAGTACAGTTTTTCATTAGACGCGACGCGGGCGTTACAATTGTAAATAATACAATTTGTTTGTATTTTGTCAACTTTTGTCGGACTGACTATTATTATCGGTCGTGTGCGTTAGGTCTTACACTGCGGAACCGTGTTAAATTTATCTAATATCTACTTGCTCTACGGGTAAGCTGTCGTAAATTTTCAATTATTTTCTTCTATGTGAATCGCAAGTCTTTCATTTAACTTTTTTTTTTATCCACTACAAGTTAGCCCTTGACTGCGATCTCACCTGATGGTAAGTAATGATGCAGTCTAAGATGGTAGCGAGCCCGCTAACAGGTTCGCCAACCTGTTAGGGGTATGGCAGTTATATTAAACCCATACCCCTAATCGGTTTGTCATACCGGAACGCTTAATCGCTTGGCGGTACGTCTTTGCCGGTAGGGTGGTAACTAGCCACGCCCAAAACCTCCCAGACCAGGCCAGACCAGAGAAATTTCAGAAATTATAAATTCCCAAATTGACCCTGCCGGGGATCGGACCCAGCACCTCCCACGTTATGACAACAGCGCTCAACACTGCGCTACGGAGGTCGTCAAACTTGCATTGAAGGGACAACTTTACTTTTTTTACAAAACACACAACACACCACACATATGTCATATACGCACAAACCATAAGGTGTGATTCCATTGCCGACTTTATGATTAATTTGCGATTTATAAATACTACACGCCAACTTAACTTAACTTAACTTAAGCCTACCTCTAAAACTATGTTTTTTTTTTTTTTGTGATACTTTTTATTTTTTTATACAATTCGTTATTTTTTTTTTTTTTTTTCAAATGCGTACTTATATTTTATAAACGCATTTTTTTTTTTTTTTTTTTTTTTTTATATTTTTTTTTTCTCTTATGTATGTTCCATATTTTACTTATTTACTTATATTTAGAGGTCATCCCAAACATGGGCAAAGGCCTCCCCCCTCTTCATCCAGTGAGCTCTACTTGCAGCCAGACGTGTCCACAGTACGCCGAGGCCATCAAATTCTTACACGCCAACTAGTTACCCTATATCAAGCCCAAGTTCGGTCGTGCATGGAGTACTGCAGTCACCTTTATAATGGTTCTGCTAAGTATCAGCTGGCGGCTCTTGACGCCGTAGATCGTCGGGCTAGGAGATTGATTGGCGAAGATTCACCTCTTCTGGCGAAACTCAAAACTCTGGATCACCGCCGTAAGGTAGCTGGCCTATCGGTATTTTATAGGATATATTTCGGTGAGTTTGCTCAGGAGCTTTTCGACCTTGTACCTCCCTCACCTTTCTACCATCGTACCGCAAGACGCCGTGCGAGTTTCCACCCCTATGTCGTCGACGTTCCATCCACACGAACGAAACGCTTCGCATCTTCATTCCTCATTCGCATGGCTAGGGTCTGAAACACTCTACCTAAAACTGTGTTTCCCACCATCTAGGTATCTTTAAATCAAGAGTGAATAGGCATCTTCTAGGCAAGCGCGTCCCATCTTCGGCCGCATCATCACTTCCCATCAGGTGTGATGTGGTCAAGCGTAAGACTATCAAATAAATATTATAAATGCGAAAGTTTGGATGGATGTATGGATGTATGGATGTTTGTTACTCAATCACGCTCCAACGGCTGAACGGATCTGGATGAAATTTGGCACAGAGATAGATTATAGTCTGGAATAGCACATAGGTTACTTTTTATCCCGGAAAATTAAAGAGTTCCCGCGGGAACCGAAAAACCTCAATCCACGCGGACGAAGTCGCGGGCATCAGCTAGTAGTTAATATGTGACGCTCTACTTCTGATAACATTTTCGCCCAGCGCGATATTACACAATGGGCATCAAGCCTAATTCTTAATGGTTCAATAAAACGAAGGGATTGTGCGGAAACCCTTTTGGAACCGCAATGAGTCTCATTTTACGCCTTTCATAATATTACAATAAGCTTCCTAAATCGGCAGTAAGGTCACTCATTACCGACAGACAAAACGATTCAAAAAGGCTTGTAAAATTCTGATGGATGAATGAGGATTATTCTGACTTTCTGTTTAGAAAATGTGTCAAAGGTGTTCATTTGGGGTATCGAGAACCTCCTTCTTTTTGTAGTCTGTTAAATAGGGAGTTCATGAAAAAATCATCAACTCGCCTACTAGAACTTGGAATTACTTTTGTTGTTGTAAGTTTTGATTACCTTTAATAATAACCACTGAAATAACCTAAATATTCTCCTTTTAGCAGTCGTTCATGAAAATTTTGCGCACTTCGCTTCGCCGCGCTACGCATCTGGCCAGTAGAACCTGGTAGAACTCAGTATTTCCGGCACGTTTTCATTAACTTACGAAAGTGATTTATCCTGATTTTCTCGAATCCATTGGGATTTTCAAATTTGATTCGTTGCGCACGTGTTTTTACGTTCCGAGTTTATCAGACATAATAGGTTACCGAGTAAGTAGTTTTTTTAGGGTTGCGTACCTAAAAGGTAGGTTTGCAACCCTTACGGTGCGACTATGTCTGTGGCGAATTATTTAGATTCACACTAAATACAACACTTGTTATACTTGACACAATTAGCACCCTACCCTACCCTAATTAACTACCCTTTGGTAGCAGTTTCTACGCGGCATCATCCGGGAACGAAAACACGCTACGGATAGAACCAGTGGCGTGCACGACACAGAGGCATAAAAACATTTCATACCCTAGTTGAAAAACCTAAATGCTTATTTTTCATCATGCCCTGCTCGAAAATTGGTATCTACTATCTACAGCAATGCCTACCCTGGCTCCGAATACTGTGCACGTCTCTGGATAGACCAGAATAAACCGTCCGTGTGAAAGGCTCACATCATATGGAAAACTCGTTTCGTCCTGTTGCGGTAGTCTGTACAGCTCCCTAATTAATAACAGTGCATTTGCAGACCTTCTGTCTGCCAGGCAATAAACGTTTTTTTAAGGTTTTGCACTCAGTTATCCTCTGACAAGGTCTCAGACACCTATTAAATGCGGTTTTTGCTCTGAGGTGGACAGAACCTGAGCCTTTCAGCCCTTTGCCTTAGAGCGAAAACACACTATAGAAAAAATGGTGTAGTGGACCAAAAGTCCGCGTACTTAACTAGCTTTTGTATGGCACACACTAGCACTACAGGGAAGTACACATAGGGCAGAATTTTAGTCCTGTCCCGTCCCTTATACTTTGTTTTTGCTCCTTTAAAACATAATATTATCATTACATTCATCTTGTTTCTCATAAATTTCGAGCATTTTCCAGCGACTTCGTTGATTTATTTAGAATTATATCAAAATTCTTCCTTAGTTCGTACACTCATATTATTACAACTTGAACAAATGCTTAGTTTGAATTACTACGCTATCCTAACCGATACATAAAAAATCGATGACACAAAGTTCCGGACGAGGTGACCCGCGACCTTTAGGATAACATCGACATACATTGGACAGCTAATTGTGGAGCAGGCATGACAATTATATGGACTTATTCAAAGGTAATAATGGGGGCAGTGGATGTATAGTTATTGTCGGTGGTGAAAACGGGTATAGAAATATTATGAATGTCGATATAACAACGCCAGTTGAAACACAATATCACTTTTAAGGTGACAAAGAATGTCCCACTACTTTGTGTACGTTGAATTAAATGTTACGTTGTAAAGTCTGTTCGTTTTCATACGGTCGCCTTTGACCGCACCGCCGCCGTGCCGCCGGGGCACGTGCCTCATTTTGTCAAAGGCACCGCCATGACATCAAGCTCACCGCTTTCCGCCGTACAGGTACAGGAGAATTTCGCATATTACATCGAGCCGCCGCGCCGCGGTGAAAGGTGGTTTTTATTGACTCTGCTATCTGCTATAGTTTATGTATAGGTACTTTTTACCTTTTTCATTAAAATTCTTTTTTCTACCTTACTTGTGTTTATTATATTTTATATTCGTATTTTATTACAATAACCATCAGAATAAACAAAATAGTATTCTTTTTTTATTCTTAGAATAGAAAAACATTTAGTTAACAAACACAGTACACAAAAGCAGAATAATAAAATAAAAGCAAAATAATAAGTGCCTGCAGCCCCTGCGGGTGTACCGACACTATGATACCGAACGCACTATACGTCCATATTACTTAATATTATACTTAAATGCGAGAGTTTGGTTGGTTGGAAGTATTAATTTACTACAGTAAACATGTACGAAGCGTTACAGACTCGTCAGATTTATATATTCAAAAGTCAAAACACAAAAAATTTAACCTGACATTTGTACCTACTCCTTTGTGAGAAAGCTCGTCAAAAAGCTCACAATACCTTGCGAATCCTCGAAAAATCCACTGTGAAGCCAGCGGGTGGGTTGACATGACAGGCCGATGTCACGAGGGTCACGCTCAACGGTTCCTAGTTATTATTTCAGTAGCACGGTCTGTTATATTGCAAACCTTTTAAATGTGAGAGCTGCAGTATTTATTGTGTCGTGTTTATTGTTTTATTGCACTTTATTTTATTTATTTTTGCCGCTACCGCTGCGTAAAGGTAAAGTACCTTCCTAATATCCTAATATTTTTATCCCGTAAAATTAAGGAGTTCCCGTGAAAATTAAAAAAACTTATTCCACTGGGACAAAGTCGCGGGCATCAACTAGTCTATACTTATAATAAAACTGTAACAGGTCCAATTCTGTACATTGAAGATATTTTGAAAATTTTTTTTGGAGGGCACTCATTATTCGATACTGAAGCCAAATTTGTAATTTTTTTCATTTTTGTCTGTCTGTCTGTCTGTCTGTCTGTATCTTGGCCGCGCATCACGCCGAAACTACTGAATGAATTCAAACGAAACTTGGCACGATTTGAGCCCATACTACGAGGTAGGACACAGGATACTTTTTATCCCGAAATTCTACCCCCGAAGGGGGGAAATAGGGGTTGAAAGTTTGTATGAAAGTCCTTAATTTATCAAGTTATAGCCATGAAACTTGATATATGAGCTGCGGGTTTAAAATGAAAACATATGTGTTTCACAGTTTTGCAAAATTCCACCCCGGAAGGGGTGAAATAGGGGTTGAGAGTTTGTATGAAAATCCTTAATTTCTCAAGTTATAGCCATGAAACTTGATATATGAGCTGCGGGTTGAAAATGAAAACATGTGTTTCACAGTTTTTAAAAATTTTACCACCGAAGGGGTGAAATAGGGGTTGAGAGTTTGTATGAAAGTCCTTAATTTCTCAAGTTATAGCCATGAAACTTGATATATGAGCTGCGGGTTGAAAATGAAAACATATGTGTTTCACAGTTTTTCAAAATTCCACCCCCGAAGGGGTGAAATAGGGGTTGAGAGTTTGTATGAAAATCCTTAATTTCTCAAGTTATAGCCATGAAACTTGAGATATGAGCTGCGGGTTGAAAATGAAAACATATGTGTTTCACAGTTTTTCAAAATTCCACCCCCGAAGGGGTGAAATAGGGGTTGAAAGTTTGTATGAAAGTCCTTAATTTCTCAAGTTATAGCCATGAGACTTGATATATGAGCTGCGGGTTGAAAATGAAAACATATGTGTTTCACAGTTTTTCAAAATTCCACCCCCAAAGGGGTGAAATAGGGGTTGAGAGTTTGTATGAAAATCCTTAATTTCTCAAGTTATAGCCATGAAACTTGAGATATGAGCTGCGGGTTGAAAATGAAAACATATGTCTTTCACAGTTTTTCAAAATTCCACCCCCGAAGGGGTGAAATAGGGGTTGAAAGTTTGTATGAAAGTCCTTAATTTCTCAAGTTATAGCCATGAGACTTGATATATGAGCTGCGGGTTGAAAATGAAAACATATGTGTTTCACAGTTTTTCAAAATTCCACCCCCGAAGGGGTGAAATAGGGGTTGAGAGTTTGTATGAAAATCCTTAATTTCTCAAGTTATAGCCAGGAAACAGCATTTGGGCTTTCGTTAAAATATGAAGAAGTACGTGTTTCACCATTATAGGGGGATTATACCGTGGGATAGTAATATAGGCTACTTTTTATCCTGGAAAATAAACTGAAAAACTTATTCCACGCGGACGAAGTCGCGGGCATCAGCTATAAAGAATATACATACATACATAGGCTACTTTTTATCCCGGAAAATTAATGAGTTCCCGCGGGAATCGAAAAAACTTAGTCCACGCGGACGAAGTCGCGGGCATCAGCTAGTATTCAATAAATGTGACGTTAGGGTTAACATATCGAGGTGGACAAAATCCCAAAATATTAAGCTTAAAAACATAGTACGGAATTTCTCCAATAGATTTCTATTTTTTTTTCTAGGTTTAGCCTTTGTTACAGCTCAGGTTTTAAGTTCGACTATTTAAAAACAGTAGAATAAATTAAACAGCTATTGCTTTCTCACGGATGTAAAAACAACGCATTACGCAACACTCGTAAATCACATGTATATTAGACAAAAATGTTTATTATCTCTGGCTAAATAAAGAGAAATACAAATGTACCTAGCCTTGGCTTTAAAATAACCACTAATCAAATCAGCACTGTTTCGCATCCCAGCGTGCTTTCTGACTGTTTTCACTCAAAGTTCCTGTATAACAAAATATAATTTACATTTTTTTTTATCCAGTACAAGTTAGCCCTTGACTGCGATCTCACCTGATGGTAAGTTATGATGCTGTCGGTAGCGGGCTAACCTGTTAGGGGCATGGGAGTTATATTAAACCCATATCCCTATTTGGTTTCGCTGCATCGTATAGGAACGCTAATTCGCTTGGCGGCACGTCTTTGCCGGTTGGGTGCCTAGTACCAGGCCAGACCAGGGAAAACTCAGAAATTATAAATTCCCAAATTGACCCTGCCGGGGATCGAACCCGGGACAACAACGCTCAACACTGCGCCACGGAGGTCGTCAAATGTCGTCAATCTTGTTACGAACTTTACGCTAGTCTCCATGTAATAGTTTTTAATCTCTTAAATCCACCATCACGGACGATGGACAATGTCTTCCCCTCCAATTTGATCGGATCTGGTGAAATCAAAAAGTTTTCCCAAAAGCTCACGATTTTAGGCGGTCAAATTAATTAAGTATGGTTACTTGTAGATGGCCATAATATAGCCTCCTCATGTCACGACTGGTACACAGGCCTACGGGAACCGAGCTTGTTAGAGTGTGGATCTGCGCTAAGATGTACATAGTATCTATAGAGGAAGATCTGAATTATAGCTTGGATGCAGTGAAAAGAAACCAAAGCCATGTGGTTTTGTGAAACACCCGACAATAGTAAAGCTTTATTCTGTCTCTCACTCATCATACTAATCAAATAAATATTATAAATGCGAAAGTTTGGATGGATGTATGGATGTATGGATGTATGGATGTTTGTTACTCAATCACGCTCCAACGGCTGAACGGATCTGGATGAAATTTGGCACAGAGATAGATTATAGTCTGGAATAGCACATAGGCTACTTTGTATCCCGGAAAATTAAAGAGTTCCCGCGGGAACCGAAAAACCTCAATCCACGCGGACGAAGTCGCGAGCATCAGCTAGTATTATTATAAATGCTAAAGTGTGTTTGTTTGTTGGTTTATTGGTATGTTGATTTGTCCTTCAATCACGCCGCAACGGAGTAACGGATCGACGTGATTTTTGGCATGGGTATAGTTGAGGACCTGGAGAGTGACATAGACTTTTTATTCCGGAAAATTAAAGAGTTCCCGCGGGAATCGAAAACGTAAACCACGCGGACGAAGTAGCGGGCATCAGCTAGTACCTATAGGCATAAATGTGTAACGACCAGCCCACTGTGACGCGTTCATATTAATATAAGTATTATTTTCACTTTTTGCCTCATTGAAAATCATAGTGATTTACAATGCACCTTATTTTCAACACGTTCAAATTTCCATTTCCCCATATTATTTGTCTCTGTTGATTACAATGTTTACGTACATATGACTGCCTCGTTGGTCTAGTCGTTAGTACGTTCGACTTCGGCCGACGAGGTCCCGGGTTCGAGTCCCGGGTCGGGCCATAATAAGTACTGGGTTTTTCTGACAAGAAATTCTCAGTACTAGCCCGGAGTTAGGAAGTTAGCGGTGTTTCACTCCCGTGCCTCGGAGAGCACGTTAAGCCGTCGGTCCTGCGCCTGATCTCTCTCCGGCCGTGTCGGATTTTCCGTCCCATCGGGCTATGAGAGTAAAGGAACAGAGAGTGCACCTGTGTAGGCGCACACACTTGTGCACTATAATATCTCCCGCGCAGATGGCTAATCTCTCTGGAGATTGGCCGCCGTGGCCGAAATTCGGTCGGGAGGACATTATTATTACGTACATAGAGATCGGTAGTGTACCTATTACCTATTTTATCGATCGCAGCAGTTGAGTAGTCCCCTATGCACCATTCCGCGCTGTTCTCTACTAATTTAACTACTAGGTATACCTACTCGTTATGTTAAGTAATATTTATTTAATTATTTATTATTAGTATGTATAGTTTAAGTAGTATATTTTTATTGCATGTTTATTGTTGCACTTTCCTGCTCCTTTTTAAAGTTCCTTAAGAAATGGGTTGTCTGGAGGAGATCACTTTTAGCGATAAGACCGCCCTTGCGCACGCGTTGTTTTCTGTTTTTTGTTTATAAGTAATTAAGTTATTTCTATGTTATGTGTGGCAATAAAGAATTTATCTATCTATCTATCTATCTAATACCTATGTGGATTGTGGACGTTACAAAGTTCAAATGTAAAATATTATATGGATAGAAGTTCAAAACCGAAATTAGTTTTACGAACTAGTAAATAATTCGTATTACTTTTGTTCCCCGCTGGTTGAGATAGTGCCTAAGGTTTTAATGACATTTTGGGCCTGCTATAGTTAAATCACGATTGGAAAACTTTAATATTGTCCCGAAATAAAGTATGGTACAAGCTCATGATTAAAGCACACGAATGAAGTCTCAAATAATAATACTAAGGCATTGTTTAAATTCCAAAAAATGCAGTTTAATACTTACAAACAGTTTTATGACAAAATAGTTCTTCAGACATTAGATAAGTGTCTTGCATTTTTATGTATCTATTTATGAAAACTGAAAAAAAAAATACTTATCTTCCTATATTTTAGGGCCCGGGGAAAGACATTCCCCGGGATGCAACTTATCTCTGGACCAACTCCATGTCTAAATCGGTTGAATTGATGGGATGGGGAATCATGATAATTGATGACATAGCATGTTAATTGATGATAACATTTTAGACTGCAACTTCTAGTGGATAAAAAAAACCGGCCAAGTGCGAGTCGGACTCGCGCACCGAGGGTTCCGTACAAACCTGTAGTAAGTTTTACGATTTATGACGTATTAAAAATAAAAATTACGTTTCTTGTATGGGAGCCCCCCTTTAATATTTACTTTATTGATATTTAATTATTTATTTTGAAAGGTAATATACAAGTTAATATTCTGTGAAAATTTGAACCGTCTACCTGTTACCGTTTTTAATATTGAGCAAAAAAATACGAAAAAAACACGTTTATTGTATGGGGACCCCCCTTAATATATACCTATATTTTTTTAATTTTTAGTATTTGTTGTTATAGCGGCAACGGAAATAGGTACATCATTTGTGAAAATTTCAGCGTTCTAGCTATCACGGTTTATGAGATACAGCCTGGAGACAGACAGACAGACAGACAGACAGCGGAGTCTTAGTAATAGGGTCCCGTTTTTACCCTTTGGGTACGGAACCCTAAAAAATAGCAGACAGACGGACAGAGACGCCGCACACTTTCGCAGTTATAATATTAGGTATCGAAGTTTGAATTAGTAAGGATTTCTGTAAATTTAAGTGGTCATACTCGTTTATTGAACAAGAAAGCTACAAACAAAATGTAGTATATATATCTATACCTAACGTGTAGGTAATTAAGGCACAACCTAATTATGCGTTCCAATTCCGTGGCGGTTTTTGGTTTAATTCCTCATTAGAGGGAAACTCGATCATTTCAATTCGTTCGCCCCGATAATGTCGGTGTTACTTTAACTTCAAATTACCCATTTCGTTTAAAACTTAAGTAATACAATTTACAGACGTGTTTTGTGTAATTTGATAAATTAATCAATTGGGTTTGATAATTAGGTTTGACTTTTCGTAGTGTTTCCTATGAATTTAAAAATTTCCTTTATTCTAAGAAATAACAAAGAAAATCTGTATTTAATTCGTACTTATATTATAAGTACCTACTCTTAATATTATGAATACGAAACTGTTTTTGATCGATTTTGATTGAACTTTGATGTGTTCTTCAATCATACCGCAATAGAGCAAGGGATCGACGTGATATTTTGCATGAGTATAGTTGAGGATCTTGAGTGATATCGGCTACTTTTTATCCCGGAAAATCAAAGAGTCAATTCCAGTCCACGCGGAGTAAGTCACCGGTATCATCTAGCTCTGAGCCTTGAGGTACGGGAGTATCAACTATATTTTAAATAAAATTTTTAAAAAAAATATTTCAGGCCACAGCCCATAATTATTAAACAGCCCATATTAGTAAACAATCTGAATCTAATATGTTGGCAAAACAAAAAGTATCTCGGTGGAGCCTTAATAAACCATTTCTTTCATTGTCGGTCAATAGAGTGACGTCACACTACCTTTAACGAAATTATTCTTGCAAGTCCGCAACTTTAAAGTTCCATAACTTTTTTATTTGTACAAATACTTATTTTAATGATTCTTTCAAATTTTGGTTATATTTTACTTTTTTTTTTATTTGGCCCGAACTGGGAACCCAGGAACCCATGATCCGCATCTAAACAAGGAAAATCGTAATGTGGTTAACGTCTGGTTTTCTCGAATAATCTTTTCATTACAAGTTTTACTTCACCCTTTCAGGTACCGTGGGATTACTCGACCCTTGTCTAAAGAATCCCTGACATTTTATTTACCTTATCAAGCCTTCTGGGAAACCACACAGATGGTCAATTTGAGTTAATGACTCTAATTAAACTAACGTTTGTACAGGAACATATCTTGATTTAAGTTAATTGACATGACATTGACATGAAACTGATAAAATGAGATAATTGAAACAAAAAAAACTTAATTGTACGCGTGTTAGGCCTAAAACAGAATACGAACCGCACAGGTCAAAACGTCCGCACGAAACTCCAACGTTAGAGAACAACGAGGTTTTGTCCGGGCGCCTAGTATGTGCGCTCGAAATAAAAGAGAATGTCGCGCGCGGTCATCTCGCGCGATTGTTGTGTCATGTCCGGTCCTTAGTATGTTTTTGTCCTTAAGTATGTTAACTGTCTTGAAACTGACAATAAGACTAATGATTTTTTTATGTATGTACCTAATAAAAATAATATCTGCAAGTAATGTGAATAAATCACATTAGGTACTTGCAGATATTATTTTTATGGTTATCAAACAATACCCGAGATATTTTCATCCGTGGATTGGGCGTGGATTTAGGTTTTAAGAATCCCAGGGTAACTCTTTGATTTTCCGTATAATTTATACTCCCCAGATTCTCAACTAAGTATACCCATGCAAAAAATCACCGTTCGTTGCTCTATCGCGTTACGGAATTAGTAGCGAATTTGAGGACATCATGAACAGAATTGTTATTTACTAAATGAAATGTCCTTCTTGATGCAACCAATATATCTCTATAGGTACTTACCAAATTACATCGCAATCAGTTAAAAAGGCTTTAAAGCGTAGCAGACAGACAGATAGACACACTTTCGCATTTACCTATATAAAACTGTAATCACCGTTGCATAGGAAATGCTCTCCCTTTGTTCCTAATAAGAAACGGAGGAAGGATATTACCTTTTGCAATTACAGTTGTGTTCTCAACTACGGACGCTGGCGGCATGCGCGGAAATTGTTGCAGAATTTCAAAGATATATGCAAAAATACATAGATCCATTCTTTTCAAGACAACTTTCTATTTTTTATATTCGTTGAAGTAAGAAGTTAGTAGTTCAACATCATTCATTATCATTTCAAACCAAAGTCAGCACTACTGAGCACCAGTCCTCTCAGAATGAGAAGGGTTTGGCCACAGTCCCCCACGCTGGCAAAGTGCGGATTGCAACCTGGTGTGGCAGCTATACGACGCCTTGTGGAAACCGATAAGTTTTACCCTCATCAGTTTCTTTAGGACATAGTAAATAATTTATAACGGAACGCTAAATCGCTCTAAACACACATGAATAAACCCTTCTTTTTTTTTTTTAATCCTCTACAAGTTAGCCCTTGACTGCGATCTCACCTGATGGTAAGTGACGATGCAGTCTAAGGTGGTAGCGGGCTAACCTGTTAAGGGCATGGCAGTTATATTAAACCCATACCCCTATTTGGTTTCTACACGGCATCGTACCGGAACGCTAACTCGCTTGGCGGCACGTCTTTGCCGGTAGGGTGGTAACTAGCCACGGCCGAAGCCTCCCACCAGGCCAGACCAGGGAAAATTCAGAAATTATAAATTCCCAAATTGACCCTGCCGGGGATCGAACCCGGGACCTCCGCACGTTAAGGCAACAGTGCTCAACACTGCGCCACGGAGGTCGTCAAAACCAGGTTCTTAAAAGATTGTTATCCCAAGAAAACCAACTGCCATTATGTGATTAATGGAAAAGGGTCATGACCCTCAGCAATGAGCAATACGACGCAGAGAGAGAGAGAGAAAGGATTTTTAACAATATCGAAATCCACAATCTGGGCCAAAAGATACGTCCACCACAACAATGAGAAATACACTTTTATTTTATTAAGTAAAACTTGTTGTTTTTCGTACAGTTTATTATGTATTTTATTTTGTATAAACGAAAATGAAAGCTGTCCCTATAGATTCGGAAGTATCCTTTTTTGATCGAATTTGAATCGAAAGGGATAGTATGATTGTTTTGAAGTACGACCCAGGGGAAATCGATTCTCAATCGTCAGATCCCATGGATAATTTTAAAGGGGCTACGTTTAATATTACAGAGTCTTAATTAATTTTAAATGGTGATGAAGTTTCTCAAAGTAAATTTACTTAATTTAATTTAATTTTTTTTACTACTCTGTTAAAAAATGGCTTTAATATGGCGAACTTCGAAAGCAAATCATAAAAAGCATACATACAAAAAAATTACTCAGATACTTAGTTTAAAATACTCCAACTTACAGCAACTTTGGGTGTCATAAAAGTCCTTGATACCGCCTAAAAATCTAATGTCTCCCATAAACATAAGACCCATAGCCCAAGTAGGTATAATGGAAAGATACTTATCGAAAGTTGGAAAGGTCGAGTACAGGACAACCCTCGATTACTATAAAAACTTATTAAGTACGTGCCTTTCCCAGAAACCGTTAGAAAAACTACACAGTCCCATTCGGTCACATTCAGTTAGGGAATATACTACAACTCTGCTAATTCTCTACAGTTTAAAGCATTTTAACATGAAATGATATAGTTTATGATATACTTCAACTGAAGATTAAATTATTATATAAAATAGTCACATAGCGTTTAGGACCCTCTGACGTCTTAAAATAAGTTACCGTATTCAGCCGTAAACTATATGCAGTGTTAACAGATTTACTTAACAAAAGAAAAACGAACTTTACGTGAAGTAAGGGTTGCACGAAATTAATTTCGGTCGGGCAGTTTTAATGCTAATGTTGGAGGCCGTCGTTATGGTCAACCCTAATTTACATACATTAAAGAACCGGTCAACCGGTTCACGTGACTTGTTCATTTTAATTCAGTAAACTTGCAGGAGTAACTTCTCTTAGTAAGTTACGGTTTTTTTGAAAATTTCTGTATGATTTATGTATCAAAAATCAGTCAATTAGTGTTAAATAGAGCTCTTATTTACTAAGGGATATTTAGTTTTGAATAGTCGGTCTTTAGTTAAGAAAGTTTGGCCGTACTTACCTTAGTTGTCGGTCATGTGGGGCGACGATTTAATGCATCGGCATTACGACAAATGTGGAGATCGATCTGTAATATTGAAGTAGGTCAGGACAGGCACTGGGGTCCTCATTTCGCACGCTCATTATCACTTCACGGGGTTCAGCACTAGAGTCATGTGGTGGAATCGATGTGGCGGTGAGCCCGCGCAACAGTGCGGCGTGGCGAGTGACAGTTCGCGCGCAGTCGCAGGGCGCAGTTGGGCGGGCGAGCAGTCGCGGAGCTGAGGAGACGGGCGGCCGGCGCGCGGCGCGAGGCGGACTGCCCGGGTTCTCCGCCACCGCCTCTCATTGCCCTAAATTCGCGCTACAGGCGGCACAATAATTGTAAAGCTGCAACCGCGACGGCCGCCTATCGATTCAGCGTACGTTTCGTGCGTAGATCGACGCGATCGAACCATACCAACTCTACACCGTAGATTCCCTCATGAGTATTCGGACATTCTACCCCAACTAAGCCAAAGTGGAAGAACTCGAACTTATAACGGCGGTAAAATAATTTGTAAAACTATACAACAGCGACCGCCACCTATCGATTCAGCATACGTTTCGTGCGTAGACCAACGCGGTTGTATCATAGAACTTTAACATCGTTGAGTATCCTTTCTCCGTGAGAGAACTCACTGAAAGTTGAAACAGGATATTCTGATATTGTACTCAAACTAAGCTATGAAGGAATTTAACTCGTATTCATAACAGCGGTAAAATAATTGAAAGGCCTCCACCCAAGTCAGACTCTTTGTAGGTAGGTACGATAATTAATAAATAGAAGTCCTATGAAACTAAGTGGTACCGATAGATTTTTAACTCCATTGATCTTGAGCAAGCAACTGATAGAGCAGAATCATTAGACGGTCGGTTGCAAAATCTTCAGACTTCAAAGAACGGGGCTGGCCTTGCCGCAACAGCAAGGAACTTAAACCGATTCTGCCGAGTAAATTGATCAAATGATCAATTACACATTATTTTTCTATCAGTTTACATGGACTAATAGTATGCGGGAAGCGCCTCCAATTAGGTTGATCCATTGTATTCGTGAAAGTGTTAACACGATCGAATACAATGCGGTCGGTACAGTAACGCGATCCTACATATTTCTAGGTCACAAAATAGCTCAAAACTTAATATCGATTATTTATGGCGCCACTGATTTATAAATAAACTTGTCGAGAAATGTCCAGTTAAAAAATCACTTGGGGTATCTCTATCTTTAAACGAAAGAAACTCTACTTCTAATAACTTTGATATAACTTGAAACTCTCAATTAACTTTTCGGAGAAGCTTGTTGGGCATCTATAAATAATATAAATACTGCTTAGAAACGTTTAAAAAGTTTCGACTTTTGTAACAAAATTTTAAAACCTCTAAAACTAAGGCATATTTCATAATTAACTAACTTATTTATGTCAAATTATTAATTTTATAAATTTAAAAAACATTTATAAAGAGGTAAAGTTTGTGAGGTTGTAGGGGGTAATCTCTGGATCTACTGAACCGATTTTGAAAATTCTGGTACCAATAGAAAGCCATATTATTTGTACATTATTTGTGAGTGTCATAGGCTATATTATACTAACCCGAAAAATTAGGGAGTTCCCTTGGGAATTTAAAAAACTTATTTCATGCATCTGTTACTTTTAAATTAAAAAGCCGCGCAATGCAGAAGGCCGCCTACGCGATTTCTACGGGTGACGACAAACATGCTACGCGGCTACGTCAGCACTTTGCTACGCGACGCGTTGCGCATTCAATGATCAATGTACTGTAGTACTCTAATAAAATATCTGTTTTGCTGTTAAATAGCTGCAGTTTATGGAAATATTACGAGTATGAGAATTCAGTAACAAATATTCAAATAACATTTTAAAACATTGTATGATTACATACAAAAAGCTTTGATTATACCTGATATAGATGAATAGCTACCGTGATTATCAATCACGGTTAAAATTTAAGCTACCGAGAGTTCCAAACGCGCCCTGGTCTGAGAAGAGCTTACAACAAACTCAGGCGCGTTTTTTTTTTTATTATCACCATCTCACAAACATCCTACTTATATTTAATAGAACTATAATAATTAACAATGTGATTAATTAACCGCTGGAGTTTAAAATTAATTTTGACGACTTCCCTAGTGATCGCTGTAGTATTTCCCAATCGGGTCAGTTTGGGAATATATAATTTGTAAAGCTTATATCAGCTGGTCTAGAAGCAAAATATTGCTTCCAAGCGATTTATCGTTGCGGTACAATGCCGTGCAGATAGGTATGGTTCAATTTAACTGCCGTACCCTTTCAACTTATTTTATCTTAGACTGCATCGTCACCTTCAAGACGATATTTGTAGGTTAACTAGGGCTTTCTTGTCATCTAAACTAATAATATTATAAAGAGGAAAGATTTGTTTGTTTGTATGTTTGTAATGGATAAACTCAAAAACTACTCAACCGATTTTAAAAATTCTATCACTTAAAGAAAGCTACATTATCATCATTATCATTAACATATATTGTAATACAATATTTTATTGTCAAAAAAGTTAGAGATCCTTACGAAAATTGCAATAATGTGCACTAAGTCGGAAAAAATCGTCTCTTTTGAGAGCTTACGTGGCGTGCGCTGCGTAAATAGTTAAAGTTACACGAAAACAATGTAGGTACGGTGGAATTGTTCCTCTCAAAATTTTCTAAAAAAAAGTCCGCGATAACATATTATATCTATCTTTTAAGGTTTACCTACTCACAATAACCATTTTTATGATTTTCAAATTTCGTCTAAACCAATGCTTTACTTGCGAAGATGTTTTTACCGACATAGTATTAATAATCCTTATCAAAATAAATATACTATATGTTATTCATCTCAAGTATCTAATTAAGATAAAAATTGTCCTTTACATCACGGCGGGCTGGCGGCTGTGGCAGGTGTGGTGAGGACGGGGCGTACTCTTACAATGTAATATTAAAATGTAAAACCTGCCCACTGCCCACTGGCTATGTTGGGTATAGACTACTAAGATTATTAGTGCTACCCGTGCGAAGCCGGGGCGGATCGCTAGTAGAATATAAACCCGTGAGGTGTCATGGGATACCCGGCAGCAATGATATTTATATGTTAGATTGGATTGGTGTGGTAGATTCTTACGACTTATCGTAAGTGGCACAAGTTGTCCTACGTGAAATAAATCATTTCATTTCATGTTACTAGATGATGCCCGCGACTTCGTCCGCGTGGATTAGGATTTTTTGATTCCCACGAGAACTCTAATTTTCCGGGATAAAAAGTAGCCTATGTCCTTCTCCGGGATACCACCTGCCCAAACCACCCTACTCTACCAAACCCTGTACTGTACTACCCTGTACCAAATTTCATCAAAATCCGTTGAACGGATGAGCCGTGCAAGCGTAGCAGACAGACAGACAGACAGACCCACTTTCGCCTTTATAATATTAGTATGGACAATCACTGCCCGTTAGCATTACAATGGCCACAACTAGATTTACTTGGTTAGCTAACTAAATGACGACTTAGTATTATTTTTGAAAACTAGACTATTAAAAAAAGTAGTTTTTTTAAATAATTCATAACGCTATGGTTCTTTTTAGGGTTCCGTACCCAAAGGGTAAAAACGGGACCCTATTACTAAGACTCCGCTGTCTGTCTGTCTGTCTGTCTGTCTGTCTGTCTGTCTGTCTGTCTGTCTGTCTGTCTGTCTCCAGGCTGTATCTCATAAACCGTGATAGCTAGAAAGCTGAAATTTTCACAAATGATGTATTTCCGTTGCCGCTATAACAACAAATACTAAAAATTAAAAAAATATATATATTAAGGGGGGTCCCCATACAATAAACGTGTTTTTTTCGTATTTTTTTGCTCAATATTAAAAACGGTAACAGGTAGACGGTTCAAATTTTCACAGAATATTAACTTGTATATTACCTTTCAAAATAAATTATTAAATATCAATAAAGTAAATATTAAAGGGGGGCTCCCATACAACAAACGTAATTTTTATTTTTAATACGTCATAAATCGTAAAACTTACTACAGGTTTGTACGGAACCCTCGGTGCGCGAGTCCGACTCGCACTTGGCCGGTTTTTTTAGTCTACATCGCTCACTTTAAAATAAACTAACAGATGCCCGCGACTTCGTCCGCGTGAAATAAGTTTTTTAAATTCCCACGGGAACTCCCTAATTTTTCGAGTTAATATATTATAGCATAAGACACTCACAAATAATGTGGCTTTCTATTGGTAACAGAATTTTCAAAATCGGTTCAGTAGATCCAGAGATTACCCCCTACAACCTCACAAACTTTACCTCTTTATAATATTAGTATAGATGGACAGCAAAAATATCGCTGCTCAGCCAATGAGATGCATTTTATCGCCCCATTTGTTGGTTAGTTCATCTTTTAGACACTTAGGTATCGATTTGACTTAAAAATGAAATCTAAATAGGTATATAAAAGGCAAAGGTGACTGACTGACTGACTGACTCAGATAGCTATTATAACGTTAATACTTTCTTAGCCATCCGCTAAGAAAGTATTTTTGAAAATTCCAACCCCAAAAGGGTAAAATGGGGGTTGAAAGTTTGTATAAAAGTTGGTGATACACGACCGTCAACGAATGAATCGGGATGGACGTGATTTTTGGCATGGGTATAGTTGACGACTTGGAGAGTGACACAGGCTAGACTTTTTATCCCGGTAAATTAAGGAGTTCCCGCGGGAATAATAAAAACTTAAAGCACGCGGACGAAGTCGCGGGCATCAGCTAGTGTAGAGTAAAACACAAGGATCAGCTTAGTGGGTGATTACATAAAACATAGCCGTTCAACCTTGCGGCGGCGGGCATTCAGTGGTGCGGTCATTTAATAAGTTTTATAAGAATCAACAGCGCGGCACGCACGCCCGGCACGCGACGCGAGCACGCTCGCCGCTGCTACCGCAGTCGGTCGATTGGACGTGCCGCAAGCTTTTTAGCCCAATAACCTACACGAGAATCGAACCTCTTGATTACTTTTAGTTCTATCCATACTTAACACCTATATTACTAGCTGATGCCCGCGATTTCGTCCGCGTGGATTGATTTTTTTGATACCCACGGGAACTCTTCAATTTTCCGGGATTAAAAGAAGTCTATGTGCTATTCCAGACTATAATCTAGCTCTGTGCCAAATTTCATCGAAATCCGTTCAGCTGTTCTGGCTTGATTGAGTAACAACAACATCCATCCATCCATTCCATCCATACATCCTGCATCCTACTTTCGCATTTGTAACAGAATAGGTACCTAATAGTTTTCACGGCGCATCATTTGATCCAATTTGGACGGGTCCAGACATAGGTTGCATCCCGGAGAAGAACATGCTACCTTTTATCTTGGAAAATTAAAGAGTTCCTAAGAGATATTTCGAAAACCTTAATCCACGCAGAAGAAGCGATAAGATCGCCATTTGTACCGATTTTTCTTTTCTTATTTTTACTGTTATTGTTTAAATGTATTTTTCTTTTTAATTTGGTGTACAATAAAGAATACAATTTCATTCATTCATTCAAGAAGTAGCTCGGTCAACATAAAGTAAAAAAAAAACTGAAAAGCACGCTTCACCAATTGCGCCTTTATTGTGAATGTGACGCGTCAAAACGAACCAAATAAGCGAAAAGCGAAACCAAACGAGTTTACTGGGTAGCTAGTATAGAGTGTCTCTATCTATTTCCCAGTTCCGTCATCAGAATATCATGGAGTAACTCTTTGATTTTCCGGAATGAAAAATAGCCTATGTTATTCTCCAGTTCCTCACACATGCAAAAAATCACGTCGATCCGCAGCTCTGTTGCGTGATTGAAGGAAAAAATAACACAAAACACACTTTCACAGATAGTTGGGTACTGGTAAATTTTAACATTTATTCTATTTATTTATTCAGGGTAATATTACATTATTAACTGAACTGGTAAATGAAATCAATTTACCAATCAATCAATCGGTTGACTGCGGCTACACGCCGAGGTTCATAAAGCCTTATAACATCCCCCATAACTTTTGATTGATCCTATTACACGGTGGAGTTTAACAGTGACTAAATTAACCGTATCACTAACCGTAATACTATCAAATTATTTATCCATATCAATAGCTACTAATTAATCCGAAAACGTGTTAGTTGTTTGTTGATTCCTTCAATCGATGGAAGTGATTTTACCATTGAAAATGGTTATCAGATGCAAATCGCCTGAGACGTATTTCTAACCATCAAAGGATTTTGAGAGGATCGAGATGGGAATAGTACCAAAAATTGAGGAATTTATCGAGACACGTGTGAGCGTTTGAATTTTGAAAATCGGCTGGTAACTTTTTTTGGAATTTTGAAAAATGTAAAAAATCGGGGTATTTGCTTACTAAACTGTAAATATTTGGAAAAAAAAACCGACAATGAAAAAAGGTTCCTAGGGTACCTATTAGTTTAGCTACAAAATGACGAAAAAGTTTTGAAAATCGGTTAATGTGGTCCCTTTAAATTTGGAATTGTAGGTAGTAAAACGGGTATTTCCGTATATAAAAAGTGATGTAGCCTCTATGATTATTGACCGATCGTCATGTTCGATGTTTGTTGAATGATGAATGTTTGTTACTCAATCACGCCAGAACGGCTGAACAGATCAGGATGAAATTTAGCGCAGAGATAGATTATAGTCTGGAATAACTTTTATTTCGCAAATTAAAGAGTTTCCGCGGGAACCAAAAAACCCCGATGATGAACCGCGACGAAGTCGCGGGCATCAGCTAGTAGTTAATAAACACAAAACCCTGAAAGCTTATGAGTGTTCTAAGTCTGTAAAAAAGTATGAATACCAATTACCTACAATATTAAAAGCAATATAAACCGCTACATTATTATAGGTTATATTACGTAAAATTAATCAGAAAAAATGTATAACAGCAAAACATTTTTCTCGTAATATTAATTTTCCACCGCGTGGGTACATTTGTCATTCTTTGTCGAAGCCTTCAATTTTCGTTCAATGTACATAACGAGTGGAGTAAATTCTCCACAAAGAATCAACGGACCCTCTCGAGAATGTCTTGAATCACATCGGTTCGTCATGCCACTTTTTCACATCTTTGAACATAGAGTTGCCATGTACTAGAGCCGGCGAATGCTCAGATTTATAAATATTGTGGATTGTATATGTAGTTTGTCACTATACTCTATCCACGGAGACTAGTTAATATAGCGCTCTCTCTGTCACGTAATCCCATACAAATGACAAAGACAAAAAAGTCAGTGGGCGTAAACCATTCTGAATGTACGTACACACTGCGTTACTATTAAATTAAACTAGCTTTCTTCCCACGACTACACTTGTTTTTTTTTAATAATTTACGTAGTTATTATAATTCAAAATATATTAATCACTATCCGACGACGTATCACTGCTATCGTTTTCTACATTTATTATGAAGTTATCAGTCATTATTTCCACATTCCTATCCATTGCGTTCATTTTTGGCTCTACTATTTCTTGTACTTGTTTGATACAATTTTGCCACTTTTGGGCATTAATATTTTGAATCGCATTATTTTCTCATGGACTGATACACATTCAATATCATAGTTGTTTCGGTACTACCAAAAGGACGTTTTTTTCTTTTAAGAGCATTAAAATGTGTTATAGAACTGTCCGCCATGGTTCGTCCACTTCTTACATGTACGAAGTCCGTAAAATGCAATCGAAAAGTCCAGTACACAAGCGCCAAGTTGTCAGAAAGCAATCGATCACAGAGTCCAATACACAAGCCAAGTCACAATGAATGCACCAACAGTCCAAGGTACACGCCAGGTCACGGAACAATAACGATAGGTAAGGATAAAATATGAGCGCGTCTGCACAGTACGGGTACCACGATCAGACTAAAATATACACGTAGTCTGTACACTGCATTAACGGTTATCGCTGACCAATCACAAATGAGTCCATGTCTTCCCTATTAACTTGTCTCCGTGGATAGAGTATAGTTTGGATCCCACATACACCTATAACATTTTGTATAAAAGATTACATACGTGCGAATTGATAACCTCCTTTTTTTATCGGTAAAAATGAAGCACGAAGGTTTCAAAATACCGACCTACACCTACACCTACACCTTAGGACGACCTACACCTTATTAGAACGTTTCGTCCTAAACAAACATGTTCATATGTTTCTACTTTGAGTTTGCCGGTATTTAGCAGGGCAGGAAAGGTACCTAACCGCAATGTGCCTCAACATTCTTACATAAAAGGATAATGTTATATTATTACACATCATACATACGAGATGATGGCACTATGCGGAGTGGATCTAAACTCTCTCTATTTCGTATATTAGAATAAAATAAAATTTAAATAGTCTACAACACGCTAGAGACACTACCGCCAAAAACAATTATGTGTAGCGGGCAAAATGTCCACGTATCTTACTTTTATATGGAGTTGCAAACTCTAGTGCGACAGGTAAAAAGCATTCCCCTCCGAAACGGTAGTTTTATCCTGTCCGATCCCTAGTGTGTTTTCGCCAATGCACGAAAAAAGCACTGAAATACGAGATTGAATTTTGACCATGGCTTATGGCCAAGACACAGAAAATTTATGTCTTGCGCGCAAACTTTTATGTTGAGCTGCACCAATCTATGCGACAAGACGAGTCGTATTTCCATACAACACCGACGTGTTACGCGAACCTTATTCTATGCGGACCTATGGCGGACGTTTTGTCCTATTCTGTGCGTAGTGTGTTTTCGCGCTTATAGTGCAGTATATAAGTGGTGTCTCTGTTTATACTAATACATAGTATATTATACTAAAATGAAGATATAACACGGTTGAATTAAAACTCTCCTGCTCTTTCGTAGTCTCTAATTAACCTCTTCCTCACACTCGATACGTCAACAAGGTGCAGATAATATTTCGATCGTAATATATCTACATTTTATTTTTATTTTTATTGACATAGAAAGTGCGGTCTTAATAACTTGACGGTGATAAGCCATTTAATTTCAGCATACGTAGCTGCATATACCGCATTACCTACTTCGAGTAACACATTGATAGAGTCACTTGGTAAAGTTCACTTAACTTCTTTGCATGTTAAGTTACGCGAGCCCCGATGTGTAAGAAGCGAGGCAGCGCCTTTGGCACCCTCACTGACAAGTTAAAGTTTGCGTAACGATCTCTTAGCGAAGACTTTGTTTCGCCAACTTGTGTAATTATCGTCTGTATGGTGGGAACACTTGAATTGACTTAGCTTATTATACGCTCTTACATCGTATCTACTGCTGAGCAAAGCACGTAGTGCTTAAACCAATACTAATATACCTACCTACTATGCTCTATGTCTTTTAAGTGGTGGTAAGTGAAGAAAATGCGATAATACTCATTTTACACAAGGGCTGAACAATAAAGCAGAGTAGAGGGCGGACTACTTCTATGCTACAATTTTACACAGTACAAAACTCCGGAACCAAATATTACTATGTTCTAATTCAATTCAGATTTGTTAGCCCGATCAGTCTAACGAACTGATTTATTTCCGGATAGTTCGACACACGAACATAGTCTAACTCCGTGGTCGTCAAAATGCGGCCCCCGGGCCGCATGCGGCCCGCCGCTGGTATTTGTGCGGCCCGCGACATAACCAAATAATTTTACAAACAATACTAATTAAACCTACTAGTCAAATCTCAAATAACAAATTGAAGGATGTGATGAAAACGGTCATAAATATTATAAATTTCATTCGTGCGCGTGAGCGAAACCATCGAAAATTTAAAGAACTTCTTGAAGAATTACAAGCTAATTATGGCGACGTTGTCCTGCATACTGCCGTCAGATGGTTAAGCAAAGGAAAAGTGCTAGAACGATTTTTTAATTTGAAATTTGAAATTATTCTTTTTTTACAGCAAAGTGGTAAAGAATATCCCCAACTTCAAAATGATGAATGGTGGGCACTTACAGCTTTTGTGACCGATATTACACTGAAGTTTAACAATCTTAATTTAGAATTGCAGGGACCTAACAAGATAATCGGACAAATGACTAATAAAATTTTCGCATTTGAAGCTAAACTGCAATTATACATACTTAGTGAGCTTGAAGCTAGACTTTTATAATTTTCCAACTGTTGCTGCTCTGCGACGTATCTATCTATTGGCGATAGTGTCTATCAAGATATGGTCTCCTTTTTGAAGGAATATTTTGCAGAAGTTCAAAAAAGATTTAACTAATGACGTGAGAAATATTAGGAACTGTTTTCTTCTTGTAGAAAACCCTTGGCATTTTGAAAATGATGACATGAAATTATTCAGCCAGTTTGGATTTCCGAAACCACAATTGTTGAACGAAATTATCGAACTAAATTACGACACACAACTTATAGCTCAGTTCATCGAACATCGTGAAAAGCAGGAGTACATTGAATTTTGCAGAAATGTGCCTAGCAACTATAATTGTTTACGAGACTGCGCACAATTTATTCTGACTAGGTATATTCCCTTCGACATATCTCTGTGAGGCTTCATTTTCAAAAATGTCCTTTTTATTTACAGTCACTTGCACCCGCGTTGCTAGTTTACACATAAGTGTGCGGCCCTCGGTACTTTCTCACATTATCCTATGTGGCCCTTGACCAAAAAAGTGTGACGACCACTGCTAACTGTTAGACTATGTTAGACTCTAACGGATTGAAATAATTATCTCACTTCCGAACAAGCAGTAAGATCAAGCCGTCTAAAAAACTGTTTTTTCCCCGGATTGTTAGATCGATCGAGCTAATAGTCTAACAGAATACAATAGACGGCTTGTAGGCAAAACTTTTCATGCTGACACCAGCTATACATATGCTGTTCAGGCGCGGTTTTTAAAGAAGTGGCAAGTGATTTCTATAGAGCATACTTTGACTTAGCTCTAACTTAAGACAGAGTTAAAACGAGATAGATCTATGACACTCACATAAGTCCATCCCGTTTTAATTCTAAGTAAAGCCTGAGCAAAGTTAAAGTACGCTTAGATCTCAGCATAAGATGCGTTACTGCTCATTTCACGCTAGGACGGAGCAAGGCAGAGAAGCAGAGCACCAACGTGCATTCACATGGTACTGTTCTGTGTTGTTCTGTTCTGAAATCAGACACTGTCTCACTCCAACTAGACCCTTTAACTCAGAAGCCTAAGCAAAATCAAACATCGCTTTACTGGTCTCTGTTTCAGTTTCAGCTACAGTTTCTTGGGAAAGCGTTGCCGCCGCTGGATACAGGCGGCATCGAATCACAGTTCCCGAATGCTGCCACTCAAAACCTTGTATATTAACAAGACTGCAGCTCGGTTAGGTGTATAGAGCGAGGATTTCTGTGAAAGCCCCCGACCAAACATAACGGCGATTTTTTTTTTTTTGACGACCTCCGTGGCCCAGTGTGTAGCGCTGTTGTCTTAACGTGCGGAGGTCCCGGGTTCGATCCCCGGCAGGGTCAATTTGGGAATTTATAATTTCAGATTTTTCCCTGGTCTGGCATGGTGGTAGGCTTCGGCTTCGGCTTACCACCCTACCGGCAAAGACGTGCCGCCAAGCGATTTAGCGTTCCGGTACGATGCCGTGTAGCAACCGAATAGGGGTATTTGTTTAATATAACTGACATGCCCCTAACAGGTTAGCCCACTACCATCTTAGACTGCATCATCACTTACTATCAGGTGAGATCGCAGTAACTTGTAGTGGATAAAAAAAAATATAGGCGACACCGCACTCCTATGAAACCTTAGGCCGCAGCCCGTTTAGCTTTATTATAAGCTCCACTTTGAAATTGTATTAATAATTAATTAAAGAAGCTCATGTTATCAAAAAAGCTGTATCTATAAAAAATGTTATGATAGCGTTTGTTGATCGTTGGTATGCTAACATTCGTTCTTAATAAGAATCAAATATGAATGGTCGTTCCGTAATTAGATGACTTGCGACCGAAGTTGAAATGAAATGATTTATTTATAACGTAGGACAACTTGTGCACTTATGATACTTAAGTAAGTAGATAAGACTCTACCGCTGGTTCGGAAAGGTGATTCTACTGAGAAGACCCGGCAAGAAACTAAAGTTGAACACTTTAAACGGAACCAAAAACAGCAATTATCCTCTCGGCAACACTCTGTTGAAATTAGTTAACCACCTAGCAAGTACCTACCAACGGCATGTTATTCAATTGTACCTATAAATGTTCCAAACGGCCAGGCCCGTTGTTTGGACGGCCGCCAGCTTACCTGTAATTGGTACTACACTCAAATGAATAATTTATTCGTCGTCGACTCATAGACTAAGAGATAACTGCATTTTTGGTAACCATCGCCAGAAAAGCTGATTCAGTGTTAGGTGGATGTAGAGCTCTCCACTGATCACAAAAGTTGCAGTCTGCCTGCATTTGGATGGCCCTTTCGCTAAATATGGGCGTTCAAAGACGGTTTATTGTTACCAAAAATGAACGATAATTAGAAAAGCTGATTCTTGTACAGTATTAAAGTATGCGCAGTACCTATGTAAACAGCGTAAAAACTGACGCATTTGGATGGGACTTTTTCTAGATATCAGCTTTCAAAGACGTTATAACCTATACTTACTATGCGTTCCTGTAAAAAAATATTAGCAATTATTATGTCGTCCCGTTGATTGCTGTTAATAATTTTTAATAGCGATCAACGGCGACAAAGTTATTGCTAATTTTTTTTTACAGGAACGCATAGTAAGTATAGGTTATAACGTCTTTGAAAGCTGATATCTAGAAAAAGTCCCATCCAAATGCGTCAGTTTTTACGCTGTTTACATAGGTACTGCGCATACTTTAATACTGTACAAGAATCAGCTTTTCTAATTATCGTTCATTTTTGGTAACAATAAACCGTCTTTGAACGCCCATATTTAGCGAAAGGGCCATCCAAATGCAGGCAGACTGCAACTTTTGTGATCAGTGGAGAGCTCTACATCCACCTAACACTGAATCAGCTTTTCTGGCGATGGTTACCAAAAATGCAGTTATCTCCTATAATATCACCAACAGTACCCTTACTCTGAGATTGATCGAATTTAAAATACGGTCTCACTAAGTGAGGTGAATTACATTTGCATCAAACTAAAATGAATCTTAATCTTATTAATTTAGAGCTCAATTTCGTGTATGCATTCACAGCTAGCGCTCCAAACGATACGTTTCGAAATTTGAATCGGTTGCACTGAATTTGTGGCTTTAAATCAAGAGTTTTTGGGTTCATTTTAGTTTGACGCAAATGTGATTCACCTCATTTAGTGAGACCGTATTTTAAATTCGATCAATCTCAGAGTAAGGGTACAGGCAGAATATGATGAATTGGATATGTTTTAGTCAAGTTGTTGTATTTTCATGAATAGGTGCCATAAATTGTGTCAATAGATGAAGTGGTAAAATGGCTACTTTGGTCATATTGCCGATGCAATTACCTTTAAATGTGAGGTTTTTTTTTAAATTTGCAAAGTACCTGTTTACCTTTTATTAGGCAGGTAATAAGGTGGATTGGTCAATGTAACAAATATTTTTGTATGGCCTATTTATTAGTAGTTTGGGTTCTTGAATCTTGAGAAGCACCTATTCCTTTTTCCTCCGATGATTCGTGTTTGTTCTAGATTCATTTTTATATGTTAGTTGGGTATTAGGTAAACTACCTAATTAGCACGGTTTTCCCAGAGCAGAACTTACTACTATTACCTATTCTGTGGCAGAACGAACGTCGAAGGCTCTGGGCGGTATATTGTATGAGAACCCCGATTTAGTGGATAAAGAACGCAAGAGCGAGTGTAGTGAGCGCAAAAAAAATATTTTACAGAAGCGATCCTATTAGGGGCCTCAAATTTCAAACTGGCTAAATACTTCAGTCTGACTCAAGACCCGAGGCCGGGGTGGACTGCCCTCTCCGCTTCCACCGTCCGCCACTAGTTGTTGCTTCTGGGCAATTTGCTCAATTCTCAAGTAGGTATAAAGTAGTGATTGCAAAAAACGTAGACAAAACTGTATTTAAAAGAGATACATTTAGACGACCTCCGTGGCGCAGTGTGTAGCGCTGTTGTCTTAACGTGCGGAGGTCCCGGGTTCGATCCCCGGCAGGGTCAATTTGGGAATTTATAATTTCTGAATTTTCCCTGGTCTGGCCTGGTGGGAGGCTTCGGCCGTGGCTAGTTACCACCCTACCGGCAAAGACGTACCGCCAAGCGATTAAGCGTTCCGGTACGATGCCGTGTAGAAACCGAATAGGGGTATGGGTTTAATATAACTGCCATGCCCCTAACAGGTTAGCCCGCTACCATCTTAGACTGCATCATCACTTATACCATCAGGTGAGATCGCAGTCAAGGGCTAACTTGTAGTGGATAAAAAAAAAAAAAAAAAAAAAAAAAAAAAAAAAAAAAAAAAAAAAAAAAACATAATTGTAACGTAAAAATACCTTCTTGCTTTAACTTTACACAATTTGCTGCGTATTCTCAACACCACTGTGTATGTAGCTCAAAGCCATGTTGAACCAGGATTTCAGAGTTTCTATAACACCAGGCTCTTCTGATTGGTTGACGACAATTTGGTCATTATCGTCGCTGAGAATCTCTCTAATCTGAGCACTAGGTATAGGGAGTTCTGCAGCATTTTCGGGCATAAATGTCGGGTATTCTGCATCTCCGGGTTTCGTCATAAAATACCTCTGAACAGCATCGTCGTTTACGGGTGTTACGGTAGCTGTTACGGTCGCCACAAAGAACGCCAATGAGAAGACTTTCATTGTTAATTAGAAAAATATGCGTACAAATCTCACAAATTAAGTTATTGGGTCACGATTAGTTTGTTTACAACACGGAGTTGTTTACAATCACTTTTCTTCTTTAAGTCAACGTCGATGGCTGTCAATCAATTGCAACAGTAGGTACTTAAATAGAATATGGTCTAAGATCCGAATCTAAATCGAAACGTACCGGTTTGATAAGAGAATCAAATTTATTTTATAATAAATTTCATATATTAGAAAATAAATTAAAAATGGGTAGACAACAGAAATCCTGGACAGAATATTTTTAATTATTTTTTGAAAAATGATTTTTCATAAAATGTTGCAAAATGAAGATAATAATAAAATTTTATACTGGACTTAAAGTATAGAGCATATAGAATGTGCAATCGTAGGGTAGACTATTATTTACCTGGATAAATAATGGAAATAATAGTCTACCCTATTATTTACCTGGATAAATAATGGAAATAATAGTCTACCCTACGATTGCACATTCTATATGCTCTATACTTTAAGTCCAGTATAAAATTTTATTATTATCTTCATTTTGCAACATTTTATGAAAAATCATTTTTCGAAAAGTAATTAAAAATATTCTGTCCAGGATTTCTGTTGTCTACCCATTTTTAATTTATTTTCTAATATATGAAATTTATTATAAAATAAATTTGATTCTCTTATCAAACCGGTACGTTTCGATTTAGATTCGGATCTTCTACTAATAATAGAGGTACCTACTCACAGAATATACCTCGCTGTCTACGGCACAGTAGGTAGATAATAAAGTATACAAAAATAGATAATAAAATAGAGGTAATAAAAAAAACTGCAACCTAATAATCACAGACATAAGTGATAATAATATACTTATCTTCTAGGCAAGCGCGCTCCACCTTAGGCTGCATCCACTTGCAGTCTGATTGCAGCCAAGCGCTAGCCTATATGTATAATATTTAAAAAAAAAAAGATTCCGACGAATTGAGAACCTCCTCCTCAGAAATTAAGGACCTTTTTTGAAGTCGGTTAAAAATAAAAAAAATATTGTCGATTTAAAAAAAACTTACCTCTTCGTCGTCCGCGTCCGCGGTTGTCTCAGAAGGCGTAATTCTATCTCTGTCTCAACCGATGGACATCCATTGCTGGACGAAAGTCCACAGGGTCTTGTGCCGCTCAACTCTTGTCCAAATAGTTAAGTTTCTCCAATTATTTGTTTAAAAATTTTTTTTTTTTTTTTATCCACTACAAGTTAGCCCTTGACTGATCTCACCTGATGGTAAGTGATGATGCAGTCTAAGATGGTAGCAGGCTAACCTGTTAGGGGCATGGCAGTTATATTAAACCCATACCCCTATTCGGTTTCTACACAGCATCGTACCGGAACGCTAAATCGCTTGGCGGCACGTCTTTGCCGGTAGGGTGGTAACTAGCCACGGCCGAAGCCTCCCACCAGGCCAGACCAGGGAAAATTCAGAAATTATAAATTCCCAAATTGACCCTGCCGGGGATCGAACCCGGGACCTCCGCACGTTAAGACAACAGCGCTACACACTGCGCCACGGAGGTCGTCAAAATAAAAAAGTTATTCTTTGGATTGTCCGAAAAAACAGCCAGTGTCCTAGGCAGCACGTACGTAAACGTTGACTATGTACAATAAAAATTTATAAAAGTACATACATAAAATTATATAGGTAGATAGGTACCTACCATTTCCTTCCTCCATGGTACCTACTCAATCATTATCTGTTGAATATCCTAGACATCTGTATTTCATAATCCACTGGATGATAACGTAACTTGAATTACAAATTGTGAAAATTCCTATAGGTAGGTATAAAATTTACATGATAAATCATACTAATATTATAAATGCGAAAGTGTGTTTGTTTGTTGGTTTATTGGTTTGTTGGTTTGTCCTTCAATCACGCCGCATCGGAGCAACGGATCGACGTGATTTTTGGCATGGGTATAGTTGAGGACCTGGAAAGTAACATAGGCTACTTTTTATTCCGAAAAATTAAGGAGTTCCCGCGGGAATCAAAAAAACTTAAACCACGCGGACGAAGTCGCGGGCATCAGCTAGTAATTTATAAATTAAACGTATGTGCCTACCTACTATAGACCGCTACAGTTTATTTATTTCCAACAAAATTGTCATCGTCAAGTTATAGACGTCCACTGCTGGATATAATATCTAGGTCTCAAAAAACAGCACAAGCAAAAACATCCACTTTTATTATCTTTAAAGTAATGGCCTTTAAATACAAAACCATCAAAAGATCAGTTACAACTCGTTTATTGGGGAATAAATTACAAATTTATAAATTATATTATGTAGCACTTATGATAAATGTTCCTAGAATTACTTGTTAGGGGTCACTAGTACAAGAACCGGTTTATACTTTTTGTCCCAAGTACCATCATTTTCCGATCGAGGAGTCAAATCCCCACTTTGGTACACTTCAAAGATCTTCTCGAAAAGATCTTTATATTTCTTTTCAAGATCACTGCTATCGATTCCATTCTTTACGTCTTCTATGGAAGCACCAGTTGGAAGTACTTGTTTCCCTGTGGTATAAGGAGTCGACTTGCCATATTGGAGATCCATATAGTCGTTGAGAAGGCCTTCTAAGACATTGTTTATGCTCTTATTGGATGAATAGTCTTGGATTCCTTTCGAGAGTTCGTCGATGGTGAGTTTAGGGAGCGCCATTGCTTATATCTACAAAATAAAAGAAAACAAACTACCTTTATGACGATACACCAACGACTTATAGAGTGGCGGGAAGTGGCTGGATGGGGAATGCTGAGGACCGAGTGTGGTCTTTGGAAAAACCTATGTTCAGCCGTGGACGTCCGCAGGCTGAAATGATGATACCTAATATTAGCATCAATATTGGTGCAGACCAGAGGATATGTGGATAATTATAATATTAGATACTATCATCAAAACCATAATATAGCATGTGAAAATACCTAACAAATGACGTAATATCAACTTAGCCTATATAATGATCATAAATAATAAATTCAATAAAAATATCGCTATAAATTTTATTGCAGGAAGTCAAAGATAAAAATATTGAAAAATAACATCGATTTTATGGTCTTGCGTCTCACAGTAATAATATTATGAAAGGATCAAGGTTATTGGTCTATTGGAAAACTACGAAATAAATCTCTTCCATACATTAGTCTATGCTTCCATAGTGTTGATCACATTGCTAAAGAAGACATGATCTATTTATGAACGACTAACGGTAAAGTCGTGCCACCAAGCGTTCCGCTATTCATAAGATGCCATGTAGAAACCAGTAATAAGCAAATTCCTTTTTCTGTGTAGAAACCTGGCAATTTAATATAACTGCCACACCCCTAACAGGTTAGATCGCTACATAGACTGCATCATCACTTACCTGCACCAGGCGAGTTAGTACCTACATAGGTTTTCTAGATGTAAGATAGACTTACCTTAAGATTATCCAAAAACTTGCATGAACTTTGCGCGATGTCACAAACCACTATGCTATAAAAAGACACCACACACTGTTTTTATAAATCACTGTACAAACAAGTCACTCGAGATAGCGAAGGGTGCCGATAATATTAAGTGACCAATTTTTATCAATATTCACACGTAGCGAATGGCGAATCATTTTTCGCGATAGTCAACTGATAAATATATGTCCCAAATACATCACGTACCTATTCAATTGCGAAAAATTTTCGCATTTTTTAAAGTTTCGAAAGAGAGAAAAAATATTTAATATTTCATTCTCTATTTCGAAACTTTACACTGAAAAGTAAAGGCTAAACTGTACGGTCGAGTTTAGCTCCCCTTAAATAAGATTAAATATAAGCTCACAATTTTATCTAAGGAATGAGACATTCAAGAATTATGTAAAATAAGTAACGAGTAGGTAGCTCTAGGTAGGCTACCTCTTAAAAAAAAAGCAAAACACTTTTGTTAATCAAAGAGAAAATTAACAAAAGCTGTACCTATTTGATAAATTTCAAACAGGGTCATAGCCCTGGCCCGACCAATATCTCAAGAAGTGCCACTTGGCTATTGGATCAAAGCCCGGGGGTAGAAGGCAGTGCCTTCTAAAGGCACCTAAATCTGAGAGGGCAAGTACTTTGAAGATGCTCCTCGATACAATATCTGGAGTCCTGACTACCGGTTGCTATACGTAACTTTTTAAAACATCTCTAAATATCCATATTAATTATTATAAATGCGAAAGTGTGTCTGTCTGTCTATCTGTCTGTCTGCTACGCTTTCCCGGCCCATCTTTTCAAAAGATTTTGATGAAATTTGATACGGAGGTAGATTGCATCCTGGTGAAGGACATAGGCTACTTTTTACCCCAGAAAATTAAGGAGTTCCCGCGGGAATCAAAATTTTTAATCCACACGGACGAAGTCGCGGGCATCAGCTAGTTTACTATAAGTAACTAGGTAGAAAGTAAAAAGTTAAAACAATCATTAGCCTGGTATAGTTTCATTTATTAATACCAAAAATATCATTGGTATAGTGTAGTTATTTTTCCTTTCCTCTATGGTTAGTGTCTGAGGTCAGCAGCAACGTCGGCGGGAACCTCATCGACGAATTCGACAGGGGAAGGCTGGATTTCTTGGGGGACTTCGGCAATCTGGAGAAGAGTATTAAGTTCAATACAAAATATACCCAGGCCGAACTTCCTTTTTTTTAAAAAATATATAGGCTACCGCTTGGCTGCAATCAGACTTGCTTGCATGTGGTGATGCAGCCTAAGGTGGAGCCCGCTAGCCTAGAAGATGCCTATTCACTCTTGATTTGAAAGTAAAGTATTAAAAGAGGAGGGGAAAACGGAAGCCGGAAGGGCATTCCATATCCTAGCAAACTGTAACCATGTATCCATACTTATATTATAAACGCGAAAGTGTGTCTGTCTGTCTATCTGTCTGTCTGCTACGCTTTCACGGCCCATCTGTTCAACCGATTTGGATGAAATTCGGTAGGTTACATCCCGGGGAAGGACGTAGGCTACTTTTTATTTCGGAAAATTAAAGAGTTCCCGCGGGAATTAAAAAACCTTAATCCACGCGGACGAAGTCGCGGTCGTCATCTAGTACGACCATAAATGTACTGATGATATCTACTGACCTGTTGTTGTTGGCCGTTGACGTTGACGATGACCTGCACCAAGGGGCTCGACACAGGGTCTTGAACCAGCTCGGGAAGTAAGATGGGCTTCTCGGGCACTTCGGGTTCAGGTACTTCTGGTGTGGGGACAATGGGGATTGGGACGATTTCGAAATCCTTGACGGGTAGATTAATGACGATGGCGTTCTGTAAAAAAAGACAATCATTTAGATTTTCTATCTGCGTTTGCCTGGTGAGAGGCTTCGGCAGTGGCTAGTTACCACCCTACCGGCAAAGACGTGTCGCCAAACGATTTAGCGTTCCTGTACGATACCGTGTAGAAACGGATTAGGGGTATGGGTTTAATGTAACTGCCATACCCATAACAGGTTAGCAGGCTGCCATCTTAGACTGCATCATCACTTACCACCAGGTGAGATCGCAATCAAGGGATAACTTGTAGTCGATATAAAAAATACTTACAACATTCTGTCCAGTGAATAGAGCGTTCATGAGATGGTCTAAGGCTTCCTCCAGGATAGGTACGTAAGTGGGGTTGGTCTGGGGGTTCTGAAGAGCATTAGACAGCTCCTGGAGCGTCCAGGAAGAGGGAACGGTTTCTGCATCGATGACCGCTGGGGTCGGCACGACAATGGAGTCCTGTTCAAACAAATAAAGCTCGTTGTTAACGAAACTCTAATCACTTCTTATCAAGAAAACTAGCAACATCAACCAGTAATAATAATTGTGGAGATTTAGTTGATGTGGGCCAAAATAAGACTCCCAAATAGTTCAATATATCACTATATTCCACTTTCACAAATTTTGAGTTTAAATTAACAGTATTAGCTTTGTCTTATGCATTTATGGGTTCAATGAGATAAACGACAAAAAATAGTGTAATTTAATGGGCGCAACCACATTACTTGTCTTTTCTGTTCCTACGTCATCAGAAGGTAGGAATATTTAAAAAAAATTAAAAAAAATACTTCAAATCGATTCACACTGTTACTACTGGTTAAGACTTTTTTCCATTCGGATTTCCAACAAGTGACACTGTTCTCTTGGTGTGACTCGTTGGGAGATCTTATACTTACGACTTTTTTCCCAACGAGGTACACTGTGATAAGATCGGGTGTGAATCGATGGGAACCCACAGTCTTTTTCTTTATGGGTCCCCCATAGAAACCCATAAGGTTTCCCTTTTACTTTCGTTGACACATCTGGCACTTTTTCGGAAGCAGCTGTGTGATTTCTACTTTTCAGGTGCGATCAGGATTTCGTAGCTAAGCTATCATCATTGAAAAATAGTTGCTTAAGTAAACTTACAACAGGTAGTCCACTGGCCATGAAGTTCTGCAGTTCCTTAAGGGCGAATTGCAGGTAGGGGAGCAGAGCAGGGTTGGTGTTTGGGTTGTTGACAGCCTCCGTGAGGTCGGCAAGACTCCATGTGTTGAGAGGGTTGGCCGTGGCCACGGCGATCAGGGCAACGAATGCGAAAAAGAATTTCATCGTGACTATTTTTGCTAGAATATTAAAATAAAATATAAAAGCTTAATGAATAAATAAATTATTTATTTTTATGTGAAAACCAACAATTCAAATAATTCAAGATAGAACCTATTGTTAAAAAAAAAACAAATTCGCAACTACTCTATAAATATGTCTTGTTCAATTTAAAGTGCACCTTTTGTTAACGAAATAATGGCTACATTTGATTGAAGTCTTTCTTACTTTATTTTTGAAAATTTAACAATAGATATTTTATAAAATAGCTCAGCAGTCAGGGAGTGAACTGAAATCCAAAAGGTTGTAAATTCTCTGTTCTCTCTCCTCCACTGTTTTGTGCCATGATTTATAAAATAACCTAGAGTACCTATCATTGAAATAACATCATTGCTACGTATATTTAAAAAAAAAAATTATAGGCCTTGGTATCATACCTAAAACTTTACAAGGTGTGCCCAATAGCAGAAATTACCTGTGAGCTATAAGTTCGTAGAAAGGATTAATCAAAAAAGTGATTCACTTACCGCGAGCTGAGACACTATAGTATAAAATTTAAAGAAGTTAGGATTTATATATACGCTTCTAATGATAAAATAGGTAGCTGTATCAATAAAATTTATGGCGTGGGATTATGTATCACAGGTATCGAAATTGTTGCAATAAATAAATAAAATCATATATATATTGTATAAACACGCAAAGTTTGCCTGTAACATTTTCCTACCTAGGAAAGAACCTAGGAAGTTTCTTGAAATAAACTCAACAAATCAACAAAACCACCAAAAACAAGACGTGTTCTCTGTTCCTGATATGAATAGTATCGGATAACTTACCAGTTTTTAACAACCTTCAAAAAGATGTTTGTTTTCGACCTGTGTGTATGTTTGTATTTATGTTTGCGATTTTTAGTCTTTATTCATTTATTTATTTATAGATAGCTTTCATGTACATGCCTTCCGTGCATGCTTAACGATGACGCTCAAAATGACTCTCTCACGCTCGATAAGTATGATTCAATGATATCAATACCTAGATAAGCATCGAAATAATCTTACTAACATGTAAACAACGCATATAGAATTCAATCTTTCAGGTACATACTTTTAAATTTAATAAGTAATGTTATTTGACTTTCTTTACAAGATTTTTTTGATAAGTAAAAGTTTCATCAAAATGCTAGTAGCATTTCATCAAATTATTTATGTTTTACTATAATATGTATTTGTGATTGGTATAAATAAACATGCAAGGTATTTATATAAATAGAAATCGTATCAGTCTTTAAAACAATTTTATTTTTAAATATAACTTTTAAAACTATATATCACTTACAACATAAATAAAACTATATAAGTAGATTCTTCATAAAGTGTGTGCTAATCTGTAACAATAAAAACCAAATATAAAACAGCTATTTAATAAGTTAAGTATGTAACATAAAGGATATTTTAGTATAGGACAGTGATAATAGGTGGCACCACTAGGTTTCAGACTCGCACTATCGGGTATGTCTTTCATAGTATACCTAAGTATCGGATGATGATAGTGCTAATTCTATTCTCTTGCTAGTTGCTACACGGCGTTACGGCCCCCTTCTCGGCTCAGTTACAACTAGTAGGGAAGGGGGCCGCATCCTACGGACCTACACTAAAATACCCGCGACTTCGTCCGCGTGGAATAAGTTTTTTTTAATTCCCACGGGAACTCCTCAATTTTCCAAGATAAAAAGTAGCCTATGTCACTCTCCAGGTCCTCAACTATACCCATGCAAAAAATCACGTTGCAGCGTGGACAAACCAACAAACAAACACACTTTCGCATTTATAATATTAGTATGATGTCATAAGTAAAGATAAATAACCTGAACCATATATTATTATTATATATTATGGTTATTTTATTAATAATTTAGATTTAAAATATTGCATGTGAAATTTGGCCGGACGCTATATTATTATATTCAAATATCCATATAAATATTATAAATGCGAAAGTTTGGATGGATGGATGTATGTATGTATGGATGTATGTTTGTTACTCAATCACGCTCCAACGGATGAACGGATCTGGATGAAATTTGGCACAGAGATAGATTATAGTCTGGAATAGCACATAGGCTACTTTTTATCCCGGAAAATTAAGAAGTTCCCGCGGGAATCAAAAAAACCTCAACCACGCGGACGAAGTCGCGGGCATCAGCTAGTTATATTATAAATGCGAAAGTTTGGATGGATGTTACTCAATCACGCCCGAACGGCTGAACGGATCTGGATGAAATTTGGCACAGAGATAGATTATAGTATAGAATAACACATAGGCTACTTTTTATACCAGAAAACTAAGGAGTTCCCGCGGGAACCAAAAAACCTCAATCCACGCGGACGTAGTCGCGGGTATCAGCTAGTTTAGAATAAGACCACTCTGTACCCAAATTTGCAATAAAATTGATAGATTGATTGATTAATTTATTGAATATTTATTCTAGGTCCAACGACCTAACCTAACCTAACTTTTAACGTAATGGTTAAAACCAAAGTAATTTTTAGTTCAAAGCTAGGTAGTTCTTTTTAACCAATTCGGATTTGGACTGGAACTAAAGGCAGTCCTTATCATCGAATATAGAAAAAGTTCTAGAGTAGATGTAGGATGGAGTGTGTCAGTATGAGTCAGCCCGTAAAAAAAAACTACTTACACCGAAAAAAAAACTTACATAATTCATAATATTAATAATTTCAATGATATAATTCCTTCGTTTCTCTATTCCTCCGCAGCGGAGATAGCCAGTAACTTCTTGTAAGAGCCCGCGAGTGACCTCGCCGCCAAAAGTAATATTTCCCTCCTCGATACTCCCGTGGACGCTTCCTGCCATTGTGTGTGAGGTACCTGAATAATAAAATGTACAAAATATAAAATCCCCTGAAAAGACATAGTAAAGAAGTTAAAAAAACACGCTTTGTATTCGACTCGTTAAAACAAACAAAATGAGCCCAAACTCGGGGTCGGGGGTAAACTGCGGGGGGGGAGGAGTAGGGGGACTAGCCCTGGACTTAAGAGCTCCACACACCTCAGGATAGTTTTAATCCCGAGGAAAGACATATGCTACTTTTTATCCCGGAAAATAAAAGAGTTTCCGCGGGAACCAAAAACCTTAATCCACGGGGTCGAAGTAAGTCGCGGGCACTATCTAGTTAATTATAATTATACGGAATCAATGCTTAAAAATCTAGAAAGAAAAATGTGTGCGAGCGCAGCAAGCTCAAATCGTATTTAGTATTTACAGCATTTACAAAATAGTTAAGCACCGAGTAGTCACATGAAGCGTCATTGGATACTGTTTTCATAATATTACACGTAGTTTCGTACGTATGTAAAATTAATATGTAAAATTAAAGTTTACAGTTACCGAATTTGAATTGAGATATTTTGATTGATTGATTGATAAATAACCTGTAAACTAGCACCCATGATGGATCCGATGGTGACACTGAAGCCGGTCTGCGCATGCGTGTAGTCTTCTTTAGTGGCCGCCTGCGCCGCCGCCACAGCGGCCGCCGGGACGGGAGTCGCTTGCGATTGGACTTGGAGCTCAATTCCGAGGGATGGTTGTGCTAATACTAGAAGTGCTAGATCGTACCACCTAACAAATGATAAAATTGTTATTACAGAATAGGTAGTTTTAATTTCATTAATTATAAACGGGCGTCGCTTGCGATTGGACTTGAGCTCTATTGCGAGGGACGGCTGTGCTAATAGGTACTAGAAGTGCTAGATCGTACCACCTAACAAATGATAAAATTGTTATTACAGAATAGGTAGTTTTAATTTCATTAATTATAAACGGGCGTCGCTTGCGATTGGACTTGTAGCTCTATTCCGAGGGACGGCTGTGCTAATACTAGAAGTGCTAGATCGTAACCACCTAACAAATGACAAAATTGTTATTAGAGAATAGGTATTTTTAATTTCATTAATATTGTGTATTTTTAATATTGTTTGTTAATTTAATTTAAATTTAATTATGAGTGTGTTTTTTATTGTTATGTATTTTTAGTGCTTTTGTTTGTTATGTACCTATGTGTAATTTAAGTAATATTGTAGCCTGATAAGACGTGATGGGACACTGTAAAGTTTTATCGGTATGTCCAATCAATAAAATAAAAATAAATAAAAAATACAGATACGACAATTGAGAATTTTTCGGTAACTCTTCTATTTAGCTGTTTTTATTATTCCACTACAGGTAAGCCCTTGACTTAGATCTCACCTGATGGTAAGTAATGATGCAGTCTAAGATGGTAGCGGGCTAACATGTTAGGGATATGGCAGTTATATTAAACCCATACACGCCTAGTTAGTTTATACACGTCATCGTACCGGAACGCTAAATCGCTTGGCGGTCTTTACCGGTAGGGTGGTAACTACTAACTAGCCACGGCCGAAACCGGCCACCAGACCAGACCAAAGAAAATTCAGAAGTTATAAATCCCCAAATTGACCGTGCCAGGGACGTCCCACGTTAAGACAACAGCGCTCAACACTACGCCACGGAGGTCGTCAAAATCAAATAGAGAAATAGTCATCTTTTGAATGTATACAGCTACCACAATATTATCACTAAGGCATCATTTCCGGTGGGCAACTATACATTTTGTATGAGATTTTTTGCGTGGGAAGCGGAAAACGGGTGTCATTAGAAGCAAACAAGTTAGCATTTATCGCTCACTAGCAGATGCCCGCGACTTCGTCCGCGTGAAATAAGTTTTTAAATTCCCACGGGAACTCCCTAATTTTTCGGGTAAATATATAGCCTATTACACTCACAAATAATGTGGCTTTCTATTGGTACCCGAATTTTCAAAATCGGTTCAGTAGATCCAGAGATTAACCCCTACAACCTCACAAACTTTACCTCTTTATAATATTACTAGCTAATGCTGAAGAACTCCATTAATTTTCTGGGATAAAAAGTAATAGCCTATGTCACTCTCCAGGTCCTCAACTATACCCATGCCAAAAATCACGTCGATCCGTTGGTCCGTTGCGGCGTGATTGAAGGACAAACCAACAAACCAATAAACCAACAAACAAACACACTTTCGCATTTATAATATTAGTATGATAGCATAGATGTAGGGTAGTTGACATGGGCGGGTTGACATATTCAGCTACGGTAACCAAAACACAACTGCAGATTACTGCGTATTTTATTCCGCTCCCGCTCACCGCTGCCCACCGAAAATGCCGCCTAAGATCTATTACAGCCTTCTTACTTTTGTACCTATATTTGAGATCTGCATCGTACATTTTTGATCAGACTTTCCTTGAAGTAAAATCCTCTATAGATCTCAGCTTGAGGACTGCTCACTGCAGATAGAGTAGAGAGGAGTAATTTTGATAATTACCGAAAGCATCATGTACTATAACATAACGTTGAATTGCTATTATCGCGCCGCCGTGGCTGTTACTTCAAAGTTAATAAAGCTTTGACTGGTCAGCAAGAAACATTCCACGCCTGTGCGTGCTTAAGGCCGGCCATACACGGACAGCTTGAAGCAGTCAGGATGGACTGCTTCAAGATGTGACTGCATAGTGAACTACAGTCTTCTACGTACACCACCACCCACCACCACTACAGCCCATTAACGTCCCACTGCTGAGCACAGGCCTCCACTCTCATATGAGAGTGGGAATTAGAGCTTAGACCCACCACTCTGCTCCAATGCGGGTTGGCGGGCTTTAACGGCTATTATCATGTTAGTGATAATAATCGGGACCGACGGCTTAACGTGCTCTCCGAGGCACGGGGGTGAAACACCACCAACTTCCTAACTCCGGGCTAGTAGGTACTGAGAATTTCTAGACAGAAAAACCCAATGGGTACTTAATTATGGCCCGACCCGGGACTCGAACCCGGGACCTCGTCGGCCGCAGTTGAACATGCTAACCACTAGACCAACGAGGCAGTCACGTACACACATACATGGAACCGCTCGAGCAGTTGCGACTGCTTCGGGCGGTTGGCAGCAGTTATCAATGGTAGCTTCAAGTTGTTGACTATGACTACAAGAGCAGCCCGTGTATGTTGATAACTGGCTAACTGCTCGAGCAGTCAGTGTATGGCGGGCCTAAAGGCTAGATGTTGTGACTGACCTGTCAGTTACCGTCTCTTTTATGAAGCCCTCTATCGCAAGCACTGGCACGTTGTTCGTAAGTTCACTATGCACAGAGCGTATATACGCTATGCGTTGCTTCGCCGCGGCGTATGCTGCCGCGTAGCTGACAGGTTGTTCGGCTGTGACGTCACTTTGTGCTGGGTAGCCGCTAAAAAACGGATGTTATAGACTGACACACAGGTAAGACAGCTGATTCGAGAAGAATTTGGTATGGTACACTATACATTCTAGTACATGTAGTAGGTATAATACAGAATTCAGAGTATGTACTTAGATTGATTATTTCATTATATTTGACCAATCTATTAAGTTGCAGTCTAAACAAACGAGTCAGCTTCATACATTAGTTTGGATGGATGGATGTTTGTTACTCAATCACGCCTGAACAGCTGAACGGATCTGGATGAAATTTGGCACAGAGATAGATTACCTACAGTTAGGAACAACACATAAGCTAATTTTTATCCCGGAAAATTAAAGACTTCCCGCGGGAACCCAAGAAACTTGATCCACGCAGACAGAGTCGCGGGCATCAGCTAGTACGAAAATATGGTTTAAACATCATCTTATCAAGTTAGACTAATCAATTTTTAATTTTGTATTTATTGAGACATGTATTGAGGCTCATGGTGTGCTAAAATGTTTCTTTGTTTCTTGTGTTATGGATTCAGTAGAAATTTACTTTGAATATTTTGTTGCTTTAAAATAAAGTTTATTGTCATTTCGCCATTTTGCCTAATGCAAATCATATTTATCCCTAAGGGTACCGGTTTTTTTTTCTAAATAGCGGCCGTTCATAAAACCTGTATTAATCAATAGCTGGCGTTAATAAAAGCAAGTATTAAATATGAAACAAAATCCTCTAACTTTCTAATCCATGTTATCAAAAAAGTTACACATTTCATTATGTATACCTATCTGATAGTAACAAGATTAGTATTTTAGTTATCTTTACAACAATACTTATGTAATCAATACACTTTACAATCATTATTTATTCCTGTCATAATATCATAATATTCTAATAAAATCTACTATATTTATGAGTTCTTAAGATAATTATTTATACTTACAGCACAGTGGCTTTTCCGAAAACTGTTTGGAAAGCCTCTCGGACTGGTGATACTTTTGATTCTTTATCTGACGCGACAACTACCACCATGTCACCACCACTTCCTGAAATGAATTCCAAATTGTACATATTTGTATAATATGATAGGTTTATAATCCATATCTGGTAGATTCATTCGACGATTCGAAAGCACTTGTAAAAGTTTATTTGAATAAAAACCATTTGAATTTTGAATTTTGAATTTTATCCTAACTTCCTTACTATCCATACTATCAATATTATAACTACGCGAAAGTGTGTCTGTCTGTCTGATACGCTTTAACAGCCCATCTCTTCAACCGATTTTAATGAAATTTGGTATAAAGATAAGTTGCATCCTGGGGAAGAACATAGGCTACTTTTAATCGCAGAAAAAGAGTTCTCGCAGGAGTCAAAAAAACTTTATCCACGCGGATGAAGTCGCGGGCATCATCTAATACCTATTTCATAAATTGTTTGTAGCCTTGTCTGTCTTTCACACAGCAACGATGGAGAAACGAATAACGAAACTTTTCCATAGAAATAATTTAAAAAAAAATAGGAGAGTAAAATATTAGGCTTCATAATAAACTAGATGATACCCTCGACTTCTTTCATGTGGATTTAGGATTTAAAATAATCATATGTCCTGTCCTTCTATTTCTTTCAATCCTTTATTTCATTCTACTTAGAGCGTGCAGGAATCTTATAGCCAGCGTTGCTTATTGGATAGGCAATATGTTACAATAAATAACAATATCAAACAAACAATGTACATACTAATACTAACTGAAACATTCAGTTAATAAATACTGAATACATACTTAGATACTCCTTCATTTGTGGATCGAGCGTGGTAATCATTGAATCGACAGAGCTCTTGGCTTTTTCTGCCACTTTTTGTAAAATCCCTCCTGAAGAGACTGCTCCCTTCATCCACGTGAATATACCACTGCCTGGCATTATGTCACCTGTAGTAGAGGTATAATGGTAGTATAGGAGAGAAGCCTATAGTGTATTTCCATGGCAGGTAAAAATACAGGCAATGACCTTTAAGGACTATTTTAGGTTAACAAACTGTTTTGCATTTTTTTTGAGCCCTAAATACAAAGTTTAGCAATTGTTTAATTTGGAAATACTGCAGGCAAATTAATAACAGGCATAGGGAGACTTACAAAAAATGTAGTGTAAAATGATTAAAATAACAAGCTAAATCTATAAAATCCTTCCTCCACTATCCTCCACTTTCCTTGTCCACTATGTTTCTGTTTTCTACGTATTGTATAACTTTTTGGTACAAAATAAATTAAAAAAAAAAAAAAAGTGAGTCACAATAATCATCATATTAAATACCAATCTTCTCTGTTTCTGGTGTAGAATCAGGCAGTGACTCGGGGGATAGGGTTGTCAAAGAGTCGTCTGGTGACCTGATAGGCAATGTTGGCTCTCCTTTGCATAGTGGTATAGCTGGACTGCAGAACAAGACAACCATAATGGAATCACAAAATTCTAAAACAAACACTTTTACAATATTTAACTCAATTTTGATTCTGGTTGGCTGATTTTATGGTCAATATTAGCCAGTGCATTTTTAACAATCTGCTATATGGCTATTTATAATAAAATAAGTACTTTTTTTAAGTACAATAAAAAAAAATACTTTTATACAATTTTTTATAATCCTTAAGAATAACACAATTTACAACCTAAATTTTTTTCTAACCATCTTATAGTTCTTTTTAATGCTGGTTAAATGCTCTCTTATAAAAATTAAGAATTTTAGATTTTATAGGACTTATCCTATACCTTACCAGTGCAGGTTTACAAGTACTTACTTACAGTAATTGTTATAAAAAGTTGAGTTACCTAAATCTCTCAGGGCTCTCTGGTGAAGATTGGTCAGGCTTTGGAACAACATTTTGGCTTGTTGGTGGAAGTTGTGATGCTGGTATCACTTGTGATTGTAGCACCTTTAAAACATTCATTCAGGTACACTTTAGCATCAAAACAATTAAGTAGGGGTATAATATGTATGGCATGGCAAGGAATGGCATTCCAAACCAGTGGTAGATTCACTTGACAATTCAAAAGCACATGTTAATAAGTTTATTTGAATAAAAAAATATGAATTTGAGTTTATGGGTTTAATAAAATCACAATACTCATGGTACCCCATGCAACAGTGTACAAAAACACGAAATTACGTGGCAGTAGAGCTTTTTAGTTCTATAATAGTTCAATAGTAGGTATCTTGCAAAGGGCTCGGCTCACTTCTATGCGAGTACTCGGATGACAGATAATAGTTTTCTACTTACGACTTCTGGGATCTTGGAAACCGGTGGATTTGACGTTGGAGCCGTTGGACTTGTCGATACAAAGTTTGGTAATTCTGTGGGCGGTGCGACATTCGACAACAAGTTCCCACTGGTTGCAAACGTAGGGGCCGCTGGTATCTTATTTTTTCTATCGTTATTCATTATTACACCTAAAAACATACGTTTATGAAATGTGTTCTTGAAACTAAAGCATATTTCACCACACATAAACTAGTATTATATGAATGAAATCTTAGCTTCATTCCTGAAATTCTTTCTAAAGTAAAGGAAAAACTATATTCGATGTTTTACAAGAGAAAATTTTAAAATTTACCAGATTGAATTATTACCAGAAAAACTTGAAAACACTATTTGTTCATTGTTGTGAAGACACAAAATGTCAAATCTTGACAGCTGTTTGTGTTTACGTGTTCTTCGGTGTTCACCTGGTGTGTGTTCCGTTATAAGCACTGCGAGCACTGGCAGTGCTCTTTAGTGGGGACTTCCAGTGCTCTCAGTGTATTTCGGAACGCACCCCAGGTGACCACTGTTATAGCTTTTTTTATAGCAAAAAAAAAATACAAAGGTAAAATAATGTGTGTGTTCACTGCGAGCACTGGCAGTGCTCTTTACTGGGGACTTTCAGTGCTCTCAGTGTATTTCGGAACGCACCCCAGGTGACCACTGTTATAGCTTTTTTTATAGCAAAAAAAAAATACAAAGGTAAAATAATGTGTGTGTTCACTGCGAGCACTGGCAGTGCTCTTTACTGGGGACTTTCAGTGCTCTCAGTGTATTTCGGAACGCACCCAATATTTTTTAGAAATTTATTTTTATGAATCACATTAGAATATTATGTGTGTGTTCCGTTATAAGCACTGCGAGCACTGGCAGTGCTCTTTACTGGGGACTTCCAGTGCTCTCAGTGTATTTCGGAACGCACCCATATACTACCATATAATACTTATCTCTTTTGTCTATCGGCAAAAAACACAGGCAAAAAATGAAGATTAATTTCCAGTTTAAAATCTACGCCTAAAATGGAGCGTCAAATGAATCCGTCACGTCACTGTCATTTGCGTTGTTGAAAATTGAATTGAATTGTCAATTGTCATTAAAATTAAATTCTTCATTCCCATCAATCGTAAATCGTTTCGGTAAAGTTATCTAGGTACCTAGCTTTTCCAGAACTTTATGTGGCATTATTAGGTTTAGCTGCTGTAGAAACTCAAAAAACTAAATAAACAATGTCGGAGGTGGCCGATGCACCGTTCAGCACCGTAGAGATCAACAATGAAGACAGGGAGGAGGAAGATCTCTTCGCTTCAGCGGTCCAGGTATCTTGAATTTGTTTTCTACGCTCGCATTCATCCAGCGGCGATCAGAAAGGGGCGTCAACGACCCTGGCGACGCCCCTTTCTATAATATAAAACACTGTTTCAAAAACACAGTTGCGTCCTTGATAAAGCAATGAATTCGTGGTGTTAATGATACCAATAATACTAATAATTATCCGATAATTTGATTAATTAACATACACAACACACACGTATTTTGTTTATCTCTGACTCTTGTGCGTTATTGAAACCTGTTTGTCTAGTCACCTTGGCATTTTTTACTTAATTCATTGCACCTGTATAATCATGTTGATGTACAGTTCAATGCACTTGATAAAACATCACACAGGTACTTTAACTTGCTTTAGATTATAAGTTTTCCAAATCAAGCGAGCCATATGGTCTACTGACCATATGGCCATATTGGCTTTTTAGACTTATTACTTTATGTCTAAAAAGTAGTTACTAGAAGGTCTAATTAATATGAATTTGAAATATTTTAAGTACAGCATTGAAACTGTATTCTAAAGTTAATTAATGTAAAGATTAATTTATGAAGAACAGACATGAAGTGATAATAATCAATGCACATAACTTAGTAGAAAATATTTGCCTCTAGGACTCTGGGTATTAAAATTCAGTCAAATGAGTAGGTATACAACACTAACACAGATGCTGATTGGTACACAATATGTAAATCAAATAAATATTATAAATCCAAAATTTGTGATGGATGTATGGATGTATGGATGTATGGATGTATGGCTGTATGGATGTGTGGATGTTTGTTACTCAATCACGCTCCAACGGCTGAACGGATCTGGATGATATTTGGCACAGAGATAGATTATACTCTGGAATAGCACATAGGCTACTTTTTATCCCGGAAAATTAAAGAGTTCCCACGGGAACCGAAAAACCTCAATCCACGCGGACGAAGTCGCGGGCATCAGCTAGTCGGCTAGTAAATATTATAAATGCGAAAGTTTGGATGGATGTATGGATGTTTGTTACTCAATCACGCTCCAACAGCCGAACGGATCTGGATGAAATTTGGCACAGAGATAGATTATAATCTGGAATAGCACATAGGCTACTTTTTATCCTGGAAAATTAAAGAGTTCCCGCGGGAACCGAAAAACCTCAATCCACAGCATCAGCTAGTATGTAAATAAATCTAAATTGTCAGTAATCATAGTGCACTCACTATGCAATCACAAAAAACACATTCAGCAGTATAGAATATAATGTCTACATTGTGCTTTTGAATATTAATTTCATTAATTATATTTGTCATAAATTACTTAATATGGCTAGTAGGTACAAAATATGTGTAAATATCCCAAAAATACCTATTTGTTATTTGTTACATAGATGTAATTTCAATGCATGTTGGGCTATTCATATAAAATATTGACAAAAACCTGCATAAAATAAAAAATACACTAGAAGCATCAGGTAGTAGATCTATCAGCATTACTTAAAATTAATCAGTGCCTGTCTTTTCACTGGTTCAGTATATTACTCATAAGTACTAACTTTCTAAATATTTTATTGTTTTAGGAAGTTAGCCTTGATCCTGAAATGAATGGTGGTCAAGAAGATAATATGGAGAAGTCCAATATGGGAGATATATCTATTTCTTCACCAGCTACTATCGGCAGCCCTATAATGGAAGAGGTAAAAAAATACTTCCCTATGAGACAGCACATCATTCATCCATGTGGCCTGAAAACTTAAACAGTGTTTGATTACAAATTGAAACACATGCTGAACATTCCCTACTGTATTACTTACATATTATAATTTTTCCAAGGCAGTTTTCCTAGAAATTTACCGATTAACTTGTTATCTATTTTCACATACACAGTTCTATAGTTAAAAATGATAACCAGTATTGAATATATGAATCACTCACTATTTCTATAATAATATTATTATGATTCTCAAGCTTGGATGATCAAGCTTGTGTTCATCTTCATACAGAATGTTTTTTTGATATTTCATTTTCATTTTTATACAAAAAGTTAAGATCAGACAGTTTCTATGTTTGTACAACGTTTGACAGAAATGTGGATTATTATTAGAACTCTAGCCTATTGATATAGTTGGTAGCCTACCTTGGAGGTTCTTTTATTAAATTACTAGGGGTGCGTTCCGAAATACACTGAGACCACTGAAAGTCCCCAGTAAAGAGCACTGCCAGTGCTTGCAGTGCTTATAACGGAACACACACTAGATGATGCCCTTGACTTCGACCGCGTGGATTAAGTTTTTTTGATTTCTGCGGGAACTCTAAATTTCCAGGATAAAAAGCAGCCTAGTCTTTCTCCGAGATATAATCTATCGCTGTACCAAATTTCATCAAAATTGGTTGAACAGATGGACTGTGAAAGTGTAGCAGACAGACAGACAGACACACTTTCGCATTTATAATATTAAGTAAGTATGGATTATGTAAACACTTCATTATTTAAAAATGTCTGCAGTAAGTTTCGCAAACAATAAATTAGTCACAGTTTGAACAATGTGTGCAACTGTTCACATTTATTATTATTATAGTGTCCATATTAACACACAATGGCAATTCTTATAACTGTGTGGCAGTGATAATAATTATTATTTTCCACAGACAACATATTATCTACTATTACAAGCTTTTATTATAGTTTCACCTGTCCAGGTGTACATGTCTGTAATCAAATCTTGCAAGTTAAATTTGACCCAGTTCCCGGTTTCTGATTGAGATGAAACTTTGACATAATAGTAAATAGTATTTTTTTTTGGATTCCCATGATATGGATACCTATCAAATAATAAGGGTTCGCTAAGAAGAATAGAAAAAATAAAATGACAACACACTAAATTCAATATGGCAGACGATTAAAGCTTGTTTTTAAAAATGTTTTTTATTATTTTCTTGCTATTTCATTAAAATTGCAGTCAGTATTGTAGGTTCTGTATTAAATTAGGTTATAAGTTTTGCTCAAACTCAATTGTTGCACCTACATGCATACGTGACCATCATGCATCGCGTGCATCTAATATTGCGATGTTTAATTATTGTGGTCTAGTGCATTGCTTTAGCCTTGGCTTTTCACCACTCTTAGTGATTTATCATAATATTCAGTTTCATACCAATTACATACGGTATGGGTTAAAATAACTGTGATAACTGTTCCGGTTAGTGCTCCATAGTCAAAGGCATACCTATTACCTACTGATTGGAGTCGTGGCGAGATGCATCGTTTATAAGATAACAATGTTAAATAGCTTTATTTACTTTGACATATTATGGTCGGGACTATTCTAATTAAAAACTCGGAGACTTAAAGTGAGCACTCCACAGCCTCTGGGTGTGCTCCGCCCCTTAATTTACCAACAAATCAACCGCCACGCATTTGACACATTGCTTCGACTTTTCGGTAGTGTGCGTTAAATTAAGCCTTAGCCTGAAAAACCTGCCCTATACTTTTTTTTACAGATAGCCACAGAGCGTGCCAACAACATAATCATAGCCATCACAGAGCCACAAAAGATCGGAGAGGGCATGAGCTCTTACGTCGCATACAGGGTCATCACCAAAACCAACATGCCAATATTCAATAGGCACGAGTTCGCCGTACTTAGACGTTTCTCCGATTTCCTAGGTCTTCATGAAAAGTTAACTGAAAAATACCTAAGATCGGGCCGAATTATTCCGCCTGCACCCGAAAAAAGTATTGTTGGTAAGTTGGAATCATAATTACAGGGTTAAATGAGCACAATCACAGAGCACAATGTCTTCTCTCCAAATGAAAAGGGTTTGGCCATAGTCCACGCTGGCGTGCGGATTAGCAGAGTTCACACACCTTTGAGAACATCATAAAGAACTCTCGGGCATGCAGGTTTTCTCACGATGTTTTCCTATTAAATATCTTAAACCACACATAACTTGGTTAGAAATGTGTGTCCAGGGATCCAACCCCCCGATTACCCGAATGAAAAGCCGGGTGTCTATATCTAGTGCCTACTACCGCTTTTTAGTAGGCCTATACCTGGTATTTTTTTCAGGAACAACCAAGTTAAAAATGACTTCAACGCCCTCTACGGAAAGTGCAAATGGCACTTCCCCGTCCGCGAGTGTACAGTCGCAGTTCGTGGAACGTCGTCGAGCGGCGCTCGAGCGATTCCTTAACCGCGTCGCGCAACACCCTGTACTCTGCATCGATCCGGATTTCAGAGAATTTTTAGAATCTGGTAAGAAATTGCAAAAATTTAATCTTTTTATTTTGCATTATCTTTAGAAACTCGCTTGCTCAATGCTCAGTGGCTAAAGAGCTAATCCAAAAGCACACTTAGTTAAAGCAAATATTGGATTTCTTAGAAGTATTGCATTTTTAAAATGAGACATTCGGCAAAAAATTCAAGACCTAAACATAAATGGTACAATAATAAAAAAACTTTGTAGAAAGACTACCTAATTCAATAGGCTGACTTTTTGTCATTATCTTCAGGAAAATATTGATTTATTTGATAAAAAAAAATTGTTTTTCAAGCTGAATATTTTTTTATACATATCATGTTATTTGTTGTGCATGTTACATTTTATTAAGTTTTTTCCTGTTCATATTGTAAACAATATTAGAAATATGTTGATAGTTCATATTTAATTGACCGAGCGAAGCGAAGGTCTCTGACACCCATATTCTAAGTCGTAACCTCATGATTTCCTTGACTCGACTCAACCTCACTCAGGCGATTTCTGAGTCTACTTGAGTGAATTGGCACTTGTCCGTTCGTCTGTCAGAGCCTTATAACTTCTGAATTACTGAACGTAATTACTTCAAAGTTGACCTCAGAACTCTCAATTTTCTGAAAGGCTGAGGCTGAAACTTATCAATTATTTGAATTATATCCTGTACCTACTTGAACAACAAATACTAAAATTAGGTAAATATTATAAGGAAACTTTAATAATTAATTTTTAATGAGCTTCCGTATTTTAACAGAACTTCACAATGATGTCAATAGATGGCGCTCTGTACAAGTTTATGGATACCGCGAGGTCTCAGTTCGGGGCGAACCACTAGTAAATTTTAATTTTATTTATTTAGAAATACTAGCAAACTAATGAAGTTATGTTCTAACAAGTGGATGTTATTACAATCCATCCTTTTATTACGCGTATCCTATTACAGACACTGAATTACCAAAAGCAACGAGTACCTCAGCACTGAGCGGTGCGGGAATGCTGCGTCTATTCAACAAAGTGGGAGAGACTGTCAACAAAATCACATACAGGATGGATGAATCAGACCCTGTAAGTGATGTGCACATATTAACTGTATTATACTAATTAGTTTAATAATTTTAAAGCTAGCGCTTTTTAAAGCGGATGATACTGCGCCTGCGCCGGTATCCTTTTAGTTGTCTGTGACAAAGACACTGTCACAGATATCCACACTAATATTTAAAGGTATACGCGTCGTGACACGAGTAAAGAGCGTGTGGAAGTTGTAGAGTCCGTGTCACGAAAGAAGTCCCGCGCCAATTAGTGGAGCTAATATACATTTTATATATGTACATGAATTGCATAAACATACGACTAGCGCCGTCTCTAGGGGTCTTCTAACTTATTTCGTCACATGGACTCTATATTTAGTTTATTTAAACACGAACTCTTAAGAAATTAACAATTATTATAGTAACGATTTATTAAGTAGAATGATGTTTTGAGTTTTAACATATGTACTTATTTTAAAGTCGTCACATCACTTCTTTATAAAATAATATTTTCAGTGGTTTGAAGAACGCGTTTCGCGCATAGAGTCCCTAGAGAATGGCCTCCGTCGCTTATGCGGGGCTTGCGAAGCGTTAGCGACGGAGAGGCGCGAGCTGGCAACGCGCGCGCACGACGCGGCGCGCTCCATCGCGGCGGCGGCTGCGGCCGACCCGCACGCGCCGCTGTCGCGCGCTCTGTCGCACCTATCCGATCTGCACGAGAAGGTAATACCGTTGAGTAGCAATGGCACCCGTATGCTGGCAACGTCGCAGAATCACCGTGGTAAACACTGGATTCTTCCATTTTAAAAGATTGGCGAACCAGATTCCCGGACAATCGCCTGCTCGGTCTCACCGATACGAACTGCATGGAAGGCAATATGGACATCATATTGAATTGATGATGACCATTTATTGCCTTCTCATCCCTTAGAGAACATTATGAAGAACTTTCGAGCATATAGGTATCCTCAAGAATGTTTTCCTTTACCATAAAGTGCATACAAAAGAAGACGGTCCAGATTTGTATGGAGCGTCGGTCCGGTCCTTTTACAAGTAGAGGAATGAAAGAAAAAAAAATACTAAACCAGTTTTGATCGTTCAAATCTACGAATTCATCGTAATTTCAGTGGTGTAATTATTTAATCTTTCCACGATAAGCCACACTAAACAGGAGCGGGTAACAATGGCGGATTCATATTTTTTGACGTTTTCTGTCAAGTGTCAACACAACACCGGCAAAACCGTAGGGAAAAACACGTTAATTTGACAGTGACTGTCAGAAATCACATTTGATACATTTCGGGCCTACTGCCATCTCTATGGCTAAAGGTTGCCATCTTGGAAACGTATCGAAAACTTGAAATACATTTTATTTTATTACTCGTTATTTACTTTAATATTCTAAATTATTATATTTTTAATACAATCTATGTATTTTCCTCTATTCATGGTAGAGCGTACAAAGAGTACACCGAAGGTGAACCTTCTCCTTTATAACAATATTAATCATAATATGCAAGTTTATTCAAATCTATATTTCTTACCTTTTTACTTGAACATTGTTTCCTTACAGATTGAACACTTAAGAAATGAACAAGCCAACACGGACTTCTTTGTCCTGACTGAACATATCAAAGACTACCTCGGACTTATCGGCGCTATCAAAGATGTTTTCCACGAAAGAGTCAAGGTAAATCATCCGATATTCACTCCATTTTGCTCTTAATTATGTGTCAGAAATACGATTGGCTACAATTTTTGCAATACTATTTTCAAGAATGCACCAAAATATAGATTCATATTATACTAGCTGATGCCCGCGACTTCGTCCGCGTGGTTTGTTTTTTTTATTCCCGCGGAAACTTCTTATTTTTCCGGGTTAAAAAGTAACCTATGTCACTCTCCAAATTCTCAACTATACCCATGCCAAAAATCACCTCGATCCGTTGCTCCGTTCCCAGATATTAATATTAATATGATATTCTGAAACGGTGGTTTTTCTGTATTTTTTTTAAATTATTAAAATGCTCAAAAAAACATGTAAATGTCTCCAAAGGTTGTATGGTTGTTGTATGTTGTAGAGATCGCCTTAGGCGATAAGACCGCCTTTGCATACTGTATTGTCCTATTTGCAGTTTTATTGTCTTTTTTGTATTTCCGTGTACTTACTTGTGTGCAATAAAGATTTAAATAGATAAATAAGTGTTTTCTCTAATACCTAGATATTAGGTTTGTTTTAATTCTTAGGTATTGAAACAATATTTAAAACACTATCATTTGATTATTTTCTCCCGTTGCGGCCAACATTGCATTGTTGCCATCTCTTTCCTTGTATAAATCTATCCTTTTCACACTCATCGCATCACATTGAGTTTAATTATTTTGTGTGCAGGTATTCCAGAACTGGCAACACGCACAAATGCAGCTGACGAAACGGAGAGAGAACAAAGCCAAAGCCGACCTCGCCAACCGGCCAGAGAAGATTGCTCAAGCCTCCACTGAAATTATTGAGGTAAATATTACACCCATTTTATTTTACTTTGACAGCAAAAATCTTTGTTATTTAAGACTTTATCTAGCATCAAATACGGAGTGAATTAATGAACAGGTTAGCCCGCTACCATCTTAAACTGCATCATCACTTACCATCAGGTGAGATTGCAGTCAAGGGCTAACTTGTAGTGGATTAAAAAAAAAAAAACTTTGGCAAAACCAGTCAGACATCTAGCATGTCCGAGATTTTAAATCAACGTTTTACCTTTTATTTTATTTAAAATTGTGTGGAAACGAACAGGTTCAAGTGTTCATTATAATTGGGTATTTGACAACGAATCAAATTAGCAACTTTTTTTTCAAACTTCAAAACGCGCGCGTGGTCATCAAAATTCGACCCACTTTTTTACTTCAATTGATAGTTTAAAATGGTTTTCAAACATAAAAATAACAGGGGACGTGGATATTACGACTTTTAGGAGATCCTCTGTTTAATTATTATTATTTAATCAATTTATTTTCCAGAAAAAATTCCTGAAAATATTAATCACTAAAAAATAATTTATTTGAATAGTTGTCAAATACCCAATTGATAATTTGACCCTCTTCGTCCGCCGCTCATTAAACATCATAGAAAAACAGCCAATGTGTTACCGTCTTAAGGTGAACGCACATCTAGACACGCCGCAAGAGCCGCATTTTTATATGAAATCGTATTCGATCGTTCGACGGAGGGGTCTAAAGAAGGTGTCTCCTTATGCTGTGATTTAATTCAATATACGACTTAAATAATATGCTTGTGTTTCAGTGGGAATCGAAAGTAGAACGCGGCCAACAAGAGTTCGACTCAATTTCGCGCGTCATCAAGAAAGAGCTAGAGAGGTGGGAGGAAATAAGGCTGAGTGAACTGCGCGCTACAATTCTTCGCTATCTTGAGGAGCATATGAAGCACCAAGCGCAGGTATGCCCACAATCTTATATCTCTCCTGTGAAAGTAACCTGGTATACTAGCTACCTACCTTGCTCTCAATCCATACTAATATTATAAACTAGCTGATGCCCGCGACTTGTTCGCATGGTTAAAGTTTTTTTGATTCCCCACGGGAACTCCTTAATTTTCTGGGATAAAAAGTAGCCTATGTCACTCTCCAGGTCCTCAACTAAACCCATGCCAAAAATCACGTCGATCCGTTGCTCCGTCGCGGCGTGATTGAAGGACAAACCAATAAACCAACAAACAAACACACTTTCGCATTTATAATATTAGTAAGTATGATGATGCGAAAGTGTATGTCTGCTACGCTTTCACGGCCCAACTACTCAACCGATTTTGATGAAATTTGGTACAGAGATAGTTTACATAATAGGATATAGCCTGCGAGAGAATGAGATAGAATACAAGTTATATCTATCTCATTCTCTCGTAGGCTACTTTTCTGAAGTTTCACTTCTGCCGTGTGTGAATTGCACACACACACTTTTTTTTCATATGTTTACATAGCAACTGTAACAAAAATCATTTGTAGGCGATTCGATACTGGGACGCCTTCCTGCCGGAGCCGCGCGCGATCATATGAGTGCGGCACCCTCGCCGACCGCGGGCCTGATTCTAAACAACTACTACGCCAAAACACACCTTAGCACCTACTGATAAGTATCATTTTACACTGCACCTTTCAAGGTAGATTGGACTATTAAACTTGAACATAATGTAGAGTATTAGGAAAAATATATTTATTTAAATTATACACCTAAATAAATAAAAGAATTAACACTGTAGTTTTCTTTAATAGAGGTTTTCTGCTATATGATTTGAATAAAAATCAAAATAATATCCAATCTATGACCACCTCTAGTACAAATCTTTACCACTGGATAACAGGTTTACAATTTCATTACATATTACTCTGAATGTATAATATCGAAACTAATAAAGAGAAGTTAACCCTAAAAACTACTAGTTACAGTAAATTCTACCCTAATCTCGTTATTTTAAAACTGCATTTTGAGCTAAAGATTTTTATTTTACAAAGTTTTGGCTAGGTATTCTTTTGGATGCCAAAGTTCAACCTCGTTCTGCCTTGAATGGTGTGTAAACATGACGCCAGTGAATGGATTGACGCATTCATTTGTCGTTTTTAATCTATACGTTAAGATTTATTAAGCATAGTATTAAGGCTGGTCGCATTTTTAACGATGCATTACAAAATAAATTCTATTTTCGTTTTCGCCTTTTTACAATATCTATATTTAATGATCTAATCATACACGAACATTTTCATCTCGAGTGTGCTCTTGGAAAACCACTGCAAACATGTTTGCTTGAACAAGTCCATTGAGTGAAACATTTTTGCAGCTCAATGCCGCACACTGGTGTAATATCACCATTACAATATCTGTGTATTAAACCATTTTATATTATTCTACAAAGTTATGACTTCTTTATAAAAAAAATTTATTGTACGCAGTATTTTGCGTTCATATCCTTTGCTCATAAAAAATAGGGGCCGAAATATTAAGGAGTTATCTTTTGCGTAGAAACCTGGTATTTTACAGCTGTTATGTGTGACATAATATCAACTCAACGAATAAACAAATATATTTAATTCTGGCATATCGAACAGATATAATTCTATACATTAAAGTCAAGTTAAATATATTCATTTAATGGTTAGACTGATTGTAAGGTGTACCATATTGATGTATGCGAGCCACTAAGATAAGTTTGATTATAATATATTATTATTATTTTTGCTAAAATATTAATTTTTCAACTTTCAAAGATGTTTGCATGCATTTGTATTTGAAAATGATCTCTAAAGATTATTGTATGTGATGATAATAACTAATGTAGTGTCAAAACTCATGTTCTAAACCAGAAAACACTTGTCAAAATAAATTATTACAACAAAGATGCACACAAACATAATTAATTATTTGATTATTATTAATTATTTATTGTTATAATTTAGCAAATTTTGTGGGTACATAATTAAAGTCGGTTAAAGTTGAGAAGACTTGTAAGTAAAATTAAAACTTGATACTTAATTATCTGCGTATTAAAACTGCATTCCATTTTTTTTTACTAAATTTGACTTAATAAAAGTCAATGGTCAAATTCAATATTAATTTTGTACATGTTAATGACGATCTATGGTTTTATACTAAGTCGTTTATCTATGCATAGCGCGAAATGCACGTGACGCTTTTTTCAGTACTGCAAATGCGTTATTTACGCCATAGTTTGGCTAAAATACTCCATTGCAACTAGAATATCATGAATTCAGCCACATCACAAAAAGGATTGTCTCAATGTCATAATAACAAGTTTCGTGCTAAAGGGTTGCTTACAACATAAGTTAAACCAGTGTGCGTCTTTCTGTAATACAATGTATTTACATAATATATTATGTATACAAGGCTGTGTCTTCGATAAATAATAGAGTCATAAAATTATTTTAACGAGTCTGATTCATTTGTCTTATGTCACTTTTTTTATTTTTCATATGTCCCCAAGAACTAACTGAACACTAAGAATAATAGTTGAACATTTGTTATATTAATAAATATAAGTATATATGTTAAGAATATTTGCGTGAAGTGCTCATGGTTCACTAGATTCGAACCGCACGCACCGATCGCAACGCATTTTCAGTGCTGAAAATGCGAATAATGCACTCATTCACGCCAAATACAATATTAGTCGGAAAGGGGGTTGTCTTAAGTCGCGGAACTTGAAAGTTAAACTAAGTACTAAGTATAAAAATTCATGGGACAATTTAAGGGTTTCACTATTTAAGGGTTAGTCCATAGTAATACTAATAAATAGTTGTAACTAGTAAGTTCAACTTTTTAAGTACCGGAAAATGCGGTACGGGTAGCTTCCACGGCTCAGCTGTAATGTGCGAATGTATTATATTATGTTGTACACGTATAAATGTGTATAGTGTATACCGTCAAATTGTCAAAATTACGTTTTTTTAAGAAATGGAAATAATAATTTAGTGCGAAAGCCCTCGGCATTCCTTGTCTAGTCGGGATTCGGCACTAAAAAATTCGTTGCGTGCGGTTTGCTCTGTAATGTGCGATCATCGTTTTTAAGTTCGCACGTCGAGGTTAATGTGATTCAAGGTAGGTCTTTTGACTTTTGGTGTGTATGAACTTAACTCATACACATTTCGTTATAGCGTTTGTACGTTACGTTTATATGCGCTGCGTTCATACGTACCTAGGAACCTTAACCTTTAGGGCGGTTTTACTTTTAGTGTCCTGTGGATTTGCTCAACGTATGCGAAATTAACCCGCTTTGTCGGTACATATGAATAAGTATATTAGGTTGAGGGAATTTGCGTTAATCTCGCAGCGTGAAAGATAATCCGCATGACACTAAAACCGCCCTTAGAGTCGATGGCGGTCAATTAAGCCGCCTCGATCCATCCATACGAAAGTTTTGTATGATGAATCGTGATGGCTATTTGACAGAGTGCGCACGCTGTAAGAGTAAACTTTTCTTTGTTATATTCGTCTATATTTTTTATATTTGTTTGTTGTCTAAAATTACGTATTATTATTATGTTTTAGGAGATGTATTCCAATTATGATAAGCTAAAATAAGATTTAACCAGAGTATTGAAATAAGCCTTTAAAATACCTGCTCAGATAATATTGTTTACTAGATGACGCCCGCGACTTCGTGAATTTAGTTTTTTTTAAAACTCCCGTGGGAACTTCTTGATTTTTCAACGTAAAACGTATCCTATGTCTATCCCCGGGAAGCAACCTATCTAGTATCTCAGTAGGTACCGAATTTCGTCTAAATAAGTTGTTAAAAAGTTAGCAGATAGACAGATACACTTTGCAATTATTATAATATATGGATGGACTTTATATAGTATCAATATAGTTATTTTGTTGGTATTTTTAGTCGCAATTGGGAATAGAAAAAATAATCCAATTTATATGATATGAGTTCAATTTATTTGATAATATTATGGGGACTGAGCCCATAGTAGTTAAATACATTTCATAGTAGATTTCACTAGCATAATAAAACTTATCATAAAAAATCACTTCTGCGAGAAACGTGTAAGCGAAGTGAAACCACACGACGTAAAGTAATTGTTTTGAATACTATGCTCAGGTTCTTGAATACAGCACTCTGGTTAAAATGTAAAATAAATAATTTATACACATAGGTAGTATGATTGAAATTCTCGAGTCTACATACTGTATTCATTATTTTTATATTGCCAAATATATATAGTGGTAATTTTAATGTAACTGGAGAGATAATTCTAAATAATGTTGGTTTCGAATTATAGAAATTGTACTTTATTCCCATTTAAAAAATATTATTATTACATGAATGAAATTTGTCGTTTTATTTAAAAGTTCAACGAATTTCTAATTTTTATAGTAGGTAAGTACCTCCTCGCCAAAAAATTAGTCAGATGAAAAAAGTTACATCTAAATTGATTCAACTTGTTGAATTTTCAACTGATTGATTGATTTATAGTATTTTCTTTACTAGTATCAAATCATAATACCTAGGTCGCTTACTAAACCGTACCTACTACTATGCTACTACTAAATACAGCGATATATTATACAGTGTTATTTTAAAAACACTAAAAATCTCATAATGGTAGCTTCTGCACGTAACTAATACTGAACAACTTTAGTTCTACGACTTTTAACAATTCTGAGCAATATTTTTTTTTATCATAAGTAGGAAACATTAGCTACTCTAAGACAAACTACTCCACGGTCCCCGCGACTCGCGCCGGCGACCGCCGCTCGCAACTTCTACTCGAACCGCAAATATAAATTTGCCGGTATATTGCTATCCCTATTTGGCTGAAGACACATGATCGCGTGCAAGCGCGATAGCAATATGAGCGTACAGAATTTGTTATACATTTAGTCTTGTTCCGTGAATACCAAAAATGATGAATGAAAAATTGTTGTGTTTTTAACTTCGTGCTGTTATTCTGTAACTTGACTATAGGCTATGTTCCTGATCAATTAGTACGTGAGATATCATTGGTTTTAATATGAAACAAATACGGAGAAAACATGTCCTTTATGTCGCAAAAACATGCAAAACGCAATGTGCTTACATTTAATTTTGGGAAAGTATTTTGGAAAAATAATTATCCAGGGACCTAGATAAATACAAGTTCAATCTTAATAATCGCATAATATGTAGGAAATATGCTCGAATTACTAATTATTTTGGTATTACGTTTGTATGAGCAATTAGCCCTCCGCTGGCGCCTTAATATAGTGTACTGTTGTTCGTCCGCGTGGAATGAGCTTTTCGTAAGAAACGTTTTCGTTCGACCGTTTTTTCTCTACTTACTTCGCAAATCCGACTACCACGAAAAATTCTTTTCATTTTGCGAGTTAATATATAGCCTATGACACTCACAAATAATGTGGCTTATTGGTAACAGAATTTTCAAAGTCGGTTCAGTAGGTAGATCCAGAGATTACTCTCTACAACCTCACAAACTTTACCTCTATAATATTAGTATAGATTCATTCTTTCAGACTCAGATTAATTATTAAGTATATGATTAGCATGATTGCTTCACAGAACAAACATTACAATATAAATATCTACCTGTTATGGTTTTCAAGTGCAACGTATTGCTGGAAACCACTTCTTGTCAATTTCTTTATCTAAAAATGTGAGTGGGTTTTATTTACACTATGTTTTCCTTACTTTTGCCACCCATCAATTGAATTGGGTGATGTAGTGAATCGTGTTTTGATTAAGTAGGATCATGAAAAAATAAGGTAAAGCTAGGAATATTTTCCAATACCGGGATCCCGGTATTGAAAAAAAATCTAGTACGTATTACTTATTAATAACTAGATGATACCCGCGACTTCGTCCGCGTGGATTAAGGTTGTTTTTTGACCGAGCGAAGCGAAGGTCTCTGAGTCTACTTGAGTGAATTTGCACTTGTCCGTCCGTCTGTCAGAGCCTTATAACTTCTGAATTACTGAACGTAATTACTTCAAATTTAAATATAGGTAATAAATATATGTAAACCGATGGCCTCCAGCCGAATATGGCTTAAAAAGTTATAAAAATCTTTATTTCAGGGGTCTCTCATAGAAGCGAATGCGAAGTAAAATATTTTTTATAGCGTTATACATGGGTTGCGGTATATCATTTAAAAGATAATTAATATAAATAATTAGGATAGAGTCCAAAAATTTATTTTTTTAATTTTTCGAAATAGGGGGCTTTCAAAGTGCAGATTTTCTAACGTCCAAAGTTGACCTCAGAACTCTCAATTTTCTGAAAGGCTAAGTCTGAAACTTGATCAATGAAGTATTTGAATGATATCCTGTGCTTGAACAACAAATACTAAAATTAGATAAATATTATATGGAAACGAGATTATTTAATTTTTAATGAGCTTCAGTATTTTTAACAGAACTTCACAATGATGTCAATAGATGGCGCTCTGTAAAAGTTTATTCGTTTGTGCTTACAAATAATAGACGTTAGCACCATCTTACGTGGAATAAAAAAATAGTCTGCTGATAGTACTGACGTCTATGAACGTAAAGATGAGCGCGCATCTAGACATGCTCGCAAGTTAATTAGTACAATACTAGTGGTTCGCCCCGAACTGAGACCTCGCGGTATCCATAAGATAGTTTTAACTATCTTTACGTTCATAGACATCAAAATCAACTTTCATCAAAATCGGTTGAACAGATGGGCCGTTAAAGCGTAGTAGCAGACAGACAGACAGAAACACTTTCGCATTTATAATATTAGTATGGATGCGTATTACCTACCTACTTTATGGATTACTTCGCTGTCCGTTTGTCTGCGTATTCAAGGCCCTTTTCTCTGGCCAATACATTAGATAATAGTGAATACCTACTATCGCCAATGTCCTCTATATACTTATTTGCTAAACGGCACAGCTGGGATGATTCAGCTGCATCGGGGTGATGTCCAAGTTTCAAGTGGTTGCAATCACTATACTTGAAAGCGACTCATATATGAGTAATCGGAATATACGTGGGCAAGTCAACACTGCTGGTTTTTTTGATGCTGTTATCAATAATCATAGACCAAAGATAAGGGAAGATTGATTAGAACCTAAGTATATATTAGCAATTGCAGTTATTGATAAGCATTGACCTAGAAGGCAGCGCGGCAAGGCAAATCACAAGGACTCTCATTTCGTCAGGTAACTTACCTACTTTATAATAATACTTATTTAAAAAAAAATAGACTAACTACTTATTAATTAGATGATGCCCGCGACTTCGTCCGCGTGGATTTAGGTTTTTTGATTCCCGCGGGAACTCCTTAGATTTCCAGAATGAAAAGTAGCCTCTGTCCTTACCCGGGATACTACTACGACGATAATTATTGAAATACCTCTTCAGCATTGTTGATATTGACTTAAAAGTTAATTTTTAAATTCATCTTCGCTTCAGATAAAATGAAGATTTTATTAGCACTTGCGTTTCTTACTGCGGTATGCGCAATACCGCCTCCAGGGCAAATATCGTCAACCAGCGAAAGTCCTGCACAATTGGCTACAACCAAAGGTTCTGGACAAGGGAACGGCCAAATTGTAGATGCAGAAGGTACCGCACATCCTGAACTGTTATCAACAGAACTCGAAAACTCAACCGAATCCAAAAATATCGAAAATGATGATGATGATGATGATGATGATGAAAAAGTAAGTCTTGAAGATTTAATCAAAGCTCTTCACAGTATTAGGAATGCAATCCAAAGGAAAATTCATCACAATATAAGCCATTACAAGGATTCAGATGATTTCATTCATGTTCCATTCGAGAGAGACCCAGTTCACGAAGACAATGCAAATGAGACCGCAGCTGATGCTCCTCAAAAAGAAAACAGAACAAGTGAAGGATCAGGCAATAAAGGCGACAATCCTCAAAACAATAGTGTCGTTCCAAATAACAGTAACAGAAATGAAACTGCTTCTGTTCACGAACCTAAAATTAATATTACCCAAATCAAAAAAGAAATTCATGACAAAATCCACAACATTATTAAAAATATTTTTCGTCCGTGGCTGGGGAATAACAGTATAGAAAACACTGTTGTTGATAATGGCAATATTTTAAATGCTTTGCGTCCATTGACACACATTAGCAGCAGACCTGAAAAAGATGAAAATACAAATAATCCAGCCACTAGTGGTCCTCAACCAGGTTCAGTCCCTGAACTTGAAGTGCCCCAAAGTGTTGAGGAAAATGATGAACCAATATCTGAAAGCAGAGTGAGATTTGTGAATCCAATTAGGTCTGGGTGGTACTACACCAGACAATCAGTTCAACAACCCAGTCTAAGTTACAGAAAATTCCCATACCAAACTGCCCACCACTAGGGCCAAGGCCTACCATGAATAAACAATATTGTATAAGCTATAGGTCTACCAGAATCTTATGGCAAAAAGTTACACTGTATACTGGTACTTTTAGGTGTATTTTTTGCCATCAGATTCTGGTAGACCTATACACACTGGGCTTCAGTTTTTAGATTATTAATTTATTTATTCTTAAAGTAAATTGTAATTGTTGTTTAAACATAATTTGTTTTTGAATTAAAGATTGTCAATATTTATAAATGCATCTTTTTTATATTTTCTATGTTAGTTACAAAAGCCCTGGAATCAAAATCAAATAAAATTAACATATTATAACATTTTAAAACTAATTTTATTCTTAATAAAAAGTTATTAATCTACTTACTATACTTGTACTTACTAACTTAGCTCTAAAGAAAATGACAGAAGCTTATTTAAGCACATAATCTTCTGGGTATTCCATAACTTTGGGGTACTTTTTGACATCCTCTTCAGGGATATGATCGAGCCTCGTGGGAACTTGACGCAGTTGACGTATTTGGCTTGAAACATTCTGCATTATGTCTTCAGGGACCTCTTCACCAGGATAAATGAGTAATCTCTGCATAGTGTGACGCCTCTGTAGATTCCCTTTCATTGCTTTATACACTGCTTTCTTGATGATCTGAAATAAACAAGCAATAAAATAATAAGCCTTCGTCTCGCTAGATCTGCACAGAATATGAGTCATGGCTTAATGACATCCTGGACTTGAACCTTTCCAATAGTGGTAAACTCCTACCACTATTGCAAAGGTTCAAGTCCAGGATGTCATTATGATGGGTTCTCAGAACCTTCTGCATAAGATTCTAGATGAGGATGATGATGTAACTGCATTGAATTAGGTGTTTTAAAATCCCATAGAATCTCTTAGAATTTCTAAGATAAAAAGAAGCATATATGCAGCTCCAGGTCTGGAACTATATCAATACAAAAAATCACATTGATCTTGATCAGGTTGAAACCAAAATATGAATTTTATGAACACACTTTCGCAATTATAATATGGGTAGTGTTGTGAATGAAAATATTATCTGGAAGTGATGGTCTCTTAGGTATGCAGGACAGGTAATATTTCTAATATAAGTTGAGATTATAGTCATATTATGTGAACCTGAAAACAAGCTTGAATATATTGTGTACTTACCATAGTAGGATCTTTATTGTGTACTTCCCAAGCTAAGGTCCACGAAGCACCTCCAGGATAGCCAGTATGGTGGAAATAAGCTCGTTGACGCCAATCGTCGCCACGAAGTGCTATATCTCTACTATTTATGCATACCACCACATCACCACAGTCATTCATTGGATGGTATATGGGCTTATGCATACCCATTAAATATTTTTTTATAACACTTGCAGATTGATACGGGTCCTGCCATTTACAGTCAAATATGTGCCAGGTGCGCGCAAAAGTGGCCCATTGCTGAAAATATGAACATTTATTCTGTACTTAATCTGAGAACTATAATGTTCAAATACTTCTACTAAAAATACTGCGATAGTCATGCGATAGTATGTTAAATTTATGAACGCTTACCTGGACTCGCTTTGCTGCAGACATAGTTTATCAATATTAAGTAGGTACTAAATATCTATTTTAAATCTGTAATATTAATTTATAAGTTAAACACACCGACCAGAAACGAAAAATAAACAGCAGAGGTTAGAAATTTTTTAACCTAAAAATCACCGACCAGAAACAAAAGCTAAAAATCCTCATCTGTCAGGTGTCATATCAAAGAGATGTCAGATGAAACTTCAAAGTGAAATAAAGGCTGTGTTCCGAAATACACTGCGAGCACTGTAAGGTGTGACGTCACTTTAGTACACTGCGAAGCCGTTCCTTTATAGTTATGTATACTGGGTACTGCAAACGGAACGCTGTCAGCACTGAGACAAACACTGAGAGCACCTTACCTCGAAAACGCCAGTGCTCACAGTACAAAGATGGCGTCGATTAATGACGTCATATATTTCCCAAGGATACTGCAGCAGTTTACTGTCAGTTATAACGGAACGAATTTCTCCACAGTAAGAGCACTGAACAGTGCTCGCAGTCTATAACGGAACACAGCCAAAGTTAGCACACACTATTGATTAGTGTTTGTAGCACAGACATATAAATAGAAGGTTTGTAGCGGTTAAACCTTTAGGATTTTTATGTCTATGGTTTATAGCATAAACCTATTCGGGGGGATTAGTACTTCCCTCTTTTTAACTCTGTGGTACTTCCTTAGTCATTGGGGGGATCCAGAACATAGATTTAGAAGGGACCGCTACACAGTCCGCTACAATATTATTATACCTCTATGGGTCCGGGATTCAATCTCTCCTCTTATCTCTTCGAAGGCTTCAACGGTGAAAGAAAACATCGCGAGGTACTCTGTACATGGCTAGGTAAATGTGCACGGCTGCGGGCCGTGATGCGGCTTACCCTAAGTATAGGTACTAAAACTAATCCTTATCATAGTTCTCAAACGTCTATAAAGTATGCCGCACTTAGCAGCGTGGTGAACTATGGCACAAACTCTTACTAATATTATAAATGCGAAAGTGTGTTTGTTTGTTGGTTTGTCCTTCAATCACGCTGCAACGGAGCAACGGATCGACGTGATTTTTTGCATGGGTATAGCTGTTGGAAACCGGAGAGTGACTTTAAGCTATACTTTATATCCCGGAAAATTGAGGAGTTCCCGTGGGAATTTAAAAAAACTTATTCCACGCGTCCTAAGTCGCGGGCATCAGCTAGTAGATAAATATGTACAACAGTCCAGTACTCAGAGGTGTTATAAACTGAATACAGTCACGGTAAAAACGTGATTTAAACGGTTAGGAAGATATGGGTGGTTTCGATCATTTTGCTTGTCTCACTTTAATTTGTTACAACCATTTGAAAAAGCTTATAAAGCTTTTTCAAATGGTTGTCTGCGTCGTATTCCTAATGAGGAATACGACGCAGAGAGAAAGGGGTCACGACCCTCAGTAATGACTGAGGGTCGTGACCCCTTTCCATTAATCAAATAATGGTAGTTTTCTTGGGATAATAATGCGGTGGGTTCCCTCGTCCTTCCGCATACGACTCTACTAAGCGGTAACTTAGGTTTTTACAACGATTATTATCATATGTTTGTGATAATAACCGGGACCGACGGCTTAACGTGCTCTCCGAGGCACGGACGAAACGAAAAGGCCAGATTTGAAACTCCAAATTCGCTCACCCATCCTGTAACCCACTTGGGTCAACGTCGCTTAACAATCGCAATCGACTGATATGCGTTGTCACAACTAGGCCACTCGTCCCTTATAAAGCTTTAATAAGTACAAATTAAGTGACAGGGATGTATGTAAAAATAAATAAAATGAAATCCTGAAAACATTCAAATGTTTTATTTACATGTTCATGAAAATTATTGTGAATATTACCAATAGGAATTGTATAACATACCTATACTTGTATACAAATTAAAAAAAAAACATGTTTAACACAGTAAACAAAAACTTATTCAGCCAAATGCAAGTCCTTCCTCAACATATAAGCTGTTACATGCATCATACTGGGTTCGTTTCTCAAGAAGTTCTCTATAGTTCTCTCCCTAACGTCCTCCCAAGCATAGAGGTCTCTGTATAATGGTCGAACATATTTCATTCGCCCTTGGGTATTAACAAACATGAGTGCATCGTCCAATTTAGCTTCGTCTCTACTCCTTATAGACAATCTGAGCCATCTGAATTCGATTTCACTGTTTTTACTTGTATTGATTTTGTACATTTGACCCATATTTCGGAGTTTTTCCAATGGCAATGGGTCTTGCTCGATGAGGGTTTGAAGAAGGTTGATCATCTGGTGCGGTGAGAATGCTGTAATGTCCCGGTAAACCAACATCGAATCTGGATCATTTATTTTGTTCACAACTTGTTTCACTGCCTTTGTCCTAGTTGTGTCATAACTAAAAGAAGAAATATTTTTCAGATTAAAGTTAATAATTTCAATGGCCAGCCACAATGGCAACGGATTGAACCGATCTGGCATAGCGACCTGCTGCCATTTTGATTTTTTTTCGAAATCGCGGCGCACGATGGAAGTGGTATGTATGGATAGAGGACACACAGACGTACCCCAAAGTGTCACGCCGAGATATTTGGAGGTAAAGATAGACATATGAGGACAACGACAATCATTGTCAGACAAGATTGTACCCATTAAATCGTTTCTAGGTTGATTATTATTAAGAGAGTAGGTACAGTACATACTACTAGGAGCACGAGAAAACTACTACTATAATTAAATTATTATTTATCTACTAAAACGCATCGCAATGAAACGCAGTCGACATGTTGCGTTGGTCGCATGTCACTTAGCTTGAAAACTTTTTTTTAAGTAGGTAAGTATATAAATTATTAGGTATATATTATTAGGTATAGCAATCTTTAGTTCCACATATCTCTGCAACGATCTCTGAATGATTGTGAACGGCACTAATTATAAGATAACAACTGTTGTTACCCACAATTTGGCAAAATAAAAAATTTGAATTTGAATTTGAGCTATTATTTAATCTAAGTCTGCAACTTGACATTATTTTACTGTTCATTTCATAATGCAGCGGGATGAAAGACAAGCCAACACGCGCGCGCGAGATACTTTGACATAATATAGCGTTTCATTGCGATGCAATGCGATTTGGTAGGCAAATAATTAATTATAGTAGTAGTTTTCTCGTGCTCCGAGTAGTATGTAATGTACCTACTCTCTTCTAATAAACAATAATAATAATAATCAACCTGGGAACGATTATTTGGATACAATCTGACGCCTGTAGACACGTAATAAGTCTATTTTTAATGATTGTCGTTGTCCTCATAATATGTCTATCTTTACCTCCAAATATCTCGATAACGTGACACTTTGGGGTACTATGTTACTTGACATTATTTGTTTGTCTGTGTGTCCTCTATCCATACATACCACTTCCATCGTGCGCCGCGATTTCGAAAAAAAATCAAAATGGCGGCGGGTCGCTATGCCAGCTTCCATACAAAAAGGTTCGAACCCCTTTGAAGAGACAGAGAGAGACAAAATATTAGTATTGTCAGGTAGGAAAGGAATCAGGCCAAACTTTTCGAAGATCAGTTGGTGGTCCTGATAAAGTGGTCTGATTATATTCGAATTTATATTTACGAAGCCACCCACCAAATAAAATTAAAAAAAAATTATTGAACAGATACCTAAAGGATGGAATCACAACATTCAGACTCAATGAGACACTTACTCAGGAATCACAGTAGGCATTCCAGTCTTATACAGCCAGGTATCCCAGTCTATGGCTGACATCTCCTTATTGTCTTTGAAATATTCCAACAGATAGTCCTTGAACTGATATGTGTCTATGGACTGTCTTTGGAACTTCTTGAGATATGCACGCATGAAGGGATCAAATACATCTGTAAAGAAGTTAAACTATTAGTTTTATTCAATATTCAGTTGGAGAATATTTTCTTTACTTTCATAATAATTATTTAATTAATTATGACGAAGGACGAGTGGCCTAGTTGTGACAACGCATATCAGTCGATTGATTTGTTTTGCATCGTTGACCCAAGTCGGTAACTGGATGGTTGACCGAATTTGGAGATTCCAATTTGGCCTTTTCGCTTCCTCCGTGTCTCGGAGAGCACGTTATGCCGTTGGTCCCGGTTATTATCACTAACATCTGATAATAATCATACTCTTAGTCAAGTCGTATGCGGAGGATGTGGGAATCCACCGCATTATTATCCCAAGAAAACTCCATTTTGTGATTAATGGAAAGGGGTCACGACCCTCAGTAATGAGGAACACGACGCAATGAGAGACACTTGATAATTTGGCTATAATGCTAACCTGCCTTATTTATAAGGTCCCACCCAGAGTCCTGAATTTAGCCAAAGTTATTTCAAAGTGGGCTAATAAAATATTATGTAATTGTTGAGTAGACATTCATTGAGTCTCACTAAGCCAAACTAACCAAAGTAGCAAACTACATTTTAAAGTGGAGAAGAGACTTGAAGTATTTTTTATAAAAAAATAAACTCAACCTTATTACGATTGCCGTATGGTTGAAAATTGTATACCAAAAACAAAACACAGAAGAGGCTCAATGAAAACAAGATAGGGCACACACACACTGTTGCTTTTATGCTATAAATAGAAGATAAACCCTTTATTTTATATTTTATGGCATATAGTTTGTGTTGTCATCAAAAAAGATGTCGCCTTGGTTCTACTCTACTCTGCTGGGAGACGTTGCGCCTAAAATACCGTATCATCCAACTAACTTATCTGGCCCCGGGAACTAACTGATAAACCTGTTTAGTTTTTGAAGTGAGACTTCTTTAGAATCGTTGTGATTTGAAAATTCGATGAAACGAAAAAGCGACACCAAAACGAGACAAACATATTCATAAAAGGATTTAGCCTGCGAGAGAATGAGATAGAATACAAGTTATATTTATCTCATTCTCTCGTAGGCTACTTTTCTGAAGTTTCACTTCTTTCACACTTTTTTTTTAAATATATACCAGCGACGCTATCACCGGGTCAGATAAGTTTGTAGGACTATAAAATATGTTAAACTAGCTGATGCCCGCGACTTCGTCCGCGTGGTTTAAGTTTTTTGATTCCCGCGGGAACTCCTTAATTTTGCGGGATAAAAAGTAGCCTATGTCACTCTCCAGGTCCTCACCTATACCCATACCAAAAATCACGTCGATCCGTTGCTCCGTTGCAGCGTGATTGAAGGACAAACCAACAAACAAACACACTTTCGCATTTATAATATTAGTATGATGTCCTAAACTTACAAGGTCCTCCAACAAGGTCTTCAAGGTAGCGTAAAAACAACGAGCCCTTTTCGTAAGGGACCCTTGAGAAGGCGTCGTCCGGAGAGAAACCCTCCAAATTTACCACCAAGCTGGTGAAAGGGTTATTGTCCCCCAATTCCTTGTGAACCTGGAATACACATACACAGGTTAAATAACCCTTCAAAGTGCGAGTGTGACGGGTTTCTAGTAGGGTTGTAACGGAACCTCGCCTACCCTTCCGTAAGTGCGGATTTTTCGCAAGAAATCGTACCTCCGCTTTCCGCCTTCGCCGTTTTTTTTGCGGAGTTATAACGGAGGTTTATTTACGTCGACTAACAATGCGAGAGGTACAAATCGAAGCAGGTGACGTCAGTTACACCATTACAACAAGCAAAAAGGCAACTGTCCTTAGAAGAATCCTCAAGAAAAAATCAAATGTGGGATTCATCGCATCCTAAAGCACAGAAAATGGACGATGACAAATCCACCTCCGCCTCCGCCTTCGTTAACCTCCTCATCCGCGGAGGCAAAGCCCCTTCACCTCCGCATCCGCCTCTGCTTCCGCTAAGAACACCTCCGTCCACCTCCTCTACAAAATTTAATTATAATGAACTGTACAAAACAGAATAATCAGTATACTTACTTTAAGGAATTTAAAAATTAAACAGCTATTTGTACACACAAAGAAACGTTTAAGTTTAGTACTATTTATAGTACAATATAACAGTGCTATCGCAAATTTTAAAGACAGGACTCGATAAAGCGTACTCTAGCGTCACGGTCGGCACTAGTCTGGGAGTGTGCGGGGTATGAAGCGACGGTCGGGCGCGGTGCGCACCCGCCCGCTACCTCAGCTCCCGATTCCTCAGAGCTCGCGTGCGGACTATACATATACTGCTAAAAATACCGTGTCGATACCAAAATTATTTATAATAGTTCCTGTGTCAATGTACTCACAGTCTCCTTAAGCTCTTGTAATCCAAGTAAGCTCTCGAAGTCCCGGCTTTGCTTGGACTCCACGGGGTCTCGTATGAGCGACGCGGCGACCTTCCTCTCCAGGTATACAGTAAAGCCCTCGTTGAGCCAAAAATGCTCAAAGTTCCTATTTGTCACCAGGTTGCCAGTCCAACTGTGCATTATTTCGTGTATTATCACGTCTGCTTGACTTTTGTCGCCCGCCTGGAATATTTAAATGAACCTTCTTAACAAACTATGAGGGAGGGAGGTATGAGGATAGGTTTCTACCTTAATTGTCTGAACAGAGTACACAAGAGAAAAATAATAATCAATCATGACCAAGTGAAGCGAAGGTCTCTGAGTCTGCTTGACTGCACTGGCACTTATTGGCTGTTAGATCCTTATTACTTCCGAATAAATGAATTTTATAACTTTAAGTTCCCTTAAGCCCAAAAATTTACCTAAAAAGTTATTTGAATAGAACTTTGAAAACAGAGTACAAAAATATCCATACTAATATTATAAATGCGAAAGTGTGTCTGTATGTCTGTCTGTCTGTCCGCTACGCTTTCACGCCCCAACTACTTAACCGATTTTGATGAAATTTGGTACAGAGATAGACTACATCCCGGGGAAGGACATATAGGCTGTTTTTTATCCCGAAAAATCTAAGAGTTCCCGCTGAAATCAAAATACATTAACCACGCGGACGAAGTCGCGGGCATCCTCTAGTTTTTTATAAATTTCTACTACAATAATTTTCGATTTTTAGAGCTATTAAGTTGCTATTTTAAGACCAATTTCATCCCAGGGGCTTTCAAATACGACTTTACATAAAGACTTGCGTATAATTTCAGGTATATCCTGTAGTTCAACATCAAATAGTAATTAATACCATTATCAAATAGAAATTAATTAATTAACACACTTTTCCGGGGACAAGTTATTCTTTGGGCAAATCTTCAAAATAATCAATTGCTGAGAGTATACAACATACCTAAATAACTATTTCAATAAACCATAACTATAGATGCAAGTTTTTGATAAAAAATACAAACAATGCATTAATAAAGTAATACACCATGCTTGAATCATATTGCCCGATTGTCATGCTTGGTTGATGTCCCGTAACATAATTTTTATAATAGTACACAATCAACACTAAAATAATAATTTTCTTTAAAGAATCAAATATTAATACTTAATTACCATATTACAAGGAAGACCTTATAAGCAGGGGTTCTCTGGGATTTGCGGGGGTCCACTGCAAAGTAAGTACGGTACACTAGCAAGTGGTATTATATTTAATATTGACTCACCAATAAAGTAGGGGTCACAAACGTCAAACAGGGGTTCTCCATGCCTCCATAGGGGAAGGAAGGGGGCAGGACTAACAGGTCGTACTGCGTCCATTGGTAGGGGCCGCACAGTGTCTCCGCGGCTTGCAGGTATGTCTCTGTTTCTGCAAACTCCCAAGCACTCTTTTCTATTTCTGCTTTTTCTGACCATACGCGGGATCTGAAGGAATTAGGAAAAAATAATATTTATATGCATAATATATTATTGATAGAGTAAGTTCACAGAGAAATTGATGGTACAATGATTATGGCTAAAGTGTATCGATTGGTTACACTTTAGCCACTATTGGGACTCTTCAATGAAAATAAAAAAGGTAATTAATGGCCATAATAATTTTTCGCAAACAGAATACAATAACAATTGAAAATGTAGCTTTTCGGAATAGCTTCAAACTGAAAAAACTTCGTTACCAAACAGTCTCTCGCCGCGTATGGCGCTAATCAGTACTGTGAACACCTCAAATTACAGCTGGGCGACTCACCTGGGGCCAAGCTTCCTGTTCTCCAGCACGCCCACGGCGATGGCCAGCAGATAGGAGGGGATGGGCACGGGCTGGTTGAAGCTGGTAGTGTCGTTCTCCACCTCGCCGCGTATGGCGTTCATCAGCACTGTAAACTCCTCAGGCGTGGTCACTACAGCTGGGCAACTCACCTGGGGCCCAGCTTCCTGTTCTCCAGCACGCCCACGGCGATGGCCAGCAGGTAGGAGGGGATGGGCACGGGCTGGTGGAAGCTGGTAGTGTTGTTCTCCACCTCGCCGCGTATGGCGCTCATCAGCACTGTGAACTCCCCAGGCGCGGTCACATCGGCTTGGTACGTGAACTTTACGGCTGGCGTATCTTGGCAGGGGAGGATCGAACGGGCGTGGATTGGCTACAAAAATACATCAATTCATTACAAGCTAGCTAACTACGTCTGTCATTTTGTTTTAGAAAGTTGACCTTTCTAAAAATAGCTGTACCTATTTGCAATCATTAAAATAAAGTTTGTATACCTGACACTGGCTGAAAAGGTATGGATGCGTTTTCCCCGCGGTCTGATTGGCTTCCAACCATTGCAGAGCCGTTGCCGTCGGCGCCGAACTGTATTCTATTCTTATCTGCAATCTAGTATACAAAAAGAGACATCAAATTATTAGGATGGTTAAAAATACAATTTTGGAAAATAAATTATTTATTTTCATTGCAAAATCAACCATATCAAATCATTTCAGATCACAAATACCTACTGATAAACTTGTACTAGAGATACGTCTTGTTCTCACATGTTAGCACCACTCATAAAGAACTCCGAAGGTGGATCCTGCACCATATCAACTGCACAACAAGTGGAGCTGATGTGTTCCAAGTCAAGTCGCTCGCAAGGAGTCTCCTCTACGTCGTCAGAGTAAAAGCAAGGCGTTCTAGGTTTATAGGAAAATCCATCAAAAGTCATAGCGACTTTTTGGCCTGGAAACTTTTTTATAGTTTGTTCACACTCTTCTCGAGTCATTCTTTTGTTCTCAAAGGGATCGAAGCTTCAAAAGGAATTTAAATTAAGGAAACTGTAATTCTCGGAGAGGAGTAAGTAACTATACAGCCTGTTTTTTTTGGGAATGGTCAATGACGATAACTTTAACTATTATAGATAAAGGAATTTCGTCTCAGGAACCATGTGTTCTAAACTGCATTCAATATTATTTTTGAATGTCTTATACAACTGCGGGAATCGAACATGCACTTTTTCTCAATAAAGCAGTGATTTTTCTGTGAATATTGTAAGATGTAATCACTGTAAAGAAACATAGACTCGGAAATTTGAAAAAAATTAGCTATAATTACAATTACGATTTTTCTAAACTATTTGATGCATTCAGAACATTTTCGAAATAATTGAAGTACATATTACATTTGTATGAAGTACCTAATTCATGGTAGACAGTGCTGCCAAACATTTATAGAACTACACTCTGACCAATGCAGGCCTATCAATGCGTGCGGCGAAATTAGGAATTAACAAAATCTACTCTGTGAAAATTATAGCTAAGTTTGCTAGTTCACACACACCCCATAACTCACATCTACAATAAAGCGCTACATGCAAATTATTGTGTAAGGAATGTATGGTTACGTTAGTTAAGGAGTTCATAGTTTCTACTTGATTTACAAGCCTTTATGAACTCCTAAAAGTGTGTCCAAACATATAGAGCAGAAAGTTTTAGTTAGAATTAACCGTTTGACAAACGTAAATGATTACAAATTTATCATCTCATATTATGGAAAAACAAATATGTATGTTACTTTTAATATGGAATATTTACTCACTTTTGCTCTGGTGTAACAGACTGTGGCAAATTTATTGTCAATTTTGAACCTAGGTTTGGTACAGGTTCATCCAAACTATATTTGAGTGGAGTGCCATCATCTAGTTCCAATTTCTCTATGGTCAAATCTCTTGTATCTAATATCTAAAATAGGTAATGGAATTTGTAAAAACTATAATAGCTAATTATTTTACCTAGGTAATTGTACTACAACCTCCCAGATCATGATTTTATTCTATAGCAATGTGTTATGTCAAAATAATTATGGTGTTCTATTCTAAAATGTCTTAGGAATTCTTCTTGAATATAAGGATGAATGAACATAACAATTTCTTAACTCTTATGTGCATTGCACATAGCTGCAGAGTAGTGTAGCAGGGGACTAGGAGCTTATTAGAGTTCCGAAATCAACAAGTAACCCTTATAGCTTTAGCATGTCTGGCTGTCTGTCTGCCTGTCTGTCTGTCTGCGGCTTAGCTCAGAGGCCCTAAATACAAGAAAGTTGTAATTTGGCATGGGTATACATTATATCAATCACGCCGACAAAGTGGTAAAATTTATATTTGGAATAAAATGATTAGGGTACTATCCCTTCACAAGTGGGGATGTTTTTTTTCTTGTCTACCCCATGGTGTGGGGTGTCGTTGGATAGGTTGTTCATAAATATTGCAGTTGTGGGAAAACCATTTTTCAATTTAGGGATCCGTTTTGTTAGGAGTCAGCCTTAAAGTGGTAATTTTTGTTAGAGGGCACCTCCCCCCTCTGCCAGCTAAACGGTTGTTATGATATTATGTGAAAAAGTTCATGGCAGTAGTTAATAAAACGAAGAAAGGAAAGCTATCACAGCAAAGTAGACTTTACAAGTTAACAAGTAATTATTAGTCGACCAACTTATAAAATGTCGGCAACTACAGAACCCTACACTGTGCGTGACCCAACACACACTTGGCCGGATTTTACAAACTAAGCTTTAAATGCCACATGCTAAGCTTTAAATGCCACATGTCACACAAAATATGTCATAGGGCATAAAGCTGAGTTTAAGTTGTTATAAATCCACTTCTCTCAGTGGGTATCTAGGTAGTACATATTTCCTGGGTTCAAGGGAAAACCAGATGGTTGTATAGGTACATGCCTATATAACTTATCTAGTGATTTATAATGAAGATCTTATGTTATCACAAGATATTCATGACAAATGCCAACTAAAGATAATGCTGTTGATCGACAGGTTAGGTGTTATCAGTTATCACTCAGTACTTCAAATTACATGTTTATCCTTTGGGAAGAAACCAACTTAACATGTATTGCATTGAAAATCCATACTAAAATGATATATGCAAAAGTGTGTCTATCTGTTTGTCTGCTATGTTTTCATGGCCCATCTGTTCAACCGATTTCAATGAAATTTTTTATATAGGTTGCATTCTGGGAAGGACAGGCTATTTTTATCCAGGTAAATTAAAGAGTTCCTACAGGAATCACACAATTACTAAAATTAATCTCAATCCACCCAGACAAATTTGTGGGAATCATCTAGTATTTTATATTATGACAAAATAGTAGTGATTTGTGCTGGTATACCTAACAATTAAAAAGTGTTTCTTACCACATCATCAATATAATCCAAAACTTGAATACTATACAAGGCAGATCCATGTAATACTTTCTTTTCAAAGTCCACATTATACCTTATGTCAATATGCTTTATTATAGCTACTTCTGCAGGAAAAAAAGAGTTTATTAATAAAAACATTTTACGTCTAATACAATCAATTTCAATAAATGTATGGTAGCAATTAATATGGGTGGGTACCACCAGACCAGAGTCAAAATCATTAACCCAAGTCTATTTCATAAAACAATGATAGCCTAGTGGTATATTACACCCATAGAAGAATTGCTCTGTCCACGATTACACCCATAGAAGAATTATTACACCTGACCTCCTATACACGGTTTCGATCCCCGGGAAGGCGCCACTAACTTTTCGGAGTTATGTGTGTTTTAAGAAATGAAATATCACTTGCTTGACAAGGTGATTATTATTATAGGCTAGGCAGCTTTTGCTGATGCGCCTATATCAAACCTTGTGCTTTGTCTTTAAGTGCTTATCCAGTCTGTCCTGGATAAGCACTTAAAGACACTCTTGTATCCTCTTAGCCTGGGGTTCCGTTTTGTTACAAATATTGGTGATGAAAAACATAATGAGGAAACCTGCATACCTGAGAGTTCATAATAATGTTCTCGAAGGTGTATGCAGACAGCAAAGCCAATCTGCACTTGGCTAGCGTGGTGGACTAGGGCCAAACCCTTCTAATTCCCAGAAGGGACTCATGCTCAATAGGGACGGCTCACTTAACTGAGAACAGTCTCCAATGAAATGAGATGGGTTGAAATCATAATTTCAACCCATCTAGGTAAAAAACTGGAGATTATAAGACTTACCTGGCCTAGAAAAAGAGGATGGATCCAAAGGGCTCAAAGCACCCATAGCTTTCACTGCGCTAAAACAAACAACACTAATCACAAAAAGATACATTGCTCTTTGACTATTTATTGTTACTTAAAGTTCTGTACCAAAGTACCTTTCGCAACCACTTCTCGATCACAATTGAATAGTGTTCAATAGTTTCTCTTATAGTAAGCAGTGTGTGAATTACACAAGTGAATTTAAACATTAACGCGATACTAACAGGTGCCATTTCTGTTTAGCATGCATAATATAGAAACCTAGATATTGGCTATAGATATTGGATATAATTATAAAAACTTGCAATAACAACACTTTGGCTTTATGAATAATTAGATGATGCCGGCAACTTATATATAGGTTTTGAAATCCCATGGGAACTGTTAAGTACCTACTTAGCTGAGCAATCAATGAAAGTTCTATCAAATCTTAGGTACCTACTCATTTGAAAATCAAATAAGTAAACATTTTGTGTATGCTGTAGAAAATGGATTTGCATTTTGCAGTCTATACATTTCACAAGTTTACTCATTGTAGCGGTACAAGACACCGGGTAAATATAAAAGATCGCTGCATATTCCCTAAACTTAATCTATAAATTGAAGTCTTACTTGTTAAATAAACAATAACTTCTAATAACTACCGAAGGCACCTTCTGTGTTCCTGGTGTAGATGGAAGGATATTAATAACACTTAATTTCTGTGTGAAAACTGAATATGTTCTTTGTTTTCTTGATATAAATGAATACCGTAATGAAAAACGAAAAGGGAAAGGCCGCGTGACTACTTTGCCGATGAGTGATGACCAATGACATGACAGACATTTTTCTAAACAACCAACATACCTTATTTCGTCCAAGCAACATCTTGCAACATACTCATCGCAGACTCATCGTCATCACTGACAAGCATTGACAAGTGACAAGTGACAAGGGACATATTTACGACGGCAGTCGTAATTCCTTCCTCCATGTATTTACCCGCAATGACGAAGGAAACTAAAGGACTTGTCATACCTACGAAAAAAAGCTGTATACCCGTAGACTGAGTAAGATATATAGACGCCGCCATATCTCCTTTTCACTCCCACATGAAAGAGATGCAGTGTTGGGATGTTACACAAGATACAATGAGAAAAAAATATGTGTTTTTCTCTCCCTTTCTGCGTGATATGAAACTCCTTTGTCATTGCTGCCTGTTAACTTTAAGAACAATAAGCGTCAATAATGTTAATAACGTCATTCTATATTATTGAAATGTCGTACGTATAATTTTAGTGAATTAAAGCCTAGATTTGCGGTATACCTTTTATTATTTCAATTTAATTCACTAAAATGGAAAAGTTTTTAAGACCGGATCGCTTTGATGGAGATTCCTCGTTAAGTTCCACTAGCCCCGAGTGGGAGCATTGGAAACGTACGTTCAACAATTTCCTGACAGCACAAGCTTTATCAGCTGCCCCTAATGCGCAGACAATCTCAGACGACACGAAACTCCAGTTGCTGATAAATCATATTTCTCCACGCGTGTTTCGCTCCATCAGTGATTGTACGACATACGCCATGGCGATGACAGCTCTAGATGCGCTATACGTCAAGCCTAAAAATATCAACACAGCACGTCATCTACTTGCTACGAGACGCCAACATACAGGTGAAACCATCGACTCCTACTTACAAGCTCTCAAACCAGAAGTTAGCCAGAGAATGCGATTTCAAATCCGTGGATGCCGAAACAAATATGAAAGACAGCATACGGGGCGCCTTCATCGCTGGAATTGCTTCGCCAAAAATACGCGAACGCCTTCTAGAAAACCTCACTCTCTCTCTAGACGAGGCTTACAATAAGGCGTTATCGTTAGAGATGGCTGAAAGCAATTCGCAAAACTTCAACCTACCAGCTCTTAATGCAATTAACCAAGCACAACATAGTGCTGTGCTTGACCAGTATACTGAAGCATCTACGTCTTTTCAAACAACTGCAGCTACAGCTCCTAAAACAGATACATCGGGCAACAAGACTCACCGTAAATGCTTTTATTGTGGAGGAGATCACTTACATAATCGACGAAACTGTCCTGCCTTCAAAACGAACTGTCAAAAATGTGGCAAAAAGGGGCATTACTCATCCGTTTGTCGTAGCTTACCTCGAGTAGCTTCCACCAGCTCGCCTGAAGATTGCGTACATTGTACCGCATGTATCACGACTGCAGCATTAGCATCTCTAAAGAAAGCGATGGTTCCTGCATACATCAAAGGTTTCAGAGCAAACGCGTTGATAGATACAGGCAGCAGCATTAGTTTTATAAGTGAAGACTTTGCTAACCTGGCTCATTTAAAAAAACGACCTTGCCAACAGACGATTTCAATGGCCTCTCTTTCTCTAACTTCACAAGTTACTGGCATTACTCGTCAAAATGTCAAGTTGAAGGAGAACTCATATGACAACGTAGAATTACTCATCGTCAAAGATCTGTGCGCTGATATTATTATAGGTCATGACCTTCTCAGCCTGCATTCTACTCTGGAGTTTTCCTTCGGCGGACCAAAAGAAACTCTAAAAGTCTGCTGCGTCACCGAAGCCACAGTCCCTGCTGTGTCATTGTTTTCTAACGTCACCCCTGACTGTAAACCTATTGCCATACGATCACGCAGGTACAGTTTGGAAGACCAAGAGTTCATAGCCCGAGAAGTAGAGAAACTGCTTGAACAAGGCATCATCGAGGAGAGTCAGTCACCTTGGCGCGCACAGGTACTGATAACTAAAAATGCGAACCATAAGAAGAGAATGGTCATAGACTATTCGTTGACAATCAACAAATTCACACTCTTAGATGCTTACCCGCTGCCTAACATTGAAGAGATTATAACCAAAGTCGCAAAATACAATATTTTTAGCGCTATTGACCTTCAAAGTGCATATCATCAGATTCCGATACTTGAAAACGAACGTCCGTACACAGCTTTCGAAGCCGCTGGTAATCTCTATCAGTTTTGTCGAATACCTTTCGGGGTAACAAATGGTGTATCTAGTTTCCAGAGAACCATTGACTGGGTAATCAGAAAAGAAAACTTAAGAGGGACCTTTGCTTATCTGGATGATATAACCATTTGTGGGAATACACAAGAGGAGCACGATGATAATATAAATCGATTCCTACAGGCAGCTGACAAGTATAAATTGACAATCAATTCACAAAAGAGCAAATTCAACCAAAAATCACTCAATATACTTGGATACACCATAGAAAATCACACCATAAAGCCAGATGGTGATCGATTAGAGCCGCTCATCAACATGCCTCCTCCAAGCAACACGGCTACGTTAAGAAGGATATTAGGCATGTTTGCGCACTATTCGAAGTGGATTCCGAGCTTCTCTGAGAAAATACATCCCTTGGTACATTCAACTGAATTTCCACTACGTGCTGAAGCTTTAAAAGCTTTCAATGATATAAAATCAGTAATTGCTAAGTCTACTATATACGCCATTGATGATAAAATGCCTTTCACCGTAGAGACTGACGCCTCGGACCATACAATTGCTGCCACGCTCTCCCAAGACTCCAGACCGGTAGCATTCTACTCTAGAACTCTAAATAAAAGTGAACATAACCATTCAGCAGTCGAAAAAGAAGCGTATGCTATTGTAGAATCGCTCAAAAAGTGGCGTCATTTCCTGATTGGAAAACCATTTAAGTTGATTACAGATCAGAGATCGGTAGCATTCATGTTCGACGCACGACACTCGAGTAAAATTAAAAACGAAAAAATACAGCGGTGGCGGTTGGAACTGGCGCCACACATATGATATCGTTTATAGACCCGGTAAAGAAAATTTCGTAGCTGACGCCTTATCCAGGATTTGTGCCAGTATTGACGCCTCATCACGACTCGCGCGGCTTAATAAACTCCACGAAAATTTATGCCATCCAGGAGTCACGAGGATGCACCACTGGTTGAAAACGAAAAACCTCGCTTATACTATCGAAGAAGTGAGGACTATGACGAGTAATTGTCGAATATGCGCTGAAATAAAACCGAAATTTTACAAAAATGACGAGCCGCCTCCAGAACTTATTAAAGCCATAGCGCCATTTGAACGCTTAAGTATTGATTTTAAAGGCCCTGTTCCGACTAATACGAATAACAGATATATATTAACAATTATCGATGAATTTTCGAGATTCCCTTTTGCTTTTCCTTGCTCTGACATGAGTGCAAAGACAGTCATCAAGCATTTGAACAGTCTTTTTATGATATTTGGGATGCCTAGCTATATTCATTCCGATCGAGGAACTTCTTTCTTATCCAATGAAGTTAAAGAATATCTCCATTCACGTGGTATCGCTACTAGCAGAACTACAGCATACAACCCGCAAGGAAATGGACAAGTCGAAAAGCTTAATTCTACTCTATGGAAAGCTATTCAGCTAGGATTACGCTCACATAATCTACCAATAGAAAGTTGGGAGAAGGTCCTTGACAATGCATTACATTCCATCAGATCTTTGTTATGCACTTCGATCAACTGCACACCGCATGAACGACTGTTCAAGTACTCACGCAAATCTCCAAACGGCGGAACTATACCGACATGGCTAACAAGCGCTGGACAAGTCCTCGTCAAACGTTGTGTTCGAACAAACAAGTACTTGCCTTTAGTAGAAGAAGCTGACGTGATCGAAGTTAACCCCGATTATTCAATTGTGCGACTGAGTGACGGAAGAGAGACAACTGTGTCCAACCGACATTTAGCTCCAATAGGTGAAGGGGGAGAAAGAATACTAGACGAACCGAGTCCAGCTATTAATACTCCAGAAATTCACAATAGTCCACAGGCTGAACTTGAACCATCTGAACCTTCTACGAACCATGATATACCTAGAACACCAGTGCATGAACCTGAACCACCGTTGGCTACTGAAATTACTACTCCATTGTGTGAACTAGATAGTCCAACAGTGTGGGGAACACCCGAAGCTCCTTCGCCTTCAGAATCACCTGGGCTCCAGCAAGGAACTCCTTTGAGGAGATCTTGTCGAATAAAACGACCACCTCAATACTTGCGGGACTTCACCTTTTAGTGGCGGAAAATGATATGAAACTCCTTTGTCATTGCTGCCTGCTAACTTTAAGAACAATAAGCGTCAATAATGTTAATAACGTCATTCTATATTATTGAAATGTCGTACGTATAATTTTAGTGAATTAAAGCCTAGATTTGCGGTATACCTTTTATTATTTCACTGCGTGTCACGGATTTTGTGCCTATTGCATACAAACAAACCATATCTTGTGCCGACGTTTGTATGACGTTTGGGAGGTGTTTCATAGTATTACCTATCCCTTTCGGTTACACGCTGACCCTGATTCTAGAGATTCCTTCTTCTATGTGTATACCTAAACATTAACGGTATACTAAAATGGCGACTTACCAAAGTGGGGCCCTGATGACTATCGATAATATTGTTATCGATGTGGCTTTGCTGTGATGCAGATGATGCAACCTAATAATTATATTGTTTCATCATATTATGCCATTCTTGCATGTGCCATAACTGGGTGACATGTTAATTATTGTACAACTAGCTGATGACGGCGACTTCGTCCGCGTGGTTTAAGTTTTTTTGATTCCCGCGGGAACTCCTTATTTTTCCGGGATAAAAAGTAGCCTATGTCACTCTCCAGGCCCTCAACTATATCTATGCCAAAAATCACGTCAATCCGTTGCTCCGTTGCGGCGTGATTGAAGGACAAACCAACAAACAAACACACTTTCGCATTTATAATATTAGTATGATAAACCTGACCTGGTCATCAACATACCTGTCTAGTGCTGTGATATTAAGAGTACAAACTACATGGTGGTATTCCGTAGAAATACCTGTAGGAATCCAGGACTCAACCACTATTTCATATTGGGAACAAATATACTGTTGTGTTGAATTATAAATGAAATAAAACTTACAAATCGCTGAACAATACATTTTTTCTCTCGTTTATTTTCATGGCATTTTTTAACAGTGTTTACAAGTCGTTACGTATGTAGAAAATGTAAAAAAAAATTAATTGTTTAAGAGTAGGTATAGAAAAACCTATCTTAGGCTTTTTAATTATTACAACTTTTTTAAAACATTTATTAATTACTAGTTCACCCGGCCCTTACCCCTGCTTCACACGGTGGGCCTACCTAATAGCATAGACAAAAAATCGCCCAATTGCTGAACTCGATGCACATTGGTCTTCTATAGGCAGCTTTATTTTGGAACAGCTTGGTTTTCTAGATAGGAAGATGGCTGTGTGGCGAAGTCCTGCGAGACATACTGAACCCTCGGGAAAGTCCGTCCCGACTCGTTTTCGGTCGGGATACGCCCGAGTGTTCCACTTTCCAGTCAGTGAATTCTGAACCCCGACGCAAGGAGGCCGCGTATACGCAATTATTTTGTCCGGCTAATTCACTCAATACTTACCAACTAATTATTATACTATACCTATTGTAACATCCGTGTAACTGCCATTAGTGTTTATCATAAATCTATAGACTTTTGTATTTCCAAATTAAATAATAAATATTCGTAAATTACATTGGGTTTGTTTAACTTCGATCCTAACATTCCCATAAGTGGTGACCCAGCGACGCGTCCCAAACTCTCAAGTGCTTGCATATTTCGAACATTCTTTGTGTACACAGTGACGGACTTGTTCCGAAAATAGATTCAGTGAAACAAAAGTCTATAGATTTATGATAAACACTAATGGCAGAGTGAATATCATTACTTCAAATTTAAACATAATATTATTAGAACGATGGTCTCAAGCTGAAAATTGCTTAAAAAGTTGATATGATAAATAATAATTTTGATAAATTATTTATGCAAATATCGATATCGATGAAAATTTCCTCTTATGTAATCTCTAGTAGGTACTTATCAAATGCTTATCAACAGGTAAAAATCTAGCTTATAATCAAATATTTACAGTAAAATAAACTAAAATATGTTTCTTCGTAGTGTAATACTCGTAACTACTATAAAGAATCAATATACGAGAAAAATTGTTTACATACCGGTGAAATGTTAAATTTGTCAGATTTTTCTTTTTCTTGCGCCACATCCCACAATATTACAAGTTCTAGGCATTGTTGCAAATTGTTTTTGACGCCATATACGAAAATAACACTAATTTATTCTCCGTAACGAATAAATACACAATTTTTCAACAAAACACAATTACACGTTACCAGGCGATGACACTTGAAGTATATAAGAAATAGAATTTAAAATGGCGAATACGGCACGTTCTAGATATAGGGCGATTAGGGGCGATTACAGTTTATGCCAGCTCCTCTTAATTATTTACTCATTGACCTAACGTTAGGCTGGAAACTTAACTGTGATAATGGGTATTATTTAAATAGAATACATGGATTACATATTTTGTTACATAGAAAAAACTTTCATAAAAACACAAAAACTCTGCCTTGAACTTGTCTCTGAACTTCTATTATAGTACTTAAGGTGGACTACACAGGTCTGCCCGCGAAATTCAAATTTAAATTGGTTTCTTTGCAATTTATTAACTTATACGACAAAGTAGGCTTATGGCATTCCAATTGCGCCAATGGCAGTATCATCTTCACAGGGTTATATAAAAATCTTTATTTGAAAGTGTCCAGTTTAAGTAATTAATCAGATTATCGACTAATTTGTGAGTAACTCACATCCAACTCGATAGTCTAACTAATTTCTTAAACTGGACACTTTCAAGTAAAGATTTTTATATAACCCTGTGAAGATGATACTGCCATTGGCGCAATTGGAATGCCATAAGCCTACTTTGTCGTATTAGTTAATAAATTGCAAAAAACCAATTTAATTTTGAATTTCGCGGGCAGACCTGTGTAGTCCACCTTAAGTACTATAATAGAAGTTCAGAGACAAGTTCAAGGCAGAGTTTTTGTGTTTTTTTTCAAAACACGCTATATAAAGTTTATTAAGTAATTATTGATAAATATATAATTAATAATAATTTTCATTTGTTATCAACTATTACATTATACATATTTAATCATTTTTTTCATCAATTGAATCGATCTATTCAATAATACTTACAACCCATTCCTAAAATTAAAAAAATATTAAGGGACAAACTTTAATTACATTATAATTATATTCTCATTTCCACTAATTATAATTTAAGTAGACAATAATGAAGTACAGATTTGAGTAGCATCTTCAGGAGTAGCATCTTCAGGAGATGTTGACTCGACAATGCACGATTGTAAAGTCTTTACATTCGTGCATTGTAGAGACCACACCATAGACCACATACACACATTGAGGCAGATTGTGCAGAAGTCCTATGAGTACAAACAGCCTCTGTGTCTCGCTTTCGTGGACTATGAGAAGGCCTTTGACTCCATCGAGACCTGGGCTGTTCTGGAATCCTTGCAGCGATCCCAAGTTGATTGGCGATACATCGAAGTTTTGAAATGCCTATATAGCTCGGCATTTATGTCTGTCCAAGTACAGGGTGCGTCTACAAGACCTATCCAATTGCATCGCGGGGTGAGACAGGGGGATGTTCTGTCCCCGAAACTGTTTTCTAATGCTTTGGAAGATGTCTTTAAAACGGAACGGACAAGGCATCAGCGTGAACGGAGAGCACATTTCACACCTCCGCTTCGCTGATGATATCGTCATCATCGCAAGTTCGCTGCAAGAGCTGCAGAAGATGCTCGATAGCCTTCACGCTGCCTCCCGACGTGTCGGTCTCCGGATGAACTTTGACAAGACCAAGGTCATGTTCAATGTATTGGTCATTCCGGGGCCGATTACTGTCAACGGATCTATTCTCGAAACTGTCCAAGAATACACATACCTTGGGCAAATTTTGCAAGCAGGAAGTAACAGTTTCGAGAAAGAGATAGAACGGAGAATACAGCTGGGCTGGGCAGCATATGGCAAACTCCATCTAGTCTTTTCGTCGCCTATACCGCAATGCCTGAAGACCAAAGTCTTCAATCACTGCGTCCTGCCGGTTTTAAGACTTACGGTGCCGAAACGTGGACACTGACATCGAGGCTAGTCCACAGACTTCAAGTCGCTCAGTGCGCTATGGAAAGAGCTATGCTCGGAATTTCTTTGAGGGATAAAATCCGAAACGAAGTAATTCGCCAAAGAACCAAAGTAATCGACATAGCTCTCAAGGCTAGCACGTTGAAGTGGCAGTGGGCTGGTCACGTTTGCCGTAGGACTGACGGCCGCTGGATTTGCAAGGTCCTAGAGTGGAGACCGCGTCTCGGCAAACGGAGTGTGGGGCGCCCCCCGGCTAGGTGGGGCGACGACATCCGGAGAGTGGCTGGCATCAAATGGATGCTAACAGCCAAGGATAGGCAAAGTTGGCGCAATCTTAAAGAGGCCTATGTCCAACAGTGGATGCATATTGGCTGATGATGATGATGATGAGTTGATAACAAATTAAAAATATTATTAATTATTTATTTATCAATAATTACTTAATAAACTTTATCTAGAGTGTTTTGACAAGACTATACCGTTTGACCTTACATTATGCTCGAACCGCGCGCTCTCCGCCCTCTATCTCGAAAACGATTCAACGTATAAAAAAAAATTTTATACAAAAGTTGTAGGGAATTCAGTTCTCTACAATATTGATAATAAATACAAATAGCGAAAAACCCATAGGAAATGAGATATTTGCAAAAAATATGCAAAAAATCGATTTTTGTGACCTTTGACCTCAAATTTTAATAGACGCGGACACCCTACCATATGTAGGTTTTGAGACAACTTTTAGAATACCAAAATACAAGTTTATACAAAAAATCAGCTGGGTATCTCAAATTCCGAGATTCTTACCTAATTTTGACTTAGATGACTGGACTATAGAGTTGTTGTAGACGATGAGAGCTCAAAGGAGAGCTCAGCTTATCATGGAACAAGCATGGAACTATGGATTTCCCAATGACAAGAAGTCTGTCAACGTCATTGTGCTGTGCTGTCAAAACTCGTCAATCACAAAAACTGTCAAATTGCTGATAAAGTTCGTGCAGTATAAAATTTTGTTTTTTTTTTGCTTATTTTTAATAAAAGTATGGTTTTTATCAATAAGTCGTTTGTGTATTTATAATATGAACTTATGAAGCTGTTGGAATATCGCTGTAGTCTCTGCCGCCGCTAATGTGTTTTTAAAGCCTTGAACAATGTTGTCTCGGTTTCACCACTTTCATGGTTCAAATATCATTTTATTCGAAGACAATACTGTAGCCTATCGAAAAGCTAGCTTCGCTCATGGTCTAACGTTTAGTGAAAAGCCTCTGTTGCCTGGTGAAATATTTTTAGTCGAGATTGAAAAAACAGAGCGCGGATGGAGTGGTCATATGCGCCTAGGACTAACTTTGCTCGATCCCCAGACCGCCGCACTCGGCGATAAAGGTTTGCCGCAGTATGCACTGCCCGACCTGGCCAATACAGGTATGTCTTGGATTTTTCCCATATCAAAATCTCAAAATAGTGTAATAAGTGCCTTTGAACTTGTCAATCAAAGTGGAAGTTCGCGGCGTGAGGCTGAACCGAGAGGGTCAGTACTTGGCGACGGCCATAGTGTGCGAACTCCTCGCGGATTTATCTCCAAAACTATACTGAGGCCCCAAAATTTAACTCAGAAAGGCACACCGCAGGGGATCCTGCCAATGGACGCTGGAAGTCGTATTGGAGTTATGTTTGTTCCATGTCCAAAGACTAGCAGGGATGAACCAGATTTGGCAGAAATGCACTTCATCATTAATGGAGAAGAGCAAGGCCCATGCACTAAAGTCATACCATATAAAAGTGGCCCATTGCATGCAGTAGTAGATGTTTATGGGACCACAAAACAAGTGAAGATTATACAACTTTATGGAGGTAAGTCTACATTTATATACTCTACTAGCTGATGCCCGTTCGTCACTTCGTCCGCGTGGATTGAGGTTTTTCGGTTCCCGCGGGAACTCTTTAATTTTCCGGGATAAAAAGTAGCCTTTGTGCTATTCCAGACTATAATCTATCTCTGTGCCAAATTTCATCCAGATCCGTTCATCCGTTGGAGCGTGATTGAGTAACAAACATACATCCATACATCCAAACTTTCGCATTTATAATATTTATTTGATAGTATAGATATATATTATTTAACATAAAATATATTGTATTAAGTAAAATATATCAATAATATATGAATTAAAATATTATAGATAATGGATTAAAAAATAGAGAAAAGGTAATTTTCTTATTAGAAAACTAATTTGATACTAATTTTAATTCTTTAACTTTTGTTTCAGTAAAAACTCTTCAAATAGTGTGTAGAGATGCCATCCTACAGTGTGTCAAAATGGGTTCAGTGAAAGCTCTACCCTTACCCCAGTGTTTAAAAGATTTTCTACTCTCATAATACCAACCTTTTACAAGTGAAAATGGTTGCATTGTGATGACAATAAGGCTGTTAAAATGTTTTATATACTATTCCATAATTATTACTTATGTATTTCAATGTTGTTATTATTTGGAATTTTGTATATATCATTCGATAAAAAAAATCATTGTAATTTATCATTAATCATTAATATAAAGCAACCTTTCAGGCAGAGCATTGTACATAAAAGACATTTGAATCTCCTGTAGTTAGTTAATAATTGTGATAATATTTTGGGTCTTTTTAGTATACCTATACAAACTTTAATTGATATAAAATATGATGTCTTAATATTGTATTTAAAACGCATCAATAAGGTATAAGTTTTATCCATGTAGACAGTTCCAATTCAGGTACTGAATTTCAGATTGTTAACTGATATCCGTCCATTCAAACTACAACATCGTAGAGAAGAGCTTTTTTAAAACAGTGACTTGACTTGTTGGATCATAATATCAGTAGGCCAAATTATCCATATACGAGTATGTATTTCTATATAAGAAAACAATGTGCTAATTTTGTGTAGTGTTGCTGTAACGAACCATTCACTAATAGTGCAGTGAACCACTAAAGGCATCTCTTAGTGAGCATGCACATAGACTATGTGCATGCTCTTACTACTGAGAGCATCCAAATATTTATACATGTCAAGTTGCAAAATTTTCTTATAAAGCACATGGACTGCATGGATGTTTTGATGTGTGATGACTTTGTGGACACACAAGACACAGTAATATTGTGCTCAGTTAAGTTGTACAATTTTGGCAGTTGTTTCTTTTATTTAGGTGGACCTTCAGGCTTCAATATCTAACTGAAAGGTTGCTAAACAATGGGCCTTGTTTAACCCAGTTTGATAAAGTTTTGTGCACTTTATGGAATCATACTGTGTAAGCAGTTTTCAAGAAGTAATTATTTAACAAGTAGCCTTTATCTAACATTTTAAAATGCCTTTTATAAATAACAGAATAAATTTAAAATATGTTAATGTATTTCTCTTATAGTTGGGATATAACTAGATTTGCTTTATCCATCTTCGGTGAGCTAGTCTGATTTAATCAGAGAATTGTAGTTATATCAGGAATTATTTGTTGATTTTTATCATGTTGTAATGTATAGGTTATTATAAATTTAATGTAATTGGAATTGATAAAATATTAGTCATTCGAATTACTTAATGCCCACATATTAATAATATTTCAATGCATTTTAGAGCTACAAAATATTGAAAGTAATATGGAAAATTAGCAATAAAAAAATATTAATGATTAATCTTAGATAGTTGTTGCTATCTATTGATATAATAGGTCGTATCAATACAAACGAAGGTGCAACACATAGAGACCGAAGTGAAGCTTAGCAGTAGCTGCTCTGAGTTTGTGTAGTTTAACAACAGGCTGTTCCTAAGTTTAAATTCACTTTGCAGGTGTGTGTTGCCCCTTAGAATAAATTATTTCTATAAAAATATATGGCCTACATGAGCAATGTACTGGTGGACACTTACTAAACTCTAAAAAAAAGTTTTATACTTTTAGACCCTGATCTGAATTAATTATAATTATAATTAATTTACTTAGTTTAAATAATGAATATGAATGAATAAATGATTGTAATTATGTAACATTTTGCTTTATTTGTATGTTTAGTCGGTTTAGTAAGTCAGTTTAACAAAATATAGGTAGGTACAATATTGAATTAAAAGTTATTTGAATGGAATGATTATGGTGACCTTAGAAGAGTCAAACAAATGACACCCAAAAATTAGGTCCAACTCAGCAGTGTGGAGTAAAGCCAATGCGCCGCGTCTTTTTTGATAAACTAAAACTCAGTATTTTTTAGGCGTCAGACACGAAACTAGCGACGGCGACAGCGGGGCGATGGGGTCCGAGAGCTGACGACGAATTTCGGGAAGGTCCTTTAGGAAAGCTGATGAAAAATATAATTTCGTTCATTGGCGAATCCAGTCCTGCCAGTCTGGTAGAGCGTTTGCGGTTATTTCGCTACTGCGCAGCATATAACATTTGCAAAAAAAAATCCAAAAAAACATTTTTTTGGCAACTTGATTTTTTTATCTTTAAATTTTATACTTAAGTATAGAATTCGAAAAAAATAAATCCGAGACGTTTTTGTCGGCTATAAGTAAAGTATTACCAGACCTCTTTCAAATTCTTCCCGAAATTCGTCCTTTCCGACTAATCGCATCGCCCCGCTACCGCTAATTTCGTGCCCGTACACTTATTTTGAAAAATATACCTGCTTACTTTAAGTAGGTACTTATATATATTTAAATTTTGCCAAGTTTTGAATTGTAAAAATGTAAGCGGTTGCCAAATTGGCAACAGATTGTCAAACGAAATTTTACTTATTGCGAACGCAGGAGGGAAAATTTATTTATTCAATAAAAGTATTTTGCTTATTAAGTATTATTTTTATTGCATATTCCTTACATATCATATAAATGTGTAACAATAATAACTTAACGTACGTATATAATAAGAAAGAATATTCCTAGAACCCAGGATGAACAATGAGCATATTATTAATTAATTATTATTAGACTCTGTATAATGAATAACTATCGCCCATGCCTAGAATATGACTGCAGCTTGAAGAGGTTTTCATTGAAACTTTTCTGAGATCTTTAAGTACTTTCTACCTAAATAACTGGCTGCATTTCTTTAGGCAAAGGTAGAGTGTAAGGGATGATATGCTTTCCTTTTTCGAAGTCAAAGTCTTTGTAGTCGAGAATACTGCCAACTTCAATGTGCTCTGCCCAGTAGTCCACTAGTTTAGGATTCAAAGATCCTCTCCAGTACTAAAAATTAAAATCATTTAAGTAAAGTATTATATATAAGTAGGTACATAAATACAGTTTACGTAAATTGAATATTATTGTTAAAGACTCTCCGAAATTATCTGTCATATTATACCTACCGTCACATAATGCAGCGCAGATAGCTAAAAAAAATTGTAGAGATTGCCAGCCGTGGCCGAATCACAGGCCGAATTTCAGTTGGAAGGACATTATTATTCATAATTGGGTGGCACTGACCGACTCAAATAAAAATGATTCACGAACACGTCTTTATTCACTTACTATAGCTGATGCCCGCGACTTCGTCCGCGTGGTTTAAGTTTTTTTGATTCCCGCGGGAACTCCTTAATTTTCCGGGATAAAAAGTAGCCTATGTCACTCTCCGTCTTCAACTATACCCATAACAAAAATCACGTCGATCCGTTACTCCGTTGCGGCGTGATTGAAGGACAAACCAACAAACCAACAAACAAACACACTTTCGCATTTATAATATTAGTATGAAGTAAGATACTCATTGTCACGCAGTTAATTGTCAAAGTCCTCGCGAAATATTAATTTATTCGCAACGAAAAGGCACGTGGGTGGCCAAATTGGTGTGGAAATGACAATTGGGTTAGGAACTCTGCCCTCTTGAACATTTTTTGTTAAACTTGAACAACGGTAAAGTCGGTACAGTTATCTGTCGTCATTTTATATGCGCTTTATTTTTGTCTTTTGTAATACTAATGTATGTCATTAATTTTGCTCACAGGCTAGATAGGTACAATACACGATACAGTGTCTTAAGCCCTTAACTATATATTGCGGTCGAGCTGTACGATTCACACATCACTCACACTACACAACGTGTAGGCACAGAATATTGAATACATTGAACACTACCTAGACCAATCTGAATCAATCGTAAACATGCTATCATACAAAAAACTCGAGATATTACAGAGGGTTCGAGATACAAAGGGCTAAGTAAGCGGCTAAGATAGCCCAGTGGTCTAGACGCCGGGCTTCCTATTCGGGTAGTCGGAGATTCGATCCCCGGGCAAGCACCACTAACTTCTCGGAGTTATGTACGGTTTCAGAAATTAAATATCACTAGCTTCAACGGTGAAAGGCAACATCGTCAGGAAACCTGCTTGATCGAGAGTTCTTCATAATGTTCCTAAACGTGTGTGAAGACTGCCAAATCTGCACTTGGCCACCGTGGTGAATTATGGCCAAACCCTTCACATTAGATGTCAAACTTAGTCTTCGTAGTACATAGACGAATCTATTTAGTTTATTACATATTATGTTATTAACATGACATTCTGGGAAGAGACTCGTGCTCATCAGTGAGCCGGCAATGGGTTGAAACTTGAAGTGATGATGAAGTAACTTACTTCCTTTGTGTGTTCAATCAATATAAGCAGAGGCCTGTGGGTGTATTCTTTTGCACATTCTGTAGCTTTCGTCATAATACTGTATGCATGGTTTTTCCTTCCCTTCATGTAGTGGTAATAAGCTTTTAATAACAACAATCTGCAAAATAATTATTTTAAATATACATACTTTAACCGGATAAACTCTCTTTTTAGGGTTCCGTACCAAAATGGTAAAAATGGAACCCTTATGGTGCGACTTTCTCCGTCCGTCCGTCCGTCTGTCACAGTCGATTATTTCACTATTAAAGCTATCGACATGAAATTTGGAATAGTTGTGTATAATAGTGGCCTAACATCATTAAAATAAAAAAAAATCGAAAATTATTTTTAGTTCAATTAAAAAAGGGGGAAAATCGGGGGTTTGAAATGTCAAAGTATGATACTCGTAACTATACTGAGTGGGATATCATATGAAAGGGCTATACTTCTACATTCTAAAACAGATTTTTATTTATTTTTATGCATAATAATTTTTGATTTATCGGGCAAAATGACGAAAAAAATCCGAAGTTTACCAATTGAAAAATCTGAAATAATTATGGTCAATAGAAGCAGTATATTTTACAGGAAAAATAAAACCAACGCTCTAACTAGCATAGTTTTTTTTTATGTTAACAATAAACCTCTACAAACAAAGTTAGTTTTGCGGTTCATTAAATTCATTAATCGTAAAGCTTACTACAGGTTTGTACGGAACCCTCGGTGCGCGAGTCCGACTCGCACTTGGCCGGTTTTATTTTCTTATGTTTACAGCCAATTGAGAAAAAGGGTAGAATGCTGTCATCCTAATACCTACGAATTATATCTAAAATGAAATACCTAGGACGAAAAAAAGGAGCATGCTTGCAAGCCGTTTCCATTTCTCTAAACATAATTTTGAGGGTTTTTTGCATCTGTATCATTTTCTTGATGTTGCGGTTATCGATCTACAAGTAAGGAAATAAAATTGATGAACCTGTCTGAACATGAAAGTCGAAATGGTGTGATTTTCAAATTTGAAAAGTCTTTACCTCTCGCACTAGCTTGATCAAGAATCCTTCTACTAATCGGACCAGTATCATGATTTTATATTCTTGTCTCTCTATTTTGGTTTCTTGCAACTTCTTTATTCGCTCCTCCCAAATTATGCTCCTTTCCCATGCACCTATTCGAATTGTGCTGCCAGAAAAATATCTTGTTAATGAAATCTAATTAATTTATCTGCATACAGCCAATCCATACTAATATTATAAATGCGAAAATTTGGATAGATGGGTGTTTGTTACTCAATCACGCCACAACGGCTGAACGAATCTGTATGAAATTTGGCACATAGATACATTATAGTCTGGAATAACACATAGCCTATTATCCCCAATTTTAAATAGTTTCCGAGGGAACCAAAAAAAGGTTAAAACCTCAATCAACGCGGACGAAGTCGCGGGCATCAGCTAGTATGTCTATAAATCGTAATTCGCAATTTATCATTTTTTTATAAAAACTTATCTACCTACTTACTACTACTACTACTATACTTAACTATCTTATATAAATACTTATGTGGTTTTGATAATATATTTTCCTAAATCATTTTGGAAAACAGCATGATTAAGCCATATAAATTCAGCAAGATGAATAAAAACTATATTCTGCTTCTGCCCAGATTACAAAGAAGTGCTAAAGATAATCTTACACAAGCCACATGCAAACAATGAAGTTCCAAGCTGCCTCCGGTGTTTTAGTCCTGAGTATAGTCTCGCCCTTTTTGATGTAGAACCTTTCGCAAGTCCTGTACGGCTCCACGCTGTACCCCGTGTCGAGGAGTATCACTACAGAATAGTAGTAGTACCACGTTTCAGCTGCAGATTTGATACAAATGTTTTAAGTTTGCACTACCACGACTTAGGTCCTGAAATTAACCTATCAATAAAGCTTAAAAAATGCAAATTTTCTATTTATGAGTAAAAACCTATTTACTGCTTACTAAGAGGCTATCGCCTTAATTGCGGATCTTATTTTATCCGTCTCATACTGGAATCTGGATGCTTATTCCACGCCTATGGTCGAATCCAACCAAAAATCTTTCGTTCCCGCAAATTCTTCTATGCATATGTTAGGGCTTATGTTAAATGATAAGCAGTATTCGATGCTAATTGCTAGACTTTTATTTTATTTGCGGCTGGTAAAGAAGGTAGGTAGGGGAATTTGTCGACTCCTCTTTTATAAAGTCCATTGGAGATAACATTAATTAATGTGTTCAGACTCACAGCTCAGATCATAATGGTCAGTCATGTACAAGTATTCCCTCATTATGGCAACCATCTGTTGCAGTCTCATCTCAGTGAGCAAAAGCTTTAATATCCATAGCACTAGCACCTGTCTTGTGGCCAGGTCTGTTAGCGTGGTCATTATGCGCATCACGGATAACCCAAACTCGAGACTCTCCATTTTTCTGCCGTGTTCCACGCTAGAAGACAAGTCGATATCTTAATTATTGTAGTTCATGTTTAGTTATTAGTTGAAAGATAACTATTATAATCTGTGGCTGAGCACCTCAAATATCAGTTGACGTCAAATATGAACACCAAACGGTAATCCAAACTTAAGATCCTCATAATTGCTTGCATTTTATTAACCGAGGGTATTCGTAATAGGTAATTATAAAACGTCAACTTACTAGTACAAAAATATGCTGGTGTAAAGATATCCTACAGCGTGAACCTCCATCACATCTACCTGCCCGCGCTTACGTTGGCACAGTTCCATTGATTTCTTCTCCAACTTCCGACACATCCAAAACTAGACAAGTTTTCAAGTAATTAATTTGATTGAAAATTCGTTTTATTGGAATTTATTAATTTTATTAATTATAATAATTTTTATTTTAATAGTGCTAATTTATCACAACAGACAACATGAAGATATGATCTTTGGCCGTAGGTACATGTAGGCACCTACTTATGTTTACATCTTAAAAGTGATGGGCACTATATTATTTCGTCATATACTCCTACCTACCTCCTACGCCTACTCCAACTTTCCAGTGGAGTAGGCGTAGGAGGTAGGTACCTTGCGTTTTCCTTACTAAGAGTAGGTACCTTTTGATTCAATCGGTAAGAAGAAATCAAATTCCCGTAGCTCACGCAAAGAAGTCGAAAGTTCGAATCAGTTTTCAAAGCGTAGTTCATGGACCATTTCGCTGCTAATGCCGCATTTGCTGTTTCTTTGGTCTCCTAAAAATGGGAATCTTTGTCCTATACATATTGATCCTTAAATTCAGTCAACAACAATCAGCATCTAAAAATTACTGCTATGTTATGTATGTTCTTTTTCCTAGTCCACATTACGATTCTGTCGACAGACTTGATAATATACTTACGAGTATGTATTTTTCATTTGTTCCTCCTACATACCCTCAGTAGATGCAGATAGGATATCCTAATTCCTATCAAATAAAGAAAAATACGCAATTCCTTACAGTAAACAATCTGAACAGTCGATTGAGCGTCCATGCAATTGCTTCGTAGAAGTCTCCAAATATTCCACTCTCCACTGCCACATACAAATGCGGTATGACGTATAGTGCCATCATTTGTGTGAAGGTGGCTCGTAGGTTCCGAATTTGACATGCGTATCTAAAATAAGATAGATATTTTGGGTAGGTACGTAAAACTGTTCGTGGGTCTTCGGCCCTGCTTACGTATGTCATAAAGTCTGTAAATTTTTCGAACCGGATAATATTTTGATGGCATAGAGATCTTTAAATCCAAGAAATCGTGAATTCAAGCTCCAGCTTTGCACTAAAGACTTTATTCTACACAGCCTAGAGACAGAGGTAGGTAATGTCGGCGAGTATTTTTTTTTATTATTTTTTTTATTAGCTGATGCCCGTGACTTCTTTCGCGTGGGTTAAGTTTTTTTTTAAATCCCTTGGGAACTCCTTAATTTTCCGGTGTAAAAAGTGGCCAATGACCTTCCCCGGGACACAACCCATGTCCATCAAATTTCTTCAAAATCGGTTGAAAAAAATGGGACGTGAAAGCGTTGCAAATAAACAAACTCACATTCGTAATTTATAATATTTGTTAGAAAGGTTCATGTAAAGAATAAAGATGTGAAACAGTCTTACTTTGTAGTAGGAAAAGGGTCGTAGAACAGAGACATTGCGTGCAACAATTCATTCCTTGCTTCAACCAAATCTCCAGATTCCAATAAACATGCTCCTCGTAAAGAATATATTCGCCCCAATCGGTACTCCTTCATCCATGATACTTCACGCACTGAGTCTTTATGACAAAATTTGTCATCCTAAAACGTTATAATTTACATACCTACATTTATATTAGGCTCATCGACCTGAATGAGTCGTCTCCATTCTCTATCATGTCGGGTGACAGTCTTTAAGAGTCTTGCCAACTGTTAACTTCAGGGACAATTAGATCTTAAGTTGATCTTCTTGAAGTTAACCATAACCTAAGACGACTACTGTGTCCATCCAGCAGATAAGTATACAAAATTGCTTGCTGGTTTTCCAGTGCCCCTTTCCTTCTAATTATTATTACGCACATTATGAAAATAAGTTTTTCTAGGGTGGCAATTTCTTCAAAAGTAGGGATATTACCGTTATAAACGCTTCAGCTTTGCAAAGCAGATGAACAGCCTGTGGAATATTCATATTGATAATACTCAAATCCGCGTATTCCAGATATGCTTCGTATAATTTTTCATACTCTCCTGAGACGAAAAAATAAATAAAATTAAAGCGCAACATAAATAATAAAAACAGGATTTTTTTAGTAACAATTCCTTTATAAATAAAAGCAAACATTTAAAAATCATAAGACCCCTTCTTACCAGCACCATTACAGTGATCAATAACTTGCGAATAAGCGACATTAAGTATGGGCAAACACTCGCAAATGTTTAGTTCCAAAGAAGAAAACGATGGTATACGTTTTTCTGTCTCAAAGATTTTAATAGATCGACTTATGCGTCTTAGTTCTGTAAAAAATATTAAGTATACTATAGCTGTAAATTTCAATAGCAATGAAAAAGAAATAACTAGATATGAGCTGCACAAAGAAGTTATAAAATATATTTTATAACTTCTTTGCGCTTGAATATAAAAAGAAAACTAACCTACGGATTCTAACATTAAATGCACGTTTGAATCACTCGTATGGCGTCTTGGCTGTAAAATATTAAATGAGTATTAAGAAAGTTTAGTTTAGTTGAAGTTAGAACATAGGTAAGTTATTGGGGCTGATTCTGTTGTCAACCTCTAATCTAAACTTAAATGACATTATTCAAAATATTGCTAATCCTTTCATAATTCACCCTGCGGAAAGGGATAAAACTAGATTAAGAGGTGTCATTTTAGTTTAGTTTAGAGAATGTGTTATACAGAAATGGCCACACTATGTGAACAGTTCATTAATTTATAAATAACCTTGTGATATGAGAAGGAGTCGTAAATGTAAGATTCACCAGTTGCTTTGATTTCGTCGGTCAGAGCACAAATTTGCAGACGCGTTCGTTTCAATTCTTCACTTTCTGGGATCAATCCCTGAAAATTATTCAGATTTTTAGCTGGAGGATACTCATTAACCTTCAGATATAGTGCATGACCTCATCTCAAACAGGCATGCGAGCGAAATATACCTATTGTAAACGAAGAGGAAGAAAGAAAAGGATCGAGAGGAATCACAACATCTATCCTGAAGAGGGCCCACTGAATTTTGAATAGTCGTCGTCGTTTCAACCGGTAGACATCCACTGCTGGATGAAGGTCTCCTGCAAGGATCATTAAAAATATTGAGTTTGAGATCGTCCATGTGTTCCTAACCTAACCCTGTGCTTATAGTTGCAATTTCCGGATTCGGTGAATTTTAACTAAATACAAAATTATATCAGAAGATTGCTTAACATACATCATCACACCGTAGTCCCAGGAATCTTGCGAATAATCCAGACCCACAAGAGAAACATCGGCGAGTGTGCTGCTCTAGGAAGAGCAGGGAACGAGCGTGCATTTCGTGCTGAAATAAAACATTTTCACAGATTTCACTGGTAACTGGGATGCCCCTAACAGGTTAACCCGCTACCATCTTAGACTGCATCATCACTTACCATCAGGTGAGATCGCAGTCACGGGCTAACTTGTACCTAGTGGATAAAAAAAAATGAATTTCATCTTTCTCTTTAAATTCTAAAGTAATATATTATTAATACAGGAGTATTAATAATAATAATAATTAATAAATTAGTAAGGTATTATATATACAGGAGAGATTCTGTATTTTGGAAGATAACTACTGAAAAAATATACCAGTAATACATTCATCCAGTACAACTACTCCGCTCAAATTATAGGTAACTAGGTACGTGAGGACGTGACGAAATTGTGATTTATATTAGCTTCCATATTATGGTCTTAGGAAAACTTCTTTGATATAGAAAAGCTTTTGGAACCTTCTGATTTTCAGTAAGCAGTTCGTACGTAGTGGTCCTGAATAAGGTATGCCGAAACTTCATGTAGCCGCAGAAAGCATACTTTGGTAGATCTTGACAAGTTACTGCAAAAGCATTATAACGCTAAGAGAGCGCTTGTGGTCACATCACATGAATGTTTAAGATAGATAATAAGAGATACTCAAAATACTTTTCGTATGTCAGATACTAGATATTATAATTGAAGAGTAGGTACCGACATTAACCCGTGTTGGTAATATGAATAATAGTTACCTATCTATTATCTGCTCACAAGAAGATACTATTGGTAAGATCTTAGACATCTATTAGTTAAATTATTATGGTAGAGGACATTGTGGGTAACGGAAAAGTCTATATTAGAAAGGTAAGTTACCTACTTGTAGAAACTAGAAAGGTAAGTTACCTACTTGTATAATGGGTCCCAATGTTTACTTGAAAGGCTATTTAGGTATTAAAATATTAAATTTCTGAATTTCTTGCCGGCTCTTCTCAGTAGATTTCCGAACCGGTGGTAAAGTCTTGACGTATCATAAGTGACAGAAGTTGTCTTACGTGAAATAAATACTTAAATCATTTATCAAATGTTATTGTTAAGTTTAACTAACTAGGTTGCTGTATCCCCACACAGGAGCAGTGTGGCGTCTTTATAATCTCCTGGTTCGGCGAGGGACGTACTAGGATCATCGAGCTATCTGACGTGAAGTCACCACCCTCACACTCCAATACACGAATAACGAAGAGTTTTGCCACTGCTACGTAAAAGGTAAATATATGTACTTAATTCATATAAACAAGTTTTGGTTTAGACGTTTGGGTGGCTCGGATAGGATCCCTGTGGAATTTGAATTGAGTTGAATTTGAGTTGAGAATAGTTTCCATGCTTCCTATAAATAGGCGGCAACCTTCGATACCAAGGATACTTTTGTAAATAACGTGTCTGTTGCCTGAATTTGATCTATGGCAATCTGCTAATATTTTATAATGTTTTTAAATTAGATTTGTGATCTTCACAGTAATCGAACCTAACTTAAAATATACCCGGAAAGTAATAGAAGGAACAAAATAGCACACCTTACCTAAAGCAACTTTTCTCATGGAATCGCCTTGTAACAAATGGAGTAGCATGCGACGCGAAAATACTTCGCCGAGTACCGAGCCGCACTTTAATATCATTTTCTCAAAAGGCGTCAAGGAGTCATACGTTTTCAAGATCAGAGCTGAAAATTTTCCAATTCCATTAGAACATGTAAGATTATCTAGTTATCTACTGATGTTAGAGAGAAAGTTCTACGGGAACCTGAACTCTAAAAAACCTGGAGTATCTGCAACCATGAAATGCTATCAGCTTAAGCCATTAGAAGGCCTAGGAAGATTAGAACTTGAAAGAGGTTGGAGATAGGTAGGTATACCTTGGAACAAGTTTCAAATGCAATTTATACAATTATTTTTCAATAAGTAATTAATTTACCTACCATCCATTTTTAAATCAATCTTCATGTCCTCAAAATTGTAGGAGTCAGCCAAAACTGCCATTTGTATAACATCGCTTTCAACGGCAGTGTCTTGCTTATTAATTTCAGATGTCCGATGGTAACTTTCCTATGACGACAAACAAATATTATGAATCAATTAATCTAAAATTTTAATAAATAACACTAACTATAGGCTCTTCTTGCTTTGATTTCTCAAATATTATTTGCTCATCCATATTGATTAATGATTATAAATAATTACGCTTACAAAATATACCTTTACTAGATGATGACTTCGTTCACGTGGATTGAGGTTCTTAGTTCCCGCGGGAACTTTTTAATTTTAAATTTAGCCTATGTGTTAAGTCAGGTTATAAGCTGTACACATTTCAGACAAATAGGTTAAATCGTTGCGAAGTAAAGGAGTAACAAACATACAAACTTACAGACATCCAAACTTTCACATTTATTACATTAGTAGGACTATATTCTCTTGTCCGTAGATTCCGTGCACTCAAGGCTTGCCAAATTTTATTTCTCTGTTTTATACCTGTTTATCGTCATCATAAAATTGTCCAACATGCATAACGCACTAACTGATTCAAATTGGTTGAGATGGTTAGTAGGCTTAAGATCCACAGTCATCCTCCTCAATAAAGCTGGTGAGGGAATAATAGCTCCTGCTTCTGAAGCCTCCGTGCGGAGAACTGTCACCATTGACAACTGGCCTCTCTGCACTAAAGAAATAACGAAATTCTGGATCCAACCTGGCATTCCGTCACTTGCACTTTCTATGAGTCTGCAAATCATACAGCTTGTATCGTATGGGTAAGATATTCTTTTGTGTAACAAAAGAAAACAATTCATTAATTATATTATTATATACCCCGAGACTCGTGCACATTTCTAAAATCCTACCTACTTTCATGCTCCTGCATTATTTTTAAACTTACCTACTATGTTTTAAACCTATTTGACATATTATAGACAGGCGCGTCCTTGTTGGTCCTCCGAGTCGGACTTGAATTGATATGTATGTTAATAAGTTAAACAATTACTTCTCCAAATCCGAAGGTATAGCTTGAACGTCTAACAATTGGCATGCTAGCGCCGCATGGTACCAACGGTCAATGCCTGACAGTTGCAGCTTTACGATCATGTTGTTAGCTAGGCAGGTAGAAGCAACAGCTGTTAAATATAATAACATAGATTATAAAAAAATTAGTGAACTGCTTGAACTGCAAGCTACTTTCTTTTAAGAAAAACGAGAGATTATCAAAGCTATGTTTAAATAATGTTTTATAACATCAATAGCGTAACTTTTTTTGGGGTCAATTGAAGGTAGTAATTAGTAAATGCCAATCCCACCTGGTCTTTAGGCGTATATGTCTACACCTAACCCAAGTTCTATTGAGTTATTGGGGAAAATGAGGATGCTAGTCATATCATAACTAATAGACTAATATCTTTGTTGAAAAATTCATAAAAATATATTACGTGAAAGCTTCTCCTCGTCTGTGATAGTCACGAGCAAGAAGATAATCTTGGCATCCAATAACAGCAGAAGTATGCGCCAGGACTCATCATCAGCATATTGGGCTTCCTCTACTCCCACAAGACGGAGCGATGGAAAATTCTAGACAGTAGAAGAATTATTTATACTGCTATGATGATAGCTTGATAAGTGGCGATGCAAAGGTTGAAGCATTTAAGGGAACCGTTTTTTTTCTACGAAATTAGTCAAAGTTCTCGCAACTTAAAAGGCTTTAACGTTTGGCAATTGAGATTTACGTAGAAAAATGTTTCAGTCTAGTTAGAGAAATAGATATTTAAAAAAAACAATAAAAAATATTAATACTTACTTCTTTACAGATTCTCTTTATAAGCTGCTTAACTTTATACTCTTTGAGAAAGTCTTCTTCGTATGAATAACGCTCCGGTAAGGGAAAACGACAGTCGAACACAGTGTTGACGGCATGGATTTCCAACGGCGTTAATGACGTCATGTTCATTCTGATTGGCAAAATGTTTTTTATCAATGCAAAAAATTATAATCAACGCTCCAAAAAACTATTCTAATAACTAACTATTCAAAACTATATTAATTCCAATATTGGATAGAAGCAGGCGTTACTTTGCAGAAGTCCATCATAATCAAGGAACAAGAAGCTTAATTCGCTATAATCCGATAGGAGACAAATCTACTCGTATGTGGTAGCTTGCGATATTCACCGCCCAATAAGCCAGAAATTCCCACTTTTCACTCCGACACCCGACTATCCTCAGGAGATGTTGACTCGACAATGTTCAATCATGATTGCTGCTTTGGCGGATCATAGCAAATTAAGCTTTTTGTTCCTTGATATTTATTCAATCATAATAAAAGATAACGATGACATACCCCCCAATATTCAAGTAGGTACAAAAATAGGATTCAAAAAATTAAGATTATGAATAAGTAGGTAACTACTTGTTGCTGTGTGATGCTTACGCAGTCAGAATTCTGTTCTCCCGATTCGCTCTCGACAATCGCCCACCTTTGAATAGCTTTTCCATTATCAACCGAATCAATTCAAACGGTATCTGTAAGTACGTAAATTAGTAAATCGTCACCTGTGAGTTACTATCCCCTTTTCTTCTTTTTGAATTAGAAGAGTTTGAAGAGTTTATTAGATACATCACTTAAGGTGACCTGTATGTCCGATAGTTTTTTTTTTAAACATTTATTGAAAACAATACAATAGAATTTAAAGCTAGTTAGCCTAATCTAATTACTATATAAATCAAGCCCGCGTGGAATGGTGGCAAGAATGCTGGCTGCACTTCCGCGCTGGACAGCAAGGCTGATCCTTTCCTGAGTTCTTCTTGATTATCAAACTGCGTGAAGTCTGCCAATCCGCAATTTACCAGCGTGGTCACTAGTGATGGTTTGATCAATTGATTGTTTATGAGTTAGAAAACTTACCTTATCTTTTTTTGTCAGGAGGATTCGATCGACTTCGATATAACTTGGAGTTATGTTAAGACATTCTGCCATTAAACGCGTCTTTCCCACTAGTTTAGGTCCCTAGAAATTTATTAATTTATTAATTTTGGCCCCAAGGAATTTTGCATGATGATGAAGACTAAGACGGATTGCTTCCGCATCTAAGCATGTCTTCCACCAGTCATGATGTGCTTACTATATTACGAGTAGCTTTGGTGGAAATTTGTTTAAAAAACTAAGCATTGATGAACTAACTATATACATATTTAGAGATGTTTTTAGTTTACACACACACCAGCTATGCTGTACGTATCCTCATATTCTTCTGATGAAAAGGCAGTCTAAACCATACATTTTAGGGTAAAATATAGGCAGGGGCTAATTCCATATAAGTAGGTACCTAAGTAGGTACCTATATTATAAGAGACTTACTAAAAGTGCCACTCCAAATTTGTGATCACGGTAACGCGTAAATGACTTTGAATGCTGCTCCAGTGCATTTTGAAGGGTCATTTTGTACCTTCTCAACTCTTCGTTTCTACCCAGAATCGGGTGCCGGGAGTAAGTGGTTGCTTGCGATTGTCTTAAAAATAAAGAAACGTTTAATTTTTTGTTTGTACTTTAATATTAACAATTTTTGTTTCACGTTAACTAAGTATTCTGAATGTAAGCACTAAGCAGCAGCGATAGCCTAGTATATCTATTATCTATAGGCTACGGCCTCTTACCACAGCATTAACTGCCGCACTCAGAATAGCTTAATCGTTACTTAAGGAACTCCTTAGTAGGTAGGTATAGATTTTGTATTGAAATCTATACCAAGAAGTTCCTTAGTTAGCCGAGTTGAGTTGAAATGATGTTCTAGGTACTAAGCCAAAACCTTCAATTTATTTAATGCATGTGTTAGCTACTCACTTGGCATTGTTAAACTCGTAAATAGGTCCAGGTTTCGAAAAGCCCTTCAGTGGTTTCGCTTCGAGGAGCTTAAAATACTCCTGGTTCAGTTTGCTTTTCAGAAAGGTTTCCTTATCACACGTCACTCTACCTGGATACGCCATCATCAAGCGTGCCGCCTATTATGACATCAAAAAAGTACATTAGTGGTCTCCTTTATGTAGGTGGAATGTTTTATGGCTTAAGTAAGGTATGTTGGGGTAAGAACGGACGGATTTCAGACCAATTGAAAAGGTTTTGTAAAAACTCAATTTTCTCGATATTTATTGAAGATAAATTACTAAAATATGGTGCATGTGATTAATTTTTAAACGTAGCTTAGGTTTCAATTTTGTTTATTTTTGTAAACTCAACAGTTTCTGCTTTATACGCATGTAAAGACAAGACATACTTTTTTATGGCTATGGTTAAGAAAATGTCCTTCGGGGGCAAGATCGGACGTACCTACTTTCAAACCCGCTTCTATGGCTTTGAGAATAAGGTGTATAAGAATAATAAATCCGATCTTAAACGCACTACAATATATAAAAAAATAACGTTTATGTAATTAAAAACATGAATGTTCCAATCGATTTTATTTTTTTTTACTTAAAGGCATCCGATCTTACCCCCAGTGATAATTTTTTTACATTTTGTGATTCTCAAACTTTGCTCTCATCATAAGATGAATTATCCAGATCCACGGGAAAGATCGGATGAATAAATTTTTTGCAAGTTATTAATAATAGCTAATTTTAATTTTGAAAAAGGGACAGAAAACGATTTCAATGTTCGAAGTAAAGACATCAAAAATTCTATCTATTCTTTTTTCAAAATTGTAACGTTGATACCAAGCATGGAAATTGCTTAAAAACATTTTTTATATCCATTATAAATAACATAAATAAAAATAAAAGACAGAAATATAAACACATAAATAAATAACATGATAGTAAAATAAATGACAAATAAAAATTAATGCCGTAAATAAAAAAATAAAAGCGATACCCAAGATACATATACAGACATTTTTAATGTTATTGGGCTCTTTTCTATATCTGTACGCTTCTGAACACATTTCCATCAAAATCTCGAGATCAAAATAGAATAATCCTTACACTGTATTATAAGATGAAAAATATTAAAAATATTCATGTTATAAAAGTTTGACAATCCCTGCCTCATTTTGTACAGGTAAAGACCGGATGATTTTAATCCGATCTTTACTCGAAAGGGGGACCATCGGATATCTGCTAATAGACATCCTAGGCGTATTCTGATCAGATCTATCTAGCTATTGCTACATAAAACCTAGTATTAACGCGAAATATTAGCAAAACAATCTGTATTTTCGCCAAAATAGTAAACTAAAAGGGAAAGGGAAAGATCGGATAGAAGAAAAAAAGACAAAAATTACCTTGTTTTTTTTAATTCACCATAACACACGTACGGTACGTCGGAGCGACTGGCGCGAACTTAAGTAGACGCATAACAAAATGGTGTTGAACATAATGATGCCAACATTAAAAAATGTGATCTCAATCGCGAGAAATTTGATGTATACGGTCTTACCCCCTTTCAGCTCTTACCCCAACATACCTTAGTAGGTCATATTGGAGGGCTTTTTGTTTATCCTGCGATAGGTTCATCTATGGAAGTCATAAACGATGATGATGACTTCGTCGGCGTGGATAAAGGTTTTTTAAACTCCCGCAGGAACACCTTAATTTTCCCTATAGAAAGTAGCAAATGACATGACCAGGACATGGGTGTCCTTCGCCGTGATGCAACCTATCTTTATACCTAATTTCATCAAAATCGGTAGAAAAAATGGCCCGTGAAAGCGTAGCAGACCGATATTAATTAGTAGGTATATGGATGCCGTGTAATTTAAATGTTATAATCTGCTACGATAATAATTTAGGAGATTGGATACAGTTCGGCTTATTTAATATGGGTAGGGTAAGTCTCATTTGGTAGTAGGGCTGTAGGTATACTGTAAGTAGGTACGCTTACCTTATTTACTGCAGAACCAATAACCGTGTATTCTCTGCGAAGTACATGACCAACAACACCACAGTAAGTTGATCCTGTATCACAGACAATAGATATGTCAAAACTCAAACATTGATGATATTATGCTATGAAAATTTTATTTTTATTTCATAGCAAACCATCAATGGATTAAAAATATATGAGAAAGCCACTGAGCTTACATTTTTTGATAGTCACTGAGTTAGAGAATAGAGCAGCAGATCTTTAATGATAAACATCTTATAATCCAATATATCGCCAATCCCTTGAATAAGCCAACTTTATAATAATTTAAATTTAAGCACCAGATATTTTTGACAATTCTTTGAATAAATTCCGGAGGGCAGTTCATTTAGCATTAAATAAGTATACTTTAGTCCTATTTGATTTGATTATAAGGGCCGCTTGCACAAGGACATTTAAACTGATTTAGTTAAATTTTGTAATGCTGTCCCTTTTTGGCAAATGCATATTGTAGTTGCCAATAATTTTAAATAAGATTTAGTTGTTTTTTTTCCTTTCAATTGTAATGCATGAACTTATTTAGTGTTTGTTTCTAGTTATAAGTTGTAAAAGAGCTTACAAATACAAATACAAATGTTTTTATTTTGCCAAATGTGGGTAGGTACAGAATATAGATGGTACTTAAATTATTGTGCCTGACACATTTTTCCAAATAATTAGCGTGCAAAATTGGCAGTACAATTACATACATACTGCTCAAAATACATAATATGCGATAAAATAATAAGTTACAAAATTAAGTAAGTATTAATTAATTATTTTTGGATTAACATATAAAATTACAATTTTAAGATAGATTATTAGATTATATATCAGCTTACACCATTAGAATAGATTTATTAGATTCATTTACTTATTAGGTACATTGAAATGTCATAATATCCTATTACATAATTGAGATACTCCCAGGTCAAATCATACATCTAGATAAAAATTCGTTAACACTATAAAAACATTCGCCAATTAAATATTCAAACAATTTTTCCTTAAATATGGATGTTGGTAAAATTTTTGTGTTGTCAGAGAGTTTATTGAATATGGTCACAGTCATACAATAAGAATTGCGAGAACATAAAGCTAGCTAGTCTACGTTGGGGTATCTCTAATTTGAATTTTTGCCGGCGGTTCCTATTATCAGGCTTCATCTCGAATAAGTAGGTAGTTGTTTTTTTTTACAAAAAGGCAAGTTTCGAAAATATATAGACATGGTAACGGCAATATCTTTTTCTTTTTAAATAAAGGCCGACACGGGGCTATTATATCAGCGCCACACAGTGATCTTAGTGTTTACCTTTAAGTGACTAGTCATTTTGTTTTAGTACCTAAAATATTGTAAAACTGCTGATGTATGTTCTAAATGATGTAGTTGTTGGTAGACCGAATAAACGAAAAAAAAAATAAAGAGGGAATAAGTCAAGGTAAAAGGTACGAACCCGAAGTAACTCCAACGCTGATACTAATAATATTAGGATCTATCAATCTCTCTTTTAGCTGGAAAGCGCACTGCAACGCCTTCTGAGCTTCGTCCTCTTGCTTCAACCCTCTCAAGCCAAACACGACAAGAAACATCATATCTTTGTCGAACATCGATACTTTGTTCACCAGGCCACCGGCCTCTGACGTGACACTGTGTAAAATGTCATATTATGTAGGTAAGTATATTATTTTAATTCATTCACATTTTTATTTTTCTTACTAGATGATGCCTGCGACTTCGTCCACGTATATGTATTTTATTTTTGATTCCCGGGGGAATCTTAATTTTCGAGATAAAAAGTCTGTCCTTCCCCGGGATGTATACCTACCCCTATACCAAATTTCATCAAAATCGGTTGAAAAGATGGGTCGTTGAAGCGTAGCAGACAGACACACACTTTCCAGTAGCACTCATTGGGCGCATGCTGCGTAGCACGTCAGACATCCATCCATCCAGTAGCCTGTATTAGGTATGCGTCCACAAGTGGACATAAGCCTTTTGAGTTTAAGAGAGTGCGCCACAACACCCAGTCTTCATTTCACTAGCCAATACCCGCCACTTTTTTAAATGATGAGACAAGGTGCAACTTCCGAGACGAGAACTCCAATGAGCTAACATTGGCCGCTTTTTACAAAAAATACATCACGTAGGTAAGTACCTACTTAAGTAGTTAGGTACGAAGAAAGAATTACCTGCAGACCAACTTGTAAGCTGTGTCCACAACTTCAATGAGAACATTCTCTGTAACAGTCTTCGTGATTATATTCAAGAAAACCACCACAACATGCCGCACTTCGGTAAGGAAATCCATTGGCTCATCATTATCCACAGCTCGCAATATAGGTGACACCATGAATCGACGTAGTGCTGGACACCACGAACTATGCATGGCTGCTACTACGGCTGGCCGATCTAGAAAGTAGCGTAACCTGTCTTTGGCGGACCTATACATATGTCCCAAGTACAGAGGCGGCGGAGGGCGTGGGCGACGTGGGCCACCGCCTACGGCCTCGCGGTCCAAGGGGCCTCGCGCCTCCAAGGCCCGCGAACGCAAATATAGAAAGAAAACCACCACAACATGCCGCACTTCGGTAAGGAAATCCATTGGCTCATCATTATCCACAGCTCGCAATATAGGTGACACCATGAATCGACGTAGTGCTGGACACCACGAACTATGCATGGCTGCTACTACGGCTGGCCGATCTAGAAAGTAGCGTAACCTGTCTTTGGCGGACCTATACATATGTCCCAAGGCCAAGTAAGTAATCCTATATTCTCATTATCTGTGCCTATAAGTATTTATATAAATAATGAAGTAGAGCAGCCTTTACGTTGGATCTCTTGCGCATCTTATTGATCTGAGTTGCGTATAAATGTAGTGGGAGGAGTGCCGCTTCAGAAGTCTGTGGTAAGATGAAAGCTAAGTGTTGCAGAGCGAGACCCCCGCGTTAAAGGGATCCTAGATATTGCTAAAATTGATCTCACAAATTGGTTTGAGTAAAAATATCTTTGGGCCCACTTCCACTCTAGAAATGTGGTAGGTATACCTACCTAATTAGTCCAAAATGGGGTGGAGCGATTGGGACGCAATCATTGATTTTTTTAATTTTACCACTTAACCGAACTGGATTTTGGAGAGATCTCAGAAAGATATAGAACGTACCTAAGTACCTATAAGCCAATTGGGGAACTGAATATGTATAAAAATATTATGTACCTATAATATCGGGTTTTAACGGGTCGGTAAGACTTACGTGAAAATTCCCTGTAGTTTATTTCAGATACAGAATTTTCTTCCTCGTGAGAAACATTCGCAGTGGTGCCAAAATCGTTAGGTACTGAAATAAAAAATTGTAATAGAATTGAAGAATTCTAAAGAAACCCTGCATTACAAACAAACTTAATGATGTCTCGGAAGTTAGCCGCGAGTGAAGGTTCGCGCAGGCACAGTCAACTGAAACGGACCCGTCCCGCTGATACGTATCTACTTAGCTCAAATTCAAACTAGGTACTTACTTAATATTTTTATTCAAATAAACCTATTACAAGTGCTTTTGAATCGTCGAGTAGTTATGTACCTAACTAATATTGTATTCTGCTAATCGAAACGCACATAAGTATGTTCCGAGAACTCATAAAGTTTGAATCGGACTGTACCTACTAAGAAGCTCGTCATATCTACTTGGCGTTCCCTATAAATAAATAAATAGCCCCTACTTCAGTATACCTACCATTATTTAGTCCTAAAGACGAGTGCAGTTTTTCGACCCGCTTCCATGTGGCACCGACGCCCAGAACCTGTAGAGAAATATTGCCTAAGACAACTGACCATAATATAATATAACCCCAACTGACGAATACAATAGTACCTACTTAATTCTTTATATTCCACCACCACTACGATGCAATAGTAGATGCTCACACTGCGAAGAATATTACCAATAGATATAGACAATGACGGAACATTTTGTAAAGTGTCAGGTCACAAAAAGACGTGATTATAGAACAGGCCAGGTTCTTGATGCAACTTTTTCCAGCAGTAATAGTAGTTAGGTAGGTAATGTAGATAACAAACATGGTTCTCGCCTTAGTATGCCTCCCATCGCCACAGGGCTGAGTGCAGTATTCTGCCTCGTTAACATAAATCCAAGCACTGGCCGAGGTCAGCACGTCTCCCGCCGCGCTCATGTACTCTGCAGCCTTGACATCCCACACAGGCTGCCCTACGATGACGTAGTGCGACTGCGAATTGTCCTCTCCTCCGATTATGGAGAAATGAGAGAGACCAGCCGATATTGCTACTTTAACTGGAATAAATCAAAAGCAACCAAAGCATTTATCTAGAATAGATAAATGCCAGCGTATGTATTCTTTAGTTTAATTTCATCAAGAAAACATCAGGTCTTAGGCCACAGTGAAAGTTGACGCTGCATTTACTTAGTTATTTACATTAGGTACAGACTTTCCGTGCAAAATGATTTACCAACGGTTAATGAATAGGTACGTAAGTAATAAAGACTGTTAAGTACAGAACGCCAAAAATAGTCACAGATCTGGTAGGAACTAGCAGAGTTTCTACCTTAGACTAAAAGCTTCAAAAAGTTTTTTGAAGTAGAGGTACTAAAATTCTACATCAATGAGTTAACGCGAATGGGGCACGATCAAAAACAACAGCACCAGAGATCGTCAGACCTACCTAACTCCGATTTCTTATGCAGGGGTGATCGAAAACCTACCCTTAAGAACAACTCCAACATCAGTCAAGTATCTCCCATAATTCTTCTGGATGAGCAATCCGCAATCTATAGCAGTATGCACAACGTCCTGCATATTCAGTCTTAAAGACTTCTTCCACATAGAAAGAAAAGCATCCCCGGAAAACTTCAGTATATCACCCTTGTGAGTAAGAATCTCTTGCACCATTGCTCCTATGTAGGAGTTGAGGACTTGAGTCAGCCTTGAAGGACCTCCACGGCCAGTTTTGGTATACGTCTCGCATAGTTCGGTGAAACCTTGAAGCAAAGGGTGGAATGTTTTAACTAGCAAAAGTACCTATATAGGTACCTACCTACTTAGGTATCTATATGCACAATAATTAGAGATTTCTTGGGCAATCCAAAATGATTACAATCCTTGTAAGTAGATCGAAGTTATCTACTTACAAGGATTGTAATAATTGAGTTTTCCAGTAGGGCTAGCATGCGCACAATGAGTAAAGTTAGGTATGTCTACCCATTTTCTCACGTTATCTCTATTTGTCGACCAAAGCTAACATGGTTACACATATACTTAATATACCTAGGTAAATAATATTATGACTGGTCTCGTTACGTCAAAAGTAGAGATAGTTAAAAGTAATATTTTAATAATATGTGCATGTTAGGATAGACGAGAAATTAGCCGGCGACATCTCTCTCTCTCGTCGCGAGATATCTCGTTGTGCGCATGCTAAGCCTGCTGCAGGTGCAAAACTGTATACTTATACAGTGAAGCTTTTTATATACGGACTATGACTTATTATCTACCAGAAACGTCAATGAACATGAGCGCCGTCTCGTAGTTCCTGACCGAGTGGTCGGAGTGCTTGTAAATTATCTCGTCAGGGACCAGCGAAGCCATGATGGCTATACGTTTCGCTTGCTGGACTGTGCTCCAGCTACCATTTACGCCGTCCAGTCTAAAAATAATTTAAGAGGTGTGTGTCTTACTGTTTCTAAGTAACTCATTCCGTGGCGTCCATGAGCTAGAGACCCGTCACATACAGACAGACATTATTAGGTTTCCTTTTTGCCCTTTGGTTACAGAGAACCCTAAAACTGACCGGTGTGGCGTTCGTTATGCAATATAGGTACCTACATTCGCAATGCTAAAATAAATTGGGTCGTCCTTCTTAGGGAATTGCTGGGAAATCCCTAACACTGGGAGGAAGCTAGTGGCGTGGAGGTCATAGAGGCATAAAAGTACTGCTTACCCAAGTTGTCGTAGCTCTATGCTAATTTTTCATCACGATAGTAATGGACAGAGTACAGGCACTGATAAATGCATATGTATAACTAGTTAGTCCGTATCACAAAAGGTGTGCCGCGGAAATTAGTGGAACTAATAAATCTATACTTACCTACTTCTATACCTACTGAGTAATATTAAGTGCTTAATAGTACTTAAATGCGAAAGTTTGGATGGATGGACGTTTGTCTTTGTTACTTAATGACACCAACGGCTGAACGGATCTGCATGAAATTTGGCAGAGAGATAGATATAGTCTGGAACACATACCTACTTAGGCTACTTTTTATCCCGGAAAATTAAAGTTCCCGCAGGGAACCATAAAACTTCAATCCACGCGGACGAAGTCGCGGGCATCAGCTAGTTTTCCATACATTTACATAAGCATGCGACTACTAGCACCGCCTCTAGGGGACTTCTTTCATGACACGGACTACTTAACTACCTATATTAGGTACATTAGCTTGAAACCCTGTGCACGCCACTGAGAAGGCATACCTACTTACCTAAGCCGAAGGAAGGAGCCAGCTTATTAGTCTAGGTACCTACGGTATGGTTGAAAAGACGAGAACCTATTCAAATGCTGAAAGGCATTCTAGTCCTGGGTCTTACTGAGAGTCTCATTATATAAGATTTAAATACTGACAGAGTCCAACCCAAACTAAAGGCTAACCAAAAACAAATCTATTGTATTTGGGGAATACTCGACCTATTTTTTAAAATGTTCCTGCCATTTTAGGCGCGACGAGGCGCGGCGGCGGCCGCGGATACAGCGCGGCGTCCGCGCCACACCGCCTCCGTGCGGGCGAGGTGCCGCTTCTATCATATTTCATACAAAATGTATACAAGCGACGCGACGGGACGCCCAGGTATAGAAGTGGCGAGCCGCGGACGTCGCCGTTTTGATACTTCCAAGGCCACACCTCCGCTGCGCCTCGTATACCTATAGGTACAGTAGTTCTTAACCGCGCCACACTCACAGCTTTCACTAGCAATTACTTATTTCTCCAATACTTACAAGGCTTGTTTCTTATACTCCCTGTATCTATGCCTCTCCCTCGGCGACACCATCTCCACGCCTGCAGACTGCCGCCGGAGCCGCTTGAGCGCCGTGAGGTACGCATCGTATTTATCTTCTTCGCCTTATTTTTGTAAGCAATAGGTATATCTATACTTCTATACCCCTCAATCCAAGAAAGGTTTCAACCCATCGCCAGCCCTCTACTGAGTAGGTCTCCTGGTTAGCATGTTCGACTGCGGCCGACGAGGTCCCGGGTTCGAGTCCCGGGTCGGGCCATAACAAGTAGGTACGAGTACCTATTGGGTTTTTCTGACAAGAAATTCTCAGTTCTAGCCCGGAGTTAGGAAGTTGGCGGTGTTTCACCCCCGTGCCTCGGAGAGCACGTAAAGCCGTCGGTCCTGCGCCTGATCTCTCTCCGGTCATGTCGGATTTCCGTCCCATCGGGATATGAGAGTAAAGGAACAGAGAGTGCACCTGTGTGTGCGCACACACAGGTGCACTATAATATCTCCCGCGCAGCTGGCTAATCTCTCTGGAGGTAGACCGCCGTGGCCGAAATTCGGTCGGGAAGACATTAGGTCTCCTCTCATAATGAGAATTATTTGGCTCTAGTCCACCACGCTGGCCAAGTGCGGATTTGCAGACTTCACACACCTTTGAGAACATTATGAAGAACTCGGGCGTGCAGGTATCCTCGTGATGTTTTCCTTCACTGTTGTATCTAGGTAATAGCAAGTACCTAAAATCTATACTAATATTATAAATGAGAAAGTGTGTCTGTCCGTCCCATCTTTCCCACTTAGGTATTAGGTAGGTACCTACTTATTCATAAACCTTACCTCATTTTAAGGTTAGCTTATGGTTTCCTGAGTATTGATTATTATTTGAGTAGGTACTTACCTTTATTCATCGGTTCCACATATTCATTATCTACTTCCATAATAAGGATAATAGCGTCTTGGATTAATTAATTATTTTACAATTTACTTGTAAGCAAATTCGTGACAAGTGGCAAACGCCGACCACCACAGATTATAGAACAAAGAGTATATTATGTTATAGAATTTAGTATCGACATAGAGTAATAATCCTAATCCAACCATAATTAAGATCCTCTACCATCAGTTCATCAGTTTATATTAAACTAGCTGATGCCTGCGACTTCGTCCGCGTGGTTAGAGGTTTTTCGGTTCCCGCGGGAACTCCTTAATTTTCCGGGATAAAAAGTAGCCTGTGTTATTCCAGACTATAATCTATCTCTGTGCCAAATTTCATGCAGATCCGTTCAGCCGTTGGGGCGTGATTGAGTAACAAACATCCATACATCCACACATCTATACATCCATCCAAACTTTCGCATTTATAATTTTATTTGATTAAAAGATAAAAAAAAATTAGATGGGTTTTGTGCCTCTCGGATTAGGTACTTACTACTTAACGAAGGTTACGGTCTTCGTAGATAGGTACTACCTACTAAGGACAATGGACGTAAGCTGACCAAGGCCTACAAATTACAATATATTATAATAATTAATTAGTATTAAATTCGGTTGCTTATCGTCCATGATAACTTCGTACTTAGGCTCTCCGCCCACTTCAGAAAATCGGTGACCGATTTGTTGTCACTTGTCAGCTTAAATTGAAACGCACACGTCTTACAAAAAGCCGGTCAAAATAAAACGTTCGGAAATGTATGCGCTTACCAATGATCTTTTGTACTTGCGCGTTAACGCATACTAGATACTCAGTAGGTACTCACCGATATCGGTGAATTCATGACGTGTTCCCAAGACTGCCACGGTGAAAATCGGTGATAAGATCGAAATTATCGGCCCTACCAAAAGTCTGACGTGGTCAGAGGCTATAGACCTAAATCAGAATATCGATTGTCACCTTAAAATAACAATTACAAAAAAGATACTCACGCGCCGAATTGAGAACCTCCTCCTTTCTTGGAAGTCGGAAAGGCTAAGTTCTAAAAGGAAATCGAACGGACCGATTTTGATAAGATTCATTATTGCTCCGTTCCGTAGCAAATTGGTAAAAGAGGATCCCTTGAAGCCTTGCTGGGCGAATCTGACTCGCACTTGGCCGGTTTTTTTAAGTCTAAAGATGAAAGTAAAGCTTTCTGATTTTATAGTCCATTCATTTTAGATTTTTTCGCGGCAAAATTTATAACTCTTTGAAACCACTGTGGTTTACCTATGAGTGAGTAGGTACATTAAGAAACACAACTCCCCCCCCCCCCCCCCCCCCCCTCCGGTGGTGGCTTCCCCCCTCCCCGCCATGAAAAGTGTGCCATTTTGCAGATTTTCTAGATTTTCAAGAATTCTATACAAGCTAGGACAAAACTTTCAAAGAGAACATTGTTCCTTAATAAATTACCTACAAATAAGTTCATAACATTTATGGTGATAGGAGTTATAGTTTACAAGCTATGATGCGTTAAAAAAATATAGGGGTTAATTTCTATTTATTCCATACTATTATGTAAGTCAAGATGACTACCACCGGTTCTTACAAAACAGTAAGGTATATTTCGAAAACAATTTGTCCTATCAAAATAAACTAAACACTATTTTATAGGTAAATAAATAAACTTTGTTCTAAGTTCTGACAGCTTTTTTTCTAGCTCTAATACTTTTGTTTGAAATTTCAAAAAACATTCACGGTTTTTACAAGGATTTCGCTTTTTATGCAAGTTAGACAGCAATATTTCCAAAACTATTAGTTCTATCAAAATAAACTAAAAACTATTTTGGAGATAATTTAATGGAGTTTAATTTTGCTGCTTATATTTTTTTCCTAGTTCTTATAGTTTCTGTAAAAATTTAAAAATCAGGGTGTCCACTCTAAATCGTCAAAACATTTCCCTGACTTTTCCCTGACTTTCCCTGACCATTTCTAAAATTTTCCCTGACCTTTTTAGCCGTAATTTTTCAAAGTAAAAATGTTTCTCTTGCGAATGATTGTAAGAGACAAAAATTAAGTCTTCACAAACACTCAGAGATTTATGTTATTGGCTTCCCAAGGTGTCCAACTATCAAGGTGACAATTTTCAACACAGGTAGATTGCCACACCATAACCATACCGTACCATAAGAGGAGGCAGCCCAGCTCAAGCCCATCTCTATGCCCTACTAATTTACGTAAGATTATTTAAAAAAAGATAGGAATTTTCATAATCATAAGCAATTAAGACTTTACTCTTACACATTAGTAATTAGTAATGGAGTATTATACGTTATTATTTATGGTTCAAGTAACTTTAATTTTGGCACTACAGTATCTAAGTAGCTCTTATTGTGTATTATCTGAAGTTATAAGTAGTTTTAAAGGTGTGATTAGACAAAAGTAATTATCTCTTACGTCTTTTTACTCGAAAAAACTAAAACAATAACCTACCTTTAAGGATTTTTAGTGATTCAACATAATGAGCCGATCACTTTTTAAGTTGTTTTAACATGATTGAAACCAGACTTTTAATAGTTATTTGTTATACAAGAGTGAAAAGTTGTTTTTTAACCGCGTGCTCAATTTTGATGACCGAGCAAGCGAAGGATTCTAAAATTGAATCACGAGCGGAGCGAGTGATTCAAAAATTAGAATCCTGAGCGTCAGCGAGGGAATCAATAGAGCACGAGGTGAAAAATCTTTTCACTCGAGTGCAACACGTAACTTTTCATCCCACCTCAGCGAGGAAATGACTAAATGCAAAAAAAATCACAAGATTAAATTCAATTCTGTTAATTTCTTCGTCACTAGAATCACTCATTTTAGGTTTTTCACTTATTTTCAATTTTCTTGTTTTTAATCGTTTTAATTTTAAACAATATGACGTGAAAGAACAATGGTGCGCGCAAAGCAAATTAAAAAAGTACATACACCAAGAAGGTTACGAGTGTGAGTTTTTAACAAATTAAAAACGATTGTATGGAAATTCGGCATCATAGAGTTACAAGTAAATAGGTTTTAATGATGTTTTGAATTCACAAACTTCATAGACGAGTGATATTTACTAACGTGCACACGATGTTCTAAATTCAATTTACTTTATCCTCTAGAGGATAATAACGGCTTTTACCATCAGATATCGAAGAATAAAAATACTCTTTCCGAGATGGTGGGATGAAAAAGTATTTTCAGTAACTTAAGATTACGAACATTACATTATTGTTATAGTTCCAGAAAATTTGTCGTTTTCCAATTTATATAAGTAAGAGTAAGTAATTTTGATTGCTATAAATATTTGAATCAAATGGCGGTTAAGAAATTTTGCTTTACTGTAAATTGATGTCATTTTTACTTAAGCGCCACTATATCACAAACCAGCAGTCCAATTATTATGGTTTGTACTTCTGGACATAGAAAATGACAAATTAATAAAAGTTTACCTTGACGTCATCGAAATTCGTGTGCTGGGAAAAAAGTTATGAATTAAAAACGAAAAAAAAAAAACTTAAAACGGCCTTTTCTCGAAATGGTCATTTGGAGCTTCAGTAAATTTGCCTTTCCTGCGACGATATAATAAGTACTGATGACTGATAAGATAATATTATTTTTATTTATTCTATACATTTTTAATTCATAATTCATAATTCATAATTTTTATTTTGCCAAATTGTGGGTAAAACAGTTGTTATCTTATAATTAGTGCCGTTCACAATTTACATTAATTTACATTTAGACTTTTACATTAATTTTAAAGATCAATCATCAAAAAGTCCTGGTTTTCCCTGACTTTTCCAGGTAGAGAAGTCATTTCCCTGACTTTCCCTGACCCACAATAGCTTCCCTGACTTTTCCCTGACTTTCCCTGACCTTCCTGGTCCGTGGACACCCTGAAAATATATATGGTTTTTAAAAAAAAAATTTTTCATGGAATAAAGGTAGTCATATTTCTCGAACTATTGGTCCTATCTAAATAAACCATAATACTTTTTTTGTAGGTAATTTAATGAAATGAATTACTCTTCGGAGGATTTTTCCCAGTTCTAATAGTTTTTGTGCAAATTGCAAATAACACCAGATTCTAACAATTTTTTTATTTTTTTTCGTACACAATACGTGGATATGTATGCGAAATTGTTAGTCCTATCTTTATGAACTAAATATATTTTTATACCTGTGATTAAATGGTGTTTATTTTGACTTCTGATATTCTGATTTTTAATGTACTCACTCATAGGTGTGTCATAGGTATAAAACCACAGTGGTTTCAAAGAGTTATAAATTTGATACATATTTTTTGACAAAAATCCATACCGACGCCGCAAACAAAAAATTTGCGCCATGCTTTGCGGCCGGCCGGCTTCACCTTATTTAGTCTCTCGCCTACGCTCTTCGCGGCCGCGTGTCGAACTTGTGCTCGCACGAAAATTTTAAAATGCCGTCGTGCGTTATAAAAACGTGTAAAAATAATACAACTGTAAATAAAAAAGATTGTGGCGTGACATATCATCGGTAAGTAAACAAAACGTTTACGAAAACAAACCAAAACAAATTTTTGAAGATATTTTTCTACTGATTCACCCACGTTCCACCATTTCTCGGAATATCATAGATTAAAAGTGAATTTTACCTACAGATGAGACACCTACGATCATACATTTTACATTTTACTTTTTTATTATTCGACCGATTTCATTAAAATCAATATTTGGGGCTCCCTAGGATCACAAAACAGGAAACTTACCAAAATATAAAAAAGGCAGCGCCATTTTGAAATTCTTTGTTATTGTACCGATTTCGTTCAAAATCGATATCTGAGGATCCCTAGGATCACAAAACAGGAAACTGGTATCAAAATTTTAAAAAATCAGCGCCATTTTGAAACTTCTTTAGTTTCTCGGTAATTAATTACAGTAAAACTTTAAAAATTTAACAAATAAAATTTTGCTCTCTTGTTACACAAATAACTATGTATTATAGGAAATGATATTTTTTTTCACTTCATTTCTATAATGATAAGGTAGAATAAGATAAAAATGTCACTATTATTTTTTAACATGATAGGATTGGTTAAGTTATACCATTTTCTTTTATAGTGTCAACAGTTCCTAATAAAAAGGTTAAAGTTGTATAAAATGCATATCTTTTTGTTTTTACTTTTTAATTATTTTTTTCCGTCTATAAAACTAGGTCTACTATTATCTTATTTCATATGTGCACTTTATGCAGTCTCACACTGCTTAACTTCAAAAGTACATAGTCTCATTGAATAGCCCAATAGGCAGAAAATACTTAGTGTCACTTCTGCGTGTCTCATCTATGACCTTACCAGCGCGCACCCCGCGCGTCCCGCACCCGCCGCGTGCTTCGCGACGCAGCACAGATTACATTCGCGGTGTCTTCTCTAGTACGGAAAGAAGTACAGGACAATACCACTACTGATATCAGGTAAAGTTGCCAAGAGATTCAGACAAATTACATACAAATATTTTTGAGCTCACAGGGTTATCAAAAAAATAAAGGCGGGGGAACATTTCATTTAATAAGTACGATAGGCATATTGAATTTTTAAGAAAACACTTCTCAACTTAGGTACTTTTATTTTCACGTAATAAATTAAATAAGCAGAAACTAAAAATTTAAAAATGGCACATATTTTGTAAAAAAATAGCGAATTAAGTATATTAAAAAAAACATCTTTTATGTATTAAGAAAAATATATTAGAGGCTCAGTGAACAACAGTAAATAAATGCTACCTAATTTATATGATTATTAACTCATTAGAGTTCGATATTCGAGAGATAACACAATATTGTGGTTCGTTTAGCATCTAAAATAACAAAAACGATAAAGTAAAAATAAATTCGATAAAATATCAAAAAACGTCACAAGTCGCGGGTGTCAGCTAGTATGATTAAGATAAAATTTAAATGCAAAAGTTTAAAATTTTGATCTGTTCGATCATTAAAATCTTAGAGAAAATGCAAATAATACTGAAAACAAACAACGGGCAATCAAGCAATTAGCCTTCATACCTACCTTTGTACTTTTTGGCAACCCTAAGTTGCTATGAAGCAGTCAGTGGTAACTTTACCTAACCTCAAGTGACATTACCCATCCACATATTTCAATAAAATGAGGAAATAGGTAACAATAGTTTATAATTATACATTTAATCTTAAGTGTTTTTTACATACAATATTAAAATTTAACTCACCTGTGACAAATAGTTTAGCCTATAAGAGTGCAATTTCTCAAAATAATTCTGCACACGTTTCCATAGCAACGCACTTTGGATCAACGCTATATTGCCATAACTATCGATGTTACCAGTCAGAAAAAAATCAAAAATGTTACCTTAAACTCCAAAAAAAATACTACCATTAAAAGGAAGCTTGTATAGGAATAGGATAAAGATAACAAAGGTCCTGTAAAGTTGCCACATCTGACGGTACGTATTTACATAAACAAATATTATTTGTATTTTTTTTTGGGAATATTATTCGACAGTTGTTATATTATGAATTAGTGGCTAGTGCATGTATTTTTCAATAAAAAAATACAAAATTTTTCATTAATAATGACTTTATTATGTTAAGACCAGTCTACACTTTGCACTCAATAACTTTTCTTAGAGTCACTTCACTTAAAAATAAAATCGATGATCTCTGATTGCAGTCCATGCAGAACAAACTGAAAGGCAGAAATAATTATCTTGAGTAAAATCTACAGAATCATAATTTCAAACCTAGTTCATTACGATATTAAATAAAAAGTCCATTAAAGCAAGGCGTGCGCTCACGCTTTATTTCTGGTCTATCCCATGGTGTGGGGTTTCGACTGTCGTTGGATAGGTCGTTTAAAAATATTGTGGGTTGGGTTTGCGAAATATTTAGATAGAGTGCAATTTTTATCAGACAAGGTTCCCCCCCTCCCCCTGCCAGTTGGTTTTAGATACATGAAAAAAATTCATGGCAGCAGTAGGTCTCGTATATAATTAATTATTATAACGAAGTAAAAACCGGCCAAGTGCGAGTCGGACTCGCGCACCGAGGGTTCCGTACAAACCTGTAGTAAGTTTTAAATTATTAAAAAAAAACTACTTACAAGATCGCGTTCAAACCAATTTTCGGTGGAAGTTTGCATGATAATGTACATCATATATTTTTTTTAGTTTTATCATTCTCTTATTTTAGAAGTTACAGGGAGGGGGGGGGACACATTTTACCACTTTGGAAGTGTCTCTCGCGCAAACTATTCAGTTTAGAAAAAAATGATATTAGAAACCTCAATATCATTTTTGAAGACCTATCCATAGGTCCCCACACGTATGGGTTTGATGAAAAAAAAATTTTTTGAGTTTCAGTTCTAAGTATGGGGGACCCCCAAAATTTATTGTTTTTTTTCAAGTTTTGTGTGAAAATCTTAATGCGGTTCACAGAATACATCTACTTACCAAGTTTCAACAGTACCTATAGTTCTTATAGTTTCGGAAAAAAGTGGCTGTGACATACGGACGGACACACAGACAGACAGACATGACGAATCTATAAGGGTTCCGTTTTTGCCAAATTTGGCTACGGAACCCTAAAAAGGAAAACTATCACAGCCGAGGAAGCTTTACAAGTTACGAGTAATAAAGACCAACTTATTGTATTGTGCAACTACGGAACCCTACTGTAGGTACCTACGTGATCCGACACCCACTTGGCCAGTTTTTTAACCGTACGGGTAGAATAGTACCTAGTACCTACCTACGTATGCGGCGTACGGTTATGTTCGTCTGATTTTTCATCATTCATTTTAACCCATTGCCAGCCTACTACTGTGAACGTCTCAAAATTTGATTTCTAAATATTATTAATTAACATTTATAAATTACTAAATAAAAAAATATTTTAATGCTCAATCTAAAATTTTCATGTTTTAAATTTACAAAAATATACTTACCTATAAAGTTTACTCACCTCACTAAAATTTCAGGAGTGACAATGATATGTGTGCAACTAGCAACTTCCATGTGAAGAAACTTATATGCGGCACAATGGAAACTGCTTGGGGCTCCACTGTCCACCACTGCCAACTCCGTGTGTGTTGATCCTTGTTTAAAAAATAATTTCTACCTACCTAAGTACCTACTCAATGATTAAAATATTTAAATTAAGTCCTTTATATACAACCAATGTTAATGAAATTCTCAAAAATTATGTTGCTCTAGTCATGTATCGTTTAATAAATTTTAATTTTGAAACCTAGAAATTTAGTTTCCATACAATATTTAAGAGGAAAGGGCAAGTCTACTATCACAGTATTGCAATTGCCAGGAATCGAACCTGGGTCTTTACAGGCATGGTTATTTGTAGCAGTTGCACTAAACTTTGTCAAAATGTTATATTTACTCAATCTGTTTCATTACTTTACTTACTCTGTCTTACTTTATAATGAGTTTAGACACTTAGCACTAATTCAGTAACTCCCCATTTTACACTAATCACAACCACAAACACTAAAGGTACTCCTTACCTATCACAAAACATCACAAGTTTAGGATCAATTTCCACCATTGTTCTTTACAATGTTTGCCCCCAGACAGTCTAAATTATTTTTGATGTATTTAAGCTTTTGGAAACACTTCCATCATCACAAATCTTTCACTAGCATTAACACTGACTCACTGACTCACAAGGTGTAAAAAAACTACAACATGGAATAAAATATTCTATTTGTGTTCACACACACTACACATCACCTAACTTACACTGAGTATACACTTAACTTTTACACATAAAGTACACAATATTGTATATTTGCATGTATTCTAGCAAAAACTAATTTAAATAAACTAACTTCTTAAAGTGCAATACAGTTATTGCTTTACACTATAACTGAGGCATACACAGCACTCGCACAATAATCAAGTATTAGTGAACCTTCACAGTTCATCTTTACATACACCTCACAAAACACTACACGTCACAATATTTATATAATAAAAAAAAAATGTTTGTTCAACATTCTGAAAATATTAAAGGAATTTTATAAAATCTTATGCTAACACAGCTGGTCTATATTAATACTCTCATATAACTAAGCTGATCCTCCACGCACTACAACTATGACCAAATGATCTTCCTTAAGACTGTCTTCAGTCAGGTTGTGACAAGTCCTCTTCAGTAGCTCAGTGGAGAAATCACATGGAGGGAAGGAATACAGCACTCCTGTGGCCTCTGTCTCTTTATTCAGCAGAGATATCACTCCGGCTGCCTCCTTCTGCTTTAAATAGGACACCAAGTTCCTCATTGGTCTTGTCTGAATACTGCTGTCTTCATTTGTAATTGAGGCAGTAGAGCCAGCCACACCTAAGAAAATAGCATGGGAACTGGATGTAGCTATGCGCTTCTGTACATCATCTAGTTTGGGCTGATCCAAACGAAGTCTCTGAGTGATCCTCAACTGATTTTTCCCTTCCTCATCTTTCATCAAACTGTCAATAATTTCAGAGTCACCATCTGTAAGATGGAATTTTGTTGGGAACAGGGAATTTTTCAATATCAATGCACCATTCCATATTGTGGTGGCTTTGCGAACTACTTCTGGCAATGTTCTAGCAGATACAAGCATGCCACCACCTCTGCGAGAACCATCGGAATCACTGTCGGGGGAGCGGCGCCGTGGAGACCGAGATCGGGACCTGTCGACTCCTGGTTCGCGCGATCCTGATCGACGGATTTGTCCATCGTACTCAGCTTCTGGCGGCCTCCGCCACTCCTCGTCGCGATAGTCACCAGTGCCGTGATACGCACCCCGATACATTCCGCGGCCGCGACCTCTGTGGCCACCCCTACCTCTGTATCCACCACTATAACCATATCCTTCATCCCAGGTACCACCTTCATAGCCTTCATAACCCTCTGCTGATCGCCCCTCTTCACCGACCGGTGGTGCAAATGGTTTCGGTCTGAATGGACCTCCAGGTCCAACATCAGCAAAATCTATGCGCAGCCGTCTATCAGGCCCTCCTAATGGGAATCCTCTCATTTCCTTCACAGCAGCTTGAGCTGCATCTATTGAATCATACAAAATGTAAGCATGTGGTTCACCTTTGGCATATTCAATTTTCTTTATTGCACCAAACCTATCAAACTCTCTTTCCAGCTGTGCAACTGATGTCCATGGCCCAAGACCACCAACCCACACACGAGTTGTTGGTGTAGCTTTGCCATATCCAATTTTACACTGAAACTTACCAATATACTGCCCAGACAGCTCAACTTTAGCGCGGTGTGCCATGTCTAAAGTTTGATAACGAACAAATGCAAAAGCATTTCCAGTACCGGGAGGTGGTCGTTTTATGTCAATATCTTCTACTATACCATAACGGCCAAAAATTCGGCGCAATTCTTCATCGGAGATGTTTATTTCCAAATTCCCTGCAAAAAGTGTTCGTGTAGCCAAGGGATCATCTTCAGGCTGGACGTGATGCAAATAATTAGGGAATTTATCTTTTTTATGCTCCATTTTCTCAAAAGGTGGATGATGCGGACGTGGCATGTAGGGCCGGGGCATGTAGTGAGGATGTGGGGGATGATGCATGGGTGGCCGGTGATGCATTGGAGGGCCGTGAGGTCCAGCCATGGGATAGCCATCGTGCATGGGAGGACGAAAGTCTCGATGATGCGGCGGAACAGTCGGAGGCATCCCATAAGCTCTCTCATCAGGTGGCGGTCTGCGCCTCTCTGGCACCGGAGACCACGCATAAGAATATGGGCGTTCGTAATCAGGTGGGGTTATACTTCTGGGCCTGCTCCTGTACTCTGATCTGACTGGTTCATACACAGGATCAACAATGGCCACTTTGTCGTATAGAATAATGCGCGGCTTGGCGTGCTTAGCATCCCTCGCATCCTCTACACTACGGAAACATACATACGCAACGCGCTCGTCCAACTCGTGGGAAATCTTGATGCTGAAATCGCCGAACTTTTTGTATTCACGGTACAAGGTATCTTTGATGATGTCGTCGGAGGCCTTGGGGTGGAGGGCACTGACGCACAATACTTTGTAATAAGGCCGCACGGATTCTTCTCTCACCTCGCGAGAGCGCACATAATCGTCTCGATGAGGTGATGCATACCGACCGCGAGGGCTAGGCGACCGCACCCGCCGGCGCACTCGGTCCGGCGTGACGCGCTCGTCGGAGCTATCGTCATACCGTCCGATACTACTACGCGTTCTTTTCGATCGCGGCATACTGTCCCTTGATGAACTCCTCTTCATGTTACGAATTTTCACCGTTATACGATCTCTATCGCTACGCGGTAATCCAATCATGAAAGCTCAGTACGATGAACCACTATCTGAAATGCACAACATTACACCAAATTACACGTCACTTCAAAATGTCGACTTGCTCCAGAAATGAAGCGCACTGCACGACTACTGAATTGGGTCAAGAAAAGGTAAGGAGCAAAACCACTAAGTATCCTAATAATTCACAACACCTCCACCATACAAAATAAATTTAGATTGAAACTAAAATTATCTTTACCGAATGAAAATAAGCCGAGCTTGAAAACGTTTGGTCTTCAAAATGGCTGCCAGATTTTATTTGTTAGTTTTTGAGGATTTCAGGATTGTCAAGTGTGGACGGGGTTTGAGGTCCACAGACATGTCATAGAATCCGACCAGAGAAAGAAGGTCATAGATACATAGAATTTTTTTCTTTTATTTAGAAAATCCTTTGATTACTGAGTTTGATTACTTCAATATTATATATTAAGTCCATGGATTACTTATATATGAGAAAATAATGTATTACGGGTCTGGACTCTTGCCTTTTATTTTCCATTGCTGCCAGCTCATCGACAAAAGCTCCCTAAAATATTTTTGGTCACAAAATGCAAGTTTCACAAGTATTTAAAAAAAAGAGAAAATTATAATTTTATACTTGAATTGTTATAATTTTTTTTTTCTCGTGGGATTTTGCCAGTTGATTCGTGATAGAAGGTTCTATTATCCTTATTCCTTCATCCTTGAGATGTACGTCTGTGACCTGGTCTGTGACTATCATGTGACTATGTGCAGATCACAGAGTTATTTATATGTCTGTGGTTGCAGATCACAGTGTGGTGCAGATGTGCAGCAACCAAAGAGTATTGTAATTTGTAATATGCTGTGGTAATATGGCAGCTATGCATGGCAGCCTCAGAGTCAGATGGCAGCATTATATTCTCTTTGGCAGCAACCTGGCAGCAACTGCCAAGTGCCAATGTCAATTTCTATTTTTACGAAATGATGCATACACCTGCCGAGCGATCGCGTAACTTCTGCATCAATCATTGTTACAGTATCAATAGTTGTAATTGGCTGAATTTATGGCATTCTTGCTGCGTCAATGGATTATGTCCAATAGTGGAAGAGTGTTAACCAATCAGAGGTGATTGCGATGTATCAATGATTGATGCAGAAGTTACGCGATCGCTCGGCTGTGTGAACTATGTACCTGTGTGATATTTCAAAAAATATATTCTAATTTACGGATTTTCCTGGAATGCTTATTTTCCTGTGTTTGCAGGTTTATCATCTTGGGATTTCACATTAATGCTTATTACTGTAGTTTTATGGTAGTTATGAACTCAATTAATATTAGTATAAAAGTGAAAAAAATATTGCTTCACTGAGACTAGAAATGGATATTTTAGTAAAAGTTAATAATCAGTCAAATGGAAGAGACAAAATTGCCAGGTATGTGAAGATTGTAAACATAGTTGAGGCTATTAAAAGCACAAATTAATTATTTATACTATGGGTCGTAGCACATGGTGAAATTCTTATGTGAAGTCTATGCACATTGAAAGCACTGATAGCATAATAATTGAGATTATATTATGCAAATTTAAATAGGCTGGCCTATAACATGGTAGCATAGTTGATTGCATCAGATGTAAAAACGTAATTATGATTACCTGAGCAATATTTAAAGATTTACTTGTTTTTAAGTATAAACTTCTCATTAGACGTCTGTTGTGTGTGATGAATGCTGCTGATTGATGAATACTAATATGGAGATAATATTAGTAAGGACGTAATAAAACTTTGTAATATTATATCAAATTAATGTTTAAATTACAGATTATGCCAGTACATCAGTAGGTTGATATGGCATCAACTAGAATCCAGAAATGTAAATAAGTACTCAATCGATAGAATTAAAAGCTTGGAAAATGCTTTGAGTTCATTTCGAAAAGGTATGTTACAATTCCCTCACCAGTTAATCTTAATATTGAATTTTGAACTTTTATTTCCCTTAGTAAATATATCATTAGATTTTTTGACAAACTTGACTTAAAAAGTGAAAATAGACTTATTGTAATGATAGTTTTTTACCTGTTTCTTATGAATTTTTCTTTTATATTATTATTTAATTCAATTTAAAAATTTACTTAATGATTTACCTATCTTATTTTATTTCTCTTTCAGTTCTACGGCTGGGTAGATGCATAGACATTGTTTACATGGCTCTCAACACCATGAACATAGAAGATCCAGTCTTAAGAATATCATTGACTGTGAGCAAATTGGCCCACGCACTTTACTTGTATGCTGACCACATAGTGTGGCTGACTAAAAGTGGATTCCTCAAAACAGATTCTGACAACTGGAACAAAACAGCAAATAGATTCTGGTTGTTATCAATTATTGCCAACTTGGCAAGAGATTTTTATGAAATACTACATATCTTGGAACTAAATAGATCCGTGTTGCTTAAGCCTTCAGAGTTATTGGGTGGTTCCATTAAACATTTTGATTTAAATGCAAGCATGAGACACATGTATACAATAGTTAATTGCCATAGAGATGTCTTCATAGATACTCTCAAAAATTCATGTGACCTTTTCATTCCTCTAACAGCATTAGGATTTACTAAATTGAGCCCTAGTGCTGTTGGCGCGTTAGGCGCCGTGTCTTCCATAGCTGCCTTAATAACATTAGTCAAACCTATTACAAAGCTAGTTCCGGCATGAATATTTCGTAAAAAATGCAATTAAGTAAAAATTAAGACTGAATGTATGGTGTAAAATGTAATATTATATAAGTAGGTACTTAGTTATGTAATCAAATGTTTATGAATATAAAATATAAAAAAGATAGGTAGGTACATAATATGTGCATAAGGCTTCATGTAAGTACGCACATGAAGCTTTAAAGGGATTATTACAAGGGAAATAAGCTGTTAAATGGTGATTGTATAAAAATGGTAGGTACCTAAGTATTTAACATACATAGGTACCTATATTTTGAAAATCGTAGGTACATTTATTTATAAAATGTTAAGTAACAGTAGGTGTGAGAAACATTTTTATAAAAAATCATTAATTTGATTAAAATAATTAATAAACTTTTATAATGGGTTTGAGTCTTTCATGTGTAGGTACCTATTATTTCTTCTGAGTAATAAAAAGTAAAGAGGAGGCTCTTTACTTTTTATTTTATTTTGTTGATACAGTGTAGCGGCAATAGACCGGCACCAAAATCAATGCCGGCACCCTTTGGGAATGGAATGGAACCTGATGGAAACTCAAAAACCTCTGTTTTAAAAATAAGAAGAATGTCAGAAGAATTTAATACTTTTATTAGAAAAAGAGGTTTTTGTTGTGGAAGTTTTCGACTGTTTTCGACTAGACAATATATATAATGTACTCTGTGCGACTAGAGTAGAGTAAAGTGTAGTCGAAGACCTAAGAATAGGAATTAGTACCACACCACTACCACACCTACTTATTTTCCACTTAATTTCGGTCTGTGGTTAATATACTCTATGATACCTACATATTTCAAAGACTACAGCCTGTGCTACAGCGTAGACAGAGAAAGAGATAGAGAAGGTACTCCGACCTCCAAGGACAGTACCTAGCCAGTGAGCTGTGCCAGTGAGTTACCTAGGTACACTAGGTATATTATTCTATGGTGAGGTAGAGCAAGCAAGGAATTTACTATTATTATTAATATACATCCATGTTTACTATACACTTTACTATACATAGGTACTTACTCTATGCTCTAAGGCTTAACTAGTTTTCCTGTTTTTAACCGACTTCCAAAAAAGGAGGAGGTTCTCAATTCGGCGCGTATGTTTTTTTTTTTTTTTTTTTTTTTTTTTTTTTTTTTTTTTTTTTTTAATGTATGTCGGTGCATATCTCCGTGGTTTCTTAACCGATTTGAAAAGTTTTTTTTCATTGGTTAGAGGAAGCTCCCGAGGTGGTCCCATAAAAAATTCTGACTCCAAATCCTCAATCCTGATGCTGTAGGTGTACCATACTACACATGTAATCCTCAAAACTAGGTAGGAAATTTCGATGGTGAATTCATATAGTAGGTATCAAGTCACGTGTATACGATTCAAGTCCCAACTCCTCAACCCTGATGCTTCAGGGTACAGAACTCCTGAAAAATAGCGATTTAGGATTTTTTATGTTGAATTCATATTGTAGGTGTCAAGCAACGACTTCATACTCAAACCCAAGTCCCAACTCCTCAACTCTGATGCTGCAGGGTATTGCACTCCTAAGCCGTGCGGATTTAATGTACACTAAAAAGTTAAAAATAAAAATTCTTTCCAAAAAACCGACTTCCAAAGCCACTGTAAAGTAAAAAATAATTTTGATTTCTACACACTATGTTGAAGTCGGGCGAGTTATGCAAAGTTGACGCGTCAGGCTCGCCCTACTTCAACATAGTGCGTAGAAATCAAAATTATTTTTTACTTTACAGTGGCTTTGGAAGTCGGTTTTTTGGAAAGAATTTTTATTTTTTATTTAAGTTTATTTTAAGGCCTGGATACAAGTCCTTTCTAAAAAATACAAACTTGCTTAAAAATAATTTAAGGAAGTATTAAAATACCATTTCTGCTCTTTGTTTTCCTCTGTTTACGGACTTTACACTTTTAGCCAATGATGGTAACACTTTTATATATAATTAAACGACGTTGACTGTACAATACAATACCACCCTGTGTAGACCTCAAAGAACTTGTATCCAGGGCCGTAAAATAAATATAAAAAAACCATCCTGTCGGCTGTCACTAATATGCGCTAGCAAATACCTAACAATTCTTGTCAAATTTTGGAACTTGGCCTTGCAAACAAACAAAAACTATTGATTTTCGGTTCCTTTAAAATAACTACACTACAAAAATTAAGTACTAGAAAATAATGTCTCGTCATTTAACAGATGCAGCAAAAAAGTTTCTGTTATTAGGTCAGTGCGTTCCAACCGTAAAACAAAATGCTACAAAAATACGCGTGAAGAGGTTAGAATTGGATGAGAATTTGCTGATGGTTAGTAATTAGTATAAAAGTCGAGACCCAAGATAATGTACTTTTAATGAAGATACTCAAGTTAATTATTTTGTCTTTCAGTATTTCAGAAAAGACGACTTCTATTATTGCCATGACCCAGACAAGAAATGTAAAACAGGTGATATAGTTCTAATACAAGCTTTACCAAAAAAAATCACTAAATTGATCACGCATGAAGTCAAGGAGGTGGTGTATCCATTTGGAGACATTACAGATCCAGTGACAGGCAAAAAAGTTGCTAAAGAAAGGTACCGTGAAGATATAGATAGGGAGGCAGAAATATATGGAAAATTACAATCTAGTTTTGATTACAACAAAGCTCCTCCAAGGGGCTGGCAAGATGGAAAGAAAGATTTCACTTCAAAACCAACATATACAAAATTCCATGTATTTGATGAAAATGATCCTTATGCTTTGTAAAGCTTATTAGTGAGTCAGTTGTAAATAGCTATTAAATGTAGTTAATTTTACCTTGTTTATTTATTTATATTGATGATTGTGTTCATTGAAGTTTTAGTCATAATTACAACTTTGAATATTAATTAATGGTTTACATACTCCTTGTGATCATACTATCTATCTATATATATATAAAAGAAAGTCGTGTTAGTTACACCTCTTTCTATCAATTATATTAAGCTATTAGTCTGCACATAATCCAATAGATGGCACTACTATGAAGAGCATAGAGGTACCTATATTATACCTCTATGATGAAGAGTAGAAATCACGATTCCGAAGTTTTCTCTGAATTATGCTATACTAGCTGATGCCTGCGACTTCGTCCGCGTGGATCGAGGTTTTCCGGTTCCCGCGGGAACTCCTTAATTTTCCGGGATAAAAAGTAGCCCATGTGTTATTCCAGACTATAATCTATCTGTGCCAAATTTCATCCAGATCCGTTCAGCCGTTGGGGCGTGATTGAGTGACAAACATCCATCCAAACTTTCGCATTTATATTTATTTGATATAGAACTTCCAAAGCTCAACCAGTGGTCCCCGAACACAACACCCGCTCGGAGGATGATCATCCTATTGTTATGGTCGAGCCATATCACCTGCTCCCATTGGCTCTCTTCAGATCTCAGATCCTTCCTTAATATGGGGTTAACTCATTTACCTGCGAGTTTGTATAAAAAGTAGGAAGAGATGAAACTGTTCAAATAAAGACTGATCATCGATAAAATCAATATTGCTGAAGTCCAATGGTGGTTTCTTGTTGTATTGTAACTATGCTGTGTAAACCTGTCAAACTGGTTCAGAATAGTAAGCCATGATAAAAACAAGGTACAAGAATTAAAACTTAGTTCTATACTACAATATACATTGAAGTATTTAATATTCGGAATAGAAGGAAGAACCACAAATTCATAGAACATTTTATTAACACAAAGGTATTTTGTACAATGGGATGGTGTGGTTATGCATCAGTCCTGTGCAAGGAACTCTCTTTCGAGCGCAGCTCCCATGAGGTTCCATGAGCTATCATCGTCGTCCGGCGGGATGTCATCGTCGGAGGGCGGCGTGGAAGGCCTAGGCCTCTTTCGTGGTCTCTGTCCATCTAAAAACAGAATAGTGTTATTTACTAACAAAGATTGGTGAAAATTTCTTGCAAGGACAATAAGAAACTGTGCGCCTTTCTTTGTAACATTATAATATCTTTGACAAAAATTCATAGAATCACACAGTAGAATCTTTGAATTGGAACCAGTAATAAAAGTCACATTTTGATTGACAAAAATTCCTTCTTTGTCAATCAAAATGTGACTTTTATTACTGGTTCCAATTCAAAGATTCTACTGTGTGATTCTATGAATTTTTGTCAAAGATATTATAATGTTACAAAGAAAGGCGCACAGTTGATATGAACTGTTTTCTTATGCAAGTGCAATTGCCTTAAAACATTTGCTTATTTTAATAATGGCCATTAATGTTTGGTTTAAAAGTATTGAGGAAGACCATTTTTGCTAAGAATACTCAATACTCGATTTATTTATTTCACATAATATTACATACAGGTGGCTCTTATATTACGTTATGTTTTGACTCTACCACCAGTTTGGAAAGATTCTACTGAGAAGAGCTGGCAAGAAACTCAGCAGTTGCTCTTTGTTAAATAGCCAAAATATAACAATATTTAGTAGGTATATATATACAGTAAAGTAATGCAAGTTATTTTACTACCCTGTGGGGCGCTGTATGCAAAGACGATTGCATCCATACAACTTTGTTACTAAGTGATTGGTTCTTTACATTTACTTAGTAACAAAGTCACATAGGTTTTAATATATTTTGTAAAAATGTGTTACTCACCTGTGTCTGAATCACTTGAATCATTGTCTTCTTCATTTTCTTTTAACCTAAACAAAGAAGAATAGTAATTTAATAAATTATATTTGTAGGTAAATAATTTTGGGTGCTAATTAAACAGGCTTATTATGTAATAGCATTATTCGCCTCTAAAAATTTACATAGTCCTCTAAATTAATAGTACTCGTAGTTGTGTACATTCTGAGTTCTGATCACAGAACACATAATAAGAGGTTAGAAAGGCGATGTGGGCGGGTCACGCGCGCCACTATGTTGAGCGAACGCTCATCTATGGTTCAAACGTACCAAAAACACACCTCAGTAGTCAGTCGGCTGCGGACTGTCTTGGGTAACTCTGTGGTCTTGGGAAGTTTTACGCGCAAAAAAGTGTTTAAAATGCCTTCTTGCGCGGTAATAACCTGCAGAGCTAGAAGCCAAAATGTCAATGTGACTAATGGCAAGATATCTTTTCACCAGTAAGTACATTAAACCTTTATTTTAAATGATTTAATTGAAAATACTAAAGACATTATGTTTTCCTTCACTAGTGTGACTGGATCGCAAATTTGTATGTACATCGCTGGTGCGAACAACGCGCTCCAACAGAGTCATGTACGCGAGCGGCAATGTAAAGCGTAGTGTGTATGAACGATCAATTCCACTTGTTACCTGGTATTACCCAATAAGAGTAACTTGTCGATAGGGCTGAGTAGCATTTTTCCAGCGTATCGATAAATAGTTTATTTGTTTCTGAGTTTATTATTATGAACTTTTAATGATAGTTACAGATTTAGATTTTAATCATAAATGTTTGAAATATTGTTATAGTATTTTGTGTTTGTTGGTTTTGTTGTATAGTGTGTTTTAAATATTGTTGATGTATTCAAATACAAACCATTTGTAAACCATAGTTGTTTTTTTATTTTATTTATTTCTTATAAAGAAACAGTAATTATAAGCAAAAGAAATATCATTATGTCTCCATACATTTTTTAATCTATACTTATAATAAAACTGTAACAGGTCCAATTCTGTACATTGAAGATATTTTGAAAAATTTTTTTCAATACAGTTGTCAAACATGGCGCACTTTCAGAGGCTGTAGTTATGATTCGAAAATTGAATCTTTCGCATAGGCATCTTACTTTTACACGGTCGTGACTTACTTTTACAAGCTCGACACTTACTTTTGCAGTTTAGTTTTAAATTTTCCAAGTCAATTATAAAAGTTTAGTAGCAAGGAGTTTTCATACATAGAATATAATCGGATAGGCTTTTTACGAGGAAAAATGAATGAATCCGTACGTTTTAGCATTGAATTTCCAAAATTCTTTTAAATGGTTGTTGATTATATTTAATTACCAGTTTTAATTTAATTTTTTTCAACATTTGACAAAAATCAAATAGGCTGTATACGCGTAGGTACGAACCCGTAGCCTAGTTTCGTTGGAAAAAAAAAATGTCCAAATACCAGTCCAGTGTAAATACGCGCCATTTGCTGAAATTTTTTATTTTTTATGTGATGATAAATTGATTATATTTTTGTTAATATGAGTTCTAGTACTAATGATGAAATGGAATTAACTCCACCAGATATTTTATCTGAGGCGAAAACTGCGCAAGATGGAATTTTGCCCCCAAAATCTCGAGAAAGATATATGACGGCTTACAATAATTTTATTTCATGGAAAAAACATAAAAAAACTAAGTCATTCTCAGAAAATGTTTTGTTAGCTTATTTTCATGAATTTAGTCGAAAATATAAACCATCTACATTGTGGTCAAGTTATTCTCAATTTTCAGAATTAATTACTAGATATTATGTACGTATGTATGTTGAAATAAACTTGTAATTCTTTGATTTTTTTATTACTATTTCCCACAACTGTATTGAAAAACGTCGTGTGATACACGGGTGTGAAGGTTATTGCAAACTCGTGACATTAAAAACCCTCACCTTCGGCTCGGGCTTATTAATGACAGCTCGTTTGCAATAACCTACTTTCCACCCTTGTATCACAATATACTATTTGGAGGTCACTCATTATTCGATACTGAAGCCACTGTAATTTTTTTCATTTTTATCTGTCTGTCTGTCTGTCTGTATCTTGGCCGCGCATCACGCCGAAACTACTGAATGAATTCAAACTTGGCACGATTTGAGCCCATACTACGAGGTAGGACATAGGATACTTTTTATCCCGAAATTCTACCCCCGAAGGTGTGAAATAGGGGTTGAAAGTTTGTATGAAAGTCCTTAATTTCTCAAGTTATAGCCATGAAACTTGGTATATGAGCTGCGGGTTGAAAATGAAAACATATGTGTTTCACAGTTTTTCAAAATTCCACTCCCGAAGGGGTCAAATAGGGGTTGAGAGTTTGTATGAAAATCCTTTATTTCTCAAGTTATAGCCATGAAACAGCATTTGGGCTTTCGTTAAAATATGAAGAAGTACGTGTTTCACCATTATAGGGGGATTATACCGTGGGATAGTAATATAGGATACTTTTTATCCTGGAAAATTAACTGAAAAACTTATTCCACGCGGACGTAGTCGCGGGCATCAGCTATAAAGAATATACACACATACATACATACTTTTTATCCCGGAAAATTAATGAGTTCCCGCGGCAATCGAAAAAACTTAGTCCACGCGGACGAAGTCGCGGGCATCAGCCAGTTTAAAATAAAATAGTAAAATCTACAGACATAGAGTCCAACTTAAGTTAACAATATGAATATTGACATGCTGTCGACCGTACGAAAAATAAACATCGATAAAAAATATTTTAGTCAATCCCTAGCGTATGTTGCTGTTTTACACGACAACACGCGCAAGTTTAAAGTTGCATTGGTGTGAGTAGCTTCGCCAATCGCAGCGCTTTTTTCTGCCTCACGCACACATGGGAACTTTCGTGTGTATTCGTTTAGATTAGTAGTAGTGAAGAATGGTGGGATCAAAACGGCGACAGCGGTTTCCGTACAAAATTTGCACTAGGGCCTTTCTAACCTCTTATTATGTGTTCTGTGGTTCTGATACTCTCATTTTTAGTAAGAAGTTAAATAAAGATCTCACCTATCCTGTGAACTGAAACTTGTTTCTAGGGCCAGTAGCCTGTCTTCAGAAATATTCTCTTCATCATCAAGATCATCTGTAGGTTTCTTCTCGTCATCTGATGAACTTTCATCTGATTCATTGAAAATGTCTTCTACCTGTGAAAGTTTTGAATAGCATATTACAACATTTGCTGTAGAATGATTACGATTAGCCTCTGATCTCTTTGGTGGATATAACTGGGTCTGTGGGGCGAGACACCCGTTTTTTTTTCAGCGTTACAACTAATATTTACAATAATTATAACTTATCATTAAACACGGCCATAAACGATTACAGAATAAGAATATAAATAAATATTTTAACAGAGTAGATAGTAGTGCACTGTAGGTAGAACATAAAAGTAACATAATAATAAATATATTTTGTAAGTTAGTAATAGTACGTGTGTGAGTAAGTAATAATAAGTGTGAGTGTGAATGTGTGTGTGTATGTGTGTGTGTGTATGTGTGTGTGTGTGCGCGTTGTGCATGCGCGTGCGTGGGAGTGTGTTAGTTTACGATGGGACTGTGTGTGTTCTTTTATTTGAATTATTTGTATTGAAATTGTTTATTTCTTGCGGTGTAGTGTTATTATCTCCTTTTTTAATTGTGTTTTCGATAGAAAAAATAGATCTAAATTAGAGTTTTTATTATAAGTTCGTGCTAGGCGTGGAATGACAGAATGTTGAGCATAATTCGTGTTGTACTTGGGAACATGTTAGGCTCACCTCGCGGTCCATGTCAGCGATGTCGTCGCTGGAGAAGGACAGCAGAGGGTTGAGCGAGTCCATGAACCGGCCGGAGGGCGTGCGGCGGCGCGGCTGCGGCGGCGGCGGGCTGCTGCAGTGCGCGGGCGGCCGACGCGCGCTGCTCTGTCGGGCGCGACACATGTTAGTACAATTATATTTATTTATCTCTTTGAATGTGAGTTACAATGGATTCCACTACAAGTTAGCCCTTGACTGCGATCTCATGTAAGTGATGATGCAGTCTAAGATGGTAGCGGGCTAAGCAGTTATAATAAACCCATACCCCTATTTGGTTTCTACACGGCATCGTACCGGAACGCTAAATCGCTTGGCGGCACGTCTTTGCCGGTAGGGTGGTAACTAGCCACGGCCGAAGCCGAAGCCAGGCCAGACCAGGGAAAATTCTGAAATTATAAATTCCCAAATTTACCCTGCCGGGGATCGAACCCGGGACCTCCGCACGTTAAGACAACAGCGCGTCGTCAAATCCATACTAATATTATAAATGCGAAAGTGTGTCTGTCTGTCTGTCTGCTACGCTTTCAAGGCTCATCTTTTCAACCGATTTTGCTGAAATTTGGTATGGCGGTAGGTTATATACCGGGGAAGGACATAGGCTACTTTTTATCCCGGAAAATTAAGCAGTTCCCGCGGGAATCAAAAAACCTTAATCCACGCGGACGAAGTCGCGGGCATCATCTAGTACTACAATAATATTATATTAACTAGAGAGGCATTATTTATTTATTTCCACTACAACAGATGCTGCATTCTAAGATGATAACTGGGCTAACCTGTTAGGGCAGTCATATGGAACCCATATAACACCGTAGGCGAACCAGAGGAACCGACATACCTAGAAGAGTCGCCAAGCTCAATGGGCGGAGCACATAGTTCGTAGACACGATAGGCGTTGGGGTTCCGAAGTGCTTGAATGGCGGCCTGGCACCGGGAAGCACGATCCCATGCGTGTAGCTGGGAGCCGCTGGAAGCAAGCGGCACAAGACCGTGCTCTGTGACGATCCATGTAGGAGATCTTCGTCCAGCAGTGGACGTCTATAGGTTGAGACGACGATGGAACCCATACCCCTTAACGGTTTTTACACGGCATCGTACCGGAACGCTAAATCGTTTGGCGGCACGCCTTTGTCGGTCGGGTGATAACCACGGCCGATACCTCTCACTAGACAAAAATATGGTAGGGACTTGAATTTTTAGTAATTATTAGCAAGAATCCGACAAATCCAGAACCAAAATGAACATGTTACCTCTCCCCCTCTCTGCAAAGGGTACAGCCTCTCGTCGACTCGCTCCCACCGCTCGGCGCATGTCCACAGCCACTCGGGCGTCACCACGTGTACCTTGTTGCTTTCGCCTTCACCCTTTTAACTAATTATTAGCAAGAATCAGTCAATTCTCACAACCGAAATGAGCATATTACCTGTCGCCCTCTCTGCAAAGGGTACAGCCTCTCGTCGACTCGCTCCCACCGCTCGGCGCAAGTCCACAGCCACTCGGGCGTTACAAGGTTTTTTTTTTTTTTATCCACTACAAGTTAGCCCTTGACTGCGATCTGACCTGATGGTAAGTGATGACGCAGTCTAAGATGGTAGCGGGCTAACATGTTAGGGGCATGGCAGTTATATTAACGTGTACCTTATTGCTTTTGCCTTCACCTTTTTAACTAATTATTAGCAAGAATCTGTCAATTCTCACAACCAAAATGAGCATATTACCTGTCCCCCTCTCTGCAAAGGGTACAGCCTCTCGTCGACTCGCTCCCACCGCTCGGCGCAAGTCCACAACCACTCGGGCGTCACCACGTGTACCTTGTTGCTTTTGACTTCACCCATCTTTCTACTCGCGTTCACTTTTGCTGTGCCTATAATATGGAATAATAAAGAATAAATTGCTATATACATGCAATGCTATATACATTAGGCAATACAGCAATAAGACCGCTTTTGCACCCTTCTGAGAGGTTACTACCATCACATAAAGCAGTATTATTTAAAAATGACAGTTTTGTCACGTACCTTGACGTCTATAAAATAAGGGTTATAATTCTAAAACACAAACGTCAACATTAGTAAAGCAATACGTTGGTAGTATGGCCCCTGTTTTATCTAACCATTTTGTTTATTGTCTTTGTTTAAGAGGCCGTATACTCGCCATCGGTCAATTTTGGAATCTGTAGGTATACCGCACAGTAGACCGTTAGGCTGCACTCATACATAGACGACATAGGCCAGTAAAGATACTTTGATACTTTGCGTAGTCAAGTTCGTACGTAAGTGCGGTCGTACGATCTGCAGTACCATTTTACACGTGAATTTGATCAGACTTTGATAATATTTTTTGGTCATATATGTATTTTATAGAACTTTATTTTTACACAATTTGTATTATATAAATACTAAATATTCATGGTAAATTTTATTTTATCAGTAATTTCGTCAAACTTTTAAGAAATACAGGTTATTGTGACGCGTAAATTTTGACAAATCGTGCACATTGATTTGATTTTTTTATTAACTAATTTTGTATAGAACGTATAAAAACGAATTGCAACAGTCCAATTTTAAGAGCGTGTTTATCATATTTGTATTTTTTATAAGTCATTTATTATAATTTTTCGTGGATTTATATGGGTGAAAAGTGTCACCCAAAAGTGCAAAAATGGTAAACGTATTCTGCAAGAATGAGAATTTCACTATTATATTTCAATAAAATTAAATTTTTATTTGCAACAGTCTACTAAGGAGGGATTAATCTTTAATGTTTTAATTTTCTTTTTGTTATAATACTAATATCTCATACACTAAGCTCATCAAATGTTCTTAAAATGTCGGTTTACTGGTTTACGGACTGTTAAGTGTGTGCAATAAAGAGTTTTATCTATCTATCTACAATTCATCAAAGTGAATAGTTTTAATTTGTTTTAATCAATACAAATCCAAAAGAAAAATTTGCCATTGGGGGGATGTCTTGTTATAGTTATTATTTTCACTACACGGAAAACGAAATGTTCTCATTGAACCAGAAATTAGACCTATGCTCAGTTGTGAGCCAGCAATGGGCTGAAATGAATGATAGCATCCCAGCTTAAATGGCCGACTGCGCAAGTACAAGGTCTGTGGCCAAGGAAGTGAGAGTAATCTGCTTTCATTCTAAAATTATGAAAAACGCGTATTTGTCCACGTGAATTGATGGTTTTTTTTGTTCCTGCGGGAACTCTTTCATTTTCCGGGATAAAAAGTAGCCTATGTGCTAATCCAGACTATAATCTATGTATAATCAATCTCTGTGCCAAATTTCATACAGATCCATTCAGCCGTTGGAGCGTAATTGAGTAACAAACATCCCAACCATCCAAACTTTCGCATTTATAATCATATACTAATATTATAAAAAGTAATCCGAAAGTAAGTGTTTGTTTGTTTGTTGGTTTGTCCTTCAATCACGCCGCAACGCAGTCACAGATCGACGTGATTTTTAGCATGGGTATAGTTGAGAACCTGGAGAGTGACATAGGCTACTTTTTATCCCGGAAAATAAGGAATTAAAAAAAAAACTTAAACCATGCGGACAAAGTTGCTGGCATCAGCTAGTATTAGTAAAGATCCAAATGTAAGTTGGTCATTTATCAAGTGGTATGTGGAACAAAATAGACTTACAGTTGCTTACCTGATCTAACTGCAACCAAATGTGTGGTTTTCTCCGTGAAATCCTGAGTAACCTCTGCCCCAAGACTCTTAGCTACTTGGTACGCTCTAGAAGTGTCCAACCGTTGGTGCGTCGGCACTAAACCACTGAACACTAAGCTGGATCCTGCCAGTACTTTACTCTTCACTTCCGGTATTATGAATTTGAGATCAGGTATTTGATGCTTGCCCATGTCGTCATATATGTCGTAGAAGTGTCTAATAAACAGAAACAAAAAAACTCAACTCAAAACATGTTTATTCAAAATAGGTACATACAAAGTACACCTTCTGAACGTCGTGCTTACAAAATATAAGATGTGATGGTGATAATTAACTATGGTATCTTAAAACTAAAGCTACGAGGGTTCCAAACGCGCCCTGGTCTGAGAAGAGCCCACAACAAACTCAGCCAGGCCTTTTTTTTTATTATCACCATCTCACAAATGTAGGAAATTACTTATTTATATTTATATTTTATTATTAGATTAAATTCTATTATATTGAAAAAATAAGTTGTTGATACGTAATGATAGAAAAGCGGATCTGATTTCAGTACTATCATAACTACGGAGAATGTGCTGTACTTTGTTTCATTACCAAACTTATGCAATAATATATTAGTCGCACAAGCGTACTAATTTTTTCGTTCGAAATTAATAACATTTGCTACAATTTTTTTTTATAAAGTGAAACTTCTTTGGAATCTTTGGGATTTGAAAATGATTGAAAAAAAGCGACACTAAAAAGAGAAACATATTCATAATAGGAATTAGCCTGCGAGAGAATGAGATATAATACAAGCTATATTTATATACTTTTCTAATGTTTCACTTCTTTTTTTAAACTTACACTTTCTTTTTTTTACACTTTTTTTTTTTAATTTAATTTGTACAAAATAACTTTGTTGTTATTAACTTCACATCCTAAACAAGTAAATAATGGATTGTAATAGAAAAAGGAAAACTCACTTGTGTATCCTTTTCAATATGTCCTCCAAATATATTAAATAATCATCAGCATCGTCAACTTCTATTTGTCCATCTGCAGTTTTCACCCAAACACATGGCGGCGGCTCCAAAAGCTTATCAACTTGTTCACTTTCACTTTTATCATCTAACAATTCTGGTTTTTCACTTTCACTGTCAAGTTCTTCACCTAGCATTACTATCCCATTACTACCTTCAATAAGTTTATCTTTTTCGTCAATTTGTTCTTTATCTTTCATATCCTTGGTATCTTTTTCTGGTTCTGCATCTAAGTTAGGCATTTGATTACTCATTGGTACTTGTGAACCATTTTTGCCGCTTTGTAATTTTGGTTTATCTCCAGCTATAATAAAATATTAATCTATTTTAATGTTTGATTCACATGCTTCATAACATAATCCATACTAATATTATAAATGCGAAAGTTTTTTTTTTTTTTTAATATATAGGCTAGCGCTTGGCTGCAATCAGACTTGCTAACAAGTGGTGATGCAGCCTAAGGTGGAGCGCGCTTGCCTAGAAGATGTGTGTCTGTTTGTCTGCCTGTCTGCTACGCTTTCACGGCCCATTTGTTCAACCGATTTTGTCGAAATAGCTGTTAGATAAATTCTCACTTTTTAATAGCAATCAACGTGACGACATAATAATTGCTAATATTTTCTTACAGTAACGCATAGTAAGTATTATAGCTTATAACGTTTTTGACAGGTGATATCTTGTGAAAGGCCCGATGAATAGCGTCATTTTTTATACTGTTTACATAAGTACTGCGCATACTTTAATACTGTACAAGAATCAGCTTCATTTTTGGTAACCATAAACTGTCTTTGAGCGGCCTAATCTAGCGAAAGGCCCATCCGCATGCGGGCAGACTGTCACTTTTGTCATCAGTGGAGAGCTCTACACCCACCTAATACTGAATCAGCCTTTCTGGCGATAGTTACCAAAAGTGCAGCTATCTCCTATAATAACACTAGAAGTGCGTTTTTAAGTTTGATAAAGAGTTGCTGATTTGATTGAGTTGTCATCTTCCCTATTGAACCCAGGGCCCACCCACACATGCACCAGAGATGTTGTCAATCTATTATCACTCTTACTCAGCTTTATTTATTTTAGTAATGATATTGAGTAGAATGATTGAATGTTGTCTTCGTATCTGTCTACCTTTTAAAGCTTAAAAAAAGGAAGTCTTCAGAAGGACAGTTAATTTCTGGATTAGTAGTGAAGTTACAACTAAACTTGATATTGCAACTTGTATCTCAAATCCACTATAAATACATCCATGCTAATATTATAAATGCGAAAGTGTGTCTACTACGCTTTCACAGCCCATCTGTTTGACTGATTTTGATGAAATTTGGTATATACAAACTATTTGCATCTCAATCCACACGGACGAAGTTGAGGGCATCATCTAGTAATCAATATTTATCTTTTACTAATTAGACTGCACATTAATTTTCTCAGCAATATTATATGAGATGGCGGCGAGTGTGCAGTGGCGTGCAGTTTATAGAGGCATAAAAGCACTGCTTACCCAAATGGAAATACGTCAATCTTCATTTTTCATCAAAACAGCTAGTAAATAAGTTTTCTGACCAATTAATAGGCCTGCTTCAAACCCTGTGCACGTCACTGCGAGTGTGCACTGTGTTTTATTTTCAGTATAAATTTCAACAGTATCTCAAGACTTAAGGTGTATTAAAGCTTAGTTACAGTTATGACAAATTATGAAATCAACTTACGCAAAGGTGGTGGTGCATTGATGTCTCCAGTAGACTGGAAGAATGAGTAAGGCCTGACGTGTATTAGATTTGAAGCGTGCCTCCACACGTCTTCCCTGTCATCTATTATACAGACCATGTTGTCACCACAGGGGAACAGTGCTCTGAAAAATATGATTTAAATATGCTTTATTTTGGCCAACTCTGTTTAGCACAATCTTTAATCTAAACTAAAATGACATCTCTAAATCTAGTGCTGCCCCTTTCCACAGGGAGTATTATGAAAGGGATAACAATATAAATATAGCTATAATTTTAGTTTACTTTAGAGATTGTGTACAAGAGAATTGACCTCAATGTAACTGCCTATTCCTTGGCAAATTCCCCTGCTTGTATTTCCTTGGTATTATTTCCTTGGCTTGTATCTTAATAAAAGAAAACTTTTTTGCACACAAACATATTTAAAGCACATAACTTATTTAAAGCGTTCTTACTGAATAGTATTAGTATAGTAAAAAAAATAAGAAATACGCATTTCGCATACACATACATACCAATTCTTGAAATGGTCTACAAAGACGTGCGAAAATGAATTATTGTACCTACTGCACAACTTTGTAGGCTTGATAAGTGATAACTGTGCGGTAATATTTTTATCGCCCAAGAGTGATAAAATTTTATTTTATAGTTTTAATAGCTATGACGTAAGACTCATTTTACGAGCAACTGTCGAATATGAACTTAAGAGTTAGGACTTAGCTCAAGTTAAACTTTTAACTTTAAAAATACTTCAATTAAAAAAATTAATGGGTACTCACTTCAAATTAGCAGATTTAGTCCTAGCATCGAAACACTCGTCCCTCGATAGTATCCTGTGGGAGAAATATTTTTTCTGCGGGTCTAATAACTCAGCGATCGCATGTGCATACTGCCTCGCTCCAAACGTGCATACATGTAGCTCATAGTTCTTTGAGGCTGACTCGAGGAACTCCTCAGTTTTGGGTCTTAGCCTCGTGTGACACCATCTGCCTTGATTTCCTGGCCCTCTAAGGAAGAAATGGAGGACTCCCTGAAATAATAAATATAAAAGAACTTTTTGATAAGTCATTTCTCTTTGTCGGTTTTTACTTTTTCAATATCAACCTATCTGCAGCGCTGCTGTCTTAACGTGCGGAGGTCCCGGGTTCGAAACCTGGCAGGGTCCATTTGGAAATTTATAATTTCTCAATTTTCCCTGGTCTGATAGCCCGCTACCATCTTAGACTGCATCATCACTTACCATCAGGTGAGATCCTGTGATCTCCTTTTTATCCACTACAGTTGACTACACTACCTTGAACAGTCAAGGGCTAACTTGTAGTGGATAAAAAAAACAGTTAAATATACAGAAAAAAGCTTAAAAGGGCTTTAAAGGGGCTTTTTTGTGCCCCCTAATTGAAATGTATTTGGGTATGATTTAAAAGAGCATAAGTTTGTTAGACACAACAGTACTGACACGTTAAGCTTGCATAAATTCATTTCGTGTGAAAAGATTGCTGACCTCATACATGTGCAATATGCAATTTATTGATTTGGCATAACATGTTAACACTTTGTGGAAGTAGTCATTTTTCAAACAAAATCCAAAAAGGAGTTGGTTCTAAATTTTTAAGGTACCAAGCAACAACTTCATAATTAACCTTCTAACTTCTCAGATACTGCAGGATAATGTACTTTTACGATGCATTTCCACCAAGATGTGCTACATTGCTAAGCTATGGATACTTTATTTTTATGAAACTTGAGCACTCCTATTGGTGGGTTGGTTGGCTTAGATTGCTAGATGTTAGATCAAGGGCTCCCATTGGTTGGTTTGACACACATCCATAGCTTAGAAACATTGCACATTTTTGGTGGAAGGCAGCCTTAAATATGTTTCATATTGTTGAGAGTTAATATTGTATTACTAGCTGATGCCCGCGACTTCGTCCGCGTGGATCGAGGTTTTTCGTTTCCCGCGGGAACTCCTTAATTTTCCGGGATAAAAGTAGCCTATGTGTTATTCCAGACTATAATCTATCTCTGTGCCAAATTTCATCCAGATCCGTTTAGCCATTGGGGCGTGATTGAGTAACAAACATCCATCCAAACTTTCGCATTTATAATATTTATTTGATTTTCTGATGAGAGATTTTCGTTTAACTGTCAAAGAGCTCTACCTTCAAGTTAGGAGGTATATTATCATTAGTGGTGTGCACCAGGGTCTGATCGAGGTCTACTAGCAGCACCAGCTTGCGGTCCTTCAGCAGACGGTCTGCGTCCTCTCTGCCTAATTTCTGGGCCAGCTCTTCAGACACCTGTTATCATTGAGAATATTAATTTATTTGACATAGTATAAATAAATATTATGCTGACTTTATATTTTGTGAATTAATTTGATAGGTACACCATAGGTAATACTTATTGAATTACTTACATATTATTTTCTAAAACGGCTTGTAAAAATTTGAAATCAATATAAAATAACTGAAATTAGGCTGACCTTAATTTGATATTCCTTAATTTTTTACAAGTTTGAATGCAGAGTTCATTCATATTCACAGGATAAGTTTGTTATTGTTTATTTTCACTTACAGGTTGACAGAATTAATATGTGATACCTAGTGGTGTAAATGTTATTCAGAGTTGGTAAAATCAAATTGGTTAGGTATTGTTTTTCAACTTTATATATGGAAGGTGCTTGATTGAATAACTAAGAAATAAATGACCACCTTGTATTAGAGATATTCTTAAATAATAAGCTTTGTATGTATATTCGTTTACCTTCAATTCAGGTACCGAGTGTACCATAGGCACGACCGCAACGTCGTGTTTTTGAATCTCGTCGGCGCGCAAATCGGCACCGCACTCTGCGCACATTTCCTTCATCACCGTCGGATGACGACATTCTTCTAGGTCAGCTATACAACTTCTGCAAGAATAATAATTATTAAGTACCTATGCACCTTTCTATGGATTCACAAACAAGCCTAAAACAAGCATAAAAACATTGCTATTTGCTTCAACTTTACTTTCGCGCCCAAACATTATGACTACAACATTAGTGTTTTGACTTTAAAACAAATTACACCAAAATTACCTTAGTATTTAATGAAAATTCAAAAAAATTACCTAAATAACCAAATGTGTGTTTAGACTATAAAAGTACCTAAATCCGATATGACGTCACTTACCCAGGATCTGCAATGTCTCCTTCCCTCACCTTGATGGACACGATGGTGCCAGCGCGTGCCACTTTATATTTCTTTATTTCACCACTATTGCCTGACGAATCGCTGTACAAAAATAATATTTGACCATGCGACACAAAAGCACCCTCTTTAACTTTCCATTTTACAAGTTTTAAAGGCTTTTCCGATGGAACAGAAATAGGCATACTTTTTTCGGCCATCTTGAACGGAAATTGCGCGCTTCAACTAAATAGCAGTATTTTCATTGGACCACAAGAAACAATTTTGGCGGCAAGGCGATTTCTACCAATCAAATTACAGTATTCTATCGATCGACTTTTCATGTCATAGACACCTAGAGCTAAATGTAATGACGTAGACAGAGCCTTTGGACAGAGCAATGTAAAGACGAGAAAATGGTAGAAAATGTGATGTTTATCTGCGCAGATGATAAATAATTGATTACGAAACCAATGTAGTCGATAAAAAATTAACATGTCAAATACGATTTTATTCATACTGATGCCCGCGACTACATCCACGTGGATTAGGACTTTTTGTTTCCCGCGGGAACTCTTTACTTTTCCGGGATAAAAATGTAGCGGTATGCCCATGGTGTGTCCTTCCCACAGAGTTTTATATGTCTGTGGTCCTTCCCCGGGATATAACCTAACCCTGTACCAAATTTCATCAAAATCGGTTGAACGGATGAGCCGTGAAAACGTAGCAGACAGACACTTTCGCATTAATTATAATATTAATATGAATAGTATGAATAATATCTCCCGCGCAGATGGCTAATCTCCATGGAGATTGGCCACCAAAATTCGGTCGCGAGAACAAACCAACCAGTAGTACACTAAATTATTTACCTACGTTCTTTCCACGCCTTATTAATTTATTGTAGATATTCCGAGTATTGTGTTGCCATAGAGGTACCTACTATAATATTATACCTACCTCTATGTGTGTTGCACGAATAATCAACTATTTTATTTTACTTACGACTGAGTAACTTTTTGTTGCAATTTATACAATATTTTCCCACAAAATAGGTTTAGACAAGCGCTTTGGCAACATGTTACAGACCTACAACCTTTGATATAAAAGCCTACGACAAAAAACCACAAAAAACAGAACATCGGACGCGGTCGTAACTCGTATCCACACTCTCGTCGCTGAATCGAGGACTCATAAAGCACAATATCTTAAAGCCATTCGGACTATAGCACATTTCGCCTTTTTGAAAGTGTAGAGGCGGCAGTTGCAACTTTCGTTTGGTTCACAGAGTTTGGTTGAGCCACAGAGTGTCTGTGGGTCACAGAGTTATAACTGTGGGTTGAGCAGTATGACAGTGTGTATGAGCGTGACGTTGACGTATTTTTGAAGAAAGATGCTTTTGGAATTATGAATCTGTGACAGTTACATTTTTGTAGGTGTAGGTTTGTCAATTTATTTTATTTTGTTTTGCTGTAAATAAAACGAGTTTACGTTTTAAAAATGATGGATGAAAATATTGCTTTGAGTGATAATTCAGATATAGAAGATGGAAGTAATCCAGAGCTTCGTGGTTACTTGAGTAAATGGACTAACTACATACACGGTTGGCAGGATAGGTTTATTGTTTTGAAGGATTCCACTTTATCCTATTACAAAAGCGAATTGGAGAGCAATCTTGGATGTCGTGGTGCGTTGTGTTTGAAAAAAGCCAAAGTCAAGGTGAATATGCATTGTATTGTTGGTGACTAAACGGAGAGACGAAAAATTCATTAAAAAAAAATTGATATGTCCTTGTCCAAAGTACGTCTTTTCCATAAAGTTGTTTTAATTAATTGCTTTAGACAATTGCGTTTTATTGCTTCAGACGTCCTCAATTACTATTTGATAAATGTTTGTATTGAAACTGTATATAAAAAATAGTTCATTTTATGACCATTACTTACTATATTGAACTTTGGTCTTTGGAATATTTAGCCGAGGCAGAGAGTAGATATAGTTACCAGGGTAGAGAGTCAACTCCATACATAAGCAAAAAGCATTCAAAAAATCTGCTTATCATCGCTGGTACTCTGTAGTTCTTGTTTATTGTTCTTGATGGCGTACCAGTTATGATAAGCAGATTTTTTGAATGCTTTTTGCTTAAGTATGGAGTTGACTCTCTACCCTGGTATATCTTCTCTCTGGCCCAGGGTAGTCTTAGTTTTCATGTTTTCATCCCAGTACAGTAGATATCTCTATAAGTCTGAAGTAGTACACAGGAACTTTAAAAATGTTTTAATATTTCAGCCACATGAGTTTGACGACTGCAGATTTGATGTATCAGTTAATGACTGTGTTTGGTACTTGAGGGCTTCAAATCCAGAAGAAAAGCAACAGTGGATTGATGTATTGGAATCATTCAAAGTTGTAAGTTATATGTGTCTACATCTACTCTGATTTTTGAAATGAAAGTTTGATTTCATGTAGGTCTAGTTGTGTTACTTATGATATATCAAGGCTGTATCACCTGTTTCCACAGAATATTCTACTAAGAAGAGCGGGTAAGAAACGCAGAACTTGAGTTCTCACAGGATTTAAAAAATACTAAACCCAAATTAACCAAGACTTGGACATCATCAGCTATTAGTTATATAAAAGCAGCAACCATATGACTGACTTTAACATAAAGCTCAACTTGCTTGGTTCAGAAACATAAGATTTTACACAATTTATTTAATTCTAGCTGATGCCCGCGACTTCGTCTGCGTGGTTTAAGTTTTTTTTTATTCCTGCAGGACATCCTTAATTTTCCGGGATATAAAGTATCCTATGTCCGTCTCCTGGTTCTAAGCTACTTCCCCACAAATTTTCAGCCAAATCGGTTCAGCTGTTCTTGAATTATAAATAGTGTAACTAACACAACTTTCAATAGATTATTATATAGATTATGTAGTTATATTAGTCTTCAAACTAGCATCAGGGAAGGAAATTATTTTCAAATGTACAGTTTACAATGTATGTATGTTTTCCTTATAATAAATTATTATTTTATGTACATACTACACACATAATGTTGATATATTCCGTGCAATCAGCTTAGCTACAATATCCGATGATAAGATTAAATATAAACTTGTACCCACTCAACCATTTTATCTACATTGTTGTATATAGCATAGGATGTAAATTATAAGATTATATCATCCATTACTGACTATGAAAATAGTTGTTTGGAGTTGGATGATATTTGGATTCATGAATAAAAAGGATCCTTCTTAATTTATTTTCATGAAGTAATCATTTTTTTTTTATCCACTACAAGTTAGCCCTTGACTGCGATCTCACCTGATGGTAAGTGATGATGCAGTCTAAGATGGTAGCGGGCTAACCTGTTAGGGGCATGGCAGTTATATTAAACCCATACCCCTATTCGGTTTCTACACGGCATCGTACCGGCTCGTCTTTGCCGGTAAGGTGGTAACTAGCCACGGCCGAAGCCTCCCACCGGGCCAGACCAGGGAAAATTCAGAAATTATAAATTCCCAAATTGACCCTGCCGGGGATCGAACCCGGGACCTCCGCACGTTAAGACAACAGCGCTACACACTGCGCCACGGAGGTCGTCAACTACTGAAATCTAATGTCTATTTATTGACAGCTACGAAAATTAAATCATATTCATAACACTACCAGATAAAAGTTTAGTGGATCTGACCATTAAAATATTGTTAGTAATATTGTTAGTAATATCCAAGAATGTATGAAAAATGAAGAGGATTTTATTTTATTTTTTTATCTTATCAAATGATTGATATTAATTATATTATGATAGTTATAAATAACATGGTTTCATATTGCAGGTGGAATCAGGGTATGGAACTAGTTCAGACAGCAGTTCCAATGGTGGTGGTCTACGGAGACATGGCTCCATCACATCACTGCAATCAACAGGGTCACATGGTGATTATGAAAATGATCAAAAAATATTTTGATCATTAGGGTTCCGTAGCCAAATTTGGCAAAAACGGAACCCTTATAGATTCGTCATGTCTGTCTGTCTGTCTGTCTGTCTGTCTGTCTGTCTGTCTGTCTGTCTGTCCGTCCGTATGTCACAGCCACTTTTTTCCGAAACTATAAGAACTATACTGTTGAAACTTGGTAAGTAGATGTATTCTGTGAACCGCATTAAGATTTTCTTACAAAAATAGAAAAAAAAACAATAAATTTTGAGGGTTCCCCATACTTAGAACTGAAACTCAAAAATATTTTTTTCATCTAACCCATACGTGTGGGGTATCTATGGATAGGTCTTCAAAAATGATATTGAGGTTTGTAATATCATTTTTTTCTAAACTGAATAGTTTGCGCGAGAGACACGTCCAAAGTGGTAAAATGTGTCTAAAATAAGAGAATGATAAAACTAAAAAAAATATATGATGTACATTACCATACAAACTTCCACCGAAAATTGGTTTGAACGAGATCTAGTTAGTAGTTTTTTTTTTATAATTTAAAACTTACTACAGGTTTGTACGGAACCCTCGGTGCGCGAGTCCGACTCGCACTTGGCCGGTTTTTTTTATTTTACTAAAGATTGGTTATGATTAATAATAGCATATTAATTTATTGAGACAACTGATAAATATTAAGTGAGTACTTATGACAACAAAAACTCGGAATTTCATTAAATGAACAGATATGACGCATATTTTTAGTATCAGCCCCCCGATTATGTAAGACTTGTCGATCAAATCGTCAAAGTAAAATAAACCATAACAGCATTAAATTAGAGCTCAATTTCGTGTATCCATTCAGGTGTGTTTAGGGTATCGTACATACCTAGCCCTTACATAATCGGGGGGCTGATCTTTAGTTATATATTTTTTTATTGAATTTTGCATTAATAATATAAATGTGAAAGTGTGTCTGTCTGTTACCTTTTCATGCCCCATCCACTTACTTAATTTTGGTGAAATTTGTTAAAGAGATAGCTGACATAAAAATAAAAAGACATAAAAATGCCATGACATGCTATACAAAATTCATATAATTTTACTAGATGATGCCCGTGACTTCGTCCGCGTGGGTTATGTTTTCTTGATTCCTGGGGGCACTCTTTAATTTTCCAGGATAAAAAGTAGTCTATGTCCCACGATATAACCTATCATATTTCATTCGCAATTGGTTGAAAAGATTTACCGTTAAAGCGTAGCAGACAGACAGATAAATAAGAAGTGTATTAAATGACACTTATTTTTAAAATAGAGATATTTTAAAATTTATTTATCCTTTTAGCAGGCCCTCAAACATTGAGATACTCCAGCGTTTCCAAAACAATGTTTTAACGGTCTTAAGCAACGCACCCTGGTTCACTAAAAATTCGGAAGTGCATGAGTATACAGAAACTTACTTCGCTATGAAGGAGGAAATAGACAGATCACTCGTGGCCTATAAACAGAGACTTGAGCGTCATCAAAATTACTCAGCAGTCCAGCTTATGGACGTCACTGACAGCATGTTCCGCCTTAAAAGGGCAAGATTGGCCGGCATGTAGTATAACTAATAATAATGAATTATTCTGGTACCTTTGAAGGGATGTAACATCATTGGATGTGCAAGCCTTTGTGCAACTTTGAACTATATAAAGACCACAGATCTGTTTGTAGTCCAAGTTCTGATCGCAGGTGTACAAAAGCAGAAAAATTATTATATTAAATTATTTATCCTGATACAAAATTTTAAAAGACTCATTTAGAACACAATTAAAAAACCACAGAGGCTTGTCCGCAATGCATAAGCGTCTGCGCCATATCTTAAATGATGTTATAGCTCTCCTTATTTTGCCTATCAGGTCGTACATCTCGTCGGCTGACGGAGAAAATCGCCGAACTGGACACATACACAGAGTTGCTGTCCAAGCAAGCGGCACAGTTGCAGATTTACTTCGACAAGTGTGTCGCGGCGTGCCCACAGATACACGACGACGCTGCGGACGCGATTGACGCTGTTAAACTAGCTGATAGTTAGTATTGTTTCATTAATTTACCTCGTTGGTCTAGTGGTTAGTATGTCCTACAGTGGCCGACGAGGTCCCGGGTTCGAGTCCCAGGTCTGGCCATGATTAAGTATTGGGTTTTTCTGACTAGAAATTCTCAGTACTAGTCCGGAGTTAGGAAGTTTGCGGTGTTTCACCCCCGTGCCTCGGAGAGCACGTTAAGCCGTCGATCCCGGTTATTATCGCTAACATGATAGTCGCAATAGTCGGTGTGGGAGTGCGGATTTTGTAGATTTGTGTGGTGTGGTGAGAATCGCAAACTACAAGTTCAAGCTACTCACTACCACATTTACCTACTGTGGCGGAATATAGCGAATTAAACTTCTAGTTCTTTCATTGGAATGTCATGCAATTAATTAATAATCATGATTATTAAAATAATAATTATATAATATTGTTTTAAAATATTTTTTTTTCAATGTCTTTGTTATTGTGTCTATAACTAGATATAGAATCGTATTATTGTAACGGGTTCGGAGGAAGGTGACGACACTCATAACACAAGTTGTCTTAGTACGAGTGTCTAAGCACTCCTTGTGTCATGTGTTATGGAACTACATCTTTGTCTAATTTTAAGGAGTATATGATTTTGTACATGTTGAGTTATCAATAAATAAATTATCAAATTATCAAATTATCAATTAAATTAAGTCAAATGACTTACCGTCAATGGCTAACATAAGAATTGAGCTAAATAACTTTGCTATAGGCGTGGATATGAAGCAGTATGCGGAAGAAGTTCGCGCGACGAGTGCGTCGTTCCGAGCGACTTGCGGCGCGACAGTGTTGGCCGTACAGAACTGTACTGAGCTTCTGAAGCGGAGGGAGAAACAGGCGCGACAGGCTGAGGAGCTTTATATGTGAGTATAGAGGAGTTCCTTTTTAATTGACTGTTAATACAAGAAATAAGAATTAAATTGTTGTGCCCGCTTCTAGACTTTGTAAAATTAGTAATTCATTTGTCGGTAGCAGTATATGTTTTTATAATAAACTCCCAGAAGACATATTGGAGATGTCTCTCAACAAGTTCAAAGTTTTTGTAAAACGGAAACTAATTGAAAAGTCTTATTATAGTGTAAAGGATTATTTGAATGACAGGCAGCCATGAGTATGAATTGTTCCAGCGGCTATTATGTTATATAATAAATCTAATTAAGTAATTTCCCATATTTGTGAGATGGTGATAATAAAAAAAAAAAAACCCGCCTGAGTTTGTTGTGGGCTCTTCTCAGACCAGGGCCCGTTTGGAAACCTCGTAGCTTTAATCTTAAGACACCGTTGTAAATTATCACCATCAACTCTTATTCTTTGTAAACATGACGTTCAGAAGGTGTACTTTATAGGTACCAATTTTGAATAAAGATGATTTGAGTTTGAGTTAATTGCCCTTGACTGCGATCTCACCTGGTGGTAAGGGGAGATGCAGTCTGATATGGCAGCGGACTAAACTTTTAGGGGTATGGCAGTTATGTTGAACCCTAACCCTATTCGGTTTCTGCACAGTATCGTACCGGAACGCTAAATCGCTTGGCGGCATGTCTTTGCCAGTAGGGTGGTAACTATCCTAACATGCCCCTAACAGGTTAGCCCGCTACCATCTAAGACTGCATCATCACTTACCATCAGGTGAGATCGCAGTCAAGGGCTAACTTGCAGTGTTAAAAAAAAAAAACTATCCACAGCCGAAGCCTCCCAGAAGACCAGACCAGAGAAAATTCAGAAATTATAAATTCCCAAATAGACCCAGACGGGGATCGAACCCGGGACCTCCCACTTAAAAGTCCACAGCGCTTACCACTGCGCCAGGGAGGTCGTCGAATCGAATCGAATATCAAAATATATTGAAGCGACAAACCATCACAAATTAGATTTTTGTATCATATGTAACAATTTCCGATTTCTTTGAATAAATTGCTTCCTGAATTATATTGATATGTTTTGTTCTAGGGCACTCAAAAATCAGTTATCAGAAGTGAGATTGGCATCCAAACCAGGGCCGGATCACGAGGTAAGTTTACTTTTATAGGAATTTTAAATATATATTTTTTACAGAAGTAGGATCAGGGCTGTATGAATATCGTTCTTAAACACTTTTTAAAACTTGATTGTCTGTTGTTGTACAGGCATCCTACGAAAATTAAACGGTGAATCGTTACGAGCTGATCTTTATTACTTTTAGTATTTGGAGGGTGATTTTTTAAATGTTTTAATTTAAGTGGTATTCTTGATAACTGAGTAAATTGAAATGATATTTGTGCTATACGGCATTATTTACAATTAGTCAATTTGAGCGAACGCCTTTATAATAATTGTTAACAGCAATAAAACTCGCATTTAAATTAAAAGTAATTTATCTTAAGACGTACCACTAGCTTTGTTACGATGGCAAGAAACATCCATACTCCATACTAATATTATAAATGCGAAAGTGTGTCTGTCTGTCTGTCTGTCTGCTACGCTTTCACGGCTCATCCGTTCAACCGATTTTGATGAAATTTGGTACAGGAGTAGGTTATATCCCGGGGAAGGACATAGGCTACTTTTTATCCAGGAAAATTAAAGAGTTCCCACGGGAATCATCTAGTAATAAAAAACCGGCCAAGTGCGAGTCGGACTCGCGCACCGAGGGTTCCGTACAAACCTGTAGTAAGTTTTACGATTTATGACGTATTAAAAACAAGACGAAATGAACCGCAAAACTAACTTTGTTTGTAGAGGTTTATTGTTAATATCAAAAAATTACGTTTGTTGTATGGGAGCCCCCCTTTAATATTTACTTTATTGATATTTAATTATTTATTTTGAAAGGTAATATACAAGTTAATATTCTGTGAAAATTTGAACCGTCTACCTGTTACCGTTTTTAATATTGAGCAAAAAAATACGAAAAAAACACGTTTATTGTATGGGGACCCCCCTTAATATATATATTTTTTTAATTTTTAGTATTTGTTGTTATAGCGGCAACGGAAATACATCATTTGTGAAAATTTCAGCTTTCTAGCTATCACGGTTTATGAGATACAGCCTGGAGACAGACAGACAGACAGACAGACAGACAGACAGACAGACAGACAGCGGAGTCTTAGTAATAGGGTCCCGTTTTTACCCTTTGGGTACGGAACCCTAAAAACTACGTAATCTACACCTTGACTAATAATAATTCGTCGGATCCAAGCGTAAATAATTCAAAATTATTTGAATACATACGTGCGAAGCGACTTGCATCGTCCTTTCTTATTCGAATCGCTACGTAGTTCCAATTTCGGCCACCGGGCCAGATAAGTTTTATGGGACTATTATATAGGTGCCTTTAAATCAAGATCGTGAATAGGTTTAGATCTTCTACTATTTTTTTAAATCTGTTACATAGTGAGCACCTTCTCTTGCCAGTCTGATTTTAGCGCAAAGCTTAGACAAAAAAAAAACAATATAAACATATTCTATTTTTTCAAGAGATTTTGAAAAAGTACAACCAGTAACGAAAATTCCGTTACTGGTTCGGTCGTGATACTGGTCAAAAGCTTTAAAGTTTTTGACCAATATCACGATTCCGGAACCCTACTTTACGCGAATTCTGAAACATATTGACCGAGCGAAGCGAAGCTTGTCCGTCTGTCCGTCCGTCCGTCCGCCAGTCAGAGCCTTATACCTTCTGAGTATTAATGAATATAATTTATTATTACTTCAAACTCACAAATAATATGTGAAACGACGGCCTAAAGCCGAAAATTACATAAAAACTTACAACATTCCATATTTGAGGGGGCGTGTTTTATAATGATTGTACCTTCTATTAGGTAGGTCTGAACTCATAGGAAGCGAGGTCTTAGTTCGGGGCGAACCTCTAGTTATTATAAAGTTACCGGTACTGACGAATGACAATAGAAGAGCCTGCCGCTATTATGAAGGTAAACCATCCTAGTAAATGTCCAGATTTTCTATAGAATGACCTACAGTGCTACACGGTCCAATGGATTTCTTAACGCCACCAAGCAAGCATTGAGCTATTGCATATATTTTATAGAACCATGTTTTTTAAATATTATAGGTGTTAGAGTTTATTCTTGCCGGTTTACTGAATAATGATAATAGGATAGACCGTAGTTATTATAACGGTCGGATGCAGATTTCCTGTTTCTATTTGATAGCAATAGGAATTCATTTAGCTTAGTAGCATTATTCTGTTACCATTGTATTTCTTGTGGATTTTTCTAATGCAAGAGAATTTTGCAGGATCCCGCCGTGCAAGATTAGCCACATAGATCGCATTGTTTTCGTATGTGACACGTAAATAAGTAACTTGCTTGGAGTTAATTTTGATGTGTTATCACACTGGGAGACCGCACACGGCTTTACACACTTTAGAATTCATATTATTCACACAAAATATCTAACTAAATTGCTGTACGAAGACCTATGTTTACTTCACAGAGCACATTGGTAAAAGTAATAGTGACGTCACAAACAACGCCATGACACCGGCGAGCGTTTTGGCGTGAATTTTAAAATTTAAATTTCAAATGCCAATTTTATCTACCAAACCTTATTTTTCTGCTGAAATAAGATATTTTTTCGAAATAGTAGATACTTCCGAACATAATCTAGCAATTTTTCAAAATCAGTCATCATGCCTATTCTGGCAAGTAAAATATACTTAATCATTTACATTTTAGAAAAATGTTAACTTAGCTCCGTGGCGCAGTGTTGAACGCTGTTGTCTTAACGCGCGGAAGTCCCGGGTTCGATCCCCGGCAGGGTCAATTTGGAATTTATAATTTCTGAATTTTCCGTGGTCTGGCCTGGTGGGAGGCTTTGGCCGTGGCTAGTTACCACCCTATACCGACAAATACGTGCCGCCAAGAGATTTAGCGTTCCGGTACGATGCCGTTTAGAAACCAAAGGGGTATGGGTTTAATATAACTGCCATGCCCCTGACAGGTTAGCCCGCTACCATCTTAGACTGCATCATCACTTACCATCAGGTGAGATCGCAGTCAAGGGCTAACTTGTAGTGGATAAAGAAAAACTTTGTGTTTTTGCCATCAGTTCTATTTATTATCTGTTAAAATTGTACGAAAATATATTAATTAAAGCATACTACACTTAAAACATCTGTCGTAAAGCAAATAGTAACGTTATATATTTGTCTGAAATTCATAATTTATTGTACCTCCATAAATTTTTAATTTTAACCATTTTGCAATTCATATTTTATGGTCACTCAATATATTTTTATATAAATGGCCTAGGTAGAAAGAACACTTAGGGCCGAAATTAAGAGTCACTCTATCTCTAATCTGCTATTTAGCAACGCTGTTACTTTTAAAAAAAATATGGTCATTTTTGACCAATCACAACGTTGCGTAAATTATGGACAGGTTATTAGACAGATTGATTAATTTTTAGTAAGAAAATCGAAAATATTTGCCTAATAAAGACCAATTTTACAATCATAATTTCCAAGTCTTCAGGATTCATGTTAAAATTTTGCTCACCTCCAAAATAATGGGAATTGCCTTAGCCGAGTACAAAAAAAGCTGAAAAGATTGCGCGCTGATTACCACTCGTTCCAATTCCATAGAAAAGCCATGATACATGGCGTGTGTAGTATGCGCCCGTAATTTTCTCCTCAACGCCACTACTGAGCGGAGGGCCGCAGCGCCCGGCAGACGCACGTTACTCTGTTTATTTATTTATTTACTTTCAAACATTTTATCTTCTTTGCTCGCTTCTATTTTCGCGCTTTTATCTGTGACCTTGGCTCGCGAAATTGTTCTGTGTTATGGTGGTCGTGTAAAATTGTGCCCGCTGTTTGGTTTTCGAAATATTTCACGATGAAATTTAAGTTTTTCCGAAAATGTCAACGTCAGGTGAGTTGCTCATTCAGTTGCACTGTTCCATATCTGATAACTGTGTAATTAGAATTTCAAAGTATCTGTTAACTCGTGTAATTTTGAACGTGTCGAGTTTATGTTAATTTTTAAAATTATTGTTACTGGTATTTTCATATGTATTTCGTATTGATAAAATTGGGGGTTTGATATAAGTATATTCGTTTATTAATAGCTCATACCTACCTATTTATATATGATTATCCTATTTTGAGAGACTATTTTTTGGAGATAATTTCGAGGCATTTTCTGATTTTTGGTTATATAGAAGAGAATTAAGGTTACCAAATATTTGAATACAATGTAAGCAAGGATTTGGTAACATTCATTGTATTCAATTAAGTAAACCTCAAATAAGATTAAGAAACTGGTATTCTAAATAAAAGAAATAAAGGTAAATTATTTTACACGCAAAATATTTACGAGTAAATGATTTTCAAGCAATAGAAAATGATTAGTCTAAGAAGAGACAAATGACATAATGATAACTTCTAATCCTCCGCTTCTCTTGTTTGTGAGCTTTCATTGTATTCAATTAAGTAAACCTCAAATAAGATTAAGAAACTGGTATTCTAAATAAAATAAATAAAGGTAAATTATTTTACACGCAAAATATTTACGAGTAAATGATTTTCAAGCAATAGAAAATAATTAGTCTAAGAAGAGACAAATGACATAATGATAACTTCTAATCCTCCGCTTCTCTTGTTTGTGAGCTAAGCTACTCGTAACTGACAGTCTCATCCATTTTCTGCTGAACTTTGTGAAAACGATAGTCCGATCAATTTTGTTTACTTCCAAGTTTTTATACCGAACAAAATTGCCGTGATACCTAGTAAGAAATACTAATGGCTTTTTGATATGCACTCTCCGTGCGGCAGGTTACGTCTATTGAGTTGGTGATGCCCCGTAACTTATTAAATAACATAGAAAGTCATTAGTCACTTTTGATGTGATGTAAGTAACAAAATGCATAATTATAAAGTAAGGCAGATGGAAAAAAATCAATGAAACTTCGATTGGTTTAAGATTGTTAGTTGTTGTTTTACATGCACTATCGAACAAAAACAAGTTTAGATAAATATAGAAATCAAAAGTCAATCCAATGGATTCAATATACCTACGTATTTTTTACTAGATAGCCGAATCGTAATATGAGCTAAGATAATTCCAAAAAATAATATGCAGGTGATATCGAGTGCCTCTTTCTTTATATAATAATTCCGAAATATATAACAGTTCCGATATCCATATTTTGGCTTAGGGCTCCTATGGGCTTACTAAATAATCTAGTCGTAAGTAATATTCCTAACTTATCTTATCAGCTCTTACATATATTCTTACGGATTTAATCTTTTACAAGAGTAATACATACTTAAATCTTTTGCTTTGCTTCTAAGAAAGGGTATTAAACTAGCAGGCCGACCTAAAAAAGAATTGGTGTGAATCTGAACTAAATGGATAAATACGCTACTACTACGGATCGAAAAATATTTCCGCCTGAACGTGTATTGTCGTAAGTTTCTCACTTTACTGACCTTGGCAGTGAATTTAAGGGAAAGGTTGCTACTCTTGGTCTTTGCTTGTTCCATAAAAGTCGACGATGCGCTTGCATAAGCTGCATTAATTTTGTACCGTTGAAAAGCTTGTTTACAGCCTTAAGCATCCATTTAGTGCTCATGTTTGCATAATGTATGGCTTGTTTAAGCGGCCTCATAATAAAAACTATCAATCTAAATGCTGTTTAAACAAAAACATCGTGCAGAATATTCAGACTTGCAGTTATGCAGGGAGCAATTATAATAATTGTCTCCTTTTATTCTGTATCACATAGATAAAAAAAGTGAATACGCAGTTGACAGGGAAACCAAACAACCGTCGGGTTTCAATGAGATCTCATTCAGACAAAGTAAATTGCTCCTAATTTTTTTAATTTATTTTTATCTTGCTACAGGAATAGAAAATTTATCCACGAATGTAAATGAATTCACAATTTCCCTGACAACCAGTAGGTACAAAATGATATTAATAAATAGACGTTTACTTCCTTATTTACTTGGTTCTACGCCAGCTGAAACCTTGCCGCGGCGTTTCACATAACACCAGTCGAGTTTGCTGGTGGTTACATGCCGAAGACGGTCCGTTTCCTTATGGAATATAATAAGTCTCTTTGAACAGATTATTAAAAATAATTCGATAAAACCAAAAAAAATTGCGTTGAACGGTTAATTTGATAACCCAGAAATTGTGTTGATTGTTTAATTCTTCAGTTGAGTTGAGTGCAGGGTGTTTCATTTTCGTAATGCATCCGAATTAAATTCGGGGAAACGATTCAGAAAAAAATACTTTATCAATCTTCGAACCAATTGCGTTAAACAGTTCATACTTCAAAATGTGTTGATAGTCAGGTTATAAAGTATCGAAGTACTTAAATAAAGTATTAATGAAAAAAAACTTAATCGAACCAAAACAAAATTGTGTTAAACAGTTCATAATTACTCAAAAAATGTGTTGATTGTTTGGTATTTTCAGGGTATTGTGATGCATCGAAGTAAACATCGCCTGTTTCATTAAGCTATTACGTCATTTTCAATTTGCGGCTAAACATTACTCTGGCTTCTTGATAAGACGCGTTTAATTTAGGTGTGATATAATATTGAAAGCATCTTTAACTGTTTATACTGAATCAGTGTTTCTGCGAAGAAATTGCTCTTCATATTGAATCATATGTTTTTTTCCGGATAAAATAATCATAGTTTTTTTTATCCACTACAAGTTCATAAACCCTTGACTGCGATCTCACCTGATGGTAAGTGATGATACAGTCTATAAAGATGGTAGCGGGCTAACCTGTTAGGGGCATGGAAGTTATATTAAACCCAAACACCTATTCGGTTTCTACACGGCATCGTACCGGAACGCTAAATCGCTTGGCTGCACGTCTTCGCCGGTAGGGTGGTAACTAGCCACGGCCGAAGCCTCCCACCAGGCTTGAATATTTCATTGGCTTAGATGGAGGATAAATATCTGGATAATGAATGAACCAGAAGCTTAATTCGCTAGAATCCGCCACAGTAGACAAATCTATGTGATGCAGTGCGTGTCTTCCACCGACAGCATGCGAACACCAACTACCCAGCAATTCGCACCGGCACAGCACCACACCACACAAATCCTCCAAATCACTCTCTACGTACGTTTCGGGCCGGTGCGAATTGCTGGGTGGTGGGTGCTCGCATGCTGTCGGTGGAAGACACGCACTGCACCACATAGATTTGTCTACTGTGGCGGATTATAGCGAATTAAGCTTCTGGTTCATTCATTATCATGGACTTCCGCAAAGTAACGCCTGCTTCGATTCAATAAATATCTGGATGCCATATTGTGTTCGAATCCCACCAGCCTCACTTTCTCTAGCAGGAGAGAGCGCAACAAAAGAATTTCCATAATAATCTGTACAGATTAAAATGGCTACTATTCTTAAAAATCAATTGATAAATAAATTATTAAACCAAGTGTCCACTGTCAAGTAAGCAAGAGTCATCTTGGATACACTTGCAACAAGTCAGCTTTTGTTTCTTTCTGTTTTTCAGAAATCGATATTGAAGTCTTGAGAGCAAGTTTTATTATACATACCATAGAGTAGCCTAAGTTTCATTATATTCCAGTAAATAATGCCACACAACCTTGACTTCCGAACTCTTAGATTGGAAGTCAAGGTTATTTATTGACCCCGCATCTCTTAAGTCGGGAGTTATGAAAGTTATTTTTTGTATGGCTTTGGCTTACCCTGTACTCAAGGAGAACCAAATAATCAACATTTTGTAATTATGCTATTCGATGTAAATTAATAATGTGGTCCATTTTCAGGACTTTTAAGGATAATTATATGGTTATGCAACGAATTAGATAACAAATATACTTTAAAAATCCTCATTTTTCTCATATCTACGGGCGACAATATTATGTAAATAAATAATCCAACGCAGTCACGGTTAAGTATGCTGGATTGGTTCTTACGGAGGCATCCGATAATACGTGCACAGCCGGTTTGCGACGACGCGACGTGACCTAAAAACCATGCGCTGCACCGTATGCTCTCTTTTATGTACCTTTTCTCTTGAACTCTCGTTATATAAAGGTTTCCTTTCTTCGTTTAAAATCATTTTGATGCTTTAGGTAACAGGGATTTGCTCTAACATAAATATCTTGGTTTAATAAACCGGCGCGGTGGTAGAGTCAAAACATGGCGTAACATAAGAATAAGTCAGTAACATAAGTACATAACGTATGTCCTGTCCTACATGTAATAAATAAATTAAGTATTGAGTAACCAAAAATTATAACATTTTAGTCGCTATTATGAGGTATCCTTCTTTATTTTTCTTTTTTTTTGTAATTATTTAATTGACAACTATAATAGTGCTCTTAAATCTGCGAATTTAGTATCATTAGTAACTTATCATTTTGATTTTTATTCCCATTTAGGTAACCATTTGTTTATGTTTCTAGTACGAGTACTGTGGTACCTTCGTTGAAAGACGGTTCGTTGCTCTCTTATCAGCCACCAAGGCTAACAAAATATGTTTTTCTTTGAGTGGTTAATATTAGAGTTTCCCTTTTGAAAAACTTCCAACTTAATGTATTATAACAGATCTACAATATTTTATTCGAGCCTTCGCAGATTTCTCAAGGTAACTTTTCTTTAACCTTTATATTTCAACATTACCTGATATCTTATCATTGCTGCATCAAGTACATTTTACGTTTACTTTTGTCTTGCAAAATCTCAATTCAATTACTAGATAACGCCCGCGACTGCTTCCGTGTAGATTTAGGTTTTTGAAAATCCTCTAGGAACTCGATTTTCCGAAATAAAAAGTAGCCTGTGTCCCTCGCTGGGATGCAAAATCTCTGTACCAAACGTCCATCGATTGAATTCGTCGGTCTTCGGTTGAACCGCATCGAAAGAAGTTTTTATTTTTGTTAAATAATTTTAGTGTTCGTTATCAAGGTCTAGATAAGTGCTCGAAATATTAATAGAAAACGAGCCTCTTTATTATTTTATACCAGGTCGTAAAAATATTTTATGCGTTATGTCGTAAATGTAAATAGTATGAAAGAATTATATTTATACGTATTTTATTCTTAAACTAATTTCTAACTAACTATTGCACTTATATTTTGTCATTCATCATTTCTAAGTTTTATAGATAACCATTGGAATTAAAATTACGCTAAAAATCAATTCCATACATAAATATAATAATTATAACACTCAATCTGACCAAGGTGGTAGATTCTTACGACTGCACAAGTTGCCCTACATGAAATAAATCATTTTCATTTTCATTTTTCATTTTCAAGGTTAAGATCGACTTGAATCTTCATGCTAGACCAATCATCTCAGTCAGTCTAAAGGTTTAACTTTAAATATAGATATAAGTTGGAAGATATAATAAAATAAAATAAAAATATATAAATGGTATGTACACTCATTTGATTTGAGAAATATATGTTTGAATATGAACTTATTCGAGTGGAACAAATCGGATTATGTTTTAATTTATTGCGGCGATAAGGCTTGGCGCAACCTATGTAAAGCTGCAGGCTTTCATATTGCATATCCAATAGGTAGGCACGCCGATGCCATTAGATTTCATCTTCTCTTTACATCTACATATTCTTTCATAAAAATGAGAACAAGGCATTCTGTATGCCTGTATGTATGTAATATATATAAAGAACGCTGCTTGTGTGAATAAGTGCTGCTGAAAGACGGCAGCAAGTGAATGCTGGTGCAGCTGGTCTCGATCTCTCTCGAGATTTGTACGATAACATTTCAAAGTGGGGGTCTTCTACTTGTCACTTTGTAACATACCGTTGAAATTGGTTACTGAAAAAAAATATGGAAGTCACTCGTCGCGCTAAGGCGTGTCTGGCCTTGTCGGCGCTGTTATGCCGACGTAAATACAGCTTAGTTGGAGCTGTTATCAAGAAAGTCGCTGCACCTCGACTATGCCGGCTTGCTTTCCGCCGTTGCCTTACGCGTAGTTGTACGCGATCGTATAGTTTGTTGAGGAAACGTGTACTAGACTGTTTAGCGTTAAAAACTATTGCACCGTTGTAGACAAATGACTGTGAAAGTGGAATAATAAGAAGGGTCGAGGCAGTACTATCTGACCGAATGGGCGATGGATTTATGCCGGAATTTCCGGTACCAATCGTAGGTACCGCGCGATAGTATTTGATAATGGGTTTGTCGATCTTATCGAGTTATGTTCTACCATAATATAGGATGACGCTAGTTTTATACTTGTCGGCTGACCTGGCCAGTCCGCGTTTCACTTAATTGCCAAGATCTAACTAATATCATAAATGCGAAAGTTTGGATGGATGGATGGATGTTTGTTTGTTACTCAATGATGACATAACGGCTAAACGGATCAGTATGAAATTTGGCTCAGAGATAGATTATAGTCTGGAATAACACTGCAATTTTTATCCCAGAAAATAAAAGAGTTCACGCGCGAACCAAAAAACCTCAATCCACGCGGAAAAAGTCACGGGCGTCAGCTAGTGGGCTATAACTTTTAGGCCTTTGCAATTTAGCGGAGAATACCAAACCTCATACTTAAAAACGAGTTTCAATTAAATGTGCTCTATAAGTAGATGTTTTAGAGATTTTTAATGATCAAGTAGATAGTGACTCACAAACGATGTTATAAACTAACTGAATAGACGAGGTTAAATCAAATCTGTTGAAAAAATAGACGAGTTCAGGGCTTTGCAATGCATGACTAAGTAGTTAGTGACTCACAAACAACGATGTTTTGTACTAACTGAATTATGTTAACAACATCATTTACACAATAAGCATCGGCTTACATCTCTACTAGTAATACGATATCTGCACAATGAACAGGCTTCTGGCACTGAGCCTAGGTCGACCAGGCTAGTGCAGTGTACTTGATACTAAATTGAGGCAATGCCAATGTGACATGGTCTGCTTAGGGTCCGTTGCACATCGGATGATTAAACTAAGGTTACCTTTGTTTTACAAAATTTACACCTTCATGGTTAAGGTTCTTCAGCTCATATGTCCTTACTGTTCCGGCTTCGTACAAAGACGTGTTTCTCAGTTCAGACTTTTGGCTTGAGGGCATAGTTTACCGTCGCTTCAGGGAAGCCAGATCTAGAATCCCTACAGTTTTATAATTATATTATTTTCATATGTATTTATTTTATTTTGAGAATTTTCTATTACTGTGTTATTTTGTATGTTATATTATGTTTATTTATATTTCAATGGGCCTAGTAAAAATTGCCTGATTAAAAAAAAAAATAAGGCATAATATAATGTCGTTCAAAAGTTCAATTCGTTAAATTTGAATTTTGCCCACCTGATTTGCGACCACCACCACCACAACTGCGAGTTGCGACCCTTTAGATTTTAAAACCCTGTTGGATGCTTTTAAACAGTTTAATTTTTAGCTCTACTTTCGTATAGATGCATTTTCCAACTACCTATGTCTACAGAACCGATTTTAGATCTTTAGAGGAACTTTTTCCAAGCCCTCAATCTTGGTAATTCACGGGTACATACCAAAGATCTGCTGATCATGAATTGATACAACAATAGATCGTGGATACCAATAGCCTTTTTTACTATCCTCTGGGTTCCAACTTTCAATTCTGATGCTACAGAAACAGAATGAGTGATCCGTACGCTTGTATCACATTTAAAATTAATTACTGAAATAATTGTCGTGTTTACAAAAGTAAGTTATGCTTTGATCATGTTTGTTGTGCTTTCCAAAGGGTAATACCCCTACTATTCCAAAGGGTAGGGTGTTACCTAGACCTACTACCTACTTTACGAGGCCTGTTAACGCAATTTTATTACAGTTAATATAGCTTTTAATACTAATGTTGCTGATTTTTGCGCCAGTGGCCTTCCTCGTGCCAGAAATACTCGTAATTCCCGATTTAAACGTGTTATTGAACGTTAAACAATACATAGCAAATTGTAATCTAGTGGCTAAGCCAATTTATTGAAGACTTCGGATTAGAATTTAACCATTCGACTGAATAAACGGCTAATGCTAGGCTGAATGATAGCTAATTGATTCCACTTCTGCATTTTCATGAACTTTATCTATTGCTCAACTACATTGACAAGATCAAAACAGCACCTTTTTTACGAAGTTGATTTTTTTCAATTTTATCACCAAAATCGATATGAAACCTATAGAAACATTTGTGTTTACGAGTGTATTGTTATCAACACATTATGGGACTATCGGCACTCTAAGAAAAGATAAGACTGAAAGGATTTTCAGAAAATCCCTCGGGGTGGATTCACAAGGAGTTTTATGCTCGGGTGGAATTTCTGGAAATCCGTTAGGGGGTGTAATTTCCAAAAATTCTGAAGCCCAAAGTACCATACTTTTTATAGGTATATTGTAGTTTGAAAAATATATATTTTTAACAAACTTTTACAGGGGTCCAAGGTCCTTTCTATGGAGTACGTAATATAAGGAATCTAACACTGCTTCCAAAGTTTTAAATTTTTAGGCTGTACCTTAATAAATCAGTCAGTCAATACAAGTCTTTTCATATTTATAAACTGGGTATATATCTATTGTAACTTGTTACATTGACAAACAAACGCAGCAATAATTTGTTAGCATTTGTCATCATTTTCTATTATTGTTGCCTTATCAGAATGCGCTCTGCGTTCACTGTGCCACGTATCGGTAGATAATGTCTCTATACATAGATTTTTGACCGACTGGGGAAACGCAATACTCGGTTAAATCGGCCAATTTTATTACTTAAACTTTCCGCTATTATGCTATTTGAGAAGTATTTTTATTGAAAAGGTTTCGATAAACCTTAAGCTACGTGCCAAGCATACTGGCTACATGTCCGCACTGAACAGTGCAGCTGATTATTTGCGTGAAAAATCAGGCAGCACTTCTGTCAACAGATGATCAGGTATCGAAATCCAAGTAAGAAATATGTATCTTAAAAAAACGGTAGGTAATACAACTATTCCGCTGGATAGGATACTCCTTCAAATTAGCTTGTAGATTTGTGTATTAGATATATTATCATCATACTTGTCACAAAAAATCAGAGCCTATTGACTCTAATTCTTTGTCACTCTACATAGATCCGAGTAACCAGATGAAATTAGAGGATCCAACCTTTTTTGGACTGACATCAATGATCCCTTATGTCTTGGACAGATTCGACTGGGAATAATATTGATTGATGTTGAGGACGATGTGTGAACTGTGATTATCCACAACTACCTATTTATGCTTTTATATAAAATCGATGATAGCGAGGGGTGAAAGGACTCACGATAGGCACGAAGGGCGTATTGATTAACAAAACCATGAGACAGGACAATCACATCACATTATACATAACTTCAAATGTTATTTAGTAACTAAAACTTCGGTAGTCGTTAAATAGAATTCGATTTTCACCGAACTTGTAAAATGGAACTCATCGAGGAAAAGATGCAAAGTAGTACCCACTGATGCCAAAGAGAATCATGCTGTGAGATCATAATATAATTGGGTCAACCAAAATGATTAGACACTATTGAAAACAAAATATTTTGCCTACATAAGGACCTAAATTACAAATAATGTAACTAGGGTGATTATATTATGTTTACAGCTTGGGCATATTGACTGTGTATTGTGTGTCAAGCGAACACATTAGGTGAACTTTCACGTTCGAGTTACCATTCTCGGCGTAATAATCTGAAATAGCTGTTGTAATGAATAAACTACATTATTTGCTAGCCCTCTTTTGTGAAGCAGTACAGAACATTAATGGGATGATACTGGTGCCAAGTAAAATCTGATATGTTTTTGACGAGATTTTTCTTAAGGCTTGGATATTCCTAAAGCGCGTTAGCGCAACGCAATGTTATTATTTCATTACTCAACGCACATACGAGTTTTAAAGCCAGGACTTGTATGGAGCAAGTCACACTGACAAAACTCGACCGACGACAGAACTATATGAACGCTTTTATTCAGTAATTTGAACTAAGTACAACTAGCCGTTGTAGACCGTTGTCTGTTTTCTTTCCAAGCTGTTAATGCTATTACTTTAATTAACGTTAGTTTTTTGCACTGTTAACATTAATTGCCTAAATGCTACTAAACTAGTGGTTCGCCCCGAACTGAGACCTCGCGGTATCACAGAGCGCCATCTATTGACATCATTGTGAAGTTCTGTTAAAAATAATGAAGCTCATTAGAAATAAATAATTTCGTTTCCTTATAATATTTATCTAATTTTAGTATTTGTTGTTCAAGTACAGGATATAATACAAATAATTGATAAGTTTCAGGCTCAGCCTTTCAGAAAATTGAGAGTTCTGAGGTCAACTTTGGACGTTAGAAAATCTCCTCTTTGAAAGCCCCCCATTTCGACAATTTTACGGGAAAAATTAAAAAAAAAATTCTGGACTCTATTCCTAATTATCTTTAAAATGATATACCGCAACCCTATGTAACGCTATAAAAAATATTTTACTTCGCATTTGCTTCTATGAGAGCCCCCCTGAAATAAAGATTTTTATAACTTTTTAAGCCATATTCGGCGGGAGGCCATCGGTTTACATATTATATTTAAAGGGGTTGTTTCATCTTGGGCCAGGTACTTGTACAGTATTCCAAAAAATTGTATAAAATCATAGAAAACAAAATAAAATATACTTTTTGGCAGTTTTACAGTGATTAAGAGGTACAAAAATAAAATGTTTAATTAGGTACATTTGCAGAATAGCAACTCTCGCAGCGCATCCATCCATCAATCTGACTGCTGTTGGATATTTTAAGGTTAATTCACATTTCCCAGGTAATTTTATGTCAAATGTCATCATGACACGTGTAATATACGTCAATGTCAAAATGGACGCATGTTGTTGCGCTTTTATTTTGCAAAATAATTTCGCATTGTACCTCGTAAATTGAACTTTTTAGTAAGAAATAAAGGAAAAAATATTACTATTTTATGACCCCGAACATTTTGAAACACCGTACAAATACCTGGCCCAGGCTCCATATAAATTTGAAACAACCCCTTTGAAGTAATTACGTTCAGTAATTCAGAAGTTATAAGGCTCTGACAGACGGACGGACAGACGGACGGACGGGCGGACGGACAAGTGCCAATTCACTCAAGTAGACTCAGAGACCTTCGCTTCGCTCGGTGAACTATATCTGTGTAGGATATGTCGAATCAAAACGCTCGTCAAATTGAGCGGTAAAGCTGTTAGTTGCTTATCATCATGACGTTTAGTCTGTCATCCACTTCCTGCAATTATGTACCCTTTCTCTTTCACGCTTAGATAGTAATCAGAGGAAAAGTGATGTGGAATGTTTATAATAGGTACATAAGTTTGCACCGCAAAATATTATGTATTAGGCACTTTCTGAAACAGCGTGAGTGCTGTAATTTAATAAAATAAATACCTTATCATGTTACATTTTATAAGTAAGGGACTTTGGTACCGCAGTGGTTTTCCATGATGTCGCAACTTCCACGCTTGTGAAATGTTTGGCGGACCACAAGCGGTTTTTTTTTATCCACTACAAGTTAGCCCTTGACTGCGATCTCACGATGGTAAGTGATGATGCAGTCTAAGATGGTAGCGGGCTAACCTGTTAAGGGCATGGCAGTTATATTAAACCCATACGGCCCTATTCGGTTTCTACACGGCATCGTACCGGAACGCTAAATCGCTTGGCGGCACGTCTTTGCCGGTAGGGTGGCAACTAGCCACGGCCGAAGCCTCCCACCAGGCCAGACCAGAGAAAATTTAGAAATTATAAATTCCCAAATTGACCCTGCCGGGGATCGAACCCGGGACCTCGGCACAACACACAACATCGCTCAACACTGCGCCTGGGGAGGAGGAATAAAATTACTGCCATTAGCAATGTTATTAGATTTTAAAATTTGCTTGGGTAACTTATGGGTCTAGGAATATCCTTGGATTGCTTGAGCGATTAAGTCCTGAAGAATGAAGACTGGAGAGGTAACGATTATATCTAGATAAAACTCCAAAATTAAAATACCACACACACTTTTTCATATCAGTTTTACTATGAAAATATAAAGTGTGTATCACGCAGTTCTATTTTAGTTACATATCCAGCTTAAAAAAATCACACAATATAGGTATTTATAGCGGGCGATATTAAGATTAATGGACTATAGGCGGAAATAGGTCATCCCCATTTCGTGCCCTTTACTCGTAAACCCGCTACAATCCCTATATTGTACCTAGTAACAGAGGGTGTGCCGTTTCGTTAGCACCGCTGATAATATAGGGAAGACAACTAAGTATAGCCACCCAGTCTGGTTGGTAAAAATAGAAACTCTTTTTTTGGGATCTTTCTATATTCGTTGTCCAATTTATTCGTATAGTTTGGGACAAAAAATGCCTACACAGCAACGAAGGGTGCCCAATTTCGTTAGTATCGTTGATATTGTGGATGATTGCTATAATTATCCTCTCTGGTTGCCAAATAGAAACTTTCTTCAGGGGCGTTCCTATATGATGTGTCCCAAGTTTTTTTTTAATTTTCCGACTACAGAAAATAAGTGACAGTTTTTTTTGAGGCATAGTTAATATTTATCTGTCCTCGTAAGAATTTAAGCTAGCTTTAATATACCATGTATACACCTTATGCCATATAAAATTGTTTCTAGTCGGATAACTGTCTCGTAAGAGACTAACAAACTCGTAGAGGAGAGAGAGAGAGAGAGAAAGAGAGATAATATATGAATATTGAAGTGACTGTCACGTGATTATCAGCGCTAAGTGCAATGCTTTTTTTGAAACTGGATATTTGCCATTTTGCCGGACTGCTTATCATATTATGAATGACTCCAGTCGACATCAGTGTAAAAATTTGCGCGAAAAATAGTTTATACCTAATCTTTTTATTGAGTTTGTTTAAATATCCTTTTAACCATTAGAAAAAAAAACATTTCTTTTTGGTAAAAATCAGACTCTCTGGTATGGTAGCCCTACCATCATTCGGCACGACAGACGTCGCATATAGATATTATGTACTTACGAGTATATTGAGTCGTTTTGACGTCACCATCCCCTTTATTTTCCCATTCCTTATGGTCTTTTGACGTTGGCTTCGCAAATTGTCTGCTGTTACGTTCTTAGCTGGTCGCGTGTCGCGATGTAAGGGTACGTGAAGTTTTAGGTTTGTTTGTTTAAAATAAAAGCATTTGGCTTTTTAAAACCACTGGTTTAATCAACTGTAGTGTTTCTGGAGCTTTACTATTTTTTTTAATTATGTGTCGGAATATTCTTCATGTATAGGATTGAATCAGTTTACCGATTCGCTTTTGTTTTTATATTTATTTTAATACTTAAGCACCTGTTAATAATTATTAGACTGCTTTTAGATTTCAATTCTGAAAATGTACCTACTCGTAGGATCAAGAGGAAAGCTAAAATTTTCTGCAATATACGCAAGCCCAAGCCATTTTACACTTATGTACTTACATAGTTTGTCGTCATAGGAAAGATCTTTAGATTTTTTTTGAATTAATGCCTCACTGCACTGCGATCTGTAAAATATGTACTTACCTAATCATTACTCGATGCCATTACTTAATAATACTACTTGGTTTCTATTTAGACTTTAAGAGTCTCTTTTTCTCCTTTGATTTGTCTTGTTATGTTTCATTGTATTTTTTAAGTTAACTACTGTTAACAGTTTTAGTTAACTTGTGTAACTACTAAACTTATGTTTCAATCTCTTGTTAAGTGAACAGTTTGTTATGAGAAATAAATATCTTTAAACCGAAACCGAAGTTCATCAGGGTTTACGTCAGAGCGGCTCTAATGTGCTAATTCCGCCTTATCCAGTACAAAGACTAATGATCTCTTTTGTTTGGACCGGGCGTTAGTTTTGTGATGCTTTAAAACCATGATTTAACCTTGCCGTTTATGCTATAATCGTTTGACTGTAACGATTTTTTATTTTGTAGGTATAATGGTGACTTTTTTTAGGAGTAAGTAATTTTGCGAATAGGTCCTATGTCAACTTACCCAACATTTCTAAAAGGTTTTCTATTATTGATGCGTTTATTGCTTGTGACACCCCGTCTAGTGAGCTCGATAAAGCTTTTTATTTCAACAACATTATCACATTTATATTGTAAGGATGTCGAATAAAGTTTGGTGCGCAAAACGCAAAGAGCACAAATTATGTTTTTGTGGCATGGAAATTCAACCCTTTGTAAATATCGATAGTTATATGTATAAGTATTTAGATCATTTGCTTGTAAATAACTTTGTCGACTACTTGGTAGTCATAGTCCCAATCAATAATTACAAAGTCACAATCACAGAGGAAGAAAACAATTGCAAGCAAAACTACGTCACTATAACGATTTCACTTTCACTAGCGCCATAGCCTGCCCTCTTTTTTATTATTACAGTAGGTACGCTTAGTCTAAGTTTTAGCATTGCAAATTCGATTGATCGTATTGAGCGTTCGATCACGTTAGCGTCAAATTAAAATGAACCTTAACATCATTGATTTAAAGCTCAATTTCGTGTATTCATTCACAGTCAGCGCATCGAGCGCTCCGATTTCGTGAGAACTCATCTATAATATCAGTACCCTAACTCTGAGATTGATCGAATTTAAAATACGGTCTCACTAAGTGAGGTGAATTACATATGCATCAAACTAAAATGAATCTTAATCTTATTAATTTAGAGCTCAATTTCGTGTATGCATTCACAACTAGCGCTCCAAACGATACGTTTCGAAATTTGAATCGGTTGCACTGAATTTGTGGCTTTAAATCAAGAGTTTTTGGGTCCATTTTAGTTTGACTCAAATGTGATTCACCTCACTTAGTGAGACCGTATTTTAAATTCGATCAATCTCAGAGTAAGGGTACAGAGAAGTTCTTACGAAATATTGTAATTTGAGCAGAGCCATACATAATTTATATATATTACTAACAGTAACAGCAACTGATATTTTAGTCTGAAAAAAATCCGGGAATATCTCTGCGGCACTGACTGAAATGCGCTGTGTAATGTCACGTTTTATTTCAAGTGGGAAGCACGGAAGTTGTGGGAAGTCCCGAGCTCGAACTCTGGCATGGTCTATTTAGAAATTTATATTCGCCTTCGTCAACTCTGCCTTTGGTCGTTGCTGGTTACCGTACCAACGGCAAAGATGCAAAAAAATTAAAAGGCCTACCTTTTACAATGCCGCGTAGAAACTAAAAACAGATACAACAGAAATCAGAAAAACTATGTAAGTGCAAGCAATTGTTGCCGCGGATGTGGCGCGAAGACGCCCAACGCTCGGTATACCACAAACATCATTCACAATGAATATAATGCTAACACGGAGTGTTAAAGAGGAAAGAAATTGTCGCCTTGTTTATAGGCAGAGCATTCGTTTTTACAGTTCAGTTTATTTTGCTTTGATTATTTTTATTTATTAGTGAGTTACTCTAAATCTGTATCAAATAAAACTTATTCAATGTGTATATGAATTGTTTTACGTTTGTTCACATGATTATCACAAAGGTTTGCACATCACATTTAACTAATACAATCAAATACGTACATTTAATTACATGCTACATAATCGACATGCGCTCTCCGGTCCGATAACAAATACCTATTAAAACTTACCTTTTTACAGCTCTGTGTATCACCAATCACCCCCAGATTCAATAAAAAATTGTTACTTTGTATCACGTTCTGTGAGTCTACGTAAAAAGGAAGATATTATGTACCTACCTAATTCAAGACCTTGCGCTCTACATCTTAAAGCAACACGGGTGGGGTGGGCCACCCAAGCCGATTCCCTGTTCCCTGGTGAACATGTCAATTGTTAATTTGTTACCATGGGGTGTGGCGATGACGCGGGCGGCGCGCGGCGGTGTAACGCTCCGCGCACGCCACATTGGGGCACGACATCACATGTACCCTTGGCATGCCATCAGTGGACTGGAATGTACCCTACTTCGGAATGCTAATAGGCAACGAATATTTTTTCATTTATTAAAATCGTTTGACTGTTACATAGGTGAAGATCTTAAGATACTAGTAATTATTTTACATACTTGTATTAGGAACAGTCTACCTCTAACAGGCATACAAAATATAATATATACAAAATGGTATCAAACCCTCGAAAGATCGTCATGTCGGACCTACCCGCGTATCAGCCAAATAATATTGACAGATCGCAAAAATCCTGAGATTTTTAACTCTGTAGGCATATTACCATTAGGAAAAAAAGGTGATCACTGATCTTTCAACGCACAGCTAATTGTTAATAAACACCATTGGATCGATCGGGTTACAGAAATTTGATATACAGATACCTAGCTATTATGACGTGGGCATCCGCTAAGACAGGATTTTTGAAAATTCAATACGAGTACATATGGCGTTAAAATAGGGGTTTGAAATGTACTTATCAATAAAATCAAGCAGTGGGCAAATGCTAGTATCTACTTGGTATAAAATAGAAAATAAAAAGGTCATCAAATGCTTAGACTTTGCTCTAGCTAATAAAGTAAGGAGTCTTTATTAAATAAATACTACACAACGGATCTAATCAAGAGCACAGTATGCGTTTATTAGATAATGTTCGCGCAATCAGCGAAATTTATTACTACATATGCTGTCCTAGTATGTAGGCACTAGGTAGGCTACGTCGCTTCGTGCGCGTAGAATTTATTATTTAATATAATTTGCTCTACTTGTTGGTGTAAGTTCTATATTTTAGCGTAAGCAATTATAGATAATACTCAATCGATTTAATGTTGGTTCGTTACAAATCGCGATTGAGTTAAAACCCTTGACAAAGTTGTTGTTGGCACTTTCGTGAAGGTTTCAAACAGAACCATCAACAAACAATAGGTGTCGCGCAAGTAGCGTTGCACCGCATGCTGGGCGTTAGTTCGTAGTCAGTCTAAATCTTAAACATAAGTAACCGGTTAATTTCAAAGAAACCTGAAGAAAGTAGGTGAATCAACGTCTGAAAAATTGCGTAGATGTTCGGGATTAATAAGAACTAAGAACAGGTCCCCAATTATCGATGAATCTGTGCATAAGACCGATACTTGAGAATCTCTTCCGTGTCAGTTTATTAATACAGGTTTAAAAGTTTACTGTGTCTAAACACATTTCTTCTTGTCCATAGGAAGGGCCGCACTCAACGTTGCCGGACGACGAGTTCTACGATGCGGTGGAAACGGGCTTCGACAAGATGGAAGAGGAGCGGTGCGCGCGAGTGGCGCCCCCCGCTGAGGTCACGCGCGACCAAGTGGATCTACCACCGCCGGCCATCGACAACCGGCTTACAGTACACCCGTTATGGCTTGAGGTAAGCATTTTACTATGACCAGGGAAAGGTAAAAAGAAGAATACAAAGCTTGACAGGGTCCACGATGCGATAAAGCCAGGTTTCGACAAGATAGAAGAAGGACGTAACGCGCGAGTGGCGCCCCCCGCTGAGGTCACGCGCGACCAAGCCGAACTACCGCCGGACATCGACAACCGGCTTACAGTACACCCTTTATGGCTTGAGGTAAGCATTTTACTACGAACAGGGAAATTTGAAAAGAAGAATACAAAGCTTGACAGGGTCCACGATGCGGTAGAGACAGGTTTCGACAAGATAAAAAAAGGGCGTAACGCAAGAGTGGCGCCCCCCGCTGAGGTCACGCGCGACCAAGCCAACAATCTGCTTACCGCACACGCGTTAAGGCCTGAGTTAAGCATTTTACTATGACCAGGGAAAGGTAAAAAGAAGAATGAAGCAGAAGAAGCTTGACGGGATTCCACGATGCGATAGAGACCCGGTGACATCGTCGCTAGTATCTATGAAAAATAAAATAAAAACTAAAACTATGTTTAGTTTAAAAATTAGTTCCAATTTTGGCCACCGGGCTAGATAAGTTTGTGGGACTGTAGCCATATCTCCACAACCATTTAAGCAAGCCCTGCAGTGATGCCCTAGGTAACCCTGCTTCTAAATTGTGTTCGGCATGGAGTTTTACATTTCAGACTTTGAAATTCTCACCAAACTTTCGTCGATGGCCAGTCACAATGCAAATTTTGGATCACCCAAGAACAGTTTCAAGCAAACTAACCCCATAGTTTAACCCGTTTGCTACTTTGGGAAAACCTGAGCACAATTTTACAGAAAAATGGGTCTCGTAAGCTTGGGGCATACAAAGTCACGCGTATTGCCAAAAAGGTTTCTGGTTAACGACAACGTGGATAACAAAATATGTAATCCTTTCTGTTTCAGATTGATAGGATATCAACAGAGCAGTTACAGGCGGCGTTCGAGGGAGTTGGCGGTCAGACAGGGTGGCAGTTGTTCGCTGAAGAGGGAGATATGAGGATGTACAGGAGGTATGTATTTTTTTGTTATAGCCTGGTATAAATTGATTAAAAAAAACTTAACTACCTAGCCTACCTGTAAAACTATTTTTTTGTGATCCATTTTTTTTTTGTATTTTTTATTCCTTTTCTTTTCTTTTTCGTATAAATTGATTACCGTTAATTAATTGGACTTAATTCGGCCTAAATTAGTAATGCCGCTATGTCATCTACGCAAGGTACAGAAATCCTTTGTGGGGTCGAGTATTAGGTTTTTGTAATATGGTTCCTAAAGAACTTTTGGATTTGCCGTTGCACAAATTTAAAAAAAAGACGTAATGTTATTAAAGTCATGGAAGCAATCGACTTTGTGTCCAGCGCCCCACAGGATAGTATAATAACTTTCACTACTGTATTTAATTGATATACCTACTTATTGCAAAATCTTGTTTTTTAAAAAGATCAACTGCTGAGTTTCTTGCCGGCTCTTCTCAGTAGCACCTGCTTTCCGAATCATAACTATTATGATTATGATCGTTTTTAGGGAGGTGGAAGTGGACGGAATGGTGATGGACCCTTTGAAGGCGATGCACAAAGTGCGCGGTGTTTCAGCGCGCGAGATGTGTCACTATTTCTTCAACCCACAATACAGATATGAATGGGAGAGTAAGTATTTGCAATTACATAACAACAATGAGTTTACACCTGCTCAAGTCCTTCGGCTTTGCATCGTTGCAAAAAAAAAGTAGTTTCGATACTGCAATATATATCGCTACTATACTCTATCCACGGAGACAAGTTAATAAGGAAGACATGGACTCGTTTGTGATTGGTCAGCGATAACCGTTAATGCAGTGTACAGACTACATGTATATTTTAGTCTGATCGTGGTACCCGTACTGTGCAGACGCGCTCATATTTTATCCTTACCTATCGTTATTGTTCCGTGACCTGGCGTGTACCTTGGACTGTTGGTGCATTCATTGTGACTTGGCTTGTGTATTGGACTCTGTGATCGATTGCTTTCTGACAACTTGGCGCTTGTGTACTGGACTTTTCGATTGCATTTTACGGACTTCGTACATGTAAGAAGTGGATGAACCATGGCGGACAGTTCTATAACAGATTTTAATGCTCTTAAAAGAAAAAAACGTCCTTATTATTATAATAACTACGTAAATTTGAAAAAAAAAAACAAGTGTAGTCGTGGGAAGAAAGCTAGTTTAATTTAATAGTAGCGCAGTGTGTACGTACATTCAGAATGGTTTACACCCACTGACTTTTTTTGTCTTTGTCATTTGTATGGGATTACGTGACAGAGAGAGCGCTATATTAACTAGTCTCCGTGGATAGAGTATAGATGGCATAAACAGTCGCGTTAAAAGATTTTCTCCTCTTCTTGGTCGCATTCTTCATTTTTTTTTTATTGTTCAAGATTCACATTCTATATGTATAAACACTAGCCATCCTCTAAAAACTTTAACGTTTATGCGAGGATAGCGAAATTGCATTGCTCAACACGATAGCCCTCCACTCCAGGACGGAGTGGAGGATTAAAGATGCATATCTCAAATTTCGGCACCGACGGGTAAGTGAACCGTGGCCTAGGCCACCTAGGCCTAGGCCGCGCCAGGAACGCCTGGCGCGATGCCCAGAGAGACGCAGGTTCAAGTCCTGCCGGTTCTGCAATTTTTGATATGTATTTAAATAAGTTTGTTTGAACTGTGTCATATTTGCAGCGACGCTGGAGACAATGAACATCGTGGAGGCGATCTCTTCTGACGCGATCGTGTTCCACCAAACGTTCAAGCGCATCTGGCCGGCGTCACAGCGGGACGCGCTGTTCTGGTCGCACGTGCGCGCCGCGCCGCAGCACACCTACGCAGTCACCAACCACTCCACCACTAATGCCGAATATCCTGTGAGTATCAGTGCAGTGTGTCAGCGACGAAAACATCGCGGACAAGCCTCGATATCTTACGTCACCCGGACGTGGTTTCAACCCAAGGCCTCGGGGGCGTACGGAGTAGTCTAATCCAACCGACCTCCCATTCGTCCCAACGTCATCTTAAGCTGAGGTCCGAGCCTCACAGGAGGCGCCCTTAGGAAGACGTTCTCCCCTCGATCTCTTCGAGCCCTAAAGCTCATTTCTCGGCGACGCCTAGCGCTCTCCCAACCCCCGGTGAAGCTGTAGCGGCCAGTAGGGCCTACGCAGCATATTAAATCCGAAAAAAAATCGTGCTCCAGCAAAGGTATAAAAGCATTGCTTAGCCAAATGAAAATACGTCAATGCTCATTTTTCATCAAAACAGCTAGTAAATAGGTATTCTGATAACGTATGCCTACCTTTACTTCAAAACGTATCAAAGCCACTGGTTCAAGCACATCTGACGTGACCAACCACTCCACTACTAAAGCGAAATATCCCGTGACTAAGAAGAATTCTTCATTCAACTTCATTTACTATATGTTCCTGACGCTGTCTCATGAATGATGTCGCTTGTTGCAGTCAAATACAGGCGCGTGCATCCGTCTATTCGTGACCGTCTGCCTCGCGTGTCGCACCAGCTGGCCGGCCGGCGAGCAGCCCACCAGAGATAACATCTCCACCAGCATCGCGTACTGCAGCACAGGTGAGATAACATTACACTTTACGGGACTATTAGCAGTGGCGTGCAGTTCATAGAGGCATAAAAGCACTGCTTACCCAAATGGAAATAAGTATTCTGACTAACTAATGCCTACTCTAGCTTCAAGCCTCTATGCACGCCACTGGTCTAGACGCCTCGGTTAAACGACTGGTAGGAAAAAACGTATCTCCTCAGACTGCGGTAGTGATGATAATTCTCTCTTATTTGATGTGGAAAATATTATTAGTTATGTTATCATTTATTTTTTATCCACTACAAGTTAGCCCGTGACTACGATTTTCAGACGTCAAAACGCGTGCTTTATATGAGATTTTGTATGAAATACTCTCTTGTGACGTCATCAAAATTCGACGCACATTTTTACAATCGATAGTTTTAAATGATTATCAGACAAAACCAATAGGGGTCGTGGATATAACGTCTTTTGGAAGATCCTCTGTCTAATATTCACTAAAAAATAATTTATTTTTGACATAGGCAACACCTAAATAAAACCAAAACCTCCTTTATCCTCTTTTGCTCCGTTTGGGTTGTAGATAGTTGCTCCCTGGCTTGAGATACATTAATTAATAAATTAATATTATTCAGCCACTATTTTTTTTATTTCTACAAGTTAGCCCTTGACTGCGATCTCACCTGATGGTAAGTGATGATGCAGTCTAAGATGGTAGCGGGCTAATCTGTTAGGGGCATGGCAGTTATATTAAATCCATACCCTGATACCCCTATTCGGTATCTACACATCATACCGGAACGCTAAATCGCTTGACGGCACGTTTTTGTCGGTAGGGTGGGAACTAGCCACGGCCGAAGCCTCCCACCAGGCCAGACCCGGGAAAATTCAGAAATTATAAATTCCCAAATTGACCATGCCGGGGATCGAACCTGGGACCTCTCCGCACGTTAAGACAACAGCGCTCAACACTGCGCCACGGAGGTCGTCAAATTAATTGTCTGTTTAAGTTTCTTAAGTTTTTTTTGTTTTACAGTAAATCCGGGCGGCTGGGCCCCCGCAGGCGTGCTCCGCGCGGTTTACAAGCGGGAGTACCCGAAGTTCCTCAAACGGTTCACCCACTACGTGGTCGAGCAGTGCCACGGCAAGCCACTAGTTATGTAGCAACCGACAGGTTTGTACGGCTGAGCGACACAAAACATTGCCTGAAATATCGTCGACCCAAAAAATTCGTGCGGTTTTTAGACTTCTCTATCTTTTGACCCATTGTGATTTCATTTTCAAGCGCCTAGTAGTTATTAGGGTTGTAACGGAGGCGTTCTTAGCGGAAGCGGAGGCGGATGCGGAGGTGAAGGGGCTTTGCCTCCGCGGATGAGGAGGTTAACGGAGGTGGATTTCTTCGATCACATCGTCCATTTTCTGTGCTTTAGGATGTGATGAATCCCACATTTGTTTTTTTAGGATTCTAAGCACAGTTGCCTTTTTGCTTGTTGTAATAATGTAACTGACATCACCAGCTTCGATTTGTACCTCTCGCGTTGTAGTCAACGTAAATAAACCTCCGTTACAACTCCGCAAAAAATCGGCGAAGGCGGATGCGGAAGCGGAGGTACGATTTCTTGCGAAAGTTCCGCACTTACGGAGGCGGAGGCGAGGTTCCGTTACAACCCTAGTAGTTACTATGAAATGGCCGTCGCCCCAAATTAGCGAGTGTGTGCGTACGTTAAATCTACGTACCAAAGCTACTATATTACACACATTTTGTTACTCAGAAAATAAGTAAGGTTCTGCGAATTGAAACTCGACACAAAGGCTGCTGAGACGTAGCGTAAAATATGAGCAACCATAGAAGAAGATGCAATATCAAAACGTTAACAAAATTGGTTTACAAAGTTTGTGTCTGGTGATGAGTTGAAGTTGATGATCATGTGAAGATTCACTTTGTTTGACCCTTCTGTTATTGTTTTATAAAACCGCACGAAATTTTTTGGTCATCTAATATTATTTCTACTTATATCATTCAACTTGCTTTTGATAAGTGAATTTATTAATGGTTGTATCTAGGGATGCGCAAGAAAGAAAAATGTCTGTACTCGATACCATTATCTTAATTCAGTGACTAAAAGTTTTGAAACTTGATTATGCTCGTAGTACTTATTTATAATATAAAATGAATGTCTTACGATACCAAGCATACTGTTAATAGGGATGATGACAACTCAATCAAATCAGCAACTCTTTATCAAACTTAAAAACGCACTTCTAGTATGGAAGTTGTATGAAATTCACAGTTGTGACGTCATACAATTTCAATGCACTTTTTTTCTTTAATCTATATTTTAAAATGGTTATCAAACTTAAAACTAACCGAGGATGGGAATTTTAGGTCTTTTGGAAGACCCTCTATTTAATAATCAGTTAGAAATAATTTATTTTTGATATAGGCATCATCCCTATAAAAAGGCAATCCCTTGCTTTGCCAAAAAAAAATGTTTCATATGTTTTGTAAATCGATTAAAAACATTAACAATTTAAAAAGTCTCGAGTGAATTCATAACTTAAGCGAAACTTAAGCTTCGAATATAATGGTAATAAATACAATCACAACAACATCACAATTACAGTCATTTACAATCATTTAATTACAAACATTACAATCATTTGGTTTAGTATGAGAGAGTGCACATCTTGACATTGTTGATAGATTTCTAGTATTGAAACACTAGTCAGCGCTTCGAAAGGAACTAAAATGAATGTACTATCTAAAACAGCCTTTGGGTGTATTGCGCTCTAACGCTCTTGAGTTTAGAAACTCGAAATCGGTCGACGTTGTCGAGATATTATGCTCACTCGTACTACGGGTACCGTAAACGATAGTTGTATTTGGGTATCGATTATTTCTGTACATCCCTAGTAGTATCAACTATTAGTATCGTTGTTTATATCCAGACGATTTATATGGTCTGTTTTTAAATGTTTTTACAATTTTAATTTCAAATTGCGGCATATTATGCCCAAATAACTGTTTATTATATATTTTTTTCTTTTTTTACTTTAAGTGTGTACTTTTTAAATACGCGGTAGCCTATGAAAAGGCAATTGATAAAATAAATGCAACTGCACCGCCTGAAATCTGGTGCATACAAATGTACTTGATATTTAAAAAAGAAACTGAGAAATCGTGACCTGTAAGTAACTGATCATATAAACTGTAGTATGTATATGTATAATATGATATTGTATTTATGTAATTAGTGTAAAGATTTCTCCTTGTACAGAAATCCGTTTATTTACACACATACATATTATGTAAGGTCTGAATGTAAGGTATAATATAATATATGGAATAATGGAGGTCTTCGTGTCATTATTTATTTATATACCGTTTTATATTATTATTATTATCCAAAAAATATGATAACATCGATTCTAGCTAATGAAAGGAAAACAGCTCATACTAAAAATTCAGATTAGATATTATACTGTAATTTCATGTCATTCAGTCCGCGAGGCGTAAGCTCAGTACCCTTACCACAAAATCACATCGACGATGAGCGTATTTGAGCGTCGAACCATTTTGATGTCAGAGTAAAATGGACCCTAACGCTCTTGATTTAGACACAAATTTAGTACCACCAATTTTATATCGCTGGCTGTGGACGAACTTGAGCTCTGAAACAAGGCTATTAACGTTAATTTTATTTTAAAGTCGAAGCGTTTCGAAGCTTGAATACGCTAAACATCATCATCAGGTGAGGGTACAGCTTTGTCATGCGAGTTGATCATTGTTATAAAAATAAACTAAAATAAAGTAGGAAGCAGTAAGCCAGTTTAAACCGTGCGTGTCACTTCACTATATCTGCAACCTCAGCTTACGTGTCGCGAGCTATACTACAATTTAATTTACTACACGGATTCCATGGAATCAGGTACATGCTTATATAAATAAGTATTTATTATATTACTATGTATTTAGAATGTACGAGACCTGTACAGATATAGTCTGTGTAATATATTGTATAAATGGAGAGACACAGTAAAGTTGAATATTAAAGATTTTGATGCTGTAACTTTTATGTCCACTTAAAATTGTTTACAAACGTATATTACTATAAAAAGTAAGCATAAATTACAATTCTTCCAAAATTCTCGTGTTTCGTATATATGTAACTTTTAGTTGCGTAAGCTTAGCTTCAATTACTTTTTGTGGTTATATACAAAAAAATACGGGTCTAATAATTTATTGACTCAGGTTGATTTATTTATTAACACAGAGACGGACTTCAATCTACTTTTTCTTTAACCCTATTAATTGTCTCTTTAAAAGCAAAATATCAATAAGTATTCATTCCAGTTTTTACTGTAGGTTTTAAATATTTGCTTTATTTAAATGAAAACATAATATATCACAAAAGGCATATTTGTATATTGAGATCTTTTCCAAGACAAAAGTGTGTTCCTTTATTTCGTTAGTACAAGTTTTTAAAATTTCGAAAAAATTGTCAAATAAAAAACTTGTAGTAAGTGAATAAAGTTCAGAAGCGCATCTCATAATATTCCTTCAAAAACAAAAACTTGTATATCTTATTTTAGTTTAGTTTTGCGGAGGATGTTGTTTATTTATCTTTTGTCTCAAATATACCTTTAATGGGAGTTCGAGAAGGGTATTTAGATTGCATTTATAAAGCAATGTTGGAATTGTATGTTATATTATAAAGACTGACTCTGAACAGAATCCTTTGAACGAGACCTATTAGAATTAGATCAATGAATATTAAAACTTATATCTAGATGTATATCAAATCATAAGAAGAAGAAGAAGAGTATCCTGAATATGCTTCAGAAAAGGACGGTTTCGGGTTTGCCTTCGTCTTAAAGTGATTATTTTGACGTCATCACAAATTTAATATTGCGAATCCTTACAGCGGGTCTATTTGTCTATTCAAAGATAATAATCGAGACATTTAATGGTGTATCTTTTTTCTCAATTGGTTTATTAGGTCTCGTCAAATGGTTTCTGTCCAGAGACAGCCTGTCTAAATATGTTTTTTAATTATTGTTTATAATAAAATGTTTTATGATGGATAGCTGCGTTTTTTATCAAACAATCAATAAGTACCTATGTACGTAAGATAATTTTTATCCTGGAAAATAAGTTTTTAACTTGATGTTCGAAAACCTAAATCAATGTAAGAGAGTCCATCATTCAAATTATCAAAGTTGCGGTGATCGGCTTTAATATTAAAAATTAGAGAACATGCAGCGCCGACGATCTTAATATAGTATCAGCTTAATAAAAACACCGGCAAAGTGCGAGTCGGACTCGCGCACCGAGGGTTCCGTACACACATGTAGTAAGTTTTAAATTATTAAAAAAAACTACTTACTAGATCTCGTTCAAACTAATTTTCGGTGGAAGTTCGCATGATAATGTGCATCATATATTTTTTTTAGTTTTATCATTCTCTTATTTTTGAAGTTACAGGGGGGGGGACACACATTTTACCACTTTGGAAGTGTCTCTCGCATTCAGTTAAGAAAAAAAATGATATAAGAAACCTCAATATCATTTTTGAAGACCTATCCATAGATACCCCACACGTATGGGTTTGATGAAAAAAAATTTTTGAGTTTCAGTTCTAAGTATGGGGACCCCCAAAATTTATTGTTTTTTTTGTTTCTATTTTTGTGTGAAAATCTTAATGCGGTTCACAGAATACATCTACTTACCAAGTTTCAACAGTATAGTTCTTATAGTTTCGGAAAAAAGTGGCTGTGACATACAGGCAAAACAGACAGACAGACATGACGAATCCATAAGGGTTCCGTTTTTTTGCCATTTGGCTACGGAACCCTAAAAACTAGCCTTGCTACGATAAATAATGATAGTAGGTGATTTAATTATAATTTTCATGTAATTGAAACGAAACCAATTGTAAGTATTTATTTATTTATACAACACTTAACAATGTCAATTTGTCATTTACCATAACATGACACATTCTTGGAAATTCAATAAGAACAATCAATAAGAATGATTAAGATTATGTTTTTATTCTGGTCTTGTACTTTCAATAGTGAACATATTTTGATAGAATTGAAATTATTTTTGAGTATTTCAAATAGATTGAAATGTAGTAAGATTTTCAAAAAGGAAATGCTATACTGAAACTTAAGCAGAAGTACATAATATTATAGTAGAAGTAAGTATGCAATACGAAAAATTCATCGCTTTTAAATACTTCTTATAATTACTTAAAAATGTTTAAATTTAAAATGTACAATAAATAAATTAAGTCAACACTCATCACTCACATCAGTGACGTCACAAAAGTTTAAATATTAAGCGATGAAATACAAGATACTTTAATCCTTGTATTGTTAGAATTAGGATCATTATTATTTATTAAAGATAACATTGATTAATTGGTTTTAACAGGCCGCATTTATGTACTCAGATATTTTTGCTATAGGGTAGGTACAAAACCAGCACTGTAGAATATTAAAACACCTGGCAAAGCCTTTTTTTATTCTAGCATAGCCGAGTTTCCAAATGCGGCCCTGGGTTTTGCGTACCTATATTTTAGCATATAAAATTCACAACAATTCTATCTATAACTCCTCATTATTATAATATTATGGGGTCCAGCCCTCTTTTTATACAAATTTAAAATATATGTAAAATAAAACGTGTGATATTATGTGATTCTTTACTATTTTTTGGACGTCCTCGCGGCCAGTCGTCGCCGTCATTAGTTGCGTTTGACCAGGACTTTATATCAAAATTACACAATCAATTTATATATTATACTAGCTGATGCCCGCGACTTCGTTCACGTGGATTGAGGTTTTTGGTTCCCGCGGGAACTGTTTAATTTTCCGGTATAAAAAGTAGTCTGTGTTATTCCGGACTATAATCTATCGGTCCGTTCAGCCGTCCTGGCGTGATTGAGTAACAAACAAACATCCATCTATCCATCCATACATCCATCCATCCATCCGTCCGTCCAAACTTTCGCATTTATAATATTAAATAAGTAGCTATAGATTATTATTAATATTAATATGAGATTGAACACCACGATCTTTAGTGAAATTACCAAATGGGGGAATCTCTATTTTGCCCAAGTTAAAATAATTGATGTCTGGAATTCCGACTGCTTAAAATGATAACATTGTCCAATACTGCACATAAGTGAAGCTCTCTTTATTCTGACTGATCAAGCAAACAGAATATTAATTCTGGGCCCCAATCATGTAAGAATTGTTCATCAAACGTTAAAGATTTTTGTCAAAGTAAAATAAAACCATAACTGCATTGAATTAGAGCTCAATTTCGTCTGCCCATTCTTATACGTTTAGGGTATCGTACATACCTAAACGTATAAGAATGGGCAGACGAAATTGAGCTCTAATTCAATGCCGTTATGGTTTTATTTTACCTTGACAAAAATCTTTAACGTTTGATGAACAATTCTTACGTAATAGGGGGGCAAGTCCCTAAGCTACGTCAAAGCTATAATGGAGATTTAAATTCAGAAGGTTCAATCTATATTCGAATTTTCTAAAATTCGAATCTATATTTATCCACAAAAAAAACTTCTTATACGAGTTACGATATCTGAAAGTTCCCTAAACATATTCAATGTAAGTACATACGCACACTCCAAACAGCTTTAAATATTTTAAAGTTTTAATAAACCTACCTATAAAAATTATTCTATTGTACGTGAACATTGGGTATACCTACATAATACATAAAACACATATATAGTAACATACAGTACAGTTATGTCCATTCATTTAGACCGTTATGTATTGACATTGAGCACAAGAAAGCGTAATATAATAACCACAATTTAAATTGTATTTTTATTCGCTACACATTAAATTTATTATATAAATAACTATAAATACCAGCGTCATATAGACGAATAAATCTCTACTTTTTATTTTAAATCTATAATATAGGTAGGTATATATATAAAAACTTTTTATCTTATTCGAATAAATAGTATAGTATTCGTATAGTTATAAATTATATTAGGTATAAGTTCAAACCAACCCCTAGGGAGCGTTTCCACTGGAGCGAGTCGGCGTGAAGACGTGTTGAGCAGATTAATTGAAATATTATTGATAGATGATGTGATAATAATTGTATTATAATATCATTTCTCAATAATCTGATTGGTTTAAGCACAGGTGCCTGTGCTTCACTCAACTCGTCATTGCCTCAGTGCTTCGAAACTCACCCTAAGTGTACGGGCACGAAATTAGCGGTAGCGGGGCGACAGCGGTAGCGGGGCGACAGCTGTAGCGGGGCGATGCGATTAGTCGGAGAGCTGGCGACGAATTTCGGGAACAATTTGAAAGAGGTCTGGTAATACTTTATAATATATGTGATGCCGTCCATATAAATTCAAACAACCCAAGGAACAACAAGGAATTCAAACGACCGCGCACCCGACCCGGCCCGCACCCGACACGCGCCCGTTCCCTGTGTGTTTTGCGCTTTAGGTAAGTATATTATGTAGTTCTAAGAACCAGAAAAGAAAATGTTTTCTAAATTTCTCCAAAGTCAAACCGAAATATCAAGTTTATGTAAGTATAAATGTTTAATAATGTTTAATGATAAATTAAATCGTACTTAATTAAAAAAAATACGAAGCTGGCCAATTTGCGCAAAGTTTCCTAGGTACGAGTTACGACCATTATTATTACTAGCTATAAACAATTATTTAAATTGTCATACTATAATATTATAAATGCGAAAGTGTGTTTGTTTGTTGGTTTATTGGTTTGTTCTTCAATCACGCCGCAACGGAGCAACGGATCGACGTGATTTTTGACATGGGTATAGTGGAGGACCTGGAGAGTGACATAAGCCGGAAAATTAAGGAGTTCCCGTGGGAATCATAACAAACTTAAACTACGCGGACGAAGTCGCGGGCATCAGCTACTTAATGTATAAAGGTTAAAAACGAAACGCATGTCCGAGAAAATAGAAACGAAACGGCACAGTAGTATAAAAGTTGGTTTTGTTAGAAAAAGTTGTTAAAACGTTCGAAAATTTGGTAATTTTGATATGACAAGGCCGAAAGGTTCGGTGTATAGGTACTATAAAAGTTACATACAAAAATAGGAATTTCCATCTCAAAGCTCAAGTGTATATGTGGACCAATTTTTAGTTAATAGAGTTTGGTTGATCTACTGCTTCTATATTATATTTAATTATAAGAAATCTAATCATGTAAACAGGAATAAGTTATATAAAGAGTAAAGACAGTCATTTATTATATTTAGAAGCTAATAAATGTGCCAAGGAATTATGAAAATATTCTAATAGTCTTCCCAGCAGGTATTTTACTGATCACTCTGTTCGTGATATGCGGAAAAATCAAAGCAGAGCAATCGAGCCAACGGAATGGAGACAAGCAGTTGCCGCTCCGACTCTTCGGAACGGCATTTCTTGGGCCTGTGGATGTGGCTACACAATTATCTGATGTGTTTGAAATTAACACCGAACAAGCTCATGAATTCTTTTCAGAGATAATGGCATGTTGAGCAATGAAGACAACCAAAAAATGTCAAAGATACGACGTGATAACTGCCTTCAACAATCTTGCGAATGCAGACAGACTATTCGCTCTTGATTTTCGATTTGGAAAAGTTACGGCACTAAAAGTAATCACGACATAATTTTGCCAACTACCTAAATATGGCACTCTATCACGGATTAACGGTTTTTTTTAATTTCACGTGTCTATTTACCTAAACAACAAATTATTTACCCGTCTAAATGGCAACTGTAGTAATACACTTAAGATCTATCTCATATACGGGATAACATTTAGTAAGACGACGATATAGATTAATTATTATATATTAATGAAAATTTATTCAATAAAAACACTAATTAAACATCGGATTTAATATTATCTACCGCTACTAGTATTAGTAGACAAAAGTTGCTCCAAATTTGGGGTTAACTTATAAATTGTATACAACTTTATTAGTGTTATTTCTAAGACCGTTGTTTCTGGACTCACATTAGTTTTTTAAATGTTTTGCTAGCACTAATAAATAGCAGCAGCATTATTTTTAGCAAGTACCCATGCTTTGCTTTTCTTATCCTGTACCACAAATATTTCATATAATGACAACATCTTAAACACTACTTTCTCTTCCAAATACTGTACGAACTTCTGAACAAAATTTGAAAATTAACCTCAAATTTCAGCACCCTTTAATAACAATACATTTTATTACCCACACTAACACGGATCTACTAGGTAAAAATAAGCGTATTATCGGACACATCCGTTGGGGCTTTACGCCGGTGATCCGTATCAGACTTTCGAATTTAACGTCCAAATGCAATTTAGGAAGCAATCTTCCTTAGCGTCTTATCCAATTTAATTTTACGCGAATGTTTATTTGCGGCATCTAATTTGGAATTTTGGCCACTTCTTGGATTAACGTATTTTAGCACCTTTCAATTTAGAGCCTAGAAGCCACGATATTTAAAATTTATGCATCGAACCATTCTGTTTTGAGAATGAATTATTATAGTTGTTGAATAATGAAAGGTAAATTATAGGTCTGTTGAGTTTTATTATGTTTTAGTGACTTCTCTGTGTTAACAAAATTAAGTACATGTACATACATATATGTATTGAATGAAATCAAAAACTAATAATAGTCCTTCTGTAATCCTTTTTTTTCAATACTTATTCATTCTCTTACTTTTAATATTTCACTCAATTGGTATTTTTATGCACTCTTATCACCTTGGAAGTGACAGCAAATATATGTTATAGTAATATAATTCTTTTTCTTTTGTTCGCATTCTGACGTTGTACTGGTTTAATGAACATTAGAACCTTAGTTTTGTTAATCATGCACTTACAACTATACTTCGCAGCTTTAGAAACTTTATGCAACAAATCTGCCATTAAGTATAGAAAATTCCTCCTTTTGTTCCTCTTTCTTCCTTTCACCAGCTTCTTAAAAGACATTAACTTTCCTGTACTTGATGATAATATGCTGTAAGCACATCTAAATTAACGTAAAAGATGTTAATTCTAAAACCTTTATTTAAGCAAAAGTTTGATTATATCTTTTGCTTCATTTTTCTTTGGCTTTGACCAAATGCTGCTTATTCTTCAGCGGTGGGTTCTGACGTCGTCGTGGTGGGTGGTGCTTGTATGGCATTTTGTCGTTGGGCGCGTTTCACGTCAGCTATGGTAGTAACTCCAGCTTCGTCCAGTTCACGCCAGCGTTGGTAGTTGCTTCGGGCGTGCGTTACCAATTCCGGGATGTCAATGAACGCTACAAACAAAAATACAGCTTTTAATTAGGAATGAACTTGGACATTTCGAGACTCTTTGTCAATGATCTCAAAATAATCGATTTAATTATATGAATAAAAGCGGATGAAAAAAATTTAAACAACGTTTCATGGATTTGTAATTAATTCATAGATAAAAAGCAGATAAAGAAGAAACATATGCAAATTATTTACCAACATGAAACAATAGAACATTCAAGAAGTTATTGTAAAAACTGTAAAGCTAGTAAAAATTGAATCTCACCAGACCAAGCCTCCATCATGTCAATAATGATGTAATCAATGAAACCAATTTGCGAGCGTGGAATAGAGCAGGTAGCTCGGTCGAACATCGGCATCACCACGGGCAAATCTTTGGCTTTCTCCTCATCCGTTTGCAAGAAGTATTCCTCCGCGATTCTGAAATAACCAAATCCCTCCGATCAATTATCAACTGCATGCTTTTATTTAAATAATATGGTATTCTCTCAATATGAGTTGTCTTCGAATAAATCAATTCAATTTTTTTTGAGAAGAATTAGTAGCAAATGTATCGTCCAAGATTCCCGCTGATTTATTTGTATGTAATTTTGAATTTCGTACGTTTTCTAACGAACTAGTACCTACCTAGAGGCTATTTCTAAAGAAGAACATTTAAGAAAGAATATATACAAATTCATTAAAGTTAGAATCTTTATCTTACCTTCTTGCCCATTCAAAGGCGAACTTTTGTGGTCTGGAAGCATTGGAAACATCTGCGCATTTGATCATCATCCTCTTCACTAGGCACACATTTTCTGGTGATGTCAAAGCTGTAGTGTCCAGCGATAAGGGTTCCTGTGAGTTGCAAAGGGCTTAGATTTAATAATCTATTGAACATATTGCTGTTACTTATTACCACCTTGTTACCTACTTCTTAATATGATAATTTTTGGGTCACACATTTTGTCCTATAATTGAGGAAATCAGGATCAAAAGGTGTATTTTTTTAAACTTTTAAAATACTTTTGAAAGGTACTTAATTAATCTATTTAGTTTAGGTTTTCCTATCCCTGCCCAAAATAGGCTTGCGCTACTTTACTTATATACTTCGCAGAAAGCACAGTCACCGACAGGACTTTCACGCTGGGCGTAAGGCATTCAAGCAATTATACGGTAGACTGGTGAGGAAGCAACATGTCGCCATTCCGGCTACCGTTTTCCATCCGCTTATAATATTGGCTTCTTCAAATCAAGAGTGAATAGGCATCTTCTAGGCAAGCGCGCTCCACCTTAGGCTGCATCACTACTTTCAGCAAGTGTAATTATTGCAGCCAAGCACTAGTCTATAAATTTAAAAAAAAAGTGAAGTTCCTGAGCACGCTCTTCTGAGATGCTCAAACTTTCAACGCGCTTGGTCTCATATGTTGTAGAATATAACTCACATCACACTGCATGCCGTCTTCCTTGCTGCCACTGGACTTGGCATAGAAGACATTGACAAACTTGGCGAGATGCTCGAAGTGCTTGGTCATCTCTGTCGCGAGGATCATGTCTATCACGTTGTGCCGCACAGACTTGTATGTGTCGCGGTCGAGATTCTTGAATATGTTCACGCGATCGTCATCTGCATTCATCGAATATATTATACGTTATGTTTTATAAGTAATCTAACCGAACTTTGTCAAATCTACCTATACTGAGGAGTTCTAATCATTACGTGACTTTGAGTGCGGCAGTAAAACAGTACTTATCTATTAAACAGGATTAAATTGATCTACAAATTCATTTCATTACGTTATAAGAGGAAAAACAGGACTAAAAGCTAGGTAGATACGATATCCTTTATGCAATGTTCTTGCTCGCGTGCGTACGCGTAGGATTACGACAGATAATTAATTAGTTCGCAGAAATAGTCAGTAACTTTAGTTTGTGTTTGACGGCACTGCAGAATAAGTTTGAAAGGGGTATGAACTGCTGAATGGGTTATTATTGCATTACTGCAGTGGCGTGCAGTTCATAGAGGCATAAAAGCACTGCTTACCCAAATAAAAATACGTCAATGCTCATTTTCATCATAACAGTCAAAAAATATGTATTCTGACTAGCAAATGCCTACCCTAGCTTCAAGCCCTGTGCACGCCACTGTGCATTAGGCTTTCTTTGATAAATTTTCGAGTCACGAAAAAATTTGGGATGGTAAATTGCTTTTGACTCAATCTTAGTTATTAAGTTGGGTTGGAAGATAGTAGGGTAGGGTTGGGTGTACAGGGTAGAATATTCAAGGTAATTTGAATGTTTCCGATTGAGCTGAAATTTTGCGTAAAATTTTCGTTTGAGCTTGAAAGCTAAGCTAAGGGACATCATTCTAAATCCAATATGGCGGACTCCCAATGATAGCGGACTAGTTATTTATTATGCACTCCCATGATATGGGTATCAATTAAAAGGATTTGCTGAGATGAATACGAAAAATATAATGATGTCATACTAAATTCAATATGGCGGACGATAAAAGCTTGTTTTTAAACAATATTTCTACTTACTGAGAGTGAGTTTGAATGTGAGAGCGGCATGGTGCGATTCCAGGACGCTGACGTCGTTGTACAAGATCGCTAGAGAGTGCCGCGAGTTGCAGAGGAAGGCGGACGAGGTACCGGGGTGGTCGATGTCATGGGCTGCTGCTGATATCAAAGCCGCTGCGGCTTCTAACGGCTCCATTACCATTTTGAGCCTGTCTTTTTCTAGGAAGAATGCTACGGCCTGGAAAGTGGTAATACGTATATGCATAATACAGGGTAGGTTAGAAGAACATTTTGATAGCGGAATTCCCTTTGCACCATAGATTAATTATAGGTTTTCAGCTTTGCACTCATTTCTACAAGTGTTTTTGAGTAGTTTAGTTTTCTCGCATATACTGACTTTTACGTTGTCTGAAATAGATCGCCTATTTTAAGTACCTACTTACGTACAATATTATTCTGCTGTTGTGCTTTAACGTAGTGTATGTTTCAAACTAATTTTATTGCGGTAGAACGTGGGCCACGATAGTAAAACTTTAGTAGTATGACAAAAAAAATTCCGAACCCATCCCATCGGCTCGTAAAATTCTACCTAGCGCAGTAAAAGTTTAACTATTTAAATTTTATGGCCCTACTTTTCCATGCTGAACTTTAAACATAAGGAAACAAGCAGAAGTTAAAGCAGAAACATAAATAAATGCTTTTTTCATGTGACAACTACAGTATTTGGATTCCCCAACTTCACTTCAGGATTTCCATGGAAACCTGCCGAGCGATCGCGTAACTTCTGCATCAATCATTGTTACAGTATCAATTGTTGTAATTGGCTGAATTTATGGCATTCTTGCTGCGTCAATGGATTATGTCCAATAGTGGAAGAGTGTTAACCAATCAGAGGTGATTGCGATGTATCAATGATTGATGCAGAAGTTACGCGATCGCTCGGCTGGGCAGCTTGCTAGACTTCTGTAGTGAGCTGGATGGTTGGATGATGATGGATATTTCATGCACAATAAACGCAACCATGTGAAAACCTGCCCAGTATGAAGATGATTTCAACGTAACTTACCTGAAGAACATCAGCAGCATGCGTCGAATTATGGTACGTATTAACTGCATGGTAATTCGTTTCTATGACCGTCAGCCAATGTAACAGCGTCCTCTCATCACACTCCAGGGTGGAGCATACGTCGAACCTTCCTCCCATGAGTGTGAGGCCCAAGTGAGTGAGTGGTCTGCCACGAGTCAAATCTTCTAGCCGGAAGATCTCGAAGTCCCAGCTCAGAGCTGTGTCTAAAAGTTCACGGAGTTGACCTGTGGTCTGTAACAACGATAAGTATTAGATCAGAAGATTAGGAAGGAAGACGTTCAAAAATTTGAAACATATTTAAGTACAGTCCCACAAACATAACTGACCCGGTGGCCAAAATTGGAAATAATTTTTATGCCTGTTTAGTTTTTGTTTTTTTTTTCATATTTACATTTGCGTCTACTCTCTTTCTCTAAAACGAAACTTCGCAAACAAACGAACGAAATTTCGTTAACTCCTCTCCTACATAATATTATCTCTATGCTCCTCTCTATTTCGTTTTCGTACACGCAGACGAAGTACAGATCCATAGAAAATTTTCGTGACCGATTGGATTGAACGATTTTGTGTGGGTCTAATAACCGACTAATTACGTTCGTTTGCGAAGTTTCGTTTGAGAGAAAGAGTGTAGACCCCCAGATAAGTTTGACGGACTAGTTATAGATAATATTTTAAATCTTCAGATTGTTACTAACAATTTGTTAGTGAATATACTTTGGAGGAAAGCCGAAAGCGTGTACCTACTTCTAATTATAATAGGTACCTATTATGTGCCTGTAATTATTATAATCCGGATTTATGGCAGTACAATATTAATGTTGAGATTGTTTCAAAGCTCTTCAAGCTTCTTTGGAATTAGTTTTCTTAGTTATGTAACCATTTGATTTATACAAATTTTTACAAATAGGTACATAATTTTTTTTTATATAACTCGTCTTAAATTTTAAAAACGACTGAATAAACAACAGGAAATATTGTTTTGTTTTCCATTCAATTTACGTAAACGTTACTAGAGACAAGCCTTTAAGAACGATAATTTCGTGCAAGCAAGCTTGGTAGTCTTTTTATTGATAGGTATTCTGAAGGCGCAACAGTATTTTGCCGTTCGGTTTCGATAATCATGAGCGTATCGAAAATTAGGTGGTATAAGTACTTATCTGTGTTTATTAATGCTTATAAATTTACTTACCTTGTGTTTCATATTGGTTCTATTGGCTGCAGTCCTGACAACTGTAGAATCATTGCTGCTCCTTCTCGACGAGAGCACATTTGGAGCTCCTTGCTGGTGGAAAATAAAATAATTGAATTTGTATAGTCACATGGAATGATGTATAGGTACATTAAATCAGGTTTTTGTTTTTCTTAAAAATAATGTGTTGGCCTGACTATAAAATATAAAATTATATTAAAACTATAATTTATAAAAAACTATAGATACTATTTACTATACTAGAACTAGACAAATTAAATAAGGAACTATGGAACTATGGTAGGTAGGTACTATGGAACATAATTTGATAAGTAGTTTTACTAAAACGTTTAAATAATAAATCTAGATTTCTATGAAACTCAAACGCTATGTAAAAAGTTCATGTCACTACATAACACTGTTTTAGTAGAAAAGCGTTAATGTGAAATACCATAAGAAAGAGTCAAGTTGCAACTTAATTTAATGTAGGTGAATTACAGAGATGAGCGACAGAAGTCATCATTTTGATTAAATCGGAACAAAAATTTTGAACATTTTGAGTTCTTAAATAGGATTGTTACCACAATTTGAATGGGTTTAAATCAAAATACCTAGGTAATGTTTTTTTTCGACCTTCGGACTTCCTTGAGGCGGAGCGAAGAAGTCACGAGCCTATTGCGATTTTGGCTATAGTGCACATCGCTAATTTTTTTGTAATTATGAATACTTATCTGAACTAATTAGCCGTCGTCAACTAATAGGCGTTTAGTGTTGGATATAGTTCGCATTTAGGGACTTCCACACGCCCGTTTCCTGCGGCTCCCTGCGACTCGTTCGCTGATATCGATTAGTCACAGCTTGATCTATATAGGTAGGTACTGTTACGAATGCCTAATCTCATTGGTAGCCTTCTTTGATGAAGTATCTCCATCAGGTTACTGGACGGCCTTTTTTTAAAAGACAAAAAGGTAATGGTAAAAAACAAAAAGGTAAGGTCTTAAGGTATGCTTAGGTACCTACCTACAATACGTAATAAAACTTTGTAGATTGGATTCGTATTTAAAGGGCTATTCAACTTTGCTTAAAGTTGACTCAGATTTATAATAAGTACGAAACCCTTTAGTTTAAATAAAGTCCGAGATTTTAACTCGGAGATTTAAAGTTCGTTACGAACCTACTTTGTTCATTATACCGTGGAGGGAGTTTAATTATACTCTGAGAGCTTCTAAACGATAAGGTTTGCGAAAAATACCTGTGTATTTTATATTTAAAACCAATCTAGGTACATCATCAATCGTTCCTAAATTCAAATGATGTACTCGTACCTACCTCGAAAATTCACTCAAATATTACCATATTGCCCTATGCCAAGAGCTGAAAATATTCGCCATGTCTGGGATTAAAATATAATAATGTTCCGAAATGCAGTCAAACAGAAACTCTCTAAAAAATGTATGGCATTTCAAGCGTTCGAGAATTTCATGCGTCTAGCTAGCGGAGTGCAGATCGCATACGAATAATTATTCTACTCAAGATAACGACAATTTATGGTGATTCGACGAGCAATGGCTTTTCAACGAATTGCGACGACAGAATGGCGCGGGGCGCGGCGATGTTATCGAACTTCATTCGGGGAAAGTTCGATAGAACCGCAGCTCTTGGAGTACCTATTTAATAAAGCCCCAAAAATGCAGCCAAGCAGAAACTCCAAGGGAATGACATTTCACACTGTCGCGCCGAGAATTTCGTGCGTCTAGATAACGGAGTACCTAGGTATAGTTACGGAACGCATGCCAATAATTCTGTTCGAGATAAAGACACTTTATGGATGGGAGCCTATTGACTGCTATCGTCGCGTTGAGCGATCGCATTTAAGTATATAGCAGCCGAACGTCTTTTAAAAAATAACTCATAAAATTTCATTTTGGTATTAGGTATACCTATACTTAAATTATGTATCTAGTCTATACAACTCGTTAAGGTATTAATCATAACATAAAAGTCTTTTTTTAATGCGTTCGTGTAAAATAATAGAGCGAAGTCGACTGGAACTGTATAACCCAATCCAGATGCTATTAGCATATCAGCTAATAAACAATTGTCTCTTTTCCTCTTATGATTACAGTCAATCGAGAGCAAAAGGAAATAATGCTAACTATCATCTTAATAGCATCTGGATATAATACATAGTAGTACCTAAATATTTTATGCATAAACTCTGCGCCGTAAATTAATTATCTGTTATGGGAACACAAAACTCTAGGCTAAGAGGCGGTTTGAAATGGAAACATTAAATAGCTGCCGTAGTCTAGAAAACGATAAGATTCTATTTTATGGATGGCTACGCCTAACTTCTATTTAATAGTAGGTTATGCTTTCTTAACAGCCGCGGCTGCTAGAAATGATACCTCAAAGGAAATAAGTCAATGTGCGCCCAGCCTCTGACGATTCGCTAATACTTGCGACGTTGAACTGCATAATGCTTAAACGTCTACGGAGACGATGCTACGTGACTCTAGAGTTTATTTGACTTTAAACTTAGATGAAAATAATAAAACCGCTGCACGTACTCAATGATCATTTATTGTGGAAACAATCCTTTTAATCTTATTAAAATATCCTTTCATTCTTTTAATATATTTTGTTTGGTTGGAAACAATGAAAAATTGGATAATCTTCTACAGCTGTTATGATAATACTTTTCAATTTTATTAAGTAAGTATATAATATTCTAGATACCTAAATAATCAAAATGAATCCTTTTATATATTAGCAAACATAGCTTGCAGCGCGAATCTTCGTTTGAAGGTGTGACGGCAGGCAGTCAGAGAGAAAGAACTAAAGGGACGTTCACAGTAGACGTTTGTTTTAATTTCAAACCTCCTACCATATAAATAAGGTTTGCGTTCACTTGCTCCCGCTTTCCCAGGTTGAAGAGGATCATGAACAAATAAATAACAGTTTATTGTTAGTGTTCTTTATTGCAACAGGGATACGGTTTTACCATGTCTATAATGTCTATAAATAATCGATACTGACATTCCTGCGATTAGTATAATATACCTCGGTTCTAGTATTAGGTACTTAGGAAATATAACAACCATTCCTATTTAGGTACCTTTGCGCTTTCCACCATAGACCCACAAGAGAGTCAATACGTTGTCAAGTCAAACTTATAGGTGTATTGAAGTTTTCGTAAATGATAGGAAAGTATACTACTAGGACACACCTACTCGTAAAATGTACAGGATCATTTTTATGTACCATCGTAGGTGTTCTCATTGTTTGAATGAACTTTCTATCACAAGCTCTTGTTCGCCCACTTTAGCTATTGAAGAGCTTTCGTTATGTGAGTACTTTATATTTGGTGACGGATCCATTTTGAAGGCGCAAAGTGGTTCGGGAATCCGGGTCAAGGTCGAAATGCGGGAAATACTTAAGTTAAATTGTACCTAACTCAAAACTACTTAATTACGATGCAAATTCGCAACGCAATATAATGAATGCGCAAGGTTTTGCAAGGATCGAGCTCGCACGAATTTTTTTGACGTCGGGTCGCAGTTCTGTTTGGGCCCTTAAGAATACTCTACCTATAGGCTACAAGTTCCTGCTTTCTTAAGTTACTTACCGATAGCAAAGCTCCTATGAGGTCAGTTGCGATAGGATCTTCAGCTCTCATCCTTGGGTCTTCTCGCATTTGCGGTGAGTAGAGCTCTGAAGTGCGTAACATATCAACAGCTCGTTCTATGCATGCCACCGTTGATGGGGGTGCACCCTCGGTCGCCGCTGATAGAAGGGATATCACCTTGGGAGAAAAAGTGATTGATTAGTTTTTGATACGAATAACCTTATACGAAGAAGATATTTTGTCCTTGGAAGAACTATTGAAAGTAACAATATAATACTAAAATTGCAATGTGCAATGTATAAAGGTTGAATCACCAATAGATGTTCCGGGTCAAGATGCTGAAATAGCGTCTCTATGCCAAAGAAGCTGTAGTAAGGTTCGACCCCTCTACTTTCAGAGAACATATCAAATGATGCACCGAATGCTCCTGGAAACAAGCAGTAGGTACGTAAATAGTAAATACCGTGGAGCTTAAAATCTAAACTCTTCAAAATACCTATGCTCTGGCGAACTTTGATTGACACTATGAGGCAAGATCGTATCGGACGATCGGAATATGATGCACGATCAGGATTTTAGAGACGCACCTAAAATCTTATTTTCACGCCTCTTTGAGAAACAAGAACCATTTACAAAATTAAATGTTTATTCATTAATCGGTGACGTAATAGTTCAAACTCCTATTTTTTTAATTAAAATAAGCTTATTAAAATGCTTTTGAATCGTCGAGTGAATCTTCCACTGGTTCGGAATGAAGGTCCTACGAACCAGCAAGAAACTCGGTAAGCAGCAATAATGTAAGGATTGACTAAATAATAGTTATGTAATCTTACCTATTATAATGGTTCGTTCGGTAGATATCGTTTTGAGATAATCAATAATAAGAAACACTGAAAACAATAAATACTGAGAGTGAATCGAAATAGATAAATACGAGTAGGTATAATGTGGACCGATGCTACTTTGTGAGATAGGGATTTCGACCCTAACTGTGGACCCACTGTATTCGCCTCGTCCTTTATTCCCCTTCCTGAATTGTTTCACATACACAGATTCCCTACCCAATAATCTTTGTATTTCTCAGGTTGGAAGGCACAATGATTTCCCAGACGTAAAGTAAAATAGACCTTAGAAAATTCATTACTTCCTTCCTTCATTAAATCCAAATTTCCGAGAGGCTACTTGTTACAGATTAAATATAGTAGGTAAATGTCTGGCTCGTGTCTGATTAAAATTATAGGCCTAGCCAACGAGGTTTTACGCGGTCCAGATAATTGAGTGCAGTGAGCCGTACATGGATCGCATATGAAGTTACCGAACTAACGGAAGTAATAGGTGCTTCTAAAGTTAGTCCCTGTAGTTAACCAACAATGTTCTACGCAGTCCGTCCGAGACAACCGAGCGTACGTCCAGCGAGCCGCGTCGTATTAAGTGCAGCGAGCCTTACGTGGCTCGCGTATGATGAACAATGAAGTATGAACAAACCTTAGTAACCTAGTGCTTCTAAAGGTAGTCCCTGTAGCTTAGCCAGCGACGTCCTACGCAGTCTGTCCGAGTCAACCGAGCGTAGATACGTACAGCGAGTCGCGACGTATTGAGTGCAGCGAGCCTTACTTGGCTCGCGTATGATGAACAATGAAGTACCTATGAACAAACCTTAGTAATAGGTGCTTCTAAAGGTAGTCCCTGTAGTTTAGCCAACGACGTCCTACGCAGTCCGTCCGAGGCAACCGACCGTACGTCCAGCGAGCCGCGTCGTATGGAGTGCAGCGAGCCGCGCGCTCTGTCACTGTCTATCGAATTGCTTGGCTCGCATACGAACACTACGTGCGACGTGCTCCTGTGAAAAGAGGAGATTAATATTTTAGAAAATCGATATAGGTAATGTTCTAAATCTAAAGTCTAAACCATTGATATCCATATCCATAATTATGAAGTCGCGGGCATTATCTAGTACAATTATAATATGACGATGCCAAGAATTACTAGTTTCAGGAATTATCTACCTACATCAACGCCTACTATACTAAGAGATAGATAGATAAATTCTTTATTGCTACACATAACTTAGAAATAACTTAATTATAAACAAAAAAAAACAGAAAACATCGCGTGCGCAAGGGCGGTCTTATCACTAAAAGTGATCTCCTCCAGACAACCCATTACATAAGCTAAGCTATAAGCTTGCTATGTGCAATATTTGTATGTCAGCTAAGCTTGGGAGGTACCGAGGTGCGTTTCATAATATATAAATTATAGCTAGTGTTTACTCAGTCTGTATACCTAGAAGGGTGTAGGGGTGTAGAAACTTAATTTAATCTGTGGTCAGGATACGTCGAGCAAGGCTCGTCCATTATACCTACACCATTATACACTATGTGACACGGTATAGCATAAACTAATCGAGAACTTCATAAACTTTTAGGTGTAGGGTAAATTGTTCAAACTCGAATATTATCGGGATGTTTATAACTTTCGGTTACAACTTGCCTGCCTAAAGCTATTGAGGAACCTCGGCATGGCAGCAATACTGAGTCGGGAGCTGCCCGCCGTCGCAACATAACTGGTGCTTCCCAATCTCGAACACCACTTGCTGCTAACCGGAGCGCTTCCCCGCTTAACTGATCAGTCAACGGTCGAGGGCCATCCTCTGGCCTCCAACCCACTACCCGGCACCACGACTTGTTTGTGAGCTATGGGGCAGAAAAGTTCTGTTTGTATACATTGAAACAAATTAGAAAAGGGATATTATTATGATTAAAATATCGTTATTATGTTGCCAGATTGTCTGTGAATTACCATGCAGCGGCGTCCACAGGGTTTCACGGTTCATAGGTAGATACGCTCAAACGGGGTAACATGAGACAGTGGTCTTACTTGAGACGGCATTTTTTTTTCTCTGTAAACATTATGAAGTTTGATTTTAATCAGTTGGTGTCAAGTAAGATCACTGTCTCATGATACCCCGTTTGACTTACCTATATTTTTAGTGGTCATTACACCTAGGGTAAGCAGTGTTTTACGTCTATATGACCAGCATTCGACTTATCACAGGGTGTTCAAATAAATAAACGATCTTTTATGTTTATATCACCGGCACGCCACTGATCACGGGCTGTTCAAAAAATTAAACGTCCCCCCATCCTTCATTTTACAATGACCCACCAGACGCAATAAGGGTCATCGATCACTCACCAATCCGCATGAAGTACCTACTTTGCTTCCACTTTTCATTTAGATCCAGTCAGTAGGTACGTAATTAACCCCCACCCCCAGAATTCACCCCTAGAAAATTTATTTACCGTGAAAATTTATTTATTAACTGGAGCGAGTGATAGTGTCCTACACACAGATAAGTGGTCCTACAATATCGACAGAGCTCTAAAATTTACAATATCGGCACAGTAAACCTATATCAATTCACCCTTTATGAATATGGTCTAGAATTCTAGTAACAATTATAATGACTAGTACTACTTAGATTACAACTTCAATATTTTAACGAGAAACTGAAAGTGGTGTCGCAACCACACTGAGCAACGTGAATCTAAACTGATTTGGTCCGTGGTCGTCGTATGCGCTATGAACTTATTTGTTGGGTAAGTAAATCCAAAGATAGGACAGACCAACTGGATTCAGCGTGAACAGATTTCATTCTTAACAACATTCAACCTATTAACATGGAGTCAAAGAATGAAGTCTGTATAGTCTATCTAAAACGTCATTCTTTGCTATGCTATTACGGTGGCTATCATTTTTAAACTACTAATTGAGGTTTTTTGGTTCCCGCGGGAACTCTTTAATTTGCCGGGATAAAATGTAGCATATTTATTATTCCAGACTATAATCTATCTCTGTGCCAAATTTCATCGAGATCCGTTCAGCCGTTGGGGCGTGATTGAGTAACAAACATCCATCCATCCATCCATCCATCCAAACTTTCGCATTTATAATATTAGTACCTACCTATAGAAAGTATAGATGCTTTCCTTTAATAGTGATAATTATGAGAAGTAGAACACTACAAACTTGAAACTAACAAGTATCCGCTGCTGGTCATCAGTGACAGCGACCAAGTCTCTGCAGCGGTCGGTGGCTGCGGAAAGAGCCGCAACCGCACCGATTTGCGCTCTTGCGGATGCGGCAGCCGCGCGGGCTTGCAGCATTTCCGCACACCACGCGGTCGCCCCTAATGTTTCCACCATAACCTGCAAATAAATAAATGATCAATGTTGTTGTTTTTCATTTTGCCCCCTTTCGGGACAGGCAAAGATCTAAGACCATACAGCCTATTCAGTCGTGTTAATAAATGGTCAATTTCCTGGTCAAGTGCGTGTTAGAACTCAGAACTCGCATAAGGTAGTTAGAGTTATTAGTTCGTCATGCTATTTGCTTATTCGCCAAAAACTTATAACGTTGACTAAACGATTGCACGTTTGAAAGACGACCTGACGTGGAAACTTGAGATCTTAGTACCTACTAAGATCTCAAATTGCTGCGGAGGTCCCGGGTTCGATCCCCGGCAGGGTCAATTTAGGAATTTATTATTTCTGAATTTTCTCTGGTCTGGCCAGGTGGGAGGCTTCAGCCGCGGCAAGTTACCACCCTACCGGCAAAGACGTGCCGCCAAGCGATTTAGCATTCCGGTATGATGCCGTGTAGAAACCGAAGTAGGTATGCCTTGCCCCTACCAGTTTAGCCCGCTACCATATTACTTATTAGCCTGCATCATCACTTACCATCAGGTGATATCGCAGTCAAGGGCTAACTTGTAGTGGACAAAAAAATATAGCATCTATATTTACTTAGTTAGATGAATAATGTCTTAGGCCCATACTCATTAAAAACCGACATCAGCTAAGAATAGGTTTTAAGGCATACCTAAGCATAGATTGATCCATGCTCCAACGCGTTCTTACTCTCTTAGCTAATGTCGGTTTATTAATATGAACCATAGTTAGTCATAGAAGTGATCCAAGCATCATACGCTAAATACTATCTACACCACAGATCTACACTTTATGGTAATGGTTAACCGCTTTTAGGATCGATAGAGTCGGAGCTTAAAATCGTTTTAAAATCGTTTCACGTACGAAGTGACATTACTAAGTATATGGTCGTCGGCATACCATTAATAGAGCAATCCCTTTTACAGCCAATAAAGGCTTGCCCCAATGGCCTCGGGCGTGCTTGTGCGCTGAAATGTCTTTCACCCTTTGCAATGTACAAACAACTTTATAATTATTTTGCAAGTAACGGTTATAATACTTTTTCTTTAAAGATTCGCTGACTTGGTTATGCCCTACAAACTACAATTCATTCAGTTTCAGTATTTAATAGGTAGGAGCTATAACTTTCACTTTAAAAAGGTACAAAATATAGTCACTAAAAAATATATAGGTAAATAATAAATAAATTGAAAAAAAAATTGCAGGGCATTCGTATTTTTTAATTAAGTATGTAATTAAAGCTTGTTTGCTAACACAGGATATACAGCATTAAGGGTATGTTACACAAGAAGAGTTTTTCGAATGCGAGTTTTCCTATTCGTAGGTAGGTACTATGCGATTATCCTATACCTACCTACTAGCAGATGCCCGCGACTTCGTCCGCGTAAAATAAGTTTTTAATATATAGCCTATGACACTCACAAATAATGTGCCTTTCTATTGGTACCAGAATTTTCAAAATCGGTTCAGTAGATCCAGAGATTACCCCCTACAACCTCACAAACTCACAAACTTTACCTCTTTATAATATTATACTTATACCTAGAATAGATTTATTTACAGCATGATAAAAACTCTTAAAAAAGAGTTTAGGGGGGCGATAATTGTTTTCGAGAGGTGAAACTCCCACAATTTTCTTACATAGGCGAAAAGATAGGCCTAGCAAGAAAACACCGTTAGCATTTTAGCACCGCCCGTGTGTGCGTGTGTGTGTGTAGCTTTGATGAAAATGCTTTGTTTAAACCAGTTTCTGAGTTTTCGGGTTGAGCCACACAAGACAGTTCATTCCGTCGCCTCTTTTGCTTGAGGTTCTGTAGCATAAATAAGTCGTGGAGGAGCCGGGATAATCGACTTTTTAGGTATAGGTAGGTACCTACTTAGTTATGTGTGTGTAATTTCAAATTTGCAAAATAAATGTAAGTAGGTATATATTATATATTTAACAATCAAATGCCAACTAGAATAACAAGAAATGAATTATTTCTTGAAGAAAATATTATATAAACACGATATTATTATATAAAAAGAAGATAAATAAAAGTCTGAAAATAAAATGATACATCTTTACGAAGATATCAAGAACATGTTAAACTTTGTGAAGAATGAAGTAACCTTTTATTTAGTTATCAAAAGACTTTGAAGAAAGGAAAAATAACCTTCAATGTTCAATAAGTTCAGTCGCCTCGAAATTAAGTATAGGAAAATTTCAGAATTTGAATTTGGCAACAATCACATCCATATAAATATTATAAATGCGAAAATTTGGATGGATGGATGTATGTATGGATGTATGTTTGTTACTCAATCACGCTCCAACGGCTGAACGGATCTGGATGAAATTTGGCACAAAGATAGATTATAGTCTGGAATAGCACATAGGCTACTTTTTATCCCGGAAAATTAAAGAGTTCCCGCGGGAACCGAAAAACCTCAATCCACGCGGACGAAGTCGCGGGCATCAGCTAGTTTTATAATATAGTAAGTAGTATATTCGTATTCAATATAATATATCACACAGACACACATACCCACGTAGACCGTACACCTGTATCCCTGTTCGGGATTTAGATAAAGCAAGCTTTAGTAAAAAAAAAAATTGCCGATAGAAGTGAAAACGAATAATATTTAATATAATAAAAAAAATATAAACCTTAAAACACACCCGTGTGCTATGAGCACAGATGTCCTTGTGGTAAAGAGGTCGATTTTGGAATTCACGGACTCTCTTGCCAAAGGAGCGCTGGTAGGCTTTTTCGGCATGGCTCTCTCAATGATAAAAGGGCTCTTGCCACCATAGATATTTCTGCGCTCATTGAGCCGGCAGGGATTAGTCGGGATGATGGCAAGAGACCTGATGGATTGACGCTGGTTCCCTGGGAACGGGGACGGGCGCTAATGTGGAACGCAACATGCGTAGACACATTGGCCCCGTGTCATATCAGGGAGACAGCATCAAGGCCGGGAGCCGCAGCAGTAAAGGCTGAAACCGGCAAACGGCGCGGCGGAAGTATGCCTCTCTCATAGAGAGTTACATATTTGTTCCGTTTGCCGTGGAGACCATGGGGCCGTGGAGACTCAGTGCCAAATTTTTTTTGCGAGATATTTCACCGCGGTTGATTGCCTGATCGTGAAAGAAGGGCTGGCTCATTTTTTGCGCAAAGGATCAGCCTGGCTGTCCAGCGCGGAAATGCAGCCAGCATTCTCGCCACCATTCCACGTGTGCATGATTTACTTATATAGTAATTAGGTTATGCTAGCTAGGTTTATTGTTGCTATTGTATTGTTTTCAATAAATTATTCCTTTTAAAAAAAAAAATTGATTGATTAAAAGAGAAAAAAAAACCTTAAAACTAAGGGATTCAAGTTAAATTACGGATGTACTTAGTAGGTATATTTATATTTAAGACGAAGAATATTCGTAACAACGCGAGCATGTCGGTGACGGTGTCGGTGACGCGAATCCACAAGTTTACCCCCTACCAGAAAGTGCTCAACGCGGCTTAAGAAGTTTTTACTTTAAAAATGTTTTTATTTCAACCATGATTTACCTGCCGAAATCATCTTTGTTTGAACCATTATCCAGGAGCACTTTGGGACAGATAGATAGGTAGATAGTAGAGGTTTATGATAGAGTTAATATACTTAACCAGTTACGGAATGATAATCGGTTGCCTCAAAGGTTTGCCTCATCACAAAGCGTGTCTTGTTATGTTCTTGTTTTATATAGTTTTATTTATACATTACTTAAATGATCTATATATATCTAGCATATACCAACGTGACTTATTCTTATTTTTCGCTATAGATTTGTGAGGATCAGGATAAATATCCTGAAGGTTCGCATCAAAAAGTAATTATTAAAATCGCATTTAAAACTTCTGACGCAAAACAAGTAAGTACATTTCGGAATTTCGCACGCGCCATCAAATGGCGATAAACGGACACGAATTTAAGGATCTGCCTGTCCGACATCCCATTTCCTACCCCCGATAATTGCGCTTTCAACATTTATTCGATTTTCACCCAGCTCCATCTATACAACGTACCTACGGCATGCGATTACAATTTTATACGCGCGTCGATCGTATGTACAAATCCGTTACACTTCGCCTGTATCATGAAAAATATTTATACGTTCTCATTTTGTCTGGTGCGAGGCTTCGGCCGTGGCTAGTTACCACCCTACCGGAATACACGTACCGCCAACGTACGTAGCGTTCCGGTACGATTCCGTGTAGAAACCGACTAGGGGTATGGGTTTAATATAACCTGCCATACCCCTGACAGGTTAGCCCGATACCATCTTAGACTGCATCGTCACTTACCATCAGGTGAGATCGCAGTCAAGGGCAAACTTGTAGTGGAATTTAAAAAAAAAAATAATAATATAGCTTCGCCGTTAATTGCAATAGATTTCAGTACCTACGCAAGTACAGAGACGTTTCGAACTTGTTGATTGCTCTCTCAAAGGAGCTAGAAATATGTCTGATTCTGACTCTGACTATCTATCTGCTTCATACATTAATTAATTATAATTATTATGGTCTCTCAGAGTAGTGTATTTCTAGCTTTAAATAGGCAGTACTAGACTATTATGTATTCTGTACTTCAAGGTGGGATAAGATGCTAGAATGGCGATTCTTATCAGAAAGCGCAGTGTTGGAAGTAGTAGGTATAATTGGGGCATCTGGATCACATCCTTTCAAATAGAGGATGTGACCCAGATACCCCAATTCTACCTCCTACTTTGAAAAGAGGAAATGTCTCTATTCTAATAGATGAAAATGCATTCATTGAAAAGGTGTTCTATTTGAATACAACGCATTGCCTCTATTTGAAAGGTGTAGTTTGGCTATTTAAATATATGCAAGTGAATAAATGATACTAATAATTGTATATTCAAATAGATGGAAATTAATTAATGAAACAAAATATGACTAATAAAAAATACAGCGACATATATTTGAAAGATGTAGTTTGTCTGTTTAAATATAGGTATATATCTAAATGAAATGGTATTAATTTCATATTCAGATAGGTGAAAAGTATTGATTAATCAAAATATGTCTATATGAATACGACGTATGTCATCTATTTAAAAAGATGAGTTTTGTCTATTTAAATAGGTGAGAATTAAAATTCATATATTAAATATATTATTATGTTTTAATAGAATACAACATGGTGCTTCCTTTCCGATGATGTTAAATGAATACCTACATTAATTTGGATACATACTCTAATTAAAACTTTATACATTCGAATAGATTAAAATTCATATAAAGAAATTCTGCAGATAGGATTCCTTTATAATTAAAATTCCTATTTCAAATCAAGACTTAACATCATTTAATCAATGAAATTTTAATTGATAAAACTCAAGTAAAAATAAAGATGAATGGAAGAAATAAAAAACATTTGCAATATTTGAAAATGTATGTAGGTATTAAATATATTAATGTAACATTCTATTAGAATATAACATGATGCTTCTTTTTGTTTATGTAAATGAATACATGACTTTGAAAACATACTTAATACTTCGAAAGATTAAAATTCATTTATCACTTACAGATATGAAAAGTACCTGAATTTATTTTATAAATGCATCATAAAAATAAATTCCTACTTTTCATATCAGAACTATACATAATTTAATCAATGAAATTTTAAAATGGAAGAAATAAAACATTTGCATGATTCATCATCATTTATTGTAATTTAAATTAATTCTACTACATATTATTTACTTATTGATTTTCCTAAATCTTCATGAATTAAGTTTACAATTTCTTTCGTTTTTATATACACATCATCAAAAATAATGCTTTTTACTATGTGTTGTGCTGAAACATTGAGCTCTAAATTGTTGTCCTTCACATCGTATATTTCAATTTTTATAATCTTCCCACCACGAGCAGGAACTTTTACATAATTGTAGTTATTATCGTCTTTATCAGCTTCTTGATGAGATCGCTTTCGGCTCGGCTCAGTCCGCGCCCTTTCAACGAAATTGAACAGATCCTGATCCTAAAAGAAAGTAAGTATTCATCAGTGAAATAAAAATAATTGCTGAATTATTTGTGATATAGCCCAATAATTAGAAAATCTTGATGGTTACGACTTTTGGAGATATATTTGTTACCTATAGAGACTTTATAGTTTTAACTAGCTGATGCCCGCGACTTCGCCCGCGTGGTTTAAGTTTATTCGATTCCCGCAGGAACTCCTCAATGTTCCGGGATAAAAAGTAGCCTTAGTCACTCTCCAGGTCCTCAACTATACCCATACCAAAAATCACGTCGATCCGTTGCTTCGTTGCGGTGTAATTGAAGGACAAAACAACAAACAAACACACTTTCGCATTTATAAATATTAAGTATGATTTTAATAAAAAATAGTTTTAATAAAAAATAATCTATGACCTTTAAAATAAAATAAGAACACTTAATTTAAGTACATAATATTTTATAATTTTGCTTACTTACCGAAGACATCACAACACGTCCTTTCAAATGAAATGAAATTTAAAGTTAGTACCTGACAACAAACAATCATACTAATATTATAAATGCGAAAGTGTGTTTGTTTGTTGGTTTGTTGGTTTGTTAGTTTATCCTTCAATCACGCCGCAACGGAGCAACGGATCGATGTGATTTTTGGCATGGGTATATTTGAGGACCTGGAGAGTGACATAGGCTTCTTTTTATCTCGGAAAATTAACGAGTTCCCGCGGGAATCAAAAAACTCAAATCACGCGGACGAGGTCGCGGGCATCAGCTAGTACAAAATATAAGAGTTTTGATTTCGTAACATTTCTCGATTCAGGCTAAATGGCAGAATAAGCTATTTTTGTTTACACATGCATTGTTTCGTCGAATTGTCGCCTAACTCGATGATTTCGACCACAATTTCGACACCGTTTAGCACTTACATTATTAACATACAGCTTGATTGGATACGTTTGTCTGTACATTGAATATTTTGTGAACTAATTAATTGGTAACTAATTTCAAAATAGTGGCAAGCAAATCTAGCTGCAAATCATATTATAAGCGCTACATTATTGCTAAAGTTAATCGATGGGTTTGTTAGTTTGTTTAACATCCACGAACCTAATAAATGTGAAAATGTGTTCGTCCACCCGGCTTTTGCTAATTCATACTTAGTTGATGAAATTTGGAACAAAGATATTTTTCAAAATATGTATTCCATAATTCAATATGTGAATTCAGGTACGAATCGCAAAAGGTGGAGTCGTGAGCGAAAGCTAGTAACGAGTATTGTGATAGCTTCAGTGTAATCGCTGTATGAAAGTCGGGAAAATAGTTATTTAATCTTTTACTTTAACGTCATTATTTTAAGGGTTATATTTAGTTTTCTTTTCGTGCAAAGATAAGCTTTTTCTTATTCGCATACAAAATATCCCTCGAACAGCAAATCGAAAATCCGTGGAAATGGGAATTCACTTACATGCAAAAGCTACCGCAAACAATAGTACCCTGTACGTTTAGTCTTAGTTTTAAGATTGTAAATTTCGATTCGATTGATCGGAATAAGGCCTCAAAGTAAAATGGATGCAAAAACCTTGATTTAGAGTCGCAAATTGAGTACAATCACTTTTAGTTTTAATACGTTTTCGTTGGAGCTCTGGTCGTGAATGTATACACGAAATTGAACTCTAACAAAATGCGATTAATGTTCATTTTACTTTGACGCTAATGTGAACGCTCGATTACGATCAATCGGATTTGCAATGTTGAAACTTAGACTAACCGTACTGAGATGAGCTTACTATAAAATTTATACGAGTAAAGGGGATAGGGATGTCATAAGTAAGATATTATAGACAGCAATATTAAAACCTTGTAAGTGACATTTATCAAAACGTGTTTCCATATTATATCTTCTTTAGAATCGAGTATTAGGTAAACTCGATTTCAAACTAAGTCTTATCGAATTGAAAACACTCGCTTTTTATCTTCGCCTTCACTTGAGTTAAAATGTGGTTAAAATTAAAGTTAAATTAAAATATGATTAAAATTTTGGTGGTCATTAGGTTAACAAAGATTATTTTGGAGTCATTTGCTTGGATGTATGGATGTGTGGATGTTTGTTACTCAATCACACCCCAACGGCTGAACGGATCTGGATGAAATTTGGCACAGAGATAGATTACAGTCTGGAATAACATATAGGCTAATTTTTAACCCGGAAAATTGAAGAGTTCCCGTGGGAACTAAAAACTGATTCCACGCGGGCGAAGTCGCGGGCATCAGCTAGTTTGAACATAAAATACCATCGAATAAATAAGATAATATACATTTTTAAGGATTACCTTAATTTATGGTTTTGTTCGTTTACATGGTTTTTGTATTGCACAGTCGTATGGTTATTTCCAAATCAATGCCTTGGGGTTTCGCGGAAACTGTCCATTGTCCAAAGTGAATTCAACACCGTTTACTAACACCAACAAATACGCGATACATATTTATTGAGATAATAGCTGTGTACGTCTGTTTATTTAAAATTTTATCATATAAACTTCATCGATTTGGTAGTAAGAAAAGCCAGGGCGAGATGTAGTATAAATTGTTATAAATTACGCATATTCTTACCCTGACCTTATTATTTTCACCTTAAGAGCTAAATTTGAAAATCATATTTTCATTTTGTGTATATGTATTGCTAAGAAAGAAAATTTTATTCACACATTTACACGTTTCCAGTGTTATATTTTGTCATTAAAACGTAGGAGGCTTATTCCCACCGCTACTGTCGCCACACTCTGAAGTCCTCAAGTGCTCCAGTTTTTCGTACAAATATCTCCAATATAGTCTACGTTTATTACGAGTACTACAACCATCAAAATGTAAGTACTTTTTTAATTATCTCAATTATTTTAATATGTATCCCCATGCAAATAGATGTAGGATTAATGTGCTAAATTTAGTAACTTTTATGCTTATGATTTTGAAGTAGTGTAAATAATACACTCTAGTGGAGTAATTTGTAATAAGGTCATTTGAATTAGTAATTTGTTTATTTATTATTAGATATTATAGACTATTACAATAAATAAATAGGTACATCACTGCTGCATTTCATACTAATACTGGTATATAATTCTTATATTTGACCCATTGGTGAAGCGTTTTTATTATACAAATAGGAACATTGTTAACTTCGTTATAACACAGGTACATACGAAATTTAGAACCTGGTGGAATTCGAACCCACGTCTCTCTCTCTCTCTCTCTCTCTAGCTATTGCACCCCGAGTTCTGTATTTGAAATGTATTTAATTTTATTGTTGTTTACAGGTCTGAGAACGCAGATATTCTTTTCCCGAGCGAGTCATCATCATCATCATCATGCGTCTCGCGGGATAAGAAAAGGAAGGCGGACCGCGGCGCTTCATCTTCAAACAATATTAAGAAGCCCACAAAAAGTACGGCTGTCGAGCTGTTCGGCAGCGACAGCGAGGAAGAAGGTATTGAGAAGACGCAACCCTCGAACAACAAGCCGCAGCTGACTAGCTGCGTCACCCGTCGCGTGGCCAACGGCCACGCGCGTCAGATAAACGAGCACAAAGTTGGGTCCCACTATGTGGAGATAAAAATATATAATTGCAACGAAATTGAAAATACTCCCCCAATGAATAGATGGCGTCAGGCCGTTGTTGCTGTAAAAAATCGCAGCAATACAGATACGGAGGCCTGGCGCCATCTTTCTCAATATATATCTGCAGTAAGAAAAGAATTCAAAGAATGCCCACCTAGCTTCATTAATTCTTATTTTTGAATAAACATTTTGAACAACATTATTCAAAATAATGTCAATTACTTAATGAAAAATTATAAGTAATTATATATTATTATATACCCATATCATTTTTAATTATTATAACACGTATTAAACTCCTTTTTGTATCTTAGTTTTAATAAGTTCTTTTATGGTTATGTTAATATCTAGGTATATTTTAATAAAATAATATTTCATAGTTTTTAATTTTCGTTTTATTTTTACAGTTACTGAAACGAACTTCGTTGAACCATATGAACATAGAGAATTTAAAAATGAGATAAAGATGATTGAATGTGAAAAATGCAATATTTTAATACCGAAAAATAAAATGTCACATCATTTGAGAACAACATCTCACAAATCTAAATGTTTAGTCCGAACTGATATTGAGAATATTGAATTAATAACTACAGCTTTTAAAAACCGAATTGTAACTTATCGTCTAAGTATCCCGCAGAAAAAGGAGTATATTGATCCTGATTCCTTTCTGTGTGATAATAAACTGAAAATAATAAATCTGATAAGAACTACAATAAATGAGCACAAATGTATTAAAATTTATTTTGAACTATTTGCATATTATACTTTACCCGACACTCAAGAGCTAGAAATCAAATCATTTATTACCAAATACGATACATTGTTTTGTAGCACAGATTTATCTTATTTTTATAATAATCTTGTTAATACGCTCACCAGTAACATGTCTGAATTCGAGCACAAAGAATCAGGCTGGACTTTTCATTCAATAAGTCACCTAGAAATAAGTATCAATAAATACAATCCTTTACGAGGTGGAATGTACATTGACTTACCTGAAAATATTAAAAATACGAAGAGTTGTTTAAACATTAAAAATAATGATAATTGCTGTTTTCTATGGTGTGTAATGGCTGCTTTGTTTCCATCGAAACGCAATGTATGTCGTACTACTTCTTATCCACATTACGCAAATATACTTAATACGAGCGGAATGACTTTTCCACCATCGTCAAAAGACATAAGTTTATTTGAAAAAAACAATAGTAATATAAGTATTCAAGTTTATGGCTTAGACAATAAAAATAATGTGACTGGACCTTTGTATGTTACTCAAAATAGAAAAATGAATCATATTAATTTATTATATATTGAAAAAACTGGTATCGGGCACTATTGTCTCATTAAAGATCTTATGCGCCTAGTTCGGAAGCAGAATAGTAAGCATAAAGGAAAAATGTTTTTGTGTGATGGGTGTTTGCAATTTTATCATAATAAAACTAAATTTAATCAACATAGCTGTTCAAAAATACTTACTGAATTACCTGATAAGAACAGTAAACTGAAATTCAAGAATTATGAGAGAAAACAAAAAGTACCATTTGTCATTTATGCTGATTTTGAGAGCATATTGCTTCATGTTGATGATGCTGATGAAACATCTACCGAGCGCACGCGCAGGATAAGACGACATCAAGCATCTTGTTTTGGATATTATATATGTTGCTCATATGATTCAAGTTTAAATAAGTATGTTTCATACAGAGGTTCAGATTGTGTGGAAAAATTTGTACAATACTTAATTGAAGAGTTATTAAGAATTTACTACATTTTATCGGATAAGAAACCAATGATACCTTTGACGAAAACACAAGCGGATGAATTTAAAAATACTGTTAATTGTCATATTTGTGACCAATTACTATTCGATGATAGAGTCCAAGATCATGATCATGTTACTGGACAGTACCGAGGTGCAGCCCATTCTTATTGTAATTTATTGTATAAAGAGTGTTCATTTGTTCCAATTGTTATTCATAATTTGTTGGGATATGACAGTCACATGTTTATTGAAAAATTAGCTGAATATCCTGGAAAAATTGAAATTATTCCGAAAAGCAAAGAGAAATATCTTTCAATAACAAAATTTGTGCCAGTTCACGACCATGAGACCTTAAAAATGAGATTTATTGATTCATTTCAATTTTTGCATTCAAGTTTAGAAATACTGAGTAACAACTTATCAGAAAACGACCTTACTCATTTTAAGAAAGAGTTTCCCTGCAAAAAACAGTTTAATTTGTTAAGAAAAAAAGGAATTTACCCCTATGATTACATTGATTCATGGAAAAAATATGAAGAATTTCAGCTGCCGTCAAAAGAGCACTTTTATAATAGTTTAAAATTAGAACATATCAATGATAATGAGTATGAACGAGCTATAATAATATGGCATATTTTTGATATCCATTCGCTTGGCGAATACACAGACCTATATTTAAAGTGTGATGTTATCTTGTTATGTGATGTGTTTGAGAATTTCCGAAAAAATTGTTTGCTTTATTATAAGTTAGATCCATTGTATTATATGTCTTCACCTGGCTTAAGTTGGGATGCGATGTTATTATCTACTGGTATACAATTAGATTTGATAAACGATTTAGAAATTTACGAGCTTCTTGAAAGAGGTATTCGAGGTGGTTTAGCACAATGTTCACTTCGACATGCCGAGGCTAATAATAAATATCTGCCAGATTATAATGATTCCAAACCAAGTACATATTTGTTATATCTCGATTGCAATAATCTTTATGGCTATGCTATGACGAAAAAATTACCGATATCAGATTTTCGTTTTTTATCTCAAAAGGAAATAACATGTTTTGATCCTAGAGATATTTCTGATGATTCTGAATTTGGATATATTTTAGAAGTGGATCTTATGTATCCGGATATTTTACACGATGTTCACAAAGACTTACCATTTGCCGCTGAAAAGTTTACACCACCGGGAGGAAAGACATCAAAACTAATAGCTAATTTATATGACAAATATAAATACGTCATTCACTACACACATTTAAAAGAATGTCTAAAAAATGGTTTGATATTAAGAAAATGTCATCGTGTATTATGTTTTCGTCAAGATAATTTTTTAAAAAAATATATTGATTTGAATACACAATTACGAAAGTCGGCTACAAATGAATTTGAAAAAGACTTTTTTAAATTATTAAATAATTCTATATTTGGAAAAACTATTGAAAATAAACGGAAACAAGTTGATGTTAAATTAGTCACGAAATGGAATGATAATGATAATAAAACAAACAAATCCCTTTGCGCAGAAAAATTAATTGCTCGTCCTAATTTAAAAAATATTTTGGTATTCTCTGAAAATTTTGTAGCAGTTCAATTAAGTAAAGAAAAAATAATTCTCGATCGACCGATTTATATAGGATTTACAGTTTTAGAATATGCGAAGAAACATCTTTATACATTTCATTACGATTTCGTTAAAAAACTTTATTCTAAAAGAGCTAAACTTTGCTATACCGACACAGATAGTTTAATGTACTTAGTTGAAACAAAAGATGTTTACGAAGATATTAAGAAAAATATTTTTAATTTTGATACAAGCAACTATCCGCCATTAAATATATTTGATATCCCAAAACTGAATGAGAAAGTACCCGGTCTTTTTAAGGATGAATTAGGAGGTGACATCATAAAAGAATTCATTGGTTTAAGGGCCAAACTTTACTATATCCATAGTATAAAGTGTGACATAAAGAAAGCGAAAGGTATTTCAAAAGCTATAAGTAAACGTTTAAGTTTGAATAGGTATAGAGATGCTTTGAAAGAGGATAAAGATTTAAGGTGTAAAATGAATATAATACGATCTATAAAGCATGTGTTATATACGCAGCAAATAGATAAAATTGTTTTGAACAGGAATGATGACAAACGTCAAATTTTGACTGATCAAATAGAAACCTTGCCTTGGGGTCATACAAAGACTATTTTTTAGAATGATTATGAGTACTATTTGTTTCTGAAACCTATTATTAAATTTATCAAAAGGAATATTTACTTACACTTGTTTTAATTAATTAAATTAGGCATATTCTCACTTGTCTGATGAACTAAATAAAATTCTTATTATTCATATTTTTAGATTTACTAATAGGAATAATACTATAATAATGTAATAATTATTGTACTAGTAATAATTATTTTGATAGTAAATTATTTATTTGCAATAATACATATATTTTTTACACTTATAAAGATTTTTTATTTTTTCACAATTGAAGCACCTATAAATACTCTGGATTAATTGATTATGAATCAAATGGCATAATGAAGTTAATTAAACAACCCCTTTCATTGGATATAAATGCTATAGATGTGTGTGAGAACAAATCACGTGTAAAACATAGTGAACTTCTACCCAATTCTATCCGCTGTATAATTTGCGGTCCATCGAATTGTGGCAAAACAAATGTTATGCTAAGTTTGCTGTTGCATTCTAATGGACTGAAGTTTAAAAACATATATTTGTATTCAAGAACCGCTTTTCAACCTAAATACACATTTCTGGCTGCTGTGTTAAAAAAGATTCCAGAAGTAAAGTTGTTCATATTTGATGGTAGTAACATTATTCATCCAAATGAAGCTTTACTGAACTCTATAATTATTTTCGATGACGTAGTCTGTGAAAACCAAGCGAACATACGTAACTACTTCGCGATGGGAAGACATAAGCAATTAGATTGTTTTTATTTAACACAGACTTATTCCAAAATTCCCAAACAGTTATTGCGTGACAATGCGAATTTACTGATTTTGTTTAAGCAAGATGATGTCAATCTAAAACATGTATTTGAAGAACATGTTAATACAGACATATCTTGGCATAAATTTAAAGAAATATGTACAACCGTGTGGAAGAAACCCCATAGCTTCTTAGTCATTAATAAAGACTGTGAAATGAATAAAGGAAGATATAGGAAAGCTTTTGACACTTTTATAATGTTAAGTTGATGTCTTTATATAAATATGAGAAAACATACAAAGAAATTCATTTGTACACATCATTGTCTTAACTAACATACAGGAGTTTGGGATAATGGAGCAAAATATTAAAAAACAATTATTACATTCAGTTGATGCTATAAAAAATAAATTAAAACATATGCGTGACGTCGATGACAATGCTAATTTAACCCTTAACAAAATATTGAAACCAGTAACAGAACCATTGAAAATATTAGTTGATAATCGCAAACCTATTAACAATGATGAGAAAGTAAGTACAGAAAAAAATGAATCTCTCGGTAATTTAAATGAGCTTATACTAAAAGAACATTTTACTGGAAAAAATAATGAATTTATGAATGAAAAATATAATAATAATGAAAAATATATTAATAATGGTGAAAATATTGTCAGTTTTGACAAATCAAAAAATACCGATCTAGACATGTCATTAGAAAAAGACGATATTATCGATATTTATGACAATATGGATATTCCTTTTGGAATACGAAAGGAACATGATAAGAACATAATGATTGGAAATTCTGAGGTACAGTTTACTAAAAATGAAAACTCTATAACGGGAGATAAAACTATTATAGCAAACATTGGTGGGCGATCATATGAATTAACTCCAGGCTTAAAAGAACTATTATTACGAAAGAAACCTGATTTGTCACTGATACGAGATAAAGATAAACTTGTATACAAAGATATATTGTATCACACGAATGCGCATAAAAGGGATTATCATACTCATGGACAAATTAAAGGAGATAAAGGTGTAAAGTATCGAGAAATAATAAAACCATTATTTTTTGATTCTAAAAGTAACCCAAAACTAGGCGGTGAACTATCAACATTAAAAAAAAAATTTAAACCAAATACAGATCTTATTTATTGGGATGATCCCAATGAATTGGTTGATAGATTAAAATTGCTTATAGCTTCAAAGAATGCTGGCAATACTAGCCATGATAATGAGATAATATCAATAATAGAAGAACTCAGAGAAGCTGGTATCATTAAAGAATAAAAATAATCGTACATATCACAGTTGTTTAGTTTAAAGTGAACACTTCAACATGAACGTTGATAAGTTTGGGCATTACTTGAATAAAAAATCAAAATTTCATGATACTGGAGTTATTAATAACTGTGCTCTTAGGGTATTAAGTAATGGAAATTTAGATGCCGAAAATAAAAGAATAACAAATCTAAATATCCCCTTAAATGCTGCTGATAGTGTTACGAAAGAATACGTTGATAACTTAACCATTGACTGCAATAAAAAAATTACAGCTATAAATGACTTAGTCACAACGGTATTATGCAGATTAACTAATCTGGAAAATCTGATTGACTTTGCCAAATTTAAGAAGAAGAATGAGCAAAGTAGATGTGATAAACGAAATACATAAATATGCTAGGATAAATTTCCCGAGAAGGCAAGTTTTAATGAAAGATATAGATGACCTATGGCAAGCTGATTTAATTGATATGCAATCCATTTCTAAAGAAAATTCAGGATATAAATACATTTTAGTCATTATTGACACCTTTTCAAAGTATGGCTGGGCTTTCCCGCTCAAATTTAAAAAAAAAGACGTTGTGTGCAATGCGTTTGAAAAAGCATTAGACAGAGGTCGAAAACCTATAAACTTACAAACTGATTTTGGTACTGAATTTTATAATGATAAATTTAAACAATTAACTAAATCGTACAATATAAATCATTATTCAACTTATTCTACAAAGAAAGCATCGATTGCAGAACGATTCATTAGAACATTAAAGTCTAAGTTATATAAAGAATTTGCTGTAAAAGGAGATTATAAATGGGTCGATGGTACCTTAGATAAAATTATTAACGATTATAACAATACTATTCATCGTACTATCAATCGGAAGCCAAGCGAAGTCGATGGAAATAATAAGAATATTTTATTACAAAGATATAATCTGCAAAAACGTAAGTTTCATCTAATAAGTCGTTTGAGGCGATTGAAGGTTGGAGATTCTGTGCGTATAAGTAAGCATAAAGGAACATTTGAAAAGGGATATACACCTAACTGGTCAACAGAAATATTTACCATCACAAAAGAGAATAAAACCAATCCTGTTACATATTTACTAAAAGATATGAGAGGTCAACCTATTTTGGGATCATTTTATACTCAGGAATTACTGAAAACAAAACATCCGGACATATATCTTATTGAAAAAGTATTAAAAAGAAAGGGAAATAAAGTGTTTGTAAAGTGGTTGGGTTTACCTTCTCTTGAGAATAGCTGGATTGATAAGACAAATATCATTCTCTAAATTGAATACTTATTTAAGGGTTCATTCTAACAAAATATATTTAGTATATTTAAGGACATGGTCAGGAGTAGTGTCTTAAATTGGTTTATTAATCACTTACCCGTTGAGCTTCATCTACCTGGATACAATTATTGCGGACCTGGTACGAAATTAGCTGAAAAATTGCATAAGAACAAGGAAGGAATCAACCAGTTAGACGAGTACTGTAAGGCGCACGACATAGCCTATCAAAAATCTTCAGCTTTAACTGATCGTCATAAAGCTGATATAATACTGATGAAAATGGCGAGAAACCGCATAACGGCACCTGATGCCAGTTTAGGGGAAAAGATTGCAGCACATATTGTTAACAAAGCGATGTTAGCCAAAGTTAAAACCGGTGCCGGTTTGAGATATTATAAAAATAAACGTGCAAAATCTAGTTCTGGAACGGGTTTAAAACAAAACTTGAAGTTCGTGATTGCACATGCAAAAAAACATCTACATAAATTAAAACCTACATGTAAGAAAATGGCAATAAAATTAGCAGTGGAAGCAGCTAAGCAACTAGCTTCAAATGCGGATATAACAATTCCTCGCATCATTCCTATTCCAAAAACAGGTGGCTATATGCCCTTAGTTCCTATTTTCGCTGGGTTATCTGCTAGTGGAAATTTAGCTGGCGGTACTGCTGGCATCTCTAAAGCTATTAATGATTATAAAATTGCGAAAAGACGCTTGGAAGATTTGAAAAGGAAAAATAAAAAAGTTGAATCTCTATCTTTTGGAAAAGGATTGACCATCGAGTCATATAAAGAAGGTTTTGGAATAAATGTATCTGATAAAAAAAACTGAAAATGCGGCTACCCAAAAGGGCTCTCACCAATATAGATATTATGAATTATTCAAAAAAGTATATACCTCATTTTCGTGGAGTGTTTATGAGAGATAAATTACCAAAGTATCCTTACCAAAAGGAATGTGGTATAATTAATTTAGATGATTCAAAAAATCCTGGTACTCATTGGGTAGCCTACGCGAAATATAATAATTATATTGAATATTTTGATAGTTACGGTAACTTAAAACCGCCAAAGGAATTAATTAAATATCTTGGATCAAATATTTATTATAACTATGACAATATTCAGCAGGATCATCCTTTTAATTGTGGACATTTAAGTTTAGACTTTTTGCATAAATTTTGGTATAATTGTAATAATGATTAGAATTAAGAAGTAGTTAGGGCGAGTTAAACGTATTTTGAGACTTCATTATGAGTAAAGTAATAACATTCACCAGAAAAGGGTCCCTTCTGGAATCACATTTCCAACCTCCTTTAAATATAGAAGATAATAATTATGAGTGCGGGTTGATGTACTTCTCAGTCATTAATTCTATACCAAACATAAATCATAGTAACAATACTTTTGCTTATGGAAAAGATAAAAAAATCATAATTCCTGACGGTGCTTATGATTTATTTGACATAGCCGACTATCTTATAAGCAAAGCAGTGGATTGTGATATAAAAATAAGACCCAATAATAATACTTTAAAATGTTTAATATTTTGTACTAGTACTATAGATTTCGATGTAGAAAGCAGTATAGGTGGTGTGTTGGGTTTTAAAAATATTAAATTAGAAGCAAATAAATGGCATGAATCTGATAACTCAGTCAACATTTTATCCCCATCCGTGATACGAATCGAATGTGATTTGATAAACGGTTCATTTACTAACGGGTCGCCGTCTCACGTTATATACGAATTCGAACCTTACGTGCCCCCCGGATATCCATTCAAAGAAGAGCCCCAAAATATTATTTACTTTCCAGTTAATAAAAATATCATAACATCGATAAATATAAAAATTGTTGATGAACACGGTAAGAACATTGACTTCAGAAAAGAGAATATTCATTTACGCCTACATTTACGAAAGCAAAAATGATGGTATTTAATAAAAACTCAAATAACGTAATAAAACGTACTACTACACCGCGAGTTGTGAAAGATCGTAGACGTATCAGATCCTGGAAGACCAAGAGGCTTACAAAAAGAAATAAAGAATTTCTTCGCTCCATTGGATATAAAATATGAATATACTGAAGATCGCTGAGTTACCGCACTATGATAATTCGATCGAAAGCTACGAAATTCATACTTACAGCCCTTATAATAATAGTTTTAAAGAAAATGATGAAATTCGGATTCCCATACATCAACAAGATATTTACATTCTACCATCCGCCAGTTCTTTAAACATAGAAGGAAAAGCAGTGATTATTGGTAAAGATCATAAACCTCTTAGTGCACCTATAGAGTTTACTAATAATGCAATTATGTTTTTATTTCAAGACATCAGATATGAATTAAACGGTATTGAAATAGACCGGGTTAAGAATGTTGGAATAACAACAACAATGAAATCATATGTATCGATGAATGTGGGACAAAGTAAAGTTGCAGCTATATGGGGTTGGAACTTGAATGGAATTAAAAGTAATGACGGATGTTTTAATGTTGTTATTCCATTAAATAAAATAATGGGATTTGCTGAAGACTATAATAAAATCATTATGAATTGTAAACATGAGCTTATTTTGAATAGAAGTAACTCTAATATAAATAGCGTTAAAATAGACGATACTTCTAATGTACAATTCACAATAAACAGAATACAGTGGCGTGTACCACACGTCAAAGTATCAGATCGTGAAAGACTTACATTACTTAAACTTTTAGAAAAAGATAAACCTATACAGATAGCGTTCAGAAACTGGGATTTATATGAGTATCCCTTTTTACCTAAAACTACAAAACATTCTTGGTCAGTTAAAACAACTTCTCAATTGGAAAAACCTCGATATGTTATATTTGGTCTTCAATCCAGTAAGAAAAATAATAAATCGAAAGATAGCTCCTCGTTTGATCATTGTAAAATAAATAACGTGACACTGTTTCTGAATTCACAATACTTTCCATATGAATCTCTTAATCTGAAATTTGATGAAAATAAATATAATTTATTATATGAAATGTACACTAGATTTCGTCAGTCTTATTACAACCTTCCAGCGGATCCGTTGCTTGATTTGATTACATTTAAAGAAAAAGCTCCATTATTTGTTATTGATTGTACAAGGCAAAACGAAAACATAAAAACTGGGCCGGTGGATGTACGAATAGAAATAGAAAATTCTGAGGATATTCCTGAAAATACAACGGCATTTTGTCTCATTATAAACGATCGACTCATAGAGTATAAGCCATTAAGTAATATAGTTCGAAAATTATCATGAACGCTATAGTGGATATCCAAGGCTTTAAAAATGATAACAATGAATTTATTTTAAAAGAACTTGCTATTATTTGTAATAACCACATTCAAAGCTTTTTAATCAAACCACCATTTCCATTTTATGATTTAACAAAAACTGAACGAAGACATGTAAGTTGGATTGAAAAAAACAGAGGAATATACTGGAATCAGGGTTATATACCACATCACAATTATAAGAATATCATTCAAATGATTTTAGATGGTAAATCTATATATGTTAAAGGACTTGAAAAACGTGAATGGTTAATGAAGATGTTTAAAACCAACGCTGTTTTTAATTTAGAAGATAAAAACTGTCCTAGTTTAATAAGTTTACATCAAAAATATATGTTAAGCGATGATTTATATTGTTGTATGTATCATTATGATATTTGTGCTGTTAGAAATGTAATATGTTTAAAAAAATGGTGTTTAGAAAATAAATTAATCAATATTAAAGTATATAGTACTAAGTAATTAGAATAATTATTATGTTTTTATTAGAAATAAACATTTTTATCAATCTTTTGTTTTATTTTTAAAATCTTCGAGCATGTGAATCACATAAATAAAAATTGAATAAAAAATAAGTTCCTTAATCAATTTTATTTCATCTATTCAATTACATTTATGCAAGATTTAAATGGGCCAAACACATATTTCAAATGGAACTAATGTGTTGTATACTAATAGAACATTTATTTAATAAATAAATTTGAATCTATTAGAACAAACAAATTTCATCTATTCATTTACATCTGTCAAAATATTATACAAAATGCATCTTTCAAATAGATGGCATGCGTTGTATTTTAATACTCATATTTTGTTTAATTAATAAATTTTCATCTATTTGAATATACAATTAGTTTCCCTTATTCATTAACATATATTTATAAAGAAAAACTGCATCTTTTCGAATAGAGGCAATGCATTTTATTCAAATAGAACACCTATTCAATAAATGATTTTCATCTATTAGAATAGAGACATTTCCTCTTTTCAAAGTAGGAGGTAGAATTGGGGTATCTGGGTCACATCCTCTATTTGAAAGGATGTGATCCAGATGCCCCAATTATACCTACTACTGTTGGAACTTTGCAACTGACCCTCCAAGTTATACGTCGTCATCAACGAGTCGTAGGGACAGTGCAGGTGTGAGGAAATTCCACTGTTGGACATAATAATATTTTCGTACCACTTGCTCAAAAAAGTGACATTCTATGCCACAAAAAGCGAACATAACAATAGTCATTTTTAATCTGTTAAAAACAGGGAAAGAAAATTGTACTGAATTTCATTCATCCTATAAGGGGAGAATGTGATTTAAATTTGGAATACTTACCGAAATTTATACTGACATCTGTGTTTACACCATTGAGTTTGTATATAAAGCATTATACATCTTTTTGAAAAAGGAAAACTGCATAATAAATATTATGCAGTTCTGATTATTAAATAAAATGACGAAAACCGACGAGGCCGTATGAGCTTGATGCCTTTGCTTTTCCGACAAAAAAATATTAGTCTAGGAATTTGCCGCGTTTTTGTTTTCTTCAAATACATAAACGTTAATGTAACTCTCTCTATCAATAATTGGACCAATGTTTCGAATGTTAACTTTTACTTTTAATTGTCACTATTTTTAATAAATGCTTATCTCATATTATTATTGTGTTTATTTTTTCGCAAATGGTACGAAAAGTAGAGTATTTTCCTCGGTGATAAAGCTGTCTTAGTCTTGGGTGAACTTAAATCCCTCGCTACACTCAGGACTCGTCTTAAATCCCTCGCTTCGCTCGTGATTTAAGTTTTTAACACCCTCGCTACGCTCGCGAGTAAACCTCGAGTCCCTCGTTACGCTCGCAATTTAAATCGTCACCCGCGACAGAAGACACTGCTTTATCCCCTTGGTTAATAATCTACTATATAATCTACACGATCTTATGTCCAGCAGTTATAGAAGTGGAAGGTTGACGATAGTGAAGTTGTTAAAAGAAGGTATGATGAAGGTATTGCATTGATTGAGGACTTCAATACAGTCAGACGATCAATTCCATACTTAGTCATTACATTCTAGTAGTTACTTACACTTAAATTGAGGGGAAAATAAAAAATCGTTCCATTTTTCTTTTACGTTTTATAAGCCTTGCAAGGCTTACAAGTTAAATTAAATGAAACGAAAATTTAATTCTGCAGAAATTAGCTTATTTCTAAGAACGATGACGGCTAAAAATGTAGAAACTGCGTTTCAGCCGTCAAGGCCCACCTCCTAAATATTAAAAACACCTACACTTACAAGTTAGTAAGTATTTAGTAAGTAAGTGTAGGTGTTTTATATATTTTCTCATTATTTTCTCTTATAAAAGTTCGCGCCAACCTTTTTATAATGATCAATATACAGATAATATATATATATTATGATCAATTTACAGGCTATTACCTACTACAGACTAGAGTCCCCCGTGTTTTGTTCACGCCAGTGATTTTAGTTAGATAGCTACTGGGCATTGAAGGAATTTTTATGGCAGCCTACATTACAGCCTGATTTAGTCTGTTTTAACTTCATAATAAAGAGAGGCGTGGTGGTATAGATAAGTTATGATTTTGCCCAAGCATGTTTTCGACGTTCTGTTTCGTCGTCATAACCACCCGCTGCTGGACGAAGGCCTCCTGCATGGATCTCCACAGAACACGGTCTTGCTCCCAGTCTGACCAGTGGCACCCAGCTACTCTATTGAGATCGTCCGTTTTGCTTATTTTGCCTCCAATACTCATTAGGCGAATGCGTTCGGTGATTGCCAGCCTGTGGAAATCCTTTGATGACTGCATCTTTCGATATATTGCGACTGCCCCGGGCGCGAATCCCGGGTCACGGTAACGAAACAACCAAAGGAGTTTTTCTGTTAAAAAATTCTTAGAACCTACTTAAATAATATAATATACTAGTTAGGAAGTTGACAGTGTTCCACGTTCCACTGTTTGATCCTGCGCCTGATCCTCTCTCCGGTTGTATCGGTCTGCCGACCCCAAGCCGCCCCATAGGACTACAAGAGTATAAGATATATAGATAGTGGCACATACCTACACATTAGGCCGCTAGGTCGTATCGTTTGGTATCGATAACTATGTCCCTATTTTTGCATGTGGTTTAAATACAGCCCAAGTGTAAGCGACCTAGTCATTACTCCCCGAAGCTGGCCCACAAACCTTTATTGGCAGTAAAAGGGATGACTCTATTAATGGTTTGCCAACAGCTATATTGTAAGACATTTCCCTTTATCCAGAAATTGGGATTATCATTTTGTGTTTGGCTAAATTTAGATAACAGCTCAACACTATGCGAATCTTGTATTTGTTTGTTGGTTTGGCCTTTAAGCACACCGCAACAGCTACGGATCGCCGTGATTTTTTGCATGGGTTTTGTTGAGAAACTGGAGAGTGACATAGGCTAATTTTATCCCGGAAAATGAAGGCGTTCCCGTTCCGAAATTAAAAAATAAACCTATTCCACGTGACGAAGTCGCGGGCATCAGTTATAAATAATAGGTCTGTCTGTCTGTGTTTGCAAATCAGATTTTGGATTTCTATAGTTTCTGCTGACAAATCGCCCTCAGGCATATCTTTATAATGGTAACGATTAATCAGGGACTCAACTTGCTGTTAAGCGTTGCGGTAGCCACCTGGGACATTTAAGACATTGCTCTGAATTTCAAAACTCCTCATTCCGAATTCATTTGAGCATTCCAAAGTTTGAAAGCCCTGCGCAGAGAGGTGCTACGTTATACTAGAGGTGCGATGTCTCGCAAGATGGCCTCAATGACTGATGAACATCAAATTGGAGTTTGACCATCTCGTAAGTCTGTGAGTCCAAATATGGCCACCGAGAAACTTCTTTTAGTCCTAATACGTGTTTCGGGGGTCATCTACGAATTAATGAAGCATAAAGAAATGAGAAATAGTGGGGAAGAAGCCGTATGTATGACGCTACTCCAAAGAATGCGACCACTAATCCAATGTATAAGGGAGTGGAGCATCATTTTGCTCGTAGCTTAAACTGCAAGCTGTTCATTGACATCGGTTAAAATTGGTATACTTAATAATAACAAAACACGACGGAGACTACGAAAAAAGTAAATCGGTATTTACCTACTCGACTCGGTCTCTCTACACGCCAAAAACACTGCAGGGTGTCGGTTGCTATTATTTGATACAAATAATATCGGTTACATTTTGTGGTTATGTAACTATTACAATATTTGAGTATTTACTAATGTATATCTAATATATTCGTTTCATGACTTTTTTGATGCCTGGTTGCTCCTCCATTTATTTAAATCAATGTCCCAACTACATCGCATCACAACTTAAAGTGGAAGGGCCCCACAGGCGATAAGGCACTTTCATGAAACTAGTTCGGAAAGATACCGCTTAAAAGCCCAAGTATTTAGAGTGCTTTTAGTTGGTGTCCGAAAATGAGTTCATTACAATAATAATAAAGATTTTTGTTTTAGATTTGTGTAAATGGCATGGAAACAATTAATTTTTTAATAGCTAAAAATCAACGTCATCACCATGAAAATAAGGAGTAGGTTATAGGTATTTTTACAAGCGTATCCCCAACTGGATTGAGCTGAAATTTTGCATACACGTTTAGTTTGGATAACAATGCTTAAAGCTGTATACTTACGGCCGAAATTAATAATCAATCTATCTGTAATCTGTCGATTTGTTACCAAGCAACGTTGTTATTTGTCCAGAGTTGTATTGTACTTTTCTTCAAAAAACAACGTTGCTTAGCAACTTATCGACAGATTACAGAGAGATTGATTTTATTAATTTCGGCCGTTAGTAATGTTAGCTTATGGATAAATGACGTCATTCTAAATCCAATATGGCGGACATCCAACGAGTGCGGACTAGTAGTTTTTTAAGGCTCCCATGATATGGGTATCAAATAAGGGTTTGCTGAGAAGAATAAAAAAAAAAGTGACGTCACACTAAATTCAATACGGCGGAAGATAAAAAGCTTGTTTTTAAAAATGTTTTTAATGATTTATGACTTATTTAATCTACCTATATGAAATTATTAATGCGAAAATGTATCTGTCTGTCGTTTTCAAGGACCACCTGTTTGACGATATGTCTAATAAGTTGCCTGCCATGGCAGCATGCACAGGCAATATTTGGTATATTTTTTTCCTGTAAAATCGAATCAACTAAATCCACACAGGCGAAGTATCTGCCATAAGCTAGTAAATAATAACGCAATCTTATCAAAACGACACACATAACTCACCCTGTTGAAGCCAGCTTCCAAATAAGGTAGTACGGCGAAGTCATCTTTCAGATACGCACTGAAACAAAGGAAATGCTTGTGAATTTTCATGCGAAAAATAATGAAAACATAATAAGTACGGCCTCCTTGGCGCAGTGGTGAGCGCTGTGGTCTTATAATGGGAGTTATGATTATACCGGGTTCGATCCCCGGCAGGGTCAACTTGGGAACTTATAATTTCTGAACTTTCACTGGTCTTACCTTATTCGAAGTTACCTTACTTCGACCGGCAAAGATGTACCTCCAAGCGTTTTAGCGAACCGTTACGATGTTGTGTAGAAACCGATTAGGGATATGGGTTTTATTATCAGTCATAGCCCCAAGGTTTATAGTCCGCTACCGCTTAGACTGCATCATCACGATCCACGTACCACCTGGTGAGAATGTCTAAAGGGCTAACTTGTGGTGACAAAAAAAAATTACTTACATACTTCTTACTTACTCACTTACTAAAGTGCCGCAAAGCTAAAGGAAACCCTTTCCATTGGCTTGATCTTACTCGAACTTACTGGATAAATTACCAACTTATTATAATTTCTGTGGTTTCAGGCTTAAGATACTCATATTTCAACATCTGATAGCCTTTTAATAAAGCAATTAGCGCCTTTGTTAGTCGACAGCAATAATGTGTAGAGTTTCAAGTAAACAAACATCTTACTCGTGTCTTGGTATTCCATCAATATACTTAATATACTATCCAATAGCTCAAAGACTTGTCTGGGATAAAACCTCGACACAATGGGAACTGATTGTAACATAAAGGCATTGTAGGCATAGTTTTGTCATATTAGACTCTTGTGATAGTGTAATTTATTTTATACCCATCGACATTATCTTATATCTCTAGAGTTGAGTAGGTACTTATATCAAACAGTGTGTAAATACGATAGTAACATATAAATATCATTGATATAGTGAACCGAGGCTATTGCATCTAAAAATTGAAATTTTTTTGACCGAGGTATGTTGAAGGAGCTGTTTTTCTGCTAAAAAATAATTTAGGGAAAAACTGTTTTAATATCTTGAATGATTAGATCCTAAAGTCTTATTTTTACCCATTTGCGTTAGAAAACAACCACTATATTCTTATTAAAACTGATTTTAATTTCAAGGACCGATTTTAGCCACATTAGCCCCGTATCGGGGGTTAATGTAACTATCACTCTTAATTCCTAAACTCGAAGAGATATTATGCTCAAACTCACTGAATATGATAAACAGAGGCATAATGGAATGAATTTGAGACTTATCTCAATGTAAGAAGGTTAGTTTCTCTTTAAAAATACTTTTTCGATATAAGTGGGGCTATTGTAGCTTTTTTTTAAATTTTAGTGTTGGATTATGCCTGATAATTTGTGCTGTGTCGATTGTCGATAATATTTTGAATGAAACACGTTTTCATATATCATTTATGTAATATTTTTATTAATGAAATAAAATTAAAAGGACGAAATTTAATGTAATATTATGTTAAAAAAATACCTTATAAAAATTAAAATAATTCTCCACTAGCAAAAATTAGGTTACTATCACAAAATCTTTAAAGATCACAATCGTTTTGAGTATTTATTATTAATTAAATGCTCAGAAGTCACTTAAGCATAATAGTTTTGGTCTTGTCTTACGACAAACAAAAACAATCTTATATTTAAACTTTTACCTTTTATTTTCTTACAAATTCTGTTTTTTATTTTATCGATAAAAAAATACGTTGGCATCACTAGTACTTTTATTTCCATACTAAAATCAACAGGGCTATTGTGTCTTTCTTTGTAGATACAATAGCCCCGTGTCACAATTTTAGTGGGGTTAATGTGTTTTTACTAATAACTCTAGATAACTACGACACAGAAAGAAAATAATTATCAAATAACAAGGACTTATTCATTAAATTTGTACTTAGCGTAAAATATTGTTCCAAAAGGCTCACAGTAAATATTTGTCGAATAAAATATCACACCATGTTTCCAGCACACTCAACGAAAAATGGCCGACTAAAAAAGAAGACGCCGTCGGTAAAACAGTAGGCGCGATACAAGCACACTCTATGATCCCCATTAGTAAACATTAGTTGGTCTATCCACCAATAGATGTCGTTTCCCGTAAATCTATTTGTGAAGGAAGATAAAATGATAAGACGCAATAGCCCCGAAGTTACAATAGCCTCGGTTCAGTAGCGGCCGCGTCGCGCGAACAGGCTCATGAATAAGGGCCCCGAACGGGTTCGAAACTAGTCGGGCATTTTTCCGACAGAACACGTGAGTTTATCCGGATATTATGTATAGTTACATCATGTTACTTATATATATATAATATTAATATGTGATATTCCTTTGTAGACACACCTACGTCATGCAATAATGGTTTTAGATCAAGACGGTTTTGATACCTATCCTAGGCATCAGCTGTGAGTTGTGACGTTCAACACGCTTCTATTAGCTTTCACCTGTAACCATTGATGTAAAATTTTTAACCGACTTCTAGTATGCCTGTAACTATTAATAATTAATTAATGTATGAAAAACAATGCAATAATTGGTTCCATCGAGCTGATCTGATGATCTATCTGTTTTCAGAAACAAACGTGGGTACATTTATAATAATTATTAAAATACCCCTCATATTATAAAGTATTTAACTTTTAAAGGGCTGTTGGTATTGGTAGGTACCTATTATGCATAGGAGATGACAAACATGATAAACACTATTTTAATCATCGATATAATATATTATGTAGGTACTAGATGGGCCCTTTCATAGAAAAAAATTGGGCGTCCGACCTGTGGAGCGCGCTCCACACCTGTATAAGCCTGTCCTTGTCCCCGCCATAGCGCTGTCCCGCTTTTCAACTAGGTGGCGTTAGTAAAATACGCCCACATTCTTTGTTTGACAGCCCGTCTATGTAAATTGAGGTCATTAATTTAAAAAAAAATCAGCCTTAGGTTCACCGTGTATGCTTTCAGGAGCTACGGATTCTAGAGTTTCAAGTTTTTGATGTAGGAAAGTATTGGAAAAATTAGAAAAAAGTTATTCTAGCAGAGATGATATAATAGGTTAATTTGTCATAGCTTGTCTTAATATTATTTCACAACTAAACTGTGATATCAGCCGTACTGTATATAAACGAAGCAAATTAATTCCGAGTTTTCCCTAGGGGCGCTGCTAACTAGGTTGGTTAACGCTATTTAGCTTACCTACATAATACATCGCAGGTGTAATTATTTCATACTTGACAGCCCTAATTAATGACATTGTGATAGGTAATGTTTCCCATTAACTAAATACTTAGGATCTGTGTTATTGCAGATAACTTTGAGTTGAGGTGAAAGGTTGAAAAATAATGTCCTATATTATTATTTTCTATTATTGTTTTCATAGGTTTATTGTATCCTACGTAAAAAATACAAATTGAAGAAAAACATTTACCTTCAGGATTATTCGGGGAATTCATATTCAAACAACGTACCTACACACTACTACACACGTAAGTTTACGTAGTCTATACGCCTATGAATTACATACAAGTAGATTTTATACGGAAAATGCTAAAGTCAAAAGTTTATATCTAGAGACACGGGCACGTTCAAGTTTTGAATATGAATACAGCCTATTCATATTTTAATATTCCCGATGGAAAAAACTTGTATTTTTTTTGTGTTCTTTCAGTGTGCCATTTGAATTTGAGCGAACGTGAGTACTGAGTGAGTATACTGAGGCATGAGGTAGCTGTCATTTAACTTCCAAGTTCCAGCTTTTAAGTTTAGTATAAGTTGCCTAATTTTGTCGTAGCGATTGCCTGGACTGGGTTGTAGTGTACTGACTGACTCGAGTGTACCACATAATAATATGGTAGGTATCATTATATGCATTTGACTGCGATATCAGCTTATGGTTGGTAATAAAAAAATACCTTACAAATAAGACAAATATAGCCAACTTAAATTTGTTTGAAATATGCTAAAGTGTAGAGCCATATACAGTGTACAATTGGATTTTTTCTGTGGTTAGAATTATGTAAGTACCTACCTAAAAGCTTAATCTCTTATTCTACCTATCTCTTTATCTATTTCTCTTATAATTATTTTTCAGGATCGTTTACGAGTAGGTACACATAGTGTAGAAAGCATTGCCGGATTTACCTATGATTTGGTGCCTACATTTCATTTGAAAATTATATTGTGAAACGTGATCTAAATAGATTAAGAGGTATCAAACTAGCCTAGAGGTATTCCGTGAATTGGAGTTGAAACGTAGTGCAATTAAATCCTGCGAGAACCTCTCATCTCCTTGTTGAGGATAAAGGCATCGTATTGAAATACTATAAAGTGATTAGCAATGTTCGAAATCTAAGGTGGAAAGGGGTGTGGGACAGCAGCGGACTAGCCCCGTCGCATCGGAGCCTTGGGGCGGCATCACTAAATTGTATGTCCCCGATTTCTTTATTTGTGTCCCTTTTTGGGGTTTTTATGAGGCAGGCGAAGAGCCAAAAGCAATTAGAGAGAAATAGGAACCGGACTGAATTCCCCGACCGAGGCTAGTTCACCTATTATATACTTTCTAAATAAGTATTTAAATGAAATGTAAAATGCGAATATATGTATCAATAAAATTTGAGATAAACTATCCTGGGGGGCTTCCAAGTTCCAACTACAAACCGGGTGTTAGATAACCGGGTACTTATTTGAAAATGTTTACCATTAGATTAATGAGGATTATTCAACCTTCAGAGGCCCTCTACGACTCAAGGCCCGGGGCAGACTACCCCCTCCGTCCCACCCTTAAGCCGTTACTAGTGTAGGTGTTAGTGAAGGGGGAGCACTTCTCTGCTTGCGCACTTGACTTATCCTGCAGTTTCTACCTCAATGCGTCCATAAGCCTTTAATAACTCTCTGCACGCTCCATTTTCGTGTAGGAAAATTTGCATTTCATAGAAGGCTTGCTGATAGAGAGCAGGTTACAGATTATGCAGATTAATTTTGTCTGCTCGAGAAAATGCATGTGTTCTTTGATGTCATGCTTCAATAGTATAACGTTTATAGGACCTCGTAATTGAGATTCAAATCTCAACACATTGATATCTTGCCTTGAGGCAAGGCCATACTTTCAAATCAGAGTTTTGAATCTATAGGTATCAATACTAGAGGTCGCCTGCGACTTCGTCCGCGTACAATTTCTGATTTCCTTTGAGATTTTCTCGCTGCAAAAGGCTTACTTATAGCGGCTATATAGCTTCGGCAGGTTTATATTATTTAAAACTAATAACCTTAATGCCGAGTTCAAAAACCTAGAAAAACCTAGAAACGTCATGCAAGCTTCCAACCCCAATTTCACCCCCTTTAGGGTGGAATTTCGTAAAACTGTTTACACAGGTTATTATTGTGTAAAACTAATAACCTAAATCCCGATTTTCAAGTCTCTAACTTCAAACTCCATATTATCGGACTTTCATACAAAATTCCAACTCCGATTACACCCTCTTTGGGGTGAATTTCCGTAAAATTGATTATACAGGTCATTATTATTTAAATCTAATAACCTATATGCCGATTTTCAAGTCTCTAACTTCAAAAACTTAGAACCCTCTTGTAAGCTTCCAACCCCTATTTCACCCCCTTTGGGGTGGACTTAAAAAAAAAAAAAAATTAAAAAAATACACGTAAAATTAGTAAATACGTAAAATTGCTTATACAGATTTTTATTATTTACAACTAATAACTTAATTGCCAACTTTCATGTCTCTTAACTTCAAAAACAAAGGACTTTCATACAAACTTCCAACCCCCATTTCAACCCCTTAGGGGTGAATTTTCACAAAACCGTTTCTTAGCTGACGTCTACACCATAGAAGGAACCTACCTTCCAAATTTCAAGTCTGTATGCTTTATAGTTCCTGAGATATCGTGATTAGTCAGTCGATCAGTGAGTGAGTGAGTGAGTGAATGAGTGGTATTTCGCTTTTATATACATATAAATGCGAAAGTGTGTCTGTTTGTCTGTCTGTTACGCTTTAACGGCCCGTCTTGTCAACAGATTTTTACAAAATTTGTAATACATATACAGGTTGCATCACGGGGAAGGTAATATAGTCTCATAGGCTGATCCAAGATTTTCCGCAGGAATCAAAAACCTTTATCCACGCGGATGAAGTCGCGGGCATCATATAAGGTAAAATAATTTCCCAGAGGCGGATGACTCAATTTTAAGCCCAACCTTAACATTTATTATTTGTCTGTCTAATATTTTAAAGACGACGTGATGTGTTATGAACTTATGACATAAGAATATAATAGTAGTTTATACACCAAGGGGATAAAGCACTGTTTTATGTCACGGGCGCTACATTGAATCCTGAACGTAACGAAGGACTGCAAAATTAACTCCCGAGCGCAGCGAGGGTGTTATAAGTTAATTCCCGACCAAAGGGAGGGAATTAAGATTCAGTCCTGAGTGCAGTGAGGGATTCAAGCGCCCAAGAAAAAAACTGCTTTATCCCGGTGGTGTATACTCTACTTTATACTTCTACCATAACAGTAAAACAAACTGTAACGGTTAGATATTTATTGCAAATCATAGTAAGTAGGATACATAGGTCTAGTAAATAATAAAAAGAAAAGATGCAGGTATACATACTCCTTGGTTTAAAAACTTTAATGTCAAATGGTATTATGTCAAATGGTACGGTCGTTTGGTCGACCAGTCTGGAGCCTAGACTCTGTTGTGCATATTTACAGTATGGGGTTGGTCAACTAGTTGGGCGATCGATCGACTAGATTATGGCCCTAGGGCATGAAGACTGACTTTAGACCCGCAAAAGTATGATTAAAACAGTAGTAAAGGTATGGTAGAAGTATAAAAAATCAAATGCTCTGACTATATAAAATATAAAAAATCAAATGCTCTGACTATCTATATCTATACTTATAATAAAACTGTAACATGTCCAATTCTGTACATTGAAGATATTTTGAAAATTTTTTTTGGAGGGCACTCATTATTCGATACTGAAGCCAAATCTGTATTTTTTTTCATTTTTGTCTGTCTGTCTGTCTGTCTGTCTGTCTGTCTGTCTGTCTGTATCTTGGCCGCGCATCACGCCGAAACTACTGAATGAATTCAAACGAAACTTGGCACGATTTGAGCCCATACTACGAGGTAGGACATAGGATACTTTTTATCCCGAAATTCTACCCTCGAAGGGGTGAAATAGAGGGTGAAAGTTTGTATGAAAGTCAGTCATTTCTCAAGTTATATCGATTAAACTTGGTATACAAGCTACCAGTTGAAAATGAAGAAATAAGTGTTTCACAGTTTTTGTAAATTTTACCCCCGAAGGGGTGAAATAGGGGTTGAAAGTTTGTATGAAAGTCCTTCATTTCTCAAGTTATATCCATGAAACTTGGTATATGAGCTGCGGGTTAAAAATGAAGACATACGTGTTTCACAGTTTTTCTAAATTTCACCCTCAAAGGGGTGAAATAGGGGTTGAAAGTTTGTATAAAAGTCCTTCATTTCTCAAGTTATATCGATGAAACTTGGTATACAAGCTACCGGTTAAAAATGAAGAAATATGTGTTTCACAGTTTTTGTACATTTTACCCCCAAAGGGGTGAAATAGGGGTTGAAAGTTTGTATGAAAGTCCTTCATTTCTCAAGTTATATCCATGAAACTTGGAATATGAGCTGCGGGTTAAACATGAAAACATACGTGTTTCACAGTTTTTCAAAATTCTACTCCCAAAGGGGTGAAACAGGGGTTGAAAGTTTGTATAAAAGTCCGTCATTTCTCAAGTTATTTCGATGAAACTTGGTATATCCACGCGGACGAAGTCGCGGGCATCAGCTAGTATAAAATAAACTTTGCAATTATATTATTGAGCTTTGGCTTGCATCCATTGCCCAGGTTATTTACTAGATAGAACTTAATAGTATCCAAGTCATTTATAATGATACTAGCTAATGCCCGCGACTCTGGAATAACACATAGGCTACTTTTTGTCCCGGAAAATTAAAGAGTTGCCGCGGGAACCGAAAAACCTCAATCCAAGCGGACGAAGTCGCGGGCATCAGCTAGTATTTTATAAATTTGCTAACAATGAGTTTCTCGGCGGCCCTTCTCAGTAGAGGATGTTTCTTCGAAATGTGGTAAAAACGATGTCCCAAGCTGGAGAACGTAGGTTAAAACTAACTCTGGCTTATGTAATTTTTTTTGTGGACACTAGACAATGTCCTCTACACCCTCCATCAAGAAAAAGAACATAAAAGAGGTGAGATCCATCTAAAAAAAAATTTTAAACCTCCAATATCTAACCTCCATGACTGTCCCACTGCTCATGTCGCAGATAACAAACCAATTTATTTAAAGTATATAGTGGACTAAAAATTCTCAAAAAAATATATTTAAATAATGAATAATTAATGTTTTAAATAACAACAGCAGCGTGAGACTACGTCTTTGAATTATTTTTTTACTAGTGAGTAAAGTCTGTCCCACGACTTTTTAATCATTCATGTGATCTTATACAAACACTAACGTAACTAACTACCCACATATCCATAAAATCCGCATCGTCGTCGCGTCTTACGAACAAATTCAGTAGCCTTGAGCAATTCGTGTAGAACGGAGGTGTCTTCGTCGTTGGGTTACGAAAATATTTCGCATTCTCCAACGGAAATTTCATTTTGTCAACTTTAAACCCTCATTCATAGAACTCTCACTATACCGTAAGTAGTTATCACCTTTACACATTTGTATTTTTTTAAAATTTAAGTATGTTTTACTTTCCATCAAAGCACATTTAAAAAAAATACTATGCTTACTTATCAAGTAAAAATTTAAATACTAACCAATCCTAATTACCGTGATTCTAATTACCATTATTACCATGACCATTTTACGTACATGGTAATTAGGCATTGGCTAGGTAATTAGATTAGTGCTTGAATGTATGGGAACTTCTAGGTTTTGACGACCTCCCTGGCGCTCCTGTGGTGAGTGCTTCGGTCTCAAAAACAGGAGTTACTGGGTTCGATTCCCGACAGGGGCAATTTTGGCATTTTATAATCTTTAAAATGGTCTCCGGTCTGATCTGGCGGTAAGCATTGGCCGAGGCTGGTTACTACCCACCACTCTACCGGCGAAGACGTACCGTGCCATGTGATTTAGCGTTCCGGTGCGATGTAGCGTAGAAACTGATAACAGATTTATGTTTAATACTACCTTACTACTCTGTAAGAGTATGGGGCGCATCTTAAATACGAAGCTCTTGGCGTACCTAGAGTCTAATGATCTACTTTCAGTCCGCCAATACGGGTTTCGTAAAAAACGGTCTGCCGGTAATCTACTCGTGTACGCCACCCATATTTGGGGTGAAGCCATAGAGAAACATGGAGAGACGCTTGCTATATCTCTCGATATCTCTAAGGCTTTCGACCGGGTTCACCCTTCTTTGCAAGCTTCCAGCATTCGGTCTCCCGCCGAGCTTGTGTCTGGATATCTGATTTCTTGAGTGAAATATCCTTCAGAGTAGTCATTGATGGCTGCGTGTCAGATCTTATGGCTATTATTGCCGGTGTTCCTCAAGGGTCTGTTCTCTCTGTTGCACTATTTCTGTTGCACATCAATGATCTGTTGCAACCCGGTATCCTTGGGTACATAGACGACAGCACTATAATGGAGAGATACATATCCAGTTCACGCTCAAGTAGTTCAGATACCAATGAACTCAGAGAGGCGATGGTTCACCGGTTGAACTCTACCCTGAAATTCGTTTCAAATGGGGGTGTTGCCAATTTGGTGGAGTTTAACGCAACCAAAACGCAGGCATGTTTGTTCACAGCAAAACGGAGTCCATTTATCTTGACTCCCACTTTTCGAGATATATCCTTGCCGTCTGCCGAATGCCAATATCCTAGGCCTCGACATCATGGCCAAGATCAACTTCGGGAGCGAAAGCCAAGACAGCCACCAAAAAACTTGGTATATTAACAAGGTCAAGCAGTACTTCACGCCACGCCAACTGGTTACCCTATATCAAGCCCAAGTTCGGTCGTGCATGGAGTACTGCAGTCACCTTTATGATGGCTCTGCTAAGTATCAGCTGGCGGCTTTTGATGCCGCTAGGAGGTTGATTGGCGAAGATTCACCTCTTCTGGCGAAACTTCAAACTCTGGATCACCGCCGTAATGTAGCTGGCGTACCAGTATTTTATGGGATTTATTTCGGCGAGTGTGCTCACTTCACCTTTCTACCACCGTGCTGCAAGGCGCCATGCGAGTTTCCACCCCTATGTCGTAGACGTTCCATCCACACGTCCGAAGCGCTTTGTGACTTTATTCCTTCACTGACATCTGTTATTTTTTTAAATTAGTTCAGAGTTATTTTGGTGCTAGTCAACACTGAGATACTAGTTTATTTAATTTTTCAAAAACTTTGTTGTTCTATCTTTTAAGTGGTCAAGAAGACTGGCGTTTGTTTTAAATTTTTATAGGATAATGTCACTGAAGCATGTTATTTTAAGTTGTGTGTGTAAGAGAGTTTCAGTTCAGAGTATTATTTTAATACTATTTATTATATACTTATACCTACTCTACACAATTATTAATTTTATGAGAACTTTGCTGAATCGGTTGATTTCGTCAACGAGATCGACTTTTTTTTACCACTACAAGTTAGCCCTTGACTGCGATCTCACCTGATGGTAAGTGATGATGCAGTCTAAGACGGTAACGAGCTAACCTGTTAGGGGCATGGCAGTTATATTAAACCCATACCCCTATTCGGTTTCTACAAGCACATCGTGCCGGAACGCTAAATCGCTTGGCGGCACGTCTTTGTCGGTAGGGTGGTAACTAGCCTCCCACCAGGAGGTGGGAGGCTTAGGCTATTTTTATTGCTGAAGCGATCTATGTTAAAATGATTTTTCAATGAGACTGACTTTTGCTTATAATTTCTTTTAACATTATGTTGGTAACTAAATCATGTTTTTTATTTTATTTTATTTTTTATTTTATTTTGGAAACACACAGTTAAATAACATACAATTGGTAATACAGATATAATAGCACTTAAACCAAAACAGTTTCCAAAGAGTAATTTAGCACATATTTTTAAACAATTTTACAAATGAAATAGTTGGGTATAGGTATAACCGCTAAAGAAACAAAACCTTATGAATATACTTTAAACTAAAACAGAAAAAGAAAAGAAGAAAAACATACTAAAACATACGCACTGACAAATAATACCTAAGCTAGTTGGTATTTGCCAAACTATCTTTAATACTTGACTTATACTTAGGGAGAGAGAGATGAAATATGTCATTAACAGAAAACGACTCATTATATTGGTTACAACATCTTTTTATAAATGTATTAGAACCATACTTTGTCTTGCTTGGTGCAATGCGAAACAGTTTTGGATGTCGAGAGTTAATCCGCGGACATCTTAAAGTTATTTTAGAAAGTAGGTATGGAGAATCAACGCCATTATTCAGGAGTTTGAATAGAAGGATTTGATCTCTTTGAACACGTCTGCTAGCAGCTGAAAGTGGTGGATCAGGATTTTTTAAATAACTTTGAGCGCAGTGAGCTTCTTTTGATACTATGTATTTATAGTATACTTAGACGCTTACGACGATGATTACGCGGTAAATCTAAGTGGGTTTGTTAAGAAGATTACTTAATATATTGATTAAGTTAACGAGACTGTTTTTTTTTGTAAAATTTTGTATGAGTATGTTTGACATGCCGTTTTAAAAAGATTCTGTGTACAAAGAGTTATTTTGATAATATTCTAATAGACGCTTACTTTACGCGTACTATCTATTTGTTAAGAAGTTCACTGAATTTATTGATCTCGTGGACAAGACTGACTTTTGCTTATTAAATTTCGTACAAGTAATTAAATTTCTTTCACAATTTTAAAAAGATTTTGTGAAAATAGGGTTATTTTGATAATATTCATAATATACTTAGACGTTTACTCTAGCTAACTATATATTTGATAAGAAGATTACTGAATCTATTTATGTTGTCATCGTGACTGACTTTTGAATTTTGCGAATCGCGATTGACTCATTTATACTTTTTTTAGATATTAAGATAATATAATTGTTCTTTCAGTTTATTTCTGTATTTTTCCACATTTTCTTCTAGATTTTTATAACACAAACATTTATGTTTTATTCATATTACTCATCACCATTATCATTACCAAATTACCATATGCATATTCTAATCACCATATCCCGGACCTCATTACCATGTCACAATTTTTCATTACCATGACCACAATAATTACCAAACACCTTATATCTCCAAGAGAATCAGATCCTGATGAGAGGCCTTCCTCATCACTGTGATAAATGAAGGTACCCCTTTGTCAAGGTCAACTTAAAAAAACAATAACGCAAAAAAAAAAATTTTTTTTTACACCGGTCGATATTGACATGAAATCGAAGAAGTGCCCTAGAATCAACTTTGCCGGTGGTAGAGTTTTGACTTATTATAAGTGGCACAACTTGTCTTACGTGAAAATGTACGTGAAATAAATAAATTAAATCGCTTTGAAACGATTGCAAATGTGCGCACACACATAAATGGTATCCATACTTTATTTTTATAAGTACAACTATCTCACAACGATTAATTGCAATATTATGTGGTTTTCTAATCCAATTACAAAAAAAAAAAAATGTATTTTAGTTGCCTTTCGTAAAATCAAAAACGGAATATAATGGAAAAATCACAACGTCAGTCGACGGTGAAGAGCAGTCAACAGTTTAAAAGTTCAAAGCCGGGTCGTGTCACGTCAAACAGTGCTTGCGGTCTTGCGGACTTTGATGTCGGCACGCTGCGTGTTTGCAATTTTGATAGGTACTCGAAATTCAGAAGCCGACTTTGTATTTGTACGCTGTTTTAAAGTAAACACAGGCCTGGGGGTTACTACCATCGCTTAAAGCAATATTACTTCAAAATGTCAGTTTTATCTCATGTACCTTGAGGTCCGTTAAATAAGGATTATAATTCTAAAACACGAACGTCAACAATATTAAAACAATACGGATTCAAGCGATGGTAGTATGCCTCCTGTGTAACATGAAAAGTCTATAAAATGTGTGGCTTGGTAAGTTTTAAAATACACACACATTGAGGCCAATTCTGTTGAACACCGTCTCTAAACTAAACTAAAATGACAGCTGTAAATCTAATGCTGCCCCTTTCTTCAGGGAGTAGGTATTATGATGGGATAGCAATATGAATAGAGCTGTCACTTTAGTTTAGTTTAGTTTAGGAACGGCATTCCGAACCAGTGGTACATTCATTCGACTATTCATAAGCACTTGTAAAAAGTCTATTTGAATAAAAAACTTTTGAATTTTGATTTTTTTTTTGATGGTGGTGTACAACAGAATTGACATAATGACTACAATGTTTTATCTAAAACTTAATTTGAATACTTACCTAGTTTTATACAAATCCTTCTTGCGTCCTACCCTTAGTTTGAGGTTGAAGAGGCTTAAAACAAACAAGCAGGTATGCAAAGGGTTTAAAGCCAGGGTAGGCATCCGTTACGTTATACGTAGATGCCTATTTGCTGGCAATATTTTTGGGATGGAGGGGCTTAAAATAAGGGGTCATCCATAAAGTACGTCACACGTTTAGGGGGGTAGGGGGTCGACGAAGTGTGACAATGTGGCCAATTCTGTATAACACAATCTCTCAACTAAACTAAAATGGCAGCTTTAAATCTAGTTCTGTCCCTATCCGTAGGGAGTATTATGAAAGGGTTAGCAATATTTGTAATACTCTAATTTTAGTTTAGCTTCTAGAGATTGTGCACTATAGAATCAGCCCCATTGTGTGACAAGGGGTGGGAGGAGTCCTAAGTTTCGTGACGTCACATTTCAAAATCTTATGTAGTCTAAGTGTTAAAATGCCTGAACAAGTTTTGTCAAATATATGATTTGATGTTGATTAAGTAAGTATATTAAAATAGTAGATTATTAACCAAGGGGATAAAGCAGTGTCTTCTGTCGCGGGTGACGATTTAAGTTCACCCAAGACTAAGACAGCTTTATCACCGAGGAAAATACTCTACTTTTCGTACCATTTGCGAAAAAATTAACACTTGATTTAACATCGTAACGTATTTTTAGAACATTAACTTATTTAAGTATAAAAATAAATTAAAATAAACTTAACGTTTATGTATTTGAAGAAAACAAAAACGCGACAAATTCCTAGACTAATATTTTTTTGTCGGAAAAGCAAAGGCATCAAGCTCATACGGCCTCGTCGGTTTTCTCATTTTATTTAATAATCATAACTGCTTAATAAATGCGTATTCCTTTTTCAAAAAGATGTATAATGCTTTATATACAAACTCAATGGTGTAAACACAGATGTAGTTCAGTATAAATTTCGGTAAGTATTCCAAATTTAAATCACATTCTCCCCCTAGAGGATGAATGAAATTCAGTACAATTTTCTTTCCCTGTTTTTAACAGATTAAAAATTACTATTGTTATATTCGCTTTTTGTGGCATAGAATGTCACTTTTTTGAGCAAGTGGTACGAAAAAATATTTAAATGGCAATTAAACTAATTTCAGAAGTGCTGTTTTAATTAAATAATTTCTAGATGTAAAATTGCAAGGTATGTGACGTCACACATGGGTCTCACAATTAATGTGACCAACTGTGACAAGGACGGGGGAGGGGTCAAAAATCATGAAATTAGTGTGACGTACTTTATGGATGAACCCTAATATGCAAATAGGCAAAAAATGGTTCCACGTCAGGGTAGACAGGGTAAACACATATCTACTTAGTTACGGAGTTACCGATTTAGGTGCTGACGAAAATGAAAAGTAAGACATACTCTTTTATTTAGGTACGCGTGCTTTTATGCCTCTATGAGCTACACGCCACTGCCAAATAGGTAGATGTAACGTTAACTTTATATATTTGAGGGGCTTTTTAACAGCGACGTAAAAAGAGGTGTTTTATGTACTATTTTGATCGTTTTGTCATACAAGTCTACGGCTGTCTGGAGCATCATAAATTCCACCAGCCAATTCAAAATTTCCAAATTGCCCTACCAGGAATCGAACCTCGTGCATTCATTTATATTCTTTAGTCCGACTGGCGCCAGGGTGGTACATGGTTTCGACCGTTTAGATATAAATTAATTATTATACTAGCTGATGCCCTGTTCTCGCGGGAACTCTTTAATTTTCCGGGATAAAAAGTAGCCTATGTGTTATTCCAGACTATAATGGATCTCTGTGCCAAATTTGAGCCAGATCCGTTCAGCCGTTCTGGCATGATTGAGTAACAAACATCCATCCATCCATCCAAACTTTCGTATAGATTTCAATAGATTATAGTCTGGAATAACAACTACTCTCTATTATAGTCTGGCTACTTTTTATCCCGGAAAATTAAAGTTCCCACGGGAACCGAAAAACCGCAATCCACGCGGACGAAGTCGCGGGCATCAGCTAGTTTATAATATTAGTACCTATAGATGAACTCTATATCCTAATCTTATCACTACAAGCGTACAATGAATTTGTTTAAGTGGAACACAAATGTGACAAGTTATTTCTTGATAAAAGAAAGCATGTTTTTACTTAACATAAAAAATGACGATTTGAAAAGTGATGATTATGTCATAATTTTATCATTCCTTAGAACATGGTGTCTCTCGAAATAGCTTTAAACATGAAAACATGAAAGATAAACTAATATTGGTTTAACATTATTTTATTTTTACGTTCAAACATTGACGGACACAATTTTTTTCTTATCTGTTCCCTATAAAACATAGCGTCATAGAGCATATTTGTATTCAATTTTCATAGGTACCAAAAAATTTATCAGCTTGAGATCAATCATTACGTTAATAATATTTGCCTTCTGGTAGCGGGAAGATGATTCAGCATAAGACGAAAAACAGACAAAATATAGTCATATATTAATTATGATTATTTTTGTAGAAGACAAAACGGTTTTGACCTCCTATTTAGGTGAACGACTTCTTGTTCATTTGATTAAAATAATGGCATAGGTTTTCGTTTGATTCGAGAAAATGGCTAAAGCATCAGACAATTACAAATCAACAATTAATAATTTCGAAAATGGATATTTGCGAAAAACGGACATGTGGCAACCCTACGATCAAAAACCGTACGCTTGACCTTTTTGCAAGGAAGGCCCGAATTAAAAAATAATATATCTTTATTGTAGCACATTACATAAATATTCATTGTAATTTAAAGATAAATTGAGGCACGCCCGGCTATCGACATAATGCCACTTTAAAATATGTAAAGGTATCGATTACTTTTCAATTTTATTGCAATAAGTACTTATTGCCTCTGTGGCCGAAGTGAAGGGTAAAAAATGATTATAGACTTGATGATACGAAAGATTTGACCTCTCTGGCACAGTGTGATAATCTATATGTGAAAAGTCCGGATTCAACTTCCCACGAGCGCGAGCGCCTAAAAAGCGCGCATGGGATGCTACGGGCTACCTTGATGCTACTCAGGAGGTTTATTATGTGAATATGTCCTTAGTGCTGGTCACTAGAAACTTTAAATTTTAGTAGCACTAAAAGGCATTTTAAAAGCTTTAGTTCTATCTGACCCTACACGTCTTTACAGAATATCGGACAGAGAGATGAACCGACGGACATGTAGACGAGTATTTAGTGACTTTTTGAACTTTAGTCATTTACCTTTGTAGAACTACAAGGTTCACTGTCCTGTTAGGACGAGGTAATAACGTTTGAGCATTCGAGACCCTTCGCAAAGGTAATGTTTCAAAGGGTTCTTTGATTTGATTATTTTACATTTCGCTTTAGGCATCTTTAGGCTTAGACATGGTAGATATTATTTTTTCATCATACCTATTCGAAAAACGCATATTGCCTTCAGAGGATAGCGGGAGCAAAGTGTAACTTGTAGGCCCATGGGACTTTTCATTTCTCTCTTCTGATTGGTCCGAAGTCACGTCATCAATTTGTTGATCGAATATACGACTTTGCATTTCTCTGTTCTGATTGGTCCGAAGTCACGTGATCAATTTGTTGATCGGATATACGTCTTTACATTTTATTTAAACTTTAAATATACGTCTAAATAATGTCTATACAATTACATAGAAGGTTGATAGGAGTATACTTCTGATTGGTGCCTAAACGTATAGGTAATGTCCATACATAGTAGGTTGATACTCCTAGCTTTTTCTCATAATGATGAAAAATAGTGTGTGTCGGGGCCAAATTTTTTGTTCTCGGGCGGCGTATATTGAATTCCTCGCTACGTTCAGGATTCTACTTTAGAACCCCTCGCTACGCTCGGGATTCTACTATAGAATCCTTCACTTCGCTCTGAATTCAAAATAGCGCCCTCGGGGAACAAAAATTTTCTTTGGCCCCATGTAACACAAATAACTATGTCATCATTGGGCATATTGTGAAGTTGTATATAACTTATTTAAAGTAAGTTAAAGAAGTGAACCTATTGAAGTCAGATTTCTGAGAGTATGTCTTTTTTAGGGTTCCGTACCCAAAGGGTAAAAACGGGACCCTATTACTAAGACTCCGCTGTCTGTCTGTCTGTCTGTCTGTCTGTCTGTCTGTCTGTCTGTCTGTCTGTCTGTCTGTCTGTCTGTCTGTCTGTCTGTCTGTCTGTCTGTCTCCAGGCTGTATCTCATAAACCGTGATAGCTAGAAAGCTGAAATTTTCACAAATGATGTATTTCCGTTGCCGCTATAACAACAAATACTAAAAATTAAAAAAATATATATATTAAGGGGGGTCCCCATACAATAAACGTGTTTTTTTCGTATTTTTTTGCTCAATATTAAAAACGGTAACAGGTAGACGGTTCAAATTTTCACAGAATATTAACTTGTATATTACCTTTCAAAATAAATAATTAAATATCAATAAAGTAAATATTAAAGGGGGGCTCCCATACAACAAACGTAATTTTTATTTTTAATACGTCATAAATCGTAAAACTTACTACAGGTTTGTACGGAACCCTCGGTGCGCGAGTCCGACTCGCACTTGGCCGGTTTTTTTTGTTTACTTCCCTCCAAAGTTGCCTCAAAATAGGACAGCTGTTATGAATCCGTCATCATTTATTGATGTGATACTAAGTAGCAAGTAAGTGCAAAAAATATGCAGCTTTTGGTTCAATGAATTATTTAATTATTTTAAACAAATTAAATCGTAATATCCTTAAACGAAGCCGGTGGGGTCCCAATGTGCTGGAATGGCGACCACGCACTGAACGCGTGGCGTTTTTTTTTTATTTTTTTTATTGCGTGATAGGCTTGATAGGCTTGCGCTTGACGACAATCATGCTTAGTGCAAAGCAATGATGAGGTCTAGGTTGGAATGCGCTTGCCTAGAAGATGCCTATTCACTCTTGCCTTGAAGGTACTTAAGTTATATGTGGCAGGCGTTGGCAGAGCCCCCCATAAGTGGACGAGCGATAAACGAGTCGCAGAAAGCCGCTCGAATCAGGCGGCACAAAACCGCGGTGTGTGGAAGTCCCCACGAGAGACCTATGTCCAGCTGTGGACGTCTACGACTACGACGACGAATATTACTCGTATATATTTATTTATATAAACGAACAAAAGGTTTTACTTCAAGTGTGTGTAAACACTACCGTACTAAAATAAGTTACACGTAGTAACTTATTTTAGTACGGAGAGTTTTAAAGAATATTTTTAGCCATGTCAAGCATGAACTGTCGATAAAGCTATTTGAGCTGTAGATATGGTATTTAGTCACTTTATCCGTTTATAGATACCTACTTTATAGGAGATGTATTAGAATTTAATTCAAGACATCATGATTCCAAAATATAGGATGGCTTCGCCGATAGGAAAAAGATATATCGCTGACATTTCCATACAATGGAGATACCCTTATTTTTCCGCTGAATTGAGTTAGCAATTGCTTTTATACAATCGAAAAGGTTCACTTAGAGCAATAAATTGCTAATGAATCGTAAACGGGGTAAATTGACAAATTCTTATATTGATGGCGTGTCATATTATAGTCATCGTGAGTTATTTAGATGCACGCAAAAGTTGTTATTATGTATTTAATACAATAATAATACGACGCGATTTAGCTGAGCTAACTGCATTTAGTTCGAGGATCGTGAACCGTATATATGACTGGACATAATTAGTGGTGATCGTAGATTGTTTCTTCTCTCCTATGAGGGTGGAGGCCTGTGCCCAGCAGTGGGACGTTAATAGGCTGTAGTGGTGGTAGATTGTTAAAAGTGCATGATAGCACAGATGATAGGAACAGAAAAAACATTTTTGATATCACGAAGAAACTGTGACGTTGCTTTGTGGTTTTGGAATTCAGTCATCAGCATTTTCAGGCATAGTAGGTACGAATATCTCATCATCATCACCGGCCCACTACAGCTGGGCATGGTGATTATGATGATACGGGTATCTACATGATGAGAAGGGTGTTAAGGTCATTAGTACACCACGCTGGTTCAGTGCGGACTGACACATTTCACACACATTTGAGATACATTGTGTAAAACTCTGAAACCTATACAGTTAAAGCAAGTGATATTTAAGTGCTTAAAACGCACATAGCTCTCAAAAGTAAGAGATGCGAGTACCTGCCTGCGTTATCAAATAAATCAATGAAGAATTTCTTTATCTACTATCTTCAATTCACTTATCATACTGTCATACTAATATTATAAATGCGAAAGTATGTTTGTTTGTTGGTTTATTGGTTTGTTGGTTTGTCCTTCAATACGCCGCACTGCAGGAGAAACGGATCTACGTGATTTTTGGCATGGGTATAGTTGAGGACCTGGAGAGTGACATAGGCTAATTTTTATCCCGGAAAAATAAGGAGTTCCCGAGGGAATCAAAAAAACTTAAACCACGCGGACGAAGTCGCGGGCATCACCTAGTAAACTCGATATTATCAATACGGCTATTGCAATGCTGGATGCCCGACGTACGCTGCGATGAATGGCGATGACATTTGCATGTAATGGCATTTTCTTTCAGCTTCATTGGACTGCCATTCAATTGCTTCGATTCAATCGAGGTGGGTTCACTTGGTGTATGCAGTATGCAAATATGTAACGGTCCGGCGGTAAATTAACAAGAACGGTCGTTTAATCTAATAAAGTCTTAAAAACTTGTTTTTTTTATCGTCCGTATATTTAATTTAGTTCTTAGTAGTTAGTAATGTAGTTAGTATTCTTCTCAGCAAACCCTTTTAATTGATACATAAAATAAAAAGAACTAGGGGTGCATATAATAGAGTTAGTCCGCCATCTTTGGGAGTCAGGAGCCATATTGGATTTAGAATGATGTCAAACGTATCCGAACCGGTGACAGCGTCGCTAGTACCTATTTTTGAAAAATAAAATAATAAAAACAAAAACTAAACAGGCATAAAAATTAGTTTCAATTTTGGCCACCGGGTCAGATAGATAAGTTTGTGGGACTATAGCTTTAACCATGCAATTGTCATCCAAACTAAACGTGTTTGCAAAATTTCAGCTCAATCGGTTGGGGATAACTGTTTTAAAATTCAATTGCAAGATTTGACTTCAAACAAACCTACAAACATTGCTAGTTAAATAACTAAAGCTTGTAAAATTGAATGCGTATCTCACTCATTCGCGTCATTTATATTTATGCACTAGTTCGCAGATCCGGCCATAGGATTTATTAAACAGCCGGTAACTGAACGACCAATACCAATAACATCGTCATATTGGGTGACTTGTTAAACACCTAGGCCTTCTCTATTCGTTTTCTAAACTTTTCTCTGTGGAAAATCTCAGACATTACGAAAGTAGACCGCTAGAATATTTTGATGAAAAACTTAAGCAAAACGTAAGCAAGCCAAAAACCAATTAATGTGGATTATAAGTGGAGCCACGGGTCGCGAACCCTAAAAGCAATAGGACATTTGATGAATTTTTTAAGGTAAACCTTAATCTTATTTCGGTAAGATCAAATTAAGTACGTTAAAAACAATTATTTGGGAAAAATTTCGCCCAGCCTTATCACGCTTTATATCGCCCGCAGGCCGTAGTAATCATCTAAGGATCATCTCGATACTCGTATTACCTTGGAAATAAACAATCACGAGGCATTAACTATCAAGATAACCGATAATCTCGAGATTAGGGGCCCATTAGATTCGGTAGCGTAAATACTAAATAATATTGTTTTTGTTAGGATATCGTTTTTGTTTACCTTGTGAGACAGTGATAATTATTTTGTTTTAATATATTTTATGTGGTTGTTATAGTTATTTAATATAGTAGTTATAATAGTAGATAATAAGACATACTACGGACAGGATAGGATAAAAATTGTCCGAGCGAAATGTCCGCGTCTCGCCATACCTATTCTGTGGTCTCGCTCAAAACGACGTTCGTCGTGACCTGCGCGTTGTCTGTGTTCAGTGCTACAGTGCGCGAGCGTACTTTTGTGTCTGCCAGATAAAATTTACTGTCCATAGTGTGTTTTCCAGTAATGATTTCACTAAAAGCATTGCTAGAGTATGTCTATTGAAAGCTGAGAGTGCAAATGGTAGGAAATTAAAAAAGAGTTCAGGTATCTAATATACGTCTTAACTATTACAACTTTTTTTTTGTGCAGCCCTCAGTGTTAGTATAGCACAGTGTTTCCAGTATGTAAAAGTCGCAACTATTACTCGGTCGACTTCGAAAAACACGATTGCAACAAAAAAATCATAAATTTAGCCAATTTCAATAATTACAATAAGTATATTTTTCATGTAAGTAAGCCTCCAGCAGCACGACCCCAGCATAAAAGACAAAGGATTCGAAATGAAAGCATGAAAACATAATAGATTCCGTAACCACGCTATTTGAAATAATGTGATTCGAAATAATTCGATGAATACTTACTCGTAACAGAGAAAATAATATATCAGTGCCATTTTTTTTCCAATGGAAATCGAGTTCTGGCTCAAAGACATCAGGGGCAAGGGAAATCTTTGAGAGCTCTAAATATGCACCAATGATTGGCTGATCACAATTTGGCTACAGGATCTTACTGCTTACATTTATTACATGAGTTACATGCTTAGGAATCCTAAGCTACTATCATTTAGTGATTAACATATTGAAAAGTTAGAGGTGCATGCCCGGGGATCAAACCGTCGACCACCCGAATTGGAAGCTGGGCGTCTAAACCACTAGAAGAAGAAACCATCACAAAAATATCATATCGATATTTTTATTTTATTACACAGTTTTCTCTACACTGTGCCATCCCTACATTGAGGCTCGTCGATGATGTTCGCGGAATTCAGTATCGGGGGGTGGAATTTCGATAAGACAGTGAATGGAGGGGAAATTATCACAATATATTCTGCACAACGAGCCCGGCGTTTATTTTGTAAATTAAATATTTACCATAGTAATTTTTGTTGTTGTTTGCGATTTAATTATTTTCATCACAATGTCGTGGCTCATTTTCGGGGTGTCCTTTGTGTCTTAAATAATATTTTTGTAATTATTACAGTCTTTTCGGAGTAGGGCTACCTACAGATCCATATGTTATGTCGAACTTAGACTTGCAAGGCTCTTACTAAGAGCCGAGCCGAGTAGTTCTATTACACTGTTATTGTTATGTTCAGTGTAGTTTCAAAGTAGTAGAGGGTCAATCGAGCTTCAGGACGGTATCAGGAACTTTTCAAGAGTAGATAACTTATTCGTCAGGAACTTAGGAAAACTTGAAGGGCAGTTATATTGCTCAGCTGTGAAGTTAATGTCACTTACTTGTTGGTGTTAGAAACTCGTTTATTTTATTAATGACTCAGGTATATCGAGTTAAGAAAGTCTGTTCTATTTTTTGTAACAGTAAACTTTTGTCTGTTTCATCTTTAAAAACTGTAGTGAAAATTCGTACTACCTAAGTAGGTATTAGTTCCATCTACGAGTATCTATGTTTCAATCTTTTCTCATTTTTGATTTTCTCGATCAATAGGGGTAAATCTCGACGCATTTTGGGTTCTGGTGATTTCTAAATCGCGTTCTAAGGTAAACATACTATACCAGGCACCATTTTATTCGGACCGGACCGGTCTATTCTCAATGCATTCAGAGTACTTACCTAAGTACGAGAGATTTCTAGAACACTGTAAATATATAACTCCATGCTAGTGAATGACCGCCCCGGCTCAACACAAGGATCCCTATTCCGTAAAATCTGCTTCAATCATTGTTACTATCTCAATTTTTGTGATTGGGTGAATTAATGGTAATCTTGCAGCGGCAATAGATTTTGGCCAAAAGCGAAAGGGCGTTAGTCAATCAGACGTGGAAATGTTTATGTATTAGTATGTAGTTATTTGAATGTAAGTGTATTATAGTTCCACCTGCAGTCTTTTTTCCTTTATTTTCTCCTTTTCCTAAGGTTGCCTGGTAGAGATCGCTACCTAAGCGATAAGGCCGCCTTTTGTATCCTACTTCTTGTGTTATTTTTTTTCCCATTTTTGTCTTTGTTATTTTTACTTGTGGTGGTACAAATAAAGTGTATAATAATAATAATAATCATTTCATCGTTTTAGTTACCCCGCCTGCGGGAAGACTACCTGGTTATCAATGAAGTTGAGACTTCAAGTAAATAATATGGTCTCACTGGGACAACGTACTAAGTACTATGTATGGAAATGACATATTATTTTGTGTTCAAAGGAAAATCTCTCTCAAGGAAATGTTATTTCCGTACAATTTGATTTTCCGCACGCAACGGTTAACTTACCAACCTAAACATCAGAAAATAGATATTGCTTAGATAAACAGGTTTGCAATCGAATAAAGTACGAAAGATTTTGACGGTCTCCTTAGCGCTGTGGTTAAATTAGTAGGAGACCAAGGGTTCGATTCTCAGCAGGGTCAATTTGGTAATTCATATTAGATAAATATTGGCTCCGCCTTGATATGCTGCAGTCGATGCGTTTTTTATACAAATACTTACTTGCATATTTACTCAAGGAACTCCTTAGTATAGATTTTAATATTGAAATATTATATATACTCAGAGGTTGCTTAAGTAATGAATTTAAGCGACTCTGAGTGAGGCAGTTGGACTGCTTCATCATTAACCAACAGGCAAAAACGTAATTAAGAGCTTATACTTAATTGTCATCGAATATTTAAATTTAAAAAAAAAGTGACAGTACGTACTATTATTGATGGGGATTGGTGGGTATGTATCGATAGTGGGTCAACAAGTTTCGCATATTTTCGATAGGTTTATTCCTAACGCCCATAAGCTACCTGTCCTAGTGATATCGTAAATAAGATACGCCGCAATATATCGGTGTATTAATATTAGAGTACATTATAAACATAAAATTTTATGGGGCTATATACGTCACTCTTATCACGTTATATTGGTTTAAGTACGCAATATTGTGGAGTACATTGACATAGCAATGGTGAGAGGATATAATTAAACAACACACTTTATCGAAAATAGTAAGTTTGTCAAAAATACATGCATATATACATACTCCTAACTCCTAGTTCTAAGCTTGGAATGGCGAACCCGCAATGAAAGCGTAGACCCTCCGTGCTATTAAAAATGCTTAGTGGAAATATTCCTAGGTATTTGGTAAGAAAATACAATATTAGGCTTATCCAAGGCTTAAGAGTTAGTAATGTATTTAGAAACGTGAAGCCTGGGTATTTAATCATTTTCGTATTGGCTCAAACATGAAGCTTTTATTTATTTACCTATATTAGAAAATTTCATCGTTCCATGATACTGAATTGATGGTGATTGGAATTTGAAATGCATGTTTAATTTTACCCATAGATAGAATAATCTATAAATTTGAAATGCATGTTTAATTTTACCCACAGATAGAATAATCTATAAGGTTTATAAGAATTAAGAAAGCTTGAACCTAAAATCTTACAACTTTTTCCAGTTTTTCAAAATAATTACGTTTTTTTTTACTTTTACTAACATTGCTTAAAACAGTAAGTATTTGTTTGGAATTTACGTTTAATATAACGTACCTTGACGCCCTTAAAAAAGGTTTATAATTCTGAAACAAGAGCTTCGCATGAAGATTAAAGTATAATGTTGCTTTTTGCAAGATTAAATTATACACTTATAGTCATACCTACCTATAGATCAACCAATACTTTTGATTATTAGCATTATATAAAATGAGAAATTTGATGCTATTAATTAGTTCAAATAATGGTGTTAAATTATAACAATACCCACTTGTTGCAGTTATATCGAAAAGCTCCTTCCGGAAAAACGAACAGAAGAAAATAATCCTATTTGAAAGTTGTTACTCGTATGTAATAATTTATCAAATAAAATATTCATACGTCGAGGAAGTTTCAAAAGAAAAGTTTGTAAACTGATATGGATTAAGTCCATTTATAAACTCTGGCTTTTACTTCGTGAGTAAACTCCCTGAATAAGATAAGGCTTTAAAGTTATTTACCGAGTCGGTGCCATATTATAAACTTTTGCTGTGATATATTATGTACTTTTTTATACAAGTTAGCCCTTGATTGCGATCTCACAATGGTCGCAACTCGCAAGTGACCATGTAGATTTTTATTGCTTTGGTTTTTTTATTCCACGATTTTATTAGTTAGCCAACCCTGCCTCCCGCTTGTTTAAGCAAATCGTAATCGTTTGTCAAACGTATAATTCGACCTGTTTAAGGAGTTCATAGATGCCTGCACGTCAAAAAGCATGTATGAACAGTTCGAGTAATACGTTTTAAGCTGTCAAATGATTACGATTTGCTTATAGACAATCGGGCTCGAAAGATCGTTGTCATCATGTCATTGACAAAATTAATTAAAATCCTATGAAAACCTGTCATCGGTGAAACAAAGTATTGTCGAACTCAAAAATCACTACTTGAGTAATTCAATAAAACATGTTTCGTATTGACAATCAATTATACTGTTGCTCTAATTAACGGATTAATTATTGATCTTTATCTATCGAGGTTCGAGTCCCACACTAGTTATTTGAAAGCCATACTAATATTATAAATAATTCATAAGGTTGTCCGTCTGGCCGTCTGTCTATCTGGCAAGTATCTACCTTTTGTGGGCCCTTCTTTTTAGCCGAATTTGACGTCTGGTATGTCTACTTGAACGTTTACTAGGTGTGATAAGTAGGTACTGCAAAAATAAGTTGCCAGTTGCCTTTTGTTAGCCGGGGAGGGCCCCGACATGCAATCAGGTTTTTTAAACTTACCTACTTCTTAAAACAGTTCCCGACAAAACTGTAAAATGATATATTTTTGAAAATAAATTTAATTTAATTTCAATACCTAAACTGATTCGTAATTATGTATACTTAATTACACCCAGAAGTAAAAACTAGGAACATAATAATACTTAATCTTTGAAAAAGAATAAGTAAAACTTACCTTTTTTTGACGACGGCTATGAGAATTATGTGCTGAGTGTTCTTCATACCCCGAATTGCACTGAAACAAAATAGAACAATTATAATTTAATGTTTTATCGTAATAACGTGGAAAACGTGGAGAAAAGCATTCCGTTTAACTAGAGCCGAGGGGTCCAATTACGTATATAAAAATGAGCAAATTAAGAAAGGCCAGATGTTTTCCCTAAAATACAATATTGGTACGTTGAATGTCTCTCTAGAATGAAATTAATAGTTTAAACTTTATTCACTTTAGAATGACTATTGTAACGACAACGAATAGTTTCTACGATTTATTATAAACAGTGTAGAAAATCCCAATGGCCAAGGATGTAGGTCCATCATCAGGCCGATATATATGTATATTAAAACGTTTAATTCTTTACAATCGTGCATTGTCGAGTCAACATCTGAAGATGCTCCGGTGTCGGAGTGAAACGTACGTTGAGAATAATTTGGAAGATTTGTGTGGTGTGGTGAATATTGCAAGCTGCAAGTGCAAGATACACTGTACCACATATATTTGCCTATTGTTGCGGATTATAGCAAATTAAATTTCAAGTTCCTTCGTTTAATTCTCAAAAAGACCACAATAGTACTTAAATCTAATTCTGTTTGCGATTTTATCCAGCACTAATAAAAAACGTCCACTATATTTCATGGCGTCGGAGTACAAAGAAAGAGCTTGGGGGATCTATATAATATTATCTAAATCGCTGATATAATCTCTCAAGTGTAGAGAGAAAAAAATAACGCATCATAAACTGAGGAAATGGTATTTGTACTCTGCGGAAAATGTACCTTCAACCTTTTTAAAAGTGATAAACGGAAACAATAAAATTATGCCTTTGCTCGGTTTAGGGTAAAACTACTCTATAGGTACTGACAGGACGTGAAAAAAGTCAAAACGTATAACCCGTTTCTACACGGCATCGTAATTCGTACCTGAACGCTTGGGCGGTAGGTTGGTAACTATAACCACGGCCGAAGCCTCCCACCAGACCAGTAGCGTTATCACGTTAGCTACGGAGGGCAGTAAAGTTTATTTGATTAAAAAAAATCTTTTAACTTTGAGTTTGGAGCGCAAACACACTTGGGATAATATAATATTAACTTGTTGTACAAATAGTTAGTCATTATTCTGTGGTACAAGATCTGTTTGCCCAATGAAAATAAAAATAGATAGATGGATAGATGTTTTAGCCAATTTATCTTTTAGAATATTGAATCGTTATGTGAATCTACCACAAATAGCTACACGTTGGCACGTAGTCAAACACGTTGGATATTGATTCTTGAAAGGGTTCACAAAAGGGATATCGTTAGAGAGCTTGTCCCCGAAGTGCTTAAACGTGGACCAACGAGGTCCATCTCCATCGTAATTTCACAAATAGGTAGGTGCCCTAATGTGATGACGTGATGGAATTTTCGTGTAAGAGACATGTTTAAGAAGCTCGCTTATTTAAAAGCTATCACAGAGGACCGATAATACCTGGTTGGACCCAGCAGAATTTGGCATAATAGCAAATTTGAATAATAGAACACAAGACAAATATAATAAATGTCTGTTACCTTTTCACAATCCATTTTTAGGGTTCCGTACCAAAATGGTAAAAATGAAACCCTTATGGTGCGTCCGTCCGTCCGTCTGTCACAGTCGATTATTTCAGTAACTATTAAAGCTATCGACATTAAATTTGAAATAGTTGTGTATAATAGTGGCCTAAAATCATTAAAATAAATAAAAATCGAAAATTATTTTTAGTTTAATTAAAAAAAGGGGGAAAATCGGGGGTTTGAAATTTCAAAGTATAATAACTATATACTGAGTGGGATATCATATGAAAGGGCTATACTTCTACATTCTAAAACAGATTACTAGCATAGTTTTTTTGATATTAACAATAAACCTCTACAAACAAAGTTAGTTTTGCGGTTCATTAAATTCATTAATCGTAAAACTTACTACATGTTTGTACGGAACCCTCGGTGCGCGAGTCCGACTCGCACTTGGCCGGTTTTATTATTTTAATTTACGCCACTACAAGTTAGCCCTTGACTGCAATCTTAACTGATGGTTACTTAGTGATGATGCAGTCTAAGATGGTAGCAGCTAACCTGTTAGGGTACTTAAGTACCTATAAAGATGTCAAATCTGATACTGCTTCTCATTATCTAACATTGCCCATTGATGGATAAAAGCGGTGGTGTAGCTTTGGATGGTAGAGACATGTTCTCGAATGATTTCTTTATTGGCCAGTTTCTACAACTTGGTCCGCTCTGTTCCGTTTCGGTTCAAAATCCCCGGGGTACTCTTTGATTTTCTGGGACTAAAAAGTAACCTATATCACTTTTCACTCTATTTAACGAATACACGTCTACGTTTATGCAAAAAATTACGCCGATTTGCCTCGCACAAACCAACCACCAAACACTTTTTGCATTTATAGTGATGCGTGAGCTAAGTACTTAAATACATAATGTACCTACGGTAATTATATAATTGAAGACAGAAGATATTAGGTAGTTACCTATCAATTAAATTTTTTTATTAATAAATCAATACCCTTAACAATCCATAATTCAAATCTGAAAGAATTCGTGCAATTTTCTTCGTCCCTCCTTTATTAGCAAATAATTTTATCTGTATTACGATGGGACCGAAGCGATGTGAAAAAATTGGACGCCGTAATTTAAATAAGAGAAAGAAGTCGAGGGTACAACGATACAATTCGTCGAAATATTGGAAAAAATAAATGTTTTGTCTTTTATACATAATGGATGATTTAGTAATCATGCAGAATATGGATTATAAGGGTCTCACTACATCTATCGACGCAGAATCGGCTTGAGCCGGTCAGAAAAAGCATACCTACAAACTAATAATATTATAGTAAGACGTCGCCCGCCCAGGCCGACGCGACACGGAAACGGCGTTCCCCACATTAGTAAAGAAACGGAACTTAACTCGTGTGGTTTTGCTGCGTTTTCACTCACATAAAGCTACTAGAGATCGCCCGCGACTTGGTCCGCGTAAAATTACTGATTTCCTATGAGTTTATGAAATTTTCCCGCTGCAAAATCCTATCTATAGAGGCTTTATATACTTTTGCCCAGTCTCTAACTACAAAAACAAAGGACTTTCATACAAACTTCCAACCCCCATTTCAACCTCTAGGGATAAATTTTCTCAAAAGCGTTTTTTAGCTGACGTATACGCCATAGAAGGACCGTACCTTCCAAATTTCAAGTCTGTATGCTTAATAGTTCCTGAGATATCGTGATTAGTCAGTCAGTCAGTCAGTCAGTCAGTGAGTGAGTGAATTAGTGGTATTTCGCTTATATATATATATTTTTTGAGCCGCGACGATGGGCTTGGTGAGACCCTACTAAATAAGTGTGTCTGTCTGTCTGCTACGCACACGCGTAGCATTCCCATTAACGTCCCACTGCTGGGCACAGGCCTCCACTCTCATAGGAGAGAGCGAATTAGAGCTAAGACCCACCACGCTACTCCAATGCGGGTTGGCGAGCTTCTTTTCTACTGATTTTGACGACATAAGTTGCACGATGCATTCCCGGGAAGGAGGCTACTTTCTGATCCGGAAATCAAGGAGCTCCCACGGGATTTTCCGAATATCTAAATCGACGCAGAGGAAGTCCCAGGCATCGCATTTTGTTTCATTTTAATTTTCAGAAATTTGGATCTTTGAAAGTCAAAAAGGTAAATTAATATTAATATTATATTATTGTAAACTAGTTGATCCGACCCAAATTCGCAAGGGAGGGTTAGTAAACCATGTTTAAAGAAAATTGATTAATTTTTCTCATGTTTAACAAAGGCAAACAAAAGTCCACTTAAATAATAACCCGTGGAGGCTAATGAGATCCGGTCCCGTATAAAATATTTATACCAGGTGCTAATTATACCCATACAAAAGTCCTTCAAAATTATAGGCACTGAGTGCTCATTTGAAGTCATACAACGACGATAAGCTAAGTTACAATAGAGTAAGTTAGTAATTAGGTACAAGATGCTTGCTAACGTGGAGTTCCTCCGATCGAATTGCGGCCATTGGCCACGGCGGCCAATCTCCGCAGAGATTAGGCATCTGTACTGGAGATATTATAGTGCACAATAGGGATGATGACAACTCAACCAAATCAGCAACTCTTTATCAAACTTAATAAAAAAAACCGGCCAAGTGCGAGTCGGACTCGCGCACCGAGGGTTCCGTACAAACCTGTAGTAAGTTTTACGATTTATGACGTATTAAAAATAAAAATTACGTTTGTTGTATGGGAGCCCCCCTTTAATATTTACTTTATTGATATTTAATTATTTATTTTGAAAGGTAATATACAAGTTAATATTCTGTGAAAATTTGAACCGTCTACCTGTTACCGTTTTTAATATAAAATATTGAGCAAAAAAATACGAAAAAAACACGTTTATTGTATGGGGACCCCCCTTAATATATATATTTTTTTAATTTTTAGTATTTGTTGTTATAGCGGCAACGGAAATACATCATTTGTGAAAATTTCAGCTTTCTAGCTATCACGGTTTATGAGATACAGCCTGGAGACAGACAGACAGACAGACAGACAGACAGACAGACAGACAGACAGACAGACAGACAGACAGACAGACAGACAGACAGACAGACTGACAGACAGACAGCGGAGTCTTAGTAATAGGGTCCCGTTTTTACCCTTTGGGTATGGAACCCTAAAAACGCACTTCTATTATGGAAGTATTAGTTTTTCTTTAATATACTGGGCGTCCCACGGCTATGCCGCATGGAGGGGAAGTACCTTAAATATCGTAGATGGAACATTTTACTGAAAGAAGACTTCATTTTAATTTAAAACACAATTTAAACTGCATTCAGAGATTTTTAAATAATTGCCTGGTTGATCCGGGCCTCGAACCCGCTATACGAAAAAAAAATTATTCCTGTAGCATTAATCATACCGATCGAAAGGCTTCAATAAAAGGATTATTTTTTGCTTGTTTCAATAGAATGGGAATGCACATTTTGAGCATTTGATAAATTAAATTGAGGCATTTGGAGCCATTTATCCTACTAATTATAATTTGTATTAAAATGTTAAAATTCATGGTCTTCCTTTTATTTTTGATGCTATGTTATTTAGCAAAAAATAATCCTTATAATGAAGCCTTTCGATCGGTATGATAAAGCTATAGGTTATTTTTTTTTCTCGTATAGCGGGTTCGAGTCCCGGTTCAACCAGGCAATTATTTAAAAATCTATGAATGCAGTTTAAATTGTATATTAAATTAAAATGAAGTCTTCTTTCAATAAAATGTTCCATCTACGATATTTAAGGTACTTCCCGTCCATGCGGCATAGCCGTGGGACGCCCTGTATAATTTTAAAATGGTTTTTTTTTATTGCAAGATAGGCTTGCGCTTGACGACAATCACGCTTAATACAAAGCAATGATGAGGTCTAGGTTAAAGCACACCCGCCTAGAAGATGCCTATTCACTCTTGCCTTGAAGGTAGGTACTTAAGTTATACGTGGCAGGGAATAGGTACATGTGCTGGAAAGGCATTCCACATCCTGGCGGTTCGAATCAGAAACGTAGAGCAACTTAAACAAACTTAAACCTAACCGAGGATGTGAATTTTAGAAATAACTAGCTGTGCCCGCGACTTCGTCCGCGTGGCTTAAGTTTTTTTTTGAATCCGGCGGGAACTCCTTAATTTTCCGGGATAAAAAGTATCCTATGTCCGTTTCCTGGTTCTAAGCTACTTCCCCACAAATTTTTAACCAAATCGGTACAGTTGTTCTTGAGTTATAAATAGTGTAACTAACACGACTTTCTTTTTTAGGGTTCCGTACCCAAAGGGTAAAAACGGGACCCTATTACTAAGACTCCGCTGTCTGTCTGTCTGTCTGTCTGTCTGTCTGTCTGTCTGTCTGTCTGTCTGTCTGTCTGTCTGTCTGTCTGTCTGTCTGTCTGTCTGTCTGTCTGTCTGTCTGTCTGTCTGTCTGTCTGTCTGTCTGTCTGTCTGTCTGTCTGTCTGTCTGTCTGTCTGTCTGTCTGTCTGTCTGTCTGTCTGTCTGTCTGTCTGTCTGTCTGTCTGTCTGTCTGTCTGTCTGTCTGTCTGTCTGTCTGTCTGTCTGTCTGTCTGTCTGTCTGTCTGTCTGTCTGTCTGTCTGTCTGTCTGTCTGTCTGTCTGTCTGTCTGTCTGTCTGTCTGTCTGTCTGTCTGTCTGTCTGTCTGTCTGTCTGTCTGTCTGTCTGTCTGTCTGTCTGTCTGTCTGTCTGTCTCCAGGCTGTATCTCATAAACCGTGATAGCTAGAAAGCTGAAATTTTCACAAATGATGTATTTCCGTTGCCGCTATAACAACAAATACTAAAAATTAAAAAAATATATATATTAAGGGGGGTCCCCATACAATAAACGTGTTTTTTTCGTATTTTTTTGCTCAATAATTAAAACGGTAACAGGTAGACGGTTCAAATTTTCACAGAATATTAACTTGTATATTACCTTTCAAAATAAATAATTAAATATCAATAAAGTAAATATTAAAGGGGGGCTCCCATACAACAAACGTAATTTTTTGATATTAACAATAAACCTCTACAAACAAAGTTAGTTTTGCGGTTCATTTCGTCTTGTTTTTAATACGTCATAAATCGTAAAACTTACTACAGGTTTGTACGGAACCCTCGGTGCGCGAGTCCGACTCGCACTTGGCCGGTTTTTTATATATAGACTAGCTGATGCCCGCGACTTCGTCCGCGTGGATTGAGGTTTTTCGGTTCCCGCAGGAACTCTTTAATTTTCCGGGATAAAAAGTAGCCTATGTGCTATTCCAGACTATAATCTATCTCTGTGCCAAATTTCATCCAGATCCGTCCATCCGTTGGAGCGTGATTGAGTAACAAACATACATCCATCCATCCAAACTTTCGCATTTATAATATTTACTAGCTGATTCCCGCGACTTCGTCCGCGTGGATTGAGGTTTTTCGGTTCCTATCTCTCAAGTTAGATCGAACTGCACATGGTGTGCGAATTTTATTATAATCGGTTAAGTGGTTTAGAAGTCCATTGAGGACAAACATTGTGACACGAGATTTATATATATTAGATTGATTTATTTTTGATATAGGCATCATCCTTATTGTGTGCGTTAACGCAGCTGGTGAAGAGTGCACAGACTGCAAAGCTGCTTTAGTATGTGATATATGGTCGTGAGTCACGCAGCTATCCATTAAATAAGTCTTTTTGTATGGATAGTTTCAAGTATGGCAGCCGCTACGTCACCCCCGAGTAAAATTATGTCTACTCGTCATCTCTATCTGTCTACCGAAGCTAACATGGTTACTTGTCTCGTTACGTCAAAAGTAGATATAAAAGTAATATTTCTTATCTGTGGTATTTTTCTCTACGAACCTTTACATGTCGACTATTTTTTTCTTGTAATATATCGCATTTTGTGCATGTTAGGGTAAATGAAAAATTTGCCGGCAACGACAACATCTCTCTCGCTCGTCGCGAGATAATCTCGTTGTGCGCATGCTAAGCACACTGGTAAACAAAAACTAATCTTGCGAAACATTGTAAAAGTCTATAAAACGATGCGAAAATAAGTGAGTAGGTATACTTACCTACCTAGTAAATACTATATAAAATGTCAGGTTGATTGATTTTCGGCAGGGTCAGAAATACATTTTCCCCAAAATGGGTTTACCTTGACAAATATGTCCGTGTCAGCGGTTGCTGAGTAAAGGTAATCAGGATTGAAAAATCTACTTTTACTTGACTCTTTTTCGACTTTTTTCACCACCGAAATCCTTATAGACAAAAATTTTAGATGGTAACAAAACTGGCCGATAGTTGTCTAGTAGGAATCTAAATATTATATATTAAAAGGAATAGGTAGGTATATTATAATTATGTCTGACTGATCTTTATATGTAGTACGGCTTCTTAGCTTGAAATACGGTCCCATCCGGAAGAAAGCATGAAACTTGGCATGCATGTAGCTTTGACATATGTGACATAATATAGAAGTAGAAACACCTCTAGAAATCATTATTTCCCCCCCCTCGCCCCCTATTTTGTATCCCAAATCGTGGCCAAACTAAGCCCAAACTAGCGCCACTAGTGGGAGCAATGGCAAACATAGGCCTCATTGTCACGCGCTTGACAGTTGGTGCTCGATCAATTCCGTGTTACGTGTAGTTATCGTTGTCGCGATCGAAAACGTTAAAAAACTCCCACTCTGCCCTCCATAGGTAAACCTTGGAGGCAAGTACATTATTTGCACTGGCAAAAATTTTCTCCATAACAGAGGCAGAGTGAAGCCAGCCAGAACGAAAGTTCTGCACGAAAAAACATTCATATTGTTTAAAAATACATAAAAGCTGTATTTCGTAGCTTTCAAGGAAATTTTTTAAAATATATGGAAAATATAAATAAGTAACCAATGTTTTTTCCAATTCTTTTTCCAATGTAAACAGTATTTCTTCCTAAAAAGACAAATAACACGCGGTAATATGTATCAGAATGTCAACGCCTGAAATAACTAGGGTGGGTCTACACCTGATATTTTCATCGATCACTATCGCAGTCTATTTTATCGTTTAAAACACGGGTTTAGTTTGAGAAATTGTTGTATATAAACGATCTATCATTTTGTACGTAAAGATCGCAAAATTACTCCAATAAGTTAAACAATAAGTTAACTTAAAGTTTAGAATCGTATGATACCTACCATATAAATGTGAAAGTGCGTCTGTCGGTCTGTCCGCTGCGCTTTCACGGCCCATATGTTCCACCGATTTTGATGAAATTTGGTATAGGGGGAAATTTGGTATAGGGGTAGGTTACATCCCGAGGAAGGACACTACTTTTTATCCCGGAAAATTAAAGAGTTCCCGCGTGAATCAAAAATCCTTAATCCACGCCGACGAAGTCGCGGGCATCATCTATTTGTAAATATTTGCGATCATTATCTCCCATAGAACGACACTTTCGGACATTATCAAATCAAATCAAATCATTTATTTGTATAGATTGCGTAGGTACATTGATGTTACATTATTAAATTGGTATGAACTACAATCTGCCGTGTGCGTGGCATATAAAATTATCTACAGGTATTATGTAATTTTTTGTTTCTAATCCGGAAATTTCAAACCCCAGGCGATCATTTTAGCCATAACAATAGCACTTCAGTACACTAGTGGAAGTTTATCAAATAGTGTCAATGAACGGTAGAAGTACCTACTTGAATGCTGCATAATTATCTACAGGGCTGTATGATGTATCGGAGATTGTAATCAAACCTAGTAGTAGTAATCGGCAATTTGAGGAGTGCGATTGATTTGCAAAGCGATTGTCAAGCATCTATGAACTTCTCTGCATCTGAAATGAGGAGTCTAAGCCAATCGTAATCATTTGACAGCTCATAAAGTATAACTCGAACTTTGTAAGGAGTTCATACATGCTTTTTGACTTGCAGGCATCTATGGCCTCCTTAAACAGGTCGAATTATACGTTTGACAAACGATTACGATTTCCTTACACAATCGGGGGCAGTTCAAATCACTCGTTTGGCAAATGATTACGCTATTTTAACACAATCGCTCCTAAACCTATGTAAACCTACCCTAAAAGCCTTATAAACGAAAAATACGACGCGATGTGGCGGGAAATATAGCACACGTCACCAATTTGCGCGGGCTAATTTATGTGATGGCTTCTGCAAATCACATCTGTTTCTGATTTTTTTCAATTTTACCCATTTAGGGGCTGTCACAAAAATCGGATGTAGAAGCGTTTCGGCAGGTCTTATTTATAAGTTGCCCCGAGCTCGATTTCGCGCGAGCGATTTAGCTTTACGTTACCTACCTATAGTACCTACGTACTGCCTCGTTGGTCTAGCGGTTAGCATAGTCGACTGCGGATCACGAGGTCCTGGGTTCGATTCCCGGTCGGGCATAAAAATTGTTAGGTACTGGGGTTTTCAGTTAAGAAATTCTCAGTGCCAGCCCGGAGTTGGAAGTTGGCGGTGTTTCACCCCCGTGCCTCGGAGAGCACGTTAAGTCGTCGGTCCCGGTTATTATCACTAACATGATAATGTAATAGTCGTCAAAGCGCGCCAACCGGCATTGGAGCAGCGTGGTGGGTCTAAGCTCTAAATCCTCTCTCCTATGAGAGTGGAGGCCTGTGCCCAGCAGTGAGACGTTAATGGGCTGTAGTGGATGGACCTACGTACGCTACTTCCTGAAAATCGATTTGAGGTATGTTGATGAATACGCCTGTCATATCACTCCACTTCTTATTGGGAGTGGTGGCTGTGGAGGGCTCTAGTGAGACCCTGTATCACTTTGATCGTTGCTGATCTAATGTGATCGCCACCATCTATGTTTCTTGACCAATACTACTTGCTGCCAGGACAACAGCAGCTTTGTCATACTTCTTGGAGATTGACGCGCTTATATTATTAAAAGAATCGTTACTTTTTACAAGATGAGATCGCAGTATCAAGTAAGTACTAGCAGTTGATGACCGTGACTTCCTCCGTATTTAATTGTTTAAATTCCCTCAGGAATACCTTATTTAATTGCGGAATAACAGTATCCTTACCCATCTCCAATATGAGCTGTGAAATATAAACACAAGACAGTCATAAATAATATATACAGACATACAATTTCGCATATATTTACTTGAAGACGGATAAAGAACATTACGGTGTTTAAGCACGACATATCGGCCATTACCATTTGGGTTAATTAAGATGATGGCTTGCGCCGATGTCTCCAAGCCTTATTTGTATAATTTATTCATAAGATTGGCGAAGCATTGACAGGCTTCTTCGATACGCAAACATAAATTACACGAATATCCTTCAATTTCACCAACAAAGGGGAATATTGAGAGAGTATAAAAATTATATTATAAGTACAGCTTCAAGTTGTGAATTTAAATGATATAACATAAATAAGTATACAATGTACATAATATCTACAAAACATGAAGATAAACATGCGCTTCGGTGTGTTGTATTTGTTAGACATGTCAAATGTTTTAGATCAAATACTCGTATACTAATAAAACACCAGTTTTCATTCCGACATTCTCGCAAAAACTTCGCACGGAAAAGGGTACCGAACTACATTCCTCATTATCCTATTAATTTTAAAAGATATTGAAATAATAAAAGCTGGAATATGAAATCGAATAAAAAAGTGTACCCCTTTAAACATACACTTTTGTTTTTTACCGTGTTACACGTGTGTGATCCAGATCCGACATGCCCTTTAAAACACTGTCAAAAGTTTATATAACGCATGTTAGGAAAACGGCTTAGCGTCCTCGTCAATTCGTTAATGGAACATCAAAATACCGAGATTTATGTCAAAATCAAATGTACAAAATAAGGAAATCACATCAAATCCTCAATGAAATCATATTATTATGTTAAAAAAATGGGCAAAAAGATCACATTCAAAAAAACAAGTCATGTTTTGGAAAAAAATGGGCAAAGAGATCACATTCTGACTAGTTTTTTGTGAACCATTTAAGTACTGTGGTGGTATTTATTAGCATACCACTTCATAAATGCATGTGAATCGATAGAAGGTAATTAGTGAGCCGATCCGGTTTGGTTAAACCTAATAGGGATCGACTATTAGGTTCAAGTAAACGGGATCGCCTTATATGTAGCTACTGCAAAGGATTTGGACTCCATGTCGGCTTGATTAAAGAGACTTGTCGTTACGGGTGACACAGCCCATTTAAGGTATGGAATCTGCACAACTAAACGATTCTTATGATATCTATCCTTGTTATGGAGAAATAGAGGGAAAGCGTGGGTGGTCAAGCCTAAGTTAGGAAAACCCGTCGTTTTCTTCTGCCCCAAGTATAAAAGATAATTTTTTACGTAGCCTTAGTGTGTCGAGACACAGTGACGCTTTATATTATTTGATTGCACCAGATGGTTGCAAATATTTAACAATAATTCATGTAGAGGTTTCTAAGCTAGCCAGGAAAAACATAAAATACTAATCTATTATATTATAGATATTATCTAAGATATCACTAGCTGATGCCCGCGACTTCGACGGCGAAGATTGAGGTTTTTGGTTCCCGCAGGAACTCTTAAATTTTACGGGATTAAATGCAGCCTATGCCAGACTATAATCTATCTCTGTGCTAAATTTCATCCAGATCCGTCCAGCCGTTCTGGCGTGATTGAGTAACAAACATCCATCCAAACTTTCGCATTTGTAATATTAGTTTAGATTAGTATAGTAGATGACCATCAATGTTTTTGGCAGAGAGCATGGCTACAGAACCCTACATTATGCGTGTTCGGGGACACACTTGACCTGTTATTTTTAATTTTTCTTTGTACTACTAAGTGGTCCTAAAAGGAATATTTAGACCCGGTTTTTTCCGAGTCGCCTCGGGCAAAAGCTAATTAGCGACCGGCCTTCAGGTGGATTTCAGGGTGATGTTTGTTGATATTCTGGGAAACCCTGAGCTTTTTGTTTTCATCTCTCTCGAATTTATAGCGTTAATATTAAATAACTACTTAAGTATACTAATAATAATATTACTTCAGTTAATATTTTATTAGGTACATTCCCGGGAAAATGGAAGATAGACTTTGTTACTAGGACGAAATTGTGGGCAGTCCATAGTACATCTATAAATCGCAATACCTCTATAAAATTCAAGTGTTTGCTTGTTTTTGCGAAGAATTATTATTAATATTTATATTAATATTAGTAGATGTGGGTTTAGGCTTTTCAAAATCCCTCGAGAATCAACGACTTAATATCATAGTCGGAAATAACCTATGTAACCTCTGAAACGGCTGGGCTAGTTGTATAGGAATTTTCAAAGTCAGGTAATGATCTATGCGAGGTTTATCCCGGGGTAACTATAACAGCCTACCAGCTACCTTCATCACAAGGTAGAAACGAGCCAAAGCTCGTCTATATCTACTAATTTATTTACCTTAAATTTATTTAAAGGCGAAAATATGTCTGACTACTACGCGTGCACGATTATATTCACCTTATTTTGAGGAAATTTGGTTAAGAAACAGGTTGCATCCCGAAAATGAAAATTAAATATATACTTCCCACTTCCCACGGACATAAAAAAACTTTAATCCACCGCGCGAACGGAGCCGCGGGCGTCATCAAGTTTTCAATAAAACGCTTAAGATGATCATTATGCAAAACGTGTTCGCGTGGAAAGATACCAAGAATGAATTCTGCGCAATATATCCAAAGTGGTTGTTTGCGCAAAAATCGAGCCAGCCCTCTTGTCACCTGAAGAAGCAATTAAGTCCTCGCTTAATTGTCTGTAGAGTGGTCTAGGGCGTAATGTATCAATATAAGCACATCGCCCACCGACGAAATTATTAGTGGTACTCGTACTATACCATCCATACCATCGTCGCTTAAAGCCATATTGTTTTAATATTCATGTTCGTGTTTAAAAATTATCATACATCATACTAATATTATAAATGCGAAAGTGTGTTTGTTTGTTGGTTTGTTGGTTTGTCCTTCAATCACGCCGCAACGGAGCAACGGATTGACGTGATTTTTGGCATGGTTATAGTTGGGGACCTGGAGAGTGACATAGGCTACTTTTTATCCCGAAAATGAAGGAGTTCCTGCGGGAATAACCGCGAACACACTTTCGCATTTATATTTCTACGGCGTGATAGTATAAAGTTCTTTTTTTTTAAATTTTATTTTTAGTATGAAGTATGATTCTTGGCATAACAGCCCAGCCACAGGTATCCCCTGGACAAAGCCACTTTGTATGCGACTAGATACACAATTTGACATCAGCAATAGTAGATTAGTAGCCAAGGGTTGTAAGGCATCAATTGCAGCCCGAGATATTTAGGCGCATGAGCGCAGGGAGGGCGCCTATAGTTCGAGGGTGCAATTGATGCTTACACCCGAGCTAACTACTCTGCTTTACATCTCGATTGTGAGGTAAAGTAGGTCCTTATTACCCCCAAATGGAGCTTGTAGGTGACCAATTAGCGCTCGAGGGTAATAATGTAGAGCTAGAAAAGCCCTAGGGCGGTAAGTAATTTTAAAAAAAACTCTTCACTCTTTCAAAAAGTTCGCGTAGGTACATCTAACCATCATACTTTTTTTAATTACTTACCGCCCTAGGGCTTTTCTAGCTACATTATTACCCTAGAGCGCTAATTGGTCACCTACAAGCTCCATTTGGGGGTAATAAGGACCTACTTACCGAATATGAGAGATGTAATAGTAGATTGTATTATAAGGGAGCAAAATAATATTTTTACGGCGAGGGCGCTTTTTTGAATCCAGAACGAAGTGAGGGATTCTTTAGTAGAATCCTGAACGTAGCGAGGGATTCAAAGTACGTCGCCCGAGCCAAAAATATATTTGCGCCCGAATGATACACTCTACTTTTCATCACCCTGTATGAGAAAATTTGGTTCCCGCGGGAACTCTTTAATTTCCCGGGATAAAAAGCATATTATGTGCTATTTCCAGACTATAATCTTTTTTTTTTTTTTTTTTAATCTATCTCTGTGCCAAATGTTATCCAGATCCGTTCAGCCGTTCGGGCGTAATTGAGTAACACACATCCATACATCCATACATCCACACATCCATCCAAACTTTCGCCTTTTTAATAATATTTATTTAATTATATATATTTTTTTTTTTTTTTTTTTTTTTTTTTTTTTTTTTTTTTTTTTTTTTTTTTTTAAATATATATATCCATATAGCCCTTTCGTTAGTTAAAATTCAGAAATTATAAATTCCTAAATTGACCCTGCCGGGGATCGAACCCGGGACCTCCGCACGTTAAGACAGCAGCGCTCAACACTGCGCCACGGAGGTCGTCAATTTGCGTTGGCGCTGAACACTAAGATGTTCCAAATTCAATAAGTGCGCGGCAAAGATAATTGCGGCGCACTTACGAGTATAAAGAGGATTAAAAACTCATTACTGCCCGCTAAAAGTTTCTTATAGAAAACACCACCTTTGGGCGCACATAAAGGCGAACCAAGTCGTCCTTTTCGAATACATGGGATGAAAAGGATATTTTCACGGACACTTTTGATGTGCGTGCTCATTTCATGATAATTATTCATCAAAGGATAATATTACGGTATCGGATCAACTGAAGATCAGATTAATTAAGCACCTGCTTTTAGCTCTCAGCTTCTGTGGTTTGGGGCTCGCGTCAAATTTCGTACTTAGCTTAGATTGGATTACCTAGGTACCTTCTAAGAAATTGAATTTCAACGAATCTATATTAATTTAAATTTAAATTTAATATTATTATATTGTAAAGTCATTCTAAATATAATTTTTCCACACTGTCTCTGACAGTAAATTGTGTTCGGGAAGTTTCTACTCCCGCTTTATACAGCTGTTATTACTCGCAATTTTGCAAAATAATCATTTATCATAATAATCTTTAGCCCTCGTCCCATTCACAAATTACCTACAGTAAATAAATACAATACACAAAGAAACAATGGCGCCGAAAATATTAGATACTTACCTATTTAATCAACAGTCAATAATTAAGATGCTATCTAGTAAATTCCTAACTATTTTATATAAGTCGATACTAGCAGTAAGTACTTTCCGGTGTCAAATTACGACATACGTCGCTCAATTCCCAAAGGTAGGTATTATCCTAATAGTATCTGCATATTATACTGCCTGAGGATGTTGTTAGTGGGCACTGGAATACCACTGTGCATCGGAGAGCACGAAATCGAAGTCTTAACGAACAATTAGAGTGAGGGAATAGAGCGCGCCCCTGTGATAGCGCCAACAATGCACTAATCTCTGAGATTGGTAGGCGGCAGCAATGGCCGAAATTCGATAAGAAGGACGCACCACCACCACTACAGCCTATTAACGTCCCACTGCTCAGCACAGGCATCCACTCTCACAGGAGAGAGGAAATTAGACCTGCCACGCTGCTCCAATGCGGGTTGGCGGTTATAAGGAGGACATTGGTATTAAATTAAACGATGCGTGGGTTGTTAAGTTTCTAACACACGGGTATGTAAATTCATTAAGCTTTTTCCTTTCTAACTTAATATTTCAGTATTGGTAAGTCCCCTCGCTACGAACGGAATTCAATTTAATATAATTTGGCCGTCTCCTTTTAAGTGCACGAACTTTACAGCAAACTCAGGCGATGGCAGTGTACTCGCGCATACTTATTCGATATGTTGCGACTTGCGTTCTTGAGAAATAGTTTATAATATTCTGCTTTTAGAATTATTATTGAAAAGCAAAAGAGTCAGAATAATTAATTATTAAAACCATGATGTTATAGGTATTAGGTACTTACTTTGAAAATGGTAAAGAAAAAGGCAGTTAATTAATTGCGGTTTCGGAGAAATCCAAATAGTGCACAAATAATGTGCGCAAAAACAGGTGGAATCTCTATTTCCTTACTCACATAGCCGGATAGGATAGAAAATTCGACATGACCGGAAAGAGATCAGGCTTAGGACCGGCAGCTTTACGTCCATTCCGAAGCACGGTAAATGCTCAAAGCGCGGGAGTGAAAAATCGCCAACTTTCTTACTTCAGAAAAGAAATGAGAAGTAATTGTCAGAAAAATCCAATATCAAATTTTGGCCCGATCCAGGAATCGAACCCATGACCTCGACATCCGCGGTTCAACATGCTAAACGTTATACTAAAGAGGCAGTCAAACAACAGTAAAAAGCGATGACTAGACCACGATGCGATCTAATAAACCGAAATGGGGGGTTACTAGTTACTACGATCGCCTAAAGCAGTATTATTTGAAAATGACAGTTTTATGTCTCGTACCTTAGCATGTTATATTAAGGGTTATAATTCTAAAACACGAACGTCACCAATATTAAAACAATATGGCCCTAAGCGGTGGTAGTATGCCCCCGATGGCAGTCGAGCCCAAAGTCATTAGTCGTCAAAGGGGACGTCAAACATGTCGGAAGAGTTGACATGTCCACAAATGGACGAGTTTATTTGGGTCAGCACTCAATCAATGTCGTAGTGACCACAACGCCTCTCCTGACTGCAGATTGAATCAAGATTGAACAATATTGATTGGGATCAGGCTTGATAGAAATTGTGTTATTTTGTGGTAGTGTGCAAACGCTAGTATTAAGTAAAAATTCTAAATTCAAATGTTTCTTATTCAAATAAACTTTTACAAGTGCTTTTGAACCGTTGAGTGAATCTACCACTTGTTCGGAATACCATTCCTACCAAAAAGAACCTGCAAGAAACTCGGTGGTTGCTCTTTTTTAAAAAAATAATTTACAATTTCATTGTGTAAATACATAGGTAACCGCTGTCCTTGGCATTGCTGGAGCGAGTCAAATCCATGCTATTTTATCATTAACGTAATCTTCAACAGTAATAAGCTTTTTTCAGAAGCATACTTTTAAGTTTTAATGGATTTCTTAAACTTGTGTAAAGGCAAGTTATACGTTGTGGAATTTTGTTATAGAATAGAGTACTCATTCCCACGAACGACCTTCGGACTTTCTTGAGGCGGAGCGATGCAGCCACGAGCTGCATCAATATTTGTTACTATCTCAATTGTTACGATTGGTCGAATTTATGGTAGTTTTTCTGCGAAGATGGATGTTGGCCAATAGCGTAAGAGTATTAGTCAGTCAAAGGTGATTGCGATTGTTACACTGTATCAATCAGTTTTACGTAATAAGGCTCGGCGTTTCTATGATCTGTTAAAAGTTAGTAATTATTACACCACGGGTAATTTTCTACCCAACTGCCCTATTTTAGAGGGTAGATTGCGTACTATAGCTAATAAAAATGCTGGACGTGTTTAATATTATATTGTAAGGGCTTTTAATATATAAATTAACTAGCTGATGCCCGCGACTTCGTCCGCGTGGACTGAGGTTTTTCGGTTCCCGCGGGAACTCTTTAAATTTCCGGGATAAAAAGTAGCCTATGTGCTATTCCAGACTATAATCTATCTCTGTGCCAAATTTCATCCAGATCCGTTCATCCGTTGGAGCGTGATTGAGTAACAAACATACATCCATACATCCATCCATCCATCCAAACTTTCGTATTTATAATATTTATTTGATGTGACATAACAAAATTAATATATCTGAGATGGAAGGTATCTCTGTACCAAATTTCGTCAAAATCGGTTAAAATATAGTGTTTCTCAGTATAAGTTCACGTAGCTGACAATCAAACAGACAGACAGTATACAGAAAGGCATACGGATGATCTAAATCAGGTAGTCAGTAGGGTAAGAACGATTATTTATAACTCGTTCCAAAACGTTTTAAAATTAAGATAGTATTGCGAATTGTACGAATGATAAAATTACAATAATTAAATTAATGAATTAAAAGTATAAATGTCAAATTTTAAGATTGATTGCACGATTCGAAGAATGAATTTAATGAACTCGTGGAAGCTCAAGTTGCGAGCTATCTAATTAAGTAATTGTACCCTACTACGTATGCACTACAGTATGTTATGATTTCATACCTACGTTGAGTTCTGTTACCTCACCTGTATATACATATAAAAATAAAAGCTGACAATAAAAGCTGACATTTTAGCTGATACATTGATATTTCGCTCACCCCGCCTCCGTTCTATGGTGGCCTCCAAATCTTGAGATAATTACGGGAATGTAACAATAAGATCTGCTTCCGAGCGGGTATTAGGTATATCATTGTATTTTGGGTGTACTAAAATAATTATTATAATAGTGCAATTCAGACAGGACCAGGCCTGGCTCACTTTTCTGTGTGTGTGGCGGAGCAAATCTGTCGATGGCACTCATATCAGTCTAGTGTTAGTGTCGCACGCGCACTGAGAAAGACGTTCCACTTCACATGTACTCGTTACTCATAGTTTAATGAAATAGGTACCTACAATAAGCGATATTAAATCACTCTTGGTTATTTAAACTCTAATAAAGATATTACGGACTTATCATTTTGAGGACCTTAACCATTACAAGAAGTAAGAAGACAACCACAGATCACAGAATTATGATCTGTGAAGATAACCCTAACGCTATGCACTCTCCGTGTCAGAAGGGATAATAAGCTACGCGATAGAAAAAGATGTTAAGACGTGCTGTGGGTTCTTAAAAAATTTCGCCCGCAGTGCTGCGCGAACTGAGTTGCATATTTTTATTACGTCGTATCACGATACGCTATTTATTTAAACGTACGTAATTTTTCTGTACTTGAAAGGTACTAAATATAAACTTATTCTGTGACAGAACTTCGTAATCGCAACAATGCGATAATCGGCTGCGAAACATAGGCCGTGATTAGGATTTATAACTCTACCGCCGTTCTATATCCGTTCGTCATTAATACTAATAATTATCTACAATGTTAAGTGTGCTTAGTGCTGTAAATAAGATATATAGAAATTAATTATAAGTAGAAGTTTAAGCTAGAATAATATTACTTACTAGCCCATAGGCTAGATGGTAGTAGACAATAAAGTTGCCATTATAATATTGTAATGGAACTTTATGGTAAGAAAAAAAAAGAAAAGTGTGCTTACATAAAAAATTAGCGAAGGAAAGCCGCAAAAATAAGGTAGTAGGACGTAATTGAGGGCCGCGTCAGCCTGCAAGTAATTTGACATCGGAGATCTGAATTCTGATAAATTAAGGCAAATATGATTGTGGGCTTTGCAAAGTAACGGAGTATCGCGGTTTAATAAAGGTATTATAGGTAGACCTTATTGAATGATTTTAATAATTATTATGCTGCCGTGCGACTTAAACGATATAGCTTACAGCAATTAACTAAAAGGCCGAGTGTCTTGTGCTTAATAAGTTAAGAGCTTCATTAACAAGTTACGGATTTTTGTCATCTTGTCTTGTCTTGATATAATATAAGAGTATGTAGGTAGAACGTAGGTACTAAAATTATACATCAATGAAGTAGGTAAGTATGTAAAAAAAACAGCCTAAGCCTGTTTTCTTTTCTTCAGTATTAAAAATGTATGAAAAAAAACACACAGAAGGTGACACGATAAAACGTCCACGCGAAATGTCCGTGTCGGAGGGGAACACGTTTTGTCATGTCGCGCTAGTCTGTGCAGCTCCATATAAAAATTAGTTACTTACGCGGACTATTTTTTATTCGTTGTGAATTTTCGCTCTAACGTCAATAGCAAGAGTAGGTTGCATGGGGCGCATCCATTGATGTAGAATTTTAGTACCTAGCGCGTCGAATAAATGAGAATGAATGGAGATCAACCTTCTGCGATCTGTTATCATGTTATTATCGTCTTTGGAGATACACACAGAGTATTCCTTCGACCTTCGTCAAAAATATTGAAGGGTTATTTGCCACAATATTTATTCATCGCGAAAACTTGAAGTGTTTGCATCAGCACTTTGGATACATCGCGGGAGTCGTGTTCTACTTATACGAAGGGCTCTTAAGTAGAACAAAAGGCTTCAGCTGCTCGATTTTCACGCTACGTTTTAGCGATTTGAAGAGCATTGATTAACTCGAATAAAATGTGAATTTCATTGATGTTTAGGTCGATGACCTGTTAACTCATGGAATACGATATAATTACCTTATGGTAGGGGAGGCAATGATGCTAAATGTGGATTTACTCAAGCGTCGTGGAGACCTAATGGAATTTGAAGATTAGATTAGATTCTTCATAATGTTCTCGAAGGTGTGTGAAGTCTAGCAATGCATGCTTGGCCAGCGTGATGGACTATGTAACATGTAAATAAAGTATACCTAAATCTAAAAGTTATGGCAAATGGAGCTCGTCGGGTGCTATGCCTATTGCCTACGTATAACAAAACAAAAATATGAAAGAAATTTTTATTCAAAGTACTTACATACTGGTCCGGTGTCCGGTCAAAGTACTTGAAAAAAATCATACTTAATATTATAAATGCGAAAGTGTGTTTGTTTGTTGGTTTGTCCTTCAATCACGCCGCAAAGAAGTCACGGATCGACGTGATTTTTGGCGTGGGTATAGTTGAGGACCTGGAGAGTGACATAGGCTACTTTTTATCCCGGAAAATTAAGGAGTTCCCGTGGGAATCAAAAAAAACTTACACCTATGCCACCTAGCCTATGACATTCTCTAGGTCCACAACTATACCCATGCCAAAAATCCCGTCAATCCGTTGCGGCGTGATTGAAGGACAAACCAACAAACCAACAAACAAGCACACTTTCGCATTTATAATATTAGTATGATATTTAAAAAAACCGGCCAAGTGCGAGTCGGACTCGCGCACCGAGGGTTCCGTACAAACCTGTAGTAAGTTTTAAATTATTAAAATAAAACTACTTACTAGATCTCGTTCAAACCAATTTTCGGTGGAAGTTTGCATGGTAATGTACATCATATATTTTTTTTAGTTTTATCATTCTCTTATTTTAGAAGTTACAGGGGGGGGGGGGACACACACATTTTACCACTTTGGAAGTGTCTCTCGCGCAAACTATTCAGTTTAGAAAAAAATGATATTACAAACCTCAATATCATTTTTGAAGACCTATCCATAGATACCCCACACGTATGAGTTAGATGAAAAAAAAAATTTTGAGTTTCAGTTCTAAGTAAGTATGGGGAACCCCCAAAATTTATTGTTTTTTTTCTATTTTTGTAAGAAAATCTTAATGCGGTTCACAGAATACATCTACTTACCATGTTTCAAAAAACACTTTATTACACACAAACAAATAACAAAACAGAGGTAAAACTAATGGTGACAGGATTTACAACTTGTTACGGTGTAAAGGCGGCCTTATCACTATGAGTGATCTCTTCCAGGCAACCTTTCTAAGAAAGGAGATTGGTTGCATGATGACAGGGCGGTGCACACGTGTAAATTTCTAAAAGAAAAATTAAAACGACCTACTAACTACCTACTTAACTATTACAACTAACTATTGCAATAATATAATAAACTTACTTAACAAAGGTCAAAGGTGGTCAAAGTTCGACCTTGTTTTCCCAAAAGGAAGGCGCTAGGTCGACCGGAGGGAAGATGGACCGACGAAACAAGGGTTATAAAAGTGACAGGGAATAAAGTTTAGCACGTGATACGAATTAGATGGCCTTTATATTTCGAAAAGGGTTAGCTGGTATATTATATTTTATCACTAAAACATTCAACTTTGTTATGTATAAATTCAATGTGAAATAAAATAACAAATTTTACTTAAATAACTTTGTTGTGCTGTTAACGCGTTTACCAACACTTGATTATCATTAATTTTGTAATTATTTTGTTTAATTTTAAAGACCACCTGCAATTTTCTCACCGTTTTGTTTACTTACTGTGGGTCGGTTCCATATTAATTTTATTATCATACTCATAATATTAATATTATAAATGCGAAAGTGTGTTTGTTTGTTGGTTTGTCCTTCAATCACGCCACAAGTGAATATAACTCAAAGAATTAAAAAATACGACTGCCATAGTTAAATTATATTTATACTACACCCGCTCGGAAAGTACCCTCTTGCTTTTGTCAAAACGAGGTAGAAAGTACGTCATTGCTACAAACCAATTAAGCGGGAGGAAAAGATGTATGAAATTTCATTTCTAACGTGCTAAGCGGGGAGAAAACTGTATGAAAATCCATTTCTAACGCGCTGTTGTTTTTTAATTTGAACTAAATATGGTATGGACTTTGAGAATTTGGATGTCTTACCTTATGGAAATATAATATTAGAAGCAGCTTCACCATATTTGACATAGAAAAGTCAAATAATATGGTGAATGTCGATTGTCGACATCGACGTCGATTATCGATGTCGATTGTCGGTATCGATGTCGATTGTCGGTATCGATGTCGATTGTCGATATCGATGTCGATTGTCGATATCGAAATCTATATTGAAATAATCCTCAAAATGTAGTCTAGTTGTGATAGTGAAGCTTCGAATGAAGCGACTCATATAGTTATGATAGAACGTCATTTTTTTTTTTTTAATTTTTTGAAAACAATACATTAGAAATTAAAGCTAGCTAGCCTAACCTAATTAAGGACTATTAACTAGGGCTTTCGAATACCGGTTTTTCTCAATACCGGTATTAATACCGGAATGATTTTTTTCAATACCGGGATCCCGGGATCCCGGTATTGGAAAAAATTTAATATGTGGTAGATGTTTTTTAACTTAAAATTAGTCTTTTCTGAAGCAAACGGCACCATAAAAAACACTTTTTTCATAAAAAAATTTTTTCACCAAATTAACTCAAAAGTGCCTTTTCTGCATAAATTAACTCAAAAAAGTGCCTTTTCTGCATAAATTCAATGAAGAAAATCCGTTTTTTTCACTCAGCGAGATTTTTTTTGATTTAGAACGCTGTGGTTGATTATTACGCTAGTATGTCTATTTCACTGTTTCACGAAACGTTAAGTAACTGCTTCACTCTATTTTATATCATGCAATACTTTATGAAATTGTATTTTCTTGAAAAAAAAATCACCAAGTATTGATTTTAGATTTATTTGTATTTTGAGTATGTATGTATGATTTTCATGTATGTACGAGTATAAGGTGAAAATTACGGACCACGTAATGTTCTGAAACTCCATCACATCATTTTAAAATATATATTTTTATTCCTATTTTACATCCATTGAATTTTGAACTTTTAATTTAAAGTATATTTGTGACGCACTTTCTCAACGTACACACAAAATTAAATAAATATGGCAGGGAATTTTAAATAATTAGTGAATTATTAGTGTCGAAGATTGTAATTTAAACTACTATCGTTGTCGTCGTCTCAACCTATAGACATCCTGGACGTAGGTCTCCTGCATGGATTGCCACAGAGCACGGTCTTGTGCCCCTTGTTTCCAGCGGCTCCCAGCTACACGCTTGAGATCGTCCGTCCACCTAGTGGGGGGTCGTCCAACACTGCACTTCCTGGTGTGAGGCCGCCATTCAAGCACTTTGGGACCCCAACGCCTATCGGTTCTACCAACTATGTGCCCCGCCCTTTGCCACTTAAAGCTTGGACTCTTCGAGCTATGTCGGTTACTCTGGTTCGCCTACGGATCTCCTCATTTCTGATTTGATCACGCAGGTATACTCCAAGCACAGCTCTCTCCATCGCCCGCTGAATGACCCTGAGCCTTCTTATCAGGCCTAAAGTTAGCGACCATTTTTCGGAGCCGTAAGTCATCACTGACAACACGCACTGTTCGAAAACTTTCGTCTTTAGGCACTGAGGAATTTTGGACGAGACGATGTCTCGGAGTTTCCCGAACCCTGCCCAGCCGAGTTGGATTCGGCGGTTGACCTCTTTCTCGAAATTGGACCTACCTAACTGGACTGTATGTCCTAGGTATATGTACTCATCAACAATTTCGAGTGCAGAATTCTCAAATAATACAGGTTGGGGCTGAACGTGTGCATTAGAAATGATCTTTATCTTGCTCATATTCATTTTTAGGCCCACCTGTTGAGGAACTACTAATAATGAGTAATAAACGATATTTTTGTAAGAAGTCGATCGAAGTCGAAGAAAACGATAATTTTGTCAAAATACAAATTAATCTAAAATTCAATAGTTACCTATTATTTAAAAGAAAATAATATATGATAATAAAATATGCATTTGTTATAAATCAGATTTCTGAACGTTTTGAGAGGCAATTAAATAGAAATGCCAAGCCACAGGGATCTAAATTTAAACACTAATTTTTCCCTCTGAGTGACCAAAAACGACTTTTCTTCACTGGTTTTAAGCAATAAAGGCGCTCTTTTTGAGCTAATATGCTTAAGATACAAGTTTTAAACTTAGCCGAATAAAAACAGTGGCATCTACCAAGAAATATATGCAATAGTCACTGTTTCGTTTATATTGTCACCAATACCGGTATCCCGGTATTAGACATTTCAATACCGGTATTGAAAACCGGCGAAAAAAGTCCGGGATCCCGGTATTGGCCAATACCGGGATCCCGGTATTGGAAGCCCTACTATTAACTATTATTAACTATTAACCTAAACCTTTTTTTTTTCTTTTTTTTTTTTTTTTTCTTTTTTTTTTCTTTTTTTTTTTTTGTTTTTTTTTTTTTTAATGTTTCTGTATTTTGAATATGGGTTTGTAAAATTGCCTGAAATAATAAATATTTATTTTATTTATTATTTTAAACCTTTGTAAGTTCGTTTAATCACTAATTATCGCTTATTTTCCTCGCAGGTGTAGTATAAAGCACTATGTATCACTCGGTAGAAAGTACGATTCCTACCTCGCGTGTATTGCGGCCCTTCGGCTACGCCTCGGGCCTCAAACTACACCCTCGATAGTAATCGGTCACTTTCTCCCCTCGGTGAACAATGTACTATTTTTTGTGAATCACTGGATGTTGAAATATAGTCTTATATATTGTTGGAATCTACTCATCATTTTCTTGATGATGACAATATAAGTAGTTAATCTCATTTTGGAAAAAAAAATTCAACTTTAGTCTTTGATGCGGGAGTCGGGACCATGGTCACCCTATCAATTTTTTTTTTAAATTTTACTAGCCTATGTCACCCGGAATAAGCTAAGGATTCTAACGATAGGTACCTCATTCATCAAAATCCGTTCAGGCGTAAGTATAGAAGTTATGGTGGAATATACAAACTCACATACATATACATACATACATGGACACTGAAAACAATATACCTACTCCTTTTTTCAGACAGTCGTTTAATACTCCTTTTTTCAGGCAGCCGTATAATAAGTTATAACGGAACAACGGATCGACGTGATTTTTGCCATGGTTATAGTTGAGGACCTGGAGAGTGACATATGCTACTTTTTATCCCGGAAAATTAAGGAGATCCCGCGAAAATCAAAAAAACTTAAACCACGCGGACGAAGTCGCGGGCATCAGCTAGTTCTTTATTATCATAAAGAAGTAATATCTTACTAGATGATACCCGGGACTTTTAACTAACTAGGTTTGGTTATCGGGAAATTATATGATTCCCGGAACACTTTGATTTTCCGGGTTCAAAAGTTCCCCGGGATGCAATATCTCAGTACCTATACAGTGCCAACACCTACTCGTACCTGCCAAAATCAGTTAGACAGATGGTCCGTGAGTACCATCTGTCTAACTGATTTTGGCGTACCGGAACGCTAAATCGCTTGGCGGCACGTCTTTGCCGTTAGGGTGGTAACTACTAACTAGCCACGACCGCAGCCTCCCACCAGGCCAGACCAGGGAAAATTCAGAAATTCCCAAATTGACTCTGCCGGGAATCGATCCCGGGACCTCCCACGTTAAGGCAACAGCGCTCAACACTGCGCCAGGGAGGTCGTGAAACTCGTCGTCACTTTCGCACTATAATATGTACCGATGTACCTACCTATTTCCGTTTTTTGTTTATAATTAAGTTATTTCTAAATTATGTGTGGCAATAAAGAATGTATCTATCTATCTATCTATTAATCTATCTATGCACCTACCTATTCCAATTACAAAACTTAATTTCGCTTCGTTATAACGAGGCACCATTACGGCCGCCGGCAGATCATTAGTGGAATAACAATAAAACTGGGCCCAGCTGCGATTCATTAATTCACCTTCAGTTTCATTAAGACATTCCTTGTGTTCCTATAAATTATTAATGAATCAATCTTTATCGGACGTTTTCGTTTCAATGGTTATTTCATTACCAGTAGGGTTAGTATGAGATCTTACTTAACACGGACGAGATATAGAGATGATAGAGTTCGAGCGTCGATACATAATAACGTCAAAGTGAAATAAAATAATATGGATGTCGACAGTTCTTTAGTGGTCAAGCAATAACCATGAACTTTTCTCAGCTGCGATTTGATTAATGACTCAATTTTTATCGAACGTTTGCGTTTCAGTGAATATTTATTTTATATTATCAGCAGGGTTAGTACGAGATCTTACATTACAAGGACGTTGATAGAATTCGAGTGTCGAAACACAATAACGCTAGAGTAAAATAATAATAGTAAAATAATTATTATGTTATTAGTGGATTAACAAAATAACCGCTGCAGACAGCTGCAATTCCACTTTCATAGACTTTCCTTGTGTTCCTAAGATTTATTAATAAATCAATCTTTCTTGGACGTTTTTGTTTCAATGGTTATTTCATTACCAAGTTAGTATAAGATCTTACGTCTCACAAACGTATAATAGATCAAACGTCAGCGTCGTGAGTGATAATCAGATAATGAGATATAATAATAAATATAAAATATTTCTATCAATTTATAGATTGTTTTCGTACACTAAAAAAACCGGCCAAGTGCGAGTCGGACTCGCGCACCGAGGGTTCCGTACAAACCTGTAGTAAGTTTTACGATTTATGACGTATTAAAAACAAGACGAAATGAACCGCAAAACTAACTTTGTTTGTAGAGGTTTACTGTTAATATCAAAAAAACTATGCTAGTTAGAGCATTGGCTATAGTTTTCCTGTAAAATATACATAAATTCCTATTGACCATAATTATTTCAGATTTTTCGATTGGTAAACTCCGGAGATAAGGGGGGGGGAACGGTATTTTTTTCGACATTTTGCCCGATAAATCAAAAACTATCATGACTAAAAATAATTAAAAATCAGTTTTAGAATGTACAAAGTAAACCCTTTCATATGGTACCCCACACAGTACAGTTATCTCACTTTTAAATTTCAACCCTCCGATTTTCCCCCCTTTTTAAATAAGAACAAAAATAATTTCCAATTTTTTTTAATTCCAGTGTCTTTGGGCCACTAATATACACAACTATTCCAAATTTCATGTCGATAGCTTCGGTAGTTACTGAAATAATCGAGTGTGACGGACGGACAGACAGACAGACAGACAGACGGAGAAAGTCGCACCATAAGGGTTCCATTTTACCATTTTGGTACGGAACCCTAAAAATAAGCATAGTAGAATGTCCTACTATAAAGATACTATTTAAGTAGTCCATTGAAAAAACGCGCTAATAACGTAAAGCTCTAGTTATGAGATTTAATAATAGAATAAGATGTTTTCACCATTACTAGATAGTAACAGTAAATATTTCGTGTGCTTAGACTAGATCGTTTTTCGAATACTTACTCTACTTTTTAAACATAGACCGTCATTCTCACATTCCGCAACATTACGCGTCATTCAACTACGAATAGGTGGACAGACGATCTCAATCGAGTTGCAGAGAGTCGCTAGAAACAAGCGGCACAAGACCGTGTTCTGTGGAGATCCATGCAGGAGACCTTCGTCCAGCGGACGTCTATTAGTTGAGACAACGACGCGTCATTCTGATATTCTAACATTAAAAGAGTAGGTACCTAAAGTCTGATTTTTAATTGCGTGAAATTCTGACGTTTCAGGTAATAAGCAGGTATAATGTAATCAATTTGCTTCATACAGTAAATTTTAACCTTAAATAAAAAAGGCACACAAAAATGTTTGTAACAACTGACAATGCCAACTGTCAGAATTCCACTGAATTAAAAATCAGACTTTAGTCCATTGTAAATTCTTACCGCGCTAATAACGTGGAGTCAATGAGCTGCGGTTGCCGCGCGTCGACGACGACGACGTGCGGCGGCCGCGCGTCCGCGTCGCGGCGGAAGGCGTCCAGCGCCTCCCGCGCGCCGCGGACCGCGCGCGCCTCGCCGCCCGCCCGCGCCGCCGCGTTGCACGCCGCCGCGCACACGCGCGACGCTCGCTCCGGGAACACGCATAACAACTGGGGAAAAAAACACTTATTTTATTTATTTTCCTAGATGATGCCTTCGTCCGCGTCGATAAAGGTTTTTGATTCCCGCGGGAACTCTTGAATTTTCCGGGATAAAAAGCCTAACCTATGTCCTTACCTAACCTATATACAACCTATACATGTACCAAATTCTATTAACTATCTATTAACTAGTGGTTCGCCCCGAAGTGAGACCTCGCGGTATCCATAAACTTTTACAGAGCGCCATCTATTGACATCAATGTGAAGTTCTGTTAAAAATACTGAAGCTCATTAAAAATTAAATAATTTCGTTTCCTTATAATATTTATCTAATTTTAGTATTTGTTGTTCGAGTACAGGACAATATAATTCATCAAGTTTCAGGCTCAGCCTTTCAGAAAATTGAGAGTTCTGAGGTCAACTTTGGACGTTAGAAAATCTCCACTTTGAAAGCCGCCCCATTTCGTCAATTTTAGGGGAAAAATTTAAATGGACTCTATTCCTAATTATCTTTAAAATGATATATATATACTGCAACCCTATGTGACGCTATAAAAAAAAATTTTACTTCGCATTCGCTTCTATGAGAGTCCCCCTGAAATAAAGATTTTTATAACTTTTTAAGCCATATTCGGCTGGCGGCCATCGGTTTACATATTATTATATTTAAATTTGAAGTAATTACGTTTAGTAATTCAGAAGTTATAAGGCTCTGACAGACGGACGGACGGACGGACAAGTGCAAATTCACTCAAGAGAGACCTTCGCTTGCTCGGTCAATTACTTACTAAATAATTTAAACTAGACTTATTACTAATTATTATTAATATTTTTTATGTTTATTGGAACTTTTGGTATGACTTATACAAATTAAAACTACGAAATACACTATAATCTAAATTAAAAACTAAACATTAAAAATATCATCTTGGCACATCTTCGCTTCAGTGGACATGCTGTCTTTCATGTTTATAGGTACTCAATACTCATAGGGACTTACATCTAAAGGTTCCGGAGGTGCGTAGAGGAGGGCAGACGGGATGTGCGAAGGCGGCGGCGACCTGTTCTGCAAAGAGAAGACTATGTGTAATATACATCAACATGAGTGTTAAGCTCACCGTCGACGATAAGTCACTTATCCTCAGTCAAACTACATAAGTCAGATGACTTACGCCAAAAAAAGTTGGCCACTCACGGCATCCGTCCAAATGAAATTCGATTTTTAGAAATCCAGATCGACGGGGTCTCCTACGACTAAAATCTGTGTCACGAAAGTTGTCCCGCGGCAATTAGCAGCACTTACGAGTACATTTTGCAGTTTGCACTAATATATAAGCGTCCGACGTTATACCGCTACCCTCCAGCGGACTTATTTCGTGACACAAACTCTACGCGAGCGTGATGCCATGGTGCACGGAATTTGCACTTACGGTCAAAATGCCATGAAACCAAAGTTTAGAAACATAGACGGTTCCATTCGCCGTCAATGTGAATCAACCCTAATGCGCCGCAAGATGGGATCATACCCCAATCGACTAACTGAAATTAAAATACCGATTAAAATACCGTGAGTGCATTGTAAGCCTTTTAACCCTGCAAATATTACAAGAATCACTACACTCAAAAACACGGAGACCTTCCGGGTATTGGCACTTTTAAAAGTAAACAGTCGGACCGCAGTTTCACGAATATGGTAATTTTTTCGGCGAAATATTATGTGTGGATACTTAATTCTCGTATTGGTTTATAATATAGTGAGTGCAGGACACCTGCGAATAAAGCAATGTGTAGGATTTGTATAGGTATAAAATGTACGTAGGTATATATAATACTAGCTGATGCCCGCGACTTCGTCCGCGTGGATTGAGGTTTTTCGGTTCCCGCGGGAACTCTTTAATTTTCCGGGATAAACAGTAGCCATCGACCACATTGGTTGTGTGGTCGATGACAGTAGCCTATGTGCTATTCCAGACTATAATCTATCACTGTGCCAAATTTCATCCAGATCCGTTCATATTATTGTAATTATTGTACATATTGAATACTGGTCATCCTGATTGGAAATCTAAAAATAATGTGAGCAAAACATTTAATTTATTTTAAGTTTTGATAATTAATCAAAATCCATACTCATAACTCATACTCATATTAGTGCTTAAATAATATTGTTACCTGAAAAGACGAATTGGGAAACTGTTATGTCTTAGCGGGTGTGTATTATGTATGAATAAAAACAAATGAATAAATTATAAATGCAAAAGTGTGTCAGTCTGTTAGCGTTGGTAAAGAGGTTGCATCCCGGGAAAGCACATAGACATTAGACATCCTATTTATACTGGAAAATCAATGAGTTCTCCCGGATTTTCTAAAAGCTTAAATTCAAGCAGACTAGTCGCGGGCATACCTACCTAGTACCTACATCCATACTTCCATAAGTTTAATATTATAAATGCGAAAGTGTGTCTGTCTGTCTGTCTGCAACGCTTTCACGGCCCAAATACTCAACCGATTTTGATGAAATTTGGCACAGAGATAGTTTAGATCCCGGGGAAGGACATAGGCTACTTTTTATCCCGGAAAATTAAGGAGTTTCCGCGGGAATCAAAAAAACTAAAACCACGCGGAACGAAGTCGCGGGAATCATCTAAGTAGTAATTAATAAAACTATGATATAGGTACATACCTATATACCTACATATAAATTTATTAATTGAACTCGTAAATTACCAGATAGGGGTACAACCACCTGTTTCAAGTTTGCCGCAAAATAGCCGTAAATTTTCGTATGCTTTTAATTCGCTTTTAATATATTCCCCAGAGATCGAAAATTCGTGAATAACGTTAAAAGGTAGGCACGCTTTATTTATTATATTTAATAACACCCTCTTTACAATTATTAATAATGTAAAATGTACTATTTCGTTAAAATAAATAAAACTAGATGTTGCCCGCGACATCGTCCGCGTGAATTAAGTTTTTTTTCACTCCCGCAGAAACTCTTTAATTTTCCGGGATAAAAAGTACTTAGCCTATGTCCTTTCCGGGATACAACATACACCTGTACCAAATTATTTCATCATAATCTTTGGAACAGATGGACCGTATCGTAGCAGACAGACACTTTCGCATCTATAATATTCATCGATATATATATGAATGTAGTAATGTACTAGATGGGCCCTTTCAAAGAAAAATGTTGGGCGTCCGACTTGTGGTGCATGCCCCTCACCTGTATAAGCCTGTCCTTGTTCTTGCCTTTGCTTTTCAGACTAGATGGCGTTAGTAAAATAAGTCCACATTCTTTGTTTGACCGGGCCCGTCTATGTTAATTGAGGTCGTTGATAATATTACTATGGATTTACAGAGAGTTTGACCCAATTGTGTTTTTGAGAGATTTAAAGATAAAAGCGCACCGTCCGTAATTTATGAGCGTTTAGCTGGGACCGGTGACAGTGACACCCTTGCCGGGTGCCTGGAGGGTTAACCGAGATCCCTGCGCTACATATACTGCGCCCTTGAAATGTACCTACCTAATGCTTTGTTTGTGTTTTCCTTTCAACACTTTTTTTTTCAATTTATTTCTGTTTACATTCATATCAATAAATTTTTTATCACACTAATATATCTACTTTATTATTAAAATAAACGCGAAAGTATGTTTGTTTCTTGGTTTGTCCATCAATCACGCCCCAACGGAGCAACGGATCGACGATATTTTTGGCATGGGTGTAGTTAAGAACCTGGAGAGTTACATAGGCTAGTTTTTATCCCGGAAAATTAAGGAGTTCCCGTGAGTATTTAAAAAAACTTATTCCATGCGGACGAAGTCGCGGGCATCAGCTAGTACTTAATAAATTCAGAATATCCATCGAACATTTTATTCGTAGATAACGTTCAATTAAAAGGTACGTCTTATTTATTAATTACTAGATGATGCCCGCGACTTCGTCCGCGTGGATTAGGGTTTTTTGATTCCCGCGGGAACTCCTTAATTTTCCGGGATAAAAAGTAGCCTATATCCTTCCTCGGGATATAACCTACCTGTATACCAAATTTCAGCAAAATCGGTTGAAAAGATGGACCGGGAAAGCGTAGCAGACAGACAGACAGACAGACAGACAGACAGACACACTTTCGCATTTATAATATTAGTATGGATTAAAATTCCATGAACTCTTTATAAATAAGAAAATAAAAAGTACTTAGGGACCATTTGCTAAAATACATGTATAATTTACGGAAAGGGAACTTGACCTAGTTGTGTTTTTGAAAGATTATAAAATCACACGGTCCGTATGACCATTCATCCGGACCGGGGACACCCGAGCCCGGAAGGTTACCGAGGTCCCTGCGGCAGGGACCGTGCCCTACATACTGCGCCCTTGAAATGTAATGCTTTGTTTTATTTTCCTTCCAACTCCTATTTTTCATTTTATTTCTATTTTCATTCCTATCAAAATGTATAATGATGATCGTGATTTGAAATAGATGTGATCGCTCTTATAAAATTCATTAAATAATTTTTATTTCAATCACAATAAGGTCATTGACTACGATCTCACCTGCTGATGACTGATGAAAAATTTACTGAAAATTTTTGAAACTTTCTGTAGTTGAAGTGAAGGTTTGGTATCAATCTAACATAATATAAAAAAAAATTGTATTAAACATAACTAGCTAATGGCAACGACTTCGTCCGCGTGGATTGAGGGTTTCTGGTTCACGCGGGAACTCCTTTATTTTCCGGGATAAAAAGTAGGCTGTGTATTATTCCAGACTATAATCTATCTCTGTGCCAAATTTCATCCAATCCCTTCGGCCGTTCTGGCGTGATTGAGTAACAAACATCCGTTCATCAATCCATCCATCCATCCATCCATCCGTCGATCCAAACTTTCGCATTTATTAAATGTAAACACTCAGTAATTTTTTACCACGAAGCATTGTTTTTATATCATAAACGGGAGCTATTTTGTAAGGAAGCGCGGCGCTATCGAAATATTTTTGAAGTGAAAACTTCTTTAGCCGCGTTGAGCACTTTTTGGTAGGGGGTAAACTTGTGGATTCGCGTCACCGACACCGTCACCGTCATGATCGCGTTGTTACGAAGACAAAAGGTCTTAAATATAAATATACTACATTCGTAATTAAACTTTAATGCCTTAGTTTTAAGGTTTATATTTTAATTAATTAAATTTTTTTTTTCAAATTTTAATACTAAAATTCTAAGTTAAGTATTTAAAGTTTTCACTTCTATCGGCAGTCCCTGACTGCCAATTTTTTTGAAGTGAAAACTTATTTAGCCGCGTTGAGCACTTTTTGGTATGGTAGTCCATTCATTTTAGATTTTTTCGCGGCAAAATTTATAATTTTTTGAAACCACTGTGGTTTTATACCTATGAGTGAGTACGTTAAAAAACACAACTCTCCCCCCCCCCCCCCCTCCGGTGGTGGCTTCCCCCCTCCCCGCCTTGAAAAGTGTGCCATTTTGCAGATTTCCTAGATTTTCAAGAAAACTATACAAGCTAGGACAAAACCGTCAAAGAGAACATTGTTCCTTAATAAATTACCTACAAATAAGTTCATGACATTTATTATGATAGGAGTTATAGTTTACAAGCTATGGAGCGTTAAAGTTGACTAAAAATCGCAGCTCAGTAAAATAAGCCAATTTTCAACATTTTATATGTATTCTGTAATCTCTATAAAACTATTAGAGTTAGGCAAAAACTGTCAGAAGTAAAAATAAACACCATTTAATGACCTATAAAAAAATATTTAGTTCACAAAGATAGGACTTATAATTTCGCATATATATCCACGTATTGAATACGAAGAAAAATAAAAAAATTGTTAGAATCCTGTGTTATTTGCAATTTGCACAAAATCTATTAGAGCTAGGAAAAATCCTTCGAAGAGCAATTAATTTCATTAAATTACCTACAAAAAAATGTTATGGTATATTTAGATAGGACCAATAGTTCGAAAAATATGACTACCTTTATTCCATTAAATTTTTTTTTTTTTCAAAAACTATGTATATATTTTTTAATTTTCACAGAAACTATTAGAACTAGGAAAAAAAATATCAGAAGCAAAAATGAACTTCATTAAATTACCTCCAAAATAGTTTTTAGATTATTTTGACAGAACTAATAGTTTCGGAAATATGGCTGTCTAACTTGCATAAAAAAGGAAACCCTTGTAAAATCCGTGAATGTTTTTTGTAATTTCAAGAAGAAGTATTAGAGCTAGGAAAAAAGCTGTCAGGACTTAGGACAAAGATAATTAATTTACCTATAAAATAGTGTTTAGTTTATTTTGATAGGACAAATAGTTTTTGAAATATACCTTGCTATTTTGTAAGAACCGGTGGTAGTCATGTTGACTTAGCATAATAGTATGGAATGAATAGAAATTAACCCCTAAATAAATAACGTTTTTTTTTATTTTAGGCCCAAATGATGCCCTCCTTCCTCCCCACTCCCCCAACCCCCCCCCCCCCCCTCCCCCCTCCCCTCTCTCAAACATCTCGCCGATTGTGCATTGATTATAACTTTGAATAAATTAAAAAACTTTAAGATACACATATTATCTAATGCCCCCTTTTTAGGGTTCCGTAGCCAAATGGCAAAAAACGGAACCCTTATGGATTCGTCATGTCTGTCTGTCTGTCCGTCCGTATGTCACAGCCACTTTTTTCCGAAACTATAAGAATTATACTGTTGAAACTTGGTAAATAGATGTATTCTGTGAACCGCATTAAGATTTTCACACAAAAATAGAAAAAAAAAACAATAAATTTTGGGGTTCCCCACACTTAGAACTGAAACTCAAAAATTTTTTTTTCATCAAACCCATACGTGTGGCGTATCTATGGATAGGTCTTCAAAAATGATATTGAGGTTTCTAATATCATTTTTTTCTAAACTGAATAGTTTGCGCGAGAGACACTTCCAAAGTGGTAAAATGAGTGTCGTCCCCCCCTGTAACTTCTAAAATAAGAGAATGATAAAACTAAAAAAAATATATGATGTACATTACCATGCAAACTTCCACCGAAAATTTGTTTGAACGAGATCTAGTAAGTAGTTTTTTATTAATAATTTAAAACTTACTACAGGTTTGTACGGAACCCTCGGTGCGCGAGTCCGACTCGCACTTGGGCGGTTTTTTTATGCTAAAATGACTGGACTACAAGTGCAACAATGGCGAGGAAATGTGTTGAGTCTAGAAAACTGGGACTGGAAAAAAAACAACTTTTTTCGCCCATATATACTACAAAGTCACCAGCTCCAGCATCGAGCTGATCTGATGATGGAACCAGGAGGTGGATAGGGGAACTCTTCAATGATTATCAGTAAGCCCCTCGAGTATGGGCTCAATTGGTTTGTTTTAAAGATTCCAAGCGTGTTTTGAACTAATTTAAGGCTTATTTTACTGAGCTGCGAATTTTAGTCAACTTTAACGCACCATAGCTTGTAAACTATAACTCCTATCATAATGATTGTTATGAACTTATTTGTAGGTAATTTATTAAGGAACAATACTCTCTTTGACAGTTTGGTCCTAGCTTTTATAGTTTTCTTGAAAATCTAGGAAATCTGTAAAATGGCACACTTTTCAAGGCGGGGAGGGGGGAAGCCACCACCGGAGGGGGGGGGAGAGTTGTGTTTTTTAATGTACTCACTCATAGGTATAAAACAACAGTAGTTTCAAACAATTATTAATTTTGCCGTTTTCCCCATACATTGAAATCTAGAATGAATGGACTATGGGGTAAACTTGTGGATTCGCGTCTCCGACGTGCGTCACCGACATGCTCGCGTTGTTACGAAGACAAGACAAGGTCTTAAATATAAATATACTACATTCGTAATTAAACTTTAATGCCTTAGTTTTAATTTATTAGTTATTATTTATATTTTAAATTTTTCTTTTTTTAAGTTTTCACTTCTATCGACAGTCCATAGATGACTGCCAATTTCTTTTTGTATCATAAACGGGAGCTAATTTATAAGGAAGTGCGACGCTATCGCTAATTACATTAGGTTTTAGTGTAGATAGAATCTTTTGAACACAACATATAGCTTTGTTCGAAACATTATAAATATTATTATTTCTACTGGGTCGTGGGCTTCTTGGTACCCGTCTATAACAATTTAGATAATGTTAATTACTTACTGGCTATTATCTACCGATAACAATAATATAATGGCGAGTATGCAGTCATTAAATACATCGACCTTCTTTAACTTTTCATATGAATCAAATGCCACTGTTAGCACTGAAAGATAAAATGTAATCGTAGCAAATCGTTACAAACCTGCGCAGTTAGCTTGATTTTAGGATTCCTTGGGGTTAAGCGATGTGTATTGTAATTTATGAGGATTGCCCACAGAAAAAGAAATTGGACGAAATCGGTGCAGAGAAAGCGTGCATTACGGAGATATAGGCCAAGTACTTTTTCTCATGAAAAACCAAAAAGTTCGCAAATAAAATAAAATAAAATAATGAAATGACTTCAACAAAATCTCAAAAATGTGTTGAACTCGGCATTCTGCGTAAATAAATATAGTATAAGCCGCAAATGCGAATATTTTTTCAAACAAGAAGTCAACGCTGACAAACAAAATTGTGTAGAGGCGCCTTATAAGCTTTTGCGCTTGCCCAACCCGCTGTATCATGTGTAGATACTAGTGGTTCGCCCCGAACTGAGACCTCGCGGTTTCACAGAGCGCCATCTATTGACATCAGTGTGAAGTTCTGTTAAAAATATCATCATCATTAAAAATTAAATAATTTCGTTTCCTTATAATATTTATCTAATTTTAGTATTTGTTGTTCAAGTACAGGATATAATTCAAATAATTGATCAAGTTTCAGGCTTGAGAGTTCAGAAAATTGAGAGTTCTGAGGTCAACTTTGGACGTTAGAAAATCGCCACTTTGAAAGCCCCCCATTTCGTCAATTTTAGGAGAAAAATTCAAAAAAAAATATTTTTGAACTCTACTCCTAATTATCTTTAAAATGATATACTGCAACCCTATGTAACGCTATAAAAAATATTTTACTTCGCATTCGCTTCTATGAGAGCCCCCCTGAAATAAAGATTTTTATAACTTTTTAAGCCATATTCGGCGGGAGGCCATCGGTTTACATATTATATTTAAATTTGAAGTAATTATGTCCAGCAATTCAGAAGTTATAAGGCTCTGACAGACGGACGGACGGACGGACGGACGGACGGACGGACGGACAAGTGCCAATTCACCCAAGTAGACTCAGAGACCTTCGCTTCGCTCGGTCAATAATCTAGATTTTAGATTTTGTTTTAACAATGACGCAGTAGTGGCCATGAGGGCCTTAGCAGTAGACACTAGGTACACGCAATCCAAAAAAACCTCAAAGCTATTTATTCAATTATTTTCAAATTTTCAAAATATATGTTTCTAAAGTTTTGGTACACTTTTCTTCGTCTCTGTCATGAATACATGAATTATTTTTTACCCCAGAGGCACGTCTTAGAGACCGAGGCTTGCACACAGCACAACGATAGCAAGTTATCTATACTTATAATAAAACTGTAACAGGTCCAATTCTGTACATTGAAGATATTTTGAAAATTTTTTTTGGAGGGCACTCATTATTCGATACTGAAGCCAAATCTGTAATTTTTTTCATTTTTGTCTGTCTGTCTGTCTGTCTGTCTGTCTGTCTGTCTGTCTGTCTGTCTGTCTGTATCTTGGCCGCGCATCACGCCGAAACTACTGAATGAATTCAAACGAAACTTGGCACGATTTGAGCCCATACTACGAGGTAGGACATAGGATACTTTTTATCCCGAAATTCCACCCCTAAGGGGGTGAAATAGGGGGTGAAAGTTTGTATGAAAGTCCGTCATTTCTCAAGTTATATCCATGAAACTTGGTATATGAGCTGCGGGTTAAAAACGAAAACATACGTGTTTCACAGTATTTTAAAATTCCACCCCCAAAGGGGTGAAATAGGGGTTGAAAGTTTGTATAAAAGTCCATCATTTCTCAAGTTATTTCGATGAAACTTGGTATATCCACGCAGACGAAGTCGCGGGCATCAGCTAGTACCTAATAAAACGCGGCGCCCGTTCTCCGACATCAACAATTTTCGACAGTATGTCTATACGAGTTTAGATATTTATCAAAAAGAAATTTCTCTCAATCTGCGTCAGCAGGCCCTAAACGCGCCGCAATTTACCATTCATACCAGTTTCATAGATTTTTATATCTTTAGATTTTTATCGCTGGTTACACTACGATGTCGCTAAAGCAACAAGGTCGTGGACTAGGGGTAACACGGGAAACGTGTACGTAATCGGTTCGTGGAAACCCCGGGAAAAGCAATGTTTGTTACATGTTACGTTATTATAACATCAAAAGATGTCATGATAAAAATAATATGATAACGGTTGTTATAGTTCCCTTATTTAACGTTAACTTCCTTGTATAGCTAATGGAATTTTGATTTTCTTAGCCCTGAGGCTGAAACTTTCAAGTTTCAAGTGAATGTGTAGCTATACTGTGCGTAAATCAGTCAGAATAGACGGGATCTTAACTTATGTTTTGTCAGATCTACAAAAAAAATTGGACTGACGATAGAAGTGAAAACGAATATTAAAAATAAACAAAATAAATAAAAAACGAATATTTAAAATAATTAAAAAAATAATAATAATAAAAATATTTAAAATACTTAAAATATAAACTTTAAAACTAAGGCATTAAAGTTTAATTACGAATGTACTATATTTATATTTAAGACCTTTTGTCTTCGTAACAACGCGAGTTGTCGGTCACGCGTTTCCACATTTTTACCCCCTAGGTACCAAAAAGTGCTCAACGCGCCTAAAGAAGTTTTCACTTCAAAAAGTTTCAATCTTGGCTCAGAATTTAGATAAGTTAGTAAAACCGTTGCTACTGTCGTACCTAACCTTACCAGCTACCCTTCTGCTAACTCCTAGTTTATGTTTGTAATTTTCTTTTACACATAATATATTTGAATATTTCACAAATTCTGCCTAAACATGTTTATCCTCTGGTCAATTACCTAATGGCTTTCAGTTTGATAAAGTTGTCCGCAGTGCTAGGACGTCTTTCACTGAAGACACGCAACGAACTCGAATATGACGGTGGAAAACCGTCCGCGCGCTCCTTTATGTTTTTACGTCAATGACAGTTTTGTGTTTTCGGCATTGATGTAGAATTTTAGTACCTATTTCTATTTCAATGGTTTTCGGAAAACGCCGGACTAGTTTCGAACCCGTTCGGAACAGAATAAGGGCCCCGAACCGGTACGAAACTAGTAGGGCATTTTCCGACATAACATGTGAGTTTATCCGGTAATTATGTATATGAAATATGAATATCACTCATGATAGTTTAAACATTTAAATAAGACAGTCTCAGACATCACGTGCCTTGATGTCCTTAAAATAAGGATTATAATTCTAAAACTTAAATTTAAAAACGCAACTTGCGTTTTTAAAAGTATTGATTCATAGAAATAATTTTGAGCTAAATCACGAAGTTAGACAGTGGTAAGATTGGGCATAACTTTCTCTAATTGCAATAAGCCCCCAAGTAATTTAGTTATCCAAGTAACGGTATAATGAATTGACAGACAAATGAGAGTGAACTTTGATAGGAGCTTTGATTCTTTGAATATTCACGTGGTTACGACGATCTTTGACTTTAGTGTTTCGTAGAAAGCAATAATGTCAAATTGTCATTGAAATAGAGTATAGGTACTAAAATTCTACATCAATGCAAATTGTGTATAAATATTATAAATTAAGAATTTATTAAACCCGGTATATTAAAACTAACTTTCCAACTGATCTGACTGAAAAAGAGCTTTGTCTTCAAATGACTGAACAGAATTTCTTGAATCGTAACAATGAAAACTCGAATAAGTCTGGCTGTCTGTCCACTGAAGCGGAGCGGAGCAGGGATTCGTCGGGCGGACCAATCGGATGGCATGCGACTCGATAATATTATCGTGTCACTTATCTGGAATTTATTGAGGAGGGACAGGCAAAGCTAATCTCAGATGGCGCCACCCTCGCTGGTAACTGTCAGGTTCATTTACGTACATATTAATTGAAGTTAATATGCGTCCTATTTAAATTGAATCTGGGAAAAAAATACAAGGTCGTCAAAAATAATACGGCTGCGATGGAAGTATGCCCCCTGTATCAATTACCGCAATACGACACAACGTGTTTGCTTGTGTGTTGTAGTGTGTTTTTTCCCTTACTGCTGTCGCTGTTTGAGAGGGTCAAAGACAGACCCAAGCCAGACAGACCTAAGCAACCGCGTTTCTGCTCGCATAAGCCAATTTGCGTAATGCTAGTACCACTCTCGAGTCCGACGCATAATGAATTCGTTGCAGCTGGGCGTTTAACTACATTCAGTATATCACTAACTAGCCTGTAATTAGACCGGTACCGGTTAAGTTGATTGTTGGAGGCCTACACCATTATTTTGTACTCGTTTGAATGCTGACTTTTGCCAGTGGCTATATTCTGTTAGCTGGGCAATTTTGATAAAGAGTGATAGGTACGAGTACCTTTACTTATCTCTATTTTTATTTTTTGTGTTGAATAAACTATAGCATAAGTTTTAATAAATTGGTTTAGTAAGTATAAGTTTTGTCCATTGGTTTTTCTTTATAAATTACTAGCTGATGCCCGCGACTTCGTCCGCGTGGATTGAGGTTTTTCGGTTCCCGCGGGAACTCTCTCATTTTCTGGGATAAAAAGTAGCCTATGTGCTATTCCAGACTATAATCTATCTCTGTGCCAAATTTCATCGAGATCCGTTCAGCCGTTGGAGCGTGCTGCGTGATTGAGTAACAAACATCCATACATCCATACATCCATACATCCATACATCCATACATCCATACATCCATACATCCATCCAAACTTTCGCATTTATAATATTTTTATAATATTAATTTGACTCTTTAATAGTTTGTATCTTAAAAAATAGCGTCTCAATACTTTAAATTTTTTTTTTAGCTACCACAAGTAAGCCCTTGACTGCGATCTCACCTGATGGTAAGTGTCATCACTTATGCAGTCTAAGATGGTAGCGGGTTAACCTGTTAGGGGTATGGCAGTTATATTAAACCCATACCCCTAATCTGTTTCTACACGGCATCGTACCAGAACGCTAAATGGCTTGGCGGCATGTCTTTGACGGTAGGATGGTAATTAGCCACAGCCGAAGCCTCTCACCAGGCAGAAATCTCATCCAAAGATGACGACCGCGACAAATACAAGAAATGTTTAGGATTTCCGTAGCCTATATCCGTCTCCGCAATCAGCCACACTTGAGATTTATCCATACACCTACTTAATATTATAAATGCGAAAGTGTGTCTGTCCGTCTGTCTGTCTGTCTGTCTGCTAGGTACGCTTTCACGGCTCATCTGTTCAACCGATTTTGATGAAATTTGGTACAGGGGTAGGTTGTATCCCTGGGAAGGACATAGGCTACTTTTTATCCCGGAAAATTAAAGAGTTCCCGCGGGAATAAAAAAATCTTAATCCACGCGGTCGATGTCGCGAGTAATATTAGTAACTAGTAGCTATAAGAATACAAAAAACCACAGAATAAATCTTATATCATTGTAGTAAAAACTGTCAAATAAAGTGCACCATTTGTATGCACTTGTGTGCAATTACGGGTTTCACAGCACAAAAGGAAATATGGATTTTCTTACGTTACTTCAAGGTTCATTTTGCAATGTAATCTCACTAAGTGCAGTGCAACGAGTCTCAATTGCGTGTACACATACTCGACATTACAATGCAAATGGTAAGTGCAGTGGTTCAGATAAGATCGCTATCAGAATGCTATTTCAATTTAGGTTAACTTCGGAATGTACCTAGGTACTAATCGGTTCGATCACTGGTTCATGAGTTTCAATTCGATATAGATTTCGATTCGTTCCCTATATAGAAACTTGTAGAGATTTATAGCTTTATATTAAGTGGAGACGAGGGTCTTGCAATTGGCATAAAGTTAATAGGTACTTATGTCTAATTTCGTAAACTTCTATGAAAAAAGAAAAACGAGGTCCTTTTACGCCATCTCTGTTTAGCCGATTTTGGCGGGTACAGAAATCAAAGAGTTCCCACGGGATTTTTCAAACTTTATAATAACGCGAACGAAATTGGGGGCATCGTCTAGTATTTTATAAGATTGCGACCTATATAAGTATTTTAGGTAAGTATATATAAGCTTATGATAGCTACCTATATTTAAGTATAAGCCTTCGGTGGTCGCGTTGACCGCATTATGTGCTCAACCGACCTGGAAATAGCTGATATTACTCCAAACTTCGCCAAACTCGCGACCCGCAAACCAAATCGACTTTACGAATACGGGCTGCTTCAGACAAGGCTATAGATCCGCGCGGACCGACCGCTAGTATTAAGCTCCTCGGAAAAACGCATATTGTTCGAAATTATAATTAACTTTATGGAAGGCGTAATTTGCTGCCTCAGTACTATGTTGCCACAACTCATACAGTGAAACGATGGCCCTTGCTTTTTAGGGACAAGCCGGTATTGGATAGAAGCAGGCGTTACTTTGCGGAAGTCCATGACAGTGAAAAAACTAGAAGTTTAATAATTCGCTATAATCCGCCACAGAAGGTAAATCTATGTGGTACAGTGCGCTTCACCATGTATTGTAGAGTCAACAACTCCTGAAGATGTTCCGGTGTCGGAGTGAAACGTACGTTGCGGGTATTTTGGAAGATTTGTGTGGTATGGAGAATATCGCAGGCTGCAAGTTCAAGATACGCACTGTACCACATAGATTTATCTTCTGTGGCGGATTATAGCGAATTATTAAACTTCTAGTTTTTTCACGGACAAGCCGGTTTTACAGTCTGTGTTCTTAGCATCTAGATATTATGCCCGAACCACCACCCTGCCAGCTGTTAGCGACTTCTACCGCTCGGTCTAATCCCTTCCCCGTCTCGCACCTTTGGCTCCGCAGAATCGCACGGTCTGGAGTTCTGGACGTCCCCGTCGCCTGACTGTATGAAATATCTTTTTCTTAAGGCTGTAATTGCTGTGTAGGTTTAATGTTCGTTGGAGCGAAAGAGTAATTATTATTCGTACCTACAACTCAACCTTACCTTTCCCGCTAACGCTGCCATAAGATCCCTATTAAATTCTACAAAACCTTGTAAGTAATGCGAGGAGAAACTCACACAAGAAACGGGGATATAATGCTAATATAATGAAAATATTGCTTCAAAATAATTTCACAGTAGGAATTTTATTATTCTTAGAAAAATACTAAAGGAAGATTTTTGCACGGGACAAAGCATCTAACTTGTATACGGAGACGTAGGTTCTACATGTAGACGCTTTAAGATTTAATCTGTATTGTGGGATTGATAAAACTATATTTTAGTGTCATTTATTTATTACAAAGAACTATCAACATCTTGTTCATATTTTTTTAACTAGCTGATGCTCGCGACTTCGTCCCTGTGGTAAGTTAGGAGTTACCGTGGGGATAAAAAACTTTTATTCAAAAGTTTTTTTATCCCCACGGTAACTCCTTATTATCGTTATTTATATCACTCTTTATTTGTACACCACACCACAACACAAAAAAATTAAGGAACACAAATACACAGAAAACACAAAGAAGGAAGTAGAATATAAAAAGGCGGCCTTTTCGCTTAGTAGCGATCTCTGCCAGGCTACCTTAATTTTCCGGGATAAAAGTCTCCTCGATTCGTTGCTCTGTTGCGACGTGATTCAAGGACAAACCAACAAACATGTTCCCTGTGTTGGGTCTAAAGTAAACTCTCAATAGATTATTCTTGATTATAGAACAGATCGATGGTCAATCTAGACTAACTATACCTACCTTACTAGGAAGGTAGGTAGGTAGGTAGGTCTAAATTTACCATCTACTGTAACTACTGTAACTACTCATCCAAGGCAGTGTAAATCCAAAACGGGCATGATTTGTCAAGAAACCAAACAGTGTAGAGTTTATGACTCAAAAATGTTTATGTAAAGTGCTATAAATTATGCATAACTAAAAGATATGACCTTCCTTTACAAAGTGCTTAGAAATAAAATAGACTGCCCACCACTTCTACAAACAATCAATTTTAAAGTCCCACATAGAGTTCCCCGACAAGCAAAGGGCCTTTTACACCCTCCCACCACCCCAATCTCAAACAATTTTCAGTTTTAACCAGAATAACAAAAATGTATAATTCCATAGGTAGACGTTTTTCATGAAACGCTGCCAAAATTTAAAAAATAAACGTTAAGATTGTTAAGGTCGACTTAAGTTGTTTTTAACTTTTGCCTCAATATTATATTATTGTATTTTTTTTCTTTTCAAAATTAAAGTAAGAAAAGTAAAGTTCAATTTTTTTTTCATTTTTTTTTCTATTTATTTTTTTATTTTTGTGAATGATGTGGCACCTTCAATAGATTGTGCATTTAACAAGTGTCCTGAATGTGTCTAGTTTTTAAGGTTTTTTTTAATGTAACAATTTTTGGTTGTCCAAATAAATAAATAATAAATAATAAAAGATTATTTCATTTTTGTTAGTATTGGTGGTTTCTAGTAAACCATTTATGGTTTCCAGTAATATCTTTAATTCATCATAAATTATTTCAAAAAATTCAATTACTATGCTTAAATTGAGTTATTAAAATACAATTCCAGTTAAAAAAGTCCACGTAAACTCACGAGAAAAAAAAAGTAAACAGACTTTCCAAAAATGTGTGTTTAACGAGCTCCGAAGATTGTTTACTGAATAGCTTTGGAAATCTACCAAAGTTGTAAAACTATTATGCTGGAATCGTAAAGTGAGCTTTTTTTCATGGAATTTTCCTCATAAAAGTTCCTTAGCAAATTTTTCATATTTCACTTTTTTATGAAAGCTTATAGAACGAAAGTAATGCGTAGGAGCACTTTACAAACTTTACAACTAGCTATGTATAAACTTATTACTACTCAAACGATATTTTAAAATATCAAACTAAATTGATGCTGTAATTAATAATATTATTTCGCTACTCAGTGGATGCTGCAATGAGCCTGACATAATATATTTTGGCACATTTTAATAATTTAATTTCCGTCAGTTTTGTAACTTTCAGTGGCTAGCAGTAATCAGTAAGCTAATCTAATTAAGTAAGGCCAATCCCAAACATGCACCTCGCAAAATCACTTTGCTTAGGAAGGAAAACAATGGTTCCACATAATGTTTTCAAACGTTGCACACGTTGCACACGTCTGACAATCGGCACTTAGCCAGTGTGGTGGATTATGGCATATGCCCTCCTCTTTTAAGAAGAGACCCATGCTCTATGCGTGCGTATGGGTTACTACTATTACCTATTCTGTGGTATGGGTTGCTAAATAATTTGCTAAATAAATCGACACGTTTATAATAAAGTTTTATACATAAAACAAACAATTTCATCAAAGGTTGTCTGTCTGTAAGAGATTGTTTTAGCAATAAGACCGCCTTTGCACCCTCCTTTGTAGTTTTACCTGCATTTGTTTCTTGCTAATTATGTGTGTGTAATATAAATATCAAAATAAATAAAATGTAATATAAACTAAAAATCTTCTACACTTACTTGATTAAAATACAATTTTTGCTAATAAAAAAGAGCGTGTAAACACTTACGAGGGGAAAAAGTAAACACAAACTGTACAAATGAGTATTCCACGACGTCTGAAGTTTATTTATTCAACAGCATTGGGAATCCTCCCACAATGTTGTAAAAAAAGTTCGATAGGCTCGAAACACAATGTTTCCTACTTTTCAATGATCTTTTTTGACAACATACTGCAAAAACGTAAAAAGCGAAGGGTCTTTCTCTTAACCTTTTTAGGGTTCCGTACCTCACAAGGAAAAAAGGAACCCCTATAGGATCACTTCATCGTCCGTCTGTCTGTCTGTCTGCCTGTCAACACCCTTTTTCTTCGGAACGCGTCGAGGTATCAAGTTGAAATTAATATCAAATACTAAGGTCCCTTGGAGCTGTAAAAATGTTTAGGATGGGTTCACCCTACTTATAAAACTACACAAATGTAACGTAGAGTTAGAGAGTAGATCCACTGAGTAATAATGAGTTCTCAAGAGCATCAGGGGATCAGACGATACAAGCAAGTCACGTACGAGACGTTTCCAAACGCCCTGAGGGAGGTTTTGTTTAGAGCCCGTCGTCACATCTTCTACGAATAGCAAATAGCAATATAATATTAATAGATCATGACCGCGACTTCGTCCGCGTGGATTAAGGTAATTGTGAGATGGTGATTATGGAAAAAATCCGGCTGAGTTTGTTGTGTTGTGTTTGGGTCCTGTTCAGGACACTGATAGAAGTTGTTAAAATGAAAAACATTAAACCCCGAGCGTATGGGGCTCGAAACTTTAGTTTTACGATACCGTAGCTAATTATCACCATTACATTACCACCATTACCTTATTTACATAAGTTTATTTTATTGACTTACGTTCAAAAAGTGTAGTGTTTGTGATAATTTTGAGTAAACATATTCTATTGATTTTGTTTTTGACTTTTGATAATCTCACTTTATTGCATTAATTATTTTATCATATTAGTAGGAACTAGATAGGTACATAATAGGATTAAGGATATCAACACTTTTCTTACTGTTAAATTGATTTCAAAATAAAGTTTTCAGTAGCTAGAAACAAAACCATTTTCATGCAAGAATTAGAAGAAAACAAATTTTAATAAACTTCGAATTTTCGTGATGGAAAACCAATCTGTTGAAAATTGAAATCAGTAAACCCTCTCCGTTGGAATACTGAACAAAAAATATTTGAAATTAATGGATACGGAGTTATTTTTCAAAAGGATACTGTCATAAAAGACTATAAAGAGAGGGTAGACTAATGAATTTCGATTACGTATTCGAAAACGCCCTGAAGAGCGCTTTGTTCCTATATTCTGACGGGTTGTTTATCATACTCCTAAAGTACTTAGTACTAGCACAGGTACTAGTAGTAAAGATACGGTTCATCCCTGCGCCTCATCATTGTTGTTTAGATTCTAGATCGTGTTTAGATCGTTGAGGTGCAGGGGTGATCTACCTCTTTAGGTAGGTATCACAGAATAGGTTGTAGGTATGCTTGTTATGTATGGCACAATTTGAAAATAAATGTTTTTTCTTTCTTTCTTTCTTTACTTCCGAAATTGATGATTGCTTTAAATTTAGGAATGTCAATGAACCTGGAAGACAGAGGAGGAAGTGGATGGACGACATAAAGGAGTGGACCCGTCATAATTACGCACAATTTAAGAAGATTGCTCAATATCGGAAGGTATTTCACATACTGACCGCCAAACTTTAATTTGAAGACGGCATACCCGATGATGGTAACACAAGGTAACACAAATAACTATTTTAATTTTAAGTCATCATTATCATCGCCGGCCCAGTGTTGATTGTTGACTAAGTTTTGGCCATAGTGCACCACGTTGGCCAACTGCGGATGGGTAGACTTCACACACCAGTGAGAACATTGTGAGTGATATTTTAATTGCATAAAGCTCACATAGCCCCGAAAAGTTAGAGGGACCCGGGGATTTCGTATTAATCGGATTTTTTAAACATTTATATGGTTCAAAGGAATCCCAATCAATAGTAGGCATTATACCTATATCTATGATATCGCCTCTCTTGTCTGGCGATGTATAATGTCGGGCCTACTGACTAATCATCAGATACCGAATAAATACCTACAGCTTAAAAAGTTACAGGTGTTTCAATAAATCGCATTAAAATATGTCCATCCCTTTAAGAATTACTCATTGCTATGGCATTCGCCATATGCTACTTTGATATGTCAAAGACATAATTGCCCCTTCATTTTTGCGTTGAAAGAGGACACATAAATATAAGTGTTTACAATAAATATTCAAGTACCCAATCCACACTACTCATTGTCTAGAATCTAGATAAAGATAATGCGACATTCTTCCTAGATATTACGAGTAACATCTATAAATATAGGTCTTACTAAATAAGACCTATATTTCAACTGCAAAAAGGAACGGGTGACTTGAGAGATTCATAAGAATTTACGGCGCATAATTAATATCAGATACTCGAATATATATTTTGTTTTAGAAACATAGAATGCCTCCTATGTGGTCGTACGAGAACATGAACTTAGGTAAGATTTAGCAAGGAATAACAATTAATTGCTTTTGATTATATTAATTATTTATTGAAGGTTAGAGTAAGAACACACTCTTTATACTTTAAAAATTGGACAATTGACTGAGAATATTGAAAGAAGGATATTCAATAATAGTAGGCATTTTATTGAGCACCAGGGGATAATAAATTGCGAATCAGTCACGTATTCATAACGCCATAATGGCTTTGTTGCGACCGTATTGTTCGCTGATTGTTCGTCACAGCTTTTTCGAAGTGTTCCTACATTGGTTCTACTGTTTCTGTAATTGAGTTTTTATAACTTTCGAGATAATATATACCTACTATACTTCTTTTTAGATATAGAGATACTAATTATTAAGTAGTTTGGGTTCAAAAACACTGTTATATTATTTGATACAACATTAAAAAAAAGTAAAACATGACAAAATTATACATACGAGTATATATCTGGTTCTATTTATCTAATCTAATCTACAATTCTACTCTAATTTTTCTAATCGGAAAAGGTTAATTTATATTACAGTTTTGATTTCATAATTCTTTCGGATTTTTTTCCTCCAGTTGCTGTTGTTTTCATAAGCTATATCATGAGTCAGTGATAATGATTAATGACATAAATTCTTACCTCGGGGCTGTTTTCTTCTGTGTCTCCAATTTCTTCTATAATATTAGTCAACAGGATACTTGGTCTCATCGAAACTCTTGGTCTAACAGTTGATCTCCTTCTGGTTTCGAAAATCTCTTCTTTCGTATCATCGCTCAAAGTAGCAAACTGCTCGTAAAAATTTATCACCCCTGACAACTCACCGTCTATATTTATAAGTTCTTCTGGCTTTTTGATGACAGAATTTCTTTGTTCAACCTTTCTATATCGTTTCTTTTCATCCTGATTTTCGTTTAATAAATTTACTGGTGCTGTCCCATTATTATATTCGAATTCTAGGTCAAACCCTCTTTCTTCGAATAAACTTTTAAATTTAGCCCAACAACCAGTCTTTTTAACCTCTTCATTTGGTCTAACGTTGATTACTTCCTTTAAAATTATATGATCCATAATCTCTACTAAATATTTACTAATGAATTCATTATTGAATGTTACACTCACATGATGAAGTTCACACAATCAAAAATAATCTTAAACACAGCTGAATTCTCAATATTCGCTACCAAAAAGCGTTGGTTTCCGGTAACTATAGGTAGATTGTGCTTACTAATAAAAAAATGTTTCGAAGATTACGGTACATTTTGAGTTAACGTCACGTTACACACATTTATAATTCTGACATAAAATTAAATTTACCTAGTTCTTTAAAATCTACTTCTTTAAGTACTAGTATCAAACAGCTGACGTATCATATATTTTCCATTTCCGATTTTTATTATTATACACACACAAATGGACAACCGCTCCGATTTAGTTAAGACATTACTGTAAATAGCAGTCTTATAGATTACATTGATAGCAATGATAAGCCTTCATTATTTTCAGGTCTTATCAATTATTAGTGTAGGACTGATTATTTTACATAATAGTATGATTAAATCACCTGCCAATGCTATTTCAGCTGGGTAATGTCAGCTTATAGATCTCCAAACGGAGCGACCTGGAGAGAATCAATCGTAAACGTATCGTGAATAAGGGCCCCGAACAGGGGGTCTACTCTCTTTCTCTAAAACGAAACTTCGCAAACAAACGAACGAAATTTCGTTAACTCCTCTCGTACATAATATTATCTCTATGCTCCTCTCTATTTCGTTTTCGTACACGCAGACGAAGTACGGATCCATAGAAAATTTTCGTGACCGATTGGATTCAAGAACGATTTTGAGTGGGTCTAATAACAGACTAATTACGTTCGTTTGCGAAGTTTCGTTTGAGAGAAAGAGAGTAGACCCCCAGGTTCGAAACTAGTCGGGCATTTCTGACATAACACGTGAGTTTATCCCGTTACTGGGGCTGATTCTGTAGTGCACAATCTCTAAACTAAACTAAAATTAGAGCATTACAAATATTGCTAACCCTTTCATAATAATCCCTACGGAAAGGGACAGAACTAGATATAAAGCTGCCATTTTAGTTTAGTTTAGAGATTGTGTTGTACAGAATCGGCCACATGTGCCTATATTTAAAATTAATATCACTCACGATAGTTTAAACGTTAAAATCAATCGTAAGTGAAATAAGTCAAAAAGTAATACGGTGACGTGTGGATGTCCCTTCAAGAGACCTACGAGTATATTCACAGTGGCGGGAACAAGGTTCGAAACCGGAGTAAGCATTATTTCGGTAGGTTTATTTTTACTGGTTGGTCGTAATGAGCTTTGAATTACAATTACAGGGTAAGCAGAGCTTTTATGCATGTATGACTTGCACGCCCATTGATGCATGCATTGATGTAGAATTTTAGTATCATTCTATTTCAATGGATGCATGACAAATTTGACAATGACGACAGCCTTTCCTGTTCAATTAATATTCAAATGTTTTTATTCAAATAAACTTTTACAAGCTCTTCAGACTCTTCAGATGAATTTAGCATTGGTTGGAAATGCCATTCCTACCGAGAAGAAGATACACAGATACGTACGCGTACATAACTTAATTATATAAGTTTGAGTTATATAGTTTTGAGTTTTTTTTGCAGCTGATAGAGCTGAAAACATAATAATAAATATAGAAAGTGAAACAGAGAGCTTAAAACGCTATAAACTCGTGTTTATTGTATCGTAGTTAGAATCTACCTGCAGGTAGATTGCAGGTAATTATGTTTTCAGATCGATCAGCTGCAAAAAATGTCGATATGTCATATTATAGATCGACAAATAAGGATCGTGTCTATATTAGGTGTTATTCTTGGAAAGTGTTAGTATATTTTGTAAGATAATCTTTCGGATAAGATAATGAGCTGGTAATGAAGGTTAAGGTACACGTTTAAACATCCGAATTCCACCTGATGGCAATCTTTCAGTGTAAATACTAGTAGTTCGCTTAGTCACAATTAAAATACTACGCAGGTCTTGTTTATCACTAGTAAACTATAAGTATAAAATAATTACCTATCCTATTACTTTTGCTTATAACGTACGTGTTACCATACTAAGAAAAATATCCAGCACTTAGACGCGATGGTAATAAGGTAGCGATACAAAATTTTGTCACTGTAATGTTAAATTAGTATGTAGTTTCCTACCTCTCTCAACTAAGAGTGGTAGAGTATCTATATCGGTGTAGAGTATCTCTGGGTGCTACAAGCCTGCAACGGTCACGGTAGCCGGTCTGTCATTTGTATGGGCTTCGACCTACTGTATGATTAGATATTTACGCTGCGACGATTACGTGTTGCTAGGTCTTTGACGACCTCCCTGGCGCAGCGTTGAGCGCTGTTGTCTTAACGTGGGAGGCCCCGGGTTCAATCCCCGCAGCAGGGTCAATTTGGGAATTTATAATTTCTGAATTTTCTCTGGTCTGGCCTGGTAGGAGGTTTCGGCCGTGGCTAGTTACCACCCTACCGGCAAAGACGTGACGCCAAGTACCGTTCCGGTACGATGAAGAAGCCGATTAGGGGTATGGGTTTATTATAACTGCAATATCCCTCACAGGTTAGCCCGCTACCATCTTAGACTGCGTCATCGCTTACCATCAGGCGAGATTGCAGTCAAGGTCTAACTTGTAGTTGATAAAAAAAGGTAGGTATAGTGAAATAGGTACTTTAAGCACGCAAGTAAAGGTATGCACTTACGGCGAGGTCAACTAGGGGCTCGTCCTCAGGGGTCAGAGCGAGCGAGGAGCGTCGTCCTGCGCGTGGACCGGGCGACCCGCTCGAGCTGCCTGAAACAATAAATAATAATAATATAAATAATGTTTTTTAAATAAACTTTTAAAGTGCTTTTTAGAATCGTCCAGTGAATCTACCACTGGTTTGGAATGCCGTTCCTACCTAGAAGAACCAGAAAGAACCTCGGTGGTTGCTCTTTTAAAAAAATTAATTCACATTTTTAACGTTTTTAAACTATCGTGAGTTATATTCATTTTAACTATAAATATATCACCGGTTGTAAACTCACGTGTTTTGTCGGAATGTGCCCGAATAGTTTCGAACCCGTCCAGCTGCTGCGTCGCGCGAACAGGCTCATGAATAAGGGCCCAGACAGGTTCGATACTAGTCGGGTACTTTCCGAAAAAACACGTGAGTGTAATTTACAGTTACATCAATGTATAGATACATTGTAAATACATAAGTGCCAACCACAGTCCTAAGCATTGCTAGAACGACTCAAATCCATGCTCTAAGCTCTTTTATCATTTACTTTTTCTTACATCTTTTATCAGGAGCATACTTTTAATGGATTTCAACTTGTGTAAAGGCAAGTTTAAAATAGGTTGCAGAATTTGTTCTAGAATAGAATGCTAGACAGACACATTAACAATAGTTTAGTATAATAATATTTTTGATTCTCTGTCAGATAAAATGTAATACGGGTGCAAATTCCTTGCACTCAACCAGTTGCTTATTAAAAGCCAAGGCCGAGTTTTTGATACAGTTTAACTTGTTTTCATATGAGCATGTAATCTTCGCGTTATAAAAAGTCAAGGTTTTTGATCACGACCAAATTTTACCACTTAAATGCACTTACAAGCTCAAAATTTAAGCGCAATTACTGATATAAAATGAAAAAGTGAGTATTGGGATGGATTAATTTATGAATAACAATATTATGATACTCGGGACCACGTCCGCGTGGATTTAGGTTAAGAAATTCAAGTGAAACTCTTCGATTTTCAGGCAATTGGAAGTAGCCTATGACATTCACCAGGCATTCAACTTTACCCATGCAAAAAATCACGTCAATCTCTGGTGCTGCGTGATTGAAGGACCGAACAAGCCAACAAATATACATACATACTTCTGAATATCTTACGATCACTTTTAGACTTTGGCGGAATTCCAGACTATAAAGCTTAGGTACTCTGTAAAGGTAGTAGTTAAATACCGTAAATATATATAAATAGTAGTTTAATACAGGTATAAACATATTGACTCCACGTACTCTGGCCACCCAAGTACCTACTCGTTACTATCATTTAATACTATTACCTATGCTATGCCATAAAATACTATCTGATAAGTATCTGATACAACAGTGTAAGGAGATACGTTCTTTTCTACCAGTCGACCGACGGAGACGTTAAGCCACGTTTGACAGAAAAGGGGCCGTATCTCCAAGCTCGCTGAATTTTCAATACAAAATTCTGTCATTGTAGCACCAAATCCGCATGCAGCTGGGAGATGTTTTTTTTTCACTACAAGTTAGCCCTTGACTGCAATCTCACCTGATGCTAAGTGAAGATGCAGTCTAAGATGGTAGCGGGCTAACCTGTTAGGGGCATGGCAGTTATATTAAACCCATGGCCATTCCCCTAGTCGGTTTCTACACGGCATCGTACCGGAACGCTGAATCGCTTTGCGGCACGGCTTTGCCGGCAGGGTGGTAACTAGCCACAGCCGAAGCCTCCCACCAGGCCAGACCAAGGAAAATTCAGAAATTGTAAATTCCCAAATTGACCCTGCCGGGGAATTAACCCGGGACCTCCGCACATGAAGACAACAACGCTCAACACTGCGCCAGGGACGTCGTCAAAACGTGTACATACGAAGGTATACCTAGGTGTGGAACCCTTGTCTGCAATAATTGTATGGGCGTCGGTCCACTGAGAATATTAGGAACATAATATAATGCGCTAATACCTACTACGTATCTATACGCGATGAAAGGCTCCTACGTATGGAACGTAGGGTGTGTTATGCCAGACGCGCACGCTTTCAATTACATTCTACCGTAATACCCGAAGGACCTAGAAAATGGATTCCTGCTAGGAATGCGCTGGTCTCGGATGGGATAGCGTATTCTCATCTATTCAATAATATACCACGCTGAAGATCAGTGGATACATTGACCATTGTGATACTATATGGTATACTAGCTGATGCCCGCGACTTCGTCCGCGTGGATTGAGGTTTTTCGGTTCCCGCGGGAACTCTTTAATTTTCCGGGATAAAAAGTAGCCTATGTGCTATTCCAGACTATAATCTATCTCTGTGCCAAATTTCATCCAGATCCGTTCATCCGTTGGAGCGTGATTGAGTAACAAACATACATCCATACATCCATCCATCCAAACTTTCGCATTTATAATATTTATTTGATATTGACTAGCTGATGCCCGCGACTTCTTTCGCGTGCATTGAGGTTTTTGGTTCCCGCGGGGAATCTTTAATTTTCCGGGATTAAAAGTAGCCTATATGTGGTATTCCTGAATTTAATCTATCTCTGTGCCAATCCAGATCCGTTCAGCCGTTCTGGCGCGATTGAGTAACAAACATCCATCCATCCATCCAAACTTTCGCAATTATTAAAGTTTAGATTTCTAAGCTAAAGCTAAGCTGTTTTCATGTAAATAAAGGTCTAGATTACATTTTAGTCCGTAGCTGTCAAAACTTCAATGTGGGGCTATTCGAGGGGCGGATAAACAAATTGTTGGTTCCTCTGTTAATTATTATCACTCAACATCAGTTGAGCTGACTTAATTTGCTCTTATTAATAAGATAAAAAAATGTGTGCCTACATACCGGTGACTATTAAGAAAAATAAGTTTTACGGAGGATGATCTATTTTGCAAATACATATTATTATCTTCCACGTACCTACTTATGTAGTTCATAATTTTTAACAGACTTCATGAACAGACTTCAAAAAGGAAAAGCCAACAACACTACTTCCAAAATAAGTTTTGATTTTTTTGTTCATTGGCTAAGAGTAATTAATTCAAAATGTATTTAATGTTTTTCAGAGTTTTTGATGTCTGTTCACTTTAAAAAATAGTTTTATTCAAAGAAAAGTCATCAGAAGTGCCGTTCAGAAATCGAACCTAACTGCGTCCCGTTAGTGAGACCTGCTCGACTAGTGAAAACGTGATTAATAAAATTCCGAGTTATCGAGTATAGGTGGTATAGGTAGGTAGGTAGGTAGGTACGACAATTTATTACGAGTGGTTTTTAATCGTTTATCGCCGCATAAATATCTCGAAATGTTGAATTCGGCCTTTTGAGCCATACTTTAAATTCCACTAATGATCTGCCACTGATTTGCCATTTATTGCAACTCTTTACTTGGCATTCGATGTAGACTTTAAGATTCTTTTTAATACAAGTTAGCCTTTGACTGCGATCTCACCAGGTGGTAATCGGCGATGCAGTCTAAATTGGTACTGGGTTAACCTGTTAGGGGTATGGCAGATAATATTATGTTAAACCTTTACCTACCCCTAATCGGTTGCTAAACGGCGCGCGTCGTAGGTACCGGAATGCCAAATCGCGGTATTTCTTTGCCGGTAGGGTACGGCCGAAGCCTCCAGTGTCCAGACCCACTAGGCCAGAAAATTCAGAAATTACAAATAGGCACTGCCGGGGATCGAACCCGCGCTAATCGCTGCGCTAGGGAAGTCTTCAAGGAGGTACCTATTCATACAAATTATAAATGGGTCAGGAAATACCTAATAGGTATAACAGTTTTTCCATAAAATTACACATAATTAGGTATCCTATACTTTATAACTTTCTTTTTTTTTACGACGCTTTATGTTTAAAACTATATAAGTAAACTAGCGATCCGCCCCGGCTTCGCACGGGTAGCACTAATAATCCTAATCTATATAATATTAAACTATCCTATCTCTCAAGTTAGATCGAACTGCACATGGTGTGCGAATTTTATTATAATCGGTTAAGTGGTTTAGAAGTCCATTGAGGACAAACATTGTGACACGAGATTTATATATATTAAGATGGAAAAATGCCAATTATACCGAATTCCGACCACTTAATTCTTTAATATTGACTACCTATAGCCGAGAATTAGATTTATGATTTGGGAATTCTTTATTTCTATAAAACCAATTTATCCATTGTCCGTCACTAGGATGAAAAGAAATGATTTAAGTATTTATTTAACGTAGGACAGCTTGAGGTACTAAAATTCTACATCAAAGGCTTGTGTCACTTATGATAAGTCACACTCTAACAGCGGTTCATAAAACTGATTCCACTGAGAAGAGCCGGCAAGAAACTTATGCAAGCAAAACAGACAGACTGACTTTTGCATCATATTTACTCGTAGTTGAAACATTAAACATGAATGTGATTTGAGGAGCTTAACATCCAAGCCACTTATATATTACCTATCGACTTATCCTTTCAAATCCAAATCCGCTTATACTCGTACGTTTGGCGGCAACCTCCAATCATTTTGATAACTTGCTTGACAAGACCGATAAATGTGTTTTAAACGAAGGACATAGCATAGCTTACTTGTATCTCGGAAAATCAAAGAGTTCCCACGGAATTTTTGAAAAACCTAAATCCTAAGGGAAGAGGGACGAGTGGCCTAGTTACGATAATGCGTATCAGTCGATTGCGATTGTTAAGCAACGTTGACCCAAGTAGTTAAATTGGATGGATGACCGAATTGGGAAGTTCAAATTTGGCCTTTTCGTTTCCTCCGTGCCTCGGAGAGCACGTTAAGCCGTCGGTCCCGGTTATTATCACTAAAATAATCGTTACAAAAACCTTAGAGTTTAAAAACTGTTAGTAGAGTTGAATGCAGAAGGACGTGGGAACCCACCGCATCATTATTATCCCAAGAAAACTCCTACCATTATGTGATTAATGGAAAGGGGTCACGAGTCACGACCCTCAGTAATGAAGAATTAATACGACGCAAAGAGAAATCCTAAGGACTAACCGCGAACGGCATCAGCTAGTACGCTATGAATGGTAGAGTTAAGACAAATAGGTCTCTAAGTACCTACCTTAACATTATCTTAATTACCTGTGTCATTTTCATCGCTTCCACGTCTTTGCAGCCACCGCTGCACTATTTCAATACTCTCGCCGGCTAACATTATTTCTGCACATATTTAACTTTCACACCATCCCATAAACTGACACATTGCATTTTAATCAATTCTTTCTACACACACAACTGACATTTGTATCAAAACAATTCAAAGCACTGCAATCACACGCGATTTTTACAAAAAAAAAGTGACACCGGTTTTTATTTATGTACTAGATTCATAACGCCCAACTTTTTGCCAGTGTTTGCCATACAAATCACCGGTTTACGGATTAAAAAAATCCAATGCATAATGTTTTTAATTTATTAAATGGAAGCGTAAAAAATCGCGTTAAAAATGTCGACATGACAACATATAGCGCGTTCGAACTTCAAATATCGAATTAATTGAATGATATTCGTCGACAGCCGAGCGTAAACAGCGAGTAGGTGATACCAATTTATTCGTACAGCTAAGCATTATCGCCTTCCGCGTAATTTTTGACCCTAACGCTAGGTGTATAAGGCTTAATATCACTTTCACTGCTTTAAGATTTTGATGCTGTAGCGGGGAGTTAGTAAGGCAGTCGGTTAGGTAATGGCCGTCAACTCAAGTAAGTCAGATCGAAGAAGGGGGGTGAATGTAGGACGAGTGCCATGTAAGCATGTATTAACTGGAAGATATACGAAACTTTGCTCTCAATAGGTATTTGATGTGCACGTATCGTTGCAAAATAAATTCGTTTTGGCCCTTTGATTATATATTTGTATGCAGGGCGAAAACCGTTAACATTCGTTCAATGTAGGCTAACATAATATCATTATGTAAGTATCTAGGTTCTCGTACTTATTTTGTAATTGTCTAGCTGCCAAGTGTTTCAATAGAAGAAAATATTATTCTCTATGCACGTAGGTGCAATGTGCATAGAGAATGATCGTGATGGCATGGTCACCGCACAATGAGTTGTTTTACACTTTGTTCGCCACTTTAAATAAACATGAAAGATTCGATGTTGTTTTTTTAATCCCATGGGAACTGTTTGATTTTGCGGGATTTATGAAGTAGGTATTTACTAACTTCTACGGTGTTTTGTGTCTTTTAACAAGATTGGTTCAGGATTGCAGCCTTGAAAACATAACAGGCCCTTCAGCATTTCAAATATTGTTCGTGCGTGTGGATTTACTAAGGTTTTTAAAATTCCTTATCGATGTACCAAATTTTTTCGAAATGGGTTAAACAGATGGGTCGTGAAAAGGTAAAACAGACGGACAAACGGACCTTCAAACCGACGGACTGACACAGTTTCGCATTTATACTATACTAGCTGATGCCCGCGACTTCGTCCGCGTGGTTTAAGTTTTTTGATTTCCGCGGGAACTCCTAAATTTTCCGGGAAAAAAAGTAGCCTATGTCACTCTCCAGGTCCTTAACTATACCCATGCCAAAAATCACGTTGATCCATTGCTCTGTTGTGGCGTGATTGAAGGACAAACCAACAAACAAACACACTTTTGCATTTATAATATTGGTATGGATTACTTCCACTTCTTAATACAGAAGTTTTAGCTTTAACTTTATCCAATTCAAACAATAGGACAGAAAATTATTTTAATAGTAGGTACAGGCTGAAACACAAGTTCTTGCCTAGCTCAAGCGCCCTCTACAGTCTACACTATAACTGTTTAGTATACGATAACTATTGCAAATTTTGTGATTGGGAAAATAAATAAATTGATTGATTGATTGATTAAGGACAAGAGGGGGTACCTGAGACATGAACACTTAAACCTAATTACTACATTGTATGAAACACGAATCTGCCAAGAAAAAGAAATCTTCCACGAGAAAGTTGTAGAGCAACGTATTAAAGTTTTATTTGTCGCAGTTTTAATACAATTATGTCTGTTCGGATTAAATTAATGATTCAGAAGAGATAGATATAAACTGGTCTGACCGCCTTTTTATTTGCTCTATTAAACAATTTATAATTAACGCGTCCAACGAACGCGTCAAACAAAATATACCTACTCATGTATTTTTATTTTAAAATACCTTTAGATTTTATAATAACTAATTAATTAAATTCATTCAAAAGATTGTTTAAATATCGGGTTTGAAGTTTTAGCAGAATTGGTTTTGTAATATGAACTAGAAATCGAACGATTTATGGATAGAATAGACTAATTACCTACGTACCTGTATTATACCTATGCATGTATTTAACACGTGCTTATAAAATATCTTAGATGATAATAATTAATTACATAAAACCTTACACCCATACAAGAGAATATAATATCTTAAGCTATAAGTAGAGTCCAATACCTATATATTAAGAACTAGCTGATGCCCGCGACTTCGTCTGCGTGGTTTAAGTTTTTTTTTATTTCCGCGGGAATTTTCCGGGACAAAAAGCCTAGCCTAACCTATGTCACTCTCCACTCTCCAGGTCCTCAACTATGTCCATGCCAAAAAATCACGTCGATCCGTTGCTCCGTTGCGGCGTGATTGAAGAACAAACCAACAAACAAACACACTTTCGCATTTATAATATTAGTATGATAATTACCTGCTTATAATAAATAGGTAGCTAAGTATAATACCTGACCGTGACCGGTTAGTGAAATAACGGTACAATTGAATGCAAACACTCAATAAATTCGATAATTATATGCAAGGTTACCCTACTACTCGTATTTCCGCTTATCAAAATAACGGTAAAAATATTATTGCATACTCTACATAATTTAAAACCTTATTGTATTTGGACACCACTAAAACATTCGACATAATATTATTTTAATAAAAAAACTAAAGTGGTTTTGCTGTGTTTGCACTCTTGTAATAAATAAACATTATTTCGTACGTTATATTTTTTGAACATTCCTCCTTTATATAAAATATATTCTTTAGTAAGCTATCCAGGCCAAGGAGATTGCAAAATATTAATAAAGATTTTTTTTTTAAATAATCTACGAGCTAGCCCTTGACTGCGATCTCACCTGATGGTAAGTAAGTGATGATGCAGTCTAAAATCAAAGATGTTAGTGGGCTAACCTTATGAGAAAGGCAGTTACATTATACCCATAACCCTAATCGGTTTCTCATGTTTGTTACTCAATCACGCCAGAACGGCTGAACGGATCTGCATGAAATTTGGCACAGAGATAGATTATAGTCTGGAATAACACATAGGCTACTTTTTATCCCGGAGAATTGAAGAGTTCCCGCGGAAATCAAAAAACTTCATACCACGCGGAAGTCGCGGGCATCAGCTAGTCAATATTTAAGTGTGAATACTTTACTATTATTCTGTGACTAAATTATTCACACACACACTTCTTGCAAGTTGTAGACATAAATGTATTACGTAATAAGTACCCTATAATGCGTTTGCTGCAAGTACATACTTTATCAGTAAGTCTGGCCTTTATACAAGAGTGCCTATTACAATATATTATGTATAACTCATTTACAACTCATTCACTAGCCAGTTAATGGCATTATTGCATACGCGTTTATGTACAATACGATACCGCCTATTGATTTCATTTATAAACTAGAAGATGCTCGCGACTTCGTTCGCGTGGCATAAGTTTTTAATTCCCACAGGCACTCCTTAATTTTCCGGGATAAAAAGAAGCCTATGTCACTCTCCAAGTCCTCAACTAAGTATACCCATGCAAAAAATTACGTTGATCCGTTGCTCTATTTCGGCGTGATTGAAGGATAAACTCTCTATTTGACGTCCTTGGGGACAGAATGTTCAAAAACTGGGAATCACGTATTTTTTCATTTCAGACCGAAATCCCAAACACCAAGTTTCATGGCTACAGCTTGAAAAATGACGGACTTTCCTACAAACATTCAACCCCTGTTTCAGCCCTTTGGGGGTGGAATTTCGAAAAACTGTGACATACGTATTTCTTTATTTTTTACCGAAAGCCAAAATACCAAGTTTCGTTGATATAACTTGAGAAATGACGGACTTTCATACAAACTTTAAACCCCTATTTCACCCCCTTAAGGGTGGAATTTTGAAAAATCCTTCCTTAGTGAGCGCCTACGTCACAAAAGGAACCTACTGTCAAAATTTCAAGTTTCTAGCCACAGCGGTTTAGGCTGTGCGTTGATATATAAGTCAGTCAGTCAGGACTTTGAATTTTATATATATAGATTGTAAACTATTATTGAAAACTATAAATAAATAAATAAAATCTTTATTTGGGAAAACACAAGACACAGAACAAACAAAAATTTGAAAAACATAAAAAATTAGAACTAAACTAACCTAACCTTTAAATCTGTGCCACACATAATCCCAAAAAGGGCATCGCCTCAGCGTAATGCTGAAGTGGTGTTTAGAACCACTCCAGCGCTGTTCTTCCGGCGACCCCTATGAGTTTCCGACGTAATTATTATATAATTACATTAATAAATAATATTTTATACAATATATAAGTGGGAGGCTTCGGCCGTGGTTAGTTACCATACCACCCTACCGGCAAAGACATGCCGCCAAGCTATTTAGCGTTCCGGTGCGATGCTGTGTAGGAACCGATTAGGGGTATGCCATATCCCTAACAGCCCGCTACCATCGACTGCATCGTCACTTACCATCAGGTGAGATTGCAGTCAAGGGCTAACTTGTAGTGGATTAAAAAAAAATAACCTTTAAGAAATACATATACATAATTTATTTATTTAATATAACTACAACATTTCAGGTAAGTATAAAATAAAATGATAGTATCGGTTCTAAGTTAGTTATATATACCCAAAACTTGTGCACATATCATGACTTACCTACACAACATATAATAATTATATACCTAAAATAAATAAGAAAAGAATAGTGAATGAATGAAGATGGAATGAAATAGTGTGTGTAATTTATTTACTACACAAATTAATTAGTACAGAGACATATAATATTATATACCTAAAATAAATAAGAAAAGAATAGTGAATGAATGAAGATGGAATGAAATAGTGTGTGTAATTTATTTACTACACAAATTAATTAGTACAGAGCGTAATAATTAAATAAAAGGCGGAGCTGGAATAAACGGCGAGCAATTTTCCTCAACTGGCGCGCTCCGATCGTAAAAGATCCCATTTTCATATTTCAGTTTCCACCGCGCCTGTTGGACATGCAAATAGAAACAAAAACTACTTGTTAGTGTATCGTAATAGTCATTGAACTATGCAGTGGGCTGGATAAAAGGGAGACTTAACAACGAGATATCTCGCGACGAGAGAAAGAGAGAGAGAGATGTAGTCGTTGCCGGCTAATTAATATTCGTTTACCCTACATGCACAAAATGCGGTATATTACAAGAATAAAATAGTCGGCATGTAAAGGTTCGTAGAGAAAAAAACAATAGTTTTAATTACTTTTATCTCTACTTTTGACGTAACAAGACAAGTACCTAACCATGTTAGCTTCGATAGACAAATAGAGATAACGGGTAGACATAATTATTTTACTCGTTCTGCGCATGCTAGCCCTACTGATTGCGAAATAAAATCAATGTACGACCTCCTTGGCGCAGTGGTGAGCTGTGTGGTCTTATTTAAGTGGGAGTGGGATTCCTGGCAGGGTCAATATTTTTTTTATCCACTACAAGTTAGCCCTTGACTGCATTCTCACCTAATGGTTAGTGAATAGTGATGATGCAATCTAAGAAGTTAGCGGGCTAACCTGTTAGGGGAATGTATGGGAATATTGAAAGTAAAAAGTTCCTATTTTCATATTTAATTTTACACCGCGCCTGTTGGGCATGCAAATAGAAACAAAAACTAGTTGTTAGTGTATGGTAATAGGCATTTCTATGCAGTGCACTGGATAAAAGGTTTCACCTGATTGCGAAGTAAAATCGATGTACAACCTCCTTGGCGCAGTGGTTCCCTGGCATCCCTGGCATCAAATAAATATTATAAATGCGAAAGTTTGGATGGATGTATGGATGTATGGATGGATGTTTGTTACTCAATCACGCCCCAACGGCTGAACGGATCTGGATGAAATTTGGCACAGAGATAGATTATAGTCTGGAATAACACATAGGCTACTTTTTATCCCGGAAAATTAAGGAGTTCCCGCGGGAAACGAAAAACCTCGATCCACGCGGACGAAGTCGCGGGCATCAGCTAGTGATTAATATGGGAGGGAATTTATGTTTTTATGCCTTTGTATTTCTCGGAGGGAAGGTACCTTCCAGGGACTACGGGAATGACTTCTATTTTAATTTGGCAGCATTGCATTCCTCGGAAGGACCACGGTAAAAAAAAATACCAGTACAGTACCCTTACTCTGAGATTGATCGAATTTAAAATACGGTCTAACTAAGTGAGGTGAATCACATTTGAGTCAAACTAAAATGGACCCAAAAACTCTTGATTTAAAGCCACAAATTCAGTGCAACCGATTCAAATTTCGAAACGTATCGTTTGGAGCGCTAGCTGTGAATGCATACACGAAATTGAGCTCTAAATTAATAAGATTAAGATTCATTTTAGTAATATATATGCAGCATATGTAATTCACCTCACTTAGTGAGACCGTATTTTAAATTCGATCAATCTCAGAGTAAGGGTACAGTGGTAACTTCCAGGGACTACGGCAGGAATCACGGGTAAGGAAGGGTCATCATTCATCTCAGGCCTATCGGATATCACTATTTACAATACCCCAACCGGGTTAGTCCGCTACCATCTGACTGCATCATCACTTACCATACGAGACTTGTAGCAGAAAAAAAAGGCTTGGCAGACTCCACACAGATAAGCTCTCGTACAGACAAGTTTCCTCACAATGTTTTCTGGCTTTCTTACAAAGCAAGCGATATTTAATATCTCAAACTCAAACTCTATTCAACGGCCTTGGGGGTCGAATTTTTAAAAATGGTGAATTACGTAGGTATTCTTCATATTTAACTGGAAGTCCAAGTGCTAAGTTTCACGGCTTTAACTTAACTTTCATACAAACTTTCAACCCTTATTTTAACCCTTTGGGGGTAGAATTTTGAAAAACTGTGACACATGATTTTTTAACGAAAGCCAAAATACCAAGTTTCGTTGATATAATTTGAAAAACGTTCCTACAAGCTTTCATCCCCTATTTCACCCCTTTGCGAATTTTCAAAAATGTTAAAACACGTAGGTACTTCTTCATATTTAACCAAAAGCCCAAATGCTAAGTTTCATGGCTATAACTTGAGAAATGAAGGACTTTCATACAAACTTTCAACCCCTGTTTTATCCCTTTGGGGGTAGAATTTTGAAAAACTGTGACACACGTACTTCTTTATTTTCTACTGGTTGCTCGTATATTAAGTTTCATGTATATAACTTGAGAAATGACGGACTTTCATACAAACTTTAACCCCTATTTCACGCCTTTAGGGGTGGAATTTTGAAAACTCCTTCCTTAGTGAGCGCCTACGTCACTAAAGGAACCTGCAAAATTTCAAGTTTCTAACCCCAGCGGTTTAGGCTGTGCGTTGATATATGTCAGTCAGTCAGTCAGTCAGTCAGGACTTTGAATTTTATATATTATTATATAGATATGAAGATTATGTACCTAAATGATAGAGGAGCATTGTTTTGACTCGCTCCAGCAATGCTAAGGACAGCGGTTACTTATGTACACATTGATATAATAATTGTAAATGAATTACCTATTTAAAAAGAGTAACCACCGAGTTTCTTGCTGGTTCTTCTCGGTAGGAATGGCATTCCGAACCAGTGGTAGATTCACTCGACGATTCAAAAGAACTTGTAAGAAGTTTATTTGAATTAAAAAAAATATGAGTTTGAGTTTGAATTAAGGACGTCTTCACATTGAGGTATTATGTACTAAGTACATATAATTCCATGCGTCTTAACCACTAGGCTATCACCACTTCGATACACTACGAGATACGTACGTGTTTACCTCATATACTATTTTTTATAAAATCTTCGTGCTCGGTGATTGGGTGTGATTGGTGAGGTCAGGAAAACATTCAATTTCCCTTTGACAGTCCCAGGAATGAACTCTGCAAATTCTATTACGCTAAAGTAATTGAACAAATATTTACAGACTACGTAACTCCTGCAACTTCGTCCCGGTGAATTCAGGTTTTTTGTGGGAACTTTTTAATTATTATAAGTACCTATATGAACCAACTAATAAACTTATTATAATTGGGTATTTGACAACTAGTCCACTCAGCAACAGCTTTCTTCAAACGTCGTATGTTGTATGAAATACTAAACAGTGACGCCATCAAAATTCGACGCACTTTTTTACTTTAATCCATACATTAAAATGGTTTTCGAACATAAAACTAACAGGGGACGTAAATACCACGACATTTGGGAGATCCTCTATTTAATAATTACTAAAAATTATTTTTCTCACCTCCGGGCGGAAAGCGTCAATTTTCCTCCCGCTGCGCTAAACGAAAATGCCGCTTTCCGCCTCCGTCGAGGAGAAAAATAGTATACACACCACGGGCAGTAAATAAGAAAGCCTCAGATCACATGTTTATTGACCTCGGCTTCGCCTCGGACAACAATTACATGTGATCTGAGACATTTCTTATTTTACTGCCCTAGATGTGTAATGTACTATATTTGAATAGTTGTCAAATACCCAATTATAATAGGGGTAGAATAGTACATTGTTCACCGAGGGGAGAAAGTGACCGATTACTATCGAGGGTGTAGTTTGAGGCCCGAGGCGTAGCCGAAGGGCCGCAATACACGCGAGGTAGGAATCGTACTTTCTACCGAGTGATACATAGTGCTTTATACTACACCTGCGAGGAAAATAAGCAATAATTAGTGATTAAACGAACTTACAAAGTGAAGTTCTATCATAAATCATAATTATATGAGTCGCTTCATTCGAAGCTTCACTATCACAATTAGGCTACATTTTGAGGATTATTGCAATATAGATTTCGATATCGACAATCGACTCGATACCGACAATCGATAAAGATAACGACCATCGACATCGATATCGTCAATCGATATGAATATCAACATCGATATCAAAAATCGACATCGATATCGACAAACGACATCGACAATCGACATCGATATCGACAAACGACATCGACAATCGACATCGATATCGACAAACTATATCGACAATCGACATCGATATCAACAAACGACATCGACAATCGACATCGATATCGACCATCAAAATCGGCATCGATATCGATATCGACAATCGACATCGATGTCGACAATCGACATTTACCATATTTGACTTTTCTATGTCAAATATGGTGAAACTGCTTCTAATATTATATCCTTACTAGATGAAAACCCGGCTTCGCTCGGGTGACTGATAATACACATGTAGGTACAAAATGTCGGTTCATTAAAACTCGTTCATTGTGTTAAATAAATATATAGTAATTTAAAACTGCAATAGTTTTTAAATGAATAATTTTAATTTTAAATCAAGTTTCGATATATACTAACATAAATTAACAAAACAAATAGCTTTTAAGGTTTATTCTCTGTAACCCTCTCTGTTTTAAGCACTCAGTAATAAATATTTTTTTGATTCGCTCAATGTTTACGGCAAGACGAAAGCTGAAACGGAACGTTTAAGATGTCATCCGGTGTCAGTGACGTTTCGCTAGAGTGGTCACTATGGCGACCTGCGATTTGTTTGTCAGCAGTGTATTTTGTTAAATTGTAATGGTAGAATTATTTAACAAAATACTCGACAATCCGAATTTTGCGGATATACGTTGTCGACTCGAAATCATTATTTTTTTATGTTTTATTATTCAGGTAAGGTTTCGATCGAGTCTACCTTACCCCGTCGCGAAATTATTAATATAGAAGGTAAGACATATCCAAATTCTCAACGTCCGGATACCATATTAACTCAAAATTAAAAAAAACAGCGCGTTAGAAATGGATTTTCATACACTTTTTCTCCCCGCTTAGCACGTTAGAAATGAAATTTCATACATTTTTTCCTCCCGCATATTTGGTCTGTAGCCATGACGTACTTTCTACCTCGTTTTGACAAAAGCAAGAGGGTACGTTCCGAGCGGGTGTAGTATAATATACTTTTATACTACACCCGCTCGGAAAGTACCCTCTTGCTTTTGTCAAAACGAAGTAGAAAGTACGTCATTGCTACAGACCAAATAAGCGGGAGGAAAAAATGTATGAAATTTCATTTCTAACGTGCTAAGCGGGGAGAAAAAGTGTATGAAAATCCATTTCTAACGCGCTGTTTTTTTTTAATTTTGAGTATAAATGGTATCCGGACGTTGAGAATTTGGATATGTCTTACCTTATGGATATAATATTAGAAGCAGCTTCACCATATTTGACATAGAAAAGTCAAATATATGGTAAATGTCGATTGTCGACATCGATGTCGTTTGTCGATATCGATATCGATGCCGATTTTGATGGTCGATATCGATGTCGATTGTCGATGTCTTTTGTCGATATCGATGTCGATTTTCGATGTTGTTTGTTGATATCGATGTCGATTGTCGATGTCGTTTGTCGATATCGATGTCGATTGTTGATTTCGATGTTGATACTCATATCGATTGACGATATCGATGTCGATGGTCGTTATCTTTGTCGATATCGAGTCGATTGTCGATATAGATGTCGATTGTCGATATCGAAATCTATATTGCATCTATAGCCTAGTTGTGAAAGTAAAGCTTCGAATGAAGCGACTCATATAGGTAATTATGATTTATGATAGAACTTCACTTTGCAAGTTCGTTTAATCACTAATTATCGCTTATTTTCCTCGCAGGTGTAGTATAAAGCACTATGTATCACTCGGTAGAAAGTACGATTCCTACCTCGCGTGTATTGCGGCCCTTCGGCTACGCCTCGGGCCTCAAACTACACCCTCGATAGTAATCGGTCACTTTCTCCCCTCGGTGAACAATGTACTATACCAGTACCTATAATTTTAATAACTTGTTTGTCTTGAGCACAGATCACTCTTAAACTAGTCCCTGGTCTTGAGTGTCATCACTGTCAGACGGAAATGGAACGGAACTCCTCCTGTCTCCTTTTGAGGGATAGTAAAGCCATAAAATCAGTTAATCACAAATAATATTGATGCAGTTTAACATAATACTGACCTAATGTTTGAGGAAGTTAGTAGCTTTACAGCTTAAGACTTATAATTTGTAATTGTCATCTACTATAGTACCTACCTACCTAGCCAAGTTCAAAACCTCTGACTCGAAAAAATATAACAGTTTGTTCATTTTCAAATACCACGTAGGTATCCTTTTATTGAAATAGGAAAAAGCATGACTTATATTTTTTTTATTTGCTCAGTCGCCAGTTGCAATCGTAAATAAAAATATAAATGACTAAAACGTACCGCCAAAGGGAAATTGCCTGCCTCTGCTGCATATATGATACTAGAAGATGCTCGCGACTTCGTTCGCGTGGCATAAGTTTTTAATTCCCACAGGCACTCCTTAATTTTCCGGGATAAAAAGAAGCCTATGTCACTCTCCAAGTCCTCAACTAAGTATACCCATGCAAAAAATCACGTTGATCCGTTGCTCTATTTCGGCGTGATTGAAGGATAAACTCTCTATTTGACGTCCTTGGGGATAGAATTTTCAAAAACTGTGAATCACGTATTTTTTCATTACAGACCGAAATCCCAAACACCAAGTTTCATGGCTACAGCTTGAAAAATGACGGACTTTCCTACAAACTTTCAACCCCTGTTTCAGCCCTTTGGGGGTGGAATTTCGAAAAACTGTGACATACGTATTTCTTTATTTTTTACCGAAAGCCAAACTACCAAGTTTCGTTGATATAACTTGAGAAATGACGGACTTTCATACAAACTTTAAACCCCTATTTCACCCCCTTAAGGGTGGAATTTTGAAAAATCCTTCCTTAGTGAGCGCTTACATCACAAAAGGAACCTACTGTCAAAATTTCAAGTTTCTAGCCACAGCGGTTTAGGCTGTGCGTTGATATATAAGTCAGTCAGTCAGGACTTTGAATTTTATATATATAGATTATGTTTCTCTATTCATATTCATTTTACTTGTCTAAAAATATTCAAAACGAATCGCATTAACTCGCCACCTATATAATATAGCTAGCTTTTGCCCACGGCTTCGCCCACGTTAGGTTCGATTTTCATACTAATTTCAGAACCCTATTTTCTCTATATTCAAAAATCCTCTCCGCGTCATAATAGCCTCCGTCATAATAGCTATCTGAATGCCAAACAGCCCGATCCGTCCAGTGGTTTGAGCTGTGCGTTGATGAATCAGAATCAAGTCACATATTAATTGACAGACTTATACATTTACTTTAATTTTATTCATAAAAAGTTAACGTAATCGTAAGTAAAATTACATAATAATGTCCTCCTGGACCGAATTTCAGCCACAGCGGCCAATCTCCAGCCCCCTAGCATGGGCCGAGACAATTTTCTCCCCGAGGAAAGGATACAATTTTTATTCCCAAATAAATAAATAAAAACGCTAAATAACGGTAAATAGTCCCCCGAGTCCCCGTGAAATATCAAACAGGGATAAACTTCTTTTCTCCCCTGTTGCCGTGCTCTGAGAAGTGGATTTAAGTTAATTTTATCTCTTGTCATTGGATAAAATCGGGGGATAAATTTTTTATCAAAATTCAAAATTCAAAATGTTTTTTATTCAAATAAGCTTTTACAAGCGCTTTTGAATCGTTATAATATGAATCTACCGCTGGTTCGGAATGCCATTCCTACCGAGAAGAGCCAGCAAGAAACTCGGTGGTTGCTCTTTTCCATCAAAACTTACAATCATCATAATGATACAAGTAACTGCAGTCCCACGCATAGCTGGAGCGAATCAAATCCACGCTGTTTTTTTTATCATTTACGTAATCTTCGATTGTATAGTAAGCTTTTTTCACGAGCATACCTACAATATTCAATACACGCCAAGACTGGCAGACAGAGGCAGCCCCATTTCCGACGGTGGCACCCGTTCACGAGCATGACGCATGATCCAGCCATTGCTTCGCTCAACCATATTTGAGGGAACGTAACAACCCGCACCACACGACACCACTACAGAAACGTTAAAGAGAGTGTGACATACCCGACTCTATCTCTATGCCTATATGACTATCTCCGGCCCATGCTGAGATATTGTAGTGCACAAGTGTGTACGCATATACACAGGTGCATTCTCTGATCCTTCACTCTCAAAGTCCGATAGAACGGAAAACCCGACACAATCGGAGAGAGATCAGTGGCAGGACCTTAACGTGCTCTCCGAGGTACGGGGGTGAAACACCGCCATCTTCATAACTCCGGATTTATGTAAATAATTTATGTTAGATTAATCGATACATAATATGATGTTCACTGACGTAGATATGTAATACATATAATATATGAAGAGAGGTTTAATCAGGACGCGATTAAAAATTTGTAAACGTTATACGATCGTTATAAAAATACGCTCCAATGCATCTATATTAACTGCACTGGAGCCATTGATGTAGAATTTTAGTACCTTGGAGCCATGAGATGAGACGTCGTGTATAAACTTCAAAGTTTATGTTCCACTTTTTAGTTATGTAGGAAAATATTTTTCAAACGTCATAAACTTTATTGTGTGTGGAAATTACTTTATAAGTGTTTTATTTAGGTACTCATAAGAATTAGTTATGAATTTTAGTGTTTCTTTCCTCATATTCTAAAGACAGTGTTAACTTTTTCGCAATGTTCACAAACTTGGAAACGGTCAGCTATCTCCAAAACTGCCGCTTTCGTTCAGAGCTCTTAATCGTAGTTATGCTACAATGCCCCCGTATTGCGTAAAAAATATTGCTATACCTAGTGTGTGTGTGACAATTTTCTCTGATTGGTTTCCATCCGCTATTGGCCAAAATCCATTATTGCAACAAGAATACCATAAGTTCGGCCTATCACAAAAATAATTGACAATATAACAATGATTGATGCAGGTTTTACTTCATAATGAGGATACTGGATACAAAATACATCAACTGCATCATAAAAACATCATGTTTAAAGTATCCGAAACTCAGCAAAATCTTAGCGTACACTAAATACCAGTTCAATAGCATTTTCCGGCCTTTTAGCGGAAGAGTTATTGCCTAATTCATACTTATCATACTTAGATACTATTTATCACAATGTCCCATTCCAGGAAGGCCTGATAAGCTACGTAGGTTTACGTCACAATCTTGATGAATTTAAAATGAACGATACCGTCGGTCTTGTCGTCATACATACGGAATGAGCCGATTTTATTATCGATCGATGTATCATCTTGATTATCTACGAAACATCAATATTTATTTTTGTTTAAACTCATGTTTTGCACGTCAGTAATGACGAAACATGTTTGGTCTTTAGTCTTTGTCATCTACAACGTTTCCAGCAAATAAACGACTTACTAATTTAATGATTTACTTGCCACTTGTAAATTAATTATTTACTTGCCTCTTGCAAATACGTTCAGCTAAAGTAGGAAAACGGCAACTTTGTCGTTTAGCACCGATGACTAGAATAGTTAAATGGTCCATAAAATGGTATTTCACAGAGTGATACATTGTTATAACCAAATACTCTACGCATGGTTTGGATTAAAGGGATACCTACCCAAACTCTACAATGATGTGCCGCTTTTGTTCTCTTCGACTTGAATGATGTCGTCTGTACCGTGAGGGTCGTACTGCATTTGATCTGAAGTAACCGTACCTAGTACTAGATCTGGATTTTCGGATTCGGATTCGGAAAACGAAATTCGGATCAATTGTGCAACCCTTTATACAAATAGTACTACGGCTACTTCGAATCGAGAATTATTTTCGGATGCAGTGCGAAAAGAGCCAGGCAAACCCCACACTGCGAGGCGACATACTGATACGATAGTAGGTATATTCTGTATGTCACAACGCGCGAAAATTTACGCTTTGGAAATACGGCTGGACACCTCTTAAAAAGGACCTGGAAACGTAATAGCAAAAGACAGCAGTCATGATAATATATTCTATTACAAAGAAACATGTCTGAAGAAAACCAGTGAAGTGTGTTCAACAGAACTGAAGCTTTCGCAAGATGCGTCATGACTCACGAGTTTATCCTCGAGAGAGCACTTGTACGTCGACCCCGCTAGGGCAATAACCGCGAAAACTGAAGCTCTGAAACGAGATGCTTGTGTTGCAGGATCATTTCCACTGGCGCTAGTGCTCACGTACAATCTACCTTATTTCGTGCATATAACAGTCTACTTTTCTGTATCAAAACACGTATGAACTTTTCAATCGTTCTGTGTATCGTTTGTTGTACTCTTAAAATAATTCATTGAGGCTACTCAATGAATTAGTTTTATAATGACCGCTTACAAATAAAAGGCGTAGGTATAGATAATTAGGTTGGGTCACGGTAATATTGTAACATTTTCCTTCTTCCTGGGTTCCGGGCTTCCTGGGTTCTCACGTGGGTTTCAGTTTTACTATATCCCTTGAGAACTTTTTGATTTTCCGGGATAGAAAGTTGACTAAGTAGGTATGTCACTCTCCAGAAATTCAACTTCTGTGCAATAAATTACGTCGATCCGACGGGGCGTGATTGAAGGACTACCCAAAAAGTAACAGACTTTCACATTTACTATTACACATATTATTATGCAATGACGTTTACGTGCGTCTAGTATTTCGTATTAGTCTGGAGTGGCATTGCATTTAAGCAGATTCCCTGTTCCGTGGGCATTACCGTCTATAAGGACTTGATAAGAACGAATGCAGATCCAAAAGATCAATATGGATCCTGTACCATAAAATTCCTACGTTTAAAATGAATTATAGTAAGTTGTCCAGTTGCGAGCAGTACCATTATGGAAGATAAATGGCGAAGATATCGCGAAGGTCGCCCTCGTTACGCGAAAATCATCAATATCACTGTAGTCGGACAAGTCTTGTCACGATCTGAAATGACCTGCTGTGTAATGATGCTCTATTTGACTATGACGACTTGTTTACAATGGGTATCATGATTGTATCTAGTGTTTTGATTTAAGATCGACGCGGTTGAAAGGGAATCATACTAATATTATAAATGTGGAAGTGTGTTTGTTTGTTGGTTTATTGGTTTGTCCTTCAATCACGCCGAAGCAGAGCAACGAATCGACGAGATTTTTTACATGGGTATAGTTGAGGACCATGGAGAGTGACATAACCTTATACTTTTTATCCCGGAAAATTAAGAAGTTCCCGTCCACGCGGATGAAGTCGCGGGCATCAGCTAGTGAAAATATAGATAGAATCAAAATATGGACAACACATGGTATTTACCGAAAAGCAACGTTGTCAAACCCCCATATAGGTGAACAGAGTGTCTAGTGGGAGATATTCTTCCCATTCGATCGCGACAACGCTATGTATGATTTGTATGGAATTGTCAAGCGCTTGACAGCTGGCGTTCGAGTAATTCGACATTCAAAAAGGGTAGATAACGTTGTCCCGATCAAATAATTATGTAAAAGTCTCGGCCTGCAGATGACTTCAAACGAATCGCAGTGCGTTGCTCGATACAGGCTGTGCAAGATTGAAGAGAGTGTGTATGTAACTCTTTATAGAAGACTAGCTGATTCCCGCGACTTCATCCGCGTGGATTAAGGATTTTTGATTCCCGCGGCAGCTCTTTCATTTTCCGGGATACAAACTATGCCTATACCCAATTACATCAAAATCGGTTGAACAGATGGACCGTGAAAGCGTAGCAGACAGACAGACAGAAACACTTTCGCATTTATAATATTAGTATGGATCTATGTCCAACAGTGGAAGTCCGACAAAGGAAGGAACTGGTCGATTACAATATATTGGAATAGCTATATCAATCATTGCTGCAGTCTCCATAGCCCATAGAAATAGAAACGTAAAACATCATTGTTGTAGTAAGAGAATGTCTTACCGCACTGACGCCACTGTACGCCAGTGCGTCAAATAAAAAGCGAATATGATTTAGGATTGCCTATGCAAAACATGTGGTACAAATTAATTAGCATCAATTACATGCTAATTAAAAGCAAAATGAAAAGGCTACACGCATTAAACGAGCACCTGGTACAACTTTAAAAGGATGTGTAGGTAAAAACTTGTGTTTGCTTCACTGAAGATAATTTATTTATAACTTACTAGCTGATACTCGCTAGGCGTTGTAATGCCTTTTTAACCGACTTCCAAAAAAGGAGCAGGTTCTGAATTCGGCGCGTATCTTTTTGTATAAACTACTCATGCGCCACATGTTGTAAGATGATGGTAGGGTCTAAACCTTACAATTCGACCCTGGGAAGATGGCAGCTTGCTGTGGCCAACAAGCAGCCATACCTCAGGTACAGGTCCGGGTAATGAGGGGACTTCTCCAGGAGTCCGGGATGAGCCCTATGGGCATTGCACAAGGGGGGCACCGATGCGTTCTTAAGAGATCTCGGAGCCTCCCGACATGCGTTAAGGTCGGCCACCGGGGGGGTTTTAGTAGGTAGAAATCCTACATAACCCGATTTCCCCCCCACAGGAAGTCGGGTATCTTAAGGAGATTTCCCCCCCGACAACAAAAAAAAAAAAAAAAAAAGGGTCTAAACCTTAACGCAAGTTACTAGGCAATGAACGAACGAACCCACAAGCCTTGGTTTATAATAGAGTAGTTTCTCTACAATGTGAACCCTCATAGAGTAAAATAATAAAGGGGTTCCAACATAAAATCGGATCCTTTTAAAAACCCAGGACCCTCGATTCAGCTTGCATAACAACAATCGGTAGATCAAGGGCCACGGCACTATAGCATTAGAATAATTATTGAGGATTACCTAATATTATGATGTGTCATGGAAATTAAATTCGTGTGTGATCATAATATAATATCATACATGTGTATCAATAATTACTTAGTGAGAGATTTGTATCGAATAAATTAAACTTATAGTGCAGTGGCTTTATTATGGAAAAAATCGCTTATAACTATTGCAATCACCTCTGATTGGTTCACATTCTTCCGCTATGGGCCAAGAAAGAATACCATAAATTGAGCCAGCCCCGACAAATATTCAAGTGATTGTATCTATTGATGAAAGTTACAACCTCACTCAGGTCTAACTCAGTGGCTATTGACACTATATTTTTTATCCATTGAAGGTATGCTGTGTAATAAAAATAACATTTCTTAGAAAAACCATCAATGGATAGAAAATATAATATTATGTCAGTTGGCTTTCATTTTTTGATAGCCACTGAGAATAGGGCTGCATGTTTCACGTAATAGGGCTTCACTCTACAGAGTTAAATATTCCTAAATGACTTGACTAGATGCTGCACGCGACATCGAAAGCGTGGATTTAGATTTTAGAATTCCCATTGGAACTCTTTGATTTCCCGACATAAAATACCAACCTATGTCTGCACCAAATTTCATCAAAATCGGTTGAAAAGATGGGCCGTGAAAGCGTTACAAACTCATAGAAACAAAGTCACAAAATGCATGAACATAATATTAGTTAGGATCAAACTTTAATACGCGGTGACGTAATCATTTAATTTTAATCAAAAAGCTCGTTCATCCGCACAAAACTAATTTGGCCAATATGACAAAGCGGTCCAGTGGAGCCGAACAAATGCTTGTAATCAATGAATCAAAGTTATTAGTATTTAGGGCAGCGCGGTCGTGTATCAATTTAATGAACATGTCGTGTCCATATCTCGGGCCATTGCCAACTATGTAACTTGCTACCTACGTGTATATATAATTTTATTCGTGAGTAGGTTTGTTCGGAAAAATATAGAATACTAGATGATGCCTGCGACTTCGTCCGCGTGGATTAAGGGTTTTTGATTCCCGCGGGAACTCTTTAATTTTCCGGGATAAAAGTAGCCTAGTTACGTTAGTTAGTTAGTTACGTTTATACTTTTTATTATGTCCTTCCCCGGCATACAAACTATCCCTATCCAAATTTCATCAAAATCGGTTAAACTGATGGGCTGTGAAAGCGTAGCAGACAGACAAACACACAGACGGGCACACAGACAGACAGACACACTTTCGCATTTATAATATTAGTATGGATGATCTAGAGTCTAGATGATGCCAACTACTTCGATGCGATTTAGGTTTTCGAAAAACAAAATAAGTGAGATTTGTTTGATAATCCTGGAAAAAACTAGCATGGTAGTATGAGTTATGACCTTCCCAGAATTTCAATCTATGTCTGTACTACAAGTACATCATCAAGGTCAGTCGTGACAACGTAACTTAGCAGATAAACAAATAGACGGACAAACAGATTCACTATCGCGTTTATACTATCAGTAAGTAGGTACGATGGATAAACCTAGTTTTTCCGTAGCTGACTTAAAAGATGAACTGTAGTTTTAGTTTTAGTTAACTTTAGGTGACTAGGGATTATCTATAACCATTACGACACTATACTTTGTTCAATTCAACAAGTAACGTTCTAAAAGTGTACAATCCACTTTGAATAGGTGACTAATAATCACGCTTTTGTGTTATGAGATAAAAGCTCCCAAAACCTTCGAGAAACGCGTACTCAACGCAATTTGCTCGGCGTTTTAGAGGTTTTCCAGTTGTTATTGTACCCTAGGTAGTACCTAGTACCTACCCATTGGATTGGTGTGTATTTAATACCATCTGATACTGTATTTCCTTTTCAAAAATCCATCTTATCTCCTACCTTTTTAGAAACATCAATATAAGAAGTTAAATCCATCGACTTATTTTGTTTTTTTTTATTGCGAAATAGCCAATAGGCTTGCGCTTGACGACAATCATGCTTAGAGCCTTAGTACAAAGCAATGATTCGGTCTAGATTGGAACGCGCTTGCCTAGAAGATGCCTATTCACTCTTGCCTTGAACGTACTTAAGTTATAAGTGGCAGGTAACACGTGCGCTGGGAGAGTGTTCCACACCCTAGCGGTTCCTATCAGAAACGTCGAGCAAAAACGCTTCGTACGAGCAAATTGGACGTCAACCACATAAGGGTTATAATAGATTTCCCGATTACAGCCAAAGATAGCTTGTTCTTTGGTAAGAAATGCCGCATAGAAAAACTTTTTGCTTCTTGCTAAATTATTCCGGTGGAACTTTCCTTATCCAGTTTTCATATTTTCCTCGAATGTTCCACCGTCGCATGAAATGTCGTTATTTAAATTTTTGTTTCGCTTGCGAAAGTTTAAAGTCTATTATAGAGACAGCACCTTTTACCCTCGCCATACCTAATCACTGCTGTGGCACGGGTGCCTTTCGCTGAAACGTATTTACTCTGATATTCTGTCATGATTACAGGATTCAGTGGCCTTACTACGTTAAACGTAAAGTCGTAGCTGCCTGGTGTATAGGCTGCATTTCAAATAGATCTTTCTTCGCCATCATTTCTTAGCCATCATCTCGTAACCACATCAACTTTGGTTGTGGTTATGAGTTACATTCCATCAAAATTCTTTCGATTTTCCTCTAGTTACAAAAACAAAATTGGCAGTCATAGGGACTGCCAATTTTGTTGACGAATATTTAAAATAACAATTTAAAGTTTAATTACGAATGTAGTATATTTATATTTAAGACCTTTTGTCTTCGTAACAACGCGATCATGTCGGTGTTCGCGAGCATGTCGCTGTTCGCGAGCATGCCGAAGTGAGGTGTCGGTGACGCGAATCCACAAGTTTACCCCCTACCAAAAAGTGCTCAACGCGGCTAAAGAAGTTTTCACTTCAATAACATTTTTGTTTGACCATGCAAACCCGCACAAAACCACTAGTCGCGGCTACACGCGCACAATAATTCAGCGCTGTCACTATGTAAGGTGTGATTAGCCGGTGTCGTAAGTGTCGACAAGGCCGTAAAGCCGGACTCTTAAATCACCCACATATCTCTCGAGGCCTGTCTATCACGAATACCGGCTAATGGCCTTTGATACGGATTTGTGTAAGACGATCGCTGTTTGAGAAAGCAATAAAGCATATTTTGTTATTATACGAGTGTTTCGTAACTGAAGTGTAGGTGAACCTTATGTCAATATTTGTTTGCATCTAATTCGTAATAAATCTACCTGTTTTTATGGTTCCGTACGAAGAGTTTCAAACAGGATTGCAAATTTTTTTGAAACGCTAGATTAATTATTTAATCTGTTTTTTTCTAAGCTACGGAACCCTCGATGGGCGTATCTGACTCGTTCTAAATAAAAATAAAAATACAAAATAAAAATACAGGGGTATTTTTAATATGAAGATAAATAAGTTGATGCCCGTGACTACCTACGTCCGATTACGTACGTACGATTGAGGTTTTTTTGGTTCCCGCGGGACCTCCGTAATTTTCCGGGATAAAAAAAGTAGCCCGTAGAGTAGTAGAGTAGTGTTATAACACATAGGCTACATTTTATCCCGGAAAATTAAGAAGTTCCCGCGGGAACCGAAAAACCTCGATCCACGCGGACGAAGTCGCGGGCATCAGCTAGTAAAATATAATATTTATATTCTATTTTTTGAGCTTCATATTATATATAGCTAACCATTCTGTAATGAATAAAGTTTCTAACCATCCTGAATCCTGATGTGTAACAGCAGGCTATTATTTGATCGACGCCTGTACGTAAAATCAATCCACAATAGCGACAATTTACGTTCAAAACGGAAATTGATGCCTCACGTGCTCACATGGAATTTTTTACTGAAACGATGTTAAAACGTTAACATTTTTTGTTGTTTCTATTATGCAGAGGATAAATACTAGAATACAAACTGCACCGGCGCGGCGGCGGGTGGGATGATCTTTATTCCATACTACGCAGTTCATATTATGGAAGTCCTTTTGTATTTTGGTAGCTTTGTTTTCATACAAAGGTATTCCATACATTTGTTCGCGTTAAAATTACTTAAAGTAAAAATATCTCCGTTTTCATTTCGCAGATACCAACCACCAAAATAGTAAAGGCCGCACAGTGTAGATTAAGATAACTTTTAGTATTTACTCGTACGTGTTTAAGTGGTTAACATAATACGTATCGATAACTTCGAGTCGTTACGATACACAGGAAGTATTATATATTAGGTAAGTACCTATAAGAAATCACACACGAGTATCCGCACGTTTTAGGAACGTAAAATTAAATCGCGTAACTCTGTCAAGCTACCGTTTCAGGAGAACTATGATGATTCTTAGGTGCGTTTCCATCAAGAGATGCGCTACGTATAAGCTACAGATGTGTGAAACCCGCTAATGACAGCGTTTGATCTAACAAGTAACAACTAGCGATCTTGCTAGGAATGTCAAGCGCTCCTATTGGTGGGTTTGATACACATCTGTAGCTTAGCAAGTAGCAACGTAGCACAGTATCTCTGTTGGAAACGCGCCCTTAGCGGCCGCAATGTAACGTCAAATGTTGCCAGTTGCCACTAACCTTGTAAGTTGTATTGTCTACAGGACACCACGCTGTCTTGATACTATACTGCAAACACAAGGTTTTAGTGAAATCTTTAAAGCGACACCGCTTTCCTAGGAAACCGTAGCTTTGTAGTAATTAATCAAAAGCTAAGTATATTTAAAAAGTCTCATCTATCTACAGCTTTAAAAACTTGGCAAATATGAAAAGTTACGAAAATGTGAGTAAGTATATCTTGATTTTATCTCTACAGGTTCTAGAATCTAGACAGTACATAGGTACGTCGTTTTACGCTATAAAAAAATCAAAATTCAAATGATTTTTATTCAAATAAACTTTTTACAAGTGCTTTATACTTAGTAAGAGTTTTGTTAATCGGTTCGGAATCATATTATGTCTCTCTTTGCGTCGTATTCCTCATTACTGAGGGTCCTGACCCCTTTCTATTAATCACATAATGGTAAGTTTTCTTAGGATAATAATGCGGTGGGTTTTTTTGTAACGATTATTATCAGATGTTAGTGATAATAACCGGGACCGACGGCTTGATGTGCCCTCCGACTCCGAGGCACGGAGGAAACGTAAAGGCCAAATTTGAACCTCCAAATTTAACAATCGCAATCGACTATATATGCGTCGTCACAACTAGGCCACTCGTCCCTCAGTCAGCTAGTGATTGAAAAAATAGGAAAATTACTAGGTAAAGGTCAGACGCTCCGCGGTTTTATTCAAGCGCGTATATCCCGCTAGACAGATTTACGAGGCAATCTCGCAGATAAGGGCACATAAATCAGCGATATAGTAAATATTGTGAGCATAAGTGGACCGTAACTGGACACACCTGGCCTCGTAAAACTCTTTCAGTATGTTTTACCGCGGAGAATGCAACAATTGAAACCCGAAACAAAAACAAAGCACGACGAAAACTGCACGGCAGTATGTCATAGTGATCACGATTCACGCAAGTATGCGCGCACAATTTGTGATCGCTGAATCGTAGTTTTACCTTACTATTCAGGGATCACAAATCTTCAGGCATCATCAAGAGTCCTGACAGTTTCTTCTGGATTCAATCCGCATCGGGCTTATTCTCGCGCCTCTAAGATGCAGAACTGCATCTTGTGTTATTAAGGTGTTGTAAAATTTGCACAAAAACCTACGCAGTATTAGAACCACCTCATAGATTTTATAGATAAGGTAATAAAAATTGTATATCCTTGTTCCTAGACGTTTATCGCCGATTATCTATAGGTACCTACTACCTACTCATACATATGTGCCTACATTTTTATTGCTTATTAGTACATGCATCTATATATTAGTAATAAGTCTTTACCAATAAAGCAGTCCATTACCAACTCTCGGGTCGTACACTCATTTCCATCGCCTGGTCCCAACCAACCCGAGTGTCTAATACTACATACGATGAATTGCCATAAAAATGTCAAACGTTCAACTAAACTAAAACTAATTAAACTGTAGTTAGTTTTGAACGTGGAAGGCACTCCCAACTTAGCACTCAAGACCGCTGGCAGTAAGATGTATAGCCTAGCAATTATAATACCTCTACGTTAATTAGGGAAAAAATCGACTTACCCTTCCACAATTCACTAGGCCGATACATGATGAAAATTACAGCACAGTACCATTTCACCTTCCGCGACAACGTGTCTCGGGAGACTAAAATAAAAGAGAAGATTCGCTCCAGTCTTATCACTGCCATGTGACGTAAGCTTGATAACGTGATACGGATTAGAGCATTGCAATGTTTTCATTAGGTGCTCGAGAGAAAGTCTTGAGAGCGAACTAATTGAATCTCTATGTAGGTGCTAATTGCAGTTTGCAGTTTTGATACAACTTTACTCTACTCTACTCTCTGCAGTCCGAGCACAATCAGTGCGACATATCTCTCGAGGATTTGCAACAAAGCCTAAACTTCGGTCCATTTTGGCCGAACGTGTCTTTTTTGAAGGAACTAGAAGCACAGAATAAGTAATACCTAGAAGTTTAATTCGCTATAATCCGCGACAATAGGTATTTCTATGTGGTACAGTGAGTATCCCGCACATACTCGTAATAGCTCGCGATATTCACCACACCACAGAAATCTTCCAAATTATTATCTATAGTAGTAGTCTTTTTTGGTGGCAAAAGCCGAAGTTTGGGTCGGACACTAGAAACTTTAAAACGCTTCCAGTAAGGATGCCAATACTCAACCTTTTTCGCAATTCTGTGGACGTTTTGTCGATGGAATAGACGTAAGACGCGAGAGAGATTGTGCTCAGGCTGCTGGTAAACTTGGGATTAGAATTATGTCTACCTAGTTGCTGAATGCTGACTCAGTTCAGTCTTTCACAAGTTCGAGAGATAGCGCCACGGCCCACGACAACTCGCTTCCACATAATATCGACCAAACGCCTACTTAGCTGTAAGTAGACTTTTCTTGTGTATTTTTACGTGCGCGACGGTGTTCTCAAAGTGCACGTACAAAAATCGTTATTTGAGGCACTGCACAGAAATAAACTTAAACTACACACATACATACAAAATCAACTGTATTGTACTGTGTACAGCAGTGCAACAAACAGGTAAGCCACTCAGCATGAGTCGGGACTCCGGGCCTCTCAGACACGAAACCACTATGATGGCGGCTGGCCCACATCTGAGGTACCAGGTGCCCCAACGCTGATTTTCAGCTTTCGCTGATGTAAGTGATTTAAAATTGAATTTTGATAATGCAACATGATGTTACGACGTAAGTGAGGAGTGAACACATTTGAATAGAGTAATTTATTTATTATTCGTTAAAGGTCATATCTAAACTGTTAGTGTACAGACAGATTCATCTATTCGATATGAGTTATGACGGTATGGTATTACTTATCATACTGTGAAAAGGTCATCGCACTCATAATAAACTAAGGTATTATTACAACAAAACTGACAGGAAGGTTAGCCTACGAGTATAAATAAGGTAAGGACGAAAACACACTACGGACTGGACAGAACAAAACATCCGAAACGCTGCGTCTTATAGGAAACACGTTTCTTCCTTTCGCGGTAATCTGTGCAGCTAAAAATGCAGCAAAAAAACACGAGTTGTACCTATATCCGTACAGAGAGAGGGAGATTCATACAAACGGCACGCTATATACTTAGCTACTCAAATAAAACAATGGAATTTGGCCTGATTTTTAACTGACTTCAAAATAGAAGATCCTCAATTCGACGCGTATTTTTTTTACGATTACCTGCTCCATAACTTCATAAATTAATCGTTTTTATTTGATAGGACACACATCCTTACTCCTAACGTCAGGTTGGTCCCATTTCAATATAGTGAAGTTCTTCGGAGACTTCTTCTGAAATAACGTTATTATTATATAACTGTACCCTGGTATTAATATTAGGTACGCATACGGCTCAGGGAACACTAAGCTAATATGGGCAAAGCATTCCTCGCCCCGCGTCACTCTTCATTTACTTGATCACTCATGCAAACGAGAAACTCGTGTCTCTTTCACTCATGATTTCATTGCTGAAATTACTTTTTTTCATTCTCGATATTAATAACTAATGAAGAAAGCTTTTTAGCATAATGACTTATTTATTACAGCGATAAGCCTAAAAACTAGACTACTAGACTATTAGACTTTTTGTCGACCTCCCTGGCACATTAAACGCTCTGATTTTTTTAGTGACATGTCACCGGGTTCGATCCCCAGCAGGGTAATTTGGGAATTCACGATTGTCATTTTAGTCTTCCGAGACACGTTGTCGCGGAAGGTGAAATGGTACTGTGCTGTGATTTTCATCATGTATCGGCCTAGTGAAATGTGGAAAGGTGAGTGGATTCCCTAATTATGACCCTGTCGCAGATTAAACCTCTCGTCTAGTCGGAAATCTCTGATTTGATCTAGAGAGGCTTCGGTCGTGGCTAGTCACCACCCTGCCGGCAAAGATGTACCGCCAAGCGATTTAGCGTTCCGCTACGATGTCGTGTATATAGAAAGTAGAAACCGATTAAAGTAACTACATAATATTATTATATCTGTGGTATAGGTTTAATATAATTGCCATACCTACAGCTAAACTAGGTTAGCCCGCTACCATCATAGACTGCACGCACTTGGCCAGCGTCGTGGACTATGACCTAACTCTTCTTATTCTGAGATGAGAGTTTTGCTCAATAATGAGACGGCGATGGGAAAAAAAATTATGAAACATAATTTCTTAAAGAAAAACATTACCAGACTACAGGGTTAAGTGCGTTTAATAGTCTAAATTGTTAATTAAAATTAAGCTTAATTAGTAAAGAAAAAGTTAAGAAGCGACTACTTACAAACACTTTTATGCCCTCCACATATTGAGAACGTACCTGTAAAAAATAAAATAAATAAATAAAAGTGAAGGAAGGAAACAAAAAATAGAAAAGAAAAATACTTACATGATGTTGTCACAAAAATATAAATCCTTTCATATTGGGGGTCAATTTGTCATTTTATTTATCTAATGATATGTTGCCCAGGATTCCGTCGGCTTGGATTTTGGTTTTTAAAACATCCGTGGGAAATCTGATTTACCGGGTTATAAGTAGGTACTCGGAGCTTACTATTGTCTTTCCTCGGGATGCAACATAACTCTTTACCTTATTTCGTCAAAATCGGTTGAACGCAGAAGGGCCGTGAGACAGACAGACAGATACACTTTCACATTTATAATATTAGTATGGATATTGGATAAAGATTCCCAAATTAATCCAGCCAGAAGCAAAACCAGGACCTCTCACTAACAATAAGGACAATAAGGCAGCGCTTACCACTGCGCCAGGGAGGACATTAGAAATTCTCCTTAAATGCATTGTAAGATCTAGGTATAATGAAATCTCTAGTTTATGTTCTACTGAATATTAAAACTTCATTGTATCTAGAGCCCCAAGGGTCTCCAAAGCTATTACTGTCCTATAAATTGTCCTAGATTCTAGAAGATAAATAATTAACTGAATTTTGCGGTTAAAACTTATACATATTATGAGCAAGCATTGATTTAGTATCAGTCTTACAGTATTAAGTAGGTAACATCATTAAAAGTGCACTGTCCTATAAATTGTCCTAGATTCTAGAAGATAAATAATTAACTGAATTTTGCGGTTAAAACTTCGTTAAAGCTCCCAGCAAGTTTTCTTATACATATTATGAGCAAGCATTGATTTAGTATCAGTCTTACAGTATTAAGTAGGTAACATCATTAAAAGTGCAGTCTGCAAAGTTTCTAATAATAATTATAAATTTACTGGACGCTTGGAGAAATACTATTCTAATCCATTCATAATGAGCTATCTGTCTAGTGTCTAGTGATTGTCTTTTTAACTATAAGTCACTTTTTTATAGGCGTTTACACCTTGTTTATTTTAATAATGTTACATCTTCAGTCACGCCGTCGATCGCGATCGATGTTTACTTCAATTCAAGTCATGATTCACGTTCGGTGAACAACATGCATTAATCGAGGATAGATTGATTAATTATTTAAAGCCATGAGATGTTATTTTAGCCAGCGCCTAAATGGCCGTGTGCCAAACATTGTTTTTAATCATGCGAGTTTTCATTTTGAACCTTCTTTTAAATAATCGGAAGCAAGAGATAATAATAAATTATACCTTGATTACGTTTGAGAAGCATATTATAATATACTATACTAGATGATGCCCGTGACTTCGTCCGCGTGGATTTAGGTTTTGTGATTCCCGCGGGAACTGTTTAGATTTCCGGGATAAAAAGTAGCCTATGTCCTTCCCCGGGATAAAAACCTACCCTGTACCAAATTTCGTCAAAATCGGTTGAACAGATGGGCCGTGAAAGCGTACCAGGTTGTATACCGGGGAAAGGCATTGGCTACTTTTTGTCCCGAAAAATTAAGGACTTCCCGCGGGAATTAAAAAAACCTTAATCCATGCGGAAGAATTCGCGGGTATCATCTAGTATTTTTTTTTTATCCACTACAAGTTAGCCCTTGACTGCGATCTCACCTGATGGTAAGTGATGATGTAGTCTAAGATGGTAGCGGAACCACCTGTTAGGGGCATGGCAGTTATGTTATAGGGGTTATTTGTATAAGATAATTTATCTGCATATTCGTATACTTAAAATATAGGTTAAAACATCGGCAAAAGGATGTCAGGCAATCTAAATAAACTGAAACACGTAATACGTGCTAATAAAAAAGTGGGCCAGCATTTCAACAACATCGCGTAATGTGCCAAATCTTACGAGTGGAAATTTCGGACAAATAAACTCAGCAGTTCGTTACCACTGTCATTACTCATTTATCATTTATCATAATAATGTCTACTGCTGATATTCTGCTGAGCCCTGATTGTCTGAAAATCGTACTTAATCACTTGATAGCTTAAAACGTACCTATAACTCATACTGTTTATGGAGGTCATACATGATTTTAAACACAAAGTCAAAGACAAAAGTATATTTATTCAATTTAGGTACACTGTACACTTATTGACCTCCAGATACTTGTAAAATATGATGGTGATAAACAGTAGGTACAGTATCTTAAAACTAAAGCTACGATGGTTCCAAACGCGTCGTCTGGCCCATACCTATACCTAGACACATGTAGCATTTATAGGAAACGTAGTGCATACGTATTATTATATTTCGTCGCTTCATTCTTCAGATATGATTTATTTACTAGGTAGTTCCTTTATTGTACAGCAACAATCGCACGATTTTTAGAGATGTTTTATTTTAGTATAATGACAAAATTCTCCCACTTAAGCCATCCCCACTTGTTTACCCATTCAATATTTCTTCGTCATTCTTTTATCGTGCGTAGCAACGATCGGACGTTCCCACTTTCAACATAGTTAATATTATTTTTTATCTAAATAAAAAATATTGAAAAAGAAACAACCGCTGCTGTTTACAGGAAAACGGTGAGTCTTTAATCTTTCATTTTCAGCAATTTATTTCATGCATGACAGGCTTAAGAAATTATTCTTATATTCATTTTTCATGCAGTGTTAAATTACACTAAAGGTTTTCCGAGGGGCTACCCGAGAGGTATCAACAAAGGAGAATAAACCTTTCAGCTCAGCATGACGCGCCTGAGGAATTATATTTTCATGCAGTGTTAAATTACACTTAAGTTTTTTCGAGGGGTTATACCCGAGAGGTATCAACAAAGGAGAATAAACCTTTTCAGCATGACGCGCCTGAGGAATTATATTTTCATGCAGTGTCAAATTACACTAAAGGTTTTCCGACGGGTTACCCGAGAGGTATCAACAAAGGAGAATAAACCTTTCAGCATGACGCACTTGAGAATTGTATTTTCATGCAGTGTCAAATTACACTTAAGGTTTTCCTGGGGGTTACCCGAGAGGTAACAACGAAGGAGAGTAAACCTTTCAGCATAAAAGGCGCTTAAGAAATTATTCTTTTATGCACCGTTTAATTATTCTAAAAGTCCATACGGCGGGTTGCCCAAGAGGCACCATGAAGAAGGTTAAGCCCTTCAGCATGGCTCGCCTAAGTAATTATAGTTACTTAGTACTCACACGAAGTACGTGTTAAAGTACGCTAATCCACTGGAAGGTTACTAGCGAAGTAACACGACGGAAATCAAACCTTCCAGCTAGACACTCCTAGCGATAGCAGGATAAGGAGAAATATTGGCGCCCGTTAGACTCGTCTGATGACGAGAACTTTGCAGGTTAGTCGAAAATTCTATTACTAAGTGTTAAAAAGTGCTTTTAACTCGGGATTGACTGCGAGTCAATTGCGAGATCATAATTGGCTGCGAGCCAATTATGAGTCATATTCTTATGACACTCATGCAGTGAATATGTTATGTACATTAACTGCAAGCTAAAAAAGTGTTTTTAACTCGGGATTGACTGCGAGTCAATTGCGAGATCATAATTATCTGTGAGCTGATTATGAGTCATATTCTTATGACACTCATGCAGTGAATATGTGTCACCTTGACTAGATATGCACATTAACTGGAAGCTATAAAAGTGTTTTTAACTCGGGATTGACTGCGAGTCAATTGCGAGATCATAATTGGCTGCGAGCTAATTATGAGTCATATTCTTATGACACTCATGCAGTGAATATGTGTCACCTTGACTAGATATGCACATTAACTGGAAGCTATAAAAGTGTTTTTAACTCGGGATTGACTGCGAGTCAATTGCGAGATCATAATTGGCTGCGAGCTAATTATGAGTCATATTCTTATGACACTCATGCAGTGAATATGTGTCACCTTGACTAGATATGCACATTAACTGGAAGCTATAAAAGTGTTTTTAACTCGGGATTGACTGCGAGTCAATTGCGAGATCATAATTAGCTGCGAGCTAATTATGAGTCATATTCTTATGACACTCATGCAGTGAATATGTGTCACCTTGACTAGATATGCACATTAACTGGAAGCTATAAAAGTGTTTTTAACTCGGGATTGACTGCGAGTCAATTGCGAGATCATAATTAGCTGCGAGCTAATTATGAGTCATATTCTTATGACACTCATGCAGTGAATATTGTGTCACCTTGACTAGATAAACACATTAACTGGAAGCTATTGTCCGCGAGACAATATTAACGCAAAATGCGTACATACATACTACCTCCATATTCGTCCGCTCACTTATTGTATTCTTCAGAGATACAAACGAGGTTGAGCCCCATGCACAAGATGAATTCACCATTCTCTGAACAAGAGGGAAGTCGTGCAGGTAGCAAACGCACGTGCACTGTTTGTTAAAACTTTTAAAAGTGAATATTTAAGTGAAATGCCGAAACAAAAACGCAAACAACAGAAACGTAATCGTCGAAGGATTATTATAGAATCTTCATCAGACTCCCGAAAACCGGCTTATTCGAACGTACAAACGCCTGGGGGTTGACCAAGAGTTAAAACGGTGACCTTACTTTTCATTATACCTGTGTAAGAAAAACATATCTACCGCTACGATTACATTTTTCTCTAGAAATCACAAATCATTGTGTAACTGTACAACCTGGCGGTTCACCGAGTGTTAACCCGAAGGTTTAATAGAGACTAAAACTTTAGTCTCGTGCCTACATTTTCAGACGGTAATATTACGTAACAGAACAACCTGGCGGTTAACCGAGAGTTAACACGAGGGTTTAAATACACGCTAAAAGTTTCGTCTTGTACGTTCCATACAACAATGTGGTGTAGGCGAACAACCTGGTGGTTAACCGAGAGTTAACACGAAGGTTCAATTAATACCTACTAAAAGTTTCGTTTTGTACGTTTCATAAGATAATGTTGTATTGCCGAACAACCTGGCGGTTAACCGAGAGTTATCACGAAGGTTTAACAGCTGATGCTAGAAGTTACGCCTTGTATGTTTCATATGATAATATTCTGTAACCAAAAAACCTGGCGGTTAGCCGAGAGTTAACACGAAGGTTTAATAGATGCTCTAAGTTTATCCAGAGCTCGATCCAGAGCTCCTCGGGGTACTCGGAGAAAGAAGTGACAGGAAATGATCCAAAATTTGGTGTAAAATAACAAATTAATAGACCTGAAAGAAATGTAAATCATTCAGTGTATGAAAAAGTCAAGATCTCAGGTTCAAAATTTCCAGATGTAACTGTTCACAATATAAAACCTCTCAGTATCAAACGTACATACATCGTCAGAGAGGTAACAAAAGGTTTGAGATAATGATTATATCTTTTTTATCAGTTATCTAGGTACTTTAGCGTTATATAAATTCAATTTATTTACGAATACTGTAGATACAGACAACGAAGATAAAAGCTGCTAGTATCTTGCCTCATAGTGGTGTGCAAAGAAAATTTGCAACGAAAATGTGTGGTAAAATTGCAAAAATTATCCACCAGTTTTACGTTTTTCCTACCCACATCTCTTGGGCTCAAATCTCAAGTTCATATCTCGATCATGCCCTGGAAGCATATATCATACATCCGGTGACGTGTAATAATGGTTGATTATACTTAGAAGACGGCAGAAAAACAAAAACCAAATTGAGAACATTTTCCGTTTTGGAAGTCGGTTAAACGGCGAGTATTTTTACGACCGGAAGTAAATTTCGTATGATGTAACAATGTAAAATTTCTATCGTATTATTGTCTTTTAAAAGATGTTTCGTGGGCTAGCAGGCAAGCATTTCTGCAAACTCGGGATAATGCATAGTTCATGTTGCCCGAAGCGGGATCCTAACTTTAGTATCTATGCATCGTCCATATATTGGAAACAATCTTTGAAAAACCGTCATAAAACTGTCGTTATCATAATACGTACATCGTTATCACTCGTGGAAAACATACAATTTATTCCGCCTTAACAACATACTCCATAATAACTTGCATAATGCAAAATTAAACTACTTGGTTTTTTGTAAAAAGAGTAAAGAGTATAGATCCACGCCGTCAGCGCGTCTACCTTACTTATTGACGGAGGGAAATGATTTAACGCATTCATTCAAAAATACTTATGTATAATAAATAATTTATAATGACTGATGACACATGTTTTAGCGACATGAACAACTAGGTTGTCCATTGTTAAAAAAGTATAGTAGCCTCCCTATCTAACTTAATTTAAAGCTTCTACCGTCAGTGAGGTTTAAAGCCCAAACCGACCGACTTACACATCCAAGTCGACATTAGTACTACCTAGTAGTCTATCACAATATCGACCGAGGTATGTTCATCATTTTTCATTTATATTCTGCGGGGAACTTATACACAAATAGGAATTTGTAGTATTCCATAATATTGATTATGGCATAATCTTTTGACAAACATCTTAAAATGGTACCATTATTAATAATTTTATTAAACTATGTGCCTGTAGTAGACCTCTACAACAGGACCAGAATAACCCGTTCTTTTCCCGCCGCGTTTTGATAAATAAAAATTTTCTCCCCCCTTCTGGGTAGGTTTCCACACGTTCAAACGTCCCATTGGACGTCTGTATTGTGTAAATAAAACCAAGTACTGTCCCGGCTAATATACTTTTGATTAGATCATAAATCTTGCAGCATTAACATTAATAATTATTGGTTTCATTTGCTTGCATCAAATCTGTAAGCTTGTTACTCAGCAGCTGATGTAAAAAGCGCAACATTGTATTCCTAAAGTAAAATGAATACTTAAGAAAAATCTTAGACTCATCTTAACTATACGTAGATGAGAATCTCAAGAAATCCGCACATGATTCCAACCTTAAGCATAAAGCTGTTTAAAACATTACGACTCAAATAAGAGATTGGGAAGAATAAATAAAATTATTGATAACAATAATTATTATATATTCAATGTGGAAACAGTTCTTGCAAAAATAGATATTTTCTGTATCTCTAAACATCTACCTAGTAAATAAATTATATCTGAAGAATGAAGCGACGAAATATAATAGATGATCAAACGAACTTCCTGAAGTGAAGTTCGATCATTATTATATGAGTCGCTTCATTCGAAGATATATAAATTCCCAACCCACCCAACCCGAAACATACCTATTTTTGCAATAACATTAGGTATATATCTCTAAAAAGAATGACGAAGAAATATTGAATGGGTAAACAAGTGGGGATGGCTTAAGTGGGAGAATTTTGTCATTATACTAAAATAAAACATCTCTAAAAATCGTGCGATTGTTGCTGTACAATAAAGGAACTACCTAGTAAATAAATCATATCTTCGAATGAAGCGACTCATATAATAATGATCGAACTTCACTTCAGGAAGTTCGTTTGATCATCTATTATTTTACATATTTGTTGGCGAAATAGTAAATACCTATATTGATCAATTAAGCTCAAAAGAGAGAGAATACACGGTGCGTAGGTAGGTAAAACTTTCAGCTCGGATCAAATCATTTGAGTCACACAACCGAATAATATTCTCTATCTACTTTGAAGAAGTAATTTTAACGCAATCGCACGAATAACCTTCCTCTAAGAGTCACTTCAAGTTATGCAAACGAGGACGTTTCTGAAAATTTGAAACTAGTTTGCAACTTAATTTAAAATTCAGCCTCAGTTATGTTATATTTCTACAGCACGATATTTTTACTATTTAGTGTTTATGTTTAGGTAGTTCCGTCCGCGTGAATTTGGTTTTTCAAAAATCTCATGGCACCTTTTTGATTTTTCGAGACAAAAGGTATTGTAAAGTATAGACGCAACCTACGAGTACCTCTACCAAATTTCATTAAAATCTGTTAAACTTATGGGCTGTGTAAATTAACAGACTTACAAATAGACAGACATAATATTAGTGTGGGAATACAATAGATAACATTTTATACTAATATTAAAAATTAAAATTTGGATGGATGGATGTTTGTTACTCAATCACGCCAGAACGGCTGAACGGATCTGGATAAAATTTGGCAATGAGATAAGTAGATTATAGTCTAACTAATATAGGATAAGGAATAACAAATTCTTCTCTTCACACAACAGGCTACTTTTTATCGCGGAAAATTGAAGAGTTCCCGCGGGAACCAAAAGATCTCAATCCACGCGGACGAAGTCGCGGGCATCAGCTAGTATACCTATAATATTGTTCATTGGTTGCTCCTGCAAATATCCTTCCTCAATTTTTACTTCAGTGCTTTTAAGCTTCACGGAATTTCATTGGACTTGCGTAAACATTATTTATGATGACATTCAAGCATCGAGAGCTAAGCTTCATCCCAGTTTATATGGTTTTATTATGATTCTAAACTCTTCACAAACATGTTGGAATTTGTCGTATTTTTTATGAGGATATCGTAAATTTTAGAGAACATTATTTTATCAAAATTTCCAGCCATACAACATACATTGTATATTGTTTTTTGAATGGCGAATAATTTTCATGAGTTGAAACCATTGAAACCAGAAAAAAAGACAGATGTTGTTAAAGCCATAAATAAACAGTACCTATGTAAAAAGTTACTATTTGAAACAGAAAACCTTTTATAAAACGAATGAAACTAGTTCAAATTATGTAGTTCAGATAAAGGATAACCATATAAAGAAAATAGGACTAATATTTAAACTTAGGCTACGGATAGGTACGTCTTGTAGAGAAACATGACATTTGAGAGAAATATAGTACCTACGCAAATAAACTTCATCAAACCGTGTAGAGTTACGAGCATCACGGAAAAGGGAATCTGCTTATTACTATATTTTCTATGACGAGAGTACTCGCATTTTCCATCGTATCGACGCGATATCACAAATATAATTCTGAACCTTATCGCAACGCAAATGCAATTTTAAACCAGGCGCCTTTTAAAATTCTCCAGATCTTGTCTGAGTGGATTTGCTCGAACAATATTTACGGTCACCGCATGCGATTTTATTGCTTTATGCACTGTGCATAAAGCCGCGTTGAGCACTTTTTGGTAGAGGGTAAACTTGTGGATTCGCCTGACCGACATGCTCGCGAACACCGACATGCTCGCGTTGTTACGAAGACAAAAGGTCTTAAATATTAATATACTACATTCGTTTTTTTACCTACTTAAATCTCTGGCCGCAACAATCAGTACACATTGGGAGGAGAACGCTTTCTTTGCGCGACACCCGTTGGGTCTATCATTAAGTTACCTGCTTTACACAGAATAATAATTAGATATGTTAAGTTAAAGCCCAGCCTTAAAGCTAAACTGCTATACTGGTTATAAGTTGCTGTCGTAATTAGCTATCGATTTCCAACGATCCAACGTTACAATATGTCCAGCCCATGTAGACACAACCATAACGAAGTTACGGAACTCATCGACGTCGTGGTAAACTTACGACAAGAGAAAATTCCACTTACCTAGGCAATTTTGATCTAGAAATCTGATATGAAATTGGTACTTACATTTTGTGCTGATCGCACCTATAGGACAGTGCATAGTGCATACGGACACAGAATTTGCAGGAGTAGGTACTCGGTAAGTGTTCAGAGAGAGGCATTCTTGGTATTTTTTTTAAAATGAAAAAGAGGTCGGTAGAATCGGGCGCACCGTACAAATGCGAGAGTAGTGGTCACCGATTTGAACTTGTTTGAAATGGCCATATTATGTAAGCGACTTGAGCCGTGGTTTTTTTTTTAATTCAAAATTTTTATAGGATCTTTGAATCTCTGTGAGATTATGCCAGACCCATAATACCCTTATGAGTTCAATATCTTTCTTAAATCAAATACATACAAAAATACTTAGTTAAACAAAATTTTAGAAATTGGTACTTATAACTTCTTATTTGCGCTTTAAACTATGGAGCCGTTCTTTTGTGCCAATATCGTGCTTTCACGTCTGCCGCTATTCGCTTCCTTCAATTAGCTGTAGCGAGTAAGTAAATTCTTTTCTAAAATTTCTAAATTTGCATTCCATGCTCTTGGTTCTTGCGCCTATTGCGGGTCTTCACTTGTTATGCGATCATTTTTTCCGTAATATTTGATCAGCATAAGGTTTCGAAAATATGCCGGCCGTGTGAAAATAAACTCGTCACGATCTATCAACTGTGTGCCAAACCACGGTGTATTTTAGTCAACATCTGGTCACAAATTCTTTTATTGCTAGGCCCATTGATGTCACAGTTTCATGATCATACTGGATTATGTTCTTTGCTTCCGTTGATATAAAATAAGTATGTGATCATTTCCGTCGCGATTAATAAAGATAAATGATCTAATTTACCAAGGTCGGTATCGCGTCAATCAATGTTATGTAACGCAAAAATATATTAATAAGTACCTGACTATCGATTATATTTATCACTAGCTTATGCCCGCAACTTCGTCCGCGTAGACCACACAAATTTGATACCCCTAATTTACCCCCTTAGGGGTTGAATTTTCAAAAATCCTTTCTTAGCGGATGTTTACGCCAAAGTAGCTATCTGCATGCTAAATCCAGCCCGATTCGTCCAGTAGCTGTTTAAGCTGTGCGTTGATAGATCAGTCAGTCAGTCAGTCACCTTTTCCTTTTATATATTTAGACTAGACTAACTTGATCGTCGCGACTTGGATTGGATTAGGTTTTTTATTTCCTGCGGGAACTTCTTAATTTTCCGGCATAAAAAGCCTAAGTCCTTCCCAAGGAAGCAAACAATCTGTACTAGGTATAGGTTGAACAGATGGGCCGTAAAAGCGTAGCAGACAGACAGACACACTTTTGCATTTATGATATTAATATGGATTAGTATGGATATTAGAGAATTTAATCGTTCCATGATACTGAAAACATTGCAATTTGAAATGAATTTGTACGTCTCCCTTTATAATAAGTTGAAGACAGACAGACAAAGAGACACACTTTATATAGCTTTATATAATTAGTAAGTATGGATTATCTACCCCCACTTGTACTATACCTAGTCTACTCACTCGTCGTATCACGTGAATTTTCGCCTGCAGAATACTTTTTATACCTCGGAAAATCACGCGGATTTGTGCTTGTGGTTACGTTGTTACATAATACAAGTACATAATATACTTATATACGTTGTATTGTGCTTTTAATTAATTTGATTTGAGTCAGAGTGCTTAGCGTACCTCGCATCTACCTGGATAAAGTTACGGACAAAAGCTAGTACAGGAAGAATAACAGTATTATTTCAAAATGACAGTTCATTTCAGCATGCACCTTGATGTCCCTAAAATAAGGATTATAATTCTAAAACACGAACGTCAACAATATTAAAACGATACGGCTTTAAGTGATGGTAGTATGCACTCCAAATTTGTACAAGTTGGCTTCGCTGAAACAGTTTTAGTTGTAAACTTGCGAAATGTAATCATGAAACTGCATCAATTTGTTTTGATTGCATCTGGTGAAATTTACAAACTCCGTTTATTGTGAATCCGTTGAATGGGGACTATCGTTTCTTTGCTCACCAGTTGGCGCCACTGTTGCTTAGGTCCAGAGGTATAGCTGTCAAAGGCGACTTTATAAGATCGGTGCCGAAACAAAGTTTTAAATCTTGATTCTCATTAAGTTTATTAATTTATAACAGCTATCATCATATCGAGTAGCTATGCCGCAATGTTGTGCAATTCCGTTTTGTTCGGAAAAAAGGAGGACACATGTTTCCAAAAGATAAAACTGTTCTAAAACAGTGGCTAGTTGCGATTCGCAGGAATTCGCAGGATTCTGAGGAATTATATAGTTAGGCACTAAATAAATAAAATAAAAAAGAAATTAATTACTTATTAAACTTTTATTTATCCTTCCTTTTCCCTTTAAAACACACTGCTATACAAATAAATACTTATTAAACATTGTAAATCCATACAATGGATATGATACTGAAAAATGGTTGATTTGTTAGTTGAAACTACTAAACAATGGTAACTAGATATTAGATTAAGTTATAAAACTTCTGAAATAAGCTTATCATTTCTATTTACATACATTCTCTTTTCATCTTTATTTGTCCAAACAAAAAAATCACAATACTTTCTTTTAGGGTACCTAACAAGTTTTTGAATTTGAAAATAGTAGGGGCTACTTTCTTTCAAGCAATATTCATTATTGATCATTTCTATGTGCTTATAATTATCCACACTGATAAACTCATCTTTTATAGAGAAAGGACATTTCTCTTCCAATACTGTTAGTTCTCCAATTAATCCTTCTGGAGAAACCTGAAATGAAACATCTAATATTAATAAAGAGAAATATTATTAAATTCTAGTCATCTCACACATAGTACCTAATCTGATCCCAAGATAGGTTGTGTTCTCGTTAGAGATACTGTGGGTACATAACCAGATACATATATTATAGTACCAGAGGGCAGAGACCTAGAGCAAACATCGATGTTCATCAATATCATATAGTAAAAGTGTGTCCTTGATGAGCATGAAACCCATTTAACCTTTCATGCAGAAGTCATATTAGGTAAATATACATAATATATTAGGTAAATATATGTAAAAAGAAAAAAACATAGCTGTTACCTCGGCAAACAAGCATACTTCTGGAAAAAATAAGTTTGTAATACAGTAAACAAACTAACCTCTAAATTAGCAGCTCTTTGAGGCCGCTTATTTTTGCGCCTCTTTTTCTTTTTCTGCTTTCAAAGCGTTCACATTCATCGCCAAATAATCCATATTTGCGATAATTTCACGAAGGAGATCACTTTTCAACAGGTAAAATATAGAAATTAAAATAATTTGTCACGAAGCCCGCCAAAACCAGTGAAAAGTGAATGTTATTGGACCTCCCGCGACACTAGCGCCTCTAGTGGCAAATTCACACGCGATAGTCCCCATTGAGTTCAGTTATTGTTTAAACTTCGCTGGTTCTTTTCATCAAACAAATTACTCATTTTAATGTTATTGAATTTATAAATTTCATTGGTTGTGTTTAAAATAACTTTTGACGACCTCCGTGTCGTGTGTAGCGCTGGAGGTCCTGGCATCTGGGTTCGATCCCCGGCAGGGTCAATTTGGAAATTTATAATTTCTGAATTTTCCCTGGTCTGGCCTGGTGGGAGGCTTCAGCCGTGTCTAGTTACCACCCTACCGGCAAAGAGGTGCCGCCAAGCGATTTAGCGTTCCGGTACGATGCCGTGTAGACGGTTTCTACACGGCATCGTACCATACCTTTAAACTTTTTTATAGAGCTACCAGGAAGAACGGAAGAATCAAGAAACTGTTACTTAATTTCAGCAAGTTTCAAGCGCCAAGTCTATTCATTTGTTCAAGTCAGTTAAAGTTTAATTTTAATTTCAGGGAGTTTCTGAAACGCAATGTCTCTGCATTTCTCGTTATTCGAACTAACGTTCTGTATGTAGATACTGAAAAGCAAGGAACTCAGCAGTTTAACCTAATTTGATTTCTGTAGAAACTTCATTTCCCCAGTACCCAGTGCTCGTAGAGTAGGTACTAGTAAGTACTATTCAAGCAATGAAATACCGCATAATCAAATTCCATGTATACTTAACACCAGGTACTTCCCCGTAGTGACCGCAAACTTTATAATTCGGAATCTTGTATAGACAAGGGTGCACTCAGAGAGAATAGTCTCCATTATTCAAAATTCGAAATTCAAAATTCAAAATGTTTTTTATTCAAATAAGCTTTTACAAGCGCTTTTGAATCGTTATAATATGAATCTACCGCTGGTTCGGAATGCCATTCCTACCGAGAAGAGCCAGCAAGAAACTCGGTGGTTGCTCTTTTCCATCAAAACTTGCTCTTAATTAAGCCGGGATTGGCGTGAAATGCCCTCAAAATTTACCGTTTTTAGGGTTCCGTACCAAAATTGTAAAAATGGAACCCTTATGGTGCGACTTTCTCCGTCCGTTTGTCACAGTCGATTATTTCAGTAACTATTAAAGCTATCGACATGAAATTTGGAATAGTTGTGTATAATAGTGACCTAACATCATTAAAATAAAAAAAAATCGAAAATTATTTTTAGTTTAATTAAAAAAGGGGGAAAATGGGGGTTTGAAATTTCAAAGTATGATAACTATACTGAGTGGGATATCATATGAAAGGGCTATACTTCTACATTCTAAAACAGATTTTTAAAATTCAAAATTCAAAATTCAAAATGTTTTTTATTCAAATAAGCTTTTACAAGCGCTTTTGAATCGTTATAATATGAATCTACCGCTGGTTCGGAATGCCATTCCTACCGAGAAGAGCCAGCAAGAAACTCGGTGGTTGCTCTTTTCCATCAAAACTTACAATCATCATAATGATACAAGTAACTGCAGTCCCACGCATAGCTGGAGCGAATCAAATCCACGCTGTTTTTTTTATCATTTACGTAATCTTCGATTGTATAGTAAGCTTTTTTCACGAGCATACCTACAATATTCAATACACGCCAAGACTGGCAGACAGAGGCAGCCCCATTTCCGACGGTGGCACCCGTTCACGAGCATGACGCATGATCCAGCCATTGCTTCGCTCAACCATATTTGAGGGAACGTAACAACCCGCACCACACGACACCACCACAGAAACGTTAAAGAGAGTGTAACATACCCGACTCGTATAATTATAATTTATTATTTATTTATTATTTTTATGCATTATAGTTTTTGATTTATCGGGCAAAATGTCGAAAAAAATACCGTTCCCCCCCCTCATCTCCGAAGTTTACCAATTGAAAAATCCATACTAATATTATAAATGCGAGAGTGTGTCTGTCTGTCTGTCTGTCTGTCTGTCTGTCTGTCTGTCTGTCTGTCTGCTACGCTTTCCCGGCCCATCTTTTTAACCGATTTTGCTGAAATTTGGTATAGAGGTAGTTTATATCCCAGGGAAGGACATAGGCTACTTTTTATCCCGGAAAATGAAAGAGTTCCCGCGGGAATTAAAAAATCTTAATCCACGCGGACGAAGTCGCGGGCATCATCTAGTCTGAAATAATTATGGTCAATAGAAGCTTATGTATATTTTACAGAAAAAAAAAACCAACGCTCTAACTATCATAGTTTTTTTGATATTAACATTAAACCTATACAAACAAAGTTAGTTTTGCGGTTCATTAAAAAGGGATATTTTGTGTCTTTTAATCTTAAAAACTCACTTAAACTTTTGAATTCAAACGTAGTTACATAATTAAAACTAACATAGGTATAATTAAACGAACTTACATATTTATAAGTAAGTAAGTAGGTTATTATTTCCTCAAATATTTTTTATTTTTAATACGTCATAAATCGTAAAACTTACTACAGGTTTGTACGGAACCCTCGGTGCGCGAGTCCGAATCGCACTTGGCCGGTTTATCTATATATATAAAATTCAAAGTCCTGACTGACTGACTGACTGACTTATATATCAACGCACAGCCTAAACCGCTGGGGTTAGAAACTTGAAATTTTGACAGTAGGTTCCTTTTGTGACGTAGGCGCTCACTAAGAAAGGATTTCTCAAAATTCCACCCCTACGGGGGTGAAATAAGGGGTTAAAGTTTGTATGAAAGTCCGTCATTTCTCAAGTTATATCCATGAAACTTGGTAACTGGGCTACCAGTTAAAAATAAAGAAATACGTGTTTCACAGTTTTTTCAAAATTCCACCCCCAAAGGGGTAAAATAGGGGCTTAAAGTTTATATGAAAGTCCTTCATTTCTCAAGCTAAAGCCATGAAACTTGGTATATGAGCTGCGGGTTAAAAATGAAGAAATACGTGTTTCACAATTTTTGAAAATTCGACCCCCAAAGGGGTGAAATAGGGGATGAAAATTGGCATAAAAGTCTTTCATTTCACAAGTTATAGCACAGAATAGGTAATAGTAGTAAGTTATAGCCCTGAAACTTGGTATTTGGGCTTCCGATTTAAAATTATGAAATACGTATTACACAGTTTGGAAATTTCTTTCCCCAAGGACGTTAAATAGAGAGTTTGTCCTTCAATCACGCCGCAACAGAGCAACTGATCGATGTGGTTTTTTGCATGGGTAGGTATAGTTGAGGATCTGAAGAGTGACATAGGCTTCTTTTTATCCCGGAAATGAAGGAGTGCCTGTGGGAATTAAAAACCTTATGCTACGCTAACGAAGTCGCGGGCGTCCTCTAGTTTTAAATATGCTCGCTTCGACTTCGTTCGACTTGTTATCATTCTCGCGGGAATTCCTAAATTTTTCGTAAAAGTAGAAGTAGTTCTCCGAGATACGAACTATTTCTGTACCAAATTTCATGAAAACCGATTGAAAAGATAGGCTATTTAAGTAAAGCAGACATACAGGCAGACACCGCACTTTCGCATCTATAATATTGGTAAGTATGGATTTTAATAACAAACAATAATTAATTAATAATATCATCAAAATATTAATTCGAATCCACACAGGCTAGGGTGCAGTCAGAGTAAATAAAGTCTCCATTAGGCCGGGATTTGTGTGAATTGTCCTCCAAATTAAGTAACGGGATTAATCTAATACCCTAATTTGATTCTGAGGGCTTGTGAATATGTTGGCATAGGACATGAATAAGTACATTGTTGTCTCACTTGGCCTTGGAATAGTTGTCGATTGTATGATAAGAGAAGAGAGGATAAGTGATGAAAACGGGAATCCGATGTTACTGTCATCATCAGAAATATCTAAAAGTCTTTTATTCGATATTGAATCTGTAGTCAGTCCCCAGTTGTATACTTTAACTAGCACCAAACTTTGAGAGCAACAATGAAATTATAGTAATCGCCTACGATAACTTGATACCCTATCTTGTATTGGATACGCACACCCACAGATTACGTCGATAGATTTCGTCACATAACGCTTCAAAGTGCGGAAACCTGGCCAGAAAATAGTCAATGCACACTTACAGAGAATACTATAAAGTATACATCCAATCATAACAATTCAAATTATTGTATTACTAGCTGATGGCCGCAACTTCGCCTAGAATTTTTTTTTATTCCCACGGGAACTCCTTAATTTCGAACGCACTAAAACTCCGGGATAAAATGTAGCCCATGTCACTCTCCATTCGTTGCTCTGTTGCGGCAACAACAACAAAACAATCACACTTTCGCATTTATAATATTAATATGATAACAATATACCTAATATCTAATTACTCCCCTACTGTCCCACAGCCCCAGGGACTAGATGACCTAGACGGGGACACGTAAATGCAAATCTCAGCTTACAACTGGCGAGCTCTAGGCTTTAGAACCGCAATAGTTTATAACCATCCACTTTTAAAGTAGCTAAAGCAACAATAACTTCTAGGGAATTAAGACCTGTACCTGTTCCGTATGACACAATTGTCTAAGGCCTAAGCGAATCGTTATCATTTGACAGCATAAAATCTTTAACCATTACCCGAACTGTTTATGGAGTTCATACATGCTTTTTGACGTGTAGACATCAACTCCTTAAACAGGTCAAATTATACGCCAAACAATTTTCCGATTTCTTACACAATCGGATGGCTGGTCTAGTCAGGTATGAAATAACTATTTGAATAATGTAGAATGGAAACATTAAACTTTTACAGTGCTTTCGATCTGTAAGTGAGTTTACCTCTATTACGGAATACTACTGTACCAGTAATAGTATTTACTCAGTGCTGTACCAAAGAAAACCAAATAGTACCTTACAGGGCTGTACTATGGATCGGCTTTACGTGTTTTCCGAGCCACTTGAGAAAAAAACCCGCCATAGCTTCAGTAGGTACCTCGTCTCCCGCAGTCAAACATGCTAACCAGCCAACCAACGAGGCAGATAAAAAAGTTAATTAAGCAATAATAACACAGACATTAGCTATACGATCCAGCTACTTACTAAGTTTGCTCACACAATATGTCATTTTGTATACCTGCATAAATGAAGTTATGGAGTTATGGGGTTAATAGATTAACTGGCTAATGTAGTTAGTGGCTGACAACATCCTTCAGCGCTAATTATACCTACTGCAGTATAGATTGGAGGTCGTCCGATATGTAAGCTAACCTACTGGGAGCTGGGGATATCAATCTAATGCTGATTTCACATGAGGGTGAGGTAAAATAGTGAGCAGAACTTTAGCTGGTTACTATCATAACCCCTCCAGTTTCGCTCGGGGATTCGCCTAAAAAAGGTGAGGTAAAATAGTGAGCAGGACTTTAGCTGGCTACTATCATAACCCCTCCAGTTTCGCTCGGGGATTCGCCTAAAAAAGGTGAGGTAAAATAGTGAGCAGCACTTTAGCTCTTTACTATCATAACCCCTCCAGTTTCGCTCGGGGATTCGCCTAGAAATAGGTTTGGACTGGAGCAAGAATTTTAGTAAAACCTTTTGTAGGCATCTACGCGGCTCTGTAATACTTGGTGATAAAACCTGCATGCATGTAAGTCCTTAGATTTAGTGGCTAGCTACCACCCTAACGACAAAGACGTGCCGCTAAGCGCTTAGCGTTCTGCTAGGATACCATGTAGAGATACTTATTTGGAGTATGTGGTTTAATATAACTGCCAAACCCATATCAGGACAGCCCGCTATACTATCGTAGACTGCATCGTCACTTGCCAGTTACCACTGATGTGATCGCAGTCAAGGGCTAACTTGTTGTAGAATAAAATAAAGAAGAACTAATGGTGATAATCAATTTTTTACCATTGCATATTCAACAGGCATATTTAATTTTACGTCTAACCTTGTAATTATCACGTCCGTTATCAACATCATATTCAACAAGAGTCAGGGCAAAAATCAATAATACCCTGTTGGCCAGATAACGCCCTGTTAGATATCGGCGTACTCATTGCTTCTGGGTCATAATATTATCTTTTTTCATTACCTGAGTGTAGTGGAAAGACTTTCGGGCGAAATTAATATTATGACGACCACCCTGGCGCAGTGTTGAGCGATGTTGTCTTATCGTGGGATATCCTGGGTTCGATTCCCGGCAAGGTCAATTTGGGAATTTATAATTTCTAAATTTTCTCTGGGCTTCAGCCGTGGCTAGTTACCACCCTACCGGCTAAGACGTACCGCCAAGCGATTAAGCGTTCAAGTACGATGCCGTGTAGAAACTGACTAGGGGTATGGGTTTAATATAACTGCCATACCCCCAGGTTAGCCCGCTACATACAATCTTAGACTGCATCGTCACTTACCATCAGGTGAGATCGCAGTCAAGGGTTAACTAGTACCTAATAAAAAAAAGCTCAAAGTTAGCAAAGTTGTCAGTTGGCCGTATTCGGTCATAACCAACTTATGGAAACTTGCTGTTGGACAAAAAAATACGGCAGACGCATTTGCTCATCGACCGAATATGCACATAGGCCCAATTCGGGTAACGAATCCGGTTTAACTGAATGAGGCCGACACATAATAATAGCGCTTATATTAAGTCGCTATTTTATTTTAATAACAAGAGTTTATTTTTAAAACTATACTTTTTTTTTTATTAAAATGGAGTTTTCCGCCAACTGCGACCATCATTTCTTGGTTGTCATATACTTCCCGATTCACTACAGTGTATAAATCTATCCTTCTTTAACCGAATTCATAAAAAGGATGTTATCAATTCGACACGTACAGTCCGCGCATGAGCTCGCACAGATCACAGAATTAGATCTGTGGCTGTACGCCACCCCCGATTGTCGCTCCATATCCAGCTCGCTCCCAGCACTAGTTTCGAGCTTGACGCGAGTAATTTTGCGATAGCAGTATTATTTTGTACTTTAAACAACTCTAGCTCATTACTTTAACATTCCATAGGATTCCTCAGAGCTCGCGCGCGGACTATAGATATGTATGTAACATATAGGTATATAGGTATGGTATGTAATATTAAATTAATAAAATGCTTACAATGTTCATATTATTTGTTTCATGGGTTTCCTGTTATTTTTGTTATTCATATTATAAATAAATAAATAAATGTATGTAATATTGTAAACCGGAACGAGGCAGAGTTACGAATACAATAATCATATTAATTAATAAAATAATCAAAAATACCTGTTAATTGTGTGATATCCAAATTCATTGTCACAAATTCATGTTATCCTCAAAAGTCTGCACACACGAACACTTTTTCTGTTTATTTCACACAAAATATTTATTTAATAAAATCTTCAACAACACCACACTGTCTATGATCAAAGTCGTCCCGATAAATAAATAAAAAAATACAATTATTATTTATCTCTCGTGCCGGCAAGATAACACGATTACCTACATTACGTAGCCGTAGTGATTTATTTGATAACTAGCTGATGCCCGCGACTTCGTCCGCGTGGTTTGGCGGGACCCTCGAACCCGATTGCAGCGCCCCCTACCGGGTCCAATTGTGAATATAAACCATCCCGGGGTCCAGACAAACCCAACAAAAAAAGAATTAGCGAAATTGGTCCAGCCGTGTCCCGCCCTGAACCTCGAACCCGATTGCAGCGCCCTCTACCGGGTCCAATTGTGAATATAAACCATCCCGGCGTCCAGACAAACCAAAAAAAAAAGAATTAGCGAAATTGGTCCAGCCGTTCACGCGTGATGCCGTGGCCAAGGGAAATAGGGATTCATTTTTATATTATACCCCTATTTCACCCCTTTGGGGGTGGAATTACGAAAAACTGTGAAATACGTACGTCTTCATTTTCAACCCGCAGCTCATATACCAAGTTTCATCGATATAATTTGAGAAATAACGAACTTTCATGCAAACTTTCAACCCCTATTTCACCCCTTTGGGGGTAGAATTTCGGGATAAAAAGTATCCTATGTCCTACCTCATAGTATGGGCTCAAATCGTGCCAAGTTTCGTTTGAATTCATTCAGTAGTTTCGGCGTGATGCGCGGCCAAGATACAGACAGACAGACAGACAGACAGACAGACAGACAGACAGACAGACAAAAATGAAAAAAATTACAGATTTGGCTTCAGTATCGAATAATGAGTGCCCTCCAAAAAAAATTTTCAAAATATCTTCAATGTACAGAATTGGACCTGTTACAGTTTTATTATAAGTATAGAAATGTTGGCAAAGCGTAGCTCTTTAGTTACAAATAATAATAATTATTATTCACTTAAAACAAACCAAACCAATTATACAGTTTATCAATAACGGAGTATGTATAGTGACGTGCCTACATCCACGTGTACTCGTATATCGATTAAAATCTAATTAGATGTTTTTCAGAAATAAATAATAGTGAATAGGTACAACCTCATACGTCTATAAGGCCATTCATTATATTTTCATCTGTGGTCTAGTATAGTAGTGAATATCTACCTTTTTAAGGTATACTACAGCAATCTTGCAGCCTGGACGCTATATTTTATAGCGGAATATTATCATCAATTTCAGTCCCATGGGAAACCGAAATCCATTGTTGACGAAGTATCGGAAATAAAGTAATATTACCGTACATATAAAATGATAAGCTTGCCGCTTGCGTTATGCGTATATAGGATAACATATCCAATACCCAGTATTTCCTTACTTGAAACTGATATTTATTCTAGGTCGCTTGGTGTACAGACCGAAAGATTAATTTGACAAGTAGTTGCCATGAAATACATGAAAATTAATTATCGTTAAAGAACGATAAAAAGTAAGCATATATATAAGTTAAAAATTAAAATAACTTCAAATTATGTAACTCTATATAGCTCTATTTACTCATTAATAAGATCACGGGTAGGCTATTTGTTTGATAATGTGTAACAAGAGTCAAATAATCGTGAACTACTTATGTCGCAGTGGGCATGATGTCTAGAATATCACTAAATCGACGTGCCTTATCGTCTGTCATATGATGCGTCTGTAAACAAACGGTAGCGCTTTATATTGCCAGAGATAGATGTAGCTGGAATTTAACTTGCGGAATTCAGCGAGACGTCAAACTTGAGCGGAAATTCCGCCTCGCTTGAGCAAAGTTGATAGGTAGGTAAGTTATCGAGTAAGTAAGTCTGCTGAAATTTATAAGTGACGCAAGTTGTCCTACTTGAAATAAATCATTTCACGATAATTGGTCAGATTAATGGACGGACGCGTGTGGACGTTTTGCACGCCAAAATAAGGGCTATTTCAATACGACACAATTGAGCGGAATTACACGCGCGAAATTCCGCTAAATAGGTTCCTGGCCTGAAGCCGGTTGTATATATTATGTAATGTTTATTTATACTACACCCACTCGGAAAGTACCCTCTTGCTTTGGTCAAAACGAGGTAGAAAGTACGTCATTGCTACAAACCAATTAAGCGGGAGGAAAAGATGTATGAAATTTCATTTCTAACGTGCTAAGCGGGGAGAAAACTGTATGAAAATCCATTTCTAACGCGCTGTTGTTTTTTAATTTTAAGTAAATATGGTATGGACGTTGAGAATTTGGATGTCTTACCTTAAGGACATATAATATTAGAAGCAGCTTCACCATATTTGACATAGAAAAGTCAAATAATATGGTGAATGTCGATTGTCGACATCGACGTCGATTATCGATATCGATAGTCGATATCGATATCCGATATTGATAGTCGATATCGATATCGATGTCGATTGTCGGTATCGATGTCGATTGTCGGTATCGATGTCGATTGTCGATATCGATGTCGATTGTCGATATCGAAATCTATATTGAAATAATCCTCAAAATGTAGTCTAGTTGTGATAGTGAAGCTTCGAATTAAGTGACTCATATAGTTATGATAGAACGTCATTTTTTTTTTAATTTTTTTTTTTAATTTTTTGAAAACAATACATTAGAAATTAAAGCTAGCTAGCCTAACCTCATTAAGGATTATTAACTATTATTAACTATTAACCTAAACCTATTTTTTTTTTGTTTTTTTTTTTTTTTGTTTTTTTTTTTTTTATGTTTCTGTATTTTGAATATGGGTTTGTAAAATTGCCTGAAATAAAAATATTTATTTTATTTATTATTTTAAACCTTTGTAAGTTCGTTTAATCACTAATTATCGCTTATTTTCCTCGCAGGTGTAGTATAAAGCACTATGTATCACTCGGTAGAAAGTACGATTCCTACCTCGCGTGTATTGCGGCCCTTCGGCTACGCCTCGGCCCTCAAACTACACCCTCGATAGTAATCGGTCACTTTCTCCCCTCGGTGAACAATGTACTATTTTTTCGGAAAAGTCTTAAAATCTCATGCGATTGAAACAAATGGCTATAAATCGCACTGCTCATCTCGAGATTACCAATAAAAGAACCATCAATAAAATCGTATCGTCACTATTAAAAATGTCACTGTGACGTCATTAGCCTTTTCACTTTTCGGAAAAGTGTATTTTTTGTAATTCAAGATTGGTATAATATTTATTTAAGTATTGGTCTATTCTTTTGGTATTTATTTATTTCATCCAAGTGGATTGAAGATTATAAATCGGAATTTATTGGGATTGACACAGCTTAATTGGCAGTCAAGTTTAGTTATATTTACAGTTCAAAATGTCACTGTGACTTTATTACTTTTCGCCAAAGTATGCGACACTTTTTTTTAAAACTTGTTACCTACCTATCTATTTTGTGCTCATTTTGGCTGCACATGATATAAAACACACTTTTAACGACAACTTCTACGATTTTAACCCTGGAATTCATAAACGTTGGGTAACCAGTCTCTGGCAAAATGCCGTTCACGATTCGCGTAGGACTTGAATGTAGAATCAACCTTTGTTGCAATTCATAAACGTTCGCCAGACAATCTCCTAGCTGAATGGAGAAGAAATGGAGATGTACAGAATATTGTCTATTGATTGACATGCTATCTGTGGAAATTCTCTATGGATGTCACTTTGACGCACTGAGTCACTCAAGTGAACGTCAATGTTTGTTTACAAACAAACATTGACGCGGTTTTCAATTTCCAATGGTTTCCAATTTTAGGGAATAATAGAAAGCAAAGACCGAAGCGAATTCGAAATTTACGTGGTAAAACGCTGACGAATAATACCACTTTGATAGCGGTGATGCACAACTTCATGATTTGTATATCCTGCATAAAGTCAGAGACGGCCAAGCTGACGGTACATCCTGGGCACGTATAAGAATCGCTCTGGAGCACCTTTGCAAAAATATCGCGAAGATATGTTTGTTCGCAGATAACAAAAGTGCAGCTTACTCTCCATAAACTGAAGTCCAGTAGAACTACTTCAGCTCTTACGAGTACGTTCTAAACTGTTCCGGCATGGTGCAAAGATGTGTTCATCAGTGCAGACTTTTGGCCTGAGGGCATAGTATACCGTCGTTACAGGGAAGCGAGAACAAGAATTCCTTCTGCTTCATAAGACTATAATATACTTATTTTTAGAATTGTATTTATAGTATTTTATGAATTATATTGTATTGTGTTATAATTATGATTAAATATTGTTGCCTGATTTAAATAAATAATTCAATGTTAAGATCAAAGTTATCATGTTCTTGCTTAGTCACTGAAGTAATAGGATACCAAATTTCGAATCTATCAAACCTGTATTGGTAGTTGCTCTCATACTTTCTTCAACATATTATTATAATCTGCAAATAGCTGAAGAGATTTTCTTGAATCATTGCTAAGAACACTTTCGATCAAGTCCTCTAAACCAAAAAAATAAATCAAAATCGGTTCATCCGTTTGGGAGCTATGCTGCCGCAGACAAATACACAGATGCACAAACACACACACCCTCTTTTAGCGTCGGTAAGTAGTCAAGACTGAAAGACCATGAAGGTACTTATAGAGCTAGTTTTATGGCATTTATACATGGCTTTATATAAAAATTCTATTTTTATTTATGAATGAATAAGTACAGAAAACTACAAAATGTTATAATCCATTTAATATTATTTTAACAATTAATACCAGGCTGAAGGAGGACATCATTCATATTTTTGACTGCTATTATGATTCTTGTATTGCTAGCCACTTCCTTTTCGCCTCAAGAAATGCACTGTATATCATATGAGGTCATCCAACCAAATGAATTATTACCACGACCTTTATTCTAACTTCTTCACACAAGATCTTGGCTCAAACTGAGGATAGTAGAACAACGTATGTTCTGGAATTGCCTTTAGGTACTGTGTAGTACATACATTAACTGTAGTTCCTTTATTTTGCGCTCGATATTATGTATTATTCGTCAACATCCTATGTCCTATGAGATAAGTACAGAGTCATTATAAAAATTTTCTTCTTTCTTGTTTACCTAATTCTGTATACCATCAATTAGCCTTTGCGTCTACTAGCCTTGCATCTTTATGTAGGCTGGCCGATTGTGGTATCTTTCAAGAGTCCGTCCTCATGCGGCACTTCTTTCTTCTGGCAATAATTCATAGCCATCGTTTCAATCCCTCCCCGGCCCACTATTAAATACTGAGCGCGTGCCTCTTCTTAGAACGAGAAGGGTAACTTCCGGAAATACCCGTCTGTATCAGGACAGCATAAATCGTCGTAGTTTTATATGCACTGGCTGTAATTAGCGATTTCATCATCAATGTAAAGCCATCATTCGCTTTACACTACACTTTGGATAATTGGTGGATTTATTGGTTTTACCACAAGTACAAACTTAGAAGAACATGTTGTATATGACTCAAATCACATTTTTTCTTCGATTTTTTATTAAAAATCAAGATTTATTACGCACAAATAGCCCACAAAATACAAAAATAAAGCTATGTCAAACTCATGTCATAGCAAAAGCCTCGTTTGATTGTGTCTGATTCGCGGAAATCGGCGAATCAGTATTCAGCCGCTGTTAGCGACCGCATGGAGAGTCTCTTTCGACTATGAAATGCAAAAGAGAGTCTCTTTCGACTATGAAATGCAAAAAGCTTGAATTCGATACATAGCGCTTGAAACGTCTCGGAAAAGAGCCGTTCAGTCGATTATGAATTCCACTGTTAGATTTGTCGAAATGTCATTACTGATGTCATTTTCACTTCACCAAAGTAAGTAGGTATACCAGTTTTTTATAGAAAGTGCAACATGTAGCGAATTTTCACGGCGAAAGCGTTAATAATACCGATATAACTTGACGCGTTAATTAATTATTTACGGTATTTTTATCGATACATAAATAAATCGATGTTGTCCGGTGCACAACAAGACTTGAGGTCGACTGATAAGCGTCCGCGCACGGCGCCTCGCATGTGATGTTTATTAAATTAGGTATACCTATTGTATGTTTACTTTATTTAGATGAATGTAAATGCTCACGTTAGCTACATAATATTACCGTGACTAAGGCATTGATACTTACGAATTATATTCTGTGACTGGTAATACTACAGCTGTACTCTTACTTATTATTCTGTGGTAATTCTAGCTTCAATATCAAATTGGTTTTGTTACTTTCTTCTTTGTTTTTTTTTAAATACCTATATAATGAATATAATATATATAACCCTAATATAACGACTGTTTATATTATGTCAGATTATCGAGTTGATTTCCTGAATTCTGTTTACCGCTTTACGCTATTTAGAATTATTGACATAGATCTCAATTTTAAACGATGATGGCGAAAGTAAACAAAGAATCTTAAAGACGACTATTCGTACAGTTGTACGAATACGACTAGGTATTCGTATATCGTACAGCACAGAATTACTATCTGTGTTTATAGTATGGATATGTATTTTATGAAAATTGAAAATGGAGCATTATGGAGCGATTAACCACTAAAAAAACATTTTTAAGTATTTTATTAGATTAACGTTACTAATAATTACTATCAATGATATTTTTTTTTGTTATTAATATTTGTAATTGCGTCTTATAAAGTACTCGTAGATAAATACTATCTCAATAATTAAATAGATCGATAAATATCACTAGATAAGATATAAGTACCTACACTTAATAGAATCAAAGCAATGTTAGAGTTAGTGCTGTAATGTATCTGATTTTATACTGCAATGTTATATAATTAGGTATCTATATTTAATAGGTAGGTATCAAATCAGTTAAGAATCAACAAAGTCATTAAAAAAGGAGATCTTCAGATAATTATCTAGGTACCTACCAACCTAGTATTTATAACGTGTGTTATTGATTTATAAAATGTTATATTATGTTATTGTGTGTTATGATTTATAAAATGTTATATTATGGCGGTATTTTGGAGTTGGTCAAAGTCAAAAGATTCTTTATTCAAATAAACTTAAATACAAGTTATAAGTTATAACTTGAAGTTGGTGTTTCTAAAACAAAAAAAATAAATATATAAAAACCGGCCAAGTGCGAGTCGGACTCGCGCACCGAGGGTTCCGTACAAACCTGTAGTAAGTTTTACGATTTATGACGTATTAAAAATAAAAATTACGTTTGTTGTATGGGAGCCCCCCTTTAATATTTACTTTATTGATATTTAATTATTTATTTTGAAAGGTAATATACAAGTTAATATTCTGTGAAAATTTGAACCGTCTACCTGTTACCGTTTTTAATATTGAGCAAAAAAATACGAAAAAAACACGTTTATTATATGGGGACCCCCCTTAATATATATATTTTTTTAATTTTTAGTATTTGTTGTTATAGCGGCAACGGAAATACATCATTTGTGAAAATTTCAGCTTTCTAGCTATCACGGTTTATGAGATACAGCCTGGAGACAGACAGACAGACAGACAGACAGACAGACAGACAGACAGACAGCGGAGTCTTAGTAATAGGGTCCCGTTTTTACCCTTTGGGTACGGAACCCTAAAAAGTAGCAGGGCTTTACAGTTTCTGAGCTTTTTTTTGTGTAGATAAGATCACTCTATACTTTGTTGCGATGCAAGGGATGGTGAGCGATATGGTCCAAAATCCCCCAAGGATATACCTACTTACCGAAATATGAAACCTGAATTGAATTGTCTGAATCAAATGTTAATGTTAATGTTACTTTATGTTAAACTAGCTGATGCCCGCGACTTCGTTTGCGTGGATCGAGGTTTTTCGTTTCCCACGGGAACTCCTTAATTTTCCGGGATAAAAAGTAGCCTATATGTTATTCCAGACTATAATCTATCTCCGTGCCAAATTTCATCCAGATCCGTTCAGCCGTTGGGGCGTGATTGAGTAACAAACATCCATCCATACATCCATCCAAACTTTCGCATTTATAATATTTATATTTGATTTAAGCTTAATTTATCGTATGCCTGTTAGAGGTAGACTGTTCCTACTGTGTAAAATTATTTTAGGATCTACAACCATGTAACAGTCAAACGATATCAAACGAATTTAATAAAGAAAATGAAATGAAATGAAATGAAAGAGTACAATGTAGTCATCACTCATCAAGTGTGCAGAAATTCATCAAAATCTGTCAAAGTAATTTTTAATGTACTAACCTTTTACAAAATTGTTTATTTTTTGATCATCACCCTTGGCCATTCTTAGACCTACTCCCATACATACTTGTCCACTTTCCTTTCGAATCGAACTTTATGTATCACACGTTAAATACCTACCCCTGGGTTTTCAGTTTTCACGTATTACCACGTCTAATCCGATTATGCATCGCGTGACATCACAACGATTTAACATAATCGTGTAGGATAATAGAATGTTATAAATCACTTGCTCCCTGTCTTACTCGATTGTCATAATCATTTCTGTGACGTCAGTAATCGTACTATCGACTGGGAAATTCACTAATATAATTTTCATTCTACGTCAGATGACAATGATTTTTTAGGCTTATCTACCTACATAAATATATTAAACTTTTTTTACTTAACTACAAAAACAAGTTCGCCCTTGACTGCGATCTCACCTGGTGGTAAGTGATGATGCAGTCTAAGATGGTAGCGAGATAGCCTGTTAGGGGTATGGCATTATTGGCACTTATATTAAGCCCATACTTACCCCTAATCGGTTTCTATACCGCATCGTCCCGGAACGCTAAATTGCTTGATAACACGTCTTTGCGAGTAGGGCGGTAAATAGTCACGGCCGAAGCCTCCCAACAGACCAGAACAAATTCAGAAATTATAAGTTCTCAAATTGACCCTGCCAGGAATCAAACCCGGGACCTCCTGCTTTTGACAACAACGCCACTCACACTTATTATACAACTAGCTGATGCCCGCGACTTCGTCTTCGTGGTTTAAATTTTTTTGATTCTCGCGGGAACTTCTTAATTTTCCGGGATAAACAGTAGCCTATGTCACTCTCCAGGTCCTCAACTATACCCATGCCAACAATCACGTCGATCCGTTGCTCCGTTGCGGCATGATTGAAGGACAAACCAACATACAACAAACCAATAAACCAACAAAAAAACACACTTTCGCATTTATAATATGATCCCCTCGCTACTGCGCCAGGGGGGTCAGTCAGAAATCTCAATCTTGCATACAAGGTCTGTAAGCACCATTCGTATGACAAAAAGGCAACAAAATCCCAACCTGACCCACATACCCGAGGGAGGAGTATGTATATTTAAATTAGTGTTGTCTGCCGTGCGTCACTCGATAACGATAATGGTCGAGATAACGTCGAAGGATGATCTTGTCACCATGTTAACAGTTTGTTACACACGCTATGCCTATTATATTTAAAGACTGTTGTGTGACGTATGTGTTTATAGGAATGGATTTATGTGTAGCCGTTCTTTATTCAAATATAGTTTTTTACCTGCCTGCAGCATTGTAAAGTATTGCTGGCAAAGGCAGATACAAACATTTATCTAGTATTTATTCATCTAAAGTTGAAAATTCGACTCTACCCCCGTCCAACGCAGATTTTTTCACTTACGACCGTAAATTTTCCGACTTGTGCTTGTCCGGCTTAAGTATTATATACCTGTACACTCCATAACAAGCAAGTTCACAAAATAAATGAAAAGCAACTTTACATTCACTCCCTCTGAAACTTCACGATAAAACTACAAAAAATTATAATTAATTCCAAAATTACCCAATATCGCTAAACATACATGGGGGTTTTTCTGATAGGTCTAGGTACGAGGAATCAAATGTTTTTCTTTGGACGTCATTATTTGGACCATTCTGTATTCATTATAGCTGTAAGTTAAAAGGAGATCGCGTGCTTTTAGTGTCGTTGACCTATCTACATAAGTCCAGCAGATTCTCTTGACAATTCGATAGCTTTATGCGGAAAACGGTTCTATTGAGATCAGTCCCATACGCTTCAGAGGTAGGTGTGCAAACTTTGAATTGGTGTTCCTAAAGATAGTCTTTAACAATCGGTAGTTGTAACGGAAAATTGAGATCAGCACTACAATATGGCTGAAGTCGCGAGAAAACAAGACCGTAAATCTATTTCCAGGTTATGTAAAGATACATAATCTTTATGCTCATCGAGTCATCGCTTTACTCGAGCAAGCTTGACGAAATTTAGTATTAAACTGGAACGAAACTGACGTCAAGTCGCTTATGACGTTAGCGAGGATATATTCTAGGTGCACGTTATCACGCATGGAACCAGCACACAGCTGTTAGCATGAGAGTTCATAGCTCTGCTAATGTTTTTTTCAGAATTTCTTTTTATGTGTTTCTTTTAACATAATAATTATATCTATAGTTGTCGTATTATTTTCAAGAAGAATATCGAGGAACAAAAAGCCTAATTCGCTTTAGTCCGCAAACATATTTTTAGAATATTTTTTAATTTAGATTTTAATTTTTTCATAGCTTTAATTCGAATAAACATTTCAGGAATAACAAGAGAGGAAATTTTGGTCTAAATTAAAGCAACTTTGTCTTAACCACCAACTGTTCCTAGTTCCTACAAACTAGTTTAAAAGACAAATTTTTTCAATCCGCTAAAAATGTGTTTAGCAAATTATAGCAAATTTAGCTTCCATGGTTCGATGGACATCCACAATGAGTTAATGGGTAGGTACTTTTAACTGCTTTGATAACTCATGTTTTCAGTAAATTAAATACATAGATTTGGGATTGGGATCATAGATTTAGGAATCCTAAATGATTAAATATAATACATAGAAAATAATGGCTACGTCCATTGAAATAGTATGAGTAAACTAAAATTCTACATCAATGGCTACGTCAGTAACACGTATTTCTAATTATTTAGGCAAGTCATAAGCCAATAACGTTAATGAAGGTGGATAGAAGTTACTGCCCTCTATTATCATTAAAAATATAATTTATTCTCACAAGGCATTTTCACAAGCTTTATTTTAAAAAGCAATATTTATTTTTTTAAACAAGAAAGAAAATATCTAGCCATTTTTTCTGTCCCGGGCCCTATCGCGTGTATATATTGTATCTATAGGTCTTGAATTTTATTCCTTATCGCCGCGGCCACGTGTTAATAATATGCTTACATGCCTCCGTGGCCTTTGGCGTACGCTCCACCGATGTACCAACCCGAAACGAATGAGCAAAACCGAGCTTTTGAAAAATAAATCCTTCAGATGTTCATTGTTAGAGACACGTTGGTAGATACGGTGGATCAAAGGGTGTGAAAGGGGCACTATGGGCTGACGATATTTGGTATGAGGGTGGTGAGAAGTAGGTAGTAGCGAATGAGGAAGGCTTATGTCTGAGGTGTAGTGGCACTCGCTAGGGACTGTCAACAGTAGACGTCCAGAGATATAGGGTGCGTTCCGAAATACACTGAGAGCACTGGAAGTCCCCAGTAAAGAGCACTGCCAGTGCTCGCAGTGCTTATAACGGAACACACACATAATGTTATATGATCATGATGGTAGTCAATATCATCGGTCGGGGTTCATTGGAAATCTGACATTTAGGTAGATCATTAAATAATGTTCAGAATCCGAAATTCTTAAATATTATGGTCATCTGAATGCAAAATCAACTAACCAGGGAAATACGTTTTATTAATAAAGACAACACAACAAGTGGGTTACCAGATGACAAACAATGCCGGGAACTTTTGCCGTATATGCATACTTGGTAGCTTGGTAGACCGTAAAGTTTAACTTGAGGAAGACTCTCGAGTTGTGACGAACTTGACTCCTATTTACATGCTAATTCAGCTTAGTTTTCGGATGTTTAGTTTGAGTTGGAAATCGCATTATCTTCTGTGCCTAGATTTTCTCTTATGAAGTAATTATCCATACTTAATATTATAAAGAGATAAATTTTGTGAGGTTGTAGGGGGTAATCTCTGGATCTACAGAACCGATTTTGAAAATTCTGGTATTAATAGAAATCCACATTACTTGTGACTCTTGTGAGGGTCATAGGCTATACTCGTATATTAACCCGAAACATTAGGGAGCTCCCGTGGGAATTTAAAAAAATAAATTTCACGCGGACGAAGTCGCGGGCATCTGCTAGTATTTTATATTGTTAAAAAGTTTCCGCAACTCACTTAGACCTTTTTAAATTCATATGCAAAACTTACGTAATATAACAATAAAAATTATTTTGCATCGAATCGTATACATTACACTTTCCGTTACTAATTATTACTCACTAAGACCTTTTAAATTCATTTTTATATAGTAACTCAATTTAACAATAAAAAATAATTTTGTATCGAATCGAATACATTTTAATTTTTAACGACGTGCTTATTCTTTGAGCCAGAAATATCCAGTACCCCAAGTACTTACCTGAAGATACGTAGGTAATAAATAATATTTCAAAGACAGCACAAAAGGATCAGGTGTCTAGCTCCGAAGTTAGTGATAAGTTTTCACTTAGCAAGCAAAATAATTAATCTTTCACATAATATACCTAAACTGTAATAGTAACTGCTTAATTGCTGGGAATTTAAAGAGTGGGCGATATCGGAGAGATAGCGGGTTCAAAACTTCCCTTTTTATTTAATTGAAAAACAACTGGACCACACGCATGGAAAGCTGGACCATTATAATGCGGTTTTTGGATTAGATGTGCAGGTATAACTTCTGAGAAGGTTCTTAGATAATATGTTGTATGGCCATAAGCCACAAGGGCGCGCTGCAGTCTTGGATAATAAGTTTTACTATGATACCATTATCCGGAAAAGCTACCTAAAATCAAACTGTTTACTGCACCTAAAACTGACTCGACTCGACTCGACTAAAATAAATCAGCGCTGATATGGTGCATCCACACCATATCAGCATTACGCTGAGTCGATACACTTTTTGGGATTTAATTTTACACAGATTAGTGTTTATAGCATTAGGGCTTAGTATAGAAGTTTAGAGTAATAGTGTTTAGTCCATAAGTTATTTCTGTATCTGTTAAGTGTGTTTGTTTTCTGTGTATTTTAAATCTCAAATAAAGATTTTATTTATTTATTTAAAAAGTAGCCAATTTTCTCTTAAGGCAATTGAATTTTATTTTTCAATCAGACTAAAGAATAAGATCCTCCTACGATCATCTAAGCTCGTAAAACAGTCATAAAACAAGGGAAGGAAACCTCTAAAGTCTTTGTCTAAATCCATTCCACCTACAATCTGTCTAAGCCTATAGGACCACACTATAAGGACTATATTTTGAGAATATAATATCCATACCTACTAATATTATAAATGCGAAAGTGTGCCTGTCTGTCCGTCTGTCTGTCTGTCTTCTACCCTTTCACAGCCTATCTGTTAAACCGATTTTGATGAACCGATTTTGATTTGGTACAGGGATGGGTTGTATCCCGGGGAAGGACATAGGCTACTTTTTATCCCGGAAAATTTAGGAATTCCGGCGGGAATCTAAAACCTTAATCCACGCGGACGAAGTAGCGGGTATCATCTAGTTCTACTATATCTATACTAATATTATAAATGCAAAACTTTAGATGGATGTATGAATGTTTGTTACTCAATCAATCCAGAACGGCTGAACGGATCTAAATGAAATTTGGCACAGAGATATATTATAGTCTGGAATAACACACAGGATACTTTTTATCCCGGAAAATTAAAGAGTTCCCGCGGGTACCAAAAAACCTCAATCCACGCGGGCGAAGTCGCAGCTATCAGCTAGTATTATAATAAAAGCAACACATTGACTATACATTGACTACACATTGAATTTATAAGGGTCTCTATCTTCAACTTTGTTTCAAAACTTCGTTGGCAGTGATATAATTGTCATTTTTTGCCATCATCATGTTAAAAGTTTTTTAACAACAACAACATATTATGTCGCCTTAATAAACGGATACTAGCACGACTTTGCAGGTAGGGTGGTAACAAGCCACGTTCCAAGCCTCCCACCAGACTAGACCTGAATGAATTTGAATTTTGAATTTACAATAATGCCGCTGCTAGGAATCGATCCCGAAACCCTATATTTATAACTACCACAGAGCTCATTACTGCACCAGCGAGGTTGTCTTTTCATAATATTTCTTTATAGATAAAATGAGGTAAAGCTTTTTATCGAGCGACAAATCGTCAATGCATTCCAAGTCAACGGTGAATACTGTGGGTGAATAGTATCGACTCGCAATATTGGACGTGACTTCCTCTCTCCGGACACAATACATCTCGATCCAAGTCATATTGAAAATACCTTATCGCCCACGAAAAGTACGCCATAGATTTTCTTCGTACACATAGCGACGTATGTAGGTTGGCAATATATCTTTAAGAATGATCGCACATCAGCTTGTTTTACCGAATACGCTACATGCAATGAATTTTCATACTCCATAATGACACCCACTGAAAGTGTGGTTTTCATCGTCCCTTGACATAGTGGGTGTGATATTAAATCTGTACTTCATACCAAGTCATTCAATTTATGAGACTAGTTAATTCGTTTTCACTACAAGTTTTTTTATCTGTATCCGCTACCATCATGATGATGCAGTCTAAGGTAGAGGGCTTACCTGTTTAGGGGTATGGCAGATATACGTATATAATAATTAAACCCAACCGTGCTGGGGTTGAATTTCTCAAAAACATTACGTACACATACATATCAAATAAACATGCGCTGCTAGTAATAATCGTATATATTGTATATTTGTACTTTTGTATAGTTTATATGTAACATCTAATAAAACCACAAGTTCGCGATAGATAAATTTGAAATTGTATCTTTACTTATTCTATGAAATTGCACAAGATAATTCCATGTAAAATCTTAATTGAAAAAGTGATGCAGTAAAACGACTTCGAGTTAATGCATTAAAGTTTGAAATTGTGTTTGAAAATGGCATATTAATTGACTGAGTAGCATTCGTTGTCGGACTTTCAAGCTCGGTGATTGCCTGCTCAATTTATTACCCTTGTTTGAATTTCTAAAAGGTTTTGAAATGAAAATATTGATAGCTGTGAGTGATGTATATGTAGTATGTACTAGGTATATTACACAGTGAAACTCAATTTTACTTAGTCCATATTCAGTATTGACTTAGTAGATATATTAGAAGCGGATATTTTCTTTGAAAGGTGTAGTAGGTATATTTCAATTGTATTAAGAGTCCAAAAAAATTCATTGACATGCTATTAAAATTGTACTTAAGCATTTATATTTAGCATTATGTTACGGCGTTTTTTTTTGTAAATATAACTATTATTTAGTTGTAGTTTTTATTTGTATTTATATTTTTTTAGTGTATTTTTTTTGTGTGTGTGCATTATGCTCAAAGGATCACTTGGTAAAGTCCTAAACAAAAGTTTTATAGAATTTGGGGGAGAAGTTGTCGTCATAATTACTACACCAAATTCATAATATTTTCAGGTACTAATTGTATCTCTGCTAGACTCTATCTGTAGTGAAAGAGCAAAAAATAAAGAACGAAATGGAAAGAAGCATCGTCCTACAAAACTCTACATAGATAATTGGACCCAGTATGAGCTACCACGGCCTATAGACGCTGATTCTATGCGGGAAATATTAGAAAAAATTGCTTTATACAGATCGTTGAAGTACTGCCCTTTCGATGATATAAATGTGTGTCTTAAAAAAGGTGTTATACCTGTTGTAAAAGCAATCATCAGTGATATTGTTATGGAAGAGAACATTCAATAGTGATGCCGGAACGTTCAAGCAAGAATTCTGCTATAAATAGATAAAAAAATTAAGGATTTCCATTTATTTAAGGAGAGCACACGTCTATACCTATCTTAGGGATAGTCGGTTTTTTGTATGTACGTTTTTGGATTTTGTAATTACAATTTAGAATATTATTAAGTTTTGCCTTGTAAAATGCGGAAAAGTTTTGTAATTGTAACATGTATCTTTGGTGTAATAAACAATGTATTTATTATTTATTTATTTATTAAAAAATGGCATAAATATTTCAATAACATAGCTATAGTTTTATTTAACTTTTGATTTTGAACAAAGACCAATTAAGACACCCGTATTCCTAGGTAAGCTGAGTGAACAAATGCGATATTTTAATAGCTTCAACTTTATGAAGTTTGACACACAACTGAGATAGGTAGATAAAGTCGAATTTACATTACGAAACTACTTCCATGCATGTTGAAATTAATTTCATGCAACTAATTTCATGCCACTAATTTCGCAGCGTAAATTCGGCTTTAGTATAATCTAAACATAACACTGAAAGCGGCTTGCCTCGCACGGCCGCTGCATAAAATTAAGCTTATAATATTTCGGGCTCCTACCCCATTCTGATGGTCGGTGTTGTGCCTAATAGAAGCTTGTGATAGAAGTGGTTTTATGACTTTATCGAATCAGTCAAAGCTTTTACAATAAATAAAGCTTTACATGTTTATTTATTCTGTGACTATAACAAAAGTCTAAATGATATTTTTTAATACGATTAAAAATAGCAAAGTAAAAGTTCGAGGACCATGTGTGATGCTCTAGGAGGACTAATACCTAGCTGTGGACTCAAACTTATGGTATCTGTTAGCTAGATTTGTAGAAAATATTCTAAAGATATAGATCCAGATCGAGTATTGTGAATGTGAGATGTTATTTAAAATAGTAAGGTAAAAGCTAGAGGACCATGAGTGAAGATAATACCTTTATGTGGACACAAACTTATGATATCTATTATCTAGAAAATATTCTGAAGATATAGATGCAGATTGAGTATTGTGAATGTGAGATTATCAAATAAATATTATAAATGCGAAAGTTTGGATGGATGTATGGATGTATGGATGTATGGATGTATGGATGTATGGATGTATGGATGTATGGATGTATGGATGTATGGATGTATGAATGTATGGATGTATGGATGTTTGTTACTCAATCACGCTCCAACGGCTGAACGGATCTGTATGAAATTTGGCACAGAGATAGATTATAGTCTGGAATAGCACATAGGCTACTTTTTATCCCGGAAAATTAAAGAGTTCCCGCGGGAACCGAAAAACCTCAATCCACGCGGACGAAGTCGCGGGCATCAGCTAGTACTCCATAAACCATTTATGATTAAGGTACCTACCTACTATAACACAGACGTCAAGCCAGTGTCATCAAAATATTATACTAGGAAAGATTTTGATTGAAATTGCTAATAAACTTAATGGCATTTTTATCAGGTTAAGCGCATTTTCATAGATATGCGTCATAGAACGACGAAGCGAAACGAATTAGCACAAGCGAGAAAATTATACGTTCGTTACGAAGTGCCTGTTGGTATATTATTACCTATATACTCGTAATAGGTGCATGATTTTTCCTTTCCACCCTTGGCTGCTCTTAGACGGCATCAAAGTTTTTTAGTTTTTAGTATGAAATCTAGACGAACCAAAGTAAAGTCAACTTAAAAAACCGGCCAAGTGCGAGTCGGACTCGCGCACCGAGGGTTCCGTACAAACCTGTAGTAAGTTTTAAATTGTTAAAAAAAAACTACTTACTAGATCTCGTTCAAACCAATTTTCGGTGGAAGTTTGCATGATAATGTACATCATATATTTTTTTTAGTTTTATCATTCTCTTATTTTAGAAGTTACGGGGGGGGGGGGGACACACATTTTACCACTTTGGAAGTGTCTCTCGTGCAAACTATTCAGTTTAGAAAAAAATGATATTAGAAACCTCAATATCATTTTTGAAGACCTATCCATAGATACCCCACACGTATGGGTTTGATGAAAAAAAATTTTTTGAGTTTCAGTTCTAAGTATGGGGACCCCCAAAATTTATTGTTTTTTTTCTAGTTTTGTGTGAAAATCTTAATGCGGTTCACAGAATACATCTACTGACCAAGTTTCAACAGTATAGTTCTTATAGTTTCGGAAAAAAGTGGCTGTGACATACGGACGGACACACAGACAGACATGACGAATCTATAAGGGTTCCGTTTTTGCCAAATTTGGCTACGGAACCCAAAAAATGTAGAGTGACTGATGTCTTCCAAATTATATCGACCAGTCTTGATATGAATAAATCAATTTTGTGATCATCACAGGTAATTATATTTATGGATTGCAACAGAGTTTTTTATAGTAATTTTCAGTACTGATTAGGTTTAAGAGTGTATTCTGTGGGGTTCATACAGGAAATGTTCGTGCAGCCGTGGACGTACATATTGTGATTGAGACTACCACTACAGCCCATTAACGTCCCACTGCTGGGCATGGTCTCCACTCTCATAGGAGAGACGGAATTAGAGTTTAGACCCACCACGCTGCTCCAATGCGGATTGGCGGACTCATGTTAGTGATAATAACCGGGACCGACGGCTTAACATGCTCTCCGAGGCACGGGGGTGAAACACCACCAACTTCGTAACTCCGGGCTTATACTGAGAATGTCTAGTCAGAAAAAGCCAATACTAAATATTATGGCCCGACCTAGGACTCGAACCCGGGACCTCGTCGGCCGCAGTCGAACGTACTAACCACTAGACCAACGAGGCAGAGACGACGAGGAGAGAGACAAAAGATAAGCCAAAACTTAGAAAGAAAAATGAGGAAACAGTAGGACTAACTATTCTACAAGTAAAATAAAAACTTACCAGATATCCTCTTTATATGCAACTGTGTCGCAAAATTATTTCCCATCTGCGACACATAGCTGTCTTTCTTACTCGACAGCTGTATACTGAACCCATCGGACTCCAAGGAGGCCCTTGGAGCCCTGGCTGCTTGCACTGCTTTGTTGCATACTGGAGTGGGTGCTATCTTGGCTAGAGCCGCCTCCTGCGACCCAGTGCTGTCGCGTCTGCGATTCTTGTGGTCTAACAGCATACTCGGCGTACACCCCATACTGATTGGTACTACACTTTTGACACTTTGGCACTGACACTTACGCACTGTGGTGTCATCGTTCTAACCTGGAACAAAGAAAAGTTCAATTAGTATCTACCTATATTAAATTCAAAATTCAAACGTTTTCTATTCAAATAATGTCGTCGAATGAATCTACTCGTACCACTGCACTGGTTCGGAATAACATTCCTACCGAGAAGAACCAGCAAGAAACTCGGCGGTTGCTTTTGAAAAAAAAATTCATTTACAATTTAATTAATGTACATATAGGTACTATACATAAGTAACCGCTGTCCTTAGCATTGCTGGAGCGAGTCAAATGCTCTTTTATCATTTGTCGTAATCTTCAACAGTATAATAAGCTTTTCCAAAGCATACTTTTAATGGATTTCTTAAACTTGTCTAAAGGCAAGTGTAAAATAGATTGTGGAATTTCAAATTATATATTACTAGCTGATGCCCGCGACTCTGTCCGCGTGGTTTAAGTTTTTTTTTATTCCCGCGGGAACTCCTTAATTTTCCGGGATAAAAAGTAGCCTATGTCACTCTCCAGGCCCTCAACTATAACAATGCAAAAAACCGGCCAAGTGCGAGTCGGACTCGCGCACCGAGGGTTCCGTACAAACCTGTAGTAAGTTTTAAATTATTAAAAAAAAACTACTTACTAGATCTCGTTCAAACCAATTTTCGGTGGACATGGTAATGTACATCATATATTTTTTTTAGTTTTATCATTCTCTTATTTTAGAAGTTACAGGGGGGGAGGGGGGGGACACAAACTATTCAGTTTAGAAAAAAATTATATTACAAACCTCAATATCATTTTTGAAGACCTATCCATAGATACCCCACACGTATGGGTTAGATGAAAAAAAAATTTTTGAGTTTCAGTTCTAAGTATGGGGAACCCCCAAAATTTATTGTTTTTTTTCTATTTTTGTAAGAAAATCTTAATGCGGTTCACAGAATATATCTACTTACCAAGTTTCAACAGTATAGTTCTTATAGTTTCGGAAAAAAGTGGCTGTGACATACGGACGGACAGACAGACAGACAGACATGACGAATCTATAAGGGTTCCGTTTTTGCCAAATTTGGCTACGGAACCCTAAAAATCACGTCAATCCATTGCTCCGTTGCGGCGTGATTGAAGGACAACCAAACCAAAATTCGCATTTATAATATTAGTATGATGTTAATAAGACATTCCTGGTAGAAATCTTGATCGGGTACGTATGGAGCATTATAGACTCAGGTCCAAGGATAAGGTCAGGTCTATTATATTACCATATTATATTACCATTGAATAGTCAATAGATTAGAATTAGAATAGAATTTGGCCTGGTGGGAGGCTTCGGCCGTGGCTAGTTACCACCCTACCGGCAAAGACGTGCCGCCAAGCGATTTAGCGTTCCGGTACGATGCCGTGTAGAAACCGAATAGGGGTATGGGTTTAATATAATTGCCATGCCCCTAACAGGTTAGCCCGCTACCATCTTAGACTGCATCATCACTTACCATCAGGTGAGATCGCAGTCAAGGGCTAACTTGTAGTAGATAAAAAAAAAAAAAAAAAAAAAAAGATAGAATTTATCCACCAGACAAAGCTTAGGCTCTGGGCAATGACAAAGTATCATCATTCTGATACGATGATATACATATTATTAACTTAATAAATTACCACCACGTAGGGTAACATTGACTGTACCTACTGTCACAGTACCGGGAGGTAGGCTTAACATCCGGGGAGATTGCAGTCAAATATTTCATCCTCAAATAGATCACATACGAAGCCCCTAAGCTTTTTATCCTGCATCGTTTTATCCCAACACTAAAATAGAATAGTAGATTGTATTATAAGGGAGCAAAATAATATTTTTACGGCGAGGGCGCTTTTTTGAATCCAGAACGAAGTGAGGGATTCTAGAGTAGAATCCCGAGCGTAGCGAGGGATTCTTTAGTAGAATCCTGAACGTAGCGAGGGATTCAAAGTACGTCGCCCGAGCCAAAAATATATTTGCGCCCGAATGATACACTCTACTTTTCATCACCCTGTATGAGAAAATTTGGTTCCCGCGGGAACTCTTTAATTTCCCGGGATAAAAAGCATATATGTGCTATTTCCAGACTATAATCTTTTTTTTTTTTTTTAATCTATCTCTGTGCCAAATTTTATCCAGATCCGTTCAGCCGTTCGGGCGTAATTGAGTAACACACATCCATACCACCATACATCCACACATCCATCCAAACTTTCGCCTTTATAATAATATTTATTTAATTTTTTTTTTTTTTTTTTTTTTTTTTTTTTTTTTTTTTTTTTTTTTTTTTTTTTTTTAATATATATATATCCATATAGCCCTTTCGTTACTTAAAATTCAGAAATTATAAATTCCTAAATTGACCCTGCCGAGGATCGAACCCTGGACCTCCGCACGTTTTTTTTTTTTTTTTATTATATATATCCATATAGCCCTTTCGTTACTTAAAATTCAGCAATTATAAATTCCTAAATTGACCCTGCCGGGGATCGAACCCTGGACCTCCGCACGTTAAGACAGCAGCGCTCAACACTGCGCCACGGAGGTCGTCAATTTGCGTTGGCGCTGAACACTAAGATGTTCCAAATTCAATAAGTGCGCGGCAAAGATAATTGCGGCGCACTTACGAGTATAAAGAGGATTAAAAACTCATTCCTGCCCGCTAAAAGTTTCTTATAGAAAACACCACCTTTGGGCGCACATAAAGGCGAACCAAGTCGTCCTTTTCGAATACATGGGATGAAAATTAGTTTAACTCAAAGATTAAAATATTAATTCACATTTAGCTTAATTAAGTTACATAATTTCATAATCAACTTCCTTATCCTTTAATTTAATTTTGCATTAATTCGATAGACTTCGATGGAACAGAATTTAAGTTACGATTGAGGAAACTTCGAGGGACGAACTTAGTGAAAATCTTGCTTCACTTTGTTAATCCTCGATACAACTTTCAAGTCAAGTTTTTGTTTGCAAGTGTTATTTGAATATCAAAATTAAATTGTTTTGAAGTTTACGTGTATTATGAGTTGAGATTAAATAAGAGGGACGAAGAGTCACAGAGGACCTTTTTTTTCCCAGCTCAAGTAGGTATTTAACGTCACAACTAATCATCAAACATAATCAAGCATCGGTACCACGAATGGGTTGCTTAATGAATGATGTAGGTTACCTTTTATAAAACGATAAAGTAAAACAGTTTTAGTTTGAAAATATGTCAATAATCATATTCGTATATATTGATACAAATCAAGAGCAAGAAACATAAGGAAAAAGAAAAAATAAAGTCGCCTAAAGGACAATCAAGCTAGAGGTTTAAGTTTGTTTTTTTCTTGATGGGTAAGAGCAGTTGAGTATATAACGACATTTTGTTTGATTGACTTGACAAAAAGACTGTTTTTTACAAACCTACTTACTTAGTTCCTTTTAGAAAAAAATGACTTTCTTGTTTAGTTTAGTTTATAAGATACACCGACTAGGGTTCAGTTATACCTAAGACTGAAAGGATTGGGTAGTTATTCTTTAGTAAGAGGAAGAGTTGAAGAATTTTCCAATAATATATTGACGGAACTCCATTTCAAACAGCTATTATTTTGAACTGAAACTGCTATAAATTCTGACTCTCGTAGGTATAGATACCGAATAATATAATGGAGAACATAACCAAAAGCATTAAGATAATTTCGAAGCGACGAGACGTCTAGACAACTTTACCTTCAAAATTTCTACTAAAATAATAGTGCATTTTCTGTTTATTACACCCTTCCTCGATAATTAGTATTGTAGTACTTAATAGTCTTTCCACAAAACTTTAAGGGGTGGTTAAAACGGGTGTTAATCACGTTTTATCTTTTGTCGTAAACCTAAGTAAAAACCTACCTGTAGTACCTGTAGTAAAAAGTCTAATTTCCTTGCCTTTTTTGACGCGAGTCAAACGCGATTCTGACGCGAACCGTACGCGCGCCAAGTCACCTAGAAACCTTTGCACACGTCTACAAAATAAAACGCTCATTTGTATCGATATAACTTTATTATTCGGTACAAGCGTAAAAAAATTGTATGGCCATTTAAAACGCGATTTAGACGCGCGTTCTGCGCCCGTTATGCGCGAGTTTGTTCCGATATGATCGATACATAAAAATGAAATTCAATCTGTTCTTTTGGACTGAAAACGAGCGTACGAGCGTAGAAAATACGCTGTAACCGTAACAAAACATCTAGCCCAACCTAAAGCTTGTGCTTTACGAGTAAATACGACAAAAGTAGAAATAAATGGGTCTGAATAAACCGTCGATATTTTAAATCGCTTTTGCACATTATTCACACTAGGTATAGAACTATAGACTATATTATTATACCGAATACATTTCTTATGATACAGGTAGGGACTTTTCGGTGCTTTCTGATTTTTAACTAGTGAACATCCATACTAATATTACAAACTAGCTGATGCCCGCGACTTCGTCCGCGTGGATATACCAAGTTTCATCGACATAACTTGAGAAATGAAGGACTTTCATACAAACTTTCAACCCCTATTTCACCCCTTTGAGGGTGCAATTTTGAAAAACTGTGAAACACGTATGTCTCCATTTTTAACCCGCAGCTCATATACCAAGTTTCATGGCTATAACTTGAGAAATGAAGGACTTTCACACAAACATTCAACCCCTATTTCACCCCTTTGGGGGTGGAATTTTGGAAAACTGTGAAACACGTATGTTTTCATTTTTAACCCGCAGCTCATATACCAAGTTTCATTGATATAACTTGAGAAATGAAGGACTTTCATACAAACTTTCAACCCCTATTTATCCCCTTCGGGGGTAAAATTTACGAAAACTGTGAAACAGGTACTTCTTCATTTTTAACCTGCAGCTTGTATACCAAGTTTCATCGATATAACTTGAGAAATGAAGGACTTTCATACAAACTTTCAACCCCTATTTCACCCCTTCGGGGGTAGAATTTCGGGATAAAAAGTATCCTATTTCCTACCTCGTAGTATGGGCTCAAATCGTGCCAAGTTTCGTTTGAATTCATTCAGTAGTTTCGGCGTGATGCGCAGCCAAGATACAGACAGACAGACAGACAGACAGACAGACAGACAGACAGACAGACAGACAGACAGACAAAAATGAAAAAAATTACAGATTTGGCTTCAGTATCGAATAATGAGTGCCCTCCAAGAAAAATTTTCAAAATATCTTTATTGTACAGAATTGGACCTGTTACAGTTTTATTATAAGTATAGATAATATAGATGCGAAAGTGGGTCAATCTGACTACGTTTTAACCGCCCAACTGTTCATTCGGAAGGACATTAGGCTTAGGAGGTCTTAGGCTATTTTTTTATTCAGGAAAATCGTATATATGAGAATTTCAAATAGTTAAATCCACGCGGACGAAGTTGCGATCATCATATTACATTGGAATATAAAACCACAAAGAGCTATCTGAGTAATCTACTTTTCCTAAAGTTGACAAATCGCAAAAAAAAAGTTCTCGTCGAAACGCAGCGACGAGAATTGTTCAGGGCTTGCTTTATATTTTTTGTTTTTCACTTGTTGGTATTCATGGTTTCATTGATAAACAATTCGCTAAGGGAGTCCCATCGAGGAATTAGTCGTTTTCTTTTTAAATCAGATATGGAAAACAAATTTTAGACTACTGTTTGCTGTAGGATCGACGTATAAACAAAGACCTCTATTGGATCTACTTGTTTGCGACTTTGATTGATTGTCGGGAAATACACCGTATGATGTTTGACTTTGCTATTGACTTGGTACTCTCGGTTTGATGGACGTTCAAACATCAATAGTGCTATGCGTTTGACTGGAAATCCACCCGAACACGACTGTTCCACGATCCACTGAAACACGTAAGTGTTTCTGTCTGTCTGCTACGCTTTCATGGCACATCTGTTACACGATTTTGACGAAATTGGGCGTTACTTCATTGGACGGCCCGGCCCGGCACCGGCACCGACACCGACAGTATTCAACGACACGACACCGGCACCTACATTCTTCATTGACCGACACCGACACCGACAAGCTGCGAACCGCGTGAGCCAAGAGCGATGGCAGCGTATAACAAATTGACGACCTCCGTGGCGCAGTGTGTAGCGCTGTTGTCTCAACGTGCGGAGGTCCCGGGTTCAATCCCCGACAGGGTCAATTTGGGAATTTATAATTTCTGAATTTTCCCTGGTTTGGCCTGGTGGGACTGGGAGGCTTTGGCCGTGGCTAGTTACCATCCTACCGGCAAAGACGTGCCGCCAAGCGATTTAGCGTTCCGGTACGATGCCGTGTAGAATCCAAATAGGGGTATGGGTTTTAATAATAACTGCGTGGCCCTAACAGGTTAGCCCGCTACCATCTAGACTGCATCGTCACTTACCATCAGGTGAGATCGCAGTCAAGGGCTAACTTGTAGTGGATAAAAAAAAATTATATTTCTTGTATTTATTATATTTGAGACGCAAAAAAAGAACTACCTATCAGTAAACGGTTTTGGGCGCATCCAATTATAAAAGTAAGATATTTAGACGGCGTGTATTACAATTGAAAAACTAACCAATAACCCGGATAAGTTTTTCAATTATTTCCGTATGAGTAAAGAAAGCAGCTTTGATTATTTACTAATGAACTTGATCGAAAAATGCAAATGAATTGTGTACTAGAGCGACGCGGGCGCGGGGCGGGGTCACTGATCACGCCACTCGCACGCCCACATGGACGTTTGTATGCGTACGCAACACATGCACAACGATGCCGGCCCGACACCAGTGGGAGACTTGCTGCCGACGACATGCCGGCGCCGGCGCCGACATGTCGGTGCCGGGCCGGCCCAGTGAGACAGCGTGCCATACAACTTCATACAATTATGCGTCCACTAATGTCGGTGTCGGTGCCGGGCCGGGGCCGGGCCGTGCAATGAAGAAGCGCCCATTTAGTGTATAGATTGTAAGAAAATAATATAGTAATAATAGTAACAGGGCTCCATAATGAAAATACCGATGCTGTACTCTTCCATTTTTTTTTCTTTAAACAATAATTATTTATCATATTGATATACGGAAACGTCTGTCCCTGAACCCGTTGATATTTTAGTTCGCTTGTTCGCGTGCTTTAAACGAACTCTAGTCTAGTATAATTAAAAGGACAAAAGATAGGTATTGTAATAAATTATTTTCTTCATTAGTCAAACGTACAAAATTAATCGTGTCTCCAAATCCAATCTTTTTTCCGACCTATTCATCTATAATCCTAGATCCGTCCCCACCACACCCACAGAAAACTTTTTTGTGCGCTGGCCATAGAGCCCAGCCTATCTTTTTTTTTAAACAAACCACGACCTGGATTCCAAGTTGTTAATTTTATTTTCAATCAATATAGGTAACAGGTTTTCAGGTTAGCCCCCTACCAGTTTAGACTGCATCATCACTTACCATCAGTTGAAATAGCAGTCAAGGGCTAACTTGTAGTGGATTAAAAAAAAAGTAGATATAAACGTTTACTGCGCTTGCTATGCAGTGTTCAAATTAGGAACAATAAGATTGCATTGGTAAGTAAAATGGCAGTAGCAAAACAAAATGAAAATTAATAAAATATACAGCTCTATTTCGAAAGCAATATTCAGAGCAACAAAATAAATTCATTCAACAGAAAGTTATTCGTACAAAGTGAACTTAATACCTTTTGTTGTCTGGCCAAAATCTTTTATAGACTGCGAGTGCACAATATTTCTTAATCAAAGGTTTACTGTCGTATTTTATTAATCCAAGGTTCACCAAAATTTTTCGATTTTTCAAGCTGAATTCAAATTCAAATGTTGCGTTGCGCTCTGTTGCGCTACCTGCTCATTAGTCAAGTGTATCTGTCTGTCTATATTTTGTCGATCTGCCCATCTGTCTGCTAGGCTTTGACGGTACATCCGTTGAGTTGACTATGACCACAGAACATGTAATAGTACAGCTTTGACGTACAGAAAATAGTTTGCATCCCGAGCTACTTCTTTTACTATTTATACTACTTTTTATCCCGTAAATACAAGAAAGTCTATTTTTTGTCCTATCCGTTCCTAGAGTGTCTATATTGATGCTGCCATGAATATAAAAACGCGGGATGGGTACAAATTAATCGGGCAATCTCCATCAAAAATCGTGAGCTATAAAAATAGATACTTGTTTAAAATTCATTTATGTTTATTTATGTTCAAGATTAATATCACGGAAGATAGTTTTAAGCGCTAATTCTGATTTGTGCCTGAATCTGATTGAGTTTATAATAACCTGGGGCCATACTACCAACGCTTAAATCAATACTTAAGCAATATTACTAAACATGTCCGTTTGATGTCACGTACCTTGACGTTCTTATAATAAGAATTATAATTCTAAAACACGAAAGTCAACAATAATGAAACAATATGCAGCAATAAGCAGTATGACCCTTGGCTGCATATTCAGGAAGATCCACAGCTGATATTGGTATTACATTAATTAAACTTGCTTGCATTTGACAGCCTAAAAATAAACTTCTGTTAGAACTGAATGTAGAAAAGTTATCAGGGCATTGGACGGTGCAATTAACCAATTATAACGACGGCGCGATTGGTTCACGAGTGGCGTATTGTTCGCCGGAGAATAAAGACTTGCTGTTCGTTTATGAACATAATAAGACTTTGTTTATGCCTGGCCAACACTGACGAAAGAATTCAGTGTATTCAGGCAGCTTATTAAATATTTATTAAAAATTGGTATACCTAAGTTATTATAAATGTGAAAGTATGGATGTTGGAAGGTCCGTAGCCGGTAGCTACTAGCTATACTAAGTAAGCCGGTGTTGGCAAAGAACTGGTCTAAATCACTATCTTCTGAATAAGATGAAGTGCTGTAAAGCAATCATATAAGACTAACAAGCTGATGCCTGCGACTTTGTTCGCGTGGATTGAGGTTTGTCACGATGATAGTAACAAACGATATCACGTACGATTTTGCCAGGCGATCGTCGCGTTTCATCGTAACAATAGTAGGTAACTATGATATAAGACTATAAAATTATAATTTAACGACCTCCGTGGCGCAGCGTTGAGCGCTGTTGCCTTTAAGTGCGGAGGTCCCGGGTTCGATCCCCGGCAGGGTCAATTTGGGAATTTATGATTTCTGAATTGTCCCTGGTCTGGCCTGGTGGGAGGCTTCGGCCGTGGCTAGTTACCACCCTACCGGCAAAGACGTGCCGCCAAGCGATTCAGCGTTCCGGTACGATGCCGTGTAGAAACCGAAGGGGTATGGGTTTAATATAGCTGCCATTCCCTAACAGGTTAGCCCGCTACCATCTTACCATCTTGCAGTCTAAGGACTGCATCATAACTTGCCATCAGGTGAGATCGCAGTCAAGGGCTAACTTGTAATGGATTAAAAAAAAAATCTAAAAGCAAAGGTTAATATTTTGTAATAAGTCGGTCTCAAAGGGAACGCGCACAAAAGCTTTTTCCATTTCTAGACAGTTATTAAATTCATTATAAATAAGTTGAATCAAAAGTATACCAATATACTTTATTAGATTTTCTCAAAGGTAAAGTAAAATACATCACGTTCCTTTGATTAAAAACAAACACGTTTTCAATTAGTTAAGAATACTTGTATCAAAAATTCTTCAGCTAATGTCAGAGGTTAATTTTGACAGCAATTTCAAGTATCAAAATTAATTTCGGTAGGCGCCATTTTGATAATTACTTTTTGAACTTAGCCTAGCTGCCTGTTGCTGGTTACAACAATAATAATTATAAACAGCCGTCAGACTTTCTCTGAATCCTAAATAGGTAGGTTTTGGACGACCTCCGTGGCGCAGTGTTGAGCGTTGTTACCTTAACGTGCGGAGGTCCCGGGTTCGATCCCCGGCAGGATCAATTTGGGAATTTATAATTTCTGAATTTTCCCTGGTCTGGCTTGGACCTTAAAAGATAGATATAGGCTATCGCGGATTTTTTTAGAACTTTTTGAGAGGAACAATTCTACGATACATTGTTTTCGTGTAACTTTTATTATTTACGCAGCGCACGCCACGGAAGCTTTTAAATGAGACGATTTTTTTTACTACATTCGCATTATTGCAATTTTCCTAGGGATCTCTAATTTTGTTGAAAATAAAATGTAGCCTATGTTACTCGCTGATAAAGTAGCTTTCTAGAAGTGAAAGAATTTTTAAAATCGGATGAGTAGTTTTTGAGTTTATCCATAACAAACAAACAAACAAATCTTTCCTCTTTATAATATTAGTTTAGATAATGTTATCTAGGTTAAATATTATTCAATGGTATTTCATAAATTACTACACAATATTTCAGAAGGATGGGAATACGACCCTACCTGTTGCTTTTTGGCACAAACCCAAACACACAGTGTGTATTAGTCTGCGTATATCCACGAAAGAGCTACTTAACCGAATTTATTAGACAGGGCATAAAAGTTGAGTAGGTACGCGTAGGCATGGACGTGAGTTGTATTAGGGCACTTAAACACGTGAAAAGAAATGTGTCGCGGTATGCAAGTATCAAATTAATCAAATAATCAAATATCAAATATAAATATTATAAATGCGAAAGTTTGGATGGATGTATGGATGTATGGATGTGTGGATGTTTGTTACTCAATCACGCCCCAACGGCTGAACGGATCTGGGTGAAATTTGGCACATAGATAGACTATAGTCTAGAATAACACATAGGCTACTTTTTATCCCGGAAAATTAAGGAGTTCCCGCGGGAACCGAAAAACCTCGATCCACGCGGACGAAGTCGCGGGCATTAGCTTAGTTAGTCATAGTTATTTTGTGCATCCACTACAGCCCATTAACATCCTACTGCTGGGCACAGGCCACCTCTCTCATAGGAGAGAGGGTACTAGAGCTTAGACCCACCACGCTGCTCCAATGCGGATTGGCGGGCTTTAAATCATGTTAATGATAATAACCGGGACCAACGGCTTAACGTGCTCTCCGAGGCATTGGGGTGAAGCACCGCCTATTTCCTAACTCCGGGCTAGTACTGACAATTTCTAGTCAGAAAAGTCCAATACCTACTTAATTATGACTCGACCCGGGACCCGAACCCGGGACCTCGTCGGCCGCAGTCGAACATGATAACCACTAGACCAACGAGGCAGTTTTTTATTATGCGTAAAAGTGCAAAGTTATTTCGTGCATAGAAATTCATAATAATTAATGGCAGGATAATTAGGGATATATGTGGACAAGTGAGCATGGTTTAGAAAATTAAAAAAACACGACACACATATTGTTTTTTTTTTTCATAAAGCTGTCTGTCATTCTGTCTATCTGTTACCTTTTCACGATACGTCCGCTTACCCGATTTGGACGTGGTTCTTGTTCCTTGATTATCATGGACTTCCGCAAAGTATCACCTGCTTCTATCCAATGTTTGTTTGTTAGTGTGTTGGTTTGTCCTTCAAGCGTGCCGCAACGAAGCAACGGATCGACGGGATATTTTGCATTGCATATACTTAGCTAAGGACCAGCCCCCCAATCATGTAAGAATGGCCGATGAAATCGTTAAAGTTCTGCGGCAAAGTAAATAAACCATAACAGCATTAAATTAGAGCTCAATTTCGTGTACCCATTCTTATACGTTTAGGTATGTACGATACTCTAACGTATAAGAATGGATACACGAAATTGAGCTCTATATCAATGCAGTTATGGTTTATATTACTTTGACGCTGAATCTTTACCATTTGATCGACAATTCTTACATAATCGGGGGGCTGGAGTGTAGCCTAGGATACTTTTTATCTCGGAATATTAACAGGAGTTCCCGTGGGAAATAGAATAACGTATTCAATGAAGTCGCGGGCATGTCAGCTAAGTATGTAGTATGAAAATAGAAAATCTCCTCCGTGGCCCGGGTTCGATCCCAGGCAGGGTCAATTTGGGAATTTATAATTTATGAATTTTCCCTGGTCTGGCCTGGTGAGAGGCTTCGGCCGTGGCTAGTTGCCACCATACCGGTAAAGAAAATATAAAAATAAAATCTCTAAACACTTTAACTTCGTGTAAAACGTACTTATACACCATTTCAAATCATTTAAAATGTGTATGTTGAATTGAGTAGGTAGATATATCAGCTTACTAGGTATTAAGTCCGTAAGCTTCCTTAAACCCCCATAGCCACAAACTATGGTGTAGAACGTGTTTGCTAAAGAAAATAGGGCAAGGACATTGGTGTAACGTGAATTACTTCGTGCGTTCTGAAAAGAGTGGGTACTGGGTAGGTAAAAGGTATATTTAAGCAATTTATTATTATTAGCGATTCCATCTGTGTTTAACCAGCTTAGTATTATTTACTAGCGGACGCCCGCAATTTCGCTCCCGTGGGAATAAAAAAAACAACTCTATTCATTGTCTACATCATTTATCATATCATATTATATCGATACTAATATTAAAAATACGAAAGTGTGTTATAGCTGACGTAAATGTCCCTAATTATTGTTGTATCAATATTTCGATAATGATACAACAATTCAATAATTATGCTAGAAGTATAAAAAGGCATCTTCTAGGCCAGCGCGCTCCAACCTAGACCTCATCATTGCTTTGTATTAAGCATGATTGTCGTCAAGCGCAAGCCTGTCTCGCAATACTTATACCTATTATGTATGAAAAAGTAACATTCTTCTTCTCAGTCGTGCACTCTTTACAGAGTGCTCGTGGCTGCTTGGATGATACAGGTACGTTCGTCATCGGTATGGTCTTCAATTTGGGCCGCACCGCCTTCCGCGCGATGCTCCTCCACTTGTCTCGATTGGTAGCGTTGCGGGAGCACTCCACCACAGTTGTCTGGGTTACAGTATATATTTTTTTTAAAGTAACATTAGTTAAACTATATATTTTGTTAGTTAGCTACTTACTACGGTTACTTATCTAAGTCATTTTTTAATTATAAGTATGTCAGTAATTAGGATTGTAAGGTGTCGGTAACTTACGATCGAAACTTTTGTAAACCCATGATAAAAACCTTTTCGGTAACGTCTCAGAAGAATAATCCCTCAATTAGGTGTCGCATCTTCAGACTATGTAATATATTGTGTTGAGGAAATAGGCACTTTTTTATGTACAGTTAGAGCGAAAACACACTAGAGACATAAGTTTTGTCTGTGCGAACAAAACTCCGCGTCACAACTTTTAGATAAAGAAAAGAAAGAAAGTAAAACAGTTTATTCACCAATGATAAAGTGGTTCAGTAGTGGTAGTGGTAGGTATATGGATCGCGTAGGTAGGTAGTAGGTACCTACACTACCACGTTAGTGCCTGTTCCTAGTTCCTTTCTTGAGGCTTTTTGTGGCTTACTAAAATTGCTTAAAGTAGTAGGTATTATTTTGAAATTGCAGTTTTATATGACGAACCTTGACGTCCGAAGAACAAGGATTATAATTCTGAACCACGACCGTCAACAATATTAAAATAATACTGTTTTAAGCGATGGTAGTAATCCCGCCTAATCGATAATAATTTGCGAAGATGTTTAGTGGAAAACTCTTAATAAAAGACATTTATTTAAAATCATCAGACAACATAATAAGACATCAAACAGTAAGCCAGCTTCCAAACATGTTCCAAAACATGTTTGTAACCACCAGCAAAAAGAAAAGTCCTGACTCAGGACTTTTCTTTGGAAGCTGGTTTACTCTTGACTATCTCACTGACTGACTCATTTATCAGAACAGAATTTTGCACAGCGCGGTGGTTCCATTTATAAGACAAGTAGGTAGTATTAATATCTAACAATCAATTTACAATGTTTGTGAGATGGTGATAAGTAAAAAAAACCGGCTGAGTTTGTTGTGGGCTCTTCTTCCGACCAAGGTGCGTTTTAAACCCTCGTAGCTTTAGTTATACGATACAGTCGTTAATTATCACCATCACGTCTTATACTTTGTAGACCTTAAGAAGATGTGTAGGTACTAATTTTTAAGAAATATACTTTGAACTTTGGAGAAAGTCAGATTTTTCGAAATTCCCACCGAAGCGAAGCCGCGGGCGGTTGCTAAAGTTATTTCATATGGTCATTAGTTAGAGTAGAGACATGTTAGTTCCAAATCACAAAGGTATTCAAATTAGCTCATCCCATTAGAAATGTAACCATGTAACCGCACACAACACAACAGAGGAATATCCGCATTATTACAAATCTCATGCATAGTAAGTGGCAACGTGTTGTTTACTTACCACAAGATTAGCTCAGATTATGACGATGTTTGTCTATCAGTATCACCATACATAGAGTCGTGGTCATGGTCACATACAACAATACAACCAAATTTGAACCATGGTTTTACAAAAATAGAGTTGAAATTAAATCAAAATGGTCAGCTTCCGCGATTGCAATACGTTTCAATAAACAGCGGCTTCCCGAAACTCATTTCATCCGCTAACTGAAACATTGTAACAACGCGAAATTCGCGAAATTGATTTGCGGTGTATTAAACATTTATATATGGAAGTTGTATTGAGATTCGGTTTGTAAACAGTAAACACAGAAATTAGGCGTATTTATAAATATGGATGTATGGATTCGTATAATTAACCGCTTGCTTTCATGTATTTGGGTACATAGATTTGTTGGTTACCACTAACTTCAGCTGTCCCGGGCACTATGACTGAATTATAATTAAATTTAAAGTCATAAATAACCAAAATATTAGGAAAGAAATATTTTAATACGTACAACTTACCTACGATTTATTTTCGCTGAAATTTATTAGGTTGTAATCTGTAATCCAAGACAGCTGTGTGTCTTCAAAGAATATTTTCACAGAAACAATCTCGAATATGCTTATAAGATAAAAATAACATCATCCATATAAATATTATAAATGCGAAAGTTTGGATGTATGGATGTATGTTTGTTACTCAATCACGCTCCAACGGATGAACGGATCTGGATGAAATTTGGCACAGAGATAGATTATAGTCTGGAATAGCACATAGGCTACTTTTTATCCCGGAAAATTAAGGAGTTCCCGCGGGAACCGAAAAACCTCAATCCACGCGGACGAAGTCGCGGGCATCAGCTAGTATTTTATAAAGGAACCGTTTGTATAAAGTTTACAGCTTCTTTTATATGTATTTTACAAATACGGAAAAAGTGTATAACAGCTTCGAGCATTCTATGTTATTCGGGTTTTTTGTTGATAATTTAAAGGTTGATATACTTTTTAATCCGTAACCTCAAATTGCCTTTGAATATTTATCACTACTTGATGCCCGCGACTTCGTCCGCGTGGTTTAATTTTTTTCAATAGACTTTGTCGAAAAATACACTTACAGAGGCAGTAAACATGGCTTGTAAGTGAAATTTACTGAAATTGAATTAAAATTGTTTTAAGTTTTATAAATCAAAAAAGTAAAGGCTGAATAGTCCAGGCTGAGAGTTAAGAACAAGAACCTAGACTAGAGCCATGAAGCCAATTTAAAAAAAACGGAATTACAACAACGCGATACTAAAATCTTGAATCTGTGCGCGCTATTTTTTTTAATACTTAATTAATAACAATTATTTATTAAGTAATAGTGGTTTAAGTGATGTGAAATAATAAAATAAAATTAACAATTAGGTATTTTATAGGGCTTTCGAATACCGGTTTTTCTCAATACCGGTATTAATACCGGAAAGATTTTTTTCAATACCGGGATCCCGGGATCCCGGTATTGGAAAAAATTGAAAATGTGGTAGATGTTTTTTAACTTAAAATTAGTCTTTTCTGAAGCAAACGGCACCATAAAATATATTTTTTTAATAAAAAAAATTTTTCACCAAATTAACTCAAAAAAGTGCCTTTTCTGCATAAATTCAGTAAAGAAAAGCCGTTTTTTAGGGTTCCGTACCCAAAGGGTAAAAACGGGACCCTATTACTAAGACTCCGCTGTCTGTCTGTCTCCAGGCTGTATCTCATAAACCGTGATAGCTAGAAAGCTGAAATTTTCACAAATGATGTATTTCCGTTGCCGCTATAACAACAAATACTAAAAATTAAAAAAAATATATATATTAAGGGGGGTCCCCATACAATAAACGTGTTTTTTTCGTATTTTTTTGCTCAATATTTAAAACGGTAACAGGTAGACGGTTCAAATTTTCACAGAATATTAACTTGTATATTACCTTTCAAAATAAATAATTAAATATCAATAAAGTAAATATTAAAGGGGGGCTCCCATACAACAAACGTAATTTTTTGATATTAACAATAAACCTCTACAAACAAAGTTAGTTTTGCGGTTCATTTCGTCTTGTTTTTAATACGTCAAAAATCGTAAAACTTAGTACAGGTTTGTACGGAACCCTCGGTGTGCGAGTCCGACTCGCACTTGGCCGGTTTTTATTATTTAGAACGCTGTGGTTGATTATCTATTTCACTGTCTCATGAGACGTTAAGTAACTCCTTCACTCTATTTTATATCATGTAATATTTTATGAAATTGTATTTTCTTTAAAAAAATCACTAAGTATTGATTTTTAGATTTATTTGTATTTTGAGTATTGAGATCGTTATTTACGCGTTGACTTAATTCTTACGACACTATCGTTTGTTTCATCTATACTTATAATAAAACTGTAACAGGTCCAATTCTGTACATTGAAGATATTTTGAAAATTTTTTTTGGAGGGCACTCATTATTCGATACTGAAGCCAAATCTGTATTTTTTTTTATTTTTGTCTGTCTGTCTGTCTGTCTGTCTGTCTGTCTGTCTGTCTGTCTGTCTGTATCTTGGCCGCGCATCACGCCGAAACTACTGAATGAATTCAAACGAAACTTGGCACAATTTGAGCCCATACTACGAGGTAGGACATGGGATACTTCTTATCCCGAAATTCTACCCCCGAAGGGGTGAAATAGGGGTTGAAAGTTTGTATGAAAGTTCTTAATTTCTCAAGTTATAGCCATGAAACTTGATATATGAGCTGCGGGTAGAAAATTAAAACATATGTGTCTCACAGTTTTTAAAAATTGCACCCCCGAAGGGGTGAAATAGGGGTATAATATAAAAATGAATCCCTATTTCCCTTGGTCACGGCATCACGCGTGAACGGCTGGACCAATTTCGCTAATTCTTTTTTGTTGGGTTTGTCTGGACGCCGGGATGGTTTATATTCACAATTGGACCCGGTAGGGGGCGCTGCAATCGGGTTCGAGGCTTAGAGCGGGACACGGCTGGACCAATTTCGCTAATTCTTTTTTTGTTGGGTTTGTCTGGACCCGGGATGGTTTATATTCACAATTGGACCCGGTAGGGGGCGCTGCAATCGGGTTTGAGGGTCCCGCCAAACCACGCGGACGAAGTCGCGGGCATCAGCTAGTGTACCTATAAGGTGAAAATTACGGACCACGTAATGTTCTGAAACTCCATCACATCATTTAAAATACAATCTTATTAAGTAATACTTACTTATATTATTATCAAATAATCAATTTGTTATTCGTATCAATTAGAATATCTGTACTGTATGATTTTTAAAACAGAACTATTTTTGGATGAATTCTTACGAAAATATATATTTTTAACCTGCATTGAATTTTGAACTTTTAATATAAAGTATATTTGTGACGCACTTTCTCAACGTACACACAAAATTAAATAAATATGGCAGGGAATTTTAAATAATTAATAATTTAATTAGTGAAATTAGTGTCGAAGATTGTAATTTAAACTACTATCGTCGTCGTCGTCTCAACCTATAGACATCCTGGACGTAGGTCTCCTGTATGGATCGCGACAGAGCACGGTCTTGTGCCCCTTGTTTCCCGCGGCTCCCAGCTGCACGCTTGAGATCGTCCGTCCACATAGTGGGGGGTCGTCCAACACTGCGCTTCCCGGTGTGAGGCCGCCATTCAAGCACTTTGGGACCCAACGCCTATCGGTTCTACCAACTATGTGCCCCGCCCATTGCCACTTAAAACTTGGACTCTTCGAGCTATGTCGGATACTTTGGTTCGCTTACGGATCTCCTCATTTCTGATTTGATCAAGCAGGGATACTTCTAGCATAGCTCTCTCCATCGCCCGCTGAGTGACCATGAGCCTTCTTATCAGGCCCAAAGTTAGCGACCATTTTTCGGAGCCGTAAGTCATCACTGGCAACACGCACTGTTCGAAAACTGTCGTCTTCAGGCACTGAGGAATTTTGGACGAGAAGATGTCGCGGAGTTTCCCGAACCCTGCCCAGCCGAGTTGGATTCGGCGGTTGATCTCTTTCTCGAAATTGGACCTACCTAACTGGACTGTATGTCCTAGGTATATGTACTTATCAATAATTTCGAGTGCAGAATTCTCAACTAACACAGGTTGGGGGTTGGGGCTGAACGTGTGCATTAGAAATGATCTTTATCTTGCTCATATTAATTTATAGGCTCACCTGTTGAGGAACTACTAAATGAGTAATAAACGATATTTTTGTAAGAAGTCGATCGAAGTCGAAGAAAACGATAATTTGGTCAAAACACAAATTAATCTAAAATTCTATAGTTATTATTTAAAAGAAAATATATCATAATAAAATATGCATTAGTTATAAATCAGATTTCTGAACGTTTTGAGAGTCAATGAAATAGAAATGCCAAGCCACAGGGATCTAAATTCAAACAATATTTTTTCCCTCTGAGTGAACAAAAACGACTTTTCTTCACTGGTTTTAACTTTTAAACAATAAAGGCGCTCTTTTTAAACTTAGCCGAATAAAAAACAGTGGCATCTACCAACAAATATATACAATAGTCACTGTTTCGTTTATAGTGTCACCAATACCGGTATCCCGGTATTAGACATTTCAATACCGGTATTGAATACCGGCGAAAAAAGTCCGGGATCCCGGTATTAGCCAATACCGGGATCCCGGTATTGGAAGCCCTAGTATTTTAGATGTGAAAAGAAAATCGCGCTAGCCAAAAATCTCGAAATAAGTATGGGCGTGAGAAACCATTTTCTAGAATAGGTAATTCCTCAGTTTTCTAGTGAGTACCTAGTATCTACCTAGTACCTACCTACTCGAGTTTTATTTTCAAATTTTCTCACAAATGTATTGAAAAATATTTTATGTTACACGGGCCTTATGGTGTCTACATACTCGTGACGATGTTCAGCCCTCGACTGGCGTCATCGGGATGACATTAGTCAACTCGTATGTAAAAAACCTACTTACCGCTTTTATATCACAAACTACTATATTAATTCCCGCAGCAACTCCTTAATTTTCTGGGATAGAAAATAGCCTTTGTCTCTCTCCGTCCTCAATTATTAAATACCCATGCAAAGAATCGCCTCTAGAAATTACGAGGTTATACCACCTTATACCAACTTACCTACTTACTGAAAATTCACCCGAGCTAAGCTTCGACGGCTTTATAAAAATCACCTACCTATCTATCTTACTCTATATCAATTTTCCCTAATGTGGGATAGAACCCACCCACCTGATATTTTTACCTGAGTTATGTACGCATAATAAATGTATATCTATGTACTAGGTTTTAAGAGGAATGTGCAGCCCCAGATACGTCTGAAAGGCTAAGAAACTAGCCTTTTAGGATGCTAAGAAACCATAAAAATATAAAAATGTCTATGTTAATAAATAAATTGAAAATGGAAATATTTTTCATTGATCCCTTAACTGAAACATTTGAAATGAACACGATAAAAGAACAACATATCGATTTGTAAAGCGGTATATAGACAAAGTACTCTGTGGCAGTATGTATGACATAATTAAAAACACATGCTTAGGTAGGTAATATAGTGTCTGTACACCTACCTAATTAAAATTTGGCACTAAACGAACACCTAAAATAACCAGTGCCAACATAATATTATGTATTGTTGACTGATTTATATTTAGACTAAAATTAAAAATAAACTTAAGGTGTTGAAGTATTTTTCATTTTTACAAACATTATCTAATAGCTGATGCCTGCGACTTCGTCCGCGTGGTTCAAGTTTTTTTGATTCCGCGGGAACTCCTTAATTTTCCGGGATAAAAAGTAGCCTACGTGCTATTCCTGACTATAATCTATCTATATGCCTCATCCAGATCCGTTCAGCCGTAGTGGCGTGATTAAGATACTATAAAGTAAAATAAATAATCTTGATGATTTTAATTTAAAGACACATATTATTAATATTTTGATCTAGATTCTATTTAATTTTTGGCGTGGAAACCCGTAACAGATTAGGTCACAGAAGCTTGGACTATGTGTAGAACAGTGAATGCAAAAAAGTGTTTACACAGCAAATGCAGACATCGATATTTGAAATATTTTTACCTCGTCGGTATACTTGTGAACCATTCTCGATTCTTGGCGACGATATTATCAACAAATACCGTCTGTTAGGAAAATATTTGGCACACATTCGTTAATTATAACTAGGGTTCCCAATTACTTCCCATCAAAGTTTTTGCGTTGTTTGCATTGCTAATCTATACTATTATTATAAATGCGAAAGTTTGGATGGATGGATGGTTGTTTGTTACTTAATCACGCCACTACGGCTGAACGGATCTGGATGAGGCATAGAGATAGATTATAGCCTGGAATAGCACGTAGGCTATTTTTTATCCCGGAAAATTAAAGAGTTCCCGCGGGAACCAAGAAACCTACATACACGCGGACGACGTCGCGGGCATCAGCTGGTCTAATAATATTATAATGTAAAAATGTCGGACAGTCTTTAATTTTTGTAAGCTAATCCGCTTAAACCACACCGAACACAGTCCTCTGGTAACTTTTAATTTTGCAAATACTTAGAGGTCATCGTTTTTTGCGGCGCGAAATATTTTATTTCCTTAGAACACAAAAATGTGTATGAAACTGAAAATGTGAAAGAAAAGCGTGCATAAAGACAGCTAAGCTCTACCACAGGCTCTACGGGTACCTAAGAAGAAAATATAATCGCTTTAAAAAGAGTTTATTTCATCCAAGTTTAAAAATTGTGAAGTAGGCAGTGAAAGCGCAGTCCTCCAAGAAAAGGGAATGAAATGATTAAATCTGAATACATTTAAGTCTTTGCATTGTAAATATGCAAAGCCCTTCGGAGTTCTGAACCTCTTAACAAAAATAAAGGGTCGGGAACTTTTTGGAAAGAAAGTCAAAGCCAAGAAGTTGTTTGGATATTTTAACCCACTTTATTTTACATTATTTTTTGTAAATAATTTTTCATTATGGTTGACAACCCTAATTAGGCTGTCAGGCGGCGCGGCACTCGGACGTATCACGTAATTACCAACTTTTTTTTATTACTCTTTGTTTTGAGAAGCATCGCCAAAGTTTTCGCTTGGTTCGCCAAAGGTTCGCTTATTAATTGGAAAATAAGTATTACAACGTAGAATAATTCATAATGTATCCATTATTCGAAGTGCTTTCTTACACCTATTTAAGAACCTATATGTATATGGTAGATTCACTCGACGATTCCAAAGCACTGGTCAAGTCAAAGTCTACTTGAATTAAAAAAAAAAGATTTGAGTTTGAGTTTGAAACTCTAAACTAACAAATCTAAATTGCTAACTAAATCATTAACAAAATCAGCACTCGACTTAAGTAGTAAGTACCTAATTGTTTATTTTTTAATGCTTGTTATTTTATAATGCACTTATTCAAAATTTAACAAATAAAACTATAAGTAATAACTTATATTAATTATCTAATTAGACAAAAAAACTTATTCGTTATTCTTGAAATAAAGAGATTTCGGAATCTGTTAACTGTTTATTCAATGAATTCGGTACTCGTAAACCCAATCCAAAGTGTTTCTTAGAACTATTCGCGTGAAAAAGGTAACAAATGAAAATAGCCTAACGAATATAGGTCGCCGGTATAAATCTTCAAAGAAACCTTTAAATCACATCTAAAGGAAAATAACCGCCGAGAACTCTTTCATATCTTAGACTTAGAGCCACCGCTCACGATGCTATGTTACCATCAAAATTATTTCTCGGAAACTCGTAATTAATTACTGTACGGAATCGTTAGTAATTAATTACGGTTTTTTTTTTGGAATTATCAAATGTGCGGAAGATTTGTTAAGACTTATCAAAATCATACTAATATTACAAACGCGAAAGTGTGTTTGGTTGTTGGTTGGTTTGTCCTTCAATCACGCCGCAACGGAGCAACGGATCGACGTGATTTTTGGCATGGGTATAGTTGAGGACCTGGAGAGTGGCTTAAGCTACTTTTTATCCCGGAAAATTAAGGAGTTAACAACGCGGACGAAGTCGCGGGCTTTAGCTTGTTGTTGTTATAAAATATGTGCGGTGTGAAACGTGCAATCGATCTACAAATCCATTGCACGCTTCACTCCACACATATTACTTTGATAGCTGTTAGTACTGAAAGTTTTGCAATAAACGTTCCGCACTATAGCCACATGAGTAGAAAAGGACCAGAGAAAAAGCTTCATACAAGCGCGCTACGATAGGTACACTACTACAAGCTTGAGGCGCGTGTGTGCCTGAGCACAGGCGCTACGTCGCGTACGGAGAGAAATCGGTTTATACCGGCTCGGCCTGTGCTCAAGCTCAGGGACGTCGCGCGTCGTGTTTTCATTTAATTTAATGTTAATGATAATAATTTAATAATTTAAATAGTGTTTTAATGTAATTGTATAATAGTGTTTTAATATAAAAGTGTAAATATGGTTTACTGTACTGTGTGTATGACCAATAATAGAAAGAATAAAAACACATCATTTTTTAGCTATCCGAAAGACTCTACTAGGTAGGTAGTACTAACTTGATTATAATTTATTATTTTTAATGTGTAGGGTAGATAGGTACCTCATACATATTAGATGTTATTGTGATATTCTGTAACCGCATCCATCTAATTCAACTAAACTGATACGCGCGCGGTTCGCCGGCCAGCCGTAGCGTCGGCAAACTCGCGTCGAAGCGAGCCTAAGCTATTTAGTTTGTGTTTTCTGTGCGCGTGGATTATATTAAAATCAATCTTTCTCCGTTAAGGTTCGTGCGCAACGTATCTTGCCCAGCTGCCAGCACTTGTCAAAATTTAATTGTAGAAAATAATTCTTTTGTATGTTTCCATTTGTAATGTATTTTGATGAATATAAATTATATATTATTAATATAAAAAATTTATATTTAGGGCTCCCTGGATTCTCAAAACAGGAAACTGTTACCATCATTTGAAAAAAGTCGGCGCCATTTTGAAATTATTTGTTATTGTACTGATTTCGTTCAAAATCAATATCTGAGGATCCCTAGGATCACAAAACAGGAAACTGTCACCAAAATTTAAAAAAGGCTGCAATATTTTGAAATTATTTGTTATAGTACCGATTTCGTTCAAAATCAATATCTGAGGATCCCTAGGATCACAAAACAGGAAACTGTCACCAAAATTTAAAAAAGGCTGCCATATTTTGAAATTATTTGTTATTGTACCGATTTCGTTCAAAATCAATATCGGAGGATCCCTGAGAACCCAAAACAGGGAACTGTTACCAAAATTTAAAAGTTGGCGTCATTTTGAAATTTTTAATTTTTAATTTATTTATAATTTCTGAATTTTCCCTGGTCTGGCCTGGTGGGAGGCTTCGGCCGTGGCTAGTTACCACCCTACCGGCAAAGACGTGTCGCCAAGCGATTTAGCGTTCCGGTACGATGCCGTGTAGAAACCGAATAGGGGTATGGGTTTAATATAACTGTCATGCCCCTAACAGGTTAGCCCGCTACCATCTTAGACTGCATCATCACTTACCATCAGGTGAGATCGCAGTCAAGGGCTAACTTGTAGTAGATAAAAAAAAAAAAAAAACCCTTACTTTATTTTTTGAGCTTGGCACAAATATAAATTATCAAACATTATAATTCTTAATATTCCTGATATTTCTATAGTTATCTAATTCTCTCATAGGTTACTTTTCTGAAGTTTCACTTCTGCCGTGTGTGAATTGCACATACACATTTTTTTTTACTACTTAATGCGAAATGATTGGTGTTTGATTTGAAATTTGTAGGTAATACCTACTTACCTAGTGATTGAATTGTTATGTTTATCATTGATTAATAATGTTTATAAATTAAAATACGTAGGCTCATGTTAAATATTTATTAATATAGTGTACGCATATAAAACCTCTAAATTTAACTTAATGTTTCAATAAATATTTCTCTTACACAAATAACTACCTATTGTTTATTAAATTGTATCCTCCTGTGCCAACCCTACCAAAATGGGTATACATTTTGCTCGCTCCTTAGAAGCTTTGCCTCTGTTCCGTTAGGAGGTTTATCTACCCTGTATCAGCTTGTGTCAGCTTTCCGAACCGGTGGTAGATTCTTACGACTTATCATAAGTGACACTAGTGGTCCTACATGAAATAAATCATTTTCATTTTTCATTTTTCATTTTTTTTGTGCTATAGCTAAATATCAAATCTGCGGAACTTTTGATCGTTAGTGTTGGAATATAGACCAGGGTAGAAGCCTTTAAAAATAATAAAAAGTGAAAAAAAATAATAGTAGGATGAAACCCATTAGAAAAGGAGGGGAATATTATAAAAATGAAAGGAAAAATAATTTACGGGCGATCTGAGGTCGGGAAGGGGATGGGGGGGGGTTTTAAGGGTAAAAAACGGTTTTTCTCGATTTCCAGCAAAACTAAAAGTTCTATCGAAAAAAGTCAAATGGCAAAGTTGTAGGTAATAAAAAGATCTAAAACTTTTGTATTTACACTTTTTTCACATAACCTCAAAATTTATGTGAAAAATTCAAAAAACCAAGTTTTTGATTTTTTATTTTTATCTTTTACAAATCATTTTTTTTTTAACGAAATTTGGTGAAAACTTACCTTTTTATGTCCCAAATACGCTGTAATTTATTTGAGTAAAAATATTTATTTTTTCACCTTATTTTGAATTAATATCGAAAAAGCACCCTAATTTTCAATCGAAAATTCACCCGTCAAAATATCAGCTTTTTTCAAAAAGTTGGTATGTTTTCTGTTCGTTGAAATCTCTACTTTCCGATGGTGAAAAAAAATATATATGTTATTATAGTAAATCTTCTCAGAAAATGCAAAAATCGAAAATCGAAAACTCGAATTCGAAATTTTTTTTTTAAATATTATAAATCATTTTGAGCTATTTATTAAAATTTACACTTTAGTTACTCGAAAAACGTTAGATTACATGTTAAATTGATTAAAAAAAAATTGCAAATCAATATATACTACTATAATTAACAAACAAATAAGTTAATAAAATTAATATTTATGTAATCTAACGTTTTTCGAGTAATTAAAGTGTAAATTTTAATAAATAGCTCAAAATTATTTATAATAATTTAAAAAAAAATTTCGAATTCGAGTTTTCGATTTTCGATTTTTGCATTTTCTGAGAAGATTTACTATAGTAACATATATATTTTTTTTCACCATCGGAAAGTAGAGATTTCAACGAACAGAAAACATACCAACTTTTTGAAAAAAGCTGATATTTTGACGGGTGAATTTTCGATTGAAAATTAGGGTGCTTTTTCGATATTAATTCAAAATAAGGTGAAAAAATAAATATTTTTACTCAAATAAATTACAGCGTATTTGGGACATAAAAAGGTAAGTTTTCACCAAATTTCGTCAAAAAAAAAAATGATTTGTAAAAGATAAAAATAAAAAATCAAAAACTTGGTTTTTTGAATTTTTCACATAAATTTTGAGGTTATGTGAAAAAAGTGTAAATACAAAAGTTTTAGATCTTTTTATTACCTACAACTTTGCCATTTAACTTTTTTCGATAGGACTTTTAGTTTTGCCGTAAATCGAGAAAAACCGTTTTTTACCCTTAAAACCCCCCCCCCCCCATCCCCTTCCCGACCTCAGATCGCCCGTAAATTATTTTTCCTTTCATTTTTATAATATTCCCCTCCTTTTCTAATGGGTTTCATCCTACTATTATTTTTTTTGGTTTTAAAAATTATCGACCCTGGTCTAATACGCAACTACTAAACGTTACTTTGCACATTTTCTGACAAAAGTTTCTTATGTATTAGGAATAGTACATTACACATCTAGGGCAGTAAAATAAGAAATGTCTCAGATCACATGTTTATTGACCTCGGCTTCGCCTCGGACAACAATTACATGTGATCTGAGGCTTTCTTATTTACTGCCCGTGGTGTGTATACTATTTTTCTCCTCGACGGAGGCGGAAAGCGGCATTTTCGTTTAGCGCAGCGGGAGGAAAATTGACGCTTTCCGCCCGGAGGTGAGAAAAAAAGATTTTTTACTTTTCACGTCTCATATTTCTTACATTGTTCTCAAATACATGTACACATCTCATAACGAGCTGAAACAGGAAAACTCGAAACGAATTTATCAAACTTCATTGTCATCTTATCGATTAGGGTTGTCTCTTTTTTGACTAGTCTAAAACCATTTCTATTCAGAAGGAGTCTCTATGAAGTCTACGCAAATGGTGAACTGACATGAAAAATCGACAACATTCTTGACCCATGGTCTTAGCTATAATATATTGGTAGGTCAATCATCCAGTAGCTGCAACTTGCATGAGCTACTTTTTCTGCGGGTATAATTTAACACGTTAGCATAAAATTCACGCGAACGAAGTACTAAGAAACATAATACATACTTCTTAATATTTTGTTACATACAAATTTTATTCAAGTGTCTATCAAAATTACCTTTTCAAACTTACCCTTGTTTGACGTTGTCCTAAATAGTCAGGCTAACTTTGTGTCTTACGCTTTGAATTGCAAATTTTGCATAAATTTATAGTGACAACCCTATACCGAAACTCGAGGAGTCAATTTGTCATGCGACAGTGACAAAAGATTTTCACGTCCTCATAGAAATATAACTATTAGGTACCTAAGTATTTTTTTCGTTTTAATTTTTCGTGAAGTATGTTTCAAAATGAAAATGCACGTTAGTTAAATTAGTTGAACGGTTTCAGTTGTTTTAGCTTAATTTGACAGCACGATGGATGTATATTGTATACATAAAAAGACACACGAATTATAGAGCTTGTTCCTAGCCTGGTTCTATTGTAAGTTACGCAATTAGATAAAAATCGGCCAAGTGCGAGTCGGACTCGCGCACCGAGGGTTCCGTACAAACCTGTAGTAAGTTTTACGATTTATGACGTATTAAAAATAAAAATTACGTTTGTTGTATGGGAGCCCCCCTTTAATATTTACTTTATTGATATTTAATTATTTATTTTGAAATATTATATACAAGTTAATATTCTGTGAAAATTTGAACCGTCTACCTGTTACCGTTTTTAATATTGAGCAAAAAAATACGAAAAAACACGTTTATTGTATGGGGACCCCCCTTAATATACATATATATTTTTTTAATTTTTAGTATTTGTTGTTATAGCGGCAACGGAAATACATCATTTGTGAAAATTTCAGCTTTCTAGCTATCACGGTTTATGAGATACAGCCTGGAGACAGACAGACAGCGGAGTCTTAGTAATAGGGTCCCGTTTTTACCCTTTGGGTACGGAACCCTAACTAGACCACTCCTGCGTCCTTCCTGATAGAGTATAAAGAATGAAATAAGTATATATACATTTGGTATAGGTAGGGATAGTTTGTATCAATGTAAAAAAATCGTCAAATTAGATTGAACATACGGGCCGTGAATAATATAAGAGTCAAAGAGTAATAAAAATACTAAGCTAAATAATAAGACTTAATAAAAATATATAGGTTTAGGTAGGTATATAATATAAACCTATATACTGCAATTTTTGTAATTTGATAAGTATTGTTTTCAAACGGCTTTCAACTAATGTCAATTCTTGACAATAATTCTATCAATCACAGTCTATGAATCGCAATTCTATGAATCACAGTCACAATCTTTTAAATTAGAGTCGATCAATCAATCTTTTTAATCCACCAAATCTATTTAACTTTAAATCTGGGCTTATATTACTATTGATACTAATATTATTGTTTCCAAATTATTATTTAAAATCAATCTGTGTCAATTATTGTGTAATTTCTTTGTAAATAAAGCTTAGGCCTGCCGGTGTGCGATGCTACTAAGATTTCAAAATGATAATAATAATATCCTCCCAACCGAATTTGGCCACGGCGGCCTATCTCCAGAGAGATTAGCCATCTGCGCTCGAGATTTTACAGTGCACAAGTGTGTGCGCATACACAGGTGCACTCTCTGTTCCTTTACTCTGATAGCCCGATGGGACGGAAAATCCGACTCGACCGGAGAGAGATCAGGCGCGGGACCGATGCATTAACGTGCTCTCCGAGGCACGGGGGTGAAGCACCGCCAACTTCCCAACACCGGGCTAGTACCTACTGAGAATTTCTTGTCAACCCAACACTTATTTATGGACCAATCCGGGATTCGAACCCAGGATCTCTTCAGCCGCAGTCGAATATGCTAACCTGCACTAGAGCTAAACTCTACCAACGAGACATTTAAAATGATACATAGAAGCCGTCCGATGAACCCTAAAGAAAATTTTGTTTTCAAGATTAGGTATACCGCTTTGTCGGCGATGATTACCCATGCCAAATTACAGCGGACGGACAGACGGAATTGGCGAAACTATAAGGGTTCCTTATTGACTACAGAACCCTAAAAACTGTAACTCCATCGTAATAATTTTATTGATCCGAGGCTTTAACATTAAATACACTTATGTAAATAACTCGAGTGGCGTGTTTTTAAGCCTGCCCGCCATTTTGTTAATTAAAGTACAGACTAAAGTAATTAATAATTTTAATCATGTTATTAATCCATTAGCCCACATACGGCATACCCCATGTAATAGAAATTATAAGGGTGCTAGGTATTATAGGCGTAATGACTAATGTGACCTATTTACCACAATAGTACCTAAGGATCCTTAGATCTTTTGACTTAGGTAAGTACTCCCACTCTACCGAGCACGCCAGATCTTACTAGCGCAAAGAGGGGTGTTAAATTTGTAATGTATTAAATTATAAAGCTATATTTATGAGTAACTTTTCTAGACAAAGTTCTGAAAATCCATAAGGCATATAAATACAAAATCTAAGGTTTTCTAGATCAAAGTTCCTATATTATGGGCTGTTTATTGATATGTCAGTCACTAAGTTTCTCCTTTTATATGTATCGTATAGGCAATAGGCTCGTGAGTCGTGACTCCTTCGCTCCGCCTCAAGAAATCCCCAGGGTCGTTCGAGGGAATGAGCATGTGGCGTACTTCAGAGCTGACCTCCTTTCGATGCTTGCAACTTGGACGAATGATTTTACAAGTAATTTTGAATCTGGAACTCACAGCTAAGTACCTAATATTTGGATGCGCCTCGCGACCACGAAATTCATTATAATATTCTGGTCGACCGCTGCGACTCGACAGAGAATCCTCTGTTCTCGCCATTTTTCTATTAGACCAGATCAAAAATGCATAAATAGGTATTATACGTACGTGTGAAAATGTTGTACATGAATAAAATTGTGAATATGACTCGCTCCAGCAGTGCGTGGGATTGCAGTTGATTACTATACCTACGTCCTACACTATAATAATAATTATTGATATTGTTATTATTTTTTTAAGAACAACCGCCAAGTTTCTCACTGGTTCATTCCGATAATTAGCTGAACTAGTGGTAGGCTCACTTTACGATTTAAAAGCACTTGTAAAAGTTTCTTTCACTCAAAAAATCTTGATCTTTACTTTGATCCAAACGCAGTCGAGCACAAGATACGGTCGTATCCAGTCAATACAATAATAGAATACAATAAAGCAATCTTTTTTTACAAACAACAAATAGAATAGTACGTGACTCGAGGCACGTAGGACCCTAGTGAGGATAAAACGTTTACTTGTTTACCAAACGTAATACCGTAAGCGTAAAGTAACGCCCGTTCATTCCAAGTAGGGGTGCCATGGACGAAATAGATAGACGACGTAAAAGAGAGAGGTTCAGAAACCCTGTTGAGAGCTCCCGGACTTATGCTGGCATCTCCAATTTCCAATTTATTTATTATTATGAAAGAATTTTTTACATTTTCATGGTTTCTTAGCACCCCTTAAGCCTTGTCGTCGTGTCTTGTCTGGTTTTGATATTGGTAAGAATAAAAATAAGTTACACAATAAATACCCATGCAGCAGATATTTTAATGTGTTTTTTATTATTTCAATAGTTGGACTTGAATGGTACCTACTGCAGTTGCATATTCTTAAAAGTGTAACCCTGAATTTGAAAGACTTCTTACTAATTTACTCTTTCTGTTTGAGGATAATATTTGTATATCGTAATTTTTTTTGATAAAAAAATGATAATTTGACCTGTTGTTGTTAACATTGGCGAATTAATATGTCACTCAATAGATTCAATAAGTAGGATTCAATAACTAATGCCCGCATCATCCTCCGCGTGGATTGAGGTTTTTGGTTTCCGCGGGAACTCTTTAATTTTCCGGGATAAAAATCCTATGTGTTATTCGAGACTAAAGTTTATCTATGTGCCAAATTTCATCTAGATCCGTTCAGCCGTTGGGGCGTGATTGAGTAACAAACATCCATCCATCCATCCGTCCAACCATCCATCCTAACTTTTGCATTTATAATATTAGTATATATATATAGTATTGATAATTAATTTTAATAATAAAGTAATTACAATTATTGTACTATAATTTATTATCATGTGTTACTATTACAAAAGGTTACTGTGGATCCGGACGATATACAATAAGTAATAACCATATTTTCTGGCAATTTTGTCAAATCCAGGAGTTTGGGACTGTTGGCAGCCCTACCTCGAAGGAAGCTCCGTAAGGAACCTTTCGAAGTCTCCCCTGAATACAAATCAAACTTAGGGCAATATTAAACTTGAATTGTACTCTCATTTTGTTTTTAATTTTGGCCCATTCGCGAAGGTAACCTGAGATCAAATTGTTTTTTTTTCATTACGAATTTCGGTGTGTTGAATAGCACGCTGAGTCGCTTGTGGTCAAAAGGTCCTAAGTCGAATCTAGAACCTTCTGACTACAGGCATTTTCGTCCGTCTTTGCAGAGTTATACATGTTTGAACATAACTTATACTTAACTTTATCGTTTACTAAAACATACTAATCACCTTTTCCCTACAACTAAGCAAAGCTACGAGAAGCATCATCATCGTCATCACTTGAACATTTTTGTCAGCTCACTACTGACCACGTATCCCGAAATGAGAACGGTTTGGCCATAGTCCACCACGCTGGCCAAGTGCGGATCAGCAGGCGACAATCATAGCCCCAGTATAATGTAAACTAATATTATAAAGAGGAAAGATTTGTTTGTTTGCTTGTTTGTTTGTTTGTTTGTTTGTTTGTTTGTTTGTAATGGATAAACTCAAAAACTACTCAACCGACTTTGAAAATTCTTTCACCAATAGAAAGCTATATCAACGAGTATCATAGGCTATATTTTATTTTCAAAAAAATTAGAGATCGTTACGAAAATTGCAATAATGTGAACTAAGTCGGAAAAAGTAGACTCTCAAAAAGTTCTAAAAAAAAGTTCGCGATAGCAATAACTATATCTACCTTTTAAGATTGACTCACAATAACCATTTTTATGATTTTCAAATTTGGTCTATACCAATGCTTTACTTGCGAAGGTGTTGTTAACGATATAGTATTAATCCTTATCAATCAAAATAAATTCAATGTAAAAGCTGCCCACTGCCCACTGGCTATATTGGGTATAGACTATTAGGATCATTAGTGCTACCCGTGCGAAGCCGGGGCGGATCGCTAGTATGTAATGCTAGCTGATGCCCGCGACTTTGTCTGCGTGGAATAAGTTTTTTAAAATTCCCACGGGAACCCTTCAATTTTCGAGTAAATCTACCACTGGTTCGGAATAACATTCTTATTATCCTACTAGCCATATTATCGAAGTAAAGCTTAAGCTGCTGGGTCTAGGTATTGGAGATTTGTACATTAAGTATATCTTTACCGCTATTCATTCCCCACGAAGGCTTTTCAGGAATTTCACTGTCACTGCGCGAAGCTGACATGGTTCAGTTACTTAATTCGAAGAGGGCTTTACAAACTTAAGACTTGACTTTACAAGACTTTTCGTCAGTAATTTTATAGTAGTTTGTGATATAAGGGCGGTAAATAGGTTTTTACATACGAGTTGACTAATGTCAGCCCGATGACGCCAGTCGAGGGCTGACCATCGTTACGAGTTTGTTAAAACCTTAACGCCCGTGTATCACACGATATTTTTCAATACATTTGTGAGAAAACTTGAAAATAAAACTCGATTAGGTAGGTACACGGTACTCACTAGAAAATGGTTTCTCACGCCCGTACTTATTTCGAGATTTTTGGCGGCTATTAATAGCGCGATTTTTTTCTGACATCTAAAATACCTAATTGTTGATTTAATTTTATTATTCCACAACACATAAACCACTCATATTTATTTAATAATTTATAAGAAAAACTCAATGAAACTTTTAAAAATAGCGCGCACAGATTAAAGATTTAGTATCTACGGCGCGTTGTTGTAATGGCTTTTTTTTAATTGGCTTCATGGCTCTAGGTTCTAGTTCTTAACTCCCAACCTGGACTATTCAGCCTTTACTTTTTTGATTTTTAATACTTAAAACAATTTTAATTAATTATATTAAATACAATTTTTAATTTCATGAATTGATTTCATCAATCTACATCTAAATGTTATTATTTTTTAGGTTTTTTACTTACAAAGTCAATATCATTATGAACCTTCTTGCAAGAAAACTTTTTAATTAGAAGTGAAATAGACTTAAAAAAAATTTAAAAAAACTGCAAATTTACCGCACGAGGGCAGTAAATTCTGCAAATTTACCGCACGAGGGCAGTAAATTTAACTTACAAGCCCTGTTTACTGCCTCTGTAAGTGCGTTTTTCGAGCAAGTGTATTGAAAAATTTATTTTACTTTACCCTACCTATCTCGAAGCACGTACCGGCCCTTAAACAAGGATTAATTTCTCGAAACCATGATACAAGGTAATACGCCAATTTCCAACATAGGTACTTTGTTGGAACTTAACCTTTTCTTGCATACAGATGACATAATATCATTATACAGGAATATTCGAAGAATTCCGATTCCGATCTCACCCAACTTGTAAGTACGGTGTTGTATATTCTCTGGCTCTTGAATAGCAGATGGCCTTGAGTATTTTTTCCTGCATTATCCATGTGACAATCTAAGAACTCACAGATATTTCAAAAATATAAATTAAACCTTTTAATTAAATAAAGTAATTAGTCGATGGACTGATAAAAATTGCACGATCGGAAAGACTGTAATGGGCAATAGACGAGAGCAAATCGACAGTAAAGCTTACAGCTCCCAAAACACCTATTAATTAAATCTGTAAGACACGCAGCATGTAACGGCCTTTAAAATTACACCTAAAGCTTATTTTTTATCTAGTGGACGTACCTTGTTCAAACTTCAAGCTATATGCAAAAGTTCTTACGTTGCTGGAGACTTCCTGTAGGGTTAATCTATCGCTAACATCGTAGCTATCATTTTATTCTAGTGTTCATAATTCTAGTTTTTTTATTAGTGTTCATAATTAGTACTCGTCTGTAAGTTTTTATTGACTCTGTGACCACATTTCAAGCATCCTACGTGTTTTGGGTGCTATCAAAATGAGATGGAAAGAGATGAGCTGGGCAGTCCAATCGAATTATTTTATTTATTTCTCTCGTCTCATTCTATAAAATAATTCCTATTCATTTATTTGGTGGTTATTATTTATTTATTTGTTGATCGATGATGCGATAATTGTTTCGAGTCAACGAACAGGCACCTTAAAGCCTAAAGGGATAGTTTAAAAGAAATTAATACGGGCAACTTCTCTACATGATAATACAGAAAAACTTTTGCTGAACAACTTTAAAAAAACTTTATAAGTATACTCACCAAAAAAAATTCAAACTTTTTGATGTAATAATAGGTACTCTAGACATCAGCTGTGGGTATTTACCGTATTTCGTACGCAGTAGTCGCTCGATAACCAGACCGCCGACTGCGCGTCGCGTAGAGTAATATCGTCATATTGAAATATTTTTATAATTGTATGAAAAATATTTAAATTTCTCGATCAGATTTTTTTAAATTCGTAAAGCCAAAGTTGTTCAGTATTACGCACAGAAGGTTAATAGCACTTTTTAATTTAACTATGTAAGTATACTTGGGATAATGGTTTCAACATCTTTTTCAAGTCATATTCACTAGTCACGGACGACATCAAGCGAGTCGCAGGAAGTCGCTGGATCCAGGCGGCGCGGCGCAAGACCGTGGCTTGTGGAGGACCCTACAGGAGACCTATGTCCAGCTGTGGACGACTATCGGTTGACGACGACGACGATTCACTCGTCAATACATCTTTATAATTAAAAAAATAGTACTAGAATCAGCGTAATAATGAGTGATGACTGGTGACAATGATTCTACGTTTATCATACTTTGCATGACAAAATGTTCAACTTCAGGTAGCTGTTATCATATAAATCGATAGAATACAGGGTATTAAGTAGATAGCAACCGCAGAATATGACGTGTACATCTAATATTAAATAGGTATAATACTTACACGCTCGCAATATATTCGATAGGTACCTACTTCCTCAAAGAGGGGACTGTAAACGACACCTTATTTGGCAATCAAAGTAAGTAAGAGGAGATCAGAACAGGTCTATGGACTTTTTTATTTTATTTTATCCACTACAAGTTAGCCCTTGACTGCGATCTCACCTGATGGTAAGTGATGATGCAGTCTAAGATGGGTAGCGGGCTAACCTGTTATGGGCATGGCAGTTATATTAAACCCATACCCCTATTCGGACTATAGAAACTAATAGGTAGGTACTCCGATAATCACTTGTTTTAACTTTTATCCCGACTACGGCAAAGCAAAAAGGAGGGTTATGATTTTAGCAGTACTTTTATATGAATGTATGTTATTGTGGCGCCTAAACTACTGAAATGATTTTGACGAATGAGGTGTCAATCAGTTACGGTTACCGGTTACATTTTTTACGAACAAATTCGATATGATGGATGTTACATACACGATGACTCTCAGGACGGGATCTGATAAATTTCGTAGTCGGGTTACAGTTTTCCAATTACTACTGTCAATTATTATTTCACATTTTATATGTGATCCACCTATGATAACCTTTTCTGCTGCAAAAAAAATAAGTCGAAGCGATCCTAGCCAAAATTTGAACTGATTTAATTTGCCTGTTAAGTTTTTGTTTTTATTTTATTTTTAATAGATACCTACTAGCGACTCAAACCGGGTCAGATCAGTTTGAGGACTTATACTTTTCTTGTTATAGGTGACATACTTTATATAAGCATTTTTCTTCAGTCATACACTATTCTACTGAATACGTACCTAGTACCTACAGTAGGTACGTATTTAGAAACAGATCCATGCGTCAGTAGCATACTACAAAAGACATCAATGTCATAGAGCTTCCGTTATGCTCTATTGTAGCAGAGATTGTATTTTGTAGTACGACGCTGAAACCCGCCGATGGAACATTTAATCTTTACTTGTATTTCAGTTGTTAGATTACCATTTCAAAGTGGTTACTTTTTAAAAATATGTCTTATATATAAAATATACCTACTTTTATAATTTTATTTTAGCTGAAGTGGCAATGGTTGGGTAATATAGAAGAAAAAATAGACGTGGTTCCGAGGTACTGAAATTGCGACCTCGCATCGGAAAGCTCAAAAGAGTCGCTGCAGGGAGCTAAAATATAAACTTATCACACTCTTCGTAATGATAGGCAGAGAAGTAATCGTGACGATGGACCTGTATCACGTAACTGGTCCATGCTCGTTCGTTGGCATTCAGAGCGTACTTACCAACTCTTTTATTATAAAATTCCACATTCAATTTTAAACTTGCCTTAAAGGCAAGTCAAGGCAAGTTTAAAGTCAAAAGTCTATATAAAAGTATAGGTACGCTTGAAAAAAACGTACTATATTCAGTTCACTCACTTGACGATTCAAAAGCACTTGTAAAAGTTTATTTGAATACCAAACATTTGAATTTTAAAATCGTCAGTGAATTGGTACACAGACAATTGAACGACGTATTTATGAAGACATCTTCTTAAAACTGAGTTTTTCTTGCAATAATAATTTTTTTCCCAGTCCTTCATATGTTATTATCTGTCAGTTAAACTCCCCGTCTTCCTTTAACCTTTCCTAAGATGAAGTAGCCTTTGGAGAACTAGGAGGTAAAATTAGATTTTCATTTCGTAGTAAAATAGTTTTATTATGAAAATACGCTAGTTTTTTTTAAACAAAGGGATCTCATCAGTGTTTCTTGGGGTTCCATAATAAAAGTAGAAACCTACAGTTTCGTCCAATTATTTCGCCCGTCTGTATATTATCACAGCCAAACACAAAAAAGGGTTTTTTTTCGAATGGAATATGCTGCTTATACTGGCCGCTACAGCGTCACCGAAGGGGTTAAAATAAACAACTGTCAAGTGTCATTGCAATTGCTTGTCTGAACTATAGAGTTAGGATCGTTTACTGTAGAATAGATGATCAAACGAACTTCCTGAAGTGAAGTTCGATCATTATTATATGAGTCGCTTCATTCGAAGATATAATTTTTACATTGAATTTCCTGAATCATGCAGCAACAATCGCACGATTTTTAGAGATGTTTTATTTTAGTATAATGATAAAATTCTCCCGCTTAAGGCATCCCTACCTGGTTACACATTCAATATTTGTTCGTCATTCTTTTTAGAGATATATAAGTACCTAATGTTATTGCAAAAATATATTTCGGGTTGGGTGGGTTGGGAATTTATTTATATATCTTCGAATGAAGCGACTCATATAATAATGATCGAACTTCACTTCAGGAAGTTCGTTTGATCATCTATTATATTTCGTCGCTTCATTCTTCAGATATAATTTTTACATTGTAGATGTTTAGAGATACAGAAAATATCTATTTTTGCAAGAACTGTATCCATGTTGAATAGATACTAATTATTGTTGTCAATATTTTTTTATTTTTTTTCAATCTCTTATTTGAGTCGTAATGTTTTAAGCAGCTTTATGCTTAAGGTTGGAATCATGTGCGGATTTCTTGATATTCTCATCTACGTATAGTTATATCATATGTATAGTTCATGAGTCTAAGATTTTTCTTAAGTATTCATTTTACTTTAGAAATACAATGTTGCGCTTTTTACATCAGCGCCTGAGTAACAAGCTTACAGGTTGGATGCAAGCAAATGAAACCAATAATTATTGATGTTAATGCTGCAAGATTTATAATCTAATCAAAAGTATATTAGCCGGCCCAGTACTTGGTTGTATTTACACACAACAGACGTCCAATGGGACGTTTGAACGTTTGGAAACCTACCCAGAAGGGGGGAGAAAATTATTATTTTTCAAAACGCAGCGGGAAAGGAACGGGTTATTCCGGTCCTGTTGTAGAGGTCCTTTATTGTTGTAGAGGTAAATTATGTGCCTGTAGTAACAGGCACATATTTAATAAAATTATTAATAATGGTACCATTTTATGATGTTTGTCAAAAAATTATGCCATAATCAAGATTATGGAATACGACAAATACCTATTTGTGTATAAGTTCCCCGCAGAATATAAATGAAAAATGATGAATATACTCGGTCGATATTGTGATAGACTACTAGCAGTGGCGTAACTATAGGGTGGCAGGACTGGCAAAATGCCACGGGCCCCCGACCAAAGAGGGCCCCGGCCCAAGAGGCCACGAGCTCAGAAATAACATCAGTGGTTTATTAAAATTAAATTCTAACGTGACTATTTTTACTGGGACGCCGGAGGGCCCCATCCGAAAAATTTGCCACGGGCCTCAGATGGTATAGTTACGCCACTGACTACTAGGTAGTACTAATGTCGACTTGGAGGTGTAAGTCGGTCGGTTTGGGCTTTAAACCCCACTGACGTTAGAAGCTTTAAATTAAGTGAGATATCAGGCTACTGTACTTTTTTAACAATGGACAACCTAGTTGTTCATGTCGCTAAAAACATGTGTCATCAGTCATTATAAATTATTTAATATTCATAAGTACCTACTTATTTTTGAATGAATGCGTTAAATCATTTCCCTCCGTCAATTATTAAGGTAGACGCGCTGAGAGCGTGTATCTATACTCTTTACTCTTTTTACAAAAAACAAAGTATTTTAATTTTGCATTATGCAAGTTATTATGGAGTATGTTAAGGCGGAGTAAATTGTATGTTTTCCACGAGTGATAACGATGTAGGTATTATAATAACGACAGTGTCATGACGGTTTTTCAAAGATTGTTTCCAATATATGGACGACGCATAGATACTAAAGTTAAGATCCCGCTTCGGGCAGCATGAACTATGCATTATCCCGAGTTTGCAGTAATGCTTGCCCGCTAGCCCGCGAAAAATCTTTTTTAAAAAAACAATAATACGATAAAATTTTACATTGTTAGGTACATCATACGAAGTCTACTTCCGGTCGTAAAAATACTCGCCGTTTAACCGACTTCCAAAACGGAAAAGGTTCTCCATTAGGTTTTTATTTTTCTGCCGTCTTCTAAGTTTAGTCAACCATTCTTACGCGTCATCGGATGTATGATATATTATGCTTCCAGCACGATGGAGATATAAAACTAGAGATTTGAGCCCAAGAACATGTGGGTAGGAAAAACGTAAAACTTGTGGGTAATTTTTGCAATTTTACCACACATTTTTGTTGCAAATTTTCTTTGCACACCACTATGAGGCAAGATACTAGCCGCTTTTATTTTCGTTTTCTGTATCTACAGTATTCGTAAATAAATTGAATTTATATAACGCTAAAGTACCTAGATAACTGATAAAAAGGATATATTCATTATCTCAGACCTTTTGTTACCTCTCTGACGGTGTATGTACGTTTGATACTGAGAGGTTTTATATTGTGAACAATTACATCTGGAAATTTTGAACCTGAGATCTTGACTATTCACTGAATGATTTACATTTCTTTCAGGTCTATTCATTTATTATATTTTTCACCAAATTTTGGATCATTTCCTGTCTCTTTTATCTCCGAGTACCCCGAGGAGTTCTGGATCGAGCTCTGGACAAACTTAGAGCATCTATTAAATCTGCGTGTTAACCCCCCGGTTAACCGCCAGGTTTTTCGGTTATATAATATTATCGTATGAAATATACAAGGCGTAACTTCTAGCCTCTGTTAAACCTTCGTGATAACTCTCGGTTAACCACCAGGTTGTTCGCCTACACCCCATTGTTGTATGGAACGTACAAGACGAAACTTTTAGCGTGTATTTAAACCCTCGTGTTAACTCTCGGTTAACCGCCATGTTGTTCTGTTACATAATATTACAGTCTGAAAATGTAGGTACGAGACTATAAAGTTTTAGTCTCTGTGAAACCTTTGTGTTAACACTCTGTGAATCGCCAGGTTGTTCAGTTACACAATGATTTGTGATTTCTAGAGAAAAATGTTTGTTGTATGTTTTTCTTACACAGGTATGATGAAAAGTAAGGTAGACGGCCATCGTTTTAACTCTTGGTCAACCATCAGGCGTTTGTACGTTCGAATAAGCCGGTTTTCTGCTTTGAAAGCGATATAATTTAGCTGTATTTTAATGCGATATTATGATAGTGAAAAATTATTTTTATGCGAGGGTAGGTTGAATTATGAATGCATACCGGGAGTCTGATGAGGATTCTATAATAATCCTTCGACGATTACGTTTCTGTTGTTCGCGTTTTCGTTTCGGCATTTCACTTAAATATTCACTTTTAAAAGTTTTAACAAACAGTGCACGTGCGTTTGCTACATCGCACGAAAAAAAATATAATAAGAGTAAAAAGTAACCTTCTTTATAAGTAGGTAAATAATTAATTTACCTGTGTTCCGGATACTTCTCGAGTATTTGTGAACGAAACGAAATCAATTTGTGTTAGGCTTGCTAAGCCGGTCCTTAGTGACGAATCTGATATAGTTGGTCGTCTTTGACTCTTCACGACTTCCCCCTTGTTCAGAGAATGGTGAATTCGTCTTGTGCATGGTGCTCAACCTCATTTGTATCTCTAAAGAATACAATAAGTGAGCGGACGAATATGGAGGTAGTATGTACGAGTATGTACGCATTTTGCGTTAATTTTGTCTCGCGGACAAAAGCTTGCAGTTAATGTGCATATCTAGTCAAGGTGATAAGTATATATTCACTGCATGAGTGTCATAAGAATATGACTCATAATTAGCTCGCAGCTAATTATGATCTCGCAATTGACTCGCAGTCAATCCCAAGTTAAAAACACTTTTTTAGTTTGCAGTTAATGTGCATATTATCTAGTCAAGGTGGCACATATTCACTGCATGAGTGTCATAAGAATATGACTCATAATTGGCTCGCAGCCAATTATGATCTCGCAATTGACTCGCAGTCAATCCCGAGTTAAAAACACTTTTTAACACTTAGTAATAGAATTTTCGACTAACCTGCAAAGTTCTCGTCATCAGACGAGTCTAACGGGCGCCAATATTTCTCCTTATCCTGCTGTCGCTAGGAGTGTCTAGCTGGAAGGTTTGATTTGCGTCGTGTTACTTCGCTAGTAACCTCCCAGTGGATTAGCGTACTTTAACACGTACTTCGTGTAAGTACTAAGTAACTATAATTACTTAGGCGAGCCATGCTGAAGGGCTTAACCTTCTTCATGGTGCCTCTTGGGCAACCCGCCGGATGGACATTTAGAATAATTAAACGCTGCATAAAAGAATAATTTCATAAGCGTGTTTTATGCTGAAAAGTTTACTCTCCTTCGTTGTTACCTCTCGGGTAAACCCTAGGAAAACCTTTAGTGAGTTAGTTATTATAATTATTAATGTAATAAATACGCAAGAGCCACAATAAAAGTGACAGAACTGTTTTGTTTAAGTACCCACATACAACATAGTGTAATTTGACACTGCATGAAAATATAATTTAAGTATAATTTCTTAAGCCTGTCAGGCATGAAATAAATTGCTGAAATTGAAAGATTAAAGACTCACCGTTTTCCTGTAAGAAGCAGCGGCTGTTTCTTTTTCAATATTTTTTATTTAGATATAAAATAATAATATTAACTTTGTTGTAAGTGGGAACGTCCGATCGTTGCTACGCACGAAAAAAGAATGACGAACAAATATTGAATGTGTAACCAGGTAGGGATGCCTTAAGCGGGAGAATTTTATCATTATACTAAAATAAAACATTTTTAAAAATCGTGCGATTGTTGCTGCATGATTCAGGAAACTACAATGTAAAAATTATATCTGAAGAATGAAGCGACGAAATATAATTCTATATAAAATGGTCTGAACAACGAACGCGCAGTAAGGTAGGGTTCCGTATAGATAATATGCTATTCAGTAGAAACTTTGAGTAATTATTTTTTAAGTAGGTATTCAGTTTACCTACATGGGCCATTACCAACTCACTTTTTAGGTCTCTCAATCTTTATTACAATAATACACCTGGGGGTCTACTCTCTTTCTCTAAAACGAAACTTCGCAAACAAACACACGAAATTTCGTTAACTCCTCTCCTCCATAATATTATCTCTATGCTTCTCTCTATTTCGTTTTCGTACACGCAGACGAAGTACGGATCCATAGAAAATTTTCGTGACCGATTGGATTGAACGATTTTGTGTGGGTCTAACACGTGGGTCCGACTAATTACGTTCGTTTGCGAAGTTTCGTTTGAGAGAAAGAGAGTAGACCCCCTGTATCCTTAGATGGATAAAAAATTTAACCACCAATAATTCCTTTTTATTTTATGTAACGCCAACGGGAAACAATCTTAATGAAAATAATACAGCAAGTAAAACAATATTTTTTTAGAAGGGAATTGAATGAAATACGAGATTTTTGTCTTTAAAAGCTTCCTTTGTTGTCGGTTATTCGTTTCAGCGTATTACCTACGCCCGCAGGACATGCCGGGGACTGTAAATTAATTTATTATATTACAGTAATACGAGTAGACGAGGGCGAAAGGTAAAAAGTAAAAGGTATTTGTTTCCGCTGAAACGCGATCTCAGTTGTAACTGTCCGATACCGCTGTAAGTGCGAAAAATTGTTTAATTTTCTCAATTAGGTTATCAGTAAATGTTGAGATCTGCATTCTAACGATCAATCATCCGTTAGTTATACATCGATGGTTAAAGTGATGAGAGTAGGTTCATCGCTGGAATGAAATAAATCCTCTCTTTTGTAACTTCTTTTAACTGCATGCAAGAGGAACATTATTATTATTATAAGTGCATTAAAACTCGGAGGTGGGCTGTGGTATCTGCAGCACAGTTTATTGCCAAATAACACAACAACAACCTTACCAAAACACCCAAGTATATTTTTATTGAATATCACTCACGATTGTTTAAACGTTAAAATATTATAATCCTTATTTAAAAAACATCAAGGTACATGACATCAAACTGTCATTTTGAGTAATATTGCTTATGTATTGTTGGCAGTATGGCCCCAGGTCTGGTTCATAGCAGATTAGATGTACCTAAGTATACGCAAACATGTAGCCACAAATCTTCGTCGTCGTAGCGTCGTTTTATACGCATCATAAAAATCGCGGACAAACATCGTTAGTTTATTTTTACAACGTCCTCAGTGCCAGGTGGCGATGAAAACATTCCACGTTAAGGTGTGTCTCCACCAGAGATGTGCGAGGAAAAATATTCATATTCATATTCATTTATTTTGCATTCCAATACAATTCTTATGTCAATAGAATAGTTCTTAATAGGTATACAATATTGGAACCCCGGTGGGACACAGCAAAAATCAGTGGTAGTAGAGAGGCGGCTGCCTTAGTTTTCTTCAAGGAAATCATTTAGTTTGTATTACACTTTATCAATCAGGACTTTTTTGATTTTGAATTGAATTGATCGGAAGAAATCGGTGCGAATAGGGATGATGACAACTCAATCAAATCAGCAACTCTTTATCAAACTTAAAAACGCACTTCTAGTATGGAAGTTGTATGAAATTCACAGTTGTGACGTCATAAAATTTCAACGCACTTTTTTTCTTTAATCTATATTTTAAAATGGTTATCAAACTTAAAACTTACCGAGGATGTGCATTTTAGGTCTTTTGGAAGACTCTCATTTAATAATCAGTTAGAAAAGTTAGAGTAGAAGAGAAGTAGTTAGAGTTGACGACTTCCGTGGCGCAGTGTGTAGCGCTGCTGTCTTAACGTGCGGATGTCCCGGGTTCGATCCCCGGCAGGGTCAATTTGGGAATTTATAATTTCTGAATTTTCCCTGGTCTGGCCTGATGGGAGGCTTCGGCCGTGGTTAGTTACCACCCTACCGGCAAAGACGTGCCGCCAAGCGATTTAGCGTTCCGGTACGATGCCGTGTAGAAACCGAATAGGGGTATGGGTTTAATATAACTGCCATACCCCTAACAGGTTAGCCCGCTACCATCTTAGACTGCATCATCACTTACCATCAGGTGAGATCGCAGTCAAGGGCTAACTTGTAGTAGATAAAAAAAAGTTATTTTTGATATAGGCATCATCCCTATTGCGTAGCGGAGCTGTAAAACGGTGTGACTCTTTCCATCACCGCGACTACAGCCTATTAACGTCCCACTGCTGGCCACAGGCATCCACTCTCATAGGAGAGAGGGAATTAGAGCTTAGACCCACCACACTGCTCCAATGTGTGTTGGCGGGCTTTAACGATTATTATCATGTTAGTGATAATAACCGGGACCGGCGGCTTAACGTGCTCTCCGAGGCACGGGGGTGAAACACCACCGACTTCCTAACTCCAGGCTAGTTCTGAGAATTTTTAGTCAGAAAAACCCAATACTTAATTATGGCCCGACCCGGGACTCGAACCCGGGCCCTCGTCGGCCGCAGTCGAACATGTTAACCACTAGACCAACGAGGCACTTTCCATCAAAGCTGTGTAAATTTTCTCTATGGCCGCAAAAAAATTACATAAGTAAATAATCAATTCCCAAATTCCCAAGTGATGATGCAGTCTAATATGGTAGCGGGCTAACCTGCTAGGCGTACGGCAGTTTTATTAAACCCATACAGTCATACATACCCCTAATCGGTGATCTAATGATATACGTGACGTCACACGCATACCAAGTATGGCTGATGTCGAATTCTATGCAGAGATAAGAGCATAGAGCTATTAGAAGTGTTATCAGTTATCACAGTTTATCACAGTAATGAGACAAGCTGTACGAGTATGCACGTGTCTGACTGTCTACTTAAGAATAAAGGCATGGACAGACATAAAGCGGGAATGGAATAACGCGCGACTTGAGCACACGACTGAAGATCACATTGAAAGCGCGTTTTACGTATTATTCGTGTATTTATCAATGCGCGTTATACAAAAAACGTATTTGGACGTATACTAGGAGCTCGAGTTTCACTTTCACGTCATTTGTATCGCACTCTGTTACTATTTTATAATATTAGATATTCTGTCTGTTATAAAGTTGTGTAAACGTCTATAAATAACTTTTTTCAATAGTACGAATTATAGAAGCCACGTAGGGCACGCTTTCGTCGCGCGTTGTGTTTGTCCAAAGCTTGGATTTATTTTTAGCCTTTGATTATTTCTCTCATCACCATTAATGTCTATAATTTAATAAGTCTTAAGTTAATCACTTAGCTAGAGAATTTATCACACTGTGCATTGCTACAATAGGTACCCAGGTAGGTACGATTTGATGATGATCAATTATTTCATGAAGTGGTGACTGGTGACAGCCAGACCTCCTAGCCCGCAAACCCGTATTGGAGCAGCGTGGTGGGTCTAAGCTTTAATTCCCTCTCTCCTATGAGAGTGAAGTCCTGTGCCCAGCTGTGGGACTTTAATGAGCTGTAGTAGCTTCAAAGGAAGAAGGAAAACATCGTGAGGAACCCTGCTTGTCCGAGAGTTCTTTAAAATGTTCTCGAAGGTCTGCCAATCCGTACTTGGCCAGTATGGTGGACTATGGCCTAGCCCTTCTCAATCCGAGAGGACACTCGTGCTCAGTACAACTGTTTGAAATAATGAAAAAAAATTATAAATTTGGTGGAGGTGACAATTGGTAATAGTCGTTAAAGCCCGCCAACCCGCATTGGAGCAGCGTGGTGGGTCTAAGCTCTAATTCCCACTCTCCTACGAGAGTGGAGGCCTGTGCCCAGCAGTGGGACGTTAATGGGCTGTAGTGGTGGTGGTGACAATTGGGATAGTGTCGATGTGTTAATTAATCGTCATTCGTCACAATTTAGTTTTAATAGTATGTTGCCAATTGGGACAGTGCCGTTCATGAGTTCGTGACCCTCAACAATGAGGGTAACGAGGCAGAGAGACGACAGAATTGGCGTCACGGTTCCCCGGCACGTGCGTGACAAAAATGTGTTGACATTTAAAATTGAACTCCACTCAACATTGCAATTGTGTAAGGGAATCGTGTTTTGCCAAACTTATAATTCGACTATAAAAAGTTCATAGATGCCTGCACATCAAAAAGCATGTATGAACTCCTCAAAACAGTTCGAGTAGGTACCTACCTAATACGTTTTAAGCTGTCAAATTATTAAGATTTGCTTAGACAATAATTTGGGCCTCTGAACGGCAACCTATCTATACCTACTACTTATTATTATGAATGCGAAAGTGAGTTTGTGTAGTGTAGTGAGCGAATGCGGTTTGTTCAAATTATGACGAATTTATTATTATTTAGTTAGTTGAACTTACTTAAACATACTTAAACTCAAAGTTTTACCTTTTCCTATTAGACTGGGCGACTTTTCTTCGTTGTCTTGAGAAAAAAAAGGGAAGTAAATGGCATATAAGCCCATGGCATCGTTTCTTTATTTTATTATAGTTTTTTTTACTTTTTAATATTTTTATTCTATCAATACTCATGTATTTATTCTATACTACTATATTCTCATCTACCTGGTATATCATAGATATTAGAGTATTTTACTCATATTACTTAAAACATTATTACAAACAAAAGCAGGAATCCGACAAAAAAAGTGAAATTATTAAAATTGTAAATCATTGTCAACCTACACGGCTTTATCAGAGTTCGCACGCGCGAGGTTGTTAACCCGAACGCTTCGTATTACATGTTCATCGCGGCGCTAGTATGTCGTGCGTTTGTGTAGTTTTATGGATATGATGGACTTTAGTAAAACCAAAGATATTAAATAAATAATACCGTATATACCATATATTTCATTTACCTAATATGATAGATATTCGAGACGCCAAAAAAAGTCACCTAGTATACTTAGAATATAGGACGTATAGGTGTTTCTTATGATATGATATATCTTTATAGGCAAGCGCGCTCCACCTTAGGCTGCATCACCACTTGCAAGCAAGTCTGATTGCAGCCAAGCGCTAGCCTATATATTTAAAAAAAAATGTTTTGATTAGACTCTACCACCGATTCAAAAGGCAGATTCTTTCTTAGGAAGAACCGGCAGGAATCTCAGCAATAATTGCTCTATAATAATAGGATACTTTTTGTCGCGGAAAATCAAAAAGCTACCTCGGCATTTTGCTATTCATTTTTCTGAAAAATAAAACTATAAATGGCACAAATGGCTAACAAACATTTAACTATGCGGAGAATTATTTAGCCGAGTTAACAAAACGGGCGCGATACCGTATTTGTTTGGAACAATGCCCGCTTTTATCTGTTTTTATCAAGAAAATTAATTCCAAAGCAAATACTTTGAGGAATAGTTTTACTGAGCGTATATTTTTATAGCCGTACAATCAAATCTCGTTCTTTACCAAACTAAAGTAGTAGGAAGATTTTGGGATCATTGCTTTTCAAGCTGTTTGTACCCTATCATAAAACGGGGCTAATATTAAAAAACTAATAACCTCAGGGTAGGTCCTTTACATAATAAAGTCTTTCCCCTGCAGGATGCAACCTACGTGTATATCTGTAATTAACGAATTTCATACAAATCGGCTGAAAAGATGGACCGTGAAAGCGTAGCAGACAGAAAGACAAACGGACAGACACACTTCCGCGTTTATGATAAGTACTAGCACAGAATAAATAATAGTCGGTACTAGTATGGATAGCTAAGGCCCGGTATCCACCAGAGCAGAGAAGAGCGGAGATTTGCTTATAACACTTGCTTAGAATTTGATTTGATTGGTCCGCTCAACGCATCTTTCAGCATATTATGTAGTAGGTATATACATCTGGAATATATGTTTAAACCTTGATATAAAAGCGGTCTTATATCATTAAGTAATAGTACAGTGAATACCCAGGTATCCTAGATAAAAGGTATCTTATAATTTTTAGCTTACAGCTACTATGACATTATTAGAAAATTGGAATTTCCCAACGAAGGGTCCTGTAAAGGTTTTCTTTACTGTAGGTACAAGCTATTTATCATTGTTATACATAGAATGGGTGAAGGAGAAAGGTTATCCTTTTACATCATCCATCTGGCTGTAGAGTGTATTGATACATACTTGGACGAAGTTTGTTTTATCCAAGGACACATAGCATAAAAAATGTCTTACCCATCGAACTATACCTAACCCTTAAAATAGAAGTTTCTTACAAATTTCCGCTCGAAACGCAGGCTTTCAAAGTACCGAAAGTAAGACAACTTTTTATATATTCTTTGTTTTATGATGCTCAACGTTTCTTTGATAGAATAACTATAGCACCTATGGCGAAAGTCTCGATCTCAATACAGTTTAAAATTTAAACGGCTCGACTCCTTCCCACCTCACATTGATATAAAATACACGAGTCTAATATTTGGTGCTGTCTTTTTTTTGTGAAAGCGATAGCAATAAATTTATCTGTATATTTATAATATCCAAAGATCTGTAATTTTATTCTAGTTTAGAGTTATTGAACTAACCATATTATCTATCCACCTATATCATGTAGTAAGTAGTTGTAAGTAGTAATTAATATCATGTAGTAAGTAGTTGTAAGTACTTAGTAATTATTTTTTTTTATAGACACCATTACGATAAAACTTAAAAGCCGTAGGCTAGACTAAGTAACCCCATTTAAAATGACGTAAACGGCTCTTAGATCTCGTTGAATCTACAAACACCATACACAGGAAATAATCGTCATGCGAACGACAACAAAGGAACGTGTCTCAATTATTAGCACTTGCTTGTGCTACGTTGAACTGGTACATGTAGCAAATAATCTAGATATTTAAGTAGGCCTCTCGGTAGTCAACTGTTTTTATTCCCTGACTAGGTACGGCAAAGCTAAAAGGAGGGGTAACGGTTTTAGTAGTCTATGTATGTATGTATGCACCTATGTATGTATGTATGTTTATTTGTTTGTATTTATGTAAGTTCCATTCGGTTTCCGTTCGGCACAGTAGTTTATACGCTACGGCATAAACTACTGTGCCGATTTTGATGAATGAGAATTGTCAAATGTCAATCGATACGTTATAATGGTCCGGGTGACATAGACACATAGGATTTACTCGAGCGTCGTGGAGACCTAATGGAATTTGAAGATGGTAGAAAAAGAAAGGTTATATGATGTATATCCTTTCACCGGTGGGGGTAGCGTCTACTGGTTTTATTTTTTCAAATCATCAGATTAAGAAAATTCCTCGAGATAATTGTCAGATTAAGGGTCAGCACGTTTGGAACATGAAGCTGAACCGTCTGTATGATAATCTGACGCGCTCGAGTATTTCAAAATGGCAATTTTTCTTTTCATTTTCAAAAAACCGCAGCGACTTAGCGTTATGTCAGAATCGCCAGTCCTTTAAATAGGAGCTTCCTTTAGGTCCACTTAACATCTCCTATGAAAATCTGACGATTATCTCGAGGAATTTTCTTAATATGATGATTTGAAAAAAAAAAACCTGTAGACGCTCCCCCCACCGCGGTGAAAGGAATCATCATCATATAACCTTTTTTTCTTTCTACCATCTAATCTTCAAATTTTATTAGGTCTCCACGACGCTCGAGTAAATCCAAAAATCCCCTCTTGGGCTCCCCTGTCATAGGTTACTTACTTTTCACATGAACTAACAAAATTGACTTGACGGATGTTACATCCAAAAAAGTGAGGGTCTATAAATTTATTTTTTTCTACATGTAGTGGGATGTCAGATGAAAGAGGAGAAAATTGTGAATATGACTTAAAAATATGACTTTATAAATTGTAACTTTCTTTATAATCTTAATTTAAAATATTGCAATTCCCTGACGGGGCCTCATGTCTCTGTAATTATATTATGACCATTGTACATGTGAAAGCAATAGTAATAAATGAAATGAAATGAAATATTTTATAAAGTACAATTTCAAAAACCGAAAAACAATTTTGTAATATTATTTCCGTATTATGGTTAAAGTTTTTTTTAAACCATTTTGCTTCGGAAAAACAATTTTGTAATATTATTTCCGTATTCTGGTTAAAGTTTTTTAAACCATTTTACTTATCTTGTTGAGACTTCTCATTTTGAAAGGAACATCGTGCTCATCAGAGGCCTTAGAAAGGACAAGGTATAACAAAAATATCAAAGAAGTTGAATGATTTGCAAGTGAACTGATGATTGTAATGCAGGGGCCATACTACCATCGCTTAAAGCCGTATTGTTTTAATATTGTTGACGTTCGTGTTTTAGAATCATAATCCTTACTAGCTGATGCCCGCGACTTCGTCCGCGTGGTTTAATTTAAAAAAAGTAGCTTATGTCACTCTCCAGGTCCTCAACTATACCCATGCCGAGTGGTTTAAGTTTTTTTGATTCCCGCGGGAACTTCTTAATTTTCCGGGATAAAAAGTAGCCAATGGCACTCTCCAGGTCCTCAAGTAGGTACCTATACCCATGCCAAAAATCACTTCGATCCGTTGCTCCGTTGCGCGTTGCGGCGTGATTGAAGGGCAAACCAACAAACAAACATTGAACTATATGTGCAAACAAACACACTTTCGCATTTATAATATTAGTATGATTTTAGGGATATCAAGGTGCGCGACATAAAACGGTCATTTTGAAATAATACTGCTCGATGGTAGTAAACCCCCCCCAGGAGGGGCTGGAAAACCAATTAATTTCGAATACAATAGAGTAATCTGAACCAGGGGGGTGATCAAATGAACATTTCCGAAAGTGAAAGATAATCTACGTCTGGATAGGATTGCCATTCCAAGAACCAGTAAAAAACATGGCGGTACCTACTCTTTGTTATCTGCCTCGTAGCGGTTAGCATGGTTGACTTCGGATCACGACATCCTGGGTTCGATTCCCGGCCGGGCATAGAAATTGTTAGGTATTGGGTTTATCAGTCAAGAAATTCTCAGTGCCAGCCCGGAGTAGTTGGCGGTGAGTCACCCCCGTGCCTCAGAGAGCACGTTTTAAGCCGTCGGTCCCGGTTATTATCATTATCATGATAATAGTCGTTAAAGCACGCCAATTAGAGCAGCGTGATGGGTCTAAGCTCTGATTCCCTCTCTCGTACGAGTGTGGAGGCCTGTGCCCATCAGTGGGACGTTAATGGGCTGAAGTGGACTTTGTGTTAAATTAAGTTATAAATTAAGATACATAACTAACAATATTTTTAAAGTTTAAGAACTAAGTAAGTAACTGATTAGAAAGAAGAAAGAAAAAACATTTATTTCCGAATGTAATAATGCAGTACGTTCACGTTCGCGTACTACATACGCGTAAGGAAAATACATTAAATAAATACCTATATAAAAGGAAAAGGTGACTGACTGACCGATCTATCAACGCACAGCTCAAACCACTGTACGGAGCGGGCTGAAATTTGGCATAGAGATATACGATTATGACGTGGACATCCGCTAAGATTTTTGAAATCCAACTCCAAAGGTGGTAAAATAGGGCTTTGAAATAGTAACGTGAACGTGAGCGAAAGCGCGGGCAAAAGCTAGTAATAAGAATAACATAAAATTGCCGACTCTTCTCATCTGAAGCCGGTAATAGGTATTCTGAGCTTCTCTCCGTACTAGATATCACCTTATATAGTTACGTTTTTAGGTATATGTACCATCACAGCTGAGAATCAAATCCGATCGGGACATAATCAAAGCATCCTTAGATGATAATTATAATCTGTGTAGGTATGTCCCGTCTGTTTCCTTTTCACGGCTAATCATTAATTATTTAATCGGTTCAGGAGAAACTAGGCACATAGATACCTAACTTGCACCCCAGAAAAGGACTAGACCGCATCATTCTTTTCATTATGCATGATTGTCGTCATGTTGTTCACAAGCCTGTTCTGCAAAAAAAAAGTTCCCATGGGAACGAAAAAATCTGAATCCACTCGGACGAAGTCGCGGCCGTCATCTAGTTAATAAAAAATAATTGTTTTATTTATAAAATAATCTCAAAAAAAAATCACATTTAAAGATAAGTACATCCTACCTATCAAATAAAATGTTTACTACGCTCGAAAAACTGTTTCGATAAAAATGTAAATAAGTATTGAGATTGTGTAAGTGGCACTACTAGCGGTTATCATACGTTTTAGCGTTCATATGTTTATTTGTAAACCATATTATTGTAATGACGTACCTACAAGTAACATGTTGAAGGAAATTGACCCTTATTATTACGGAGATTAAAAAATTTGATTACCTATCACAATTTCTTGTTTGCAAACGTGCGCTATTACCTACTAAAGTGATATATCAGATTTTAAATGAGACAAAAAATATTTGTTTACGTTTTACGATTGTTTTTTTGAACAACTTACATACATAAATACAAAGTAAAGTAAAGTAAAAAGTAAAGTAAATATTTATTTGGTAAAATATACAAACATTGTACCTATATACATTACATAGACTGCTAAATTCATAATCCTTCCTTTTATCTTTGCCATAGTCGGGTAACAAGGAAGCAAAGAACTCTACATCAAGGTGGTAAAGGAGCTCTTTGTTTACTTACTCAACTAGTTACTTATTCACCGATGTTTTACGGAACATATTTTTTTTTAAAAGACAGCCAAAAACTCAGTCAAAGCTTTCTAATTCTGGTCATACGTATTATTGTTTACAGAAAACAGCTTACGAAGATCGACAGATGATTACTTATGGTCATTCACTCACATTTTAATGGCTTTTTTAACATAAGGTCTAAACTAAATAAAAAAAAATAACGTTTAGTTTATATTTCAATAATAATAACTAAAGAAAAATTTATTCTAACACGTATGCGTATACGCAGATTAGTATTAAAATTAAAATCTCTTATCAGTAGAAAAACGTCTAGCACTTACCGGTAAAGATACGACCTTGAGTCTAGGAACAACGTCAACACATCACTCAAAACCCACTCAAAAGTCAAAGTAGTTTATTAAAAAAAACACTCAGTAACTTGACGCGTTAAATACTTATGTTGGGAAAAATCATAGTCGTGTTTCCATGATATTATGAAAGCGGCGTGCGTGTAGCTCCTACGACAGCCACATAGCGACTGAAGGTCCCCGCCGCCCGCCCTACAAGGAAAATCCACCGCCCAAACGAAAAATTAATATTATTTTAATATTATTAGTTCATCCACTTTAACACTCCGGTTACTTCGTATTCCCTTAATTTATTGTTTACTAGATTATGCCTGCGACTTCGTCCGTGTGGATGAAGGTTTTCTAAGATTTCCAGATACAGATTCAGATACTTTCCGGTATATTAGTTCATCCACTTTAACACTCCGGTTACTTCGTATTCCCTTAATTTATTGTTTACTAGATTATGCCTGCGACTTCGTCCGTGTGGATGAAGGTTTTCTAAGATTTCCAGATACAGATTCAGATACTTTCCGGTATATAAAGCCCGACGATTTGACGATCTCCCTGGCTCAGTGGTGAGCGCTGCGGCTTAATGTGGGAGCTGCCGGATTTGATTCCCGGCAGGGTCAATTTAGGAATTTATAATTTCTGAATTTTCTCTGGTCTGGCCTAGTTGGCCTAGCTGCGGCCGTGGCTAGTTACCACCCTAACGGCAAAGTCGTGCCGCCAAGCGATACGTCGCGGTCGATGCCGTGTAAAAATCGATTAGGGGTATGGGATATGGGTTTAATTAACTGCCATACCCCTGACTGGTTAGCCCGCTACCATCTTAGACTGCATCATCAATTACCATCAGGTGAGGTCGCAGTCAAGGGCTAACTTGTGGTATAAATTTTTTTTATTTACTATGTCCGTCCCGGAGATACAAGTTATGATTGTACCCATTGTACCCATCAAAATAGGTAAAGCAAATGGACTGTAACAGACAGACACGCTTTCGCATTTACAATATTAGTATGGATTAATGGTGAGGGAAATGATAATTCACTCTTGATAACTGCTACCTAGGTACCTTTTATAATCCTGGATTAACATCGCCTGGCCACGCGTAAATTGCTATAGTAAAACTTTTTATTGCTATATTATCGTAAGAAAATACTTCTTTAGTAAGTATGGAAGAATAACGGTTAATATTATTTTCTCACTTCATGCGAGACAATAAAAAACCAGGCTTAGTAGATAGATATATATTAGAGAAAATTAAAAGTGCAAATTGATATTGTAGACATTAGTCCAATTATGGAAAGATAACGTTATGTTAAGACACTAATTTTATTTTTGCCAATGACTTGCCTTGTACATTTCCCATAGAAATAGAAATAGGTACTAAAATTCTACATCAATGGTTGTAGCCTACAAAAAATCTGTTGGTGTTTATATTAAAAGGGCGTAAGGCTTGGTACTTTTCGACTATTGTGGCATGGTTTTCACGAATTACAAATGACCGTTCTCTGTTTGTTTTTGTGTCCGGCAATTTTACTAGTAATAACTCTGAATGTTTTTCGATACCATTGACTTTTATATTCACGAGTTCATTTCCACGACAAGCACCATTCACTCCAAAAATCAACGCCACCATAAACAAAAATTTTATTTTAAACTAGCTGATGCTCGCGACTTCGTCCGCGTGGATTGAGGTTTTTCGGTTCCCGCGGGAACTCCTTAATTTTCCGGGATAAAAAGTAGCCTATGTGCTATTCCAGACTATAATCTATCTCTGTGCCAAATTTCATCCAGATCCGTTCATCCGTTGGAGCGTGATTGAGTAACAAACATACATCCATACATACATACATCCATCCATCCAAACTTTCGCATTTATAATATTTATATGGAATATGGATTTGATTAATATTTAAAATAAAATTTTTGTTTGATATACAATCATAATTGATTGTATATTTTCAGTTGTTAACGACTATATATTTATTAATAACAATATTTGCGGTCACTAAAAACGGTACTTGAGGAAAACTAAAACATAAATAATTTTTGAACTGTGTGTTTACTACATCTGTGTGTGTGACATAAAATGAGAAAAAGCTAGTGTATAAATTCAATCATTAAGTAGGTTCATAGGTTGTTCTCACTTTTCTGGCAAGAAAACTGTGGTCGGGAGTTTCCTTCAAAAAACTTTCCACGTTTTGTGTTGTAAGTATCTTTGACTTCTTTGCTCGATGTCCATCCGATTTCCTTTTTAAAAATGCCAATAACTTGGTTTAATATGTATTAATTTGGATATCATGTTTGACGCTTATTGTTGCCCTGAGCATCACACACACACCACACCACAGGCTGCTTGACTTCTTTGTAGCTGATAAATATTCAAAATAGACCAGAAGCACTGATTCAGATACAGACTTTGCGCCTTTTGCAGTTTTCCATGTGTCAAAATCTTTATAGGCTTTCAGGTATTTTTCCTTTGACTTTTCTGGGAGTAGATTATTGACAATGCCTATGGCATCTAATTTAATAGCTTCTGGAGTCAAAATACTTTCATCACTCGACATTTTGATATTTTTTTTGAAATATTTATAGAATCTTCTAAAGGTACTACTAGCTACGGCTATAGCAACTTCTTTCAGCTGGCGTGGCCTACTCGATTTGACAAACAAACGAAGTTCGTCTCAGTGCGAATCTAGTGGGCCACGACCTACATAGCCACTTCTTTCAGCTGGCGTGGCCTACTCGATTTGACAAACAAACGAAGTTCGTCTCAGTGCGAATCTAGTGGGCCACGACCTATATAGCCACTTCTTTCAGCTGGCGTGGCCTACTCGATTTGACAAACAAATGAAGTTCGTCTCAGTGCGAATCTAGTGGGCCACGGCTTCGGTTTTCGAAAATCGAGTTGGCCGCGCCCGCTGAGAACACATTCTGTTTAGCGAAATTAGACTTTATGCAATAAGAATTATGAAAGTGAAAATCACATTATTGACCAGCGGGTTATAATGAAATTCAATAGAACATTATAACCCGGCTAAAGCCAAGAGATATAGTCTTGCTATAAGGTTTACATGACATATAATTCGGCATTGTCGAGCATGTGGTGTGAAAATTAGAGTATACACCACCGGGATAAAACTGTTTTTTTCTTGGGCGCTTGAATCCCTCACTGCACTCAGGACTCAATCTTACAACAATCAACAACATCAACTTATAACACCCTCGCTGCGCTCGGGAGTTTAATTTGGAGTCCTTAGTTACGTTCAGGATTCAATGTAGCGCCCGTGACATAAAACAGTGCTTTATCCCCTTGGTGTATAATCTACTATTAAAGCAGGTGGATGGGGTGGATGTATCCATATCCATTGTCCATACTAATATTATAAATGCGAAAGTGTGTCTGTCTGTCTGTCTGCTACGCTTTCATGGCCCACCTGTTCAACCGATTTTGATGAAATTTGGTACAGGGATAGGCGAGGAGATAGGCTTTTTATCCCGGAAAATTAAGGAGTTCCCGCGAGAATTGAAAAAACATATTCCACGCGGACGAAGTCGCGGTCATCATCTAGTTCTCAATAAATAAGATTTTTTTTTGTTAGTCTGACGAAGCAAATGTCGAGAAACTTAAAAAATTTAAGTTGGTATACGGTCTACTTAAAAGTTATTTTTTTATAGCTTAGATAAATTCACCAGATGTCGTTATTTAAATTTAAAGTTTTCATAATAATCAACTAGATGTTGTCCGCGACTTCGTCCTCGTGGATTAAAGATTTTTATAGTAGGTATGGATAATGTTACTAAATTTATACTCTATAGTTTATACTAATATTAACCTATGCGAAAGTTTGGATGGATGGATGGATGTTTGTTACTCAATCACGCCAGAACGGCTGAACGGATCTGCATGTTCGGCATGGAGATAGATTATAGGTTGGAATAGCACATAGGCTACTTTTTATCCCGAAAAATTAAAGAGTTCGCGCTGCAACCAAAAAACCTCAATCCACGCGGACAAAGTCGCGGGCATGAGCTAGTTAACAATATAATAAACTAAGTAAGAAAATGTAATTAAAACTTTTAAATTCAGTTCTTGAATACGTTGAAACTTGAAACTCAACTTAAACTATGGAGTAAATAATTATTAAAATCTACACCAAGAGCTGATAATAATATAGTAACATTGACAATATTAATATGACGATTGCTCTTAAAGTTTTTTTGGATATCTCTTATGTTGTGAAATAATTCGTCTGCTCACCTTTACGTACACGTACCATAAAGCTAAACAAAATAATAATATTATGGTAACAATTTGACCTAAATGGAAAATACAATAGCGTGCAAAAGCGGTTTCATAGCTTTTGCTTTGCAATCTCTAAACATCCTTTTGCTGCAAAACAGGTTGATTGTACCTACTCATAACAGGAAAATACAAGTAAAAAAGCTGAACAGAGAAAACAATGAAATAAATGAAAATATGTAAAGTTTTGTTCCACTATCTATATATATAATATTCCATCCACACGAACGAAACGCTTTGCGTCTTCATTCCTCATTCGCATGGCTAGGGTCTGGAACACTCTACCTAAAACTGTGTTTCCCACCAATTACAATCTGGGTATCTTTAAATCAAGAGTGAATAGGCATCTTCTAGGCAAGCGCGTCCCATCTTAGGCCGCATCATCACTTCCCATCAGGTGTGATGTAGTCAAGCGTAAGCCTATAATGAATAAAAAAATATATATATATATATAGCGAGCAAACGAGCAGGTGGGTCACCTGATGGTAAGTGATTACCGCCGCCCATGAACATTTGCAGCACCAGAGGAACCGCCAATGCGTTTCTGGCAATCACTCCAGAACGACTGAACGGATCTGGATGAAATTTGGCACAGAGATAGGTTATAGTCTGGAATAACACATAGGCTACTTTTTATCCCGGAAAATTAATAAATTCCCGCGGGAACCGAATAAACCTCAATCGACGCGGACAAAGTCGCGGGCATCAGCTAGTAACAGATACCTATAGTTCAAACTCATTAATTTTATTACGCGACTAGTACGGCAAAGCTAAAAGGAATAGTTATGATTTTAGCAGTCCATGTAATAATATGTACATACAGGCTGGCCCAAATAGTAACGTCCAAAGAAAATAATTTGATTTCTCGTACCTATAGACCTATCAGAAAATACCCCGTAAAAATATGTATGTTCGGCGATTTTTGATAGTTTTCGAGTCATAATTTTTTTAAGTTTTTTCGTGAGATTTCTGAGGGAGTGAGTGTTAATTTTTTTTTCCTTTTATTTAGTGTTTTATTCCGAACTTTTTTTTGTTAACATGCTTGCTATGAAGTGTACTTTGCATAAAATACTTACCATCTTAACATTAACACAAGTCGGAAATTTTTTGGTCGTAAGTGAAAAGTTTACGTTTGACAGAGGTAGAGTCGAATTTTAAATTTTAGATTAAAAATACTTAAACCTGTCCACGTCACTTACAACTAATTTTAAAAACATTTTGGGTTCCGCTTCCTATAGTTAGTCAAAAAATTTGGTACTTTAGGGGGCATTATTGTGAGAAATCGGACTTCAAAGGAGGTAAGGCGGACATTTCTAAACTTAAAATTTGATTCTTAAAATTGAGTTTTGCCTATTTTTGTCAATTTTATAGCTAATTGCAGTAGAAATTTCTGAATTTAAGTATTTTCTACAAAAATAATCGATATTTTTCGATTGAGTGACATCAAGGTCACGTAAAAGTTATTTGGTTTTTTTAAAGTTTTTAGTCAGTAAGCAAAAAAAAACAGAATTTAACTCGGTTACTAAAATAGCTTAATCTTATTATCCTTCTGGCAATAAAGTAAGTATAGCTTTTCCGTACCTACAAGTTTTTTTCCTGCCTTTGTCAGCAGCATTGTAAAGTATTGCTGGCAAAAAAACAGGTAAAAAAACTTGTAGGTGCGGAAAAGCTATACTTTATTGACAGAAGAATACTAAGATAAAGCTAGTTTAGTAACCGAATGCAAATCGGTTTTTTTTGCCTAGATTTTTAGACCTACTGACTGTAAAAAAAACCAAAAAAATCCACATAACTTTTACGTAACCTTGATGTCACATAAACGAAAAATATCGATTATTTTTGTAGAAAATACTTAAATTCAGAAATTTTCTCCTCCAATCTACACTAATATTATAAAGAGGAAAGATTTCTATTTTTGTATTTTTGTATGTAACGAATAAACTCAAAAAGTACTGGACCGATTTTAATAATTCTTTTTTCATTAGAAAGCTACATTATCACTGAGTAACATAGGCTATATTTTATTTTCAAAAAAATTAGAGATCCTTCCGAAAATTGCAATATTGTGAACCAAGTCGGAAAAAATCGTCTCTTTTGAGAGATTACGTGGCGTGCGCTGCGTAAATAGTTAAAGTTACACGAAAACAATGTATGGGGAAATTGTTCCTCTTAAAAAGTTCTAAAAAAAAGTCCGCGACAGCATGTATCTATCTTTTAAGGTTGACTCACAATAACCATTTCTGTGATTTTCAAATTTGGTCTTTACCAATGCTTTACTTGCGAAGGTGTTTTTACCGACATAGTATGAATCCTTATCAAAATAAATATGCTATTCATCTCAAGTATCTAATTAAGATAAAAATTGTCCTGTACATCATTTAATTTAGATGAATATCTTATGAGATATCATAGAAATAATGTAACGTGCAAGGGAAAATGGAATATAATAATCTGAGGGCTGGCGGCTGTGGTGAGGAAGGAGCGTACACTCTTACAATGTAATATTGAAATGTAAAACCTGCCCACTGCCCACTGGCTATAATAGGTATAGACTATTAGGATTATTAGTGCTGCCCGTGCGAAGCCGGGGCGGATCGCTAGTTAGCCATAAAATTGTTAAAAATTGGCAAAATTCAATTTTAAGAATCAAATTTTGAGTTCAGAAATTTCGGCCTTACCATCTTTGAAGTCCGATTTCTCATCTAGTTCGCTATAATTCGCTAAAACAGACAAATATGTGTAGTAAGCAAGCACTCTCTTTGGAAGTGGAGAGAGCTCTGGAAAATTTGTGTGGTGTGGTGTGGTAGCGATGCGTATTGCTTGCTTGTCCCGCATATTTTAGGCCGGGCAGTGCATTTCGCATGCTGCACGTTGTACTACACGACCTCCGTGGCGCAGTGTTGAGCGCTGTTGCCTTAACGTGCGGAGGCCCCGGGTTCGATCCCCGGCAGGGTCAATTTGGGAATTTATAATTTCTGAATTTTCCCTGGTCTGGCCTAGTGGGAGGCTTCGGCCGTGGCTAGTTACCACCCTACCGGCAAAGACGTGCCGCCAAGCGATTTAGCGTTCCGGTCCGATGCCGTGTAGAAACCGAATAGGGGTTTGGGTTCAATATAACTGCCATGCCCCTAACAGGTTAGCCCGCTACCATCTTCACTTACCATCAGGTGAGAATGCAGTCAAGGGCTAATTTGTAGTGGATAAAAAAAACATACATTTGTCGGTTTTAGCCTGAGTGATAATGATAACTGATAACGAAAGCTTCTTGATTTACAGCTGGTTGCTTCTACGCAACTTTGTCATAAAAGAATTCATCAAAAACTATTAGGTAAGTAATTAAGTATACTCTCTCTCTTTCCATTAATCAAATAATAGTAGGAGTTTTCTTGGGATAATAATGCGGTGGGTTGAGGGTTCCCACGTCCTTCCGGCTTCCGCATACGACTCGACGAAGAGAATTTAAACTCTTTGGTTTTTGTAACGATTATTATCAGATGTTAGTGATAATAACCGGGACCGACGGCTTAATGTGCTCCTGAGGCACGGAGGAAACGAAAAGGCCAAATTTGAACCTCCAAATTCGGTCACCCATCCAGTTACCGACTTGGGTCAACGTTGCTTAACTATCGCAATCGACTGTTATGTATTGTCACAACTAGGCCACTCGTCCCTATGTAAGTAGGTACCACAGAACATATTATGTAGGTACAGTCTCCCTCAATAGAATACCCATTTCAAATTCTTTACTGCTTCCACAGCTTTCTATCCTACTTACTTATTAGTATCGCATTCACATACAACTGGCTATTGAATATGGCACTATGTCGCAATTGTTACCGATTTAATCACTCGACGTGTATTCAGAACATCACCTGAAAAACACTCACAATAAATCCTTATCACAATAGCTACAAGGATTATATTGGCGTGCATTAAACGTCCATTCGTAGAAACGCGCACTGCATAAATTAAAGGTGGTATGCCCCATGTATCACGAACATGTATTTTGCAAGAAATTTCGAAGTCGAACGTCTTTGCAACGTGCATCTTCAATTAGATTAATGTGACAAGGTGAATTAAATGGTTTGGTCACTGAATTTTAAATTTTAAATTAAGTATGTACCTACAATGATACCTACCTAAAAATGACCTCCCGACTAAACGGCCACGGCGGCGGCGGCTAATCTCCACAGAGATGAGCCATCGGCATCGCCCATTTGCACGGGAGATATTCTAGTAGGTACGCTATTGTGTACGCAATAAGAGGTGCACTCCCTATTCCCCGTATAATATGATTGGATGGATAATCCGACATGACCGGAGAAAGATCACGCGCACGAATAACGGTCTTACGTGCTCTCTTACGTAGGGGGGTGAAACACCATCCCAAACTCCGGCTAGCACACAGAATTTCAAAAAACCCAATAGGTACTTATGTATATCCAATACATAATATTATTATGTAGGTTACATTTATCTGGGGGCACGGGCACAGGCACGGGAGTGCCCCCGCCAAGACGAGCCAAAGGAAAGGGGCCTTTTCTGGAAGCGTTTCGTCGAATTTTCGAACCGTCATAGCTTAGGTCCAGATGACGCTAGAAAGCTGAAATTTTCAGGATAAGATGTTGTTGGCAGACTTACCAAATATACCAAGTATCAATTTTCTAGCATTTATAGTTTCAGATTTATTGATAGCTGAAATACGTAGATTTCGTGACTGGCTCAGTGATGATCATCAAAATGAAAAAGGTACTTCCTGAAGTGCTAGAAGACTGAATTTTGGTATGTAGGCTAGAATTTGCATATAAACAACAGGAAAATTAAGAAATCTGAAACATTCTTTTTCCAACCCCTCCTATTGGGGGTGCATATTTGACAGCGTTTCCACGTATTTTCTGACCGTCATAGCTTCAGTCCGGATGATGCTGGAAAGCTGAAATTTTCAGGATAAGATGCTGTTGGTAGACTTATTAAACATACCAAGTATCAATTGTCTAGCATTTATAGTTTCAGATTTATCGATAACTGAAATACGTCGGTTTCGTAAATAGGGTACTTCCCAAAGCCCTAGAAAGCTGAAATTTGGTATGTAGGCTAGGAATTGCATATAAATACATAATGGGGAAAATTAAGAAATCAGACACGTTTCCCTTCCAACCCCTCCTATAGGGGTTGCATAATAGCTGTACAGTCGGTACATTATGCCCCTAGCAGAATTCGAACCCGCGACCTCTCCTTCAACAGTCATGGTCTGTAACCACGTCTTGGCCATATAGGTCGCCAATAATAATCACGTAAATAATAATCTTGTCATTTTTATTCTCATTATTTTCATTTTAATTAAGAACTATCGGGTGTCGAATCAGAATTACCTACTTATACTTATGAAAAGCTCTATGAAATCATTTTAAGAATCAATCCATTTCCGAGAAAATCATCTTTTAAAACGGTAACCTACTACTTACAGGCTTTTCCATCCTGACATGATCCTGATCCATCCAGCATCTCATTGAAACGTCCAGCGGATTGAAACGTTTGTCATATAACAGCCATTGAGTTCGTCAATTATTATTGAGTACTTCAATTACCTCGGCATAAAATACTCGTAGCGCCATCTGTTATAATGCTATAACACTGCTTAGCCAGAGTCAGCACTGCGCTACACGAACCAACAAACGTCGACACAATGTCGCCGTTTCGTTTCGTATTAGTTCAAAAAATTGTCAACAGATGGCGTAAGTATTATTCCTGTAGATATGACGTAGAATTTTAGTAAAATTATTATCCCAAGCCATGCAGGTTGATTTGAATGATTTTTTGAGAAATAGTGCGGGTTCGATTCCCACTCTGTGTTTGAAAATTTCAAGAAAAGTGAAATCTCTGCATTACTTACAGATTTCTCCCAAAACTACTGTAGGTATAATGTTATGAATTATTTAATAATAATCAATGTCGGTTAGCGAGAAACTGGTAGGTACCTACCTAGTACCTACCCACTTAGTTGGTAAACTTGTACCTACCTACCTACCTACAAATAATTAAGTGTAGTTTTCTATAATTGAGTTTAGGGGGCTTTACTTTAGACTTTATGGATAGTAGGTACCTACCAGGTAGGTATATAATATGTCTATAAATGAGCAAATGCGAAATATAAAGCTAATAATTGTGATAACCACAATATCTAAACTAAAACGACAGGTCTAAAGTTATTGCCATCTCTGTCATAACGCTTCCTTCAGTATTCCAAAGGAAATGCACTAAGTATAAGTTCAGTTTAGAAAATATTGTTTAGGTACCTACACCTTACAATAGAATTAGCCACAAAAGCACACATGCACCTACCTTAATAATTATTCTTTATAAGCCAAGATCAGCAAAGGGTAAGAAATAAAAAGCTGTTTGATATGTCATTATAATAATTATTATTTATTCATGTATATTATTTGAATACATCAAAAAATTTTTTGGTGTAAGACGAAAATCATTAACGCATCCGGCCGTTGACTATGCAAAATAGTAGGCCAGGTTAGATTTTTTTTAATTCTTAATAATTATTGTACATTATTAGGAATGTACTAAACTACCGCTACATAGCTCGAACATTTGCGATCCTATATATTGAATTGTACAAATGAGGGTAAAGACACATTGGAACCATGTACGCCACATATGCATCGCATATGCACCATGATTTAGGACACTGGTCTTGCACGTAACTGGGGATACCATACAAACATCCTTCAATCTGAAGCCCGAAATGTCGTTGTTGCATGGGAATGCATTACATTAATGCAATTCCCATACAATGTTAATGGGCATACATTGCGTACGTGAAACCACTCTGTCTTTGCCATTAACCATTACTTACCTATGATTAAATCCATTAAGTTAATCGTAAATTATTAAATCAGTCATTTACAAAGCATCTCATAAATTTTACATAACACTACTCCTAAATCTAGTCCGATTCGAATAATATGGAGATTTTTTTTCATTTATTTTGGATTTCGCTTATTGCACATATACAATACAATGCGCCACATCAAAATGACCAAAGTAATTATTATAAATCTGAGAACATAAATATTTTAATTCCTATTTATAAAAAATAAAAAAGATTTTAATGTTTCGCCGCTGAAGGTCAGAGCAAATTCAATCCCAAGTTCGAGCCTTTTTCAATGGTAGATTTTACTATAGATCTTTATCCATTAAAAAATATTACTGTGGAAAAGGATTTGTTTCATCTCTCATTAGATTACGTATATTTTTTATAGATTACAATCTTTAGACCTTAGGCAAAGTTCCGGTGGAAACAAAGTTACTGGCACAGATGTGAAAGGCCTGATACAGATGACGTATGATGATGACGCCATGTCTACTGGCTAATGATGATATGTACAGTAATGATGATTGAAAAATTGATTGGGCGTGAAAAAAAATTTTGTCGCTCAGTCTGTTCTGACCCTAAGATGGCATATAAATTTTAGATTATATTTTTTACCTATTTTAAATCCTAGATCTAAAGCCTATCTAGGGAAATGGCAATTGAAACTTCATATTAATGCCACACCACGATTTTTATTTTAAGTAGTGTGCTTTCTAAACGATTTCTTACAAAGAATCTTAGAATAATGTTATACTAATTGGTGTACATTACTATAGATTTAAACTATGCAGAAAGCTTTGATACAGGTTGTTATCATATTTTTAAAGTGATAAAAATTTAAAAATGCTTCCATTAAAGCTTCCCACACAATTTAAAAAATAACAAAGATATTACACGGGTATTCGAGATAGCTGATACAATTGAGATTTAATATCTATTTTTTTTAAAGACTTAATAAGTACGTAGTTAAATTAGTCAAGTATAAAAATATGTAAAAAAAACAAGTATTTTCGCAACCAAATACGGACTCCATTGTGAACATAAAATAGTTAAGCGTGAGACTACTATTTGAGATAATACGAATTGATTTAATATTAAACTTTGAATAAACTATAAATACCTAAGCTACAATACAATACTGACAAAGTCGTAGATGATCAATATACACCTAGAACCATCTATAGGTACGCAAAAATCACAAACATACTTACAATGCGGTGTGCCAAAACAATACTGTACCATTTACACAAGTTATTTACAAAAATTTACATCAAAAATCATATAAAAAAACCTCAAACACGTCACCCCACATTCTTTGCTTACCAAAAATTATAAATAAGTAACATAATAATGTTAATACCAAAAACTATATTTACAGAACATTGTCATTTTGACCGTTATTTAGTTAAAAATAATATACAAAGCATCCACTAAAGAATATATTCTGATATTCTACTTCACGCGCCAAATGATACGATACGTCGATCATTAATTTAAAAGTTGTCACTCATCTCTGTTGCAAATTTACTCTGTGCGAACCTCTTCTGTGTGAGCAAGAGAGCAATGAATTAGTAAGTGAGTGACAAAGACAAATACTCAACTCAATGATAGAATAACCTTTCATTTGTCGCACAGAGCTTAACAATATAATATTAGCTCCTCTGGTTTCTCTGGGCAGTGACAAAAGCGAAATATTTCATTCCAAATTGTATTATTTCTTGATTGGATGATCGGTATAAAACTCAAACTGTATTTGATATAAATTGTTATACACAATATTTTGTCCCAAATCTTTTTAATGATATGCACCGGTACTGTTTATCTAAATTATCTACTATAACTTTATAAGTGCATTTTTTATTTACACAGTCCACTAAATATCTTTGGATTCATTTAATAATCGCAGTCAGTGAAAATTGTCAATGTGCAAAAATCAGTAATTTCTATCGACTTTTCAATATTTCAGCGTCTCAAAACATCTGTGATTCCACCACTTAACATTTTCACTGGCGTAATTTAACATGGAACTGGTACTAAATCGCAGATATTATAAACCAAAGATAAAAATAGCTCACAAGAGATCTACCTTCAAGTTTTTAAAGTTAAATTTGTAACTACCCCCAAAAACATCTCTAACCACTGGTTTTACATATATCGCGTACTTTGGGACATAAACAGCGTATTTATTCAATAATACATGATCCTTACAAATAGACAAAGATTATAGAGCTTAAGAGACCATTTGCCGGTGGCCATTCTGACCGTTGCCGTTTTGTGAGGGGAACAGAACGCCTTCATACGTTACGCCGTTTAGTTCAATTGAAACCACGAGCTGCTGGTCGCCTGTGTTTGCGTCACCTGTAACAAAACAAACAGGTTTAATTGCTATACTTATAACTCGAAAATCATTAAATACAAATTGCTATATAAATATATATACATATATAGTAGAGTATAGTATAATATATAGTAGTAGTAGTAGTAGTAGTATGTAGTAGATATATAGTATAATATATAGTAGAGATATAATGACTTAAATGATGACCATATAAATAAATAGATGATGTCCTCGACTTCTTCCGCGTGGATTTTACGGGATAAAAAGTAGCCTATATCCTTTCCCGGGATATAAACAACCCCTATACAAAATTTCATCAACATCGGTTGAACAAATGGGCCGTGAAAGTGTAGCAGACAGACGGTATTTAATATTAGTAGGTACTTATGGATATGAATGGTCAATTTTGTTACTAAAATGATGATGATGCGATACTTAATAATATCTAAAGAGTTATTCTGGACCAGATAGATTTACCTCTTGTGGTGATTTTGAAGGCAGCTCCATTGACTCCATTCGTGTTGCCGTTGAGATGCGCGTGAGTGCGCGGGGAGGGCTCGCGGGGCAGTTGCAGGGAGGGCGCGGGCGCGGGGGAGGGGGGACGCGGCGTGCGGCGTTTCGCGGGCGGGGGAGGAGAGCGACACGCTTCCCTTTTACCACTCAGACTTGAGGTTGGACTCTCGCTTAGGTTTAAGGCCTCTCTGTAAGAATAGAACATTTTCTTATAACAACAACTTACAGTATCTTTGTACTATTCACCTAGCAATACCTGAATTGATTTCGCTCGGGTCTTTTCAGAAAACTGTTCTTAGCTGGTGGCACTTTTTTACATTTTATACAGCCTATATGCAAAATCTCATATTTCAAGAGCCAGTGAATTGAGACTATAGCTGACACAGAATTCAGTTGCTCCTTTTGATTTAGTTTTTCAGATCGAGGTATTTAGGCACGACCAATATTGGTCGTTTGATTTTGGCTATGCTTCTGTTGATTTCCAAATCCCAATGCTCAAGATTCCTTAATGTTTCAGAAGTTATGAAAGCTAACCGTTTCAATTTATAAGCTAAGGTGCACAATCTAAGTCTTACCGCTGTGGCTCGAGGTCTGGTTGAGGGCTGTTGTTATTGTTGTTGTATAAAGACCAGAGAGTGAGACGTGAGACATCGATGGCTGACAGTGCTGCGTCACGAGGAGATATCATTGGAGCACTTGGTGGTGATTCTGAACCTACAACAAGAGACAAGTAATCAATAACTATGACAAATTAAAGTGGTCATATTTGACTATCTTGGTGGACACATACAAGCCGTAGGTATAAGGTCATATAATAAACTCTATTTTATTTTGAATTAATTGTTGCCTGAAATCTTCTTCAAATATGGCACAGAGATAGATTATAGTCTGGAATAACACATAGGATACTTTTTATCCCAGAATATTAAGGAGTTCCTGCGGGAGAAAAAAACCCTTGATCCACGCGGACGAAGTCGCGGGCATCAGCTAGTAAGATAATAAATTTTTAAGAACAACCTTTTAAAGCATTTATCTATTTGTAAAGAACAAATTTAATAATGCCACTGACGTGAAGATTGTTACGGAGAAAGTGATGATATACTACTCTGTCAAGAAAGTACCGGGAAAAGGTCTATAATATACAAAATGTTAGTTATTATTCCAAATTTATTGTATCTCCTTCAAAGTAGGCCCCTTCGGAAATAATACACTTACGCCAACGAATAATCCAATTTTCAAAGCATTTTTTAAAGGCATTTTTCGGAATCGACTTCAGTTCTTGCCGCGAATTCTCTTTTATATGTCTTCTATCGATCGAAAACCGATGCCACGAAGTGGTAATTTGAGTTTTGGAAAGAGAAAAAAGTCGGCCGGAGCCATATCCGGTGAATACGGTAGTGTTTTTGGTCAAAAATTCATTCACAATGATGGCCTTATGTGCCTTTTAGTTGAAGACGTTGATGGCCGACCAGAGCGAGGCAAATCTTCCACCACATCGCGACCACTTTTAAATGCATGGTACCACTCGTTTGCACGTGTTTTTGATAAAGTCGATTCCCCGTAAGCTTTCTGCAACATTTTCAGCGACTCTGGACACGAAATTCCATTTGCGATGCAAAATTTGAGACAAACTCTTTGTTCGATATTTTCATTCATTGTAAAAATCGCAAAACACTATTGAGATCAACTGACAAAATGGCGCACTGTAAACAAAGTAAATAACAATTGACGCTCAAACTTCGCGGCAATATAGACGACAGTTGTGTCAACTTAGCGACAAAAAATAATTTTTGAATTGAATTTGGAATTAGAAACAAATGATGAATTCCTGGTACTTTTTTGACAGAATGTATAAAACTTACCATTTCGGATCAACTCGCGTTGCTGCTGAATCATCTTCATGTACTCTCGCACCCGGAATTCTATATCGTGTTGTGATATATGCGGTGCGTGAGGCGGCAGTGGTGGTAGACGTGGGATCCCTGCTACTCCTCCACCGAGTGATAGTGATAAGGGTTGCATATGTTGTGACAACTGCGCGAGGGACGCTGGCATTCTGTTTAAAGGTGGCTGGAAAGAAAATTGTATTATTGTAATAATTGTCTGTGAAGTTGTCTATAAAATGAACGACAGTTTTGAAAATGTAAATTACGCCACAGTGGAAGACCAATGCAATGAATCAGAATATTGTTGAGGCTTAATTCCGAGTTTCGAATTAAGCAAATAACTTGTATTCTAAAGAAGCAGTGTCTAAAGTTAAAGACATAATTTATCGACTACATTAAATTGCGCTAAAGCGGTACCTATATTGGTGACAAAATAACTTGTAAAACAGGTTATGCCGACGTTTCAGTTACTATTCCACATGAATCTAGGTTTTATTCAGATCTACGATTGTCCCCACTATTAAGTGATTTATTGCGTGGATAATGAACCGCAGTAATACTTACCATGGCCATAGCGGCCTGCGCGTCGTATTGCCCAGAGGCGCGGCGACCCTCACGCTTGTTGCCCTCTATAGCGGCGTCCAGCTCACTCCGCGTCGACAGGTTCTTCTTCTCGCACTCGTAGTCGTACAGATATTTCATATATCTGGAAAGAAGAATAAGTATTTTAGAGAAGAGTATTTTGAAGCACAGATAAAATTAGAGCTTGACTGCGATCTCACGTAATGGCAAGGTACTCGTACATCAACATAGTAATGCGGTTTAAGCTTGATGAGTGCTTGTTTCACCTCAGCAGCATTATATCGTTAAATTGCTGGGAATTTAATCTGGGATATTCTACTTATACCTAAGACCATACAATGGTCGAGGTCTACCCGCGCCAGAAATAAATGAGATAATCAGCAAAACAAGTCATCCATATTTTACGATATTATGGAGCCTTATGAAGGCAAAATTAGGAAGTTTAAATTAAAGTTCTTTATTATTTCTAATTCTCGTGTGTGTTAAGTATAAATATACTCATTTAGAAGACAGAAGAGGTTTTTATTAGGATCTATAGAATTATGCCGCATTCTATCTGAAGTTATAAAAAAGTGGAGCTGATAAATAATAAAACTAGTAAAATATTAGTAATATAAAGCAGCTATTATCGTCGGAGTCTTTTCAAAATGTATCTATTAAATGATGTAATGTCATAAGTCAATGTACCTATCAACGTCTGAGACCGAAATGCGACAAATATAAATCATTTTTTCAAGCTCAATTATCAAACGGCTATCCTTCAAAGAACATTCTTAATCCCATTCTATGATGAGTCTGGGGTCACGGTAGTGACCCCGCCAAAGCGAGCCAAAGGAAACGGGGCACTACCTACCTTTTCTCGAAGCGTTTCGTCGGATTTTCGAACCGTCATAGCTTAGGTCCAGATGATGCTAGAAAGCTGAAATTTTCAGGATAAGGTGTTGTTGGCAAACTTACCAAATATACCAAGTATAAATTTTCTAGCATATATAGTTTCAGATTTATTGATACCTGAAATACGTCGATTTCGTGACTGACTCACTGACCGTCATCAACATGAAAAAGGTACTTCCTGAAGTGCTAGAAGGCTGAAATTTGGTATGTAGGCTAGAATTTGCATATAAACAACAGGAAAATTAAGAAATCTGAAACTTTTCCCCTCCAACCCCTCCTATAGGGGGTGCAAATCTGACAGCATTTCCTCGTATTTTAGAACAGTCATAACTTCGGTACGGATGATGGTAGAAAGCTTTAATTTTCAGGATAACATGTCGTTGGCACATTTATTAAACATACTAAGTTTCAATTATCTAGCATTTATGGTTTCAGATTTATTGATACCTGAAATACGTACTTTTGGGGGTTTTTTACTTTTACTAAATCACATGAAACACGAAACCTCTAGGGTACTTCCTAAAGTCCTAGAAAGCTGAAATTTGGTATGTAGACTAGGAATTGCACATAAACAATGGAATAATTAAGAAATCTGAAACTTTCTTTTTCCAACCCCTCTTAAATTGGGGGTGCATATTTGACAGCGTTTCCACGTATTTGCTAACCGTCATAGCTTCAGTCCGGATGATGCTGGAAAGCTGAAATTTTCAGGATAAGATGCTGTTGGCCAACTTATTAAACATACCAAGTATCAATTGTCTAGCATTTATAGTTTCAGATTTATCGATAACTGAAATACATCGGTTTCGTAATTTAGCCTTATAAATCGCTGATGAAAATCAAAACCTCTAGGGTAGGTACTTCCCAAAGCCCTAGAAAACTGAAATTTGGTATGTGGGCTAGGAATTTCATATAAATAATGGGAAAATTAAGAAATCAGGAACTTTTCCCTTCCAACCCCTCCTATAGGGGGTGCATAATAGCTGCACAGTCGGTACTAAAAGAAATATGTGCAAAATGCCGTATACATACATAATACCATACATAAATAATATATATATAAAATTCATGACTCAGGTACAAATGTTCTGAATACAAACATTATGCCCCTAGCAGAATTCGAACCCGCGACCTCTCCCTCAACAGTCATGGTCTGTAACCAATCGGCCAAACAGGTCGCACATAATAATCACGTAATCTTGTCATTTTTATTCTCATTATTTTCATTATAATACTGAAAAATTATAAAATACCTATAAGTACTTACAACATAAAATATTTTTCAGAGGTAAATATACCTATAGTAATCATTGGCGAAGAGTCCACGTATGACCCGGCATCCCTTTAGGAATTGTTCAATAAGTAATCAACCATATTTTCGTCTAACCCTGTTCTTCGAACTAAACACTGTTCATTGGTTTGAATTAAATTAACGCGTGACAATTTATAGAAAAGTAGATGATGCCCGCGACTTCGTCTGCGTGGATTAAGGTTTTTGATTCCAGCGGGAACTGTTTAATTTTCCGGGATAAAAAGTAGCCAATGTCCTTCCCCGGGATACAAACTATCCCTGTAAATTTCATCAAAATCGGTTGAAAAGATGGGCCGTGAAAGCGCAGCAGACAGACAGACACACTTTCGTATTTATAATATTATATGGATCTAAACTAATATTAAAAAGAGGAAAGATTTAACCGTCAAGTTTGCTGTGGATAAAATAAAAAAAAACTCAACCGATTTTAAAAATTCTTCCGGCACTTCACGTAGGTTCATTCCAGTGCTAATGTAAAATCTTATGTGCTGCTCAGTGCCCACTGGCTTTAGTGGGTAAAAAATAATGGACTATTATCATGATTAGTGCTAGCCTTGCGAAGCGGGGCGGGTCGCTAATCAACAATAAGCAGATATAAACCGGCTGGCCCATACAACCAAATATCTTTAATACTGAGCACCAGACTCGAAAATAAGAACTAACTTAAGTATGTATGGATTTGCCGCTCATTACATACATATACAGCAAACCCACAAAGAAAAGAGGCAACGATAGAGAGTGGGCAATGAAAAAAGGAATAACTGTAGTGCGAGAAATAGAGTCCAAAAATTAAAAAATCTAGTGCGCCTGCCAAAAAGAAATGAAATCCCACCAAAACCATTTCATGGATAGGCTGCCAAAACTCGCATACAAGTCCAAATCATAATGCTTTCACTGTTAAAAAGTTATGAGATCTCTAGTAGAGCCAAGCCCCTAGTTGAGCTCCGATTTGTGCTGCGCATCATCATAGCCCATGGGGCCAGTTCCAAGTCCAAAGTGTACAGGTTTAAGTACTTTTGGCTGTACCACATTTACTACATAGAAGTCCTGACTCTATAAACTCTACATCTTGATAAAAAGATGTGGCTTGGCTGTTTCGTAATCCAATCAATCATTTAATGTTCGTGGAATAGGTATAGTTTGTGCGAGAATCACGAAACGGCCAAGCCACATCTTTTTATCAAGATGTAGAGTTTATAGAGTCAGGACTTCTATGTAGTAAATGTGGTACAGCCAAAAGTACTTAAACCTGTACACTTTGGACTTGGAACTGGCCCCATGGGCTATGATGATGCGCAGCACAAATCGGAGCTCAACTAGGGGCTTGGCTCTACTAGAGATCTCATAACTTTTTAACAGTGAAAGCATTATGATTTGGACTTGTATGCGAGTTTTGGCAGCCTATCCATGAAATGGTTTTGGTGGGATCAATTTTACACTGGCATATTGTCATCTATACTGTACCATAACTCATATTAAACGTTCACATATTTAATGCGGTTCACAATAAGAAACACGGGCCGACGCATCATAAAAAAGTCGGCTACCTTTTCATAAGTCTGTCAAATGAGAAAGCTAAATATATGACATTCGTCATTACTGTAATCTAATTTTATGTCGAGTGTCTCCGAAATCGCTCACAAAAGCGTTTGGAGAGACTTCAATCACACGTCTTAAGAAATATTTATAGTTTAAATCTGAATATTTAGACTTTGATTTTGCTGACTCGTGTTATTTATCTACTTTTATGTTTATGATGATGTTGTTATGTCATTGGATGATGCAGCGTTTGTTGGCGTTGACACAGTTATCATCGTTATTTTACTGAAACGATATTATAAATTACTTCATATTATCTTTAGTAAATTAAAATAATAAAATTTTCCTTTACCACCAGACCAAGGATCACTGTTAGAGATCTCTTGTAGAGATAAGTGCTTCCTTGTCCACTATGTTTCTGTTTTTCTACGTATTTTATAACTTTTTGGTACAAAAATATATACAGTTCGCGCGCGAGTTGAATGCAGAGTAAATGTACCTATGTGTCACCATATATTTGCTCTGCATTCAACTCGTACGCGAACTATTGGTATATATTCAAGACAAACATCACCTTAGTTTACTGAAGCATTAAACTTATCTAGCTTGTAAGAATCTATGAAAATGTGTGATGTAAGGAAATAATAAATACTTAAGTATCACTTTGATAAAACAATATACAAGTTACAACCTTATGTTAACGAAACCATCAGAAGTAATTATTATCCATGCAGAGTAATCACGCACAAAGGTTTCAAGATAATTTTAATGAAAAAGGTGGCGACGTCGACGAAGCAACGCATTTAAAATCCACTCCACTCAAAAACAGAGTAATTAGTAATCATAATAAGGAGGTTGTCTTCAAAATTCATGTCGTGCGTAACGGTGCACAGTTTGAATTAGAATAACACCTTTATGCTGCCCCGACAAAAGCTAAGGTGAAGGAACTTGAGATAAATGAGAAATTATATCGGCTGAGATGAGCTAGAGGTTATTAATTATGAAGTTGTCATATTGTCGCGCTGGCCGCTCACGTACGTCCATTGTGGAGGTAGTTTTGTCTCCCAGTCGTGAGAGTTTGTATGGATACGACAATGACACGCAGTGTCGAATATGGAAGGGCTTCTGACAGACCACACCTTCACTCTGTCTATATTGTGGACAATCTGGAGCCATCTACGTCTGGAGCCAAATTAATCACTTATGTTTTATAGATAATTTGTTCATTAGAATCAATAAACTCAAAAAACTCATTCGATTTATGTAGGACAACAGGACAACATACAGCTGTCTCTTAAGTTAAGTCATGTTTTGCTGAGAAGAGCCGGCAAGAAACTCAGCAGTTGCTATTTAAAAAAAAATTGCACATTTGGGTCTCTGTTAGGTCTTATTCTAATACAGTGGTGTATATCCAAATACCTTCAAATATCGTAAGCATTGTGACTAATTTACTCACAAAACCAATGCAAAATGCAGGCTCGAACTCTTAACTTACTTCAGTGACTCTTTGAGAATGTATGTTGAACAGACCATCAATTTTTATCTCCTACACATTTTGAATCCTACAAAAGCTAGTCAACAAAACCAAATTACGTTCAAAAATTCTTTGTAAGTCTTCAATAGCACATTATTTTAACATAGGATGTAAAATTTCATTATTTTTCGTATCACCTGTTTTAACTTTTTCCCCTTTTTGGTCTTAGTTTATGTTTGGCTACAAATCACAACTGACCTCAGATTTAATAAGCGTACGTATGTCTTCTACAACGGTGTAGAAGTTCTTCAATGCTTTTATGATCAGATTTTTTTTTTACTTATGTAGTATTTTTATTTCTTACAACTTTTGGTCGGTAGTAAGGTAAGGAGGGCACACCGTGATGAACACATTAAAAGTAGGTACTATCTGCATTCTGCATAAATAATTGAAAGATCAAAGGGATCAAAATATTCAATCGAAGATCAAAAGGTACTTACTGTGTGCGCAAAGTGAAGGCAGCTGAGGTGATGGAGGAAGGCAGCCGCAGACCCTTGATGATCTCCTGCCAGAGCTTCTTGTTGATGACCTCCACGAGACCGCCGCGAGCGATCACCAGGTTGTACAGCTCATAGAGATCTAGAACTGACTTCGCCATAATCGGCAATCGGTTGATTGGTGTGCCTGGAACAATACAAGACGAAGTTCCTTAAGAAACGGGTTGCCTGGAGGAGATCACTTTTAGTGATAAGACCGCCCTTGCGCACGCGTTGTTTTCTGTTTTTGTTTATAATTTAGTGCTATGTGTGTGTGTGTGTATAAACGCTTTATCTATCTATCTATCTTCAAGAGAGATTAAAAAAATTCAAAAAGGTAAAAAAGCTAGAAAAAAATCGTGAGTAAAACCTAAACTCATTACTGCCAAGTGTCAACGCTTAAAGCCAGATTGTTTCATTATTGTTGTCTTTCGTGTTTTAGAATCCTTATTTTAGGAACGTCAAGGTACGTGATATCAAACTGTCATTTGACAGTAAGTATGGCTCCTGCGGTGGAAATCCTATTAAAATAACTCCATGGAAATTCGCATTTTTATTTTTTCCACAAAGCAAGAAAAAATTGTGAAAAGCACCACTATTAAACTGATGTTTAGTGATTCGTTTACAACCCAATAAGCATGAGAAACCTATCCTACCAGCTGATGATAATGAATTAGGTCAGGCTTAGACTTAATAAATATACCTGCTAATTTAATATCTCCTACACAAACCATAGCTATACTTAGATTTGGCAGAAATTCAAAAGAATTGTATCCAAACTCCACAGAGAACGACTCAAAGAGGTGCAAATCAAATAGACCATAACAGAACCGAGTTATCGAACATTCATACTCGTTCTATTTACAGTGGTAAAACCCTTACCGTAAACCCCTACCGTAAAGCTCCTAGCACCTAGTGTTGCCAAGAATCGCGATTTTAGTGTGCAGGATATCGAAATGGGTAACCTAAATAAATATGGTATCTATCATCAAATTAAAGAAATTTTATTGCCTGTCTCTGTTCGTAACATTACTTGCAGTCACACAATATGGTTTTTAGGGTTCCGTACCCAAAGGGTAAAAACGGGACCCTATTACTAAGACTCCGCTGTCTGTCTGTCTGTCTGTCTGTCTGTCTGTCTGTCTGTCTGTCTGTCTGTCTGTCTGTCTGTCTCCAGGCTGTATCTCATAAACCGTGATAGCTAGAAAGCTGAAATTTTCACAAATGATGTATTTCCGTTGCCGCTATAACAACAAATACTAAAAATTAAAAAAATATATATATTAAGGGGGGTCCCCATACAATAAACGTGTTTTTTCGTATTTTTTTGCTCAATATTAAAAACGGTAACAGGTAGACGGTTCAAATTTTCACAGAATATTAACTTGTATATTACCTTTCAAAATAAATAATTAAATATCAATAAAGTAAATATTAAAGGGGGGCTCCCATACAACAAACGTAATTTTTATTTTTAATACGTCATAAATCGTAAAACTTACTACAGGTTTGTACGGAACCCTCGGTGCGCGAGTCCGACTCGCACTTGGCCGGTTTTCTGATTGCTTTGAAAATAAGTATTACAGAGTCAGTTAATGGGAATTCCGTGAAAGTTTCTGTCATAGAACCACCAACGTGCAATAGGTGCCACACGGACACGAGGCACATTGTGACGCATGCCGTGAATTAACTAATATTAAGAATATAAAATCACTTTTTGATAACATTGCAAATTTTCCTACTAATTCTATTGTTCATTAGTTCTGCCTACTTTGTTTCTTTTGCTATGGAAAATCCAATTTTTAATGCGATTTTCCGGTTATTTTGAATAGCACGGGACACCACTAGCCGTAAAATCGCTAGCATGCTAAATCGGAACGCATCGCCCGATCCCATGATTTATTACGCGCGTCAGATCGCGCGTTTACGACGCGTACCTAAGGGTCTGTATACACGTGATTATTCGGCGATCTGAACTTTGTCGCGCTCTCGTACATCCTCAACTGTTAAGTGTCGTCGATCTGATAAAACCCATACAGTATGAATACTAAACAGTAATGCGTTGTGGTAGTATTCTGTGATGGAGGTCGTTTAATCTAAAAATGAACACGCTTGTTTACGCTCACGTGCAAAGTACCTATAACACATAATGCACACCATTTGGAAATCGTAACTGATCGTTCAGTCACTGGCTATTTAGAAATGAATTCTACGACCGGATCTGTTGATGTTTGACTGATTGATGAAGTCTTCATCAATCAGTCAATTCATCTGCCCGCTCTATCAACACTAGAATATAATAATATAATCAGTTATCTTCATGATAGATGATAGGTGTTAGTTGTCGGATTCATTGAATCTGATTGTCATAGTTAGGTCAATTATGAAATCACGATCACGTAACATCTAACAGTAAAATGTTATGTGATCGTGATGGATGAAAAGATCACGTGTGATCCCACCCTTACGTAGGGACATCACTAACTACTAATCCTTTCTGTGGTACGGATTTAGTCTGAGCGGCCAGTGTGGCCCACAGAAAATACCCGATTGTTTGCGAGTTGATTTACAGTAATTCGGCGGTTAACGCGGTAATGACGTGACGAAGAATAAGCCACATCTCTCGAGACTCGGCGTTGCGCAAGTGATGGAAGTAGGTACCCAACAGTTAACGCATTCCGTTTCTATTGATGCGAAAACAAACATGTATCTATAATCTATATACAGGTAGATCTACTCATAAACGTTTGGAGAAGACATGCATGACCCTTCTGTTTTTCTTTTTTTGACACGGATGAAAATGCTATAAATAAATTGATGGATAAGTTTTCTGATGTGCAATTAAAAAATTTCTTTGCCAACTCTGATGACATTAAATTGAATCTATAAAGAAGGAAAATTTGATATCGTTTTTTTTTTAAATTCCAGTAAAGAACAAAAGTACCACTTTCCAATGATGACCACGTTGAGAGGTAGGTAGGTACAGGCAAAAGTATCAAATGAATTGTTGGATCAAATAAAGGTAGAGACTAGGACTAGACGACAGAAGATTATAAAATTACTAAAGCATAAAGTAACTGTTTGCAGACATGTTTGTAAAAGTAGGTACGATGAGAGTCAGTAGTTAGCTCGCTCTGTCCTCACATCTATGTGAATGAGTTACAGTCTTTATACTCATGAAATACCTATTTTAAAATATGATATAGACTGCAGTTGAAAGCCACATTTAATTAATCTGCAGTTAGGTATTCAGAATTCACACTGCAGACGTAGATTTTGACTTGATCAGATAAGCCGTTATAGGCTTTAATTATAGTACCTAATAGAGATTTTCAGCAGAAAATTCACGCAAACATGGAACACGTTGGTGAAAAGCGACAAAGCTCGAAACAGCGTCAAAACAACATCGAAAGCGCAAAAATAAAACACAATTCACGCTCGCAATAAAAAGCGTGACCTCTCCGATCGTTTATTGATGAACGCGAAACATTAGCAAATACCGACGGACTATTTGTCAATCCGTCTTCCTGTCTGCAGTTAATCATTCCCCGGTTATCCAGGGGAGGCTGGGGGGTAGAGTGGAGAGTGGGAAGGGGCTGATGGGTTTCCGAACGTCACCCGGTTAAGAGATTAATTGCTGTGCTTATGTCTAAGTAAGTACAACGTGATGCGCTCAAATCGGAGCAAATGAAGTGGAGACGATTTGTTACTAAAACATTGTGTTTTTGGGTATGAAAGCGCTTAAATAGGTGATGTTTTTATTACTACTGCCAGGATTTTAGACCCGCATGTCTTTTTTCACCTCAGAAGAAATTGTGCCCATCAAAAACTAGTAATTTGCGATTTGAAAAAATAAAATGCGATTGAGAAATATCATGAGATTTCGCTATAAATCTCGGTGATAGCTCGACAGCTGGGGCAATACTGCCAACGCTTAAGCAATACTTAAGCAATATGACAGTTTCATGTCACGTACCTTGACGTTCCTAAAATAAGAATTATAATTCAAAAACACGAAAGTCAGTAATAATGAAACAATATGGCTTAGCGTTGGAAATATAGCCCCTGCAGTGCCTCTATGATTTGTCAGACAGTACCTAAGTAGGTAAGTGTTTAACGGATTTGTAATATTAGGTACCTACCTAGGTACCTACTACTAATATATAAACCGATAGTATTACATCTAAATTCACAGAATCAATAATTTCATAACTGTCATTCATTATTTTTTCCACTATTAGGTATATTATGGATTATAACGTATAGAAATCTTGAATTTATTGTTCAAATATTATTAGCGGAACAACCATCGCGCTATGCCAACCAACGTATTTCCCGGTAAGACAAATTTAATATCACCTGTGAATTCCTGCTAGTGTCCTAAAACCTTTACGACTTAGGATAAGATACTTTGTTGCTTTGACACAAGTCCTAAATACTGCTGAACGTTACCTTTGGTAAGTATTTAGGTATTTATGAACAGCAGAAGGTGGCAGCAGCATGAAATACTATTAATGCTAAAATTAGATCTATCATTGTGTGAATACATAATACATATCCATACTAATATTATAAATGCGAAAGTGTGTCTGTCTGTCTGTCGGCTACGCTTTCGCGACCCACCTATTCAACCGATTTTAATGAAATTTGGTGCAGGGATAGTTTACATCCCGGGGAAGGACGTAGGCTACTTTTTATCCCGGAAAAGTTCCCGCGGGAATCGAAAAAACTTAGTCCACGCGGACGAAGTCGCGGGAATCATCTAGTAGATAAATAATTTAGCTGAATACACTGTACCTACTACACGGTAGGCAGCTGATGTGGCATTGTCCTCATTAAACTAATTAAAATTAGCTATTCACTATTCAGAATGTTATTTATTACATAATATTGACGTCCAGAAACCTATAGATAAGGCACGATCAAACCAGTATCAAAGTAGGTGTGCAACATATTATCACGGGCACCTAGCGGTCCGTCCGTCTGAATAACAAGTGGGCTACAAGGAACCGTGGACAAAAGCTATTGTTTATGAAAGCAATCACCCCAATAACGATTTCCACTAACCGCCTTACCCCCCACTCTACCCACACCAGCGGAAAACGCGCGATTCGATGCGCGTGCGCCCAGCACCATGCAAACGCTATTTGCATAACCCTACCGCGAAGAACGACACCACACGCAAACCTTCAGACCCACGCCACAGCGTACCACACAACTCGGCCGCTTAAACCGTAATTTACGACGTATGTCCAATCGCCGACAGAGCCAATCTAATCGTGCCCAATTGTGACAAATTATTGCTTTTCCTACGAAACCTTACGCTAAATATGTATTATGAATTTCACTTTATGTTCATGTTTTATGGCCGCTCGAATAGAATGAACTCTTTTCCCCATACCGCAATAGTTACAGTGTTGCCGTCGTATCGATTATTCGCACCTTGCCCGATATTTATTGGCACTCGATGTCGCTTAGAAGGGCTCAACTCTTTTGTGTGTAAAAGTCGCAAGTCTCGTAAATCGCCAAGTCTAACGCCCCCGGGTGTTGATAAAGGATTGTAAATAACGAGTGATTTGCTCCCTAATCTCCTCAAAATGTAACAGCGGACCAATTTTACAGCCGGGTTAGAATTATGATGGCATTATTATGGTCGCCGTAAACTACTTTAATATCTAAAATTTGCTTCAGAAATGAGTTAGGTAAGGTATTGTCATGGATGAGGAACGTGTATTGTGTAAGCCTTTTATCCGTGGAAGACAATTGGCCTATCAGATTCCGGTCGCTGTAGACGACGCGCGACGCGAGCGATAATCGATCGAATCGACATTTGACGCCTACCGCTTATCGAGAGCTGTATCAAGGCCCTTTATGCCTCAACCCTGCGATCGGCCAATGGGAAGGCTCGGAGAGCCGACACCGGTCCCTCATTGGTCTGATACGCTTTTGATTGCGCCGCCCCCCTCGATTCACGACTCGATCAATCTCAATTACTCGCCTATGTTGGTAACGCTCCAGCTACGACTCTTTAGTGAAAACGTTCGCAATACTTGCAACTTTGAAAACAGAACTCTTTACTCGAAATTAATTTACTAAAGATAATAATAAAATTAAAACAAGATTATAGCATGTACCAACAGATACAGCTGAGGTTACGACAAGGTGAGTAAATAACAATAAAAATAATAATACGGTAGATTATAAATAGAACCTCGCACATGTTCAAAATGCAAATCGCAAGTCTAACCAATGTGGCAGTAAAATGTTTACGATTCAAGATATAAATTAATTTTAATGTGACAAACATAACAACATCAATCAGAATATACGACACGATATACCTACTAGACGTGAATAATGTTTAAAACCCTCGAAATCCCTTGAAAGTTATTTGATAATAAATGGCAAAAGTTTTGATGTGATACAATCTACAAGTTAGCAAATGCAGCAATTTTTTTAAATGATCTATTAAAGTTTCAAAAATTAGAGTTATTCGCGGTTGATTTCATATCATTTTCGTTTATTAACGTAGTACATGACAGCCTAGCCCCTGTTTAGACAGTCGTTACAAGTTTATGGGCGGAAGAATTTATTGCAGGCCCGAAGTGAAGTTTTAATTTAGAAATACGATCACACTAGTGTTAATTTCCACACTTTAAGTGTCAATTCTGGCACAAATTTAGTCCTTACTAGATGATGCCCGCGACTTCGTCCGCGTGAATTGAGGTTTTTTGATTCCCGCGGGAACTCCTTAATTTTCCGGGATAAAAAGTATGGATTGTCTTGCTTTACTAATCAACCATTATGGATCACGATGTTTTTCTGGGTCGTTATTTTGGTAAGTAATTAAAGGATCCCTATAGTTACTTTTAGGAGACATGTGCTACTGATAAATTGATAAGCTACTAAGGATCATGGAACTAAGAAGAGTTAATAAAAAGAGTCTACTGTCTGAATGACTGCCACTTGACAACATGCCGAAACAGGTCAATGGTTAGGTTAGGTTAGTACCAGAGTTAGATACGTGCCATAACTATGCAATACCTACTATGCAATTTGTGCATTTGCATCTATTGCTCGCCAAATTTTTGTGACAGGTTGTAGGTATCTACGTGTGTTAATTAAGCATCAAATTAATAAATATAAAGAAGAAGATTAATGCATGAGTATGGTGTTAAATGATGAAGAGGAGAAGGATTGTATGCAGCAATCTTGCGAACCCACCGTAACTCAATACGTATTTATTGCTTGTAGTACAAATTCTGAGAGATACGGTGCGAGAATGACATAAGGCTGAGGATACAACGATCAATCACGAGGGGAGCAGTAAAGCTGAGAACAATCCAGCGTAATTCCGTCTGAGAGACATTAAAATGGCGGCCGCCCTATCCGGTGCAACATTGTGGGGAACTGCGCGAGCGCACAATAACACTTTCTTATTAGAATCACTCGGGGAAACTGACAGTTTTATCACGTCAGTAATTTTGAAGCCGTGATTAAATAATGACCAATTCAAGTCAAAATTAAAAATAATTCGAAAAAAATCACGCAAAAAAGAAAACTCACGTTGACGTGTTATATTTTTTCAGAACGTTTAACTTTTATAACGCATAAATCATTTATACGAATGCAAATCAAAACAGCGCAGTATACTTAAGTATTGAATCGCTTAGTGGAATTCAGGAGGCCATTCGATGTAATTGCCAATCATTCAGAAAAGAATATTCTCTCGCTCCAACAATCAAGACAAAGGCAGCCGATAGTGCCTACCTACAGGCGAGCCATTACAGGTCAATACCCATTATTATGCGATATTTTCGCGAGCGCGGCCCTCCGATATCCCGTACATTCGCATGAGACGGCAAATATCTGTAATTAAAGGTTGTAAAGTTGATTTACAACTGGGGCCCGAGTATCGAGCCTTGGGGAACGCCTCGACCAATCCCATCGCTCGAGAGCCGTCGCACCGCGCCTCGTATCAATTTATTAGAAACGAATGAAAATCGGCGTTGCGGTGGCTTCGGTTCGCTATAATACGCGTCCTGCGGTCGCAGATCCCATCTACAAGGCAGCGGATCGTGGTGGATAGTATCGAACGCTGTTGCATGCTTTACGATCTCCGCGGGGACGGTAACACCGGCAATAAAATGGCAACAATGGAAACGTCGGATGCGGCTAAAGGCGACGCAACTACGCCAGATCATTGCGATGAATGCAACAATGGAATCCTTGAAATGATGGTGGCAACTATCGGTGAACATAAAGCTGTACAATCCCAACAAAAACTGCTTAACCGTGTGAAAAAAGATATTTATTATGATTTCCCATTCGAAAATCAAAAAACAAAGCGTTTATTACTAATGATATGATAAAGAAACATTAATGATAACGTAGACAAGCAAACATTCTAATTAGAAAAAGAATAAAATATTTAATCTTTTTTATATCTATTTATAGAGTTATTTAGGATTTCAATTTTGAATACATATCGACATATTTTAACTTAGCATTTTTCTTATATGTCAGTGAACTATTTTTGGCAAATAACAACGTTTTTAAAAATTTAACCCGAATTTTAGACAGTTTCGCCGTTATTGATACAGATAAAAGTTATAGTTTATTTCAATTGCATCATCTTTGCGAATCACATTAGCAGGTACTATAATGTGTTAACGGTACATTAATTTGTTGAGTTTTATACGTGGCTTGCATCTTTGTATTGTGACTATTTGCATTGTTGTACTAATAATACACCCTCCTCTCTATACTTATTTTTATAGCCATCGTTTGTCGCTTACAGGAATCATAAAATTTCATCGGAAACCTTTAATTTTCTTTATCATAATATATTATGTTGCAAATACAAAGTTGCTAATCGCTTTTGTACAATGTTGATAGATAGAGTTTTATGAGTTTCTGTAATTGTAGTCAGTAATGGCATTTGACCACCAACCACGGATCACTAATTGTAGATTAATTTAATTTAATTTTGGTTTAAAATTTTCAGTACCAAATGATACTTATAAGTTAATCAGAATTAATATTAATCTGTCCTCTGGATCGGGCCGCGCCATAATTAAGTATTGGGTTTTTCTGACAAGCCCGCCAACACGCATTGAAGCAGCGTGGTGGGCCTAAGCTCTAATTCCCTCTCTCTAATGACAGTGGAGGCCTGTGCCCAGCAATGGGACCTTAATGGGCTGTAGTGGTGGTGGTGGTGGTGGTCTACTGGATGAAGATATTGGTCATTGGAGTTTTTTTTGTAATCTTCATTTAATTGGGATTTTTGTCCGACACAGACACGCCAGCCCCATCGTAACCTAAATTAAATCACTAGAGGTAAAAGTTAATTTGGAGCAAAACAAGTCAATATGTTAGACACACGAAGAAGCTAATTAAATTATTTTGATCAAATATGCATAGAGACAGAGTGGTAGAGATTAATTCAAGGCCTGTTCAATTTTTCAGACTACTAATAATTTTTAAGGAAATGAAGTATAAAACATGGCTAAGTAACTTGATAGCTTATGATACAAGTAAAGGTGTGCAATCATTTTTTTTATAATAGACCGCACAGCGTAGATTTACAATTACGCGATAATACTTTCGAGTAGGTGTTGTTTACACTAGCGGCACGCTATGATGGCCGGTTGGACAAACGTTCCGTATTAATTGATAACGACTTTGAAGGAAATAATTGTATTACTTTATTGACGATAGCTATGACGATAGTGATGTGCAGAGATTCATAAATTTAAAAAAACTTAATTGTTTTTTGTTCGAGAATAAATTGACCTATTGTAATGTGTCAACCGGCCATCATAGCGTGCCGCTAGTGTAGTTGATCATTGTATTCTCAAATGAAGGTGTCGAGACGGCGACTGCCACCGCGTTTAGGGTCTCGCCTGACAGGCATTTGAATGACAATCTAAATTACAATACGGAACGGCGGCGTCCCGGTCGTGACGAATCACTATTTTAGTCGTTACTTTATGTTTTTAATATAAAACATCTAATCTTACATATTAGGTACTGTTTCGGGATAATATTATTCATACAAACTGATTATTAAAAACCTGAATGTACTTCAGTAAAACATGTATGCCGATTGCCGAAGTTTGAAGCGATATGAAGCTCCAACCTATATTTAATCTATTAAGCCTAAGGTATCCTTTATAATATATTATAATACATAAATTATATGTAGTATTTTAGTTGCCCATATACTGTGACAACATTCGTGAATAATGATAATTTATCATGATCATATGATTTGTTGGTAAAAAATAGAGAAAATCCTAGCACTGAAGACAAAAAAGTATAAATGCGAAAGTGCGTTTGATCGTTGGTTACACATTCTATCACGCCGCAACAGAGCAACATGTCGACGTAATTTTTTTGCATGGGCAGATGATACCTATAGATGAGGACCTAAAGAGTGTCAAGGGATATTTTATCCCGAAAAATTAAGGAGTTTACATGGGAATTTAAAAAATCTTATTCCACGCAGATAAAGTCATGGACATCAGCTAAGTAGTTCAAAATATTTAAATGTAACTTCATCATGGTACCTATCGATGCAATAAACAGGCTTGCTCAATCTAACTCTATATAATTTCAAATCAGCAACTTTAAATTGCCAACAAATCATGATCATGATAAATTATCATTATTCACGAATGTTGTCACAGTATATGGGCAACTAAAATACTACATATAATTTATGTATTATAATACATTATAAAGGATACCTTAGGCTTAATAGATTAAATATAGGTACCAAATCCATCCTCAGATGATTGGCATGATAACAATACAAAAAAAAACAGAAATTTACATTGGCCGTAGAAAAAAAGATAGAAACAGATTGGTTCAATCTAATAAGGTACATGAGACAACAAAGCGTTATAACATAACGGAAATAAAATAATCCAGCGCGGTAGTGACAAAAAACACACAATCAAAGGGCAATATGACAATGGCTTATGCTTCTAGGATAGAACAAATGAACCCGGTCACAATACCACATTAGCATAAACGGGCTGGAGCACACGAGTAGCTGGAGACAGTGCATCAAGCAGGGCTACCAACAGTGCCAACCCTTAAGTTAAGAGGCTTTGACCCCTGAGTTGGAACCAAATGGTTATAATAGCGCGTGTTAAACTAAGGTAAAATAATTTCATTTATTACACTTAAAAAAATTAATTTTGAAGACACCTAAGCCCTTTTAAAATAGGTCCTAGGACTATAAATATATGTGGGTATACGTACTATGTATACCTCCATAACAGTAATATGCTCAAAAAGCTCAAATATTTGAATTTTGATGTGTAGATTACTTCTACACATCAAAATAGTCAGCAAAAAACAGTCTGACTGGTAGGTAGGTATAATAATTATTCGAACAACTGTAGGTACAGTTTATCCGTTATTTTCTCTGCAAGTTCTGCAATTATTTGTCGAAGTCTTTAATCAAAACTTAGATTAACTTTATTTGAAATGAAATTTCTAATAACTACAAAAAATCGTGTATTAATTCTTGTACGACCACTAGTGCCACTTATGATAAATCAGGGCTATAGGAACGTAAGCAGATTTTAACAAGAATTTTACAGAAGTAGAATATTATTAAAACTCAGTCCATTTTCGCCCATTCGTCAAGTTTTTTTTTAAATATCGACAACCCTTGACAGACGAACACGGCGCAAGAAAGGTAAAAGTAAAGGGTCAATTTGAGATTTACTCATAAATAATGTTTATGTACTTATTTACTTTCTAGTCTAACAATGGTCGCTCCATCATTTGATTTATTGCCGTGAATGTACCTATAGAATTTTATTACGAGTGACTGACGCGAGAAATCAGCCATTATTTTCAAATAATGACGAAAATATTAACTTACCAACATTATTTAGAATATATAGGTACTTTGATTTTTACTATTCAATATTCAATACCCCTTATTATTATTATACCTTCTCTAATATTTTTTGTATTAAGATGGCTACTAACAAAAATACATTTCATAAAAAATATTGTTGTTTAATCTTTGTTTTTTACGAGAAAACATTATTGGTAAAGCTGGGTAGTTCTGTATATTATCATTATTTAGAAAATTCACTCGCACATTTAGAACAAAGTGTATATAACGAACAATCGTTGATTGCAATGGTAAACCCCCCGATTGTGTGGAAATCGTAATCGTTTGTCAAAAAGAAAATTCGACCAGCCGGGCGATCGGCTAAAAATTACAGCTACAGTGTAACGATCGCAATCACCTCTGATTGGTTACCACTCTTCCACTATTGGACAAAATCCATTGACGCAGCAAGAATACCATAAATTCAGCCAATCACAACAATTGATACTGTAACAATGATTGATGCAGGTTTTACATAATCGCCGTGCTGTTTAAGAAGTTCATAGATGACTGCATGCCAAAAAGCATGAATGAACTCCAACTGTTCGAGTAATACGTTTTAAGCTGTCAAATGATTACGATTTGCTTAGACAATTGGGCCTAAAGTCAAGTGATATCTTAGACGATGGAACATTTTCCGTTATCACAATAAAGTGAGTAAATAGATATAGGTCGTGACACTTAGTCGTGACTCTCATTAACCTACTATATTGATCTAGTCTCCTAACTTAGACTAGAATAAATAGTAATATAATTAGATATGATATCAAATTAGCAGCAAACTGCGGAGATCGCTAATCTAATTAACTGAACATCAGAATCACGAATTGTATTATCTATTAAATAACACCTACGATACTTGAACTTTACCATTTCAGATAATTGAATTAGATTTACATTCGTCGGTCATTAATGTATGGCGGAGCGATGTGGCGATAAATGTCGTATTAATATCATGAACCCACTTTACACGATACTTATAGGTACGATAATGACATAATCGTACACTTTTATATGTATTAAAACTGCGATAAAGTGCAGTTTATAAGAGTTCATTGCTCGTCAAGCATCAGCTACTTAGGTTAGCTCATAACTGTGGCCCCATTTAAAAGTAAACTAATCTGGCAGGTCTAAATCTAGTGGTGTCCTTTTCCTCAGGGAGTGTTATGGATAGGATAGCAATAATATATTCAGAGCTGTAATTCTAGTTTAGAGATTGTGTACAATAGAATTAGCCACATGCTCGTACTAAATGAAAATGCTAATGTGAATGTAGCTCAGATATAAAATTATGAAAAGCAAATCACCCAGTAACGTTGAAACGTAAATTTCCAATAATTCTTATAGGATCTTTATCGTATCGTAGTCGTTAACTAAAAAAGGGTTAATTTCCTATGCTTCCGCTACCCGCCGCGCCTAAAACTGATACGATATGGTATTAGGAAACTAGACGTAGACGTAATGTATACCGATTACAGGTAAAGATTAGTCGTAGGTCTTTGTTATAGTGTTTTAGTTTACACATTTTACGGGTTGCATTGTTACGATTCTAGGATTATTAAAAAAGAATAACAGCTTAGTGCTCCATTTAAAATAATAATCATTCCTTACTGGGGGTCTTCGTTAAAGAAGATCTATTAGTTATTTGTGTTACATGGGGCCAAAGAAAATTTTTGTTCCCCGAGGGTGCTATTTTGAATTCAGAGCGAAGTGAAGGATTCTATAGTAGAATCCCGAGCGTAGCGAGGGGTTCTAAAGTAGAATCCTGAACGTAGCGAGGAATTCAATATACGCCGCCCGAGAACAAAAAATTTGGCCCAGAGTGACACACACTATTTTTCATCATTACGTATGAGAAAAAGCTAGGAGTATCAACCTAATATGTATGGACATTACCTATACGTTTAAGCACCAATCAGAAGATACTCCAATCAACCTTCTATGTAATTGTATAGACATTATTTAGACGTATATTTAAAGTTTAAATAAAATGTAAAGATCCGATCAACAAATTGATCACGTGACTTCGGACCAATCAGAACAGAGAAATGCAAAGTCGTATATTCGATCAACAAATTGATGACGTGACTTCGGACCAATCAGAAGAGAGAAATGAAAAGTCCTATGGGCCTACAAGTTACACTTTGCTCCCGCTATCCTCTGAAGCCAATATGCGTTTTTCGAATAGGTATGATGAAAAATAATTTATGTAGGTACTAGGTAGATACTATATATTATGCTAAATCAGTTTTGATACCCACAAGATGAAGGTTGATTTGTCCGTTCCTCTTCTTCATTTACTAGTCTCACTACACGGGTTACGGCATCGTACCGGAACGCTATATCGCTTGGCAGTACGACGTCTTTCTCGGTAGGGTGGTAAGTGGTAACTAGCCACGGCCGAAGTCTCTCACCAGACCAGAGAAAATTCAGAATTATAAATTCCCAAATTTGCCCAGCCGGGAATCGAACCCGGGTCCACCCACAAACAGCGCTCAACACTGCGCCACGGAGCTAGTCATTTGGTACATATCTACCAAGACCAACCAGATAGACAGACATACTTGAGCATTTATGATATTAGTATAAATGGATTAATTATATACCTACTCTTTGTAGTCTTCTCAGGCATTTTATGTTTCTAAAATAAGGTGTGGTATAAAATAAAACACCTCGTCAATGAAGTCTAATTTAACTTTTAAGGTTTCACCGTATCGTAGTAAAGTGCGAGTAGCATCTATTTTCATCCGAGTAGGTATCATTTATAGAGCATCTGATCACAAAGGACCCGCCCTAGCTGAAGGGCGGGCGGCAAGGGCGGACAGACGCCGCCTACCGTCTCTACTGTGATTAATGTAATAAAATTACCTGTACAAAATAGGTATGGTACTTACTCATCCTGTAGACATACATAAATCATATAATAGTATAAGGTATGTGCTATACTTAGTAGTAGGTAACTATCCATACTTTTTACTATCCATACTTCAATACTAACATTATAAATACGGAAGTGTGTCTGTCTGTCTGTCTGCTACGCTTTCACGGCCCATCTATTCGACCGATTTTGATGAAATTTGGTATAATCCCGGAAACTTAGGTAAAGAGTACCTACCCGCGGGAATAAAAAAAACCTTAATCCACGCGGACGAAGTCGCGGGCATCGTTTAGTTTATTAGAAATGCGAAGGTGAGTAGGTCTGACCATACATTAATGTATGTCTGTCTGTTACGCTTTCATGATTCATCTGTTCATGGTGAAATTCGATAGAGCTTTGGAGATATCTGGTAGAGATAGGCTGCATTCTCTAGGCTTTTCATCCCGGAAAATTAAAGAGTTTCTGCGGGAGTTATAGAAACCACGAGCATCATCTAGTTTATCATATTATAAATGCGTAAGTGTGTCTGCATGTTTGTCTATTACGCTCTCAAGATTTTGACGCACGGAGATAAAGAGCGCATCCCGTCAAATACCTACTATCTATATATTTTTAAGAACAATGACATAAAAAATACTGAGTCCAAAGCAAAGTCAACTAAAGGTCGCGATGAGCCATAATTAAAATTATTTGCAACGTAAATAAAAGTAGTCAAAGATTCTTCACCATAAAGCAATTATAGAGTAGGAGACCGTACGAATACCGTAGGACGTAGGTGACATCCGTGAGAAAGGTACATAATTGCGTGTTGCGGATATGAGATAATCTGAGTGATAACGTATATCCGGCGCCCACTTAGATATTGACCAATCATACAGGCATCTAACCTATAACAATAATTGGCTTTAACTAAATAACCATATTGGTCATTCTAATGGTTTGCATATGAGTGATAAAAGGATATTTTTATGATCACTAGCGACAGCCTGCGACTTTGCTCCAATGGAAATTTCGAAAAACCAGCCTTACTCTTTGTTTAAATTATAAACTAGCACCTCTAAGCAAGATTTCAGATTCTATTTAGGTTCAAGTTTAGGTTTTGGCTGGGCGTAGATCAATCAGTCAATGAGTGCAGAGTGTTTGGGCTAGGGTTTTTCTCTTTATATGTAGAAAAAAGAAAATAAATTTTGGCTTGATTTAAATAGTTTTTAAATAAAATAAAAAGTTGCAATCAATAAACGTACCTATGCAAATAACGTATGCATTAAAAATCATAGGAAGTGAAGCTCCTTTTAGAAAAATATTTCCATAGTCTTATTGTATTCATATGTGAAAGCATAACGCGTAGGACAATCAAGTGAAAACATCAAGAAAGTATCAATCGAAACTTTAAATCAAAAGTAAGTCGGAAGTGCTGTCATCGCTATTATAAATAATCTTTTGGCTATGCCTCGTTAGCGCGAGAGGGAGGGGTAGAGGTGAGGTGCGGTGGAGTGGAGGGGGAGGCAAGGTAATTTAGCCTCATCCATCACCTCGGCTGACCTGGATACGGCTTTCAATCAAGCGAGCATTTGAAATGTGATCTAATTGCTATTTATTTGAAATGTTTAGGAGTTGATTTCTTGTGGACTTTTGCTTGAACTTTGGGTAGGAAAGGTAGATTGGTTTAAAGTTTAGCATCCTAATATTTTTTTATTTTTTATCCACTACAAGTTAGCCCTTGACTGCGATCTCACCTGATGGTAAGTGATGATGCAGTCTAGGATAGTAGCGGGCAAACATGTTAGGGGCATAGCAAACCCATACCTGCCCCTATTCGGTTTCTACACGGCATCGTACCGGAACGCTAAATCGCTTGGCGGCACGTCTTTGCCGGTAGGGTGGTATCTAGCCACGGCCGTAGCCTCCCACCAGGCCAGACCAGGGAAAATTCAAAAATAATTTCCAAATTTACCCTGTAGGGGATCGAACCCGGGACCTCCGCACGTTAAGACAACAGCGCTACACACTGCGCCACGGAGGTCGTCGGTTCTCTCACATAGAATCATTATGTGATCATGGTAGGTATACATGTTAACTTTAGCTCTGGTATACGATTTTCCATGAGACAGAACGGGCCATGCACAGCCTCAGTTCTTAGAAAGTAAAAATTGAATATTTTGAAAAGTTTAACAAAAGGGACGCAACGACGCACGTTTTTCACTGAGACCGAGGTGAAAAATGATTTGTACAGTGTAACGATTGCAACCGCCTCTGATTAGTTAACACTCTTCTGCTCTTGGCCAAAATTCTTTGTTGCAGCAAGGATACCATACTTAAATTCAGCCAATCGCAACAGTGTTGAGATGTTTACAGTTCTATTGTTGTAACATTTTGTGGTAGATAATGGTTCCTGTAAGCTCGCTCAAGAGGTTATTCAAGAAGTCGTCATCTTCAAAGATTCCCTATGGCTAGAGACATGGTCTTCAGAGATACCCTTCCTGCCCTACTATACTACTATTACCACCCTCAACCTCGGTTGGTTGGCGGTTGCCTGCAAGAGAAAATTCAATACAAATCGCAGCCACCTGAGAATTCGATCGGATTTTTCGCGAATAACATCTTCTGAGTCAGCGGCCGCCATCCATCGGATATAAATTATTTTTCACTGTTATTTAAATAGCGCGTGCCGAGTGATCCGTGGGCTAATTACCTTCTAACGAGCAGCGATTTGTGGCATCTCCTCTTTATATTTCGATGGCCGTCATGTGACGAGTGATGCCCTTTATTTCATAGCGAACTGGAGGTGGAACTATTCTGGGCTTAGGAAATGGATACGCGTCAATCGTTACAAGAAAAAAAAGTGAATAACAATAGTCTTCCGCGGACGACTATCTTTGGAGTCCTGTCGTATCGGTTTCGTTTCAGGAAATTTTTCAGGTATGATTTATTTTTATGATTGATGGCTTCTAAGTGGGATGTTTTTATACAGGATCAAGATGTATCTGTTTAGCTTAAATTACCTAGTGTCAGTAAAGACAAATCAATTCAGTACTGCAATTTTTATCTTCGAGAACTTCATTGCAGTTCTAATGCTTGTCAAAAATATTGTTAATGGAACAAATAGCAAACAAAATACACTAAGGATGTTGTCACGCCAGGGAATATAAGAAACATAAACTCTTCTGGGTTTATAGAACCAGGTAAATAAAGATAATAAGCATATAAAGATAATAGTACTAGGAGTCTATAATCGGTAAGGATATTGCGCAGTAGCGAATATTTGGGTTAAATTTCGACACAGAATCGAAAGCCAGATCGCTGGCGGGCCCTTGTTAGCACCTCGAACACCTCCGATACCATCGATTAGGCCCGCGGCCGCTCACATTCAATTATTTATTTATTTATTCGTAATTAAGCCGCGAGAGTTATGGCCGACTCGATTTACGAGCGAGATGAATTATCAGCAATCCTCGATTACAATTATTCGATGAAAACGGCGCTTCATGGAGGACCATTTCCGTAGACCCATAGCCCCTATTCATATAATAAGACAAAACCTCTGTATTGGTTGTCTTCAAACTTTGTGTTATTTCAATAGACTTTGTACGTAATGGTAAAATCAGAGTTATTTCTAAAATCTTGAGTTTAGAGAGTTATTAAACGATATGTTGATGCCGAAATTAGTTTTCTGTTTTTATACGGTGGATACGAGCTCTTATGTCGATATGAATGAATCGATTATAAAACTGAGTTCGTAGATATCGATAGCTTCGGGCTACGTTGTTGCGAAAAGTCGGACCTCATTACAACATACAATAAGTTAACCATTAATAATACATGTTTATCGGAGTATCGACATCGATTTTATCGGCATTTCGTTAGTCGATAAGTCTGCCCGTCACGAGACCAATTTGCCCGCGCCCATAAATTACTTTATTAAAATAAATCAACCGGTTTATTGTTCTCTTCTCGCCTTATCGTATTTTGTTATTTTGGTCGCAGTTATGCCAGAAACACATTTGCAATAACCCAGTCTTTAGCTCACCCTACACCACTCGAAGTTCGCTCTGCGATAGGTATTATTAGTTGATGCTCGCGACTTTGTTCGTATTTATGATAAAAATAAAAATCTCGCGGTAACTCATTGATTTTCATCTTCATATGATATCAGTATAGATTATCATAATCACGCTATAATATCACAATAGACTACCCTTGTTGATAGTAGTATTTTTCGAAGAAACAATAATTTGATTTGATTCGAATGTAGGGTTTTAACTTTGTTATTTGCGCTATTTCGACCAGGGTAAGCGGTGATTTTATACATCTGTGACCTGCGTGCCTCTGGGAGGGCTGTTGCAAATATGTCTCTGCCGTAACTTTTGTTTGGTACTTGGTGCATTTCTGCATTCACATCGTAAACTTTTAACGTCTGCGCTTTGAATCGCGTGTCAACAAATAAATCACATACTTCAACTTGCATAATAACCTCGCCTTTCTGGTGCATTTTCTTTTCAGATTCTTTCCTATTCAGGGATAGGAAATCACTGTACTCTTTTGCATTGTATGATTTGCAACTCCGTCAGTTGGGAGGGTAGCTAGTGGGTATATATAATCTGTAGATGAGGTCGCAGTCAATACAAATCTATTATGACAATGCAAGTACGAGTATGTTAACTTGGAAAGAATTACGAGAGTATAAATTCAAGATATTGGTATTTAAAAATACCATTGGTGAATTTATACGTCTACTAGATGATTCCCGCGACTTTTTCCGCGTGGATTAAGGTTCTTTGATTCCCGCGGGAACTCTTTAATTTTCCGGGAGTAAATGCCTATGTCCTTTCCCGGGATACATGCTATTCCTATACCTAATTTCATCAAAATCATCAAAATCGGTTGAATAGATGGGCTGTGAAAGCGTAGTAGGCAGGCAGACAGACAGACACACTTTCGCATTTATAATATTAGTATGGATTCAAAAGTACTTTCCAAAAGTGTTTTTGAATAAAACAAGAGTCCATTTTGTTTTTCACAGTTTCTTCTATCAGATTATCAGATACCCAGAGGAAGGGATATTTTTGAAGTATTATCTACCTACCTGAACATCACCCGGTCGTATCTAAGAACTTTATATTATCGTCCTTGCCGTAGTCCCTAAATACGTAGGTACCTTACTTTGCAAGATACAATTCCATACACTCAATAAGGATGCACGATACAAACTAGCCTGAAGGCACATCTGGATTATAATTCACCCATTATTGGACTGCGCCATAAATAACGAGTCACCTCTACAAGAGTCGAAGCTTATTATCGAAAAGATATGAAGAATAGATGATTAACTGTATTACCGGTCAATTTTTTTACTAGTTTTTGTTGCATTTGCAAATTTTGCTGAAACAAAAGCTGTGTTAAGGGATTATGTAAGTATAGCATTTACATATAAACAAGAAAATCAATATGACCTCGCAAACAAAACAAACTCTATGGCTGCCGCACACAGAGTCACTTAAAAATCTATACTAAGGAGTTCCTAGATAGGATCTACGTATAGTACTAAGTTATTAGAGGATTTCAAAAATAAAGCAAAAAATCTTGAAATGCCCATGATATTAGGTAACGATAATATATCAAAATAAATGAGTAAGTAGATTCAAGCTACTCAAGACTTTGTCCTGGCTACTAGCTTGAACTATTTACTAAAATAAATAGCGAGCTCTTATATTTTGATATATTCATGTTAGGTACCGGTTACCATCAGTCTATTCAAGATTTACTTCATAACATTTGAACTAGCAATAATTGTATTGTATCAACATTGAATGGATTATACAAAATCAAACTAAACAACAATCACAACTGAAACCAATAAACACAATCAAGACCAATCAACGAAATATGAATTACAATTAAAATATTACAATTATTTATATTCTTTTCTATTTTCATCAACTCTATCACTGATCTTCTCTCATTATCCTTTCATCTCTACGCTGACGACTTGCAAATTTACACATCAACAACCGTCGACGATCTCTGTGGTGCTATAGCACGACTAAATTCCGAACTCAATACTGTGAGCAACTGGAGTAAGTCGTATGGGTTGTGTGTAAATGCAAGTAAGTCGCAGGTTTCTTTATTTGGATCAAGGCAGCAAATTGCCAAAATTAACCCCTCATCTCTCCCTCCTGTAGTATTCAATGGCACTAATCTGGAAATTTGCAGCACTGTCAAAAATCTGGGTCTTGTTATGGACAACTCCTTTTCCTGGGCTCCCCAGATAGCTGCAGTTAGTCGGAAGATCTACGCCGTGATCGGTGGGTTGAGAAGATGGAAAAACTTTTTACCGGTCAAAACCAAAATATCCCTGGCTCAATCACTTCTGCTTCCCCTCTTAGATTATGCAGATTCATGCTATTCTGATTTACCACAGATTCTCCTTAATAAGCTTGAACGTCTGCAAAATATGGCTATCAGATTTGTGTTTGGGCTGAGAAAATTTGACCATATAACTCAATATCGAGTCCAACTCAAATGGCTCACCGTTAAACAACGCCGTAATTTCCATATCCTTTCTCTTCTCTTCTCCATCCTCTTTCTTCCACATACTCCTCCATATCTAAAGGAAAGATTTCATTTTCTTCGGTCTAGCCATCTTCTCAACCTTCGTTCAAAGAACGACAACAAATTAGCGATGCCAAGCAGTCGCTCGCAATGCTACGGTGACTCCTTTACCGTCAAAGCTGTGATTCTCTGGAATGCGATACCGCGGGATATTCGGCAGTCTGAGTCGTTGTTAACTTTCAAACGTCGTCTTAAAAATTACTATTTATCGCTATAAAATTATAAATATCAAACTATGTAAAGCTCGTGTAAGTAAGTTTATGATATCATATTTATTATTTGAGTATATATTATGTTTATTTTATTTTTATATTTATATTGTCATGTATGTAAAATAGTATGTAATTATAGTATGTACTGTTAAGTAAGTTTATTATATTGCAATAGTTAGTTGTAATAGTTAAGTAGTTAGTAGGTTGTTTTAATTTTTCTTTTAGAAATTTACACGTGTGCACCGCCCTGTCATCATGCAACCAATCTCCTTTCTTAGAAAGGTTGCCTGGAAGAGATCACTCATAGTGATAAGGCCGCCTTTACACCGTAACAAGTTTTAAATCCTGTCACCATTAGTTTTACCTCTGTTTTGTTATTTGTTTGTGTGTAATAAAGTGTTTTTACTTACTTACTTACTTACAACTATCGACATAAATATGTATTTCTGCCTAATTCATTATTTAGAAGCTACGTAGCGCTGTGCAAGGCGCGAAACTCGACAACTTTAATCCGTTATTAATAAGTTATGTTTTTAATTATAAGCCGATCTCTGCCTTATTTATTCGTATAATTTTATAGGAGCCCGCGGCGAGGACGGCACGCCGGCACAACAATAAAATATATGTGTCCAATGAATAAATTCGATCCATAACGAGAATTATCACGTGTGGCATTCCTTTTTTGATATCGACGTTCGAAAAAGATCCTGCTACACAATTCAGTTTCCCATAATATTATTATGATTACCAGATCATTCTAAATTATTTATTTTTTGGTATCGATTAATATTCGAATTAATCATTTGGTATCGGCAATAATAAGTACGTAGATCATAATAGTTGCTCAGTCATTCCATAATTTCCAATTAGTCATTCAGTTAATTATTTCACCACTAACTTTTGTTTTTTTTTACGATTTACAAGCTTAATACTTGGTTAATTATCACCATATCACTGACTAAATTGCAGTATAACTAATGAGATGCAATACGTCTAAACAATACAAATTCGTAGCTGGTTACCAAATCGTTCATAAACAAATCAATGTTCTTTTAATTTGATTAGGTGAGTGTTTATTTTTAGTTTCGCTTAACTGACAGTAGCATACATCGCCAGTACAAATATCGTTTTGGTCAGTGTTTATTAAAAAAAGTAAAAGTTAGTTAGTTAAGTGTCAATTAAATTTGATACTTTTTGAAATCATGTGACGCATCGAAAAATAACGTGACACCATCGTGACAAGAACCGAGGGCCAAGAATATCTAGCCAACATTCATGTTGAATCGCAAATATTGAAATAGCCGTGGAAATAAAAGCAGGAAATAAAATAAACGCACAATGTGATTGACTGACGTTTTAAAGACCATCAAAACAATGAAAACCCATCTGAAACCCTAAAATAAATCAATGTCATCTTTATATTAATAATACATATCGTGCTATTAAATTGACTAGAATTCGTTGCTTGAATTCTTTTAAAATACTCTCATTACCTATAACTGAAACTTTATAAAAGACTCAATGGATTTTTGAAGACTGGCGTACAAAAAAATAAACTTCTTAAAATACGTCATACTCTGGTTTATTAAGCCTAATCTTAATAATATTTCAATTGTACATAGTAAACGTTTACAATACCTTAATTGATGAAGGTCTTGTTACGTCTGGAACTCTCGCCAAAATATCGTGCAAACTCAATCCCGTAAATGGGTCAATGCAACATTGTATTTCATTGGCCGTGTTTAAGGAACAAAAATATTCGTTAGTTTTGATATCCTCTTCCATCAACACAAAATTTAAATTCTCACTTGATTCGATTGCATAATAAATAATGTGGAGCATCAGCCAAAATATACTACGCATTGCAATTTGATGATGATGATAAAATAGTTTGGATTTGATTCGCTCCAGTAATGCGTGGGGATATTGTAAATTGAAGTTTTGAAAAGAACAACCGTCGAGTTTCTTTGCTGCTTTTTTTCGGTGCGAACCAGTGGTACTTAGATTCACTTGACAATGCGAATAAACTTATTTCAAAAAAAATGTTTATCTTTATTTTTTATTTCACGCGAGAAGTTCGTTGGAAATAATATCTGTACTTATTACCTATTCTGTGGTAATATCTTTTAAGAATCTAGGGATATGGATCTGCAGCATTTCAGGTTATGCAACATTGCAATCGAACAATTTCTATCGGGCTTTTTAAAAGCGCACAAGTTATTAATTAAGTTTTATACCCTCGTAAAGCGACGGTGGGATTAGAACACGAAATCACATTTTTATGGGATTTAGATCCGAGGTTATTTTATTGTTGGGATTTTATTAACGCGAGCGTTTTTAGTGGTGTTTCCAATTTCTTGGGCATGATTTATGTGTGCTATGACGCGCTAGACGCGATGTAGACTCGACTACGGTGGACATGACTAACTGAACACAAAGATAAAATTAATAAATTTTATATGAAATAGCTCTTGTATAAAGCCCAGGTTGACTTTTCTTAACTCCAGAAGACACCGACTGATTGTAAAACTGGGGATATGTTAGTCGAAGACGAAAAGAAAGAAAGTTCTTTTTAACTGGTATGTATATACTTTATTCAAAAACACAAAAGAAACAAGATGCAAGGAAACTTAAAATATACGTTATCCGTAAAAACTCCTATTGATATAATTTTTGTAATGAATGGAAAAAGTTACAATCCTCACCAACGCGTAATACAGGGCAGATAGACTGTAGGAAAATAATGAGCAGTAGACAGTGAAATATAGAGTTTCAATGAGATTAAGGATATGGAAAAATTATGGAAAGATATCTCAATATTATTATTATTATTATTATGTAGGTATGTCTCTTCCATCTCGAGACCATGGGGTCCCGGACCTTTGGAAGGCGTACGAGGGGCCGAAACCAACTCGCAGAGGCCCGTTAGACAATTTTACTCTAAAGGAAATGCGACACCAACCAGCGAATATCCCTATATGCAGTATGCGAGTGCACCCAAGGACAATCCCCGGTTAGTGCAGGACTATTGCAAAACATGAAAACAAATGATAGGTATGGGTCTACGGGTTTGGCTTGCTATAATGGACTGGTGAAATGGGTCTATGGAAGTACTATGGCCCCTGCCTGACCAGTGTTATTTTACATGGATAAAATGGCAGGGGGTGACTCGCACACTCAGTAAATGGGCCCCCGGAAACAGCCGTCGGCACAAAGTGACGAAGCGGCAAGGGGGCAACATAACCTGAGGTGCTTGAGGAGTGGAGAGGTATTCCACGGCTCTCATGACAACGCTGGTAGTCCATTCAAGATCCCTACAAGCATCTTACTGGAATACTTCCTTCCTCCAAGCATCTTGCAGATGCTCTTGCGAATCTCCACTCAAGCCGGCCAATGAAGGCAAGCAAGAGGTGGGAGTTCTGTTCCTCGTCAGTGTTCCACAAGCTGCCCTGCGGGTTTATTATTATTATTATTAAATTCTTTATTGCATAAAAAATGGACATATACAAAGAACATTATACAAAATTCATTGAAATGAATGAGTAGACTAAAATTCTACATCAATGACAAAATTACAAACAAAAGGCGACCTTATCACTAAATAGATCTCTGCCAGACAACCTACGTGAATATTTTACTAATAAAGCTGCTAATTTCTTACAAATCAAGTTATATTCTGAAATCATATTACCTACTCGGAAATTTAAACAATAATAAGTAATTAATTAAGACAGTTTCCGTTAGTACATATTGGGCATCTCAGTTTACCAATCAGTGGAACTGGATCGAATTCAACACCATCACATTGGCGGATCTCCCAATGGGAATCAGGACCCGACAGATGATTTCCGCTGTTCCTAGAAATAGACCTAATACCATCTCCGTCTAGATAGAAGGAAAACTTTCTTTGAAATAAGAGTAGGTATGTTTAGTGTCAAATGAGTATTTTTTAAAATAATAGCAGTTGCCATACCTTGGTATTCGTCAAAAAGGATGTTGTGGAACAATTAGTAAAAATAAAAATGGATGAATGTGTTAGATTTGAAGTGTAGTAAAGTATGTAAAAAATGGTAAGGTGAAATGAACGCTGCAAGAGATATTTAATTATTAATCTGTATTATTAATATCATATGAATATTAATCCATACCTACTAATATTACAAATGCGAAAGTGTGTATGTCTGTCTATCTGCTACGCTTTCACGGCTGATGTGTTCAACCAATTTAGATGAAATTTGGTGCAGGGATAGATTGTATCCCGGGGGAGGACATAGGCTACTTTTTATCTCGGAAAATTAAAGAGTTCCTGCTGGAATCAAAAATCTTAATTCACGCGGACGAAGTCGCGGACATTATCTAGTATTTAATAATCTAATGATGTTAATCCAAATAATAAAGTTGAAAATTGTTGGATAGAACCAGTATCATAGATGAGTCAAAGACGAGTTCCTCAAGTTCAGCGCAGACCGGCACTGCGCTTCGCCACCGCTATCTAACGTGAGCATACATTCTTTGATACGCAGCACCGATGGAATCGAAATTCGATATTCGACTCACGAGTTTATTTATCGCGAAATGCGACGATATTTCAGTCCGTCCATCATTCAGACAGTTCACAGAAGCGGCAAGATTAATTGTATTTCGGTTGAGTCATCAAAATAATTAGAATGACGCTATTTTCGTTTGTGATGCTAATTTGACAGACGTCGCGGGAGATTCGGATTCGGTATCTTCTTGTTTGCCGGCTGGATTCTTTGATTGCTTCTTTGGTATTTATTTTAATTAGTTAGTACCCGCGCACGCGACGTATAACCAGATGTCGCGCATATGTACCGCAGAACGTGAATTAAAAGTTATCTCCACAAACCACTATAAATCTATCTAATGCACATTTGAGTATAAATCAAACAAAAAGTTTGCCAGAAAGATATTAACAAAACATTACTAATATCCTCTGGCTGAAATCCAGAAATATGACAAGCGTGATCATAATAAAATGGCTTAAAATCGGGAAGTGTATTCATATCTGTTACGGGTAATAACTGTTACGGGTTTATTGTAGGAAATATTTGATAGCCACTTCTGAGAACCGAGTATTTAATATACGGTAGTTAATTTCGAATGCGACCGCAATAAATGTGTTTGATTAATATCATTCCGGCGAAACAAATGTAACGGCTGCGCGCTATGATCAAAGAGCTGTATAAATCAGGTCGGAACGGTGTCCAGAACAAAGGTCTGAAGGTGCTGAATTAAATATAAATATCATAAGCTCTGTATAATTTCCCTAAGTCATTTATAACTCAAACCGTTGCTTACACCTCATTGAAAACGTTTGCAAAGTCTTGAATGGACTTCCCCGTTTACTTTTTTTCTTTCATATTCATTCTAACGTGGAGTTCTGACTCATAATAGTAGACTGTATTTTCGTGCAACAGGTTTTTCTTTAGCATAGCTTCTCTTCACGTCTTATTTAAAATTCATTTTTAGAATATTTTTTGCACCAGTATTGTCTCGCCAAATTTATGAAAAACAATCATTAACTCCCTAAAATTAGATATTAATTTATACAATCGTGAAATATGTTTCGATGATCCTAACAATGACCACGAGTTGGAAGTTCGCCAACTTAACATCCAATAATAAACAGCCTTAATTTTCCATTATAACATTAAATGAAAATTAATTACGTGTTATTCGAAACACTTTTATTACACCTGTACATTATATTTGAAAAAGCATCATGATTTATCTTTGGTCAAATTAATTTAATAATAACTTCTTAATGCTATAAGAGCTTCTTCGCTTCGCTATAAAATCAAGTTTTATACGAATTTTATTTGAATTTTATAACCTTCATGTTTTAGCAAATTATCATTATCTTTAATAAAGAGGTAAAAAGTTCAAAGCTTTTATATATATTATTGTCAATTATCATAGAAAGTTTTGAATGTTGCAAAGAACCGAGCGTGAGGACGTGTGACATGGATATCAATATGATTAATGAGAGAGTGCTAATCGCGTTCGCTTTTTATTTATAGCTCGTCCAGGAGACCGTTTGTCGGCATCAAATAGGCCATTGGGTCCAAAGTTTTAATCTAAGAAATACCACTTTCAATTGATACAAGATATAACTTTGTGAATCGCCTTATTCAAGACCAGCCCATCTACCGCTTGTTATTTCATATACCTACCTACTCTGCCGTTCTCAAACATATTATTATCAACTGCCACCCCAAATAGGTCATCGGTTTATAGGGTCGGATGTCTTCCTGAGGTGCAAGCAGCTGTGTCTTGTTCTCTATTCCAGAACTCGTCTGCCAGTCCTTCATATTAATTAATTTTATTGATTTATACTCAAAATATATAAATTTTCAGTAACGTAAAGGAATAACAGTTCAAAGAATCAAGTTCTATTGTTATGTATTTACTTCTCCGAATTTATTATACGCTACATTTTAATAAGAGTTCAGAGATAAAATCGTCCAGATATTTCTACAGACGTTGACATAAAATTACACTTAATAAGGCATAGAGTAAAGTAATATACCTGTAATAAGGGATACTTAGCCATGTAATTGTCACGTTGATTGTGTCTCGCTTTGATTACGCGGAATCGTACTACACAATCTGTACATTAGGTTGAGGTGCTGTTTCAGAGAGTCGCTTTGAAAATAATATTAATCTATACTTATAATAAAACTGTAACATGTCCAATTCTGTACATTGAAGATATTTTGAATTTTTTTTTTGTAAGGCACTCATTATTCGAACTTATAATAAAACTGTAACATGTCCAATTCTGTACATTGAAGATATTTTGAATTTTTTTTTTGTAAGGCACTCATTATTCGATACTGAAGCCAAATCTGTAATTTTTTTCATTTTTGTCTGTCTGTCTGTCTGTCTGTCTGTCTGTCTGTCTGTCTGTATCTTGGCCGCGCATCACGTCGAAACTACTGAATGAATTCAAACGAAACTTGGCACGATTTGAGCCCATACTACGAGGTAGGACATAGGATACTTTTTATTCCGAAATTCTACCCCCGAAGGGGTGAAATAGGGGTTGAAAGTTTGTATGAAAGTCCTTAATTTCTCAAGTTATAGCCATGAAACTTGATACTTGAGCTGCGGGTTAAAAATGGAGACATACGTGTTTCACAGTTTTGAAAATTCGACCCCTAAAAGGGTGAAATAGGGGATGAAAGTTGGTATGAAAGTCTTTCGTTTCTCAAGATGTTTTACAAGTTATATCAACGAAACTTTTTATTTTGGATAACGGTAAAAAATGAAGAAGTACGTGTGTCACAGTTTTTCAAAATTCTACCCCTAAGGGGGTGAAATAGGGGGTGAAAGTTTGTATGAAAGTCCGTCATTTCTCAAGTTATATCGATTAAACTCGGTATATGAGCTGCGGGTTAAAAATGAAGACATAGATGTTTCACAGTTTTTCACAATGTCACTCTCAAAGGGGTGAAATAGGGGTTGAATGTTTGTATGAAAGTCCTTCATTTCTCAAGTTATATCGATGAAACTTGGTATACAAGCTACCGGTTAAAAATGAAGAAATACGTGTTTCACAGTTTTTGCAAATTTTACCCCCGAAGGGGTGAAATAGGGGTTGAAAGTTTGTATGAAAGTCCTTCATTTCTCAAGTTATATCCATGAAACTTGGTATATGAGCTGCGGGTTAGAAATGAAAACATACGTGTTTCACAGTTTTTCAAAATTCCACCCCCAAAGGGGTGAAATAGGTGTTGAAAGTTTGTATTAAAGTCCGTCATTTCTCAAGTTATTTCGATGAAACTTGGTATATCCACGCGGACGAAGTCGCTGGCATCAGCTAGTAATTAATATTCTTATTATTAAAATATTATTAATATATTTATGTATTATATTATGTAGTATTGTATTTGTGTGTATTGGTGTTTATGTATTGTTATGTAGCATAATTTTGAGTTACCTGCTTTCTATTTTCCTAGCGTTTTCCTAATCTTAAGGTTGCCTGGAAGAAATCGCTATATAGCGATAAGGCCGCCTTTTGTACCTGTCCTTTTTCATTATTTTATTTTATGTCATTGTTTTTGTATTTTTTCTTGTGTGGTGCAAATAAAGAGTTTTAATAATAATACTTTTATTACGTTAATCATAAATTAGACTTATCTTCTTTGATATCACCTCTGCATCATGCACTATTAAAATGTAAATAGGTTTCATTCTTACAATCTAGTTAATCAAAAGTAAAAAATCTCACTAATATTATAAATGCGAAAGTGTGTTTGTTTGTTGGTTTGTCCTTCTATCACGCCGCAACGGAGCAACGGATCGACGTGATTTTTGGCATGGGTATAGTTGAGGACCTGGAAAGTGACATAGGCTACTTTTTATCAAAAAAATGAGGAAAATTAATGAGTTCCCGCGGGAATCAAAAAACTTAAACCACGCGGACGAAGTCGCGAGCATCAGCTAGTTAGTATCAGCATATGCATCAAAAGTTCAAAATTATTCCTTTTTTTCTTGTAGTATTATGAATCGGTTTCGCAATGGTTGGGTCAACTCCAATAGACATCCTCCTAAGTGGTTTTGTTGAGAGGGTCATTGTCATTATTTGATAAGGTACATGCAGACAAATCTAAGTTATCTTCTTTTTCCCTACCATGGTCTATATATCCACATGTACCAAGGTCATTATATTATAATGACATTTATCACATAAACGAATGTATTAGCAGTAAATACGTGTTCCGCAACGTCGTATCGCATTTCAGAAACATCATTATAAAACGTTTTAGCATCAATCGTGACCTCCGCGCATATTCCATTTCTCTCAATTTAGACGATTACAGCATTCCTATTTCGATCGACTTTTTCGTTTATAAATTCATTGTACAGTTATAATAATATTCGTGGTTTGTTGTTAGGCATAAATAGTGTTTAGACAAACTAATTTATAATAACACCATGGTCTGGTTACTAAACAAAATGCCAAATATCATATTACGTAGATTTATGCAATCTCAAAATAATAATATGGTTGGTCGAATTTCGCTAGAACCTAGTTACATTTAACTACTAACATTTACCTTGATTCTATTCCTATGAAAAAAGTTACTTTTGCGTAACGACCTCCGTAAACAAAAGTCGCTATATCCTGAAGGAACGTATTGTAACTGCCTACCTACATAGTATTTAGGATTCGGAACGTTATCTGGCAATACAAAAACTATACTTACATTTTACAGAAAGTTGTACGCACTCGAAAAGAAGGAACTAAAACATGAAAAATTGTAACAGTATAAAACAACCATGTTTGTTTCAGTCTTTAAAACATAAAAATAAAGCGGCACTAATTTATGTACTTAATAAGGACCGAATCGCTTCATAATATTCTGATGACTCCTTTCAAATGACAAGACTTTAACAAATGCAACAGTTAACGCAACCTGAATGTTATTTTAACAGACCTTAAAAGAGCTAAAGATAAATTTGCAACACATCTAGAAACGTTTAGGGGGCGGCAAGGGTGCAATTACTGCGAAATAAGCAATAAATTACATAGCAATGGTGCGCGGGCGCCGCGTGATGCCGCGCCGAGTAGTACGCCGCGCCGCTTCCGCGAAACGCCATCTAGCGGGCTGGCAAATTGCACCCCGATCACGATCGATATACATAGGCAGTACTTACTAGCTTAATTATTGGATATAGGGTCGTGAGATCTTTATTTTATTTGATCTCTCGACAAAGTTTCGAACAGTCGTTTTGTAGAAAAGCTTTTATCAAGCTATAAAAGTCTTGATTTGTCTTGTTTTGATAATTTTGTCAGATCAATTATGTTATTTTTTGTTCAATAGAGGGTTTTGTGTGCTTATCTAGGTATGTCAGTATCTAGGATGCATGCAACTTTATACTTTGTTTTGTCAAAGTAACATGGACTCGGAAAAGTTTAGAATTTTAGATACTTAAGGATAAAATGAAAATCTTATAAGATTTTCCTAATATATCCTAAGATCCTATAGGATGAAATAAAATGGTAAATTTCATTACTATTATTAGTAACTTCAAATAGTTCCAAGATCAATTACAATGTAACACAAAATGATTGAAAATAAACGATTTATATAATTATTATCAGAAACAAAGTTACTTATTATACCATTGGTAGATACTATAGGTAGGTATATGGTACCTAAGCTTAATAATAAGAATCATAGTCTAAAAAATCTAAATTTAGAGTCAGTATAAAAGCCATACCTAAGTAGGTACATAGCGGCAACAATGTTGCAAATCAATTATTTCGATTTTCAAACGGCACTTTGCGATCGGCGGCGCCTTGTTGACATTTCCAGAATAGTCCATTGTTGGTCCTTTCTGAATCATGACGGGAAATAAATACCACTACCATTTTATTATACTCATCCACACTAAAAATAATAAAGTAAGGGTATTAATTTTGACGAAACAAAGAATTTAGTTCATAGGTTTAGATCTCGCTTTGCTAGATAACTTCAAGCTAAGACTTAGCTAAAATGGTGACACACTGTATCTAATATCATCAGTAATATCATTAGGTAATCTTGTTTGGAAAATCGTGATTAAGGTATTTTTGAAAATAATATGGTATCTTAACATTTAATAGACAATTAATTAAAACGAACTAGCTGATGCCCGCGACTTCGTCGGCGTGGATTTAGGTTTTTTGGTTTCAGGGGGAACTCTTTAATTTTCCGGGATAAAAAGTAGCCTATGTGTTATTCCAGACTATAATCAATCTCTATGCCAAATTTCATTCAGATCCGTTTTTGTTTTTTAAAAAGATCCGTTTAGCCGTTCTAGCGTCATTGAGAAACAAACTTCCACCCATCCAAGTATTCGCATTTATAATATTAGTATAGATTAATAAAAAGTAAATAAGTATGGTAACATATGACGACAATTTTAAAATAATTTTGGTGATTTACCCTACGTTTTGTAGGATGGCGAAACGTGCTAATAATGACCACGTGAACGATTTGAAATGCAGGCAAATAATGACTCAGTGTAGATAATTCGAGACTGTTAAGTAGACTGTAGTACCTAATGTCTCCAATTCAGGTAGACGAAATGCATATAATATAAAACATTTACTTACCAGGTAAAAAAAACTGTTCTAAACAATTAAAATGTGAGTAAGCCTCCGTGGCGTCAAGGAGATTACAAAAGACTTTATCACTTTTTTGTATCCTACACCTTTTTAGGGTTCCCCAACTTATAACGTATAAATTACTAATCATAATGAATTACTTTGATGCCCGTCTGTCATAACTCATAAACCATGGCAAGACATCGCATAGGTAAATTTTGTTTATTCGTTGACATTACCTTAACTGCGATCTCACCTGATAGTAACTAGATGTACCTAAGTCCTAAGGGATTATGGCACAGGATATTAATTATTAGTACTGGCAATTATATTAAACCCATATCTCTAATCATTTTCTGTAATAACCTTTTGTACCGGAACGCTGATATCGTCTTTACCGGTAGGGTAGGTAGACCACAACTATATAGCCACTGCCATAGCCATAACAAGAAACAGCCTCTGACCATTTTAGTTATAGTTTGGCACTAAAATACGTTAGGAAGTCACGATTCACGACTAAGTGAAAGTGTTGTGGAGAACCCTTTCGCAGCGTGTATTCCGCTCACACTTGACCACCTTTTTTGTTTCGGTTTTGTTGTTAACATAACCCTAAATTTAACAAAACGAGATAACTTTTCAATTTATGTCTCGTTTGCGTGCCGGTGGTCGGTGTCGGTTTGTTTGCGTAAAATATATTCGCCTTATTCTTTTTTTTTAAATTATTATAATTGATTTAATAAAAGCGTCAAAAATAGTTTGACCGTTTTCGCATTCATGTTTTCGAGATGTGGTGCTGAAGAAGAATCCCATGGGCAGCGCAAAGAATTGGGTATTTGACAAGAAACAAGTGAGACAACTAGTCAAAATATGATACACCTAATGATTTTTCAGTTGCATTGCCAGAAGAGAGGGACACAACCTTCATACGATTGATCACTGACAAAGTGGACGGAAAGAGACACGGAGAAAGAAAACGGAGAGACACATTTGTACCACTCTCGACAGCAAGGTCCACGAAGCCCTGAATATCGCATAAAAAAAAACACATGGCCATGTCCACAGACACACGCGACATCGTCTAAAGATTTTTGAAGGAAGGTGACTCGTGAGTCGCAAGTCGCAACCCTTCATAATGAGAAATACGACACAGAGATTTGATTATGATGATTAAATTGACGGAATTTTAATGTATAGGTAGGTACTTAATTATATCCAATAAATTAATATAAAACTTAAGATAAATCGGTCTGATAGAATTATTTCAGCTAAATAAAAAACCGGCCAAGTGCGAGTCGGACTCGCGCACCGAGGGTTCCGTACAAACCTGTAGTAAGTTTTACGATTTATGACGTATTAAAAATAAAAATTACGTTTGTTGTATGGCCCCCCTGTAATATTTACTTTATTGATATTTAATTATTTATTTTGAAAGGTAATATACAAGTTAATATTCTGTGAAAATTTGAACCGTCTACCTGTTACCGTTTTTAATATTGAGCAAAAAAATACGAAAAAAACACGTTTATTGTATGGGGACCCCCCTTAATATATATATTTTTTTAATTTTTAGTATTTGTTGTTATAGCGGCAACGGAAATACATCATTTGTGAAAATTTCAGCTTTCTAGCTATCACGGTTTATGAGATACAGCCTGGAGACAGACAGACAGACAGACAGACAGACAGACAGACAGACAGCGGAGTCTTAGTAATAGGGTCCCGTTTTTACCCTTTGGGTACGGAACCCTAAAAAGGTCTTTATTTATTATGTACTCTTTACACACCACATAGTGCACTGTGCACAATATCAAACACGCGTCTGTCGTTAATTACAGAAAAACCGTAGCTAACATTATGCTCTCTATATCATTGGAATAAGGGCGTACATGTACGCCAAGCAGATGTCACGCGACAAAGTAAGACGTACGTGCCCGTCGCGTAAACAAGCCATGATGTGTGGGGTCGGCAACAATAGCTAAAGCGCAATTTGTGATTCAACTCTATAATACGCTGTAATTGGCCGCAAAGTGTAGAGCTCCCTTTATTTTTGCTAATTTGGTAACGAAGAAAGGTGGTCCGTGTAGAAATAGCTCTTTCTTATAACACAAAAGGCTATGATGGCAACATTGTTCCGTAATAATATTCGATAATTATCGTAAAACATGCGCGGAAGTTCTGACTTCTGTAGCGTAGGCTTTAATTATTACAAAAAAGCTTCGTTCAAATTAAAGTAATGGATAGTAGGTATATTGTTTTTTGAAAGCTTCTTTCTGCTTATATAAATTGCACGATTTAAATTTTAGTCTTTTATGCCAATCGACCTCTGATCAAAATTCAAATTCCTATTTAGTTAGGGCGGCATGACTCAAATTTGATGCGCGATCTGTTGATCGTTTGTAAACATCACATGTATTGGCTGTAACATCATATTTATCATATTATTGACATGAATTTCAGGAGGTGAGAACATACTACAGGCGACCGCATATATCATGACTCCCAAGTAAACCCGTCACATTAAATTTTAAATTGAAAAGGGTTCATGACCCTAAGCAATGAGGCATATTAGTTACGACGCACAGGTACTTAACAGGTCCTAATAAAAAGTGAGCTAGAAACAACTAAAGCTCTATAATATGCAGAGTCATTTGCATCGTGATAATATTAAAAAAACAAATGTCACACACGAATTCGAAATTCAAATAAGAACAGATCATTCATTGTAGCTCGTATCGAATTTACGACGAATATGATTTATGGGGGTATTTGATGCGGATGGACAGACGGACAACAATGGCCCCATACAAATTGGTGAGGAAAGAATCGTCGGGCCATGTTTTTAGTATTATAATGCGGTCGCACTCCCCCTCTCCTTATAAATAAGTTTTTATTACTCTTCATTCCCTTCTTGGAAAAATATGGTTATTGTATTATTGTTTTAAATTAAATCAGTCGTACAGACATAAAAAATAAAACAAAATAATACCTAGACTTGTGACTTACACCACAGTATCTGTTTACTGTGCTTACACCATAACCTTGCGTAAAGGAGTGACCTTACGCTTTCAGGGGTAGACTAAAAGAGAAGTCGTCAGTTCTACATGCTTTAGGTACAAACTTGTTACAAATCTTGGTTATACGCTTAGCAAGTCAGGGAAAAATTCGTAATGTTTAACATGACTGATATATTACTTTGAAACTGATCGATTAGTCCGGAACTCCAAATCAATTATTAGCGAATAAGCAATCAAGTGCTAGTAGGAATAAGCAGCAAGCAGATTCCTCCACTATTTACTATGCTTGTGTAAACTAGTCATTACAAAGAAGTAAATTTTTCTTTTAATAATTCGCATCCACTTTTTATTTGGAAAAAAAAATACAAGAAATTCAAATATTCGACTCACGTTCGAATTTTAAACATCAAATTAAGGGACCGGGATCGAATTCGATACCTAAGCGTAATCGATTAAACACGCGCGTATATCGAACAATGGTTTTGGGCTTTTATTAAAATTCGCTCAGATTAAAAGGTTAAGGGCCTCTGCTTTTATACAAAGTATACCAATTTTTTTCTACCTTTTACGAAATTATATAAAAATTATTGAATTTATTTACAACTAGCTGATGCCCGCGACTTCTTCCGCGTGGTGTGAGGAGGTTTCCGCGGGAACCCTTTAATTTTCCGGGATAAAAAGTAGCCTATCTGTAATTCCAGATTATGTATAATCTATCTCTGTGCCAAATTTCATCCAGATCCGTTCAGCCGTTCTGGCGACTGAGTAACAAACATCCATCCATCCATCCATCCATCCATCCAAACCTTCGCATTTATAATACGTATTATTAGTATAGATGAGAATCATATGAGTTACTCGAAATATCAGTTAATTTGGCTCATCACTCATAACTGACTGATTAATCAAACTTGTATTTTACGGTCACGGCCCATATCGACTTTTATTAATGAACATTAAAAATATGCAAAACGTTCAGCAAAACGATCACGAGTTTGATGGGCCAACTATTGTTACCAAATTCTTTGATCTTTTAGGATGTTCCTAAAGCATTTTATTAGTTTTATGAGGACTATCAATTTTTGTTCACGACCTGTTGCAAAGTCCACTTCTCTGAAACGTAATATAAACGTATGGAAACCAGTGTCAACAGCTGTAAGTGGTCCCATCACCTATCTAGTGGTCCCATAAGCTATCACCATGCCAAATTTCGGCCAAATCGGTTCTGTCATTGTGACCTAAAGCAGTAACAAGCATCCTAATATTAGTAGGAAGTAGGATTATATTGTAACTATGTTATTAATTATTTTTCTTTGCGTCACTGCAGGTATACGTCAGATTATAATCGTCCACAGTAGGTATATCTATGTGGTACAGTGTGTATCTAGTACTTGTAACTTGCGATATTCACCACACCACACAAATCTTCCAAATTAAGATAGAGAGAGAGATTATTGAGTAGATGTTAAGATACACACTGTACCACATAGACTTACCTACTGTGGCGGATTATAGCGAATTAAACTTCAAGTTCTTTCATTATCACGGATTTCCGCAAAGTAACGCCTGCTTCTATCCAATAGATATAATTAAATTACGTGTGCGGTGTGATTAACGGGAACGTCTCGCAAATATGGTTAGGTTTGGGTTTCCTAGGCGCGGCGTTATGGCGGCAGGATTCGTGAAACAATAAAATATTAGCATCACAATACCTTAATATCGATTAAGAACTGGTTTGAAAGCAGTTATAATGTGCTTGAATAATTAATCACTAACTTATATAATTATTAATCTATATATATAAAATTCAAAGTCCTGACTGACTGACTGACTGACTGACTTATATATCAACGCACAGCCTAAACCGCTGGGGTTAGAAACTTGAAATTTTGACAGTAGGTTCCTTTTGTGATTTTTTAAATTAATTTTTTTTTATTAAATTTCAACCCCCAAAGGAATGGAATAGGGGATGAAAGTTTGTAACTTGGTATTTGGGCTTCCGATTTAAATTTATGAAATACGTATTCCACAGTCTTGAAATTTCTATCCCCAAGGACGTTAAATAGAGAGTTTGTCCTTCAATCACGCCGCAACAGAGCAACGGATCGATGTGATTTTTTGCATGGGTAGGTAGATATAGTTGAGGATCTGGAGAGTGACATAGGCTTCTTTTTATCCCGGAAATGAAGGAGTGCCTGTGGGAATCAAAAAAACTTATGACACGCGAACGAAGTCGCGGGCGTCCTCTAGTAGCCTATGTATAATCCTTTAATTTTCTGTCAAAGTTTCTTGTTAGCCTGTTTTCGGTAAAATTATCTTACCTTCTGAATAGGTAGGCAGCAGGATAAACTTGTTTGTACAACAGTACAACGAACTTCCATGTACAGCATTATTAAGACTGATTCAGTTAGTTACTTACCGATATACTTACTTTATTCAATATTTTACTTTTCAGAAAAAACGACAGACATTAAAACATAAGTTTTGTAGAGGCGCCAATAGTAAAAAAATATTCTGAAGTCAAGTGAAAATATTCGCAAAAAAAATCCACTCACATGAAAAAAATGCGAAAAGTTCACGAACGATTTGAGAAAAATGTCATAAACTTAAGCAACGGATGGTAATGAATGATGCGCGATGTAAACAGTGTCGTATTATATTACCCGAGGATCAAAGAGTTAATAAAGTATTTTATTAGAGCAGAAACAAAAGAAACTTCCGAGCTACGATAAAATATATTAATAGAGGCATAAATGTAGGCGAGACAATTTCATCAGATTAAAAAGCGAGCAACATAACAGCTGGCCGTGATTTAATAATAATCGTCGAGATTACCATCGGATCTGCAGCAGAAAACTCGGGGACACTAGTGATAGTATACCACACACAGAGACACAAAGAACCACACAGAGGCCACAGAATTATAATTTTACTAACTCAAAGGTCAGGGATAAAAATATTAATTTCTAAACAGTGCCCACCTGGATTAGTAAAAAGAATATTACAGCTGATGCATTTACGCGCTGAACAACCAAAATTACGCAAAAAATGAGCCAGCCCTTCTAGTAAGGTACAGTATGATAGATTTTGCATCGGACTGCGATCTCATCTTCAAAGGCAGTCCCACGTTCTCTTCTAAACAAAGTGCAGTCAGTAAAGTCAGCTAACTTTGAAAATATAGAGCCAATATTCATTACCTTCTTAAAGTATGAAAGGGTCAAAGGGTTAAAGATACGTTACTATGGTTAGGTATATCTGTTACCTACCCCACATAAAATAGGTCATATAAAAATCCTATAAAGATTTATCTATTTTACGCGGCCGTAGAGCTAGATATCCCAATAATAGCACCGCATAATAATAAAAACCGTGGTATTTTAAATGCTTCATAGTCCAATTTGCATTAAGATTGCTCTGAATATTCACAAAACTAATAACAAATAATGATCACTGTCTCTCCCAATCAACATTCTAATATATTACAAATTCCACAATAAAGAGAGCGAACTGAATAAGAATATGTTCTAAAATTACGGAATTAATTTAATTTAGTTAATCTCACTATCAACGTTGATTAATTCGGATTTTATTTGTCTAAGAACCAGCTTTGATCCCGACACGCTACGGGCGCGACGACAAAATGTCTCCAGAAATTTTCACTGCACCTAGGGCTGCCAAAGAATACAACTACCTCGAAGATCTGATATAAATAGTGCGAAAAAAATTCTGTTTTTGAATAAACATAATGGACCACCTTCTTCTGTAGGTACCTGCAATCTTGCAAATAAGGATTTGATTATATAAAAGAAGTCAATGGGTAAGCGTCTAACTGAGACTAATGCTGAGATCTATACCTAGAGCGAACTTTGGCTCAGACTTTACTTAGAGTTAAAACGAGCTGGACTTATGTGAGTAACATAAATATGTCTCGTTTTAACCATGTCTTAAGTCTAAGCAAAGTCAAAGTTCGCTCTATAGATCTCACAAAGACTGAAATTAATTAATTTCAAAAGGCAACAATTTTAAGAGAAATCGTGAGACCTACAATTTATACTTATTTGATTTGTTTTCCTAAAAATAAATGCCATTAGTGTAAGATCTGTATGGATTTTTGGCAACCCTAAGTACAGGAAAACACGACGAAAATAATCGATCATAATCTTAAAAGAATGTCTTGGAATGAGTTAAACACTTTTATTCGTACGAGTATAAACGGTACGTTGGAAATAGAACAAGTTTTTCTTAATTAATTCGTCTGTTGATTGGTATGTCTCGTGACTTTTCCAGTTGGTGGATATATTTATAACATGCAAATGCTCACGGTTTCAAAACCTATTAAGTTTGTATATTGTATTACATGAACAATTTAAGTTTTGCTTTAAACTTTGTTTAGGAAGTCGAAATTATGAATATTATAAATTATTTATCCAATAATTCTATTCATATCGTGATTAATTGTTGATCTTATCATAATTAAATTCAACAACCATCATTGACGTTTATATCCTTATTAATATTATAAATGGGAAAGTGAGTTTGTTTGTATGTTTGTTCCGCTTTCACGCCGTAACTACTGAACGGATCTGGATGAAATTTGGCAAAGAGATAGATTATAGTCTGGAATAACACATAGGCTACTTTTTATCCCGGAAAATTAAGGAGTTCCCGCGGGAAACGAAAAACCTCGATCCACGCGGACGAAGTCGCGGGCATCAGCTAGTTCATATATATATAGTTTTAATTTCATCAAAATCGTAGTCTTTTATGACTAATCTACACAGATTTTTTAGAAAAAAATTCCAGGCCAAAAATTTTCTTTCAAATACTTTTAATAAGCTGCAAAACGGATTTCCATTTTGTTCAATTCAATAAAACTTTTGATCTTTTCCGATACACAGGTTATCTCTAACACCTGTTTAATAAAGTGTCATTCAATGACTTCCCTACTTAGCTCATTCATTCATTGTGGCACACACTGAAAGTGCTTCTGGTGATCTTGGTGTTGATCTGGCGCAATTTATAGGATGCCGGATGCATTCCAAAAGATTCCACCTTCTATCCTTCACTACCAACAAACAAATATCGTAACGTTTAAACAAAAAATTAATAAATTTGTGCTGAAGAAAAGATATTATACAATTAAGGAGTATTTAACAGATACAAATATATAGATAGTTTGAACATTTATATGTAATAAACGATACAACATTAGACTGACGGTTTGATTACAATACAATAAATTTTAATAATATAATTTGATATAAATATTGTATAGAATAATAAAATATAATTTAATTGATGAGAAGATTTAAATGATGTTTAGAATAAGTATTTATAATCAAATAAATCAAATAAATGTTATAAATGCGAAAGTTTGGATGGATGTATGGATGGATGTTTGTTACTCAATCACGCCCCAACGGCTGAACGGATCTGGATGAAATTTGGCACAGAGATAGATTATAGTCTGGAATAACACATAGGCTACTTTTTATCCCGGAAAAATAAGGAGTTCCCGCGGGAAACGAAAAACCTCGATCCACGCGGACGAAGTCGCGGGCATCAGCTAGTATTATAAATGCGAAAGTTTTGATGGATGTATGGATGTGTGGATGTTTGTTACTCAATCACGCCCGAACGGCTTAACGGATCTGGATGAAATTTGGCACAGAGATAGATTTTAGTCTGGAATAACACATAGGCTACTTTTTATCCCGGAAAACTAAAGAGTTCCCGCGGGAACGAAAAAACCTCAATTTACGCGGACGAAGTCGCGGGCATCAGCTAGTTATTAGATAATTTTTGCATGCCAGTACACGGCAGATTGTAGTTCATACCAATTTAATAATGTAACATCAATGTACCTACGCAATCTACTTATGCAAATAAACGATTTGATTTGATTTGGTTTGACAAAGCGAATCCTATGTTAACCAGTAGGTACACAACATTTCTATACTTGCTTATTAAAAAAGAAACACCAATTTAAACAATTATACGGAGGTGGCGAGAAGGAAAACGTCTTAAGGAAACCGACCTGAAAGTGATACATAATGTCCTCAAAGGTATGTGAAGCCTGCGAATGCGCATTTCTCCAGCGCGGTGGACTGTGGCCTACGCACTTCTGATTCAGAAAAGAAACTCGTGCTCTGAAGTGACCCAGTTAAACCATCACCGGCACGAATTGCTTTATCATATCATACTAATATTATAAATGCGAAAGTATGTTTGTTTGTCCTTCAATTATATTTCGTACGTTTCATTCTTCAGATATAAAACCACAAAGATAGTCGATTTATCGATCTGCAGCTTTTCGCACTCTTTTTTAATGTCGGTAGATTAAAAAATTCCCCAGTATTCGTGTACTCCGGGCCCCGCACGCCGCCATTCCTCATTCTTTTATTGTGCGCAGCAACGAGCACTCACTTATCAATATTTAAAGAAATTCAATTGGAATAACTTATTAAGTATACCTAAACGTATCGCTTAAAGTAAAATTCAAATGTTTTTATTCAAATAAACTTTTACAAGTGTTTTTGAATCATTAAGTGAATCTACCACTGGTTCGGTACCACTGGTAAGTTCGGTAAAGTAGGAAAAGAAAAGTTAAAATGACGAAATCATATTCATCTTTGAAGGAATCGGAAGAAGCTCAGGGTAAGTTTACATAAATATATTTTATTTGTGTACGGAATTCAATCAAATAACCTAGAAATGGACTTGAACGGGTACTCTTTTATATATCAACTTTTAAAAAGGATAAATATGTGAATCAATGGCATCTCTAAGCTAGCCTGCAGGGTATTACGTCGAGGGTATCTGGAAGGTATAGCATGATGCTTGAAATAAGTCTGGAGGTTGACTGCGGGTACTTCTTTATACTTATATCAACTTTTAAAGGATACATATGAGAATCAATAGCATCTCTAAGCTAGCCTGGAGGGTATCACGTTGAGGATATCACGAAGGTATAGCATGATGTTCAAAATAGCCTGGAGGTTAACTGCGGGTTAACACGAGGGTTCAAAACAAAACGTTAAAGTTTGTTGGATTAGAAACGTTAAAATTATCATTTTAGACGACGAAACCACACAGGGTTATACAAATTTCATGATGACGTCCAGGACTTTCAGCGCTGGGTGACGGTTGGCGGCGATGATATTCGCCACACCTTACGACAACGTTGGATCAATTGGCTAAAACATACAGTTAAAACAAAACCAACTATAGGTCTTGGAATAAATACCATCAACAAAACCCTGCCTCCTTGGGAGATGACAAAGTTCAGACTACCAAGATACTTTCTAATCCCTGTAGGATCCGGACTGGTTCCTACATTACACTGAAAATCATGTGAGCATAAAACTCCTAGCTCCCGGTCTTAGTGAATCGTTTATACCACTGCTAAAAGATCTCGAAAGAGAAGAGACGCTTTTCGGAGAAAAGCTCTCAAATACTATAAAAGCTTCGAAGACTATTGACCGTCACGGATTGCAAATCGGAAATCCCGTCCTAGGGCGACCTTCCCATAGCTGCTACATCGACAACGCGGAATATGATACTATATTCGGGAAACGAGACAGGCCCTCCTCGTCTCGCCTCGGGGAGCAGAGAGGGGCGAAGAGGACATCCGCGAGCAGCGACGGCGTACATCGGCGGCCAGCGGCGATGACCACGTGACCTCCAGCCAGAGCAAGTATCTTGCATACACACAGCGAGAGATTAAGGTACCTACAATCTAAATGCTGGTCGTATACAATATTTTAATAAAGCAAAAAATCTTGGGCTGAGTGTCCGCTAGATAAGAAGTCTCGGATTGGATTTATAAATCCTAATCACCATGAGGCGATACCATTTAAAGTTATCAACTTTATGTACCTACCGTCAATACATCTTACATTAACATCGAGCATTTAATTTTATATTTAACTCGATTTGTGAGTTTGAGCCACAGCTAGATCAATTGATTTTTAGAATATTCTAATCAATCTAAGAACCAAAATCTAATGATGACTCAAAGATTTATTTTAAATTTGCATTAATTGCAATCATTAAATAAATTCGTTACTCAAAATCATTATAAGTGTTAAGAATTATATGACAGCTTGCAAATCAATACTTTATAGCGGTTTTATGTCTACGCTATATTTGAAAAAGTCTAATTTATTTATTGATACCGATCAACCCATCTCAAAGAAAATTACGAAATTGTAATTAGATACTTCTTATGGTGAAAATTTAATTTAATGAATTTATACCAATGCCTTTACGGCTTATTACGGGCTCCGAGAACTTTCACAAAAATTATAACATAGGTATCTACTTATGTTAATATATAATATAATATATTATCTTATATTTATCGTTGTGCATACAACGATATTGTTCATAATGGTTGTACTTTGTACTGAAGGTTTACGTAACGTAACCGCGAATATTTACGTCAAACTGTTGCAGTATTGAAATAAATTTTGAAAATAACTTTCTACTATCTTTGCAACAACCCAAGTTCAAGTTTTACATTATTATTATTATTATAGCATTAGCGTAAATCCCACGCGGGTGCCGGCGCCTAGTCGAGCAAATTAAAACTATATCGACACGGCGGTACCATCTTTTGCTCAGAGCAACTTACGGTGAATATATTATGTCTTCATCCTTGCTTAGAAGTATAATATAATATTATTACAATTTTAAAAATAGTTACGAAGTTGGAAGGTTGGACTTGTACCATTGAGTTTATACCAAAATCAAATATTTCGATGGTCAGAAATACCTACCAATAGCATACCTACCTAAGCATTCAAGATACATATAAGTATAAATCATATGGAGCTAAATTTCGGCTTTCGTTTTTAATTTTATCGGATCTTGAAGGTTGGTCACTATAAGTAATAAACTAATAAGTTTCAACTAGAGCTTTTTACAGACGCCTGTGTCTGGCTCGGGTACATTTTGTGATAAATGAATAACTGTAAAATGAAATTAATTACTGAGTTTTAATTTCATACTAACTACTTAGACCTGATGGTGGTATTTTATATAATATAAGTATGCATATAAAATATTTCATCATATACCTACATCTATATTTTATAATCATATACATCTATAATACTGGTTATTATTAAAGTAATAATTATTAATACTAAGAAGAATTAAGCTTAGGTAAGATAGATAAATCGAATGGGTGGCATTCAATACCCAATGATTTGACGTCAGAAATTCGGCAATGGTTGTAAAATGTAATATTATGGTTCACTGCTTCTTATATTAAAAGTAAAGAAATTTAAGAAGCTGATGAAGAATGAGAAATTTAACAAAGATGTAGAAATAAAATAGTCTGATAAATTATATTAAATTATCCGTCAATAAGATTATAGACAAGTTAGGCCAGTTATCGTTTTATTAGCATAACACGCCAATGCCAAACGTAATTAAAACGTAATTAATATAAAGATCAAACCCAATTTCATGAAATAGCATCTTATTTTGTGCTGTTCCACTAATCTTCTAATATGTGAATGTTTAGAAAAGATAATAATATAATAGTGGCCTTAACAGCCTTGGTTTCCTCTATAGCAAAAAATGCTTACTTCAGATTTATTTTTTATTTTTATTCTTCTTTATTCAATATAAAAGTGGAACTGTTACAATTTTAAATACTTTTAAAAGCCTCCGCATAAACCGCGCAGGGTTTTTGCGCAGAGAATATTATGTTTTTAATAGTTATACATTCCAAAAATAATATAATATTATGATTTTTCTCAAGGAACTCACAATAAATTAAAGGATTTTGTAAACCTGGATGCAACGTACATCGAACGCGTTCATAAAATGAGGAGTACCTACATACCCTGTACCTTTATGGCCTCTTTGGAACTTAAATGGTGGCATTACTGCCTAATCAATGATAGAAATTCATTTCTAATAAAATTATTTGTTATAAGTGCAGTTTAGCGTATGTAGTTATTGTTCTGTTTTTTAAGTTTACCTGGTGATGAGTTTGTAAGCATATAAACAGACTAAAAGGTTGTCCTTAAAGGAAATATTATATAAATTAAGGCCAAACATCCCAAAGTATCTACACAGGATTCTCAGATAGTGTTATACAACACATCGCTCAATGCTCTGATACAGAGATAATTATCTTTACTTACAAAAGAATTTCAGAAAAGTTTTATTCTGTTAGTCTTATATACAGTAATATTAATACCTATCGAAATATTAATATACAAACGGAAACAGTATTTTATACCTCGATATCATTAAATCATCGGCAGTCTGTAGGTACCAGTCAACATGATACAGTTCAACCATAGTTTAGATAGTAATGTAAAATATTTAATAGCAACAGCTTAAAAACATCATCTGCCAAATTCGTTTAAAGACCAAACAAAGACAAACCATCAGCCTAGGTGCTGCCACAGCCCACATAGCGGCGTGGATGTGTCTAAGTTCGGCGCGTGCCAACGACACGTCGCCACCAACACGGTACACGAGCTGTGCGTCTTGCAGCTCGCTTGACGTCGTCAAGAAGACCGTCGCGTTGGTTGGTCACAATCGTCACGGACGCTGGCTAAATTTTATAACCTTCCTAAGCGAGCGAGGAACGATTGTTTTGCTTAACCAGAGTTTAATGAAAATTATCCAAATTATACTTGATTTTCATTACATCCATATTATAGTATACTTATTATTATAAATAATAATTATCAAAATGATTGTAGTTTTCAATGATGGTTAACAAATAAATAATAATTTGTTTACTAACCCAAGTAACGAAATGACTGTATGAATGTACTTTTATATTAGAACACTAAGTAATTGTACTATTCAATTCATTTCCCTAATTACAAATTTTCATCTCTGAACATCTACCTTTGTGGTTTTATATCTGAAGAATGAAACGTACGAAATATAATTGATGATTAAACGAACTTACCTGTAAGTGAAGTTCTATCCCAATTATATGAGTACGTTTCATTCGAAGATATTATAAGGTCCCTCCCATCCCATAGCCCATATCATTACGAAAATTTGGTAATAGGTACCGACTCTAAAGAATGAGGAATGGCGGCGTGCGGGGCCCGGAGTACACGAATACTGGGGAATTTTTTAATCTACCGACATTAAAAAAGAGTGCGAAAAGCTGCAGATCGATAAATCGACTATCTTTGTGGTTTTATATCTTCGAATGAAACGTACTCATATAATTGGGATAGAACTTCACTTACAGGTAAGTTCGTTTAATCATCAATCATAAGTCGCCATAAGGAAGCAACGGATCGACGTGATTTTAGCATGGGTATAGTTGAGGACCTGGAGAGTGACATAGGCTACTTTTTATCCCGGAAAATAAAGGAGTTCCCGCGGGATTAAAAAAAATTAAACCACTCGGACGAAGCCACTGGCATCAGCTAGTATTGCAAATAAATTCAATTTTATTATTAGAATCGCTTCCACCTGTAAATCGGGCCACAAGTCGAGCGGGTCGCCCTGCATGACTGGCGCTGTTCGGTCGTTATTGGCGCGAGATGACCGTCACAACGCTGATATCTACTGACGTTTGCCGATTCATTACAATCGACCTGTCAGGAGTTCAAGAAGGAAACACTCGGGAATTTTTCCCATAAACTTTAGGAGGGTTCAGAGCTTCAGAAAGAACTTTTTGTTTTATTTTATCCACTACAAGTTAGCCCTTGACTGCGATCTCACCTGATGTTAAGTGACGATGCAGTCTAAGATGTACACGGCATCGTACCGGAACGCTAAATCGCATGGCGGCACGTCTTTGCCGGTAGGTTGGTAACTAGCCACGGCCAAAGCCTCACACCAGGCCAGACCAGGGAAAATTCAGAAATTATAAATTCCCAAATTGACCCTGCCGGGGATCGAACCCGGGACCTCCGCACATTAAGACAACAGCGCTACACACTGCGCCAAGGAGGTCGTCAAATCTACGAGGAATCTACCTCAAAGGATTATAGCAGATCTTTATTAAAGCCCCTTGTTAACACTACGTTGTGGAACGCTACTAGTGAGTAGTGGTACCTACTATTTAACCACGTTCCCTACTAATATTGCAACTCAAAAGTAGTGCCATACCTACTTTCCATACAAATCCCCCACACAACCCCTTCTTTTGCTTTCTAATTGGCTTACTACTTCCTTATTATTCCAATTCGATCCTTATCGTGCTGGACTAATTACCTACTCAGAATATTTATTTTTGTCGGTCTTCATACTTAGGTAGGTATCTATTACGAAAATTTTAAGTGTTCACCTAAACCGCCAGAATACAGAGCCATTAGGTACAGTGAGATTTCAAAATAATGCTCTGTTGTAACTATCCATTAAACTTGTGATAGCAGTTGTGCGTAAGTGTTCGATAAAAATAATTAAGATAATGATATTCTTAAACTAAAGCTCATTATTTCTCAAACTGTTTCATATAGCTGCCAAAAGGCAGTAACTCAATAAACACGTTTAACTAACATAGAGTGACAATCGTTCAACCATCAATCTTCACCCCTAGCACGAGTATCAACCGAATCATCAATTCAGCTATTTTGGGACAATGACAATGAACTACTTCGATGAAGCCGTGAACGAATTCAAAATTTCATTACAATTTACATTTTGAAATATGCTTTAACCATTTGTCTTTAGAGTGAGCTCATAATCATAGATTTAGTTTCCACTACCATGATTCACTTACAAAATATTAACTAGGTACCTACTTAGTGAATATTCCGTTATCTATAGGAAATGATGAAACATTATCGAATAATTTGTATTGAATCATAATATTTACACTGAATTTACAAGAAAGCATTACTTCGATGTTAATAGACTTCAAGGTCCGATCAATAAGGTGGGTAATATAATATTATCAATTAAGACAAGAGAAACATTAAGTGATAAATATCTAAAAATAATTCAAAGACTCACAAGAAAAACGGCGGTAGTATTAAAAATCTCACAGTCACTTGCAACAGAAAAGAAATCCCGCGACCGTTGCCAAGAGGAGGTGGTTCATATACCTATAGGTATCTATCTGCACCAATCACGTGTCTATAAATATTATGTAATCGCAAATAGAGGAAAGTGGAGAAATAATAAATATCGTTCTAATAGTTTCATCTAAGTAGGACCAATTTAATTTTTTTCATCCACTACAATTTAGCCCTTGACTGCAATCTCACAGCTCACCTGATGGTAAGTGATGATGCAGTCAAAGATGGTAGCGGGCTAACCTGTTAGGCCCTAGGGACATGGCAGTTATATTAAGCCCATACCCCTAATCGGTTTCTACACGGCATCGTACCGGAGCGCTAAATCACTTGCCGGCACGTCTTTGCCGGATATCCTCAAAGTGGAGACAACGACAACGAAGAAAAAATATGGTTGAAAGCAATAAGAGTAAAAAGCCCAAAGATTCTCGAATAAATCCAAAGCGCAATAAACACTAAAGTTCCCAATCAATCAACTTTAGATTACCATTCATAGTTAAACAGACACAAACAAATGGCCACTTCTAAGACGAAATCGAATTAACAACAAGATACTTTAGGACACCAATTAAATTTCAAACAAAAGCTATCTTCAATGACGAAAAAATTTTGATAGATCCACTCTTTAATCTAATCTATGATCTAAATTCTTTACACGGAAATATTCACTGTATCCTTAACAATAAGGTTGAAGTTCAAAAGTTATAAATGTTGGATACTTGAGAAGGCTGTTGGCACAACATCTTATATCGATTAAACAGATAATTAATCACGGGAAATGGATCCGAATGAGATGTTATTAGTTATACTATACTCGCTATTAACAAGTGAAACAATGCCTTTATATCTACGGGGTGTATAAAACACAGTATTTCAAGACGAAGAAAAACATCATTGTAGTTGTTATTTTGTCAATACCCGAAGTCCTTAATTTTCCGGGATAAAAAGTGTCCTTCCCCGGGACACTAACTACCCAATTTCATCAAATTCGGTTAGGAAGATGGGCCATGGAAGCGTAACAAACAAACAAACCCACAAACGTCGCTTTAAAAAAAATGTGCATAAGTATGTACTATGTAGGTACAATAAATGAACATTTCTCCACGATCGCTTGACTCTGAGTTTACGTTTTAGACACCTATGAAATTTTAATCTCGCAAATCTTTAGAAACAAAAATGAGAAGTAAATGCAGTACAATATACAGCATAATATCTACATTTTCTCAAAATCACGATGAAAACGCAATAACTCACAAAAGTTAAGTATGTCATAGAAAAAATGGAGCCGAAAACGTAGAGCCCACTGTATAAAGTCATCGGACAGGAGCGGGCTGATGGCCGATCAATCAGCTGCTAACGAGTTAGTCACGTGGTAACCATCTTATCCCCACCTCCACGCCCACCAGTGATCGAAAAAACATAATCCTTTACTATTAAAAGCAATTCTTCGTTTTATTTTGCTCAATAATTTTTTGATAATTCAAAAAGATAGTAATTTTATCATTGCAATTTTAAATAAACGTTACAAAAGACAAAAAAGTAACTAATAGTACTCCCAAGCAAAATGAAGTAGTTCAAAGAAAATTATTAATACCTACCTATTGATATGCGAGTCTTATCCTGTTGTAGATTAAAAATATACAAATCAACTATGATTTTATAGCAGAAATGAATGAATAATACAATCAAATCAATAGATCTGTAATCCGTCGATAACTAATAACGTTAGTCATCAAAAATTTGACAAGCATTAATTAGTTTACGTATCGCATTAGATAGGTTTACACGTGCATAGATAAATTAAAAAAAAATTTAAACTTACTTTCTAAAAAAACTTATTAACATAATTACAACATTTACATCAAATTATAACATTTACATCAAATTATAACAATAAATTAATATAGATAGATAACAATTATTAATTTAAGTCATTAGCAGGCGCTTATTTTGCCAATACATTTTCTAAGAACACCCAAATTTCTATCCAGATTATCAATCCCATAATCGTCTGTTGACCAAATCGTCTGTTGTTTGAGGTCAAAGCAACCGAGATTGATTAAAAGCAAAAAAAAGAAAACACTAGTGATGTGAAATGATGTTAATTTTTTTATGATGAAGACGGACTGCGGACGCGGGGCGTGGCGGGTTAAGTTACATTACTCAAGAATAATAAATGATAAAACATTATTAACGCGGGATCAGGCCGGCATGCGAGGATAAACTCGAATAAATTAATTCTAGTAATTAAAAAGATGCCCGACCATAACGAACTGGGGCTATAATTGATAAATATTTGGTTTGTATACCTTTTTATGGAGACTACGTCGGAAATAGAAATATTACCTAGATATGCGGGAAACCTTCCGGTAGCGTTAATATGAATAAAATATAATGGAATTAACTAAATTGGAATATTGAAAAATAATTAATCTTTGAATTACGTGCATTAGTTTCATCTGTAAGTAGTGAAGATTAATAAAATAATACCAGTTCTCAATCGAATGCCAAGCAAAAAATATTAAGTGAAATTATTCAGTAAGTACTAAAATTCTAATAAACCACGAACGAAGACGCGTGCTAACACATAATGTTGAAGATAGCTAAAGACCAGCTAACGAATCCCATGTAGCTATTCCACGATAAATATCGCAAACTTGAATATCGATTAACCCAACATTGATTCACAAATCGATTCGAATTGGATCTCGATATAAATCGTTAAGGAAAAATAACGATTAGTTTCGCTGTTATCGCCTCACGCGTAATAACAGCCAGAAGTTTATTAGTCGTGTTGTAAGGTGATAAATTGAATAATAATTTATTACGGACCAGATAAGAGCCGGTCCGATCCCGGCGTGTGATATTCATTGTTAAGGCAGGCACACACTGCTATGTAGTCAATTCTATCTGGCTGAGCTTCATAACTAGGTTTGTTATTGTAAAAAAAACACTTTATATTATGATCTTGACAATTAATTGCTTCACACTTAAATAAACAACAAACACTGTGGAATAACACATTCCACTTATACATAACATATTCCATTCCATATTTTACTTAAGAGTAAGTTAAGTTTACAAAACATATTAGTTAGTATTTAGCAGCTACAGCCTGCTGCCTACGAATATTTTCGAGATTCTTCCAACTTTTTAAGCTACAACACTTTTTTATCTGCACTTAAAAATCAGCGATGCCTATAAAATACATGATTCATCCTGTCTAAAATGAAGAATATGGAAGCAATGATTTCTCAAACATATGTGTTATAGTAACTGACGGGCCGTATGCTGTTAATGCAATATAATAATACTAGATGATTCCCGCGACTTCGTGGGCGTGGTTTAAGTTTTTTCAATTCCCTCGGAAACTCCTCAATTTTCCGGGATAAAAAGTAGCCTATGTCCTTCCTCGGAATATAACCTACCTATATACCAAACTTCAGCAAAATCAGTTGAAAAGATGGGCCGGGAAAGCGTAGCAGACAGACAGACATACAGACAGACAGACAGACACACTTTCGCATTCATAACATTAGTTTGGATTATGATACTCATTTCAATTATTACCTACTTGGACAAGGATAGGCGATGAACAAGCCAAAATCAGAAATGAATTTTGATATCACTATGATATGAATATTAATCATAGTCATAATATTACGTAGAATTTAGTGGGTGGTTTCTGGTGAATCTAATCTAAAGCCAAATGAGGATCAAATCAAAACTGATAAAAAAAATTGTAAAACTAAATTAAGTAAGTATTGATCTACCAACATGACAGTTTAATATCAGATGATCTATCTAGCGACAATGATGGCGCCATTAACAACAAAGATCAATTAAAGGAAGACAGAGACGCGCATATTTAATTTGGTGTAGTTAAAGAGGGATAGAAACAGTTATCAATCAAGTGCGCAAGCGCACGATCCGAACGCTCACGGCGATCAACGAATCTCCCGCTTAATTATTTCTATTATGTTATTTTAAATATAATGATTACATGGACGAATACAAATAATATAGGGTGTATGGCGAATTCCCACACTTAAGGAGTGAGAGCTTTCATTATCAAAAAATGAACCCGTTCGAAAAGACTCTTTCGGTAGGAATAGCAATAAACAGCGCCAAACTTTGAGTGCGTTCTTAATAAGAGAAGTATTGTGCTTTAATAGCAAAACAAAATATTGATTAACATAATACTTACATATGTGAAGTTACTTTATACATATGTATTATGTTTAAAATGAAACTATCAGTTCAATTAACTAGGTGCGCAATCACATAGAGCGATTGTTCACACCTCTAGCAGGTTATCCTGAATTTAATATACTTACCTTCTTTCACATAAAAAGGTCTACAATTACTTTCTCTTATAAAATCCATTTTATTCTGAACTAAATTGAACCTAGACTGACTAACAACTAATTATCTGTAATAGCTCTCAGAGACGAGCAGACGTCGTCAATCATTCGTGATCTTATCACTAGTACGTCGATCTTCACAATATAAAACCGTTTATACGAAGATAACCTTATATCTGATTCAATACAAGTAACCACCATAGCAACAACTCTTACAACCACTATACAATACGTAACTATAGCTCATGTTTAATTGGATGCAGTATAAAGCATCGATCGTGAATGAAACATTTAAATCTATGATAAATTACACGCAATATCAATCGGTACGGAGAATTAATCAAAGCTTTACAGCTTTTAATAGTTGGTTGAATGTGGGAACTTACCTCGCTTTTGCATGAAGGAAAACAAGTCATCAAGGAACTCTTTTCTTTGTGGGTCGTCGCTGATCTCGTATAACTGAAACAATAAGAAATGAACTTGAAACATACAGAATTTGATAGTATTGAATGATCGGAAATATTTGAGTTCACATAATATTATTGTTAAGTTCTATTTACGTACAGGTTTTAATGTAAATTGCAAAAACGCAATACTTTGCGAACGAAAATTATTATGCACGTCGACTCAGAAGTAAAATAGAAAAAGTTTTAAAAGTCAACTTAATCACGGAGTTAATCGTAGAATAGGGGTATGGGTTTAATATAACTGCCATGCCCCTAACAGGTTAGCCCGCTACCATCTTAGACTGTCTCATCACTTAAGTACCATCAGGTGAGATCGCAGTCAAGGGCTAACTTGTAGTGGATAAAAAAAAAAAAAGATGATCAAAGAAATAAAACGACAAATCCTAATGCACCATAGGTACTTATAATAATAAGTGTTGTAACTGTAGAACTGTCAAATAAAACTTCTCTTGTTAGCTAGAAATTTGCAAACGAACCATAACAAAATAAAACATGATAAATAGGTGTTAATTTTAGGTTTCCCTTATTTAGTTTTACTAATGCTACTTTAATACTACTTTACTAATTGATTAAAACTATTAATAAAGTATAACTCTTTTTTCAATTCAAAATTCAAATGTTTTTTATTCAAATAAACTTTTACAAGTGCTTTTGAATCATCGAGTGTATCTACCATTGGTTCGGAATGCCATTCCTACCGAGAAGAACCAGCAAGAAACTCAGCTTTTTAAATTTCATCGTCGTCCTCAACCGTTTATTGTATTTTTGACATCCTCCCTAGCACAGTGTTGAGCGCTGTTGTCTTATCGTGGGAGGCCCCGGGTTCGATTCCCGGCAGGTTCAATTTGGGAATTTATAATTTATAATTTCTAATAATTAGCCCGCCAACCCACATTGCAGCAGCGTGGTGGGTCTAAGCTCTAATTCCCTCTCTCCTATGAGAGTGGAGGCCTGTGCCCAGCAGTGGGACGTTAATGTGCTGTAGTGGTGGTGGTGGTTCTCTCTAAATTTTCTCTGGTCTGGTCTGGTGAGAGACTTCGGCCGTGGCGAGTTACCAGTTACCACCCTACAAAAACACCATGTTTGCGTCTCTGTGAGCATAATCAGTTCTTTTTTGGATCTCCGTTTTTCTGATGTAAGGATACTTCAAGTAAAGTTCGCTCTCTCCATCGTTCCCTAAGTGACCCTGAGCCTTTCTTATCAGGAACGTAGACCATAAAAATACATGAAATAATATAGTATAATGAAGCCATAGTAATAATAGAGGCATTTGTATTCTCGGAAGCTAACGGTGTTCTTGGCCACGTGCGTTCACGCCCGCATGTCCGGAAGGGAACATCGCAAACGCATTACATTTCTCATACATTCATGAATAATCAAGTGACAAACGATAAAACGTAAACAACAATTTGAATATCAATTAAGCGAGATCGGTTGGGATCGGCACTTTTACGTTTGCACTGCGATGGACGTTGCGATGGATGTTCTCACATTTTTTTTAATATAGGTATATAGCGAACAAACGAGCAGTTATGTCACATGATGTAAAGTGATTACCGCCCATGAACATTTGCAACACCAGAGGAACCGCCAATGCGTTGCCAGCTTTTGAGAAATTTGTTTATCCGCGCTTTGAAGAGCCCCATATTATAATCATGAAGGAACACAGATGATGGAAGCTGGTTCCATAATTTGCAGGTACGTGGCAGTAATGATGTCCTGGAATTAGCAATTTGGAAGATCTTTTTAACGTACCTTTAAAACTACATACCTAATTTAACATTATTTTGGTATAATTTGATCACATTCTATTAATCAAGAATGGATAATCATCTTCTAGATAATATATACGCGAGCTAAATCTCCGACTAGAAAAAATAAGTGCTTATAAATAAATATGCCAGTCGAACTTCGGGACATCTCAGTTGCATCAGATTTGTTGCTAAGTTTTGGAGAGTATTTTGAAGTCAGTTATTCCAACATTTGTCAACGAATTTCTTCAGCAAAAAAGTACATGACCTATTTCAGAGGATCGTCTAGAGACGAAACGCGACGCGAGTAGGTATTTTCAATAATGCTATCTGTTTCACAACGCTTCGCTGCCTTCTCCGTATCGTGCGATAGAGTTGCAAGTCCAGTAGGCATATGCCTACATTTTATTCTTGAAATATTGTTTCGGGTGATAACGCTTTTACCCCCCCAAACGTTTACGAAATTATACAATTTTGGTCTCATTAGATTCAGTAGGCTGAATCTAGGCTCGTACGTTTTATTTTTTTAGTATTTTAATTTAGTTAAATTTTAAAAAATTAAAATACTCGAGGAAGTTTTTAGGTCAAAAATATGGATATTTAGACGCTAATAACTTTTAACATAAGCAATATTTCTTTAAAATTAAAACGTACGAGCATAGTTCTTCATTGTATCTGCAACATTTCTAAAAATTATGAAAATTGGAAAATCAACATTTACGGGAAAAACGTTATCGCTTTTTGTATGGAGATTTACAACTACACGATCCTCCTAAAACCTATTAAGTACCTACTTTTTATTTAGAGTAAGTGTTAAAATAGTGTATTTAGTACATGAAAAATAGCAATAAATAATATATTTCCATATTATCTACGGTATACATAAAGTAGCAAATGATACCCTACCACCAAGCATGTCATTGGCAATAATTGCGTCGATATCCGGCACTTAGGCTATACTGGTAATTTAAATAGAGATAAAAGCCTTGTAACGTAAAATGTGACGATAAAAACGCTACGCTACGTGATACGCTTGATTGGTATGAAAGAAAACTTGGTAAGTTACTTTCGTGCTCTAGTAAGTACAGCGTGGTACAGCCTACAATTTTCGCTAAAGCTGAATGCCCTTGGCGCCTTAGTTTTATTATTATTTATTAACATATTTATTATTTTTACGGTCCAAAATACCGCTTTGAAACATTATACATATCCAATCGTGCAAATCAACTAATTGGATTTTGATTTAGGATGTATAGAAAAGTCTCTAGCAAGACAATGTACTTAACTAATGGAAAAATAAATCAGTAAGGGGAACACGTTGGTTTTTAATGCTTACTTTTTAATACATTCACCATACATCATCTAGGAACTATAATTTGTCAATAATATGGACTTCCGGTAGCAAAATTCTATAATCTTACACTACGGTACAATAAATTGTAGTTAATATGTTGTTATATTGTGAAGTTATTTTCTGCGGGTTTGCGAATAATGTAGTTAACAGTAAATAATGTAAAAATATTAAAACAGCGAATGCAAATGCGGGTGCGGAAATCGATCTTTAAATATCACATTTGCATATCAAGAAATTATTTAATAACTAGATAATGCCTGCGACATCGTCCGCTTTGATTAAGTTTTTTTGTATTCCTGCGGAAACTCCTTAATTTTCCGGGATAAAAAGTAGCCTATGTCCTTCCCAACAGATGGGCCGTGAAAGCGTAGCGGACAGACAGACAGACACACTTTCGCATTTAAAATATTATAAGTATGTATTACTGTTGGAGATAATAATAAAAATAATAATAATGTTGGAGATAATCGGTGTAAAGAATAAAATCTATATCATTTTCACATTACTAGCCAATTTATAGTACAGCTATTAAATTTCTGCTTCATTTAAATTCTGTATTGACAATCCTACTGATAACCATTAATCCAGCACTTAAACTACTTTTGCTTCATTTTCTTTGTCTTCATCACCATAATCGTGGTATTTCTATGAAAATCCAGCCGCGGCGGCCCGCGAGTGATGAAATATCAAACACTTCAATCTTAAAATCTCTTAATTCAACATACCGGGCTATTAACATTATAATGAGCATCGTTCGAGCGTCGTACATCCGAAAAGTCTCACAATCAACGCTTGACTTCAGATCTTCAAACGAAGCCGAATCAAATCCATAAGCACGTGTCATCAATATGGGAAAACCGTTAAGTAAAGACACTCGTCCGGTTTACTTCGAAATATGGGCAAAAGTTCATCCATTGAGTTAGTTACAAGTACCGTATGAACACACTAACGACATGTCGTTCGACAAATAGTTTCTGTACATTATCATCAAAACCATTTATGCCTATGCGCACACTAAGTGACCTCATATCGATACAACTGCAATCGATCAAGACAAATTGTTCATTATTTTGTTTCCCTTCTTTTAAAAGTGAGGGAGAGAGACAATTAGTCAGTGGAACACCATAGCTAATAAGGAGATTTGTACAAAATAGTAGTAGCTTTCACGACCGAGAACTAGAAAAATGCAAACCTTTATATCAAAATAATATGAAAGTATGCATATGATCACAGAGCACAACTATTCATCTTCGATACTTGTATGTCTCCAGTTTCGTTCCTCGAGCATGAACTTCTAACTTTTTGAGTTATATGCGTTTTAAGCAGTTAAATATTTGCTATGACTAAAGGAAAATATAGTGAAGAAACCTGCATGTCCGAGAGTTTTTCATAATGTTCTCAATGGTCTCTTGAATACTTGAATTTTTGTTTCAATATCTACATTATTTCTAACACAAAAAGGTTGGAGCCTTCTTTCAAGAGTAGCACTACACGATTCCTATTTCAATGGAAGGACAAGAAGTTTCAAAACAAAAAGTCCCTAGTGTGATCTAAGACTTAGTCGGCGCCGGACAATCAAACACGAGCTATTTGCATTGGACGACCATACAGACGAACAATTACATCAAGGCACTTAGCGCTCAAGAGAACTGGGCCGTGTTCAGACAGCAGAACTCCATTTGACACTTCCTGTTTCCTCCATATTATTTACACTCGTTTCATTAAGCTATGTAACGCATTCAGGTCATGGCGTGCGAAAAATAACGAATTTGCATTAATGCATGGCATCTTTTTAATGTACTCATTAGCATTTGACTGCGACTCCGCCCGCACTTCCACTCCGGAGTTCTTGCACTGAATCATCCGCAATAACATTAACTTTCCATTTGGAACGCCTCGACTAATGGAAAGGGTGCTCTTTTAACGTAGAACAGATAGTGTTACTGGTCATGTTAAATTACCATCTAAAGCACATTAATTTAAATTAAATTAAGGATTTAAAAGAAAACCCCCGATACTTAGAAACCAAACTCATGCCCGCAACTCCGTCCGGAATTAGATTCTTGCAAAATCCCATGGGAACTCTTTGATTTTCCGGGAAAAAAATATCCTAAGTAAGTCTTTTCCTGGGACACAACCAATGCCTATACCAAATTGCGTCTAAATCGGTAGGACAGACGGACAGGCAGACACACTTTTGCATTTATAATATTAGTATGAACGTATGACTGAGATACCTTAAAAATTAAAGACCGCCTTTATTTTAACCGTCAATATTATCTTGGAGTTTGAGGATTTGCTGTTCAAGTTCGAAAATTATGTAATTTCATATTTTGCTCATCAAAAAAGAGATTTACTTAATCAGTTCTTTAAGGATAAACCACGGAACTATATGGTCTCGTAGTTATTCTATTTGGGCTAAGCATTAATGAATGAGTAAAGCCGTACACGTCTATCTCTTTATTTATACAGTTTGGTTCCACTTCCAAGAACTAGTAGGTAGGTACAGTCCAAGTCCATTGAGCTGTATTGAATGAATCTTTTATTTGAGAATTTAATATTTGAAGATAATGAATCATTGGTGGGTTTTTGTTTTGTGCTTGCCTTGATAATCTCTGGACCGCAAAAAATATGGCAGAAACCTTTATCTATGCTAAATATGTATTATGATTAATATTAATGTTTTGATGATATTCAAAACGAATATTTGCCATGAAAAATAAAGTAGGTAGGTATATTTTTTTCATAAAAGCTGAAATAGGTTTAGACTATCACTAGAGGAGAGTGAAGAAGAAGGGAAAAAAGTGAACAATTACAATTTCTTAAAAAATAGTGTCGATGAGAAGTTTTGGTTATCAAGAGGTGAAATCTAAGATTTTGGTTAAATACCAGCTGTCACACTATAGCGGAAACTTATAGGGATATATTAAAAAGAGCAACTGCCGAGTTTTTTGCCGGCTCTTCTCAGTAGAATCTTCTTTTCGAAACGGTGGTAGAGAGAGTAAAAACATGACTTAGCATAAGAGGCGCCTGTATGTCCTATATGAAATTATAAACAAACTAGATGATGCCCGCGACTAATTTTTTTCGATTCCCGCGGGAACTCCTTAATTTTCCGGGATAAAAAGTAGCCTTTGTCCTTCCCTGGGACCCTACCTATCCCTGTACCAAATTTGATCAAAATCGGTTCAACAGATGGGCCGTGAAAGCGTAGGTAGCAGACATGTAGACAGACAGACACACTTTCGCATTTATAATATTAGAAGATTGAGTGTTGAGTATAAATTAACTTTTCTAAATACACCACGATTGTCAGTTGGACCACGAGTTGCCACGAGTGTTGTCTCCACTGTCCAAAATGGGACCAGCGTAGTACTTTAAATTCCTACTGGATCTACTGATGGGACCAAGCAGTGGGGCCAACAATCCGAGACGGTTTATTATGCGGGAATACCATGGGCAATATAAGCAATCGTTTAACAACCTTTTAAAGATTATTTTTTGCTTAATAAATAGGTCTGTTACCACACTTTATTAGTTCAACTTAGTCAACCCGATGATCAGGCGCATCATAGCCAAGATTGCCCATCAATCTTCCCGCTCCTAACTCCTCACTGTCGACTGCTGCTCGCGATTAATCATCTGCCGAACGTTTTCGATTATCGCCCACTAAAAAAAAGACTATCTAATTATTATTTACCACAGCCCGGCTTCATTTGTTTTCATAATTTGTATGTCGCATTGAAGGGCTAAAGCGGTCTGCCTCAGTTCTTTACTAGGTTACTGACGTGAGTTTTGTATAGTCTGTTTTTAGGTAAAGGATCAAGGATCTGTCTATTTTATTATTGTACGCGCACGCTGCTGTCAACCTGAGTATAACCTGCACTGTTTTTTTTTTAATCCACTACAAGTTAGCCCTTGACTGCCATCTCACCTGATGGTAAGTGATGATAGTAGGTAGTGAGTGATTTACTGTGGTAGGTATAACCATGCCAAGCTACCTACTTCTAAACTTCACCACTTCACCTTAGTATGTTGATAAGTGAAGCCATTTATCTCGAGCTATAAAAATATGCTTACGTTTGCGTAAGCACCTAAAGTTTAATTGAACTCTCCAACGAATCTTAACTAGCACTCATTAAAATGTGATCTTCTTTAATTATAAAAAAATCCCAAAAGGATTAAAATGGGCCAATCTAGCAAAGTTGTGCTCCGCAAGGGTCATTTAGATTTCCCTGAAGCACGGTACTTAATAAAGTTTTCAATGTAATTCAATATTTCAGGAAATATTTCTATTACTGAATTGTATGGCTAAACTCGCCAACGAATCTCAACTAAGCGCTCATTAAAATTTGATCTTCTTGAATTATAAAAAAAAAACTTTAAAAGGATTAAAATAGGTCAATCTAGCAAAGTTGCATACTCCGCAAGGGTCATTTAAGTTCCCATAAGAAGCACGATATTATGCATTCCAAGAGCAACAAAGCATACGGCGAAAGGCGCCGTAAAGATTTCACAGATTTCAACGGCCACTCGATGTGATGTGAAACTGCGGACGAATTATTGTATGAAACGTCAGGAATATTATCATAACAGGCCTGCATTGTCGCCCACCGAGCCGTCAATATTTGAATCACAAAACTTGTCTGTAAAGCCGCTTAATCCCCATTGTCATGTGCCAATTACTGACTCTCCCCTTCCGCTTGAATAAATAAATAAATATCGTAACACCACTATAATAGCATTAATAATAATATGACGGCGCGACGCCGGTTATTTTATAATGTTTTTTTTATATTTTTCGGTATATTTGGTCTGCACAGGCAGTTAAGTTCGTCCACAAGTTTAAAGCACCTCAGCATGCTATGAACGGGATGGAAATGGGCTATGTTTCACACATTACCCGCAAAGTCTACCAGTGGTGAAATACCCGACGTGAACCAAAGCTAAGTTGAACTGGATAGGTCAAATTACTCAACCGTTGGCAATCATGCAGGCCTGTTCTAGAGTGTAGACCGCGCACAGGTGGGGTTTTGTGGGATGCCACCTAGCCCCTTGGACCGACGCCCATAGTTCACAAGGTAAGGTGGATTTACAAGACAGCGAAAAGTCTGGATGAGAAAGACGTGGTCGAAAAACCTATCCTCATGAATAATTTGAACAACACAATACATTATACACAACTTATATATTATTTTTAAAGCTGCGTTTTAATTATTAATTAAGTTACTTGTATAGAGAACAAACAAAATATGAAGTGAGTACAAAATGAGATATACCCGCTATATCAATCCGGGAACGCCGCGAGGCACGGCGAATAAATGCATATCGGGCCGTCAAATTCCCTCAATATTTAACCAAACTCAATAAGTGTAAATCTATGGCATTTCCATAAACGCCGTCTTACTTACTAGTGGTTGGAGAGGTTTATTTATAAACCCATCCCTCTTATATTACATGTTGAATTATTGCTAGCAATTTGAAATTGTCTTGCGGCGGCGTGCGGTCGTACTTTAGTCTTCGCATCCGAACTCGCTTGTCTTTCTTGTTTATGTTTAAAGAGTTTGTTTAAATCGAGAGTACATTTTGTACAATTTTAACTCGTAGTCTGAATGGGTTTTTTAAGTTTTTAAGATTCGCTAGACGATTCAAAAGCACTTAGTTTATTTGATTATGTAAATAATCTCTGTATTTGGTATTTGTGTCAGATAAATTAAGTCAAGATTTTTGAACTGTTTCTTTGTAATAAATGAAAATAAACTTAACATCCGAAAATGATGAAAGCTCAAAGAAAGTCCTCTCATAAAAATGTAAGTAATTATTGTATACAAAAAAAGTTAGATATAAAAGTTGATGGTGGCTCATAAAATCTTTCGAGGCAGATATTAAAATGTTAATAACTGATTAATTAAAAAGTTAAAATGGAGATGGACAGGGCATATGACAAGGGAGAGTAATGAGAAATGGACGCAGAGAATAACTGAATGGCTACCTCGAGATGGGCAAAGGAAAAGAGGTAAACAATATAGAAGATGGGAAGATGATATAAGAAAAGTAGGAGGACCAACATGGAAAAGGATAGCGAGGGAAAGAGAAAAATGGAAGACGCTGGAAGAGGCCTATGTGTCGGGAGGACACGCTGATAGCTGGACAAACCGATAATATAATATTTATAATAATTTAGTTAGATTTAGATGATAAGGAAAAATGTTTTAGTTATAATATAAATATTAATTAAGATAGATTTAGAATTTAGAAGATAAGGAAAAATATTGTACTAACTGTCAGCAATAAAGGCTTTATTATTATTATTATTATTATAACTGATTAATTTACAGTAATGTTCATTAATAGGTCACTAAACCATCAGCAGTAAAGATGTATCACATTACAATAGGCAAATTTAAATGCCCTTGTGTTACATACGAGATGTGGACACTCAATCAACCATCGATATTTCAACTTGCATCTTTACATAAAGGAAGTAGGTTTATTACTATCAGGGCTACCACAAATCGTCACTCGTCACTTATATTTTTGAGCTAGCGTTTTCACAAATCATACATATTTAGGTAGGTAGGTATGTCATATTACAACACTTAGGGCTGATTTTTCAATCGTCAGATAAAGTTTATCGGAGGAATAAATTTGACGTTTTGACAGGTTTTGTATTGAAAATCTGCCAAAACGTCAAATTTATTCCTCCGATAAAATTTATCTGACGATTGAAAAATTAGCCCTAAGTAGATAGTAAAAAATAATGCATTTATTTAACACAAATAGTTTCACAACACCCTTATATAATAATCTCTACATTTATTTGTCCTTTGAATCTAGAGACGTGTAAAACCAAAAGTGGAACCTCCGTATCCATGATAATAATTGTATCATAGAGTATCTCTAAACACATAATAAAGTTTTCAATGTAATTAAATATTCCAGGAAATGTTTATTTTACTGAATTGCATGGTTAACAGTCTTATTTTAAAGGCACTTTCATGTTTAGGTACTATTTAAATCTTGTGGTAAGTGGTAACCCTAACACAAATCTACATGATACATCGCGTAAATGTAGATTCCATGAAGGTCGCTGCGTCCAATAAAATGCTGAACTGCAAATCGATCTTCCACACAATGGTCTATCAAATGGTAAGTAACAATCACTAGATGCAACCGTGTAACATGCTGCACCTTGTCCTGTTTAGTGGTAATTCAGTTATATTGATTTATTACTTTGGTCCATAGAATGTGATTCAATACGTATTTAAGGTCATTAATTTCAAAAGCTTACAGTATTTCGTTTTCTCCTCTAAGCATTCATTATTTTTTTATCCACTACAAGATAGCCTTTGACTGCGAACTCACCTGTTGGTAAAGTGATGATGCAGTCTAAGATGGTAGCGGGCTAGCCTGTTATGGGTATGACAATTATATAACACCCATACGCTTATTGGTTTCTACATGACATCGTACCGGAACGCTAAATCGCTTGGCGACACGTCTTCACTGGTAGGGTGGTAACTAACCACTGCCGAAGCCTCCCACCAGACTAGACCAAAAAAAATCATAATTCATTCAAATAGAAAATTCAGAAATTATAAATTCCCAAATCCATACTAATATTATAAATGCGAAAGTGTGTCTGTCGGTCTGTTACGCTTTCACGGCCCACCTATTCAACCGATTTTGATGAAATTTGGTAGGTACAGGGATAGTTTTATCTCAAAAAATTAAGGAGTTCCCACGGGAATCGAAAAAACTTAGTCCACGCGGACGAAGTCGCGGGAATCATCTAGTTAACAATAACTACAACAATATTTAAATGATACTGCTTTAAGCGATGGTAAGCCCCCAGATCTAGTATCTGCATCCCTTGATACAAGAAAATAATGTATCCTTTTAGGCTCAACCAACGTTGATAGAGTATTCAGAATGTTTATTACTCTGCGATGAGCTATAAAGATCTGAATATGTGCAATTCAAAATGTATAATGATCATCAAGTCTAATAAAACCAGAGGTGCTAATTAATCCGGAATATACTAAAGTTACTATCAAACCATAATCATTAAGTATCTATGGAATACAATGTTGTATCTATTGTTATAAAAAACCAACCAACCAAGACCTCTATGTATCATGAGCATGAGCTTTGTAAGTTGAAAGTTGTATCACAGAATACGTATAGTACACGTATATATATATACGTATATACATACATAGTATGTATGTATGTATGTATATTCTTTATTGTACACCACAAAAACACAAAAGAAACAAGATACAAGGAAACTTAAAATATAGGTACAATAATACTTCATAGTACCTTTCAGGTACAGACGAATTACTCCCCAAAGACATTTAAAAAAAAGCGGTTCTTGATACGACGTAATAAAATTCAATTCATCTGTCACAGCAGTGCGAGCGAATTTTTTTAAGTAAAGCCTCGATGACACGGGGCGAGTATACAAGGTAGGTACAAGCCAGCGAGTTCGCTAGCAGCTCGTAAACTCGCCCCGTGTCATCGAGGCTTAAGTACCTAAGCAGCGATTCTTATTTTCTCGTATCCACCACCACCACTACAGCCCATTAACGTCCCACAGCTGGGCACAGGCCTCCACTTCCATAGGAGAGAGGGAATTAGAGCTTAGACCATACCTATTCTGTGCTTAGACCCAACACGCTGCTCTAATGCGGGTTGGCAGGCTTTAACGACTATTATCATGTTAGTAATAATAACCGGGACCGACGGCTTAACGTGCTCTCCGAGGCACGGGGGTAGAACACCTAACTCCGGGCTAGTACCTACCTACTGAGAATTTCTAGTCAGAAAAAACCCAATACTTAACCTCTCGTCGGTCGCTGTCGAACAGGCTATAACCACAAGACCAACGACCAACGAGGCAGTCAAATTCATTTTCTCATATCGGTAATAGGTACCTATATATTTTCTTCAAAAAATCTGCTTCGTCAAAATGAATTAACTATGCTAAATATAGCATAAAATAAATATAGAAAATATCTAATTAGAGCTGATATCCGTTTCAAATAAAAAAAAACAATAGCATCTCTAATATAGTAGGTATTTATTAGTTTTATCAATATCACACGGAGATCGCATGCACTTTGTACAATAGGTATATTCAAGCGATCAATGTTTCGCGGAGTGCTGCTAATGGCAATTTTATGTAAAAACTAGCAGATGCCCGCGACTTCGTCCGCGTGAAATAAGTTTTTTAAAATCCCACGGGAACTCCCTAATTTTTCGGGTTCATATATAGCCTACTGTCACTTACAAATACCTAATGTGGCTTTCTTTGGTACCAGAATTTTCAAAATCGGTTCAGTAGATCCAGAGATTACCTCCTACAACCTCACAAACTTTCTTTATAATATTACTAGCTGATGCCCTCGACTTTGTCCGCGTTGATTTAAGTTTTTCGGTTCCCGCGGGAACTCTTTCATGTGCTATTCCAGACTATAATCTATCTCTGTGCCAAATTTCATCCAGATCCGTTCAGCCGTTGGAGCGTGATTGAGTAACAAACATCCATACATCCACACATCCATACATCCATCCAAACTTTCGCATTTATAATATTTATAATATTACTAGCGATCCGCCCCGGCTTCGCACGGGTAGCACTAATAATCCTAATCTATATAATATAAACTATGCTATCTCTCAAGTTAGATCGAACTGCACATGGTGTGCGAATTTTATTATAATCGGTTAAGTGGTTTAGAAGTCCATTGAGGACAAACATTGTGACACGAGATTTATATATATAGAGATTAAAGTAGATCCATACAAACTCAGCTGGGTATCTATATATAGATACCCAGCTGAGTTTGCTATGGACTCTACACAAACTATGGCGCGTTTGGAACCCTCGTAATTTTATAGTTTCAGCCAGTAATATTTATAAACTAGCTGATGCCCGCGACTTCGTCCGCGTGGATATACCAAGTTTCATCGAAATAACTTGAGAAATGACGGACTTTTATACAAACTTTCAACCCCTATTTCACCCCTTTGAGGGTGAAATTTTGAAAAACTGTGAAACACGTATGTCTTCATTTTTAACCCGCAGCTCATATACCAAGTTTCATGGCTATAACTTGAGAAATGATGGACTTTCATACAAACTTTCAACCCCTATTTCACCCCTTCGGGGGTAAAATTTCCAAGAACTGTGAAACACTTATTTCTTCATTTTCAACCAATAGCTTGTATACCAAGTTTAATCGATATAACTTGAGAAATGACGGACTTTCATACAAACTTTCACCCCCTATTTCACCCCCTTAGGGGTGGAATTTTGAAAAACTGTGCCACACGTACTTCTTTATATTTTACCGTAAGCCAAAATAAAAATTTTCGTTGATATAACTTGTAAAACATCTTGAGAAACGAAGGACTTTCATACCAACTTTCATCCCCTATTTCACCCTTTTGGGGATCGAATTTTCAAAAACTGTGAAACACGTATGTCTCCATTTTCAACCCGCAGCTCATATATCAAGTTTCATGGCTATAACTTGAGAAACTAAGGACTTTCATACAAACTTTCAATCCCTATTTCACCCCTTCGGGGATAGAATTTCGGGATAAAAAGTATCCTATGTCCTACCTCGTAGTATAGGCTCAAATCGTGCCAAGTTTCGTTTGAATTCGTTCAGTAGTTTTGGCGTGATGCGCGGCCAAGATACAGACAGACAGACAGACAGACAGACAGACAAAAATGAAAAAAATTACAAATTTGGCTTCAGTATCGAATAATGAGTGCCCTCCAAAAAAAATTTTCAAAATATCTTCAATGTACAGAATTGGACCTGTTACAGTTTTATTATAAGTATAGATAGAAGATTGTTAAAAACTAGATTGATACAATAGATGAACAAAACACTCTCATTCAAATTTCGTCAAAATCGGGGCAGATGGCGCGTGATAAGGTTACAGACAGACAGACACACTTTCGCATTTATAATACTACTAGAAGATGATGCCTGCCACTTCACTAATTACTCCTTAATTTTCCGGGATAAAAAGAATCCTATAATCCTTCCCCGGGATGTAACCTACTCCTGTACCAAATTTCATCAAAATCGCGGGAACTCCTTAATTTTCCGGGATAAAAAGTAGCCTTTGTTCTTCCCCGGGATACAAACTATCCCTGTACTAAATTTCATCAGCGTAGCGTAGCGTTTCTGTCAGCGTAGCAGACAGACAGACAGACACACTTTCGAATGTATAATATTACTATGGATTAGTATGAATTCATACACCGGAAATAGAACCCCCGATTTTCCTCTTGTACGCAACGTTTAGCGCCAGAAAGTCATCGGAATGGCAATTTCCTGCCATTTCCTATACAATTACATTGTAAGCCCCATCAGCGCGGACATAAAACGACGCACCTTAATGTCTTGTCGTGTATTCGCAACTTACGATAAGTTAACCCATTTTCTATTTACCTATTAATATAAGGCTTAGCGCGCACTATCTATCTTTATACTAGGTACTTTACCTATATTAAAGTAAAAGGGCCAACAATCACATTTATTACCTATTACTATAAGTTAAACGCAATTACTTTGTCTATTTCTATATTACACCCATGTGGACTTGTTTTTCGTCCTTGTACGTCTCCATTATTTGATCAGAGTGTGTTTACAAGTATCTAAAACAATAAATTTGGCAATAATATACTTAATCGTAAATATAATAAATCGGTAGGTTTGGCGTGTCTTTACATTGGACATCTGATCTCTCCCTGGTCCCCCTCCTGATCCCTCTCCTAGCCTGCCTCTCTCTCCGGTCGTGTAGGATTTTCCGTCCCATCGGGCTATGAGAGTAAAGGAACAGAGAGAGCACCTGTGTTTGAGCACACTCTCCCGCGCAGATGGCTACTCTGTCTGACCACCGTGGCCGACATTCGGTCGGGAGGACACTTTTTAGGGTTCCGTAGCCAAATTTGGCAAAAACGGAACCCTTATAGATTCGTCATGTCTGTCTGTCCGTCTGTCCGTATGTCACAGCCACTTTTTTCCGAAACTATAAGAACTATACTGTTGAAACTTGGTAAGTAGATGTATTCTGTGAACCGCATTAAGATTTTCACACAAAAATAGAAAATAAATAATAAATTTTGAGGGTCCCCATACTTAGAACTGAAACTCAAAAAATTATTTTCATTAAACCCATACGTGTGGGGTATCTATGGATAGGTCTTCAAAAATGATATTGAGGTTTCTACTATCATTTTTTTCTAAACTGAATAGTTTGCGCGAGTGACACTTCTAAAGTGGTAAAATGTGTGTCCCCCCCCCCCCCCCCCCCCCCTGTAACTTCTAAAATAGGAGACTGATAAAAATTTACATACAATAAAATCATGCCTGGGTTTTTATAAAATAAGCTAGCTGGTCGGGCAACTTATAAACACTTATAAACGAGTAACTGAAAAAAAATTTCGGAATTATTGATTCGAATTTGGTGTTTGGGAATCCCTACAAGAAACCCGCTATTCAACGCTTTAGAACTTTAGAATGACAATGCGGCTAATACTGAAGTACACGGTCTCAATCTATTGTTGTTCTTTTCCGCAGGGAATAATACGAAGGAGATAGCAATAAAATTAGTGCTGCTATTTTATTTTGGTATTGCGATTGTGATTGTGAAAATAAAACGTAATTAGACACAATGTGCAGTCAGCCTAATCAAAAGTTTGCATATTCTTTGCATATCGTATAGCAATAATGTTATATCGCACAGTAGTAGGTTAGGTACCTAACCTACCGTGTTTACAGTGATAAAAATATTGCTTAACTACTTATTTTTTATCTGTCTATTAACAATCGATGTACCCAGCCCATAAAAAATATCAATGGAATTCATAGTATTTATAATCTAATCGTTTTTGTGTAATTACAAACAATTATATATAACTTACAATATATCCATTGGTAAATATTAGATGATCAAACGAACTTCCTGAAGTGAAGTTCGATCATTATTATATGAGTCGCTTCATTCGAAGATATGATTTATTTACTAGGTAGTTCCTTTATTGTACAGCAACAATCGCACGATTTTTAGAGATGTTTTATTTTAGTATAATGACAAAATTCTCCCACTTAAGCCATCCCCACTTGTTTACCCATTCAATATTTCTTCGTCATTCTTTTTAGAGATATATACCTAATGTTATTGCAAAAATAGGTATGTTTCGGGTTGGGTGGGTTGGGAATTTATATATCTTCGAATGAAGCGACTCATATAATAATGATCGAACTTCACTTCAGGAAGTTCGTTTGATCATCTATTATATTTCGTCGCTTCATTCTTCAGATATGATTTATTTACTAGGTAGATGTTTAGAGATACAGAAAATATCTATTTTTGCAAGAACTGTTTCCACATTGAATATATAGTAATTATTGTTATCAATAATTTTATTTATTCTTCCCAATCTCTTATTTGAGTCGTAATGTTTTAAACAGCTTTATGCTTAAGGTTGGAATCATGTGCGGATTTCTTGAGATTCTCATCTACGTATAGTTAAGATGAGTCTAAGATTTTTCTTAAGTATTCATTTTACTTTAGGAATACAATGTTGCGCTTTTTACATCAGCTGCTGAGTAACAAGCTTACAGATTTGATGCAAGCAAATGAAACCAATAATTATTAATGTTAATGCTGCAAGATTTATGATCTAATCAAAAGTATATTAGCCGGGACACGCCTTGGTTTTATTTACACACTACAGACGTCCAATGGGACGTTTGAACGTGTGGAAACCTACCCAGAAGGGGGGAGAAAATTTTTATTTATCAAAACGCGGCGGGAAAAGAACGGGTTATTCTGGTCCTGTTGTAGAGGTCTACTACAGGCACATAGTTTAATAAAATTATTAATAATGGTACCATTTTAAGATGTTTGTCAAAAGATTATGCCATAATCAATATTATGGAATACTACAAATTCCTATTTGTGTATAAGTTCCCCGCAGAATATAAATGAAAAATGATGAATATACCTCGGTCGATATTGTAATAGACTACTAGGTAGTACTAATGTCGACTTGGATGTGTAAGTCGGTCGGTTTGGGCTTTAAACCTCACTGACGGTAGAAGCTTTAAATTAAGTTAGATAGGGAGGCTACTATACTTTTTTAACAATGGACAACCTAGTTGTTCATGTCGCTAAAACATGTGTCATCAGTCATTATAAATTATTTAATATACATAAGTATTTTTGAATGAATGCGTTAAATCATTTGCCTCCGTCAATAAGTAAGGTAGACGCGCTGACGGCGTGGATCTATACTCTTTACTCTTTTTACAAAAAACCAAGTAGTTTAATTTTGCATTAAGCAAGTTATTATGGAGTATGTTGTTAAGGCGGAATAAATTGTATGTTTTCCACGAGTGATAACGATGTACGTATTATGATAACGACAGTTTTATGACGGTTTTTCAAAGATTGTTTCCAATATATGGACGATGCATAGATACTAAAGTTAGGATCCCGCTTCGGGCAACATGAACTATGCATTATCCCGAGTTTGCAGAAATGCTTGCCTGCTAGCCCACGAAACATCTTTTAAAAGACAATAATACGATAGAAATTTTACATTGTTACATCATACGAAATTTACTTCCGGTCGTAAAAATACTCGCCGTTTAACCGACTTCCAAAACGGAAAAGGTTCTCAATTTGGTTTTTGTTTTTCTGCCGTCTTCTAAGTATAATCAACCATTATTACACGTCACCGGATGTATGATATATGCTTCCAGGGCATGATCGAGATATGAACTTGAGATTTGAGCCCAAGAGCATGTGGGTAGGAAAAACGTAAAACTGGTGGGTAATTATTGCAATTTTACCACACATTTTCGTTGCAAATTTTCTTTGCACACCACTATGAGGCAAGATACTAGCAGCTTTTATTTTCGTTTTCTGTATCTACAGTATTCGTAAATAAATTGAATTTATATAACGCTAAAGTACCTAGATAACTGATAAAAAAGATATAATCATTATCTCAAACCTTTTGTTACCTCTCTGACGATGTATGTACGTTTGATACTGAGAGGTTTTATATTGTGAACAGTTACATCTGGAAATTTTGAACCTGAGATCTTGACTTTTTCATACACTGAATGATTTACATTTCTTTCAGGTCTATTAATTTATTATATTTTACACCAAATTTTGGATCATTTCCTGTCACTCCTTTCTCCGAGTACCCCGAGGAGCTCTGGATCGAGCTCTGGACAAACTTAGAGCATCTATTAAACCTTCGTGTTAACTCTCGGCTAACCGCCAGGTTTTTTGGTTACAGAATATTATCATATGAAACATACAAGGCGTAACTTCTAGCATCAGCTGTTAAACCTTCGTGATAACTCTCGGTTAACCGCCAGGTTGTTCGGCAATACAACATTATCTTATGAAACGTACAAAACGAAACTTTTAGTAGGTATTTATTGAACCTTCGTGTTAACTCTCGGTTAACCACCAGGTTGTTCGCCTACACCACATTGTTGTATGGAACGTACAAGACAAAACTTTTAGCGTGTATTTAAACCCTCGTGTTAACTCTCGGTTAACCGCCAGGTTGTTCTGTTACGTAATATTACCGTCTGAAAATGTAGGCACGAGACTAAAGTTTTAGTCTCTATTAAACCTTCGGGTTAACACTCGGTGAACCGCCAGGTTGTACAGTTACACAATGATTTGTGATTTCTAGAGAAAAATGTAATCGTAGCGGTAGATATGTTTTTCTTACACAGGTATAATGAAAAGTAAGGTCACCGTTTTAACTCTTGGTCAACCCCCAGGCGTTTGTACGTTCGAATAAGCCGGTTTTCGGGAGTCTGATGAAGATTCTATAATAATCCTTCGACGATTACGTTTCTGTTGTTTGCGTTTTTGTTTCGGCATTTCACTTAAATATTCCCTTTTAAAAGTTTTAACAAACAGTGCACGTGCGTTTGCTACCTGCACGACTTCCCTCTTGTTCAGAGAATGGTGAATTCGTCTTGTGCATGGGGCTCAACCTCGTTTGTATCTCTGAAGAATACAATAAGTGAGCGGACGAATATGGAGGTAGTATGTATGTACGCATTTTGCGTTAATATTGTCTCGCGGACAATAGCTTCCAGTTAATGTGTTTATCTAGTCAAGGTGACACATTCACTGCATGAGTGTCATAAGAATATGACTCATAATTAGCTCGCAGCTAATTATGATCTCGCAATTGACTCGCAGTCAATCCCGAGTTAAAAACACTTTTATAGCTTCCAGTTAATGTGCATATCTAGTCAAGGTGACACATATTCACTGCATGAGTGTCATAAGAATATGACTCATAATTAGCTCGCAGCTAATTATGATCTCGCAATTGACTCGCAGTCAATCCCGAGTTAAAAACACTTTTATAGCTTCCAGTTAATGTGCATATCTAGTCAAGGCGAAACATATTCACTGCATGAGTGTCATAAGAATATGACTCATAATTAGCTCGCAGCTAATTATGATCTCGCAATTGACTCGCAGTCAATCCCGAGTTAAAAACACTTTTATAGCTTCCAGTTAATGTGCATATCTAGTCAAGGTGACACATATTCACTGCATGAGTGTCATAAGAATATGACTCATAATCAGCTCACAGCTAATTATGATCTCGCAATTGACTCGCAGTCAATCCCGAGTTAAAAACACTTTTTTAGCTTGCAGTTAATGTACATAACATATTCACTGCATGAGTGTCATAAGAATATGACTCATAATTGGCTCGCAGCCAATTATGATCTCGCAATTGACTCGCAGTCAATCCCGAGTTAAAAGCACTTTTTAACACTTAGTAATAGAATTTTCGACTAACCTGCAAAGTTCTCGTCATCAGACGAGTCTAACGGGCGCCAATATTTCTCCTTATCCTGCTATCGCTAGGAGTGTCTAGCTGGAAGGTTTGATTTCCGTCGTGTTACTTCGCTAGTAACCTTCCAGTGGATTAGCGTACTTTAACACGTACTTCGTGTGAGTACTAAGTAACTATAATTACTTAGGCGAGCCATGCTGAAGGGCTTAACCTTCTTCATGGTGCCTCTTGGGCAACCCGCCGTATGGACTTTTAGAATAATTAAACGGTGCATAAAATAATAATTTCTTAAGCGCCTTTTATGCTGAAAGGTTTACTCTCCTTCGTTTTTACCTCTCGGGTAACCCCCAGGAAAAAATTAAGTGTAATTTGACACTGCATGAAAATACAATTCTCAGGTGCGTCATGGTGAAAGGTTTATTCTCCTTTGTTGATACCTCTCGGGTAACCCGTCGGAAAACCTTTAGTGTAATTTGACACTGCATGAAAATATAATTCCTCAGGCGCGTCATGCTGAAAAGGTTTATTCTCCTTTGTTGATACCTCTCGGGTATAACCCCTCGAAAAAACTTAAGTGTAATTTAACACTGCATGAAAATATAATTCCTCAGGCGCGTCATGCTGAGCTGAAAGGTTTATTCTCCTTTGTTGATACCTCTCGGGTAGCCCCTCGGAAAACCTTTAGTGTAATTTAACACTGCATGAAAAATTAATATAAGAATAATTTCTTAAGCCTGTCATGCATGAAATAAATTGCTGAAAATGAAAGATTAAAGACTCACCGTTTTCCTGTTAACAGCAGCAGTTGTTTCTTTTTCAATATTTTTTATTTAGATAAAAAATAATATTAACTATGTTGAAAGTGGGAACGTCCGATCGTTGCTACGCACGATAAAAGAATGACGAAGAAATATTGAATGGGTAAACAAGTGGGGATGGCTTAAGTGGGAGAATTTTGTCATTATACTAAAATAAAACATCTCTAAAAATCGTGCGATTGTTGCTGTACAATAAAGGAACTACCTAGTAAATAAATCATATCTGAAGAATGAAGCGACGAAATATAATAGATTGCTTATCATCATTGGAATGTTTTATATTTTATAAGGACATATTATTTTATTGTAACCAACCCTTTGTAGAAGTGAAAAGCTAAGTACAATCACAATGTGACTTAATGTTATATAAATTACATGTAATATAATATAAATATATTCTTTACAGAACTTCTACTGTTATCATTTTATTGACTCCTTAGTTCTTATTAGTTTTTTCAATTGAACTGTTCAAACCACGAAATATGGTTCAAACTGTGGACCACAGTCCCGAATTTCTGGTCCACTAGGCTCTCACGGATATAAAATATATTTTAGGAACTAATATTCAGGGCTGGTTATACCTACTTTAACGCAGACAAAAGGAAGAATTCGCCCAACACCTAAGTGTGAAACCTTGTTCAACGTAATACCAATGTTTATTTATATCGAAGTCAATGTAACCACAAAATGTTGTGTCACGATCATACTTAACCGTACCAGTAAACGTGAACGTTTACTTTATGTACGCAAAATATAAATAACATCCATGAATGTACTGTAATATTGGAGTTATGACGTCATAAAGTTATTTCTAGAGCAAATTGAATATCGACGTTGCAGTTGTAGATAAATAGGGCCTGAATTCTACCTACGCTGATATCGGCCGCACGTATGAAATAGTAGTATAGGCAAGTTAGTATTCTGTGCTTTAGGCTTTAGGCTGCAAACAATCTCGCAGTAACTAAGTACAAATCGAAACGGACCGAAGCTAAGTGCGCAGCCGACGTCCACGTCTGAGGAATAGGCAAAATTGTGTGAAGCACGTGTGCAAAGTTGTGCACGAAAATTTTCAACTCGAGTCGGGCAGAACAAAACTCCGAACATGTTTTCTTCTGAGGGTCAACCGAAAGAAACATTGGTGGAATTGCACCTTAGCACAGCCTAAGCCACGGTACGGATATAATTAAGTAAAAGTGGTAGACAGTGATGTTCACTATAAGCAACTACTCGTACCAAACAGTAACATTCAAATAAACCTACGCCCGAACGCGGAGCCCTAAACGTGTGGTATTGACGCCAGAAATACCTATTTACCTGCATATTAGTTTCACGATCTTTGCATTCTGTAATCTATATCTATATATATAAAATTCAAAGTCCTGACTGACTGACTGACTGACTGACTGACTGACTGACTGACTTATATATCAACGCACAGCCTAAGCCGCTGGGGTTAGAAGCTTGAAATTTTGACAGTAGGTTTCTTTTGTGACGTAGGCGCTCACTAAGAAAGGATTTTTAAAAATTCCACCCCTACGGGGGTGAAATAAGGGGTTAAAGTTTGTATGAAAGTCCGTCATTTCTGAAGTTATATCCATGAAACTTTGGTAAATCGGCTACCAGTTAAAAATAAAGAAATACGTGTTACACAGTTTTTCAAAATTCCACCCCCAAAGGGGTAAAATAGGGGTTTAAATTTTATATGAAAGTCCTTCATTTCTCAAGCTAAAACCATGAAACTTGGTATATGAGCTGCGGGTTAAAAATGAAGAAATACGTGTTTCACAGTTTTTGAAAATTCGACCCCCAAAGGGGTGAAATAGGGGATGAAAATTGGTATAAAAGTCTTTCATTTCACAAGTTATAGCCCTGAAACTTGGTATTTGGGCTTCCGATTTAAAATTATGAAATACGTATTCCACAGTTTGGAAATTTCTATCCCCAAGGACGTTAAATAGAGAGTTTGTCCATCAATCACGCCGCAACAGAGCAACGGATCGATGTGATTTTTTGCATGGGTAGGTATAGGTGAGGATCTGGAGAGTGACATAGGCTTCTTTTTATCCCGGAAATGAAGGAGTGCCTGTGGGAATTAAAAAACTTATGCCACGCGAACGAAGTCGCGGGCGTCCTCTAGTATTATATAAAATTCAAAGTCCTGACTGACTGACTGACTGACTGACTGACTTATATATCAACGCACAGCCCAAACCGCTGGGGTTAGAAACTTGAAATTTTGACAGTAGGTTCCTTTTGTGACGTAGGCGCTCACTAAGGAAGGATTCTTCAAAATTCCACCCCTAAGGGGGTAAAATAGGGGGTGAAAGTTTGTATGAAAGTCCGTTATTTCTCAAGTTATAACCATGAAACTTGGTATATGAGCTACCGGTTAAAAATGAAGAATATCGTGTTTCACAGTTTTTGAAAATTCTACCCCCGAAGCGGTGAAATAGGGGATGAAAGATTCTATGAAAGTCCTTCATTTCTCAAGTTATAGCCATGAAACTAAGATTTTAAGATTTTGGTTAAATAAGAAGTATGTGTTTCAACATTTTTGAAAATTCGACCCCCAAAGGGGTGAAATAGGGTAGTCTTTTATTTAACATGAAATTTTTCAAGTTAAATCTACGAAACTTGGTATTTTGGCTTTTGGTAAAAATACAGAAGGATGTGTGTCACATTTTTAAAAATTCCACCCTCAATGGGGTTAAATAGGGGTTGAAAGTTTGTATGAAAGTCCATCGTTTTCAAACTGCTATAGCCATGAAACTTGGTATTTGGGCTTCCGCTAATGATGAAATACGGATTTTAAAGTTTTTGAAATTTCTATCCCCAAGGACGTCAAATAGAGAGTTTGTACTTGAATCAGAGCAATCAAATAGAGAGTTTGTACTTCAATCAAATACAGAGCAACGGATCGACGTGATTTTTTGCATGGGTATAGCTGGGTACTTGGGGAGTGACACAGGCTTCTTTTTAGCCCGGAAAATTAAGGCGTGCCTGTGGAAATTAAAAATCTTAAGCCACGCGAACGAAGTCGCGGGCGTCCTCTAGTTAAGCAATAAAATCTGATGAATTTTTACATACAGAAAGCAAACCATAAAACAAAATTAACTAATTATGTATGTTCCTGCAAAGTTTCCAAAGAGCCGTAAAATGTAGTGTTACGAAAATATATGAAGAAGTAAAATGAATAATTGAGTATGGGAGAGTCGATGGCAGGTGCGTCCTCCGATCCATAGTTGTTACTCTTAACCGATTTAATGAGGTAAACAAATACGTAACCGAGTTGCAGTCCCAGTAACAAGCTTACAGCTCTTGTTACTAAGGAAATTCATATGATGTTGTCCGCTGTATTATTTCTTACAACTTCTGAATCTCAAAATTCAAGAATTTAGTGTGCTTGATATTATAAGAAACAGATTTTTGCGATAGAGATAAATAATTTGAGGCACATCAGATATTAAAACGAACACATTCATTTTCCTCATTACAGTAGTAAGTTAATTTTAAAAGATTGTAGTCCCAAAATTTACATTAAACACAAGGGAAGGACAAAGGCTATTTTATTCCTGAAAATTGAAGAGTTCCCGCGGGAATGAAAAAAACTTAATTCACGCGGACGAAGTCGCGAGCATCATCTAGTATTTTTATAACTTTAGCGATTTACACATAATGCAGTCTGCGCCATTACAGAGTGTACCATGGACTCGACTAGTCAGAGCCGTAGAATAATAATGTTATTGTCTCTTTCAGACTGGGCCTAACACTAGTAACTGTTAAAAGGTGATAATAAAGTCGCTACCTCTTATGACTTAAGACACAATCAAATGAGTTAATTGTTACACAGCTAGGCCTCTGGGGGCGTTGTCCGCTGAAACAAAGCCTCAATTGATAGCAGTGTGGAAACTGGAAACTCTACTTAACGGATTTCTACTAAGGAGCGCCAGCCGCCATCATCAGTTGTTTAAAGGTAGCAATAAATTAACGGAAAAGAAAATTTATGGTGCCTAATGTAATGGGTTAAATGGTGCTTATTTCACATTACATGGAAATTCTTAAAGTTAGCCAATATTTGAGTGAGTACTAGGCATTTTTTACAACTGGGATAAAACTGTATCCATATTATGATTTTTCCTTAGTCAGTGTTTATAGCTTTGTGCTATTTCAATTAAATATTTTGGATTTATAATATTGAAATATAATTTTGCTGTCATTTATGTAGAATAAATGTAAATGTAACAAGTATTACCTACTAAATATCATTTACTTCAAAGTTTAGTGTATATTATGATCCGCCTTTGCTGCGCTCTGACTGAATAACCCAAATCTAGGTAGGTATATTTCTAAAAGCCCTATAAGCAAAATCTCAAATTTGTAAATTCGATGCTTTGAACTATACTATGATATGGTAGTCAGTCAGTTTATCTTTTTATATCTGTAGATTTTATTTCCACAATTATTGGCTAAAATGATGAAACCCTAAATGTTTGTATCAAAAATTACATAACTTATACCTTTATAACTCTGTGGTTATACCATGGTCTATCGTCCAAAGAGGCCGACATTTGATACAAAGCCAGCGATCGCGCTAACTGATTTCCATCTGTCTGTTTACACGAAAATTATGCTTCGTTATACCATTCACCACTTTCCCAGATTGATTGACTTCCAACTGGGGCTGTGTGACTTGCTCTATGCTCAATCTCGCGATACCAATTGCTTTTTTTGGATGTAAAAATAATAATCAAAACCAAATTCAAATATTTTTTACTCAAGTAGACTTTTACCTAGTGCTTTTGAATAGTCGAGTGAATCTTCCACTGGTTCGGAATCCCGTTCCTACCGAGAAGAACCAGCAAGAAACTCGATGGTTGCTCGATTGAAAATAATACGTTTATATTTAAAAGTACATTAGTGCGAAGATACAAAAGTAACCGGCAGTCCCAAGCATTGCTGGAGCGAGTCAAATTCATGTTCTTTTATCATTTATATAATCTTCAACAGTATAATGCAACTATTTCTGTATTGTTGGACAGAAGCAGGCGTTAGGTGTGGTGTGGTGGCGTTGCATATTACTTGCTTGGTGGCTTGCTTTTCTTGCTGCATGTTTAGAAGCGGGAGGGATGGGCACGGTGCATATCGCATGCTGCACGTTGTACCACATGATTTGCCTGCTTTGGCGGATTATAGCGAAGTAAGTTACTTTTTTTTTGCTGCATGATTACGGCATATTCCAATGAAATAGGTAATTGTAAATGTGTAATATTGCCTATGTTTTATTTTTAATGACGTATGGTTATATAGTTCTCTGTATGGTAATCTATTCTCGCTTTAGAAACTTTGATTCGATGAAGAATTCGTTGCCGGTCTTATGTTATGTTTTAGTAGATAATGCCTATTGTAAAATCTAATTCGTGAAATGGATTTCCGTTTTATAGGAATTTGTTCTGAACCTGGTCAAACCCCCACTGTCCAAAAAAAACCTTTTGACTAATGAATGTAGTTCTAGGAACTACATTCGATACAATTGTTCACTAATCGATTTTCTGCATCTTAGGTATGTAGGTACGTTAGATATTAAGTACCTACCTACCTACGTCCAGTCTCCAAACATAATAGGTACGAAGCCAAATAATGGACCCTCTAGTATTATTCCGGGCAAGTACCTAATCGCGTAATCGGCAAAAACAATAGACACTGGTGGTCATTAGCACATACTTACACACTGGATTCATGAAACTGGATACGGCTTGAAAACGAGCATCGAGCTTTACCTACTTCATTACACATTTAAGCTTAGGTACTTTACAATATTTATTCAAGCTTACATGGGATTATTAACTTACAAATTAATTAACAAACGATATTTTGTATGGTAATTTAGAAATGTTCTTACTTTGATTTTAGCCCTATGGCTTCTTAGCTTACTTAACACTACTCTTACCTACTGTGAAGTACCTACTTACACATTACTTACATTACATCTAGCTCTGGCCGTACCTATTCTATACCTGGATCTATTTAGCAAACATTTTGAAACAGTCGTATATCAAACACCAATCAATATACCTAATATGTGTTTCAAAGGCGAAAGCAACTCTGTTTGTCAAGTTTTGACAGCTCAAACGCTGAACTGATACGGTAAGTAGTCAATATTATAAGTCTACGAAACTGGTCTTATGAAGAAATTTTGCTCGGAGATAACTTGCATCTTAGGGACGGGGAAAGGGGATACTTTTCATCTCGGAAATAGAAGGATTTTCCAGAATCATGATGAATTATTATGACCAATAGCCATTTAAAGTGAATCAAAAGGTAAGCGATTGTTCAATCTAAGTGAAAATATTTTTTTTCCGACATCATATAATTATATATTTATTCCTAAATGTAAAAAAATAATAAATATAAACATTTTTAGTACTATAAATATTTTATTTTTGTATTGCTAAAATGCAAACCAAAAATTTGCCAGTTCCAGTAACTCTATCGCATCACAGTCCCACTATCGAGTACGCACGCACAAAGTGTAGCGATTACACGCCCTTCCTTTGATCTCCAATTAGATGAACATTTTGGGGTTCCGTATCCCCTGATAGGGGAGCGATGAATATGGTGCGTGTTTATGTGGTTATACTATTATGTTATGGGTGTGACCATTGTTGAAATGAGGTCAAAATAGGTAGAGCTCCTGATTGTATAGAGGCGTTGACATGGTTTTTAAGAAGTACTTACTCGTAATATTGGATTCATGGAATACCAGGGGCCTTACTGCCAACGCCATTATTGCTGACTTTCGTGTTAAAGAATTATAATCCTTATTGTAGGAACGTCAAGGTAGGTACGTGACATCAAACTGTCATTTTGAGTAATAATGCTAAAGTGTTGCTTTAAGCGATGGCAGTATGGCCCCAGACAAATAAAGGTTGCGATTGCATGAATAATACCCGCGACAAATGCTTTTGAAGTTCTTTCAATCACCTATCTTAATTCACTTAGGTATAATCTAATCTTAGGTACCTTCAAGGCGAGAGTGATAGGCATCTTCTAGGTAAGCGCGTTCCAACCTAGACCTCATCATTGCTTTGCACTAAGCATGATTGTCGTCAAGCGCAAGCACTAAACTCGCAATAAAAAAAATAAAAAAAAAGTTATGGCCGTCACCAGGTAATTCAGATTTCTCTGTGCATACCTAATAGTACTTAATAATGCATTTTATTACATAAAATAATATGGGACAAGACAAATAATTATCATTCATGGGTTTTTTTCAATACTGAGAAATGGGTAATCATCATTATGACATATCGCTAGACATGTTTTAAGCAGCTAAGTAACTTCTGAAAAATTAAGGAGAATATATTCGTTGCGTGGGGCTTGTCCTTATGCATTGTAATTTGTACCATTATAGGTTAATTTCTTATAGATAAAGGTTTTCACACAGCATAACTCAGATGAAGCTTTATGCTTTACTAACCAAACAATGAGCTAAGAAAATAATAAAAGGAAAATAGAAACGAAAAGTTCTCATCAAGAGAATCTAAAAGCTTTCCTCATTCGGATCACTTTGACCGATAAATTGCGAATTTAAAAGCTTAAGGATTTCCACTGATAGTGATAAATACGAGGATATACGAGGGATGGGATTAGGGTCACGTTATAAATGCTTTGAACAGATAGAGGCGGCGTAAACTTCGGAAACGTAACTAGAGGGAATAAAGGAAAGAACCTTAATTGAGCCTGTCTATTGAAAGCTGAGAGCAAAATGACGGGAAATTTAAAAAATAAAAGGTAGGTTGTACGCGGTGTTACCAGTAGGTAGGTATTCTGAAAATTGACTATGCTTTAATTCCCTTTTATATAGACTACTAGCTGATGCCCGAGACTTCGTCCGCGTGGATCGAGGTTTTTCGGTTCCCGCGTGAACTCCTTAACTTTCCGGGATTAAAAGTGGCCTATGTGTTATTCCAGACTATAATCTATCTCTGTGCCAAATTTTTTTTAGATCCGTTCAGCCGTTGGGGCGTGTTGAGTAACAAACATCCACACATCCATACATCCATACATCCATCCAAACTTTCGCATTAATAATATTTATTATATTATATTGGACTAGCTTGCGCACTGTAAAGAAAAACAATAAAACTTTATATTTTTGCTGAGATTTATTTAAAAATAGAGATCTGCCTCAAAGTTCATCTAATTTTAATTTTTGAAACAAGAAAAAGGTAAAGTATATAATGCTCGCATCACAGTCAATGATAATAAATAATAATCAATGATAACATATTTGGGCTATTCCTAACAAAAATAAAGGTTGAGAAAGTCGAAAAAAAAATTACAAAGTTACGTTACTATAAAAATAATTCAAACTACAAAGAAATCAAAAATACCTATGCGTAAAACATGTAGCTACTTAAAAACCAAAGAAACACTGGAGTGGATCACTTAAAATATCTAAATGTTACGTTAAATGTTAAATTACGTTACGTTAATAGGTACCTATTTTAAACTTGCCTATACACAAGTTTAAGAAATCCATTAAAAGTATGCTCCTGAAAAAAACTTATTATACTATTGAAGATTATGTAGGTAAATGATAGAGGAGCTTGGATTTGATCGCTCCAGCAATGCTAAGGACAGCGGTTACTTATGTACACATTGATATAAGTTATCATGATAAATTGTAAATGAATTATATATAAAAAGAGCAACCACCGAGTTTCTTGCTGGTTCTTCTCGGTGGGAATGGCATTCCGAACCAGTGGTAGATTCACTTGACGATTCAAAAGTACTTGTAAAAGTTTATTTGAATAAAAAAACATTTGATTTTGATTTGATTGAAATTATATCTTATTTAAATTAAATTGAATACTCAAAGCATTTATCAAAATAATTCCAAAGTACATAATATTCATAAATGCATTGAAGCTATCAATGGTTGAACATAACATTCAACTCGATGCAATGATATTGGTTGAATGTATTGATTTTAGCTCCAAGACACTGTCAACGAAGCGTTGCAGGTTTGTAAATGAATGTCGAAGGCATTAGCGGGTGGCTGCGATATGCGGTGTGCACACACGCTTTCATTCATCGGAAAATAGTAAACGAATTGTTGGGTTTGACGACGATTTGTTTTGTTTTCTTTCGCAGAATCGTGTTTGATGCAGGATCCTTAGACTACAAAAGCTGAGTCATAATTTTACGGTCTTATAAGGCCAGGTTTATAATTTACCTACTATGTAGTTGATGCTCACGTTGATCCGTTGCTCCGTTGTGGCGTGATTGAAGGACAAACCAATAAACCATCAAACAAACACACTTTCGCATAATATTAGTGTTGCTCCGTTGTGGCGTGATTGAAGGACAAACCAATAAACCATCAAACAAACACACTTTCGCATAATATTAGTATGTTGTAGGTAACTACCTACTAGAGTGCATCAACTGGAAATTCAATGAAATAAAATTACTTCAGGTCTTTCCGAACCTCGAGAGAATAGTAGGATATAGTCGCAGTATTGAATTTGGTGCAGGATCCTTAAATACTAAAAAAGGCTTAGTTATAAATTTACAGTCTTATATGATAGGACTAAGCGGATAGATAACAACCCTACAGGAATCTTAGTTTGGAGGTTTCCGGAGCAGAAAGCAACAGAAGTTTATCTACCTTTAGTGAATATATAAAACTTGTAAGCTCTGGCAAGTCACTTCTGCTGTCTCAACATGAGTAGCAAGTAAATTTCATACAGTTTTAGTATACAAAACTTGCAGAAACTCAGGAAATTGACAGTATTGTTTTTATCTTCGCATGTTGCCACTTATCCATGGTAAACCAGTAGATAATTATTATTATTTAAGTCAAGAACAAAAGCCAATAAGAATAGAGTGATAAACCTTCAGATTGTAATAGAATACCTACAAAAGCGAATGTAGATTACAAAACTTAATTTAATTATTAGTTACTCGTATAGGTATATTAGTTATATACGCCTTATCATTAGGTATATAACCATAAGTCTCCTCCTACCACAATACAAAGTAGATAAATACTAATTAACATCTTGAGAGAGAGACGTCAAGGAATTTCCCGCTAAGCATAAAGATCAGAGTTAATGCAGAATTTTCACATATTATAAAGCCCATTGTACACTGCAGACATAGCTAGACAAAACAGTCCGTAATATGTTGTGTCTGATGTCTGTAAATATGGCATGATACTTTATTATTGATTTATTACTAGCCAGTCTTAAGTTTACAGTGCACAGACGTAAGTGCAAAGACGAAGTAATTGAAAATTGTCAAGATAATAATATATATTATATATTGTTATTGTTGAATGTAGGAAATATTATTACTAAATACCAGTAATTAACCGAGAAAAACCAGTAAGTGTACCATTACCAACCTATAATCTACTATAGAGTAACCTTCATTTGCATAGGAACATGGAATTTTAATTAGGTAAATTCATTCCATTTTGATAGAATACTTAAAATACATAGGTATTTTGAAAGCAACAAATGTCGTGATACACACTTATCTTTGCCTTAAGACTAAACCAATCAGCCTGAAAGTCTCCAGTTAGTGGCGGCCCTAAGAGGCCTAATGAATACGCACACACGTTCGTGCGGAAATATGCATTTATTCGTTGCGAATGGCTCGCTTTATTTGCAGGTGTAACAAACGTGCGGTCAACGCACTCGCTGTGCGTGTGTGCACCCCTTGCCACAGAGCAGTTTTTAACAGTGGTACAATTTATTTATAAATAAATAAATAAAATCTTTATTTGTTCAAAAAGCTATGTTTGGACTATAGCTTTTTATGTTGGGAGTGTAGCTTTTTCTTGCGGCTTCGCTCACTACACGTTAAGTTCGATTTTGATTGGTAAATTTCAAACCCCTATTTTACCCCTTAAGGGATGGAATTTTCAAAAATCCTTTTGAAAACTCCCGTAGTTGTCGTCGCCGTCGTCATTTATGAATTAGCTGCTATAAATTACACCCGTAGTTGAAAAAAACGACAGCGAAAGAAGGTTTATTCATAATATTTAAGTACTTAGAGCTACCAGAAATGGTTGTGAAAATAGTTTATCTTTTTCCTGAATTAAATTTTAAATTAAAATTTTAACCACCTAGTTTCCCATTTTAAAGTATTACTACAAGTTAATAAAATCAACGATGAGATATTATGCGTTGATTTCTGTATCATTTATGAAAGCGGATAGTGAAGGTATAGTTTTTACATAGACGCGGTGATTTTATTGCATATTCGCATACTGCATTTCCTGCTCTGTGCTCATTTGCACTCGTGAGATGGCCACACTGAGGCAACATGCTAATTTCTTAGCCAGCCTGCTTACACACAAGCATAGGCAATATTTGCAGTACACATTGATTTCAAATCACACTAAAACCTATTATATTTCTCTGTAAGCAAATGAATTCCTGAAAAAAGCCGAAATGTACTTCAACCTAAGTACTTTATCTCTCTTTACCCTACCCACTTAGCTGTTTCACTAGAGGTTTCAGTATTTGGCCGATAATTATTTTCAGTTACTAACAGCCAAATACGGAAACATTTCAGAAATAATTGGAAGTTTGAAATTTGAAAAAAAAAACAAAATGGTGGCCACTATGCTTCCATGCATTTTTTTTATATCTTTCAACATTACACACACGCAGACACAAAAACTTCCTATAAGAATTTCGTTTTCCATATGTGGTAAACTATTATGGAATCCTAAAGACGATAGTGGCTTAGTCTATAAGATTGAGCCGCTGATTTAAGCTATGTAGCAATAAATAACAAATATTTATTCAGTTTCGGTCAGTAACAGTATCTTGATTCTAATTGCTTATTTTTCTCGAGGCGATCGAATTAAAAATTTTGATGTCCATCTTTACTGGAGTGTCGTAAATTATTAATCTCCTTAATAATGCCGTTTGCAATAAAAATCTCAAAGCGTGGATGACAGATAAATCAATACGGATAAAAAGGGTTCTAATCCGATCATTACGTTATGACGTAGTTATAAAATCATCCGTTTCACGCATTATCCGATACTAAAATTTCGGTCGTAAAAGTGTACTGGCTCTCGGATTGACCACCCCTGACATTAACAAATACAGACTCTTTTTTGAGTTATCGTTTTCCTGGTATGTATGTATGTATAAATAGGTAGGTATATTCCTACTTACTCGCTTGATTTAGATCAAATTTTGATTTGACCTTTGGACTGCATTAAATATGACGTATTTGCAACCACCAGATAACCACATTCGTCAAGATAATATAAAATCATTTCAAATATAAGTACTAAATTATTATATTCTGACATACCATGGTAACGTTTTGAAAAAACATAGCTGACCCTGGATGCCTAAATCGAAATTACTATTTTAAGTATCTCAATTACTTTGTATCAAACTACAAAGATCTATCACATTTATTTTACAATCCTTAAGATATTACCTAAGTATAATTATTTTGGATATTTTATTTTACTTGATTTGTGTAACCAAGTTTTTAATTAAAAATTTATGTATTTTCGCGGAAACAATAAACTTATAGATGACTCTACACTCTACCTGCCTACTTAATTTACAAAAGCATGGGCAATACGGCTCCGTATTAATGACAAAAGATTAAACACCCATTAAAAAATCACATAAATCACACGAATTTATATCGATACCATTTTTTAATCCCGATATTAATTTGGTATCGTTTCACGTTGAGACTATAATTAAGTTTCACATAAAACAGTTCGGCAGGATTTTATATGATTTAATATTCATATTATCAAGTAGGTATAATGACTTTGACTCATCACTCTTTTTTATCCGAGTACGAAAGCAAACGAAGGGTAATGTGTTTACTAACACTACGAGTATGTGAGCATGGATGTAAGTTTCATTGCAGTGACCTTTTTTGGTAGATTTGTATAGGTTTAAGAGATGTAGTTGACTAGGTCTTGCAGTACACGAGGCTAAATGACGTCATGACAAATTCAATATGGCGGACATAACCAACAAAAATACTTTAAAGAAAAATTTGATACTTAAAAATTAAATCAGAGGTTATTTTGCTTTAATTTACAAAAGTATTCGTTTTATTAGTATGAAGACGTAGAAAGAGTCCTATCCAATCTAGCCTGTACTGTTCCTCGACTGGGCAAAGGCCTCCCTCCGATTTTTCCACATCTCCCTATGTTGTGCTTCGATGGGCCACTCAACTAGGAATTTGTCTAATTCATCGCGCCATCGTAGCCTCGGCCTACCACGCTGGCGTTGATGATTTTGGGGGGTCCAGAAGGAAGCAGACTTAGCCCTCAAGTCATCTGGCATACGGCTCACATGACCGGCCCAGTCCCACTTGAGAGAAGCTGCTGCAAGGCCAACGTCGGCTACTAGCGTTTAGGATCGTATCTCCGAGTTTCTTACTCTATCTGCTAGTTTTAAACCTAGAATGCAGTGCTCAATGAAAAAGCACTCCCTTTTTCGGTCCAAAGTCCAGCAAAGTCGGTCAAACACCTACACAGTAAGTAAGTACACATCCCCTGCAACTACCGTGAGATTTCACTATTTACTCCGATATAATAATCGCAGTGTTATTAAGAAAGTGCAAACAACAAATCGATTGAATATTTAAATTTTAAATGAAGTGTCTTAAACTTTCTTTTGTAGAGTGGGTCTACAAAGAAAACTAGGCGACTCTTAAGTCTTATACGATAGTACTTACCATAATTCTAATTGTGTGTAGAACCCACTACACTGTCTCGGTTTAATAATTGAGTATTTGACAACTATTCAAATAAATTATTTTTTTGTGATTATTAAATAGAGGATCTTCCAAATGTCGTAAAAACCGGCCAAGTGCGAGTCGGACTCGCGCACCGAGGGTCCGTACAAACTACAAACCTGTAGTAAGTTTTAAATTATTAAAAAAAAACTACTTACTAGATCTCGTTCAAACCAATTTTCGATGGAAGTTTTCATGGTAATGTACATCATATTATATTTTTTTTAGTTTTATCATTCTCTTATTTTAGAAGTTACAGGGGGAGGACACACATTTTACCACTTTGGAAGTGTCTCTCGCGCAAACTATTCAGTTTAGAAAAAAATGATATTAAAAACCTCAATAAAATTTTTGAAGACCTATCCATAGATACCCCACATGTATGGGTTTGATGAAAAAAAATTTTTGAGTTTCAGTTCTAAGTATGGGGACCCCCAAAGTTTATTGTTTTTTTTCTATTTTTGTGTGAAAATCTTAATGCGGTTCACAGAATACATCTACTTACCAAGTTTCAACAGTATAGTTCTTCTAGTTTCGGAAAAAAGTGGCTGTGACATACAGGCAGACAGACATGACGAATCCATAAGGGCTCAGTTTTTTGCCATTTGGCTACGGAACCCTAAAAAGTGTGTCGAACTTTGATGACGTCACGATGAAGCACACGTTTTGAGTTTTGACGTTTGAAAAAAAGTAGCTGATTGTCTAGTTGTCAAATACGCAATTCGGAGTTCTAAGTTCCACTGTCAAAGCGACAAACAGATACGTGAATAGTTCGTATCAGTCAATATTTTTAGAAGTGAAACTTCTTAAAAATCGTTGTGCTTTGAAAATTCGATGAAACGAAAAAGCGACACCGAAAAGAGACAAACATATTCATAACTAGCTGATGCCCGCGACTTCGTCCGCGTGGTTTACGTTTTTTCGATTCCCGCGGGAACTCCTTAATTTTCCGGGATAAAATGTAGCCTATGTCACTCTCCAGGTCCTCAACTATACCCATGCCAAAAATCACGTCGATCCGTTGCTCCGTTGCGACGTGATTGAAGGACAAACGAACAAACCAATGAACCAACAAACAAACATATTTTCCTGCGAGAGAATGAGATAGAATACAAGTTATATTTACGTTATTCGTAGGCTAGGCTTATTATAACAATGTACTCTGTGGGCTAGGCTAGGCGTAGGCTAGCTCGTAGGCTACTATTTTGATGTTTTACTTCTGCCGTGTAACACACACACACACACACACACACACACACACACACACACACACACACACACACACACACACACACACAAACACACGTTTGTACACACGCACTTTTTTTTGTATAGTTAAACATCGCGCTAAAAGCTGAAATCTTAACCCTATCTTAGAAAAAGTCGCATCAATTATTTCTCATCATTCCTACAATTGTCAAAAGTAGAGATAAAAGTAATTTCCTAACTGTGGTATTTTTCTCTACGAACCTTTACATGTCGACTATTTTTTTCTTGTAATATACCGCATTTTGTGCATTTACCCTAAATGAAAAATTTGCCGGCACCGACAACATCTCTCTCTCTCGTCGCGAGATAATCTCGATAAGCGCATGCTAAGCACACTGGCAGTGTGAACTGGGCATGAAGACTAGGTATAGGTATACATATAAAATTCATGTTATAGTATATAATATTATTATGTCGAATAAATATAATTTTCATATTATTATTATCTAATAATATATATCACTCGCTTTTCATAATAACGGAACATGGTTTCACCACGTGTTTGTTTAGTGAGTGAAGTGGACCGAGATGCATCCGTAAATTCCATTAAATCATAACAGCACAGAATAGGTAACAGTCGTTAAATAAAAGGTCAATTTCAAACCATGAATTTATTCTTTACTCCTAAGCTATAATTAGCACCTAAATACAAATCATACTAATATTATAAATGCGAAAGTGTGTTTGTTTGTTGGTTTATTAGTTTGTTGGTTTGTCCTTCAATCACGCCGCAACGGAGCAACGGATCGACGTGATTTTTGGCATGGGTATAGCTGAGGGCCTGGAGAGTGACATAGGCTACTAATTTTTATCCCGGAAAATTTAGGAGTTCCCGCGGGATTCAAAAATAACTTAAACCACGCGGGCGAAGTCGCGGGCATCAGCTAGTATGAAGAGAATTTTATAAAACATATTCGCGGTACCTAGTTAGGAATAGGAACCCGAATGATTACAACTGAAAAGCAGCTGGGTAAAGATCAATAAAATGATTCATCAATCCATGAAGTGAACAATTAATATCATATCTACAGAAATATATTATGATAATAATTAAAGTACCTACCTACTACAAACAATTAGGCCACAGCAAATATTTATTATAATAATTAAGTAATGTTTAATGCATATTTCTGTTAAACTTGATAAAATAAACAGATAATTAATTGTATCCTACAACATCATTAAATTAATCAGTTTTGATGTAGGTTCTTAATTAATGGACGTGTTTTTATTTAATTTTCTGATCTCAGAATAATAATTGCTTAATTTGTTTATTCAGATAAGGGTTAATGATCACACTTTAATTATGTATGATAACTACCTACCGATTATCTTAAACTTGAATTTAGTTTATTTATCAAATCAAAATCTTTAAATCTAATTAAGCTACTATCGTCGTCGTAGTTAGAATTCAAAAAACCAGGATTAAATCAACTAATGGTACTAAGTAGCTTAACTCAATGCAACCTACCTTTTTCTTATCAACTTCAAAAAAATTTGGCATCTTCGGAGGCTCACTATGCATGGAGTTTGACAGTTGTTCCTCCATCAGGGTATTGAAGAAATCCATTAATTCCATTTAATTATCACCGGTGTCCAATAAAACACTCGGGAAGGTCAATCCGAATAAACTAAATAACAGCAAATTTAAAATTTGACACGCGCGCGCGAGTTTAGCACGTGTTTGATGAACGATGGCGAACCGCCAGACGTCTTGCTCGTGCCAACATCCGATATAAACTAAATTGAAAATTGGAAACAAAATACAATGCTCGAATCTTGATATGACAATAATAGGCGAGACAGCGATAAGGATAATGAGTCAGTGTGAAAAGGACAGCGATACGTGCTAGACGTTCCGCTCCACCCCATTGAAATTGGTGGCGCAGGGGTTGTCGCCAGACGAGATCGTTCGAAATTTGAAATTCCTACCTGCTCGCAAGATAGCATTAAATCCATTCGAATCCTAAACGATTTTGAACTTTAACACAATGGTCAAAAATTCTTTTTTTATCTAAAGAATGCGAGCAGATAAGCTTTTCGTTCGAGACGTTTATAAGTTGTAATTATAAATAGCAAACGTGTGGATACAATGCGCAAGGTTATTCTGAGAATTCTGCTTGTTTTATATTTTATAAAATATGCGCCGGCTGATGACTGAAAAATACGTATTTTTCAAATAATTAATTTCTATTAACGATTCCTCTGTATTAATAAATTATTCCCATATTATTCCAAACAAAATGTATCAGCCGAAAATTTGCGAAAATTTATCTTAGCAACAATTATTAAATCACAAGCAAAAAGCAATAACATACGCATGTTTTATCTTATGTAAAGCCATGTAGTAAAACAAGAACAATGGAAATATAGAATGAATCCTAATCTATTGAATGGAAAAGGTACTTAAAAAATGAGAAATGCATTCTTATTGCAATTTAAGATAAACTTCATAAAACTTGAGGCGTCTTTAAGGGAACTGTGTAGTAGATAATGGAAATTTAACTAGATATGAAGACCTTTCACTTGATAGGATAGATAGATAGGTCTACTACATTACGAATTTGTTAGCCCTACGGCAACCCGTTAGGTACCTACCTATCTTAATTTAAACTGGCCATAATAATTTGTTGCAGCTAGCATGTTTTTGACTAGATGAATCAGACTGATGAAACAAATTATTTAAGTATCTTGAAATGGAAGTAGCTGAGGTTTTCAAAATAATCTACTTTATTCGTTAAAATATCACATTTTATTTCTTGCAATCGATCAATAATCTCAAAAGATATAGATTAGAAACAACGACCTGTCAGCTTTTCAAAATAATTATAATTATTGTGCTACCAAATCCCACAACAACCCCACATTAACCAAATCCGAAGGGTGGCACTAAATTTTAGTTTTGGCAGAAAATTATTTCACAAATAATCAATTAAAATCGCCTATTGAGCAACACGATTGCATGGGGCAGGGTCTCGTTATTGATATCTTTATAATGGGGTAAACTGGGCAAATCTGGCCATACGGGCCGATTGATACGGGTATTCTGTCAAACAAGTTGTGACATAACGGAATCGAAGGGGTTACTTTCAAATTTCAATCGGTTCCAATTACGGTTTATTATGATTTCTTAGTAAAAATAAGTCACAAAAAGCAAGTCTTCGAACAACAAAAAAAGTTTAAAAACTGGAAAGCTCTTTTTTCTTCACTTCGTCTAGGCAAACATTTAAATTATCCTTCATCTCTTTCCAACACACTTTCTCTTTCTTAAATCGCTAGAACATCGGCATTAAAGTTTTTGCTGCCGGGAATGGCCCATGTGAAATATTTGAAATTGGAACAAAAAGGACGCTTCAATGACGTCATGCCACTTTCTTTGATGATGTCATTTTAAAAACTATATTATCAAAATTTAATACGTGTAAACCCTTTGATTTAACATTTTATAAAATAAAGAGGTTTAAATATCACCTTTCTCGGAAAAGGGCTTTACCTACTTCTAAACGTTTTCCATACATTTAAAAATACATGCAAGTGACTACAATTTAATTTGTGACGTAAGTTTTAGGTGAGAAGACTTCAAATGTGATCTCATAGGCAGCTATGAATTTGTGAGAATAATTTACTTAATATCATAATGGCCTAATCTTCAAGCATATTCTGAAACGGTTACAATTTTTTATGCCCTTATAAAGAATAACTATGGCAAGTTTATTGCCGACAAACGTAATTCCCAAAATAATAATATCGAAGTGCAATAAAAATTACAATGGATCCGGTCGACGCCGTCAGTCTGACAAAAAAGGATCTTTCAAATAACGATTAAAATATTATTTTCGAAATGTTCAAACAATGGGACGAAATCTTTATTTTATTATCAGAAAGGAAATGAATAGATACTGACCATTATTGGGCAGCTTCGGGGAATTTGCCTGCGAAGCTATGAAACAATAGATGAGACGGATCATGGAATTGGGACTTACAACAGTTATTTGCTTGTACCATGTGTATAAATAAAAGAGATTTGTTGCAGGCAAATTTAAATTTCTTATTGTTGTTGAAGTCAATACAACTTGACCGTGACAATATTTAAATTTTAAGTTGGCTAAGTTACGTGAACTGAATAGAAGTAAAACAATAAGTGAAGTTGATTTTGTTTTAATTATTATAGTATATGAAACATTTGTTTTTTATACTTTATTAATTTAAGATTGCAAAATCTAGAAAAGAGCAAGGTCGCTAAGTGGCTTGCCAATTCTTCTCGGTAGGCACTAGGCAGGGTATTCTGAACAATCGAGATTAAATGAATGAGAAATCTACCACCGCGCCGGTTTGGAAAGCTGATTCTACTGAGAGGAGCCGGCAAGAAACTTAGCAGTTGGTCTTTTCATAAAAAGAAAACAGTTACACTTTGTGAATAATATACAACGCATACGTTACGTAACAAGAATTACACTGACTTGTGGGTTGCTGGATGTGAAGCCGGTTGCTTTCATGTAACTTTGTGATTAAGAAAATCATCAATAGTATAATAACCTCGACTTAACAGCAGATACTCTCTTTAAATTTATGCAATGGCAAAGCCAGAAACTCCAAGTTATAAAAGGGATGGGATTGGATAGAATTTCAAAAGTACCTACTTGTAAAAGTTAATTTGAATTTAAAAGAGGTAATAAATTGAAAAAAATATATTTACATAATATATAAAGAAACTGGTTCATACATTGACTCGTTCATATCAATCCATACTAATAATATTATAAATGCGAAAGTGTTTCTGTCTGCTAAGCTTTCATGGCTCATCTGTTCAACCGATTTTGATTTGGTGAAGGACATAGGCTACTTTTATCCCGGAAAATTAAGGAGTTCCCGCGGGAACCAAAAACCTCAATCCACGTGGACGAAGTCGCGGGCATCAGCTAGTAATCAATATTCGTAATAAACAAAATATTTAATCTACAATAAATTATTACTTCTTTCAGTAGTTCCAATATCTTTGTTCTGTCCCAAGTCAACATTATCCTTGTCATTATCTCTATAGAAGGTAAAGACTTAAGCAATTAACATTCTTATAGATACGCACCCCCGGTCGTATGGAATTAGAAATGACGTCCTATCGGTAAGCCCTTCATTGTCCTTTTCAGACATCTGGAATGTATTATTTTTGTAGTAGATATTATTTATTATTTCTTTTATTTTTGATTCCTTTCGCTAATTTTTCCATTTGTATCCATACAAGTGTCACATTATTATAATTTTTAATTCTAAAGTTATCTACAAAATCTGACATAAAAAATAACAAAAGGTAATAGAAATTTTAACTAATGATAGCAAATTGAAGTGTAAAATATTACTTTTTTATACTTTTATGATATTTTACTATTTTATCACAGTTATTATAATACCCAAAATCAACACCGTAGTAAGTAGTTCCAGCTAAATACATATTTTAACAAGAAACCCCGAGAAAGATCCAATTATCTATATTAGGGGCTGTAAAATTTTAAAAGATAATATTTTTTGTAGAAAATTATAAACTTTTACTATCTGTGTTTCTTGTGAGATCGCGTTTATCTTGTACATTACCTAAAAATAGATGACAATATGTAAACTATAATAGATCAATATAAATAGGTTTAGGTACAGGTAGGTGTTTAACAGGCATTTTATTTAAATAAACGCTGCTTAATTTTTAATAATTATTACTCTGTATAGGTATAATTATGCGGATATATTCCTCAACAATAACCATGGCCACTTTTATGGCCCTCAACAGTATGAGTGATGATATTTTCATATGTCTCTCACTTCGTAAATAAATACCTCGTGCGTCCGACTCATTTGCACCAAGCTGTTGAAACTCGAACATAACCTGTATAACTAGAGCACGTCATAATAATAAAAACTAATTCTCCTTGCTCCATTGCAGTTGTAACAATATTTCCTCTTCCTATTTTCAAATTATACGTGCTAATAATTCATATTTGATATGCAATATATCAAACGACAGTTTCATGCCGGTAGGTACGACCTTCTAAGAAATTTTTTGAATATAGATACTATTTTTATTAAAATCGTATAGAAATGCTATTCTTAGAATGCTATAATAATTAATGCCCAGCCCAGCTCAAAAAAATAATGCCCAGTGGTCGATTTGCCGCTCTTTCCCCAAAATAGGAAATAATTCAAATATTTTTCTGGTACTTTACATACTCTTGTAATTAAGTAACTAAATTATCGCAAATTAAATTTTTATAGTAAGTAAAAATTATAGAGCCTTTTTTATCGCTTAAATAATATGTTATATACAAACGGATTCTGAGGTTTTGACAGGGTTTTGTATTGGAAATCCATCGGATGCCAATATCGCGAGAAATCTGCCCCTAAGCCTATGTCCGTTTTTTGGGATGCAAGGTGCTAACTCTATCCAACAAATTACCAAATTACGTCAAAATAGAGCCTTTTTTAACGCATACCTAAATAATATGTTATACAAACGGAATTTGAGGTTTTGGCAGGTTTTTGTATTGGAAATCTATCGGATGCCAATATCGCGAGAAATCTGCCCCTAAGCCTACCTATGTCCGTCTTCGGGATGCAAGGTGCTAACTCTATCTAACAAATTACCAAATTACGTCAAAATCGTCTTCAAAAATTAGAGTGTAGGTACATATTAAGTAAATAAAACACGGGTAAACGATTATTAACACCGAACAACTAACCCATAATCCGAAAACAGCACAATCATTTCACGTAACATCACAAAGAAATTATGGATCGTGTAATCTATCTTTGCATCGAACAGTTCCTCCCTATTTATCTCATAATTGAAAACTCATCCGCAATTACACTCCCACAAATTTGTCTGTGCGTGTGGCAAATTTGGAACTAATAGAAACTACTGTGTGTTGATCCTAAACTGTTGATTTTTTTAATGGACAGTGGCGCCTCTTATAGACGTACACATAAGTTTGGCAAGCTGTACGTATCGCCATTATAATTCAGTTCACACTCTGCGTTTCGCACGGGGAAGGAAGATTTATCGCTGTCTAATTTTAATTATCACCCAATAGTCACTAACTGAATAGACCCTCTACTTTCGAGAACCCCTAAATTACAATCCAATGTTTCTACTTACATCTCAATTTTGGCAATTGTTTAGAATTCGTGATTATAACAAAAATAAACCCTAACTTAATTAAATATTAAATATCCCCTTCTTTTTTAAATAAATACAGATCTCGATACCAATCGAAAATAGGTAAATCTATAAAAATTTTTGTTTTTAAAAAAGAGTTAGCTCGCAATTAGAGAAATCTACCAAACTTCTAAAATTTCAAATAGGTTTACCGATAAACAGTGCCGAGTATCCATTGGCGCTCTCCAAAAGGCCTGTCCGGCAGTGGAGGCTTGTAGGCTGATGGATTGATGGATGGATTGACGGTTTAGTTTACCAATGTGCAATTTTTGTTTGAAGAAAATGTGTTCAACGTACAATTATAATGACAAACAACTATAAAAACTTGTAGCCTGCAGACCTACCAGAGCATGCAGTTGTCAACAACTTAACAAAAAAAACTCAACATGACAGTATCAATAATCCTCGATGCACAATAAAGAAAACACCACACCACGACAGCCAACATCACTCATGGCGCACATTTCACAATAATTAAAGCACAGTGTAAAACACCTATAAACTGCTAGTAAAGAGTTAATGGACTGGCTTCATTACCTCGCCACGCCCTCCCGCTAGGTGGCGCGCCCGCTTGTTTTATTGCCATTCATTTCGATCAAATGATTGATTGCACGATATCAGTTTTAATGATCATTTCTAATAGGAACCATTTCGCACAATTCCAATATTAAATTGGTATTAGAATGAACTTTCCATAATTTTCGAACAGGAATATCGTACCTATTCATATTATAATTGTTCCAAAGCTCTAAAATCCAAATTATAGATTTCCAATATTATTTATTTTTGTAGATCAAAATAAAATGCATTTTGACAATTTGATTTGATTCAAATTCAAATTCAAAAGTTCTTTATTCAAATAGACTTTTTACAAATTTAGTGTTTATGAATAGTCGAAAGACTCTACCACTGGTTCGGAATGCCGTTCATACCGAGAAGAACTAGATTAAAGAATAAGAATCAATTATGAATAGAATCTATAGGCTGTTTCTATAGGGATCATGAAAGTCCCTTAGTTAGAAAAAGATAAAAAAGTCAAGAAGTTAGAAAATGCATATCAAATAATGTTAGTCCTGAATTATTAAAAACTCAAATTAGCTTTTCTCTGCATTTTTAAGACATAAGAAAGAGACAATCCCATTCCTAAAGAGATAATCAACGGAATCAAACCACGAAATGCTTCGAAAATAGAAAGAATCGTAAGCGTTGTTTCTTGTTATTGTTTACGCTGGAAAATCAAGAATCACAGATATTTTATGTGCGGAGAGATGCGTTCCGTTCTCGCCTCTCGGATGGGAGATAAATTATTGAAATTGATATAACAATGGATAACGATACAAAGTGTTTCACAGTTGGGAAGGTCGTAAAGAGGAAACGTTGCAGGCCGTGCTTTGTGATCGCCGCTGTCTAAACAAATCTAGCGCGCTGTGACGTATGTGAGCGTAGTAGGTATAGGGGAGCTAAACGCAGGACGGGAAAAAGCGCTTTCCTGATAATTGATTTAATCGTGCAAAACAATGAAAAAAATAGTAAACAATCACTAACACTAAATATTGATGAGTTCATATAGAGATTATAATAGATGGTGCAACACTTTAACTGCGAACTAACCTGGTATCTAAGTTAAGAAAGATGCAGTCTAAACTACATGGTGGCAGTTAAATTGAAATTAAAATCAATAATCATCAAAATCATTTATTTCATAGGCCTACGTCCCCTACGCTTACTTTTACAGCTGTACTAAGAAAGTTGACTCTACCGTGTCACATTCTAAGTTATTCCACCAATACTATTCAAAGTAAAGTTACTTTTAGGGATGAAGCTTCGCCTCTGGATAGTAACACTATCATTATAATTCCAAAATAAAAATATAGTTGTCATAACAAATCCTATAGCAATTTATTTGTTCTAACAATTGTAGATCGGGAGTAGCTTAGGTACGTTAAGCTCTTTAAGCAACTTCTCCGAAGCTCGATGGGTTCCCGATCAAAGGGCTTTGATTATTTTCCATGCGACCGGCGGATTCCGTGTATTATAAGACATTTAGGGGCGTACAAGCACCATATTGTCGTAAAGTAAGAGATTCCCCGTAAAGTTTACTGAGTACTTGATACAAATCTTTTATAAGAAGTTTTGCGTGAAATAAGTGAAAGTTTGTAGGAGCATATCGTTGAATCGAGCTTTTTGATGAATAAATTCAAGCTTTAGAGGCTAGAGCTGGAGTCGTAAAGGCTTCAAGGCGAAATTGAGCTTCTGAAATTGAACAAGTAAGTTAAGGCACATTGTGGAGAATCAATGTTTATGAGCGCATTTGACAACGTGACGCGTGCATTCTCAAATATTACAAAAATCGCAATATAATAGATATCACTTGTTTTATTGTCGAATGTGAGTTTTTTTGTTTGTAACGCTTTCACGGCCCATATTTTCAACCGATTTTGATGAACGGTACAGACATAGACTGCATCCCGGGGAAGGACATAGGCTACTTTTGATACTGGAAAAATAAGGAGTTCCCGCGGGAATTTAAAAAAACTTAAACCACGCCGATGAAGTCGCGGAAATTAAGTAGAATAGATTGAGCTATTGACAGAATCAGTGAACATGCAAAATAGAAAAAAAAATGCCAATCTGTCGGCAACTACAAGTAAAGTTCATGTTACACTCAGCAAAAAAAGCGGCGCCTTATCGCTCGGTCAAGCGTGCTTGGCGAATAAAGCCGACAGCCCCACATATAGGCGAATGTGGATCGAATCAGGGGTAATAAAATCATATTGTCGCACCACGACAAAGGCCGCCGACGCGAAGGCCGACCTAATAAACAATTACGCTTATAAATATACAATAAACTTGCTGTTCGGCGTTTTATCGAGCGAATCGTTGCCGTGTCGTGTGCATACCGCTTAATAAAACACTATTGTTTTATTTCCCAGGGCTGGCAGAGAAAATCTTTTGTGTATGTATAATCAAAAATCACTTTGAGAAAATATTAGTTAAGTAATAAAATGTTGTTGAAGGTATGCTTTGAATTACTATTGGTGCAGTTTATTTGTTGCTTTGCGTTAATGTGTCTTGAGCTTTAGTATAATTTTTGAACATTACGAAATTTCAGAAGACATTACAGATTCTATTTTTACGAGGTTTTCTTCTTCCAATTTCATACAAATATACTAATAAATATGACCAAGATTTTAAAATAACAATTATTGAGAATTATGATAGAAACACCCCAAGCAAGCATCTATCTATCTAAAAGCTTCGTATTTCATCAAGCTTCCTAACGCGCAATATTCAGGAGATAGGTACGTAGAATAATAAAATTTCAGTCTCCCCGTTGTAAGCAAAAAACGTTGTAAATTTAAAATGAGAACAGGAAGTGATAACCCGTGGGTCGGCTGCGCTTGCGCACCCCGCCCTCACTGCACTCACACTAGCATATTCGCTGGTGATCATAAAATTACTTGTGCTTTCATTAATTTACCAGTAGGTAAACTAGTAAGTACTTACGGTATTAGAGATTCATGATGCTGAACTATCATGTTGAATACATCATCGTTGAATTCAAATGCATACCTAGTAGGTATCTAAATAGGTGAATTCAACGAGGCATGCATGCTAATATAAAAATCTTAATAAAAATCTAATCTTATAAAAAAATCTAATCTTAATAAATCTAATCTTAAAAATCTAATCTTAATAAAAAAGCAAACTTAGAACCGAACTTTTTTTATTATTCTGAGGGCTTTCCGAGAATTTTCAGCCGATTCAACACTAGAAGTATTTATTAAACTCTTTTTTTCATGATGTGATTATAAAACCGTAAACTGCACGCTACTCGGCACATCAATGTACCTACTTAGAAATCTTTAAGCAGGTAAGTCTTAAATACATGCTCAAAACATAATCTTTAATTAAATTAGCGTTACCAACAAAAAGCATAATCACATTTTGAATAACAACTTCCTTCGAGAACCCAAATTAAAACCAACATTTGGTTAGCAGTTTTTGCTTTCAAAACATTCCAATAAAATGTTTATCACCCGGTGCATGCACATGTGACTCTACAGCGGAGATTATTCCAAAATTTCCAGATTGCCACCCCGGGCAAAAAATAAATAAATCCAGGGCAAAAAATCACCCGATCCTCGAGATTATGAGCCCCTTGAAATACAGCTTACAGTTATTTATCGATGCAGATTCGGTTAACTTATGAAAGATGTGCTCTATGCTGTATGGTTGAAAACTATAAATGTGGTTATTAAAATTTTAAGAAACATTAGAAAGTTTATAGCTATTGTGTATCGCGTTATCAATTTTAAGAAGTAAAGATATAACGTCAGAAACTATAAAAGTTAATTATGTCACAAAAATCTTTCGTTGTAGTAGCATGCTAAATATAATATATCAACTATTAATTAATTTATTCAATATCTAATATCCATTAATAACTAATATGTCTACTGATAATGATCATTGATCAAACAAGCACTTTTAACATTTGTACAGTAATTAGATTGTGCTGGCTTAATATTATATTTTAAAGAATTTTTCCTTCACCAAAAGTAAATGCATACCTACAAAAGCATAAAAAGTATAGTATAAAAATGCCAATTTTCAGCTTAAATATGCCCATAGGTTAGAAGCAAATAAACAATAGCGTGGCGTGACATAAACAGTATAAACATCCATGTCCTTGATACTACTGAGGGTTCTATTTATACGCGGCAGATGCTCCCCGTGCCCCGTGCGAGGCTATTTCAGGCGCCCTCCCTTCTGGACCATCCCCGATCTAATCCTTGAGTTGCCCTCGCGTAATACGAAACTGGCATCATGCAACGTTTTTATGGTGACGTGCGCACTCTATAATATCAAGTTTGCTTATGCTATTCTATTAATCTTCTTCTAAATATATATAGTCCGTCACACATATCTGACTCGGTGGCCAAAATTGGAACAAATTTTTATGACAGTTAAGTTTTTTAAATTGTATTTTTCATATCTACTATAGCGACGCTGTCACCGGGTCGGATAAGAAGATGTGGGACAATAAAAGGAAAAAGTGACTGACTGACTGATCTATCAACGCACAGCTCAAACCACTGATGATTGGGCTGAAATTTGACATGCAGATGACTTCTGTGGCAGGCATGAGTGAATGTGATGAGTGAATAGGCATCTTCTAGGCAAGCGCGCTCTACCTTAGGCTGCATCACCACTTGCAAGCAAGTCTGATTGCAGCCAAGAGCTAGCCGATTATATATTTAAAAACAAAAATGCACTTGTCTATAATACTCGTAGGTCACACTTGCCTTGATATACCTATCTTAGGAATACGTGGCAAGGATTATGAGAAATTGGCTAGCGTGGCTAGTTACCACGCTACCGGCAAAGACGTGCCGCCAAGCGATTTAGCGTTCCGGTACGATGCCGTGTAGAAACCGAATATGGGTATGGGTTTCATATAACTGCCATGCCCCTAACAGGTTAGCCCGCTACCATCTTAGACTGCATCATCACTTACCATCAGGTGAGATCGCAGTCAAGGGCTAACTTGTAGTGGATAAAAAAAAATTTAAATAAGTCTTATTTTAGGCTCGTTATGATGAAAAAACTTACTAGACTATACCTAAATATCGGCGACTATTTTACAGTATTTATAAAATCCTTTGCTGTAGATTGGCATTGCCTTCATTTCCAATTATATCTCGATGCAATTCAGCAAATTTGATATTCAAAGTTGCACTGCATTGAGCTGTATTTATAGAAGTTGCATAGAGTGCATCGTTGCAGGAGTGACAGCAGTCAGGTCATCCGACACGTTAATGTGCGCTGAGCAGATACACATGGCGAGATATCGGATTAGAGTGGCCATTTTGAAAATCGAATATAATTATTATTTTCTGCAGGTATCGTTTAAAAACGAATGATGATCTCATAAGTCTAAGGATTTCTGCGAGGAGTGCAACGGAGATTAATCCTAAATATTTGGATGGACTGTAGTGCAAGTGAAAGAAAATCGTAATCAGTCAATAGGGAAATCAAAAACATAAATGGGTTTGTGAAAAAGTTCGAGTAATTACGTTTCGAGCTTTCATAATAATTATAATGGCCTCGTGGGAAAGACAACCAAATTAAGATAAATACAGAGGTTAGTCTGATATAATGTCTCTCCGATCTCTCCATATCTACGCGGCTGAAGCGTGCAGTTTCAGACGGATTAACCGGCGAGAAATCGACGGTATTATTACTGAAAATTATTGTGGTATGGCGGAAATATTGTGGTGTTGCAGACGCATTTTAAGAATAATCTGGACAGCACAAATATCTCTATACTCAATAATCCAATACGGAATCCAAACGAAAATTACAAATAAGAAAATTTATTTATCAATCTTTTTAAATGCTTAAGTGGTAAGAGCAGTTGCATCCTGGGTACGGACATAGGCTACATTTCATCCCGGAATATCAAAGAGTTACCACCGGATATTTCTGACAAATACTAGCAATGAGTGATATAAGTGTTCACTGTTCCAAAATTTATGATCAGCGGCCATAGTCACCTACCTGGTTGAGACCACTTCAAAATTCAAAAAATTCAAATGTTTTTTATTCAAATAAACTTTTACAAGTACCTACTTTTGAATCGTCAAGTGAATCTACCACTGGTTCGGAATGCCATTCCTACCGAGAAGAACCAGCCCCCCTAGCATGGGCCGAGACAATTTTCTCCCCGAGGAAAGGATAAAATTTATATTCCTAAATAAATAAATAAAAACGCTAAATAACGGTGGATAAATAGTCCCCCTAGTCCCCGTGAAGTGTCAAACGGGGATAAACTTCTCCTCTTCCCTGTTGCCGTGCTCTGAGAAGTGGATAAGTTAATTTTATCTCTTCTCAGTGGATAAAATCGGGGGATAAATTTTTTATCTCCGGCCCATGCTAGCCCTGCTGCAAGAAACTCGGAAACACTGTGTACGGAAATATTCATTGAGACATAAACGGACAGACAGACAGACAGAGGAGTACCTACCTATTCGCCATAGATAGGTACTAAAATATAGCATTGCAATAACTTCTCACGAAACTCATCAATCACGAATATTTCTAGAAATATTCTATACGAAGTCATTCTATTTTAGACGGTAATTAAGCTAAGTTAGATTTTAAGTACTTTTTTTGTATTTTATGTTTGCTATACAGTGTTGAATCAGCAAATAAAACACATTCTATTCTAATCTAAATAAAGTATACCTACCTAATGAAAACAAAAACATTAATGCAAGTTTTAACCAATCTTCCATTCTGTAATGTAATTTATTAACTTGTTGTTTATAGTTAAATCATGTAAAGATAATAATTTTAAAATGCAGTTTCTATTTGTCATACTTTTACAATGTATCAAGTTATAAAAATTAAATTAAGTACATAGTCCATACACACCAAGCGCTATATTTTAACACTTACATACGTAAACAAAATATATCTACTGGAGTTTCTATATACCTATAATACTAAGTATATGGAATTATTTATTAGGATAACGTTCATTTTCCCGTTTGCGTGGAATCATAAAGTATTCGACTTTGCGTTGTAAAGTATGTGAAAATTTTCAGCTTCTAGGTCCAAGGGCTGGACGAAAATGATTCAATCAGTTAGTGAGTCAGTACTTTTCTCTTTATTGTAAGAGATGATTTTATAGATTTTGAGCTTTAGGTTTCGAATTTCGATAAATAATTGAAATCACGCCTTTGCGCTTTACAAGTTTATTTATTTAGGAACGACTACACAAATATTAAGTGCGATACATTAAATAACGTTTACATTATATATACTCATTTATTGTAGTTATGATCGTAAAAGGGAATCGCAGTGTTTGTCTGTGTATAGTGACGTTAGCTTTAAAATCAACTTGGATTATTATATTAAATATCTAATAATATTACACATATTTTGCATTACTTACTACTTACCTATACTTATTTGTTTTAGACAAACATACTTATTTAAATGTGATGTTTTATCGAGATCATTATTTATGTACCTACCTAATAACTTGAAACTTCCAACTACAAGTAGATACCTACGCCGACAGTCTAATTTTTTTTAAATGACCCCCATCTGTTTGATTTTGATTGTGTTACCGCGGTAAAGGTGTGTCCAAACATGAGCGGCAAGTACGCAGCAGCAACAGCGTTTGCATGACACAATTTTGCCGCGCGCTAGGAAGGACTTGAGGGCTAACCCACGAATATGCACGGCAGACGTCCAAAAGCAGCGCGGCAGCGGCGCACGATTGCCGCTTATGTTTGGAATCTAAAAACCTTAGTCGCGGGCACCAGCAAGTTTATTGTTATTTTAGATTTTTACAGGAAAACTCTTCTTTATAAAAAGAGATTTTTATTTATTTTCTAAGTATAGCTAAAGTGTTTCGTCCTTAACTTGTTAATGCGTACTGCATAGCCACATAATGATTTGCCTGATTTCAAGAACTGACTGCAACATAACGCATAAACCGCATGCAAACCCCCCCGTGCTTGTCTGCCAGAAATAGCCAGTCAGCTGGGGTGCGTCGGCAATGCGATTAAACGCAATCATAGCTAGAAGATAATAAAAAGGATATCTATTTTTTTTTATTCCACTACAAAGCCCTTGACTGCAATCTCACCTGGTGGTAAGTGATACAGTCTATGATGGTATCGGGGCTCGGACTAAACTGTTAGGGGTACGGCAGTTACATTAAACCCATTCTACACGGCATCGTACTGGAAACCTAAATTACTTGACGTTAAGCCTTCGCCGGTAGGGTAGACGGTGGTAATTAGCCACAGCCGAAGCCTCCCACCAGACAAAAGCATATAAGCACTTCACAGAAAATATTAATTAGTGTAATGATCTGAACAATTTTTGAAAACTTTCCAGATTGAGTCATATCAGTCGTCAAAGCTTGAATAGGTAGGTATTTTATCTACATCGAAGCCTCCACAGATAACGTCACAATAGCGTTGTTCAAACGCAATTAGTTAAGTTCTCGTCCAAATGACATTATTATTCAAAACTAAACGACGGCGATATCGGTGACCAATCTTATCGACGAGGATGTTTTGAAACATACGTACACAAATAAAGGTGGCTATACACTCCTCGGTTAATTAAACGCTGTAAAACCGAACGTTTTTATTATTGATTGGGAGTTTCTTAATTATTGGTCCAAGTGTTGACGCAATGTGTTGGTCTAATGCTAAAGATACTGGAGGCCAGAGCGGGACGCGCTAGTTTTGTTAGTCCAAACCATAGATTTATTGACAGTGACTTTTCTACAAATGTAGTTTGTGTTCGATGAACTTGAGCTTTGATGAACTTGCAATTTTGTAACCGTTAGTAACGGAAGCCACAAAATCCCCTTATCATTTAAAATGTGATTGAAGTCAATATTATATATGGAATTGATTGGACCTGTCTCATTTATGAGCCCCTCTTTTGCAGAAAAACCCTAATAAACAACATTATTGACGACATTATTGTTTTTTTTCTGATTGAATCTCAGTAAGTCAATATTAAAGTTACAATAACATTGTTCCAATACGATTTGTTATGTGGGTATCCAAATAAACTAAGCGTGTTTGAAAGCATCCTCGCGATAATTATGATTGGTAGCAATCGCGATCGTATGGCGAATTTCAACGAATTTCAACTTCCGCTACTTACGAATTCCTTTAAAATGGCCATTTAATCGTGACTGTGGCCAATCGTATAGACGAGAATTTTTTCAAACACACACAAATAAAGATGGCTATATACTCCTAGGTTAATTAAACGCTGCGTGAAAACTGAACTTTTGTATTGGCGTATGGCTTTTTCGGTGAACTTTTCTTCTTATTAAAATTAGATATGTATACTGCGAATTAACTGACCTTTTTTGAAAATTTAATAATTTTTTTGCACACGTACCAAATACACGCCCCTAAAACTCAAAACTGGTATTTTTCAAATCATAACTGGTATTTTTTTTTACTTTACTGCATTAATATTTAATATATTTTCTATAATCTTCGATCAGATTATCTTCGACAAGATATCTGTGTAGCTTAACGCTTGTATACCTATATGTGCATACGGCGTAATCGTACCGATTTATGAACATTTTAAGGCTAATTGCGACGACAAATCGGCTACTTAACGATAATAGCCGCATCTAAATCTAAAAAAAATATACATAATGACTTGAAAACGCCTTAATTAGGATCGGAAGTCTCGAATGTTTTTTAATGTTTACTTAATATGCTTGTTTATTTCTATTGTTAGGACGAAAGCACACTACGGAGTAGGTACAACAAAAATGGTTGGGTGGCAAACTTAGTACAGACTAACGCGCCAGACGAAACGTGTTTCCTATACGACGCTAACGTTTGGTCATGTCCTGTCCGTAGTGTTTTTTTCGCCCTGTAGCTGTACTACTGTCGCTCGTGTAACCCAGTTACTGCCTCGGAAAAACTCGATAATGTATCAAAAAATCATAAAACAAAGTCTCTTTCTGCGTCGTTCTCATTGATGGGGAAAGGGGATGAAAGTTTTGTCGATTTTATTCCATATCTCCGGCAATAGGGATGATGACAACTCAATCAAATCAGCAACTCTTTATCCAACTTATAAACGCACTTCTAGTATGGAAGTTGTATGAAATTCACAGTTGTGACGTCATCAAATTTCAACGCACTTTTTTTCTTTAATCTACGTTTAAAAATTGTTATCAAACTTAAAACTAACCGAGGATGTGAATTTAAGGTGTTTTGGAAGGCCCTCTATTTAATAATCAGTTCGAAATAATTTATTTTTAATATAGGCATCATCCCTATTCTCAAAGGACGAACTGATATTTTTTTTTCTTTACAAAGTTTATGGTTTTACACAGTATCATAAACATCTGATGAATAGGTCAGTTATGGAAGGCGGAACTCCTCAACGGAAAACGGCAAATAAATTGCGATCAGGGGGTTACTACCATCGCTTGAAGCAGTATTATTATTCAAAACTAGCTGATGCCCACGACTTCGTCCACGTGGTTTAAGTTTTTTTTTATTGCCGCGGAAACTCCTTCATTTTCCGAGATAAAAAGTAGCCTGTCACTCTCCATGTCCTCAACTATACCCATTGCAAAAATCACATAAATCCGTTGCTCCGTTGCGGCGTGATTGAAGGACAAACCAACAAACCAACAAACCAATAAACCAACAAACAAACACACTCGCATTTATAATACTAGTATGATGACAGTTTATGTCATGTATCTTGATGTCCCTAAAATAAGGATTATAATATGTAATTCTAAAACATGAACGTCAACAATATTAAAACAATACGGCTTAAAGCGATGGCAGTATGCCCCTGTATAAAAGCTTAATTAAACCACAGAATACAACACAGTACAAGCTATTAAACTTAGATTGGGGGGTCAAGGGCCACACTAAAAACTCTTATAGTCTTAAAGCAATACTTAAGCAATATTACTCAAAATGGAATATTTGCCTCGTTTACTATAATGGTGCTTACACATGCAGTGTACATTGAAACTGTTTCGATCCCCGGCAGGGTCAATTTGAGAATTTATAATTTCAGAATTATCCCTGGTCTGGCCTAGTGGGAGGCTTCGGCCGTAGCTAGTTACCACCCCACCGGCAAAGACGTGCCGCCAAGCGAATTAGCGTTCCGGTACGTGTAGAAACCGAATACGGGTATGGGTTTAATAAAACTCCCATTCCCCTAACAGCCGTTAACAAACGTTAAAGATTTTCGTCAAAGTAAAATAAACCATAACTGCATTGAATTAGAGCTCAATTTCGTCTGCCCATTCTTATACGTTTCGGTATGTACAATACCCTAAACGTATAAGAATGGGCAGACGAAATTGAGCTCTAATTCAATGGTCATGGTTTATTTTACTTTGACGCCAACCCTTTACCATTTGGTCGACAATTCTTACGTGGGTAATAATATTTAAAAAAATGACAGTTTGATGTCAGGTACCTTAAAGTCCCTAGAATAAAGATTATAACTATAATGAAACAAAGTACTAGGCAGTGTCATCTAAGATCTCAAATATTGAGAAGATGATCCCCTGCGTACAGTTTTGCTATCTTTCGGTATACGATATGGCACAAGTTAGTAACTAATACATAATGGATTATATTCGGCCGCTTGTTTTGCTATGCTCACGCTTGTAGTAAATACTATTAAACGATAAACTAAATACATGCCGCCGTAATGTGCATAGGTTAGCCCGCTACCATCTTAGACTGCATCATCACTTAACATCAGGTGAGATCGTAGTCAAGGGCTAACTTGTAGTGGATACAAAAATATTTAAAAAAAATACCAGTTTGATGTCACGTACCTTGAAGTCCCTAAAATAAAGATTATAATTCTACTATGTCCCTAAAATAAAGATTAAACACGAAAGTCAACTATAATGAAACAAAGTACTAGGCAGTGTCATCTAAGATCTCAAATATTGAGAAGATGATCCCCTGCGTACAGTGTTTGTTATCCACCCTGTATGGGTACTTTTGCTATCTTTCGGTATACGATATGGCACAAGTTAGTAACTAAGGCTAAGCTAATAATGGATTATATTCGGCGGCTTGTTTTGCTATGCTCACGCTTGTAGCAAACACTATTAAACGATACTAAATACATGCCGCCGTAATGTGCATAGTAGAATTTGTCTCGGTTTCAAGTTAACATAATTGACTGAAACTATTGATATAAAAATATAGGTTAGTGATTGGTTACAACTTACAACTTTTGTTTAGTTGTAACTAAAATGTGGTGATACCAAAAAACAATAATAATAAATACTTAAAGCTCAGAATATTGTTCAGAAAAAGCGAAATAAGCATATTTTTATGAGTTTGATACTTGTCTGACCTAGTCAAAACAGGAATGCTGCCAACTGATGAAATAAGTTACTCTTTATCAAACGTCAAAACGGGCGTTGATTATTGGGAGTTTGTACCTTGGTTTGTTCCTATGTAATAGGTAGGTACCTACTAACTTGTAAAGTTGTGACCCTGTGGTGTCACATTCACTTTTTCACTTTAATCGATTAAATATCGTTTAAAACGGCAATCAAACTTAATATTAAAAGAGGACATGGATTTTTCATCGTTTAGAAGATCCTTTACATAATTTTAATCCCTAAAAAATTATTAAGTAGCAAAAACTAAGCTATTCAAAGGCAGATGCACCCAAATCGAGTACCTATTTCAAGTGTATAAAACATTCCGAACCGATAAAAGTATCGAAAACATCCAACCGATAACTCGTCTAGACGGAATAAATATCCCGAAACACTCGAATGCCAGCTCGATGGCTCACTTGGCTAATCGTTTAAGTTGCCAGTTTAAAAAACATCGTTTTTTTCGAACCTACTGCCACTTTAAAAGGTTGAAGGCGAATCTAGCAGGGCGCATTTAAAACATTTAAAACGAGCTTGTTTAGAGATTACGGCCCTTTGGGTGTGGTCACGGTCGTCATGGACTATCTAATGTGTTTCAATAAAAGGGACAGATCGTAAAACACAATCAATAAAGTATCCCTTTTTAACAGCTATTGTTCTATCAGTATCACGGAATTCTTAAATACATCATATCATGTATTATTGATCCTTTGGCAAAGATTTATTTTTTAAAATATCCTACTTACTTACCTATATACCTACTCAAACATCCATATGATTCATAAAATTATTAAAATGTGCAATTGTATTGTACATTACTGTATAGTCTAAGTGAGTCTGACCTAATTTGATACTTTTTAAACGACTTCCAAAAAAGGAGGAGGTTCTCAATTCGGCGCGTATGTTTTTTTTTTAAAGCTGTGTATTGGTAAACTATATGAGAGCTGATTAAAATCTTGAAAAAAGTTTTAAAATTACTTTGCAAATGAATCTACATCCTTACAATAATAAATTCAACTAGACGTGGCCTAGTGACTAATTCAAGAATAAACTTTTTTGAACTTCAGGTTTATACAAAACCGTAACAATCTTTTTAAACCAAAACCGCAAAGAAAGAAGCTGCGAAACATAATGCCACTAGAGTGATGCGATTTTAATAAAATCCCTGACAAAATATATTGCAAAATTATAAGTGATAAATAGCATAAATCAAACGTGTAGTCGATAAACAACGCGCCCCCTAGCGAGCGTTTCGCGCCCGTTGTGAAAAATGTGCGATCGCCGTGCGCCCGTGCTTAAGAAATACGTGATGGTATTAAATGGAATCATCCATTATTTAATATTTTGTTATACCTAATATGAAACAACTAGTTGATAGCCACGACTTCGTCCGCATAGATTAAGCTTTTTTGATTCCCGCGGGAACTAGTTAATTTTCCGGGATAAAAAGCATGCACTTCCGCGGTATGCAACCTACCTCTGTATCAAATTTCATCAAAATCGGTCGAAAAATGGGCCGGGATAGCGTGTCAGACAGACAGACACACTTTCACATTTGTATCTAATATTAGTATGGATTTGAAGGAAATCTTTGAATTGCTTACTGCAGTCTACGTTTCATCATAATCGGTTAAACTGATGGGCCGTGAAAAGGATATACAGATAGGAAGACAGACAAAAATATTACAAAATTTAAACAATATAGGTACGTACTTACATAGGTTTGAACCTGTGGTTTGAACCTTGCAACGATCTCGGTGGAATGGTGCCTTCATGGACTCAACTTTGCTACACAATAGGTAGGTATTATTATAATAACGCAGATACATAGCAGTTATCATAAAATCCAATATAAAGATTATAAAATCTACACCACCGATCGTATAAAGTATAAACCATTAATCGGGACTAAGGGCAGACATTCACACCCCGACATTGTTGCTTACAAAATCGTACATTAACGCGTCGCCTTTGTGCGCCTGCGCATTGTGTGATGCGGTTCGGTTTATGATGTAGGTGGATATTAGCGCGTGCTCTTCAATAGCAACAAAGACCTCGTGACCGACGCCTTATGGTACCAAGTACCAACGTGAAAGGCTGTTGACGTTGAACCCTTTTTATTTCGCTAAGTACTCATTATATTATTTCTAGCAGATGCAGTTTCAAAATTGTATTAACCTGTATGTAAATTTCTATTAAATACTTATACAAATACTATTATAAATGCGAAAGTGTGTTTGTTTGTTGGTTTATTGGTTTGTCCTTCAATCACGCCGCAACGGTGCAACGGATCGACGTGTTTTTGGCATGGGGATAGTTGAACACCTGGAGAGTGACATAGGCTCCTTTTTATCCCGGAATATTAAGAAGGTCCCGCGGGAATCAAAAAAGACTAACCACGCGGACGAAGTCGCGGGCATCAGCTAGTAAATAATATACCTATACTAATTACTATGCCGTTTGCTGTCCCGCCACACCTTCGCTTGGAATATAATACCTTCGCAAGTATAATTCTGGAAATATTTTCTTCATCAGTATTATTTTCAACCCATTTCCCGCCTCACTACTGAGCACGAGGTTCCTCTCGGAATGAGAGGGATTTAGCAATAGTCGACCACGCTGGTCAAATGCGGACTTTTTAATGGACTTTAATAAAAGTTTGAGGCGGATACATAGCAGCGCTTACTTTCTTTAAAAATAAAAAATAAATATTCGAAACCAATACAACTTAGGTTGATTTATCGAGAGCGAGAAATAGAAAAGCAAGTAGACTGAACACGGGACAGTGAATAATAATTAGAACAATCTTTAATTGCTTAGATCAGAATGCACATTACTCCAAAAAGATAGAGGTTAACAGAGAGGAGGGGAGCCCCCCAATTAGGAGGCCGAAGTTCTATAGGCTATCAGTATCACTCCTTGAAACAAGAGTAGTGAAAGGGAAATAATAGACCTTGTTTTACTTCGTAAATTTCCCGTGTGTCCTTAATAAACACCACTTTTACAGTCAAACACTTTCTCTTACGAACTCGTAACATTATAAAGTATCCGCGAAGCACAAAGGAGTAGATTACACGTCCTTTGAAGTGAGGCAAGGAGCGCGAAGACCGAGATAAAAGCAGTAAACACGTTAATTTTACTCAAAACGGTGCCATGTGTTATGTTCTTGGAGACCACCATACATGCTGCTACAAAATAATCGTACATGCTATAGTAGCCGACAGATGACCTTTGCTATCAAAAGTTCTATGCCTGAATTAGCCGTCCTCATCCTCTACGCATAAACGTTAAAGTTTCTAGAGGATAGCTAGTGTAGATACTAGGTATGTACCTACAATTCGCGCGCGAGTTGAGTGCAGAGTAAATGTAGGTGTCACCATACATTCACTCTGCATTCAACTCGCACGCGAACTATATTTATAATTTTGTTTATCTTGAATAATAAATCCATATCAAAATCAAAAATCAAAATCAACTTATAATAATTGCAAAAGTGTGTCCGTCTGTCTGTCTGAGTACGCTTTAACGGCACATCTTTTCAACCGATTTAGATGAAATTTAGTATAGTAGTAGGTTGCATCCAGGGGAAGGAAATAGGGTAACTTTTACGCTCTAAAATAAAGAAGTTTCCGCGGGAATAAAAAGACTGATTTCACGCGGTCTGAGTCGCGAGCATCGTCTAGTAAAAATAAAATAAAATAAAACCTATTATATTTGGTCTTTACATTTTTACAACGATTAAATATATTAGAAAAGCTCTCCTCTAGAGTGGCAAATATATAAAGCAAGCTTTTAATATCTACTCTACATTCCGTCTCTAGGAAAAACTGGACAACTGTTATTGCTCAATAACTCTGTTACTTTCAAAACTGCAATTGCAAGATACAATAGGATTAGGTACTTATTTATAGTTTACTAAAATCATGAGTAATGGACACAGATGACTAGATCGGAGAGCGCTTGCTTAGAAAATGCCTATATTTGACTCAAGCCTTTAGGGTCCTCACTCATGTATACGTGGCAAGGTGTCATGTATACGGTAATTAAAGAATTACATAATTTTAAGTGTAGGAAGACCCACCAAGTGAACTCAAGTTTATGTCAATCTATATTTCCAGAAACATCAAATCAACGTCCAATCCTCAAGGTAATTATTTTCGTAATTATTATATTAAGTTAATAACAAAAGATTACTCCGCCGTTTTTTGTCTGCCCATGCGCTTCGGAGAAAATATGTCTGGTAATGAATGGTAAGCCTTATCCAGTACTGGTTAAATACACGTTTTACATATTATTCTGGCTGTAAATTGTCGTGTAACAAGGCAATGCAAGCGTGATCAAGTTTTATTTCTTTCTTCAGATGATAATGCCCTTAACAGCTTGTTAGCTGCATCGTGAAAGGTGGAACGGTATACCCCAAAGCTGTAAATGTAATACAATGGTTCTGTCAAAATATTAAATAGCTATTCATATTTCGTTGTTGAACTTATGAACCATCTCGTCTTTGTTGCTGTGATAAATAATAATGTACCAGATAGGTAAATGTGCCAATTCACTCATATAGGCTACTGAGCAATGAGCATAATATAGGTTTTAACAGAGAAATATTTTCATATTATAAGCATTCACGTTGACAACTTAACTTTACCAGCTTGCTAGAAAAAATCACCAAATGCCGACTTTACCCTAACATTTATTTAGAGACTCCAGGCCATCTAATATTATTATAAGCTGATCTCATCCAAAAGCGCCTAAAAGCACCCATCATAAAACAACTTTGAATAATACATGTCACATATTCAATCATAATATACCTATTCAAAAGGTGCAGCTGTTATTAGTTAGCTAATAGGTAAAATATCAAGAAATAATAATTATATTAGAAACACATTACAAAACAAAATAGATCCATTATAGGCGATTGTACAATATATTCGCTAACCCTCACCGCCGCGCCGGGTGACAGAAGATTACTTCTCAATCCGGACGGGTCGGAATGACCCCTTGTACGGAATCCCTCCGAACCAATGAAATATGTATCCAACAAAGGAAAAACGGGTTACGTCGCTAGGTGAATAAAGAAAGCTATTGGGTATACTATCAATACGAAGTTATGAATAACTTACAAAAGGGGTTGCGAGAGGGTTCAACTGACCGATTTGCGGTGATTACGTTGTTATGGGGTAAATATTTACTGTGATTTAAATTGACAGGTGTCACTGGTTATTGGCTCTTTCTTAAAAACGATTTTTATTTATGTATCCATGTCTGGTGTGTAACTAATTATGTGCTTACCTTAATCTTTAGGCGTTGGTATACCTATATAGCGATAGCGAATCAGTTGCGTTGCGTTCATAACATAATAATATGATGGTAGATTTATCTACCGGTATTACTAGAGTAGAGTAGATTGTTTTAAATATGAGAATAGCGACCGAAAAAGCGCATAAAAATCTGCAGCACTCATACACTTATAATTATTTGCATCGATTCCAGCAGTTATAGAGGAACCGTCAATGTTACTTACCGACTTACCTATACTACTTAACTATTCTATTTTATTACTGATACGATATGATTATTTTGCACGAATTCATATACATAAAGGGTTTGACTATATTTTTCGACAAACAATATGTGGTAAAAATTGCCACATTAGCAGCCATTTAGGGTTACGATAAAAAAACCATAGACAACGCTTATGACAGAAAAAAATAGCATAAAGTTCTACATACCTGACGGACCTGCTTGTATTGTTCTTCGAAGCTCCATCCAGCCGCGCTTCCCTCGGATGATGAAGACGAGGCGGACCCCACGGGCTGAGCGGGGGGAGGTGGAGCGGGGGCAAGAAATGCGGGGGGAGCATATGGAAAGTTGGCACCACCACTGGCAAGCGCGAAGACACTACTAGGGGTGGATAGAGGCGCTCCTTGGGCGAGTGATGCGAGGGATGATAGGTGAGGATGCAACGACGTCTTGAGCGACTCGAAGTCATCGCGGACCTGTTGAGAGCAATTTATTTATTAAATAAGTATTATAAACCAATCTGCAGGGTCTCTTATTTTTAAAAGCAGTGTTTATTAGAGAATAGAGAACTTGTTAGCCAGTGATATATTATTTATTTTTAAGCCAGACAACTTTTTACTCCGACACGGGCGTCACTCCACTAATTTAAAACTGAAAATTTTCAAAGAGAACAAACCTTAATTATTATTGCCAAAGATTTATAATAAAAATGAGCAGTAATAATATGCCTTTTTCTGTTTTCGAAATTCAAACAAGCAATAGTACATTGTTACCCTAGGGATGAAAGTAACTTATTTAGTCCCGAGACGGGGTTTGGCGCCCGAGCGTAGCGAGGGGGCCTATAGTTCGAGGGACTAAATAAGTCTTTCATCCCGAGGTAAACACTGTGCTTTTCATTACGAATATAAGGAAAGTCAAAATAAAAAGTCTATGAATCAGTTGTCTTTACTTTATGAATAAAGTCTATCTTTCTTCTTGTCTATGGATGCACTCGGGTATATAAAAAAAAAAAAAAAAAAAGTCGTGTTTCATTTGAACTCCAATAAAAATTCAGTTGAAAACGATTCTCCCTAGGGCTGAAAAGTATTACTTTCAACCCGCTTCTCAGGCAACTTCAAACCTACTTTCCGTGTATGAGTAATGAAAAACACTTTTCATTCCATCAATGTATCGAGCCAAGGCTCTGTCTTACCCGAAATGTTATAAACAAGATTTCTATTGTTTCCATGGCTTAAAATTGGCTGGCCTCGTACGTAATAATCGTACCTACTGGCATCTAGCTAAAACATACTATACAGGATTTTCTTAATTATTTCTTTAACCACTAGCTGATGCTCGCGACTTCGCCTGCGTGGAATAAGTTTTTTAATTCCCACGGGAACTTCTTATTTTTCCGGGATTAAAAGTAGCCTATGTCACTCCGGGTCCTCAACTATATAGGGATCTGATTTTGTTGTCAGACCAAAACAGATCGATCCGTTGCTCTGTTGCGACGTGATTGAAGGACAAACCAGCAAACTAACACACTTTCGCATTTATAATATTAGTATGATAGTAATATTATGATACCTTCAGTTCCCTCTCTAGAGGCCTCGGCGAATTCCTCTGATGCGAGTGATTCATCGGATGGTTATTCATATTGTTCATGTTATTCATGTTATTCATCTGGTGGTTGATCGGTCCGTGGTGGGACATATTGTGGTGAGGCTGGTGGGGCAGCAGCGGCTGGTGCGGCTGCTGCTGGTGGGGAGCCGCGTCTCGACCCACGCCCTCGTCGGAGCTCTCGCAAGACTGGTCTCCGGATGAGTCGCCTTCCGACCGCGCTGACTGTGGACAAACAAGCAGTTAGATGACCATTTTATGATGACCTGCTTTCCGATTGTGTAAAGAAATCGTAATCGTTTGTCAAACGTATAATTTGAACTATTTAAGGCGTATGCCTGCATGTCAAAAAGCATGTATGAACTCCTTAAACTGTTCGAGAAATACGTTTAAGTATAAGCTCTCAAAACATTACATTACGATTTGCTTGCCTTAGATATAATTGGGCCTCTGACCAATGCTACACCCATAAAGATAATGCTCACATATGTCCGCGTGGATTTAGCTTTTAAGGAATATTTATGATGTAAACCCCTTGATTCAAACACGTCCCTTCAGGGTCGCTTCATTTTATTCGCAGCTCATTAAACCGTTTGCTATAAGCCTATAATATAAAGTAGCAAAACGCACTCGGCCATAGCACTTGGCGAATGTGTATATGGCGACTTGACGAATTTAGCGATTTTTCTGTGTGTTTTAAGCAAACGACAAAGGCTGTAGTCGTATTTTTAGAACAGCGTGTACACATTGGCATTTCGTCGGTCGAATCACGAAGGGGCGTATCCCACAAATATTCGATTTTTAGTTAACTCCACCATCGTAATCTATGAGGCAAGATTTATCGTGTCACGAAAGGGCGTAATTTAAATCATACTGGAAACAGATTTACAAACAATTACGAAAAGCCCTTTCTGCTATTCATCCCAATTTTAAAAATCACGAATAGTCGTATCCACCAGTTACGCCTATTCTTACCTGTTCCCATGTAATATCTCTTTTTCACGAAGAGGCATAACCTAATATCTAACGTGAAATACGCGAGTGAAACAACGACATTAGTTAGTTGGAAATTACTAAGCTGCATAGTTTGTTTACGGGAGTTAAAATTAGTAAAATTCTGGCTTTAAAGTGAATGAATACTTATTTAAAGAGTTACTTTTATTTGTTTTTTGGACAAATCACTGGTGGAAATATCTCCACCATGATTTATCTTTGAAAAAAATGTTTGGTATGTTCTTAAAAGAGTATAACCAACCCGTAAGTATGACACTTTATAGAAATGTATTTAAAAGCATGAATTTATCGTTCCATAAACCAAAAAAAGACCATTGTGGTTTATGCAATACATACAGAGAAGGTACAAGCGAGGTGAAAGAGAAGCTGCAGAATAAATATGATACACATATTATAGAGAAAGAAGAAGTACGACGAATTAAAAACGAATGCAAGAATCGAGCAATACAAAATATAACCACTTGTTGTGCTTCGTTCGATTTACAGCAAGTCATTTATTTGCCACAATCCAATGAAAAGGCTCTTTTTTATAAAAGACTAAGTTTGGCTAATTATAATTTCACAATTTATGATTTAGCCTCCAAAGACTGCATATGCAACTTATGGAACGAGACAATCAGTGGAAGAGGTGCATCTGAAATTTCTACTTTTGTTTATTATTTCTTATCAAATTGTGATAGAAAGAGCGTGAAAGAAGTATTCCTGTTTTGCGATGGCTGCTCAGGGCAGAATAAAAATTCCGTGATGGCGGCTATGCTTTTATAAAATTTAATTAATAATTGTAAATCGATTGAAGAAATTAGTTTACGATACTTCTGTTCCTTCCATGGGGAAAGCGAGGGCGATTCTGTCCATAGCGTAGTAGCATTTGCAATGGCTCAGGCTGCAAACGTTTTTGTTCCGCGCCAATTGGAGCCGATCATACGATTGGCACGCAAAAATCCATATGAAGTGAAGGTTCTCAATTACAATGATTTTAAGAATTTTAAAGATCTTGCCCTAAAGTTAAGGTTGCTACAATTAAAAAAAGATAACCAGACTCGTCGAAGTCGACTCGTTTAAATGGACAGATGCTATGGAGTTAAAAGTTTCAAGAAACAAACCAACTACCTATTCTGTTTTTTAAAACGAGTCACAAGGAACAAGAATACAGGATCGTTAAAGAGACAAGATGTTCAATGGCTGAGGAATGAGGTTGAAGATTTAAATAAATCTCCTAATGAGATATCTAAAGAAAAATATAATAATCTAATATCAATGTGTAGGGGAGACACCCCTTTGATAAGATGCCGGGAACATCAAATTTATTATGAAAACCTACCACATCAATAAAATAATGTTCTATTACTTAATATTGAGTCTTTCTTCATTTATTAGTGTTTTATTTTATAGTCTTTTATTTATTTTATAGTTAAGATAGATGGACGTAAATGGTATTCTGAAATATTTGCACATCACAAAAGGGCGTAAGTAAATTTTTTTTAAAAAAAAAAGCAAATATTTCTATAAATAACTAAAGTAAACTAAAAAAAAAATTTAATATCAAAAGAGGACTAGTTATCAAACTAAACAACGGTCCTGTAAACTTCGTAGTACTTTTACATATAAAGTTACGACGTTGTATCACGGTGCACTTTATTGAAAACCGCTCTACTGTAAAATTGACAAAAATCACATACGCCCCTTCATGATTCGACCGACGATTTGGCCGGTACTTGCTTCACGCATTTGACCAATGTAAAAGCAAAGCTGTCAATTATTGCTAGGTTTCAAGCATATCCCTTCTTTCAAGACGACAAGCAGTCAAGTTTCACTAAAAAAGGTACATTAGCTTAACGCGATATGTCGCAAACCTGATTTAAAATAATTATTATTTATTGAAACTATTTAATAATCTACCAATTATACGTAAATAGGTACCCCTCTAAGACATTATTACGGTCGCGTTTAGTAAATAATTGACGTATTTTAAAATTATAACCAACTTCCAAGGCGCAGGTGTGTCGTGTGGAATCGTCGCTGGAACTGGTAATTATTCAGAAATGTCGCGAGGCGTCAGGCGATTATTTATTAAATAAGTACAAAAAAACAAAATTCACCTAAGAAAGAACCCATTAAACGTGCCTCCCTTTCTTTAAATGTGTTTTGTGTTGCATTTACTTACTTGCAATTTTTCGTTTATTGCCTTTTTAACTGTGTGACATTATTTTACAAAAAGTGTATTTACCTAATACAAACTTTGTGTGTAGGTAATAATCACTCGCATGCCTATGCCATTTACATAGGTTGCTACTTTTACTGATCCTTTACCTTTAGTTTTAAGATACGGAAATGAATTTTCACCATCACTTGTTATTTTTTATTCGTGTTCAAAAACAATACCTACAATGCTATCAATTTTGAATAAATGGTCTTTGACTTTGATTTTGACTTCTACTGTTTCGAATATTACATCGGTACCAAATAAATTATTTTAGAGATGGATAAAAAGGACCCTTCCTTTTGCTTTTATTTGCTCTATTTCCAATAAGGAACCACCAACCACCCAATTCGGTTGTTAACTGTCGGAACATGAATTTTTTCTATCGTATACAGAGGCCCAATTGTCTAACTAAGCAAACGAACTGTTTAGGGAGTTTATATACCTACATGCTTTTTGACGTGCAGGATTCTTATACAATCGGGGGGCAAAACTAAGAAGTGATAAGTAAAAAAGCAAATGGAGGGATATTTGCTCTATTTTCAATTAAGAAAGTTTTGCTTATGACTTCTTATAGACCTTTTGGACAAGAAGATGAACTTTCCGAAAATTGACAAAAAAAATTGGGTGTAAGGTAGCGACCCCAATAATGGACACCTTAAGAAAAATTTTGATCGTTTTAATAAATTCCTCATTGGTTTGTGTAGATTTTCAGATATTGTTTAGTCATACCTATAGTTTAATGTTTATTTATTGTTATTGGAATTCGAAAATAGCTCTTAATACTTAAACTTTAAAATAATTTATGAAATAAAAACCCTCTTTTTTGGACCATTAATGGACACCAAAAATCCAGTCATAGACACCCAATAATGAACAACACCCAGTTATAAACACCTATTTATGGACGATACCCAATGGTAGACCTCCAGTTATGCACATTTTTTTGTAATCGGCTGAAACCTTAAAATGATATGGAATAAGAAACTAAAACTGTATTTATGATATTATATACTTATTTATTTATTTTTTAAATTCTCATGCACATGCTGTTTTACAATTGAATCATTAGCCTTTAACTAAACCAGTCTATCAATATTTAACTGGCCAGTCTCAAGATATCATTATTAAAAAGTAGGTAATTATATAATTTATGGCAACGAAATCAATGTTTTTAAGTAGAGTAAACTATAACTAAATTTTAAGTAGTAAACATGTGATACTTGCTCATCTCTTTTACAGCGTAAAAGCCTCTCTTGTTAGTTAGTACTGGGGCATCTATAACTTCAATAATGGTATCTTTACGGTACCAGATCTTATCGGGTTTTTCTGGCCATTTATATGTGTTCCCAGTCGAAAATGACATTGTGCTTATTTCATAGGACAGTTTTTCGACTTTTTCGACAACACCAGGGAAATATTCACCTTCATATCTGACTATAACATAATTTCCCTTAGCTATCTGTTTTTTGGATGACATTAATCTGTTTAGTGGCACATCCTCAGATTCCGAACCGCTTGAATTATTGGATTGTTCTTCATCATTAATATCATTTTTAGATAAATCTGCTTCTATATCATAATTGCTACAGTCACTTTCGCAATATTCCACGTCTGTGTTTGTTTCTTCCGTAGATATGTCCTCTGCTTTCTTATTATTATTCAACCTCTTGCTTCTCAACCGTTTCCTTTTCTTCTCTTCGCTAAGCTTCTCTTTCATAATTTTTTTTCTTTCCTTTCTCTAGCTCTTTTATCTTTTTCTTCCTGTATACGCATCTTTTCAGCTTCTTTTTTTATGTGATACTCTCTCCATTGTCGACCCCCGTTAGTAGCAAATGGTATTTTTTCTTTAAGTCTTCGTTTTTTCCCCTTGGATATATCTTCTTCCGGCCAGTGCAAATTTCTTTTAAAAGGTGATGGTACTATATAGTTTCCAATTTTCATAGTCGGTTTATTCCAAAATGTCGTCTTTCTGGGGTTGTTTTGAAACATTAGGATTTTCATTTTGATCAAAGTAATATTTACAGGAGTTTTGTGCGTCATGTTCACGTAGTCAACAATATTATCATTTCCGGTTTTCGAAATATTACTGATATCTTCAGATTGGTAGGATGTGCAGAGACGGGATTTATTTGAAGTTGTATGGTAAGTTGTATGTTGTAGGATAAGTTTAAATATCTTGGGCATGATAGACCAGATAGGGTTCTTCGGTCGGCTGGTAAACTTATTCTTGAGGGGCCTACGTATCGGACTAAATACTTCCAAAGATCATTCGCACTCAATGCCACCAGTCTTTGGAATGAACTTCCCTCACATATTAACCGTGCTAAAACCTTAAATAAGTTTAAAATTGACGTCAAAAACCATTATCTGTCTCTTTGTTATCTTTAATAGCGGCATGTATATTTTCTTTTTTTCCTTTTGTATATTTATTTATGTATTAAGTTATTATGTCTATTTAGTCTTACGTATGTCTATTATAATTATTTTGTATATATTAGTATATCATAATTATGTTTTATATAAATGGTATAGGTTAGTTTATTTAGATATTAGTATTTAAGTTTATTTTTATTTTGCAGTACCTCCCGTTGTCCTCTTCTCCATTTTTTTCCCTAGCGCTAAGGTTGTCTGGAAGAGATCGCTGTTTAGCGATAAGACCGCCTTATTGTACCTACATTTGAAGTTTCCTTGTATCTTGTTTCTTTTGTGGGTTTGTGGTGTACAATAAAGAATATACACATACATATGGTCACAATTGCTAGTTCCAGGCCCATTCTGCAGTATGTTAGGTGTTGTTACAGGTTTGGTCTTGCTGTTGTGTGTCCGATCGTCGTAACTCGGTTTTTCAATTACAGCGTTAGAAGCGCTCCTTTTTTTGCAGAGTTAGAAGATTCATGATCAGATTGTTGTTCGCCGGTAGACATTGTTTCGGATTGTAGAAGAGCAACTTCAAGTATGTTATTGTCTTGAATTTCATGTGTATTCACGGATGTCCGGTCACCATCTTGGACTGTACCGTCAAGACAGTGTTTTGCGCTTGCCCATAATATGTAAAAAAGCATTAGGTACCAAAAAAGTGTATCTCATAAAAAACTTAAAAGAAAATATTCGACAAATGTCCAAGAATGGCACATCTCAAAAAAAATATCCAGTCATGGACACTATGAAATATTATTAAAATACCATAACCTATCATGCCGCAATATTGTGAAATATTTCGCACATTTATACATTAAAACATAAAATAATACCAAATAACATTTGGGCTAATGCACTATAAACTAAAAACCAATTTGTGTACTTACTTCCTTACGGATTTTCTTAACAAAAACAGATTTCTATTCAACTAGTCGGAGCGAGGTTCCTTAACGTTAACCATTTTGAAACAAAACGGCCGAATCGAATGAAACGTCATAATTTGACAGCTTATATGTCAAACTTTTAATTTATGGGTTGCCATTATGCATAACCAAATTTGTGCTCTTATTTTTTAAACTTAATGTTTATTTTGTCCATTATTGGGTCCTTGTCCAAGACTGGGGCCGTTACCTTAGGTACCTAATATAATAACGGTGTCTACCATTCGTAGCCCTATAAAGTATAAAGTCAAAAAAATTATCTACAACACATAAATTCCTCATAATTTGCTTTGTGGTTGCGTAACCCACTATGCCTGAGGAGCTAACTTGAAAAAATTACCTTTCAAGTTAATTTGTATATGATAACAACTTCAATAACATATGGTAAGCACCCGAAGCGACTCGTTATGGTGCATTTGTTACGAAAATGTAGGTTTAATTTCAAAATAAATAACGATATTCTGCCCACCGATTACGTAAGAATTGTCGATCAAACGTTAAAGATTTTCGTCAAAGTAAAATAAACCATAACTGCATTGAATTAGAGCTCAATTTCGTCTGCCCATTCTTATACGTTTAGGTATGTACGATACCCTAAACGTATAAGAATGGGCAGACGAAATTGAGCTCTAATTCAATGCTGTCATGGTTTATTTTACTTTGACGAAAATCTTTAACGTTTGATCGGCCATTCTTACATGATTGGGGCCCAGGTCATTGCAGGTCTACACCACTACAAGCGATACAATAAGCCAGAGATGGTTGCGAAAGTTTGGAATCTATTAATAAAAAGTTGCATTATTTGATTTCCTTTCCAAGTCTCTACGGATACTTATAGTTAAAAAGTACTTACCTATATGTTAAAAACACATATTAAAATAGGTCGTTAGATATTATAAATTGTTACTAAGAAAAACGGAAAATGAATTTATAGCATACTAATATTATGAATGCGAAAGTGTGTCTGTCTGTCTGCTACGGTTTTTACAGCCCATATAATGATAAACCGATTTTGATACAATTTGGTACAGAGATGGGATATATCCTGAGGTATTTATCCCGGGAAATTAAAGGAATTTCCTCGGAAACTAAAAAAACTTCATCCACGCGGATGGAGTCTCGATCTAGTTAAATATATTTGTATGCATAAAAGAATTATGAGGATATAATTCTTTCTCATTGTAAAAGCCTTAGCGAAAACCAGAATAAATAAGGAATCGGTTTGCGCGCGTTGACGATAGCGCATTTTCATTCACCCTAGGCTAGGTATAAACGGTGCGTTTATAAACAAGGCATTGCGAATCCATTTCACGCGAAACCACGGTAATGAGGTTGGGAAACCAGTCCCGAGTCCCTTATACTACTTAAGGCCTGGACAGACGCAAAGCGGCAGAGGCGCGAGACTTCGCAGCGGCATCGCGTCACACCGAATGCGTGTATAATAATAATAGTACACAAAAATAAGCAATCGAATCATGAACCGCGTTGGTTATTTTATTAATCTATTTGGTGAAAATAACCAAGGCACTCCGTCAGTCAACCTTTGGTTTCAAAGCTAAAATGCAGAGATGAAAGAAATATACCATGAATTCAGCCAGTTCAACAATTGCGATTGAAATGTGAAAATCATAACTTTCCTCCACACTCCACTCTTTTTTCCTTAATAAGGCAAAATTTTTCGAGATTCAAGATTTAGGCGTGGTTGCTATCCTTAAATTTGAATGCCTTCAAAAACCTTTTCCACAGTTCCGCTGCAATGAGCACTGGCGCGTTGTGTATATCCAAGCCTTTATAATACTTAAAGTTCCATCGGAATCAATATAAAGAAACTGTAGCGGAGGGTAATCAGAATCGAAACGAGCGCGGTCGACGCCGGCCCGCGGCCCCAATTACGACATTAAAATTATTATTTTATTTCCATTTTTATTTATTATTCGCATTATTATATTGTGTGGAGTTATTATCGGTGAAATGTTTCGTTCGGATAAACGCTGCACTCGGGACGTCACGCAAGCTTCCTGCGAAGCTCTACTTCAGGGTCCCGCAGCAGCGTTTTCCTTTTTGACGATTCACTATAGCAAAAGATACGTGTAAAAGTAGAATAGGACTGAAATCCGCCATTTTGCTTCAAAATTTGGATTCAATCCATACTTCCATACTATCCATACGAATATTATAAATGCGAAAGTGTCTGTCTGTCTGTCTGCTACGCTTTCACAGTCCACCGGTTCAACCGATTTTGATGAAATTTGGTACAGGGATAGTTTGTATCCCGAGGAAGGACATAGGCTACTTTTTATCCCGGAAAATTAAGGAGTTCCCGCGGGAATTGAAAAAACTGAATCCACGCGGACGAAGTCGCAGGCATCATCTAGTTGGAAAATATTTGTAGTATATCTCTACGTGTATATTATAATTTTTGCTTATCGTGAAACGCGTCTATTTATTTTGAATCTCAGTGTAGTTACTTGTAAAAAAATATTTTACTATGTACAGAACCCTTCTAAGTTGTTACTGGTCGTATCCTTAAATGCATCTCATTATATTTCGACTTTCTCATGGTTCCCGACTGCTACTGGATTCCGTTCCTTTTTTACTTTTAAGGTGACCGCAATTTAACTTAAACGCTTTATCAATAAAGGCAGAGAGTTACCATATATACACTAGAGCTTCAACTTGACCCCTAAGAAGAGGACTAGCCGCTCTTTTTGACGCTGGTACCTTCTACTCTCAACTTTGTAATGTCAATAATATAGCTGTCTTTATCTTAAGGCATAACTTTCCAAAGGGAATTAAGTAATTTTTTAACCGACTTCCAAAAAAGGAGGAGGTTCTCAATTCGGCGCGTATGTTTTTTTTACTTTTAAGTTGACCGCAATTTAACTTAAACGCTTTATCAATAAAAGCAGAGAGTTACCATATTATATACACTAGAGCTTCAACTTGACCCCTAACAAGAGGACTAGACGCTCTTTTTGACGCTGGTACCTTCTACTCTCAACTTTGTAATGTCAATAATATAGCTATCTTTATCTTATGGCATAACTTTCCAAAGGGAATTAAGTAATTTTACTACAAAAAATATATAGGATTACCTAGTAATGGTAGGATTATGTACTGTTTCTTGCCGGCTCTCTTTGGTAGGTAGAGAAGTGACATGAATTAAATTTTCTGAAGAAAAAAAATCAAACATCGTGTATATTACGATCTGCATCTCTATGTTCTATGACACAATGGATAAAAGTATAAGAAGAATTCCTTTGAACTTCACATGGAGCCGAATGCGTAAACAAACTACCAAAAATATTATTATATTGTTATCGAGTGATGAACTGTAAAAACCAACAGTTACGAGTACCGATAAGTAGGATAAAGTTAGCATAGCATACGCTAACTTCTAGTCAAACAGAATTAGTTACTTGTAAAGACTGAAATAAATAAAACGCGGAACGGTCTGCGGTATAGTAAACGTGACTCGAGTTGTGATCATGTGAGCGTACTATCGAACTCAGGGTTGGATTCCTGGGTCGGGCCAAGATAGGTACGTTTTTCCGGCACGTAAGCAGTACTAGTCCCTAGTTAGGTAGTTGGTGGTGGGGGCCTCATAGAACATATTTTTAAGTCATCGGTCCTGCGCACTCTGCATCTGATCTCTTTTCAGTAATGTCTGATTTTCATCCCATCGCGTCGGCTATGAGAGTACATAAGATACTTAAATACTGTTCTACACACTCGTTAATCATCATGCTTCTTCACTACAAGTATAATATCGCACGGCCAGGTGGATAAAATCTCTATGGCTAACGTATAGTTCCTATTTGTATCAAAACTTTTAGGTAACGCGTTGAATACATTTATATCACACCTCGCTATCGCCTCGCTACGTGTTCGCCCAAGCCTCCAGCCTTTGTTGAAATCCCTCGCGTGATTTTATAATAAAATTGTAACTGTGTTCCGATAAAAAGGTACAGTCATATAACATATTGGATGTGTCAATAAAAGTGACCGGAATTTCTCTATAGGTTAACACCTTACATTGTAATGTTTATCTCGAGCCTCGACTCCAAGCTAATATTACCAAGGGAAACGACATTTACTTACATTGGCCTACCTAGTAACAACGCTTATTATTTCAAAATATAATATCAATGGAAATCTTATTCAAAATGTAATATCAATGGAAAAGGTGACTGACCGATCTATCAACAGCTGAAAATTTGGTATACAGTTATCACGTAGGCATCCCGAAAGAAAGGATTTTTCTAAAATTCAACCTCTAAAGGGGTAACATAGGGGGTTTCGTATTAAAATCGAACTTATCGTGAGCAAAGCCGGGAGCAACAACTTGATACCTATAGGAACATAAAGGACAATGATATGTTACGATTTATATTATATGATATGATTTAGGGGTCCGGAACAATTACAAAGAGCCGAGTAAATGATTAGGATTATGGGCTTTAAACAACTGTCAAACACCTACCAGGTTAGCCCACTAACATCTTAGACTGCGTCATCACTTACCAATCCAAGTGTGATCGCAGTCAAAACACGAGGGCCTTGTAGTAGAAAAAAAGATATCCTTTTTAAAATGTTGTCCAAACAACGAAATGGAAAGTGAAGGAATTTATCGATCGGTACCATTAAAAACCATCCTGCTTATGGTTTGAACAAACAACAAGTAAACACGCTAGCTTTCTCAGAAGATTCCCGAACCAACACTAGGCGCGACATAAGGGCCAAAACACACTTATCGTCGGATGTTGCTTAGGTCAAAAATAATTATTAGTGATTATTAAAATATATTATAATAAATCTAAAAAATGTAATATTTACGACTTATCGATTAAAATACAAAAGTGCGTCGAATTTTGATGATGTCACAACCAAGTATGAAGTATTCCACACATCATCCCATACTAAGCACGCTTTGACGTTTGAAAAACAGTTGCTGATGTAACTACATAGTTGTCAACAAAAAATGGTGATTTAAAATTTTTGTCTGCTAACCCGAACTATGGCCAGACCTCCTCATTCTGGGAGAAAGCCTACACCAATTACTTTACTCTATGGTCTGCACTCAGTATAGTAGGCCGTAGTGGGTTGCAACTTGCGATTTGATTGGTTTTTTAGAAGCTAGAAGCTGCGATCGTGCTTTTTTATACGCCCAATTGGTCAAAATGCTATGCTTATTTTATTATAGCGACTGATCAGTGATCACGTATTTTAAACGCTAGTCTATTTATAGTGAGGTCCTGGTATCTGTCACAATGATACCATGCCAAAACGCAACTAGACGCCCATTTCAAACACAGATAACAGAAATTCCCTACTCAGTGGTATAGATCAAAATGCGCAATCCAAATGCGAGATTGATTGCAGGTCGCTGTCACCAAAACGCATACATACATACCTACATAGAAAAAACGTTGATCGCCGATGCCAAAAGTATCATGTGTGTTTGGCCCTAAACAGAAGGACCAACCATTGATTAACGCTTCTATCCTAGACATGCAAGGGATTGTGATCTTAAAGCCACTAATTATAAAAGTCATAATTAGGATTGTAAAAAAAATTGGAGCTGGTATCAATGAATGAGCTGTGCTTAAGGAAAGTGCTACTTTATGTAGAGATTACGAAGGCGCACCTCTACCGGCCATAAATTACATTTATGGCGATGAACACTGAATCCTAATCTGAGGCAATATTGTCGACATTAATTGCTTTAGTAAATACATGGCACTATACTTATATACACACCAGAGTTTCCAACTACTGAAAATTATGACTGGAAATTTTGTATGTCCACCTTAGGTATAAGTAGGGTTGCAATCTCTAGAATCTGGCAACCAGGACAACGTGAAATCCCTGGATTTTGGAGCTTAATAAAATAAAAAATAGTTTTAATTAATATAATGTATCAACTTTTTATTTAATTTTTTCGCACGAGACGTCTGGCGCCGACCGGTGACTTGAAAACTTTTAGACCCGGACTCGGGACTACAAAATATAAAACCTCGCCCGGACGCGTCCCGGACGCTCTTTAAACTAGGACAAATCTGGGGAAATCAGGACGGATGGCAACCCTAGCTATAAGGGATCTTGTTTGTAGGTACTATAATATACCTATCGTCTATTGGACCCCAGCCCCCCTAGCATGGGTCGAGACAATTTTCTCCCCGAGGAAAGGATAAAAATTTTATTCCTTAATAAATAAATAAAAACGCTGAATAACGGTGGTTAAATATTCCCCCGGATCCCCGTGAAATGTCAAACGGCGATAAACTTCTCCTCTCCCCTGTTGCCGTGCTCTGAGAAGTGGATAAGTTAATTTTCTCACCTCCGGGCGGAAAGCGTCAATTTTCCTCCCGCTGCGCTAAACGAAAATTCCGCTTTCCGCCTCCGTCGAGGAGAAAAATAGTATACACACCACGGGCAGTAAATAAGAAAGCCTCAGATCACATGTTTATTGACCTCGGCTTCGCCTCGGACAACAATTACATGTGATCTGAGACATTTCTTATTTTACTGCCCTAGATGTGTAATGTACTATTTATCTCTTGTCAGTGGATAAAATCGGGGGATAAATTTTTTATCTCCGGCCCATGCTAGCCCTGCTGTAGGGCTAGCATATGCGCACTACAAGTTAAATTATGTCTAACCATTATCTCTATTTGTCTACCGAAGCTAACATGGTTACTTGTCTCGTTACGTCAAAAGTAGAGATAAAAGTATCTCTGGTATTTTTCTCTACGAACCTTTACATGTAGACTATTTTTTTCTTGAAATATACCGCATTTTGTGCTCTCTCTCGTCGCGAGATAATCTAGTTGTGCGCATGCTAAGCACACTGATAATAAACTGTCATCGAAATCTCACGGCACTGCACCTTAATACTGAGTAATATTTGTGATAGAAATCGTAATCGCCTCCATGCGAGCAGCTTTTATGAGGCGTAATCAAATAGAAACTTGTAATGAAAGATGTCGTGTACGCTTCTCGTTTGGTACACTAAGCAAACAGAGGCGGTAATAAAATATTGGACATTAAGTTGTTAACGTCGATAGAAATATCACAGATGCGAAAGCGTGATTCTTAATATCGAGGACTCGTGTTAAATGTACATCAGTTGGTCTATACAATCCCAATGGTCTACATCTCCCTCCTCATTGCTGATGGTGTAAACTGTAAACCCTTTCAATAATTGGAATGATAGGCTGTCATCCTTTACTTAATTATCCATCTAATTTATCAATATATGATCAAAATCCTTCCACACAGGATTTGACCAAAATAACAAAATCATACTAATATTATATAAGAATACGAAAGGGCGTTTGTTTGTTGGTTTATTAGTTTGTCCTTCAATCACGCCGCAACAGAGCAACGGATCGACTTGATTTTTTGTATGGGTATAGTTGGGGACCTACTACTTTTTATCCCGGAAAATTAAAGTTCCCGCGGGAACCGAAAAACCTCAATCCACGCGAACGAAGTCGCGGGCATTAGCTAATCTAATCTAATCTAATCTAGCCTGTACTGTCCCACGACTGGGCAAAGGTCTCCCTCCGATTTTTCCACATCACCCTATGTTGTGCATTAGCTAGTATACAAATAAAATTAACATAGATCAAGTAGCTGGTGCCACACGTGCCACGTGATCGAAAGGTTCGCGCATCCTCGATCCCTGGAACATTTATTAGCAGGATATGTCACGACGAGCTTTGTCCATACATTAGCAGAGTTAGCACTTGAACCCTACCATCCATTTTACATGTTTTAAACATAGCTGATCGTTCATACTTGCCTTGCATATCTCAGACTAGCTAACGCCCGCGACTTGTCCGCGTGGTTTGTTTTTTTACTCCCGCGGGAACCCCTTAATTTTCCGGGACAAAAGTAGCCTATGTCACTCTCCCTTCCCAAAAAATCACCTCGATCCGTTGGTCTGTTGCAGCGTGATTGAAGGGTCCAACCCAACAAACAAACACACTTTCACATTTATAATATAGGCCTCATCTAGACCTTTATTCTGACCAAAGTACGTCCGCGAGACCTCTTTCCTCCGATCTTACCAGTTTATGATACAAGCATTGATAATACCATGGATCAAAATATATACTTAGCAGCGGCTACCAGCTTCTAGCTTATCTAGTGGTTATTTAAATAGGTGGTGGGTATGTGGTTCTATTTACCCACCATACATGATATAAAGGTTCGCGCATCCTCGATCCCTAGAATATTTATTAGCAGGATAAGTCACGACGGGATTTGTCCACACATTAGCACGGTTAGCACCAGGACCCTGCTACCTGCTAGTTGACATAGAACGCGCTTATTTGCCTAGATATCTACGACCATTGAGGTAGACCATAGAGTAGCAAACCTTATCAGGCGTAAAAAAAGAAACCCCCTCCTAAAGATAACAATTCAAAGGCAAATATGCTTGATACTACTTGTTAACTTCTTTTCATAATTTATGATATAATTTTATCTTGTTACATTGGAAAAAATACGCAAAATGCAAATTAGGGGTCATCCATAAAGTACGTCACACGTTTCGTGACGTCATATTTTAAAATCTTATAAGTACATCTAAGTGCCAAATTTGAACTATTAAATATTTCCAAGTTTTGTTAATTTTTGCAAATGTTTGATTTGATGTTGATTATATTAAAAAATGAATTAAATGAAATAAAATTAATTTCGGAAGTGCTGTTTTAATCTAGATGTAAAATTGCAAGGTATGTGACGTCACACTAGGGAGGGGAGGTCTCACCAATGTGACCAACTGTGACAAGGGCGGGGGAGGGGTCAAAAAATCACGAAGTTAGTGTGACGTAGGTACTATGGATGACCCGTTAATAATATTTACTATTGGCCAACTTGTAGCTCGTAGCCATGGACGTAACGTCCTCGTAGCACGACTAGCTGTCATGTGTTAAGAAACAAAATGACTATAAACTCAGCTATATACTCGTATATTCTTTCCATAAAATAGCACAAGAGTTCTATCGTATGGATATATCTAAAAAAGATAAAATATTATTTTGTCTGATATAAAGATAAAGATAAATTTATTGGATAATCACACAATATGGGCAACTTAATAACACATGTGCTCTAATAATAATATAACTCTCTTTATCTTCTAACTTCTCATATGATATTATCAGGTAGTCTCGAGTTGCCACATACATTTATGCAATGTATTGTTGACGCCAAAGGGAAATCTGCCTTTGAGTTTGCGTAACAGAGGAATTGTTGAACAAGATACTTGTACCTATTTATTTTAAACTAACTTAGGTATTCCGTGGTATTACCACAGAATAGGTAATAGTAGTAAGTATTACATCAATTAGTTTCATGTATAATATTATTACTAGCTGTTGAGTGTGCTCGGCTTCCTGAAAATACTTCTAGTGTGATCTGTTATCTAAACTATGACGAAGAACTTAATATACTTACTTCATAAAGAGGACTAAGTTTTTCATGGTTTTTCATCCTAGAGAAATGAGCCAAGCACGTTTTTATATCAGAGTGAGTTATAAATCTATCTTTATCAATACTATAAACAAAAACGTTTCTAGATCAAGAAGTTTTAGCTGTCGTCCGCGTGAATCTGGATTAATAAAGACTAGAGGATGCCCGTGACTTCGTCTGCGTGGATTGAGGTTTATAATTTCCACGGGAACTCTTTAATAAGTAGCCTATGTCCTTCCCCGGGATGTAAACTATCTCTGTACCAAATTTCATCAAAATCGGTTGAGTAGTTGAGCCGTGAAAGCGTAGCAGACAGACAGGCAGACACACTTTCGCATTTATGATATTAGTATGGATTCATATAGATAAGATGCAAAAATTCCGGTTTTTTGACCCAGCGTTTGTGAGTTTTTCATTTTACTGTACCTACCTATAGATTACATTATTTATGGACACTGAAATAGAAATGGTACAAAGAGGAGCATAAATCGGTTATGTAGATATAGACAGTACTTAACCGTGTCACAATGTTGCCGTATTAACCGCCGCAGTAACACTAACATTAGCGCACATAAAATAACCGCCAATAAGTCGAAGCTCGCATCAAAACCTCGACAAAGCAACCTGTTCTTCGCTCAACAAACACACCGTGTTTACATTACGATCCTGGGGCTTCATTTAATAATTCTCGGGAACTAAAAGCCTTTGAACATTTCATCAGATGACCCTCCCTGTTTGCACACACTCCTGGCTCGAGATGCTAATGTGGACACAAGGACTTGTATCGCCGATCGACCTTCGATGCTTTTATTGTTAGAGCGGCTATACACTCGCAGATCGAAGCTGTCATGACTGACCGCTAAGCCGCGACTTCATACAATATAGCAAATAGTCTTCTTGTTATTGTCAAATACAAGACTGCTTGAGCGATCGTATCAGCTCCCAGAGCTCAAGTTATCGAGCACACATGCGGTTTCAGCTCAAGACTTCTCAAGCAGTCGAATGTTCTGGCGCAGTTATTCCCCTTCCATTTTCGCAGCTGAGCTGCAGCAGCCAAAGATATATATGTATACCTACTACGCCTTGGCTGATTGACCATTTCAAACTAAAACAATAATTATAATTGCCGCGGCCGGCTGTAATTCGTTTTTGGTTATAACTTAAAGGCCAGTATCATAGGTAGATAGTGTGAAAGCTTCATAATTTTGCTTGATATTTTATTTGATGACTGCTCAGAAGTTGAATTAGAATGCTCTAGCAGTTGACAATGACTGCTGAAGCTGTCTGTGTATTTTTTTGACGATTATCTGCCAGTGTATCGCCAGCCTTAGCCATGCTTTCCAATAGGCTTCTTCTATTTCACTGTTGTCCTCCACTGTTCAATCTTCATTGATATCTTGTTTAAACATTCCATCCATTACTTTTTGTTCGATTCCTTTTTTATCCGATTTCAAAAACAACCCTTTGGCTCAATTTGTTTTGTCTTTTTTTAATAGACTTGAAAATACGAGATCCGAGAAAATAAGAGAATACGAGAGAATTTTTAGACAATCTTTATCCCAAACTTCATCAATATATTTTTAATAACTTTGTACCATCACTTTTGTTTCAATTAAAATGACACAATCTTTAAAAAATTAATACGGAAATGCTCGGTGAAAATTGATCGCGATCCGATCATAATACTTTTATCAAAATTGTTTCACAATTGAAATATTGCACTACGTTTTTGCCTTCACGCAAGGAAAGTTAGTAGTAAAATATCAGTGATGTAATATATTATGAATATCGACGGTACAAGCACAGTAAGTGAGCCAGGAAGCCACTACAACTATTCAAAACGAGCCAAGTGTTTGAGCAAAACAAAAGGTGATAAGGAGAGGTAAATAACCTGACCCAATGACGGCGTGACGCCGCGCGCCACCGGCACATCACAGACCGGACTAACTCATGCTTAACAGCTGTTTGACGCTTCGAGTACTTCGCTAAAATACCTACTTATTTTTAGCATCAATTATGTCCCGACTATTCGCCTCTTTTAAACACACGTCGTTCATACAGAGAGTTTTCGTCTTACTAGAGGTAGTGATGTGCAAAATTATCTCTGAGTGGAAAAGGTCCATAATATCAACAAGAGGTAGTGATGTCCTAAAAATGTACTGTAAGTGGAATATCAGCGGTATCCCGTACTAGAGTCCCGAATCCCGATGTATGACTACTCGTCTCTCTTATGATACACCGTGATGTATCCGTTATTAGTGAACCGAGTTGACCTACATAAAAATAAAACATTTCAGTTCATATGTTTTTCTATGACGGGAATCAGCTTATGTTTTTTGAATCATTTAGGAGTCTTTCTTCTTTCTTGATGATGTCTAAACTGCATTGAACTGCTTATCTCAAGTAGAACTTATTGTGCCACTTACAAATTAGGTCAGGATTCAGTACTCTACCACGTAGGTAAGTATAAAGTTTGCTTCTCTAGCTAGGCTTTAAAATATCACCTCGCTGCGTTTTTAAGTACATGACATGTTCGCGACTAGTGGGAGCTATAGAAATTTATGAGCGACCACGAGAATTCGTTCTACTATTTCCTAATCTTCACTTGTGCCATACGAAGTGCGACACATTCAATTCGGTCGTTTAATTTTATTCAAAATACCGCAGAAGCGGTAACTAAAAAGAGATCGCGTCTCTTATTGTGATGATAATTATTCTAGAAAACAAAAAAAAGCTAGAAAGCGAACGGTCAAAGATATCTATCTGTTAATTATTGTCACCGAAGCGGTGGATGCTATTGTAAATGCAGTGCCGTAAATAGGGCGGTGCCACCGGTGCCCAGGCACAGGGCGTAGACTCTGGGGGGCGCAAGAATGGCCAGACCAGGCAGGACTATTATTTTTTCGGTTTGCTCCTGATAAGTTCCCACTGCGCCCCTAGTGCTCGATTCCAACACATACTCGTACGTACCTACATGCCAGTATCATCATAAACGTCTGTTAAATTAGACAAAACATCGCGCTCATTTTTTGGCAGCGCACGAGCATATTGTGTTTAGTGTTTATCGGAGTCAAGCGGCCGGCCGGCTACGAGCCGAAGAGGGTATTTTTGGATTTACTCCAGCGCGGCAGATTAATATAAGGGGCGATTCTTTGGACCCTATAGAGTACCTTCATCGTATATCTCTCTATATTGATGGGTCTATCTAGAACAGCAGATCAGAATAGTTAAAAAAAAATCGATCATCAGAAATACTCGAGCGCAAGAGTAGGTCTACATTCAAAGAATCTGACGATTTTAGCGTGACCTAATAGTAACAAACTTGCAAAAAAAATGTCACCTGTACATTCTCGAGCACGGTTTTTTTTTATTTTGAAGAAAATTATTCACGGATCACGGGAATAACATAATCTGCCGGTTTGCACAATCATGCCGAAGTAACTAAAATCTATCTATATAATATACATAAAATCGTTAAGGGTTATACACAGCCTAAACCGCTAGGGTTAGAAACTTGAAATATTGACTAGGTTCCTTTTGTGACGTAGGCGCTCAATAAGGAAGGTTTTTTGAATTTTTGTGAAATACTTAATTTACAGTTTACTGAAACTTTGCAGGGTGTTATTTTATTATAGAAGTATGAAGACCAAAGTGGCCCAAAAATTAAATCTTAAGCATCAGGGTCCACTTAAAAAGCTCGTCTGCTTATGTTTGCCCACATCAGTTCTAGTTCTTTAAAAAAATAACTTTTTTCCAAAATATTAGATAATTGGTCCACCAACACCAAGGTCCTTGTGCTTTATTTTATTTCCCTGAATGAAATAAAGTAGGCCTATACATAGCATTCCTTTAGCTAGGGTACCTATAATATCTAAAAAAAAACAAGGGCGCAGTAATAGAAGCTCGCACAGGGCGCAGAAAAGGCTATTTACGGCACTGTGTAAATGATTCAAAATGGCGGAGTGACAAATCGGTGGGTTTCGTGTACATTCCGTGTGATTGACGCGTGCCAGATACCGGTGTTAATATACCTTTATACATATTTATTTATGCGTAGAAAGTGCAAATAAAGACGGGCTCTTTAAGATTATAAGATTGAGATTATAGCTTTATGAACTGACGTAAGATGGACAACGTCGATGAGCAATTAATAGAGTACAGCGAGAGTACAGCGTTACATCGGTCCGTGCTATTAACACAATATTTGACATTGGAAAATATCGAAATCGTTGAGACAATTTCGAAGCGTAGCAACGCGAGGCGATTAAATATTGACATTTCTCACGAGTGACAACGACGGACGCGGCTCGTGCCTGGAACACGTCTCGTCGATGCCTCACTGAGCCTTATTCCTTCCGCTTTTCACACAAATAGGTAATAATCGATCGGTTTTATTGCGTGTCGAGGCGCGCCCGCGCCGCCTTTAGGGTGATAGTTCGAAGAATCTTTTAAAATGTAGCACATCGTTCCCGCGAAGCCAGCCAACGTCGCGCCCGCTAAGTGGACCGTCAAACTGAAAATGTAACAATGCGTCGCTTACCTAACAATAGCGTTCAAGTCGAAAATTGGCATTTCCGACATTTAACCTATGTGAAGTTTTAACGTTCTAATAAAATTATTCAATTACAATTGCAATTGCAATTGCAGCGTAAGTTAAGCCGCACTAAGTTGTCATTCAGCCATACATTTGTTCCAGGTTTAGAAGCTTTGCCAAAGTTTGCCAAAATAAACTCATCTCTCTCTGTAAGATAGCTGAAAATTACTTGGGCGGTACAGTTTTTATCAAAGCGATGCGGGACGATTGGTAATAAGTACAATGCTTGCATATAAACTATCTATTGCATTGATTGTCTTCCAATCGCCCCAACATCGATCAAATGACGCATTAGATGAATACATATATGTTGTAAAACACGGATTGTCATGTAAACGTCGAAACCTTCTGTTTACATTATACTCAAGTGCCGTAAACTGTAAACAACCATCATTGTACCTATATAAAGCCTTTGTGACCCTCGCATATTTGAACTGAGTCATTATGAAGGAAAAATCACAAATCCGCGAATCCAACGCGACTTCGTTTACTTATTCGAATAAGGAATAAGGATATTTGTTTTCTTATTTAGGTCATTATGGGTATTACAATATAAAATCCATACTAATAATATAAATGCGAAAGTGAGTCTGTCATATCCGTCTGTCTATCTGTGTGCTACGCTTTAACAACCCATATTTTCGACCGATTTCGATGACATTTGGTATAGTGATACGTTGTATCTACATAGGCCCTTATCCCGGAAAGTTAAGAAGTTTCCGCCGGAATAAAAAAACTAACTTTACGCGGACAAAGTCACGGGCATCATCTAGTATTTTATAAACAGTCAACAGAGTATATTAAAAGCAGAAACGGGAATAGGTAGGTACTATATCAACGTACCAACCGTACCTACCTACAGTCAGTACGTACTAGTACTACGTACAGTTCGCGCACGAGTTGAATGTATGTGTCACCGTGGCACGGTAATATTATCTATATAATATTACCGTGACCGTGGTGTCGCCATACATTTACTCTGCATTCAACTCGCGCGCGTACTATAGGTAGGTACGTAGCTCAATCGCATAGCTCTAGAATAATTGGATACTTTACAAAGTAGCGGTTCCTTCTTTCTATGTATAGACACTAAAAAGTGTTTTCAGAATATCCATCGAAACAAAGTATGTATGTTAGAATTTCATGCAAAATTCCAGGTAAGTAGTACCTATAAAACAACGAACTCATTATCAGTTCCAATTCAAAGTATTACCACAGATTAAATAAAACCTATCAGTACTATTACGTTACTACGTAAACCTTTAGTACCTAGAGCTAAAAGCTAAACCGTTTAAACATGTAGGGGAGTGGCCAGAGGATGTGGTTTTCTCGTTATTTGAATAAAAGATGACCAACTTATGCAACTTCCTCAGGGAAATGTAGTGCCCGAAGACTCAAGTTGTCACTTGTAATATTGTAATATTACTTATTTATTATATCAAAAGTCAAAACGCCGGCTTTCAACAGGACGTTTTGACTAGATAACTTGAACTTTTCAGATGGGCTGTTTAGGTAGTCCAATAAAAAGATATTATAGAATACCGTATACAGGGCACTAACCCCTGGCCCTGGCGTCAACATCAAAAACGTCCTAACTATTTTACAGTACCTATATTTATATTTATTTCAGTTTGATACCATCCAGCCTTTCTTTATTCAATAGCATTCTTAGGCATACATGAAGGTATTTCCTTTATGTGTTGTATTTTACTGTTTTTCACTGACGTTTGCAGATTTCCAAGTTTTCGAAGTCTACACTAATGTTTGGCCGCAGCTTTTTACGTTGCTTGCTATGATATGATGTTTGCTTATTGCTTGGGGAACCAGGGTATAGTATAGGTTAACATTTTTTTATTTGTCCAAGAGTTATTTTACAATTAACCACGTACCAACATTGTTGTTTTCATAAAGACAATGGTGACCGCGTATCGTTAAAGGTTACGCAGTTTAATTACTAAAGCTTGTGGTATAGTAAAGCTGGACCAGGAAACTAATGTCCTAACCGCAGGTAGGTCGCATTGCCTGACGAAACGGATACCACTTTGTAACAGCATCTTGGTTGGATTCTTAACAATTCAGTCGGTAACGTACATAATACTACAAAAATATTTTAAATGCGAAAGTTTGGACACAATCCACAAAGTCGTGGGCATCACAACATGGGGACTAAAATATTATGAATGTATTATTCTCTAAAGCTCTATTCAACGCTTACGCAGCGTTGAATTCATATATTGATTTGATACATCAAAATATGAAATTGTACGAACGAATTGATTATACCTACTGTCTAAATTTAACAGTAATTCCAGTATTCAAAATTAAACGTGAATCTATTTTCACTAAAAAGTGAGATCCAATTATTTTTTCGCAGTGCTCAAAGTTATGTCATAAGTGTTGCCTCATAAGTGCAGCTTGCTGTATTTTTATGTCGTAACGCGTTCACATATTAATATTATTTATTATCACAATAAAAACTATTACATTTAAATAATGAGTTGTCCAATATGATCCTCCGGGCATTCCGTTATCGATCACGTCGATGTCGGCCCGGTAGGCATGTATTGTCGCGTATCGACAATCGACATCATTAATTTAATTCGAATACTTTGATGGATATCGACTCGACATCTGACATTGCGCATGTTTAACAATTTTACCGATTAGATTGGAATGGGTGCAATATTTTGATGATCATTTTTATTTTGCAGGTTCGATCTATTGGTCAGTTTAGATAGGGAAATAATAATATGACCTTTAGTACAAGGTTGAGTCCTAGGCATAATAATTATTAGATCACTTTCAAGTAGATTATATTATTTTGTCGTACCTATGTCCTTAACACGAGGCAAATAGTTAATCATTTCGATACGTACAGAAAAATTAAAGCTGTTTAAAATTAAAGTAACCAATTTAATATGAGACCAAATGAGAATATACCTTAGTAGGACCCATACCTTTAATTCTCAAACTGTCAAGTAAACATTTAAGAATGAAATCTTTTTTTTATATACGAGTATTAAGGACATTTAAATCATGTCAATATCGAGCCGGTGAGCATTTATTATAAACGTATCGATAAATAATCGACATCATTAATTTAAGTCGAAAAGTGAAGGATATGGATGCCGAATGTGACATGGCCACGAGTATAAAATTGTTAGAAGGCATTTAAAAGTTACTTGATTATTATTAATTTAATGCTTACTAAGCATCATCTTACATACATTCCTACCTGATTTTAACTCTACAAAATAGGATCATTGTTTCTGTTCTATCTGTATTTATTTACGATCGATACGTGTGCTTTACTGTGACATCGTGTATTCCGACGGCGATCTCAACGTCGACCACAGCGTTGTTGAAACTAGCAGTTGAAATATCATTATTTAAATGTTATAGCGTCTTATATTTTTGCGATAAATTCATATGCTCACAAACCTATAGGTACCACCAGTACCAGGTAGGTTTTGACGACCTCCGTGGCGCAGTGTGTAGCGCTGTTGTCTTAACGTGCGGAGGTCCCGGGTTCGATCCCCGGCAGGGTCAATTTGGGAATTTATAATTTCTGAATGTTCCCTGGTCTGGCCTGGTGGGAGGCTTCGGCCGTGGCTAGTTACCACCCTACCGGCAAAGACGTGCCGCCAAGCGATGTAGCGTTCCGGTACGATGCTGTGTAGAAACCGAATAGGGGTATGGATTTAATATAACTGCCATGCCCCTAACAGGTTAGCCCGCTACCATCACTTACCACCAGGTGAGATCGCAGTCAAGGGCTAACTTGTAGTGGATAAAAAAAAAAAAAAAAAAAAAAAAAAAAAAAAAAAAAAAAAAAAAAAAAAAAAAAACCAACAAAGCTAGAAAGTTAGCTAAGCTACCTAACTGCAAATAAACGACCTCCAAGACCAAATAAGATTTATTAACAAACAAAATTATTTTGTTATGTCTTAACCAAATCTTATCTCCATCAATAAAAGTTGCTCTAAAATAAAAAAAACTTCTAATGGGTGTGTTTTACTCGTTAAAAAAAAGAAGACGGCATCCATCGGTTTTTGTTCGATTTCTGTATATTTTACGTTCGCCTACGAAATGTCACCCATCAGGGCAAACATTCAAAATCAATACGAACCCTTCCCGATAGATCAAATAAAGTCACGATTTAAATAGAGAATAACAAAAAAACTCGTTTAAAATTGACCACAGCACCTTTAAAGACCGGCACAGACGACGACAAAAAGTCCTTTGGAGGAAGCTCCCGCGTAGCACCTTCGTAGATAAACGTTCTTTTAACCGATAGCCTTCAGTCACCTTACCTTATAATAGGGCACAGTACATAATAGGGCCTGAAGTTATACAAACGCATTTTTTTTTTAAATATTTTTCAAGATAGTGGCAAATATATACCAACAAAAATCTTTAAGGTTCTGAAAACTTAAATTTTGGAAAGCGGAAGAGAGAATCTAACTACGTTTGTCTGTATATTAAGTATAGTACACCTTTGCCAATTTCAAAACGACGACTGTACGATTCTACTCCAAGGTTGAATGTTTCAGTGATAAACATTAACGAATCACGAAATACAATCTACTACTTGGACTATAATATTTATCTGTACAGTGTTTTAACCCCGTGTTTTTCATTAAAAAATTGTTTTCGATTTCTATATACATAGTTCGTCTGTCCCAACCCTTAAAGGCGAAGGACACAAGCAGAGTCGCGATATCAATATAATATGATGTGATTTGATGGAACCCGAACGATCTGTCAACCATCATTGTATTATGTTAATAAATAGGTTTATTCACTTCCACTAGGGTTGCCTGCTAAGATAAAAAAATATCATATTTTCATTATAAAAATCCTTCTCCAGCTTTTCCCGTAAGCCTTCTAGCTGATTAAACAAGGCTAAGCTTCGACTGATTTTGTGTAGGAAACAACAAATGCCATAAATATCCATTCATCAGCAGCATAATATTGTAAGGATTATGTTTCAATTAGGTACTTTGACGATCATGATCCTCGCCGCGATATCATAAAGTCTTGGAGTAACGATGACAGTCAACTTACCCTCAGTTAAGATGAGGAAACCTGAAAAGAAATGAAAATCGCATACAAATTCTAATATTGCGTTCAGTAACCATGGTGTTGAAGGGATAGAACATAGAATATAGAACTTAAGCCCCAAATAAAAGCATATTATATTCCAATAAATTTTGGCTAATGTATTATTCCTACGAAGTCTAAAATTATTGATATTCTTCAATATGATCTTAAATTTAAAATAGCGATATCAATATACTTAACATAACTAAAATGGGAAATCTGAAAGGCGGCAACCCTAATTCCGGATCACAGCTGAATAAATCACACAGTTTCGATTGTGAATCTAAATCGTTATTATGATTCATTTCTGATTTTATCGTTTGATTACTTCATATTCATTTTTTTCTGAATCTTACTGATACCGATGAATTACAAGTAGGATTTATTCTATGAGAAATATCATGTACGAGTACCTACCTATGGCCGAGAAGGTATATTCAAAGTATGATTCGATTTTCGATCAATCTCCTGTTTATTCATCTAAACCTTACCTACGTTATATTATGTTTATCTACAGGTGTATTATACTACTCAACTATTTTGAGATCTACATTTCATAACATTATAAGCAGTTTAAAGATTTCAAAAAGGCTTGCTAGTAGAGTTTTAAAATATTAAGGACCTACATGTACGGCGTCTCAAATATCAAAACAGTGTTGAGCACATTAAGATATAATCCAAAGAAGATCATATGAAAAGGAAACCCAATGGGTGATGGCAACAAAATACGACAGCGATCTATCAAAAAATAAAGCTCAGCCACGAATAATCACACTTCCTTTTTGTTTCGACTACATACGCACCCCGCGGGGCGTAAGGTTCTCATTAACAAACAATTGCAACTCGCCTTTATTAATTTCCTAACACTACCTGGTTTTTTGTTCATCAACCGCGTTCATCTTTCGAGCTTCACTTCGTAGCCAATGCGATCTTCATCAATCGTCATCTGATGGTATAATGATGATGTAATACGAGAGGTGTAAGTACTTTTGGTAAGTAGTAAGTAATAGTACCTATTCTGCACTTTTGGCCTTTCTTATTCGATGTTAAGTCACTGCGGGCGGGAATTAAATTTGGTATCTGTTATTTTTATGTTTTATAGAATATATAATAACTGTTGAGATATTGAGTCGGGTTGCTCTCTTTATCGAGCAAAAAAATTATTGAACCTTAGTGCCAAGATAAGTAAAGTGAAAGCTTAACATAATATCTATAGTAATATCACAACTTCCAGAAAGTCTGATTGCAGCTAAGCGCAATAAGGACCCATAATGTTCAACCGATTTTCGCTACAGAGATGGGTGTTTCCCAGGGAAGGATCATCTCTGTACCTACCCCTAACACTACCTGGTACCTACGCTTTGATTTTCCGGGGGAGCCGGGCTACTTATATTCCCGGAAAATCAAAGTGTTCCCACAGATTTTCCAAAAACTAAATCCACGCGGACGAAGCCGCGGGCATCGTCTAGTGATATAACAGCAAATCATGTATCGACATTCCCCGTATGATATTAAAGAATTACTCATCCAAATCAGATAATACGAAAATACGCATCGAAACACGATAATTAATGATTAATCTCAAATCGTATGACATGAAAGTAAGATCGTGCTTTGAAAATACCAGGCTCGCATGCTTCGAATAATTGATAAATCAAGCAGGTCCCGTCGAAAGGTGCACTAAATCAAAAGCATCATAACATTTTGACTTATAGTGAATGCTCCCGATCACACCGTTTCCCGCTAGATGGCGCGATAGTCAGCTGTCAAACTGAGCTGTCATTAGCTTATTAATGGCGGCCGATCATTTTATTAATAGCAACGTAGTCTTTTTTGTTTTCTCTTTTTATAATACTTATAACTATTTCTATTCCAGACTTAAACGTTCTTAGCTGGAGCCGCTGCGTCTTTAGGCAGCTACCGAAGTAGCAACTTGATATTTTTGATATCTGTTAACATAACCTAAAAATTTTTACTAAGCCTACATAACATTGATAAACAAACAATAAATCTACTCTAAATCATATATAGGGTTTTAAAGGAAAAAAGCTTCCGTGCTTCCGGAACGCTAGGTAGGTATACCTTGTCTAATCTCACGAATATTTATACCTACTGTTATTTATATCTACTCTATAACTTAGTTTTAGATTTGAGCCACGATTTCAATCAATCTAATGGCCAAAATCCGAAGAATTCAAAGCTCACATTGCGAAGACTTCAACGCGTTTCAATCAATAGTTCAGTATAACCGGAATGAACAGTGGTATATCTCGGAGCATAACATCCACGGCAGGGATAACCAAATGCAAAAAAGTCAAGGTGACTAATGTAATTAGACGTATCACCAACATAAACAGTATTTCACGAAACAATGGCACCCACGCAACGTCTGGCGTGCATCTTGGCACCCATTTGCATTTACAAATGCCCCATCCGAATGCAATCGAAACCAAATCGAGAAACCTGTTCTAACACTTTCGCTACTATCCTTAAAATGTTGTTTAAACGAATCTATAAAGCTCTCAAAATTTAAGTCACCTAATCATCATTTGAATTTAAGCTCTAGTCGAATACATTACAGTCCAAATTGATTTGCTTTTCTAGTGAAGTAACGATGTTGTGAAGATGAGATATTTTTAAAGGACCACACACGGTCGTCAACATCGGTCTTTGGAACAACAACACCATCACTTAGTATACTTTACAGGTACACTAGGAGCTTTGAAGTCTCACGTCCTTAATTTAATTGTAGCTTTAATTAGTTTACAATATTGTTTTGAAACAGCTATCTTTGTATGGAAAGGTTTTAAAATTTGGACTTTTCGGTGTAGATAGATGTTTTCCGCACGTATCCAACCCTTTTGACCTTTTTTTTCTACTAGAACTAGAAGTTAGATCTGGACTGCGATCTGATGATGTAATTTAAGATGATAGCCTAGAATAGAGATCTAGTAAGTAGGTACATACTACATACCTCCTATCTATTTAGTGGCTAGGGCTAGAATTGCGATTAAGTAGATATATAAAACTTCATACCTTTGAATAATTTTTACATTTTTAGACAAAGAGGACACTAATGCCAAAAAATACGATTGATATCCACTTATTTCAACTCATACATTTTTATGTTTATATTTATCTGGTTTTCCGAAGAATAAATATATTTTTGAAACTTAATTTTTCCCTTTTCCGTATAATTTTGAATGTCTATACTTTACTTATGTTTTTAATGTGTATAATATAGTAGACTGAAAGGTTTCGCTGTCGAAGTAGCGGGCATCTGTTAGTTATAAATACATAGCACCGTTTTATCCATCATCCCTCACCCCACGTGCTAATAGATTGCCGACGCAATATTTATTTTAATCCTCAAATAATTGAACAGTATAAAAAGCATCGGAATGCACGGCGGTTCTACTAAATAAACTCTGAATCGGGTAGCCTTTGAGGGCTCTAAATGGAAAGATATATTGGAATATCGATCTAAAACGAGGATCTGGAGTCGAACTGACCGAGTATGATTTGTTTTGTCAGCCGAAGTTTTCACAGATTTGTTAACGGATCTGTTGGTCTCATATTGGTCTAGTCAACTAACTCTACAATAATCGTTTCACTGTGAAGGTTAATTGCCCATTCGACCCAAGAATGATTAAAGTTTTTTGAAGTGAAACTTCTTTAGAATCGTTGTGATTTGAAAATTTAACGGACGAAAAAGCGACACCAAATGGGACAAACATAGTACCCTATATAGGATTTAGCGAGAGAGTGAGATAGAATACAAGTTATATTTATCTCATTCTCTAGTAGGCTACTTTTCTGAAGTTTCACTTCTGCCGTGTGTGAATTCCACACACACACTTTTTTAACACACATAGTAGTTTTACTTAACTGTTTTGGTGTAGAACCTCATTATGCGACTCTACCTATAAAAATTAAATAAATATATAAACCTTAAAACTAAGGCATTAAAGATATTAATCTTTAATGCGAATCTTTTTTACGAATGTAGTATATTTTTATTTAAGTCCTTTTGTCTTCGTAACAACGCGAGCATGGGGCAGCGAGATGTCGGTGACGTTGTCGGCGACGCGAATCCACAAGTTTACCCCCTACCAAAAAGTGCTTAACGCGGCTAAAGAAGTTATCACTTCAATAATGATATTAATTCAATGCACAAAACACCAAGACAATGTGGGCGACAATTGCACCCGACATCACACCCTTTACAACGGCACGAAACGTGCTATTTACATTTTTATTACAACTACCCACCCCTTTCACCTACTCAGCCTACTCTACTTCGTGGAATGAAAATATAAACGTGAGTAAGTAATTCGATCAGATTATTACCAACCTATTTTAAAACAGTTCGCTAGCAGAGTTATTCCCGGTTTCACGAACAGAGCCTTAATTCTAGGGAACACCTAAACCCATTAGGTGACAGTTATTGTACCTACGTGGTTTAAGGTGTTCCCTTAACCAGGCGTTACATTATATCACATTCCTGTGATATATTTGTTGCCTTTCTCCGCGGTCTTAAACCCTGACAATACTATAGAAGTTCTTACGTTACCTACTAGTAAATACTGAACTAAAGCTAGAAATACACTACTCTGACGCGTCGTTATTGGTTTCATACATTTATTATGGTTAGTTAGAGACGACACAATGCGCCAAAGTAGTGTATTTCTAGCTTTACATAAGTTGGCGCTTAAGGCGCCAGCGGAGGGTGAATTGCATGAACAAACGTAATACCAAAATAATTAGTAATTCGAGCATATTTCCTCCATATTATGCGATTATTAAGATTGAACTTGTATTTATCTAGGTCCCTGGATAATTATTTTTCCAAAATACTTTTCCAAAATTAAATGTAAGCACATTGCGTTTTGCATGTTTTTGCGACATAAACGACATGTTTTCTCCTTATTTGTTTCATATTAAAACCAACGATATCTCACGTACTAATTGATCAGGAACATAGCCTATATTGTCAAGTTACAGAATAACAACACGAAGTTAAAAACACAACAATTTTTCATTCATCATTTTTGGTATTCACGGAACAAGACTAAATGTATAACAAATTCTGTACGCTCATATTGCTATCGCGCTTGCACGCGATCATGTGTCTTCAGCCAAATAGGGATAGCAATATACCGGCAAATTTATATTTGCGGTTCGAGTAGAAATTGCGAGCGGTGGTCGCCGGTCCCTTAAAAGAATTCAACGCCTGAGCTCGATGTGTTCATATAAAATCACATTGCAATAAAACTACGACTTTCATATACAACTAGATACAATACAACTGCTAACAGTGGTAATAAGTCAGTACCTCCCTATTTGAAATTGGTTAAAAGCGATAATAACTCCCCGCAGCGCTGTACAGGAAGAGGCGTGGTGGCACGTTGGCGCTTCGACGAATCCAACGCCTGACCTGCGAGCTCCGTTACGATGACTTCTTATAAAATTACATTGCAATATAATTTCATACGTGCTATTTAATTTAGAATTTTTAGCGATTTATGGCAAAAAATTTACTACTAGCTGATGCCTGCAACTTCGTCCGCGTGGATTTAGGTTTTTTGGTTCCCGCGGGAACTCTTAAATTTTCCGAGATAAAAAGTAGCCTATGTGTTATTGTAGACAATTTTCTTATTAAATCTATCTCTGTGCCAAATTTCATAAAGATCCGTTCAGCCGTTCTGGCGTGATTGAGTAACAAACATCCATCCATCCAAACTTTTGCATTTATAATATTAGTAAGTAGATTAAATTTTGAAAGGTTAACGCGCGCAAAATATAAAATTAGCTTTTGCAATTTGCAAAGCTTTGTCAAACTTCGAAATCGATTGTGCTCGGGTTTATCTTATTCCTTATTATTCTGTTCTGAAGCAGTAGGTATATCGGTTGACTTTCAATTGGTGAAGACGGTCATAAAATATGCAAAAATTAAGAAAAAAATTACCCTGACTAATTCTGTTGCGCACAACCCAGTGATTTTGTTACACAGATTGTTGAAAAATTTAGATAAATGAAGTTAATTTTTTGCGCTATCCCTTTTATCTTGCTGCCCGTGCAAAAGACTACTATTGGAGCTTTGATTATGTCATTGTATATTATTGGAGACTCATAATCAATAATAACTATTGTATTAATACGGCTTGCTATATGTACCTACTCGGACTAATTAGATGCAGTAAACTGACGTTTCAAAATATCAAAGTTTGAAACTTTTATAACTAGGTGAAACTAGCTTTTGGCCGCGACTTCGTCCGCGTGGACTACACAAATTACCCCCTTAGGGGTTGTATTCCCAAAAAGCCTTTCTTAGCGGATGATGTCTATACATCATAATAGCTAAGTATCTGCATGCTAAATATCAGCCCGATTCGTCGAGTGATTTGAGCTGTGCGTTGATAGATCAGTCAGTCAGTTAGTCAGTCACCTTTTCCTTTTATATATTTAGATGACATTTTGAAACGTCAGTTTAATGCATCTTACTAAATATCTCTCTGATTATAAGTACTACTTAAAAAAATGTTAAACATGAATTGTAATTTGTAACCAAAGATTGTCATAGTCGATTCTACATAACATTAACAACAGTTTCGAGTAAGGAAAGTAACACTATTTACGAAAGCCCTTAATAGTTAAACTGCTACTGCGGTTACGGACCACACAAGACAAAGCAATTGTGTGACAACATCGAGTGGAGAGGAGAGCGCAAACAGTGGGGGCGGTCGTAACACGGAGGCATGGGCCCTCCGGAGGGTATAAAGCGTGGATCAAGCCCCCCCAAACGTAACCACTTTTTTACTAGCACGTACCTAAGTTCTTTATATATGCCCCCCGATTACGTAAGAATTGTTCATCAAACGTTAAAGATTTTAGTCAAAGTAAAATAAACAATGACAGCATTGAATTAGAGCTCAATTTCGTCTGCCCATTCTTATACGTTTAGGGTATCGTACATACCTAAACGTATAAGAATGGGCAGACGAAATTGAGCTCTAATTCTATGCAGTTATGGTTTGTTTTACTTTGACAAAAATCTTTAACGTTTGATGGACAATTCTTACATGATTGGGGCCCAGGATAAAAACGGGGACCTAGGTTGGATAAATTATACGTGACAGAAAAGCGTTAAAGTCTGTCTCTTTCCCACCAGTATAGGTGGAGAGATTATTTTAGTAATAACAAAACATTATATTCTTACTGGGTATCCAACGACGCCACACGGCTTATTTATATTATTTTTTTTAGGGGTAGGGGATTTACTAAAGATTAGAATAAGCAGATGGGTCACTTGAAGACCTGGTATTTGATAAAAAGCTACCGGAGTTAACTTTTCTGAAAATAGACACGCATGCCAAGATAAAATTGAAAAGATGCAAGTGTAACATTACCGCGGTGTAGAGATTTACACAACCTTCTCTAAGAAATCAGTTTATTTAAAAAAAAATAGTAAATTTTCATAGGTTTACAAAATAATCATATTAAAATGTTACATAAGTAGGTATCAATACCTATATCAAATACAAAATCAAGGACATAATGTTATATCAAACAATTAACATAACAAGTTATAAGCTTAACCCTCTAAATTCATCCGGGTTATTTACAAATAGAAGAGGCTGCAGTGTCCCTCGGGACCACCGGTGCTTCTATCAGCAAGTCAAATGTACGAAACTTGCACGTCATTTTAGGGTTGATTCCAGTGATAGCGAGAGATTTTGAAACTATCGCAAACAATTAGATTAACAAAGCGTAGCACATTCCCAGTTGGCAGAAAAGTCTACTGGATAATAACGCAATAACTTGAGTCATGAGTTATAATATACAAGTAGGTACCTATAATAATTGTCTGTTGTTTTCAAACATTTGTTTTATGAAAACTTTTTAAAATATTTTTTGCAAAAAATACATTTCTATGATTTTATGAATGTATGTATGATTGTGTGTTTTATGATTATATGACTGTGCTATCTGTTTTATCCACCTACTTGAAAATACGCAGAAACAATTCCGCGACATCTTAATAAACATTGGCGCATCATTTATAAAATGTATCACTTGGTGATTCAGCATCGATTCAAAATTTTAAGAAAATATCAATGCTATAATCTACAGATATAAGGTTTAAAACACAGTAGTAGGTAATTATAAAGTTCTATAATCTAGAAATATGTATGATGTATTTCTAGGAGGCACATCGCATGATTCACACAAAATAATATAATTTTTATGAGGATTCCGTTAATACTTAGATATGAAATGTTAAACATGAATACAAAGTTTACTTTATCACTTTGTACTTCATTATTGGATTTCCCAACACGCTGCACTGGCACGATTTGCGCAAATTGTAACTTAGATAATGATAGATTTTCCTCAATATCTAATGATATAAAGTGTTGTTTCCTTCTATTAACAATTCTAGAGAAATGAGCAGGTTACCTATTGCGTAACCTGCGTAACGTACTACTTATTAGCAAACTAGCAAGCCCGCGATTGCAGCCACGTGGGTTTAAGATTTTAAAATCATTTCTTGGTAGATGTACGTAAGAAAAAACTTGTGTTTCGAGCTGTTCGTCAGGTGCCGGTCAGTCAGCTTTAATACCCGTAATACAGTTATAAAAAAGTTTCGTTTCTTTCGTTTCTTATAAAAGTATCCAGTTTGACTTACTTTTGAGATATGCCCAAAAATTAGGTGACAAATTTTTTGATAGTAAACCTTTACTTAATGTTATTTTTTAAATTATAACTACATAATTGATAAATCTCTTTTAGTATTACAATATTCGCTAATGTAATATTTACAGCAAAGCCTAGCAACATGTGAGCTATGGATTGCATGCTTTATAAGGGCGCTTAAAACAACTCTTGCTACCGATCTACACAATGTGTGGACCACTGCTTAGAATGCTCTAATAGATTGAAAAGATGATTTGTCATTTTATTTGAAAGTATTTTAATTTTTTATTAGGTAATGCAAAACGAAAATATTATCAATGTAACGTTTTTTTATTTAATTTAATTATTTCGCATTAAAACTCATAATAAATCAAAATACTGAAAATAACAATAAATTTCCAAAAACAAACAGAATTGATGAGACGGCGCTAAGTAGGTTACGCATCCGTTTAAATTTCCTCGGATTTCTGTGCTGTTACCTGCTTGTATTTAACGTTATAATTATATTTTAATTTCTTAGCTACTTTACATATAATATCCTAAAACGAAACAGCCGTAATATTCATTTCTAATTAAAAACTTCTAATTTTAACAAAGTTCTTAATCATCTTAAATTTGAAGACAAAAATCATAGCATTGCAACTGAATTTTGCAGGTTGATTTCGATTCAGTAAATTCCTCAGTGACTAATCAACTTTGAGTCACAGCTTTGAGTCCCGCTCACACTTACAGCGTATTCTTTCACACTAGCGCAAGACTGTACAAGAGTGCTAATTAGCATACACGATAAAAGAGCCCAGTCGACATGTATGATATATTAAAATCACGTCCATGTAACAATTAACAGAAACGAGCGAGTGATCAAATAATAAAAAGTGTCTTTGTCATTACAAACAGCGACGCATGCGTTCCGAAGAACCATTAAGAATAATAACTTAGTAATCGGTTTCGAAACGAAGATGGCCGAATGGCTAGCTAATATGGCGGACGCAATCGCCATCATTTAAACGTACCTACATAATATAATATTACGTAAATGATAAATATATTAATACGTCTGTTATGATTCCAAATTAAATCAGTATCTCATGACTGAATCTAACTATGGACCTCCAAAAATTGAGACACTATCGAGACCGTGAAATATTTTTTTGTTCTCTTATTTTGTGTGCAATAAGGATATTCATTCATTCATTCTTGTGTTTTTAAAAGTGAAGGAAATAATTACCTATGAAGGTATACAGTAATTATTCCAAATTCCAATGTTCAGTAATATTTAAATTCTGACTAGCAGTCGAAGTCCTGAGCATTTGCTTGCATACATTATAAATTTTCTTTAACAATGTATAAAGTTTATTATTGCTTTAAAGTAATAAAGCTTAACCATAAAATTAACGTGCCTGGCTCTACGTGATAATTGTATCTTTGAATATACAGGATTGGCTTAGTGCGATAGTAATAATAAAATTGTATTAATAATATGTAGCTGTATTGCCAAAGGAACTAAAGTATTTTCGTTACAATTGCTTTTTTGTAAATTACCTACAGTAATAGATAGGTCTATTTGACTTATTTCACTAGATTTTCTTGTTCCATTACAAAACTCGTTATTGCTCTAGAAGTCACAAGTCACAACTCACACTTTACTTCTACCCACACTCTCTTTCCGTTTTCGTTTTCTCTCTTTCCACACACTCTTTACGTAGTTTAAAAATTTACGCATTTGAATTTTTACGCAATAATAAGAGTATCTTCTTCACCATACACGTAAAATTTCAAACACGTCACTTTATTCATTCTTAACCCAATTCACAGAAGCCAACAAAGTAATTAGATACGGCCAACCAATCTATATCTGACGCTATTGGCATATTACAATAACAGAAATATCTATTGAATTTTAAACACATTCAAAAACAATATTCATGCGTTTCAACCTCAAAACTTCATTTTAACAAAGAGCGAGACGAGTCGTATCACCTCCAACCTCCGATTGAGAAAAGCGATTTGAATAACAATCAATAAATTAATGTACAACTGAGGTCGCCATATCTTATTAAAAAAAATCCGGACAGTTGTTAGCGACGTACTTGGCCAGGTATTTACTAAAGGTTTTTAAATAGTAGTGAAAATTCCTGTCGGTCTGAATGCCTAATAAATGAATATTAATTAATGAGAATCTAAAAGACTCGTAACGTATTCAAAATTAAATCATTTTCACGTACGAGCCTCTTAGTACTTACAAAGCTATTATTATCAGTCAGTAATAGGGATACGCAAAACGATTCTTCTTATAATTTCTTCGAAATACAACATAATGAAAACCAGGACTCATCTCAAGAAATCAGGAAAGCTGGTAGCATTACTATAATTTATTCATAAGCAGGAGTCTGTGTCACAGCGACGCGACGAGACCTGAATCCAAATGAAATTTTATAAGAAAAGTCCTTTTCAACGGTCCATTATGGTCAGAATGTAATACTTTTCTTAACGTATCATCATTATCGGACCGCACCACAATGCCTTTTGAGCGTGTCGCTTAAGTCGACTAATCTCCCTTTACACGTAAAAACGGACGACGCCGAATGAGTTTCTCGTGTTGGAATAATTAGTCTGCAATTGAAAGCGCTTTATTTCAAGACACCGGACAAAATGGACACGACACGGTTGGGCAACGGTAAAACACTTTCACGAATACAATAATAATTATTTACAAAAGGCTGATTCCGAAACGGTGAGCTCCCTTTGTTTGAAAATGGAAATATGTGAAATAGTGTGTTACACAAATAGCGTCTCGTTAATTACGGACTGTAATCACATTTCGCCAAACGCGTTACGACACACATGTCCCATCCCTTCGCCGTTCTAAATTTAAATATTATTTAGGCGGGAGCTCGCGCACGCTCCCTGTCGCGATAGAATCGAAAATAATTTATGAATCTTTGTTCAGATCCCAAATAAATAGCTGAAATGTCGCTACGAAGATCTACGAAATGGTGACAAGGCTTGAAACAGACGAGTCTATATTCATTATTACGCACAAATATCATTAATATTACTAACTAGCTGATGCCCGCGTCTTCGCTCGCGTGGAATGAGGTTTTTTGGTTCCCGCGGAAACTCTTTAATATTCCGGGATAAAAAGTAGCCTACTGTGTTATTCCAACTATAATCTATCTCTGTGCCAAATTTCATCCAGATCCGTTCAGCCCTTCGACGTGATTGAGTAACAAACATCCATCCAATCTGACTATACATCTATCCATCCATCCAAACTTTAGCAGATTTATAGATAATACTTATTAGTATAAACGAACAATGTTACAGATTCAATCTATCCCTATTTATCTTATTGTATTATTAATGACAAATGACAGCAATCGAAGTTTGTAATACTAAGATTAATGGGCGAAAAATGTAGAACGTTTCTGAATAAAAATGTGAAATAGGTAATTAAAATAAAATTAGAAAAACTGACACTTCAAACAAGCCACTCTTATTATGTAGGAAGTGTAAATTTTTGTATTCGGCCCTAAAATGAAAACCAAAAACAAGAAAGGAAGAAGATTAAAAACGACGTTTCGTTCTTAAAAGAAAAACCTGCTGCAGTCATAATGATAATCAGAACTTGTCCTACGAAAGTATCAAGTAAATTTGGTCGTCCTACACATCCTACCGCGTAATATTGACACACGCAGTTATATTTCGGGATGTTTTAAAAAAGCTGTTCCTCTAAAACTAATATGGCACATTCATTATCAGATCGCATTTCGAGGTGTAAATCATCACGGTATTAACTAAATAGCTTGAACTTGAAGATTGCTATGACAGTGTAAATTATTTTTCGTTACGTTGACATAAATAACTAGGTAGGTACCTTTACATTTCAGAGGTTGCCAACGACTTTGTCGGTTCGTCCCCGTTGAATAATTTTTCTTGTGGAACAAAAACTTTCCAGCTCAGTAAAAGAAGGTATGACGATGGACCCAGGGGTCCAATAAAAACGCTGGTAGCTCCGTTTAACCGTATGTATAGATGATGCCCGCGACTTCGATCGCGTGGATCAAGGTTTTTGATTTCTGCGGGAACTCCTTAATTTTCCGGGATAAAACCTACCTCTACCTATACCAAATTTCAGCCAAATCGGTTGAAAAGATGGGCCGGAAAGCGTAGCAGACAGACAGACACACACTTTCGCATTTATAATATTAGTATGGATTCTGTTTTACAATAGGTACGTTTAACAATCGTTAATAGTCACATCAAGTACAAAGAGCGCGCAAAACCCGGTCACTTTTTTCGCGCCATCTTGTCATGTTGTCAGTGACAGTTGATAGTGACGACTGCGTTCGGAACCTTTTTCGGAATATGGACTATGGATCATGGATATAGGAATCATGAATTCCAGTATATAATCAAAGATTCCATAGTTCTGAGCCCGACGCACAAAGGCTCTCCTAGCCTTCTTTTACCCTTTTACCGAGCGGGATTATTTCTGTTTTAAGAAATTCCATTTATTTTATTTTTCCTACTGCACGTATCCTTAATAGCGATCTCATATTATGGTTGCACGTGATGATCCAGTCTAAGATGGTACCGCGTGGGGTGCGGGCTAAGCTGAAAGAGGCAATGCAATTATATTAAACCGGCATCGTACCGAAACACTGAATCGCATGGCGGGATGTCTTTGTCAGTAGAGCAGGGCCTAGCCAGGGCGGAACAGCCTTATAAATTCCTAAATTGTCCTGAATCGAACCCTAGACCTCTCTCTTATTGGACCACAGCGATCACTGCGCCAGGGAGGTCGTCCAGAAACTCGAATGAAGTCGCGGGGTTACGCCTGCATAATATAATGAATCTCAACAAATTCACCCACGACCATTGAATTTGTTTGCGTGCGGTCACGATCGCCGCAGGTTGGGACTTCGGTACCCGCAATATTTCATAATCACAATATTTTGACATTATTATCTTATTTGATTTTTTACAAATAATAATATTTGGGGAACTCAGTGTACCGATACATAATACTAGCTGATGCCCGCGACTTCATCCACGTGGATTAAGGTTTTTGTTTCCCGCGGGAATTCTTGAATTTTCCGGGATAAAAAGTAGCCTATGTGCTATTCCAGACTAAAATCTATCTCTGTGCTAAATTTCATCCAGATCCCTTCAGCCGTTGTAGCGTGATTGAGTAGGTACCTACCTAACAAACACCCATCCATCCATCCATCCATCCATCCACTCAAACTTTCGCATTTACTTATAATATTAGACCCCGTAGATAATTCAAATCATCTTTATATTCTCTTTGCCAAATAAGGAACATTTCTTCGCTCATGATTTCTCCTTAGACTCGTATATTATCTTTAACGTTGGTAAGAGATAATCTTAATAGATACAGTCGTTTGAAATTAAAACTAGGGTATACAGGTAAAATTCAAGGAAAACCATTCGCACAATCGATTTAACACTCACCAAAACGAAATTGATGCAAAACTAGGTATTCTTCTGATAGTAATTTTAATCAATTACTAAATATCAAATAAACTACCTAAAAACGATTCATTACAAACTCAATTTTAAAAGTCCAAAACGATTTGAATGTGTCGATGCAAAAATTCGCTCGCGGCAATAATAGCATAATCGCAATAATCGATTCTCACGATATAAAATCGAGTTGAATCGGTATCCAGTGGATTCTAATTGCAGGGTGGCTGACAGGCCTCCATTTGCCGTGGCTTCTGTTTCCCTCGGGCGAATCGAAATGCTTGTCTAAACACGAAACCTTGTTATAAAGGATCCGATTCCGATCACGAAGATAGACTACACCACTTTTTTGTCAGAAAAATTCTGACGCACGCTGGAAAGCACCCTGCTATCTGCTCCTAAATCTAACAATAGAGACCCTAGTGTCAGAATTTTGCCGAATTGGAGATCCAAATCTAATGTTCGCAAAGGGAAAAGCGAGGGCGACTGAAAGTTCTCTGACTTTAACTGATAGATATTAGGATGATATGCGGCTGCCTTATTGTCGACTAGCTGATGCCCGCGACTTCGTCCGCGTGGAATAAGTTTTTTAAATTCCCACGGGAACTCCCCAATTTTCCGGGATAAAAAGTAGCCTATGTCACTTTCCACGTCAATCCGTTGCTCCGTTGCGGCGTGATTGAAGGACAAACCAACAGACCAACAAACCAATAAACCAACAAACCAACAAACAAACACACTTTCGCATTTATAATATTAGTATGATGCCACGAAAGAGTCTTAATTGTGCTTGAATTGCTGTACCTTGCTTTCATTTGCATATTCTTACAAAGGAGTACAACTTTATTGACAGAACGACTGTCAATAATAACGCGCAAGTGACTTGCCCGAGCTTTCTGCAAGTTTTGATACATACCTACCAGTGACTTAAAACTAAATCATGGTTTCACAGACACAACACTAGAATCGATCACAATAACAAAACTATCATCAACAAATATAAAAGATCGCTGATAATCAATAACAAAATAAGTGCTGCGCAACTTCGCAGCGAGGATTTCGTTCTGATTGCGCCAATTATTGCTTTCAGCTGCAAGATTCCTAGCGAGAAAAACAATTATCCGCCAATTACGTTACGAGATATATCGCGCGAATTCTCACGGCTACCGACTCCACACGCTATAGTGTTACTCAAACTTTGGCACCTTCACCCCAAGCTAACCGTTGGTTTAGTTTAATAATTAACTGCTGTACCCCTACCAGATTCGTCGACTTCCAGTTTTCATCATTCATACTAGACATCATGTGATACCGCCGAAAACTTGAAGCTAAAGCCACCCAAACTGCAGCTATCTCAATAAGTTAATTATTTTTAACAACGCGAAGATGGACGTCGCTATTGCAATCATCTATATATATAAAAATTCAAAGTCCTGACTGACTGACTTATATATCAACGCACAGCCCAAACCGCTGGTCCTAGAGACATGAAATTTGGAAGGTGTGTTCTTTGTAAAGAGTAGGTATCCACTAAGAATGGATTTTTCGAAATTCGACCCCCAAAGGGGTAAAATAGGGGTTGAAAGTTTGTATGAAAGTCCGTCATTTTTCAAGTTATATTCATGAAACTTGGTATTTGAGCTATCGGTTTAAAATGAAGAAATACGTGTATCGCTATTTTTGAAAATTCTACCCCCATAGGGCTGAAACAGGGGTTGAAAGTTTGTAGGAAAGTCCGTCATTTTTCAAGCTGTAGCCATGAAACTTGGTGTTTGGGATTTCGGTCTGAAATGAAAAAATATGTGATTCACAGTTTTTGAAAATTCTATCCCCAAGGACGTCAAATAGAGAGTTTATCCTTTAATCACGCCGAAATAGAGCAACGAATCAACGTGATTTTTTTCATGGGTATACCTACTTAGTTGAGGACTTGGAGAGTGACATAGGCTTCTTTTTATCCCGGAAAATTAAGGAATGCCTGTGGGAATTAAAAAAAACTTATGCCACGCGAACGAAGTCGCGAGCATCCTCTAGTATACTAATATTATAAATGCGAAAGTGTGTTTGTTTGTTGGTATATTGGTGTGTCCTTCAATTACGCCGCAACAGAGCAACGGATCGACGTGATTTTTTGTATGGTTATAGTTGAGGACCTGGCAGAGGCTACTTTTTATCTCGGAAAATTAAGGAGTTCCCGCAGGAACCAAAAAACCTCAATCCACACGGACAAAGTCGCGGGCATCAGCTAGTGTCATAATATGCCTCAGTCGGCGTGGAGGTCTCTACAAGAAGCCTATTGGCAATACACTCGAGTATCGGATGGCGAAGACGACGTGACTTTGGGTGCAATGAAAAAAAATTGTCCATCTTACCGATTTATAACACGCATCTGATACCTCGTTTGAAAATAATCGTTAATGCATGCAAGATTTCATGCGAGTCAGGGAAAAATGTTGAGAACCGTTGCCGATGATATGCAGGGTTGTCACTAATCGGTACTCTAGAAAATATGCACAGACTAATGTTAATGATGTTTAGAATGGCAATATTGGAGAAAAGCCTAATAATAGCTAGGGTACACTATCCATACTTATACTTATAATATTATAAATGCGGAAGTGTGTCTGTCTGTCTGCTACGCTTTCACAGCCCATCTGCTCACCCGTCTTTGATGAAATTTGGTACAGGGGCAGATTGTACCCCGGGGAAGGACATAGGCTACTTTCTACTAGAGTTTTCGCGGGAATCAAAAAAATCTTAATCCACGCGAACAAAGTCGCGGCAATCATCTAGTATTTTAATATAGTCTTTATATTATTCCAAATAATCTAGGCCACGTTACTTCAACTTCGCCTGATTTGATTTTGATAATTTTGTGAATGACTTACATTCCGTAAAATCAAATTAAGTTAATGAAGAAACTAGAAGTTTAATTCGCTATAATCCGCAACATCTATGTGGTACAGTGTCTACGAGTATCTTGCACTTATAGCCCGCGATATTCACCACACCACAGAAATCTTCCAAATTATTCTCAACGTAAGTTTCACTCCGATACCGGAGCATCTTTAGGAGATGTTGACAATCGTGCATTGTCGAGTCAAGTGTAATAGTAAGTAGTTTATGTGCAAGATACACACTGTACCACATGGATTTACCTACTGTCGCGGATTATAGCGAAATAAACTTCTAGTTCCTTCATTATGGACTTCCGCAAAATAACGCCTGCTTCTATCCAACAATTCAAATTAAGTTGTTATTATTAAATTTTATTAAAATAGAACACCATTTCGTAATAATAATTTCTTAAGCTTCTTACTGTATTATTCAAGTTTGAAAGCGGCAACCCTGAACAAACCGCTTTCAATATAATATTCCGCGTAAACGATGTCGATTCCCAGAATAATGATCGGTATCGCAGGCCTAATGATACGTTTTGAATTATAGTTCTACAAATATCTACGCAATTGAATAAAACAGAAGTGACACAGTTGAAAATCTATACATGTAATATTAATATATATATAGCTGCTCGTGCTGACTCATTGATCACCTCTCCTGTAAAATTTTGTATGAAAAAATTTTTTTTTACTCTACGTTTCGTATAGAAGGCAAAAATTCATTCGGAGGAAAAATACGGAGAGAGCTGATGATTGAGGATTTCGAAGACGGATGAAGAGCACCAGCCAGGTTATCGAAGATAGGTGGGGGGTGCTCGACCAAATGTCACTCGAAACTTCATCCAATTGACAGTTAGCTGAAAAAAATTTCAAAATGGCGGATTTAAGATGGCCGCCATACAAATTTCGACGGTGTCTATCTCGGAGAGTATAAAAGATGGAAGAGTGGTTTCTTGGCAAAAGATGATCAGGACATGAGGGTCTACTTGATGAACAGGAAAAAAATTCAAGATGGCGGAATTTATTTTTCCATAGAAAAGGGTATTGAAGATAGGTGCTCGACCAAATGTCACTCATAACTTCATCCAATTGAAAGTAAGGTGAAAAAATTTTCAAAATGGCGGATTTAAGATGGCCGCCATACAAATTTCGTCGGTGTCTATCACGGAGAGTATAAAAGATGGAAGAGTGGTTTCTTGGCAAAAGATGATTGGGACATGAAGGTCTACTTGATGAACAGGAAAAAAATTCAAGATGGCGGAATTTATTTTTCCATAGAAAATGTATGGCGAATATTGAAGAGGCTACAAGTGAAGAACTATGCAAGACTACGGTTCCTTTTCAAGATTTGTTTTATGGAAGAAATCTCATTTTGACGAATGGTTCAGAGAAAAAAATATGGAGAGTGATGATGATCGAAGGTTCGGATGATGGGTGAGGAGCACGGTCAGGGTATTAAAGATAGGTACCTACTTAGGGGCTGCTCAAGCAAAAAGGGAGGGGCGGGGGGTTGGTGGTCTTTGTTTTATGTTTTTCCTTTATGAGAATTTTCTTTTACGTCGGACGCTTGGCGAGCTGGCGCTTCCACTGTGCTCACTAGCATAGCAGTGTGTTGTTCAGATCAGAACACGTAGACAGTAAATCAGCTGCCCGATTATGTAAGAATGGTCTATCAAATCGTCAAAGTTCGGCGTCAAAGTAAAATAAACCATAACAGCATTAAATTAGAGCTCAATTTCGTGTTTCGAAATTGAGCTCTGATTTAATGCTGTTATGGTTTATTTTACTTTGACGCCGAACTTTGACGATTTGATCGGCCATTCTTACATAATCGGGGGGCAGGATAGTAGGACAGCGAGTAAGTAGACAGTGGACCACGCGCTCCACTACGCGGTCCGCTTTAGCGGGCCGCGCAGCCACGCGCCATACTAGTTATTATACTATATATAGCTCGATTACCACTCACTGACTGACTGACTGACTCACTCATTGACATAATTGTTCTCCTAGAAAGAGACAGAAAACGATATAATGATGTACGGGAGATGTGTTCGGGTGCGGGATTCGAGTAGGGAAAAATTATGACATTTCGGAAAAACAAGATGGCGGCCGACGGGATTCTTGTAACTCTTTTGTTTTCCAACCGATTTCGTTACAACTCGCAATTATTGAAGAAATTAGGAAACGATCAATAGAAAAAGTGGAAAAAATTGGAAAATCAAGATGGCGGCCGAGCTGTAGTGCTTTAAAATTTTTGATTTTTCGACCCCGAACCGCGGCGCCACAGATCCGAAACGGTGTGGTCGAGCATGATATTTTTTTCTTTTTTCGCCTACAATTATCCTGTATTTTGACAGAACGGGAGTGGTTTTTAAAAATTCAAGATGGCGGCTGCCGCGCCGGCCGTTCTGTTTGAGGTACGAAAAAACGCAATTTTTAAATTCAAATTTCTCACAGTTGGCAACTTCGGATCGTTTCGACTTCTATAGAGCGATTGTGTGTACAGACTCGAGGTATGGAATGGGGGAAAAAAATTACCCCATTTCTCGGGAAATTTTCAAGATTTACCCCAAAAATAAGAAAATCGAAATACGTATTTTTTGCAAAATTCGAGTACGAGCAACCACGTGTCTCACTCGTACAAATGACATTTGGGTATTTTTGTCGCCGAGGTCTGGCAACACTGGCATTTATCAAAGTAAAAGTGATTTTCGACATGGTCTTTTTTCAGGGGTGATCATTTCGGCTGGGTGCGAGCGGGATGAAAAATTCAAACTTCATCAGGAGCGGTATATCCTGTTGTTTACGGGAAAATAATAAAACTATGTAAAATGTTTCTGTGAAACGAGGTGGCGGCCATTTTGTATTCTAATTGTGTTTTTCAAAATTTCGATCACGTTTTTGAGGCAGTTGACAACATTTGGGAAAGTTGACATGTATGGATCGATTGTGTAACTCAAACGGCAGTGTCGAGATATCTAAACAGTGTTGCCACATTTGGGGTAGTTTTCGAGATTTTCCCAAAAATGCCCTCCTGTAAAATTTTGTATGAAAATTTTTTTTCCACTGATGGCTTCGTTTACAAGTCAGAAAATCAAACTTGAAGAAAATATGGAGACAGCTGATGATTGAAGATTTCGGAGACGGGTAAAGGACACGGTCCAGGTATTGAAGATAGGTGGGGGGTGCTCGACCAAATGTCATTCGAAACTTCATCCAATTGACAGTGAGCTGAAAAAAATTTCAAAATGGCGGATTTAAGATGGCCGCCATACAAATTTATTTCGTGTCTATCTCGGAGAGTTTAAAAGATGGAAGAGTGGTTTCTTGGCAAAAGATGATCAGGACGAGGACGTCTTTTTAGCGAAATGAAAAAAATTTCAAGATGGCGGAATATTTTTTTCATACCAAATTATATGGCGATTAGGACTCATTGACATAATTTATTGTTCTCCTAGAAAGAGACAGAAAATGATACAATGATGTATGGGAGATGTGTTCGGGTGCGGGATGGGAGTAGGGAAAAATTATGACATTTCAGAAAAACAAGATGGCGGCTGACGTGATTCTCGCAACTCTTTTGTTTTCCAACCGATTTCGTTACAACTCGCAATTATTGAAGAAATTAGAAAACGATCAATAGAAAAAGTGGAAAAAATTGGAAAACCAAGATGGCGGCCGAGCTGTAGTGTTTTCAAATTTTTGATTTTTCGACCCCGAACCGCGGCGCCGCAGATCCGAAACGGCGTGGTCGAGCATAACTATTTTTTCTTTTTCGACTACAATTATCCTGTATTTTGACAGAATGGGAGTGGTTTTTAAAAATTCAAGATGGCGGCTGTCGCGGCGGCCGTTCGGTTTGAGGTACGAAAAATCGCAATTTTAAAATTCAAATTTCTCACAGTTGGCAACGTCGGAGCGTTTCGACTTCTACGAGGCGATTGTGTGTACAGACTCGAGGTATGGATTGGGGGAAAAAAAATTACCCCATTTCTCTGGAAATTTTCAAGATTTACCCCAAAAATAAAAAAATCTAAATACGGACTTTTTGCAAGATTCGAGTACGAGCAACCACGTGTCTCACTTGTATAAATTACATTTGGGTAATTTCGTCGCCCAGGTCTGGCAACACTGGAATTTATCAAAGTAAAAGTGATTTTCGACATGGTCTTTTTTCAGGGGCGATCATTTCGGCTGGGTGCGAGCGAAATGAAAATTTGAAACGTCATCAGGAGCGGTATATCCTGTAGTTTACGGGATAATTATAAAACAATGTAAAATGTTTCTGTGAAACGAGGTGGCGGCCATTTTGTATTCTTTTTGTGTTTTTCAAAATTTCGATCACGTTTTTGAGGCAGTTGGCAACATTTGGGAAAGTTGACATGTATAAATCGATTGTGTAACTCAACCAGCGGTGTCGAGATATCTAAACAGTGTTGCCACATTTGGGGTAGTTTTCGAGATTTTCCCAAAAATGTCCTCCTGTAAAATTTTGTATGAAAAATTTTTTTTTCCACTGATGGCTTCGTATACATGTCAGAAAATTAAACTTGAAGAAAAATATGGAGACACCTGATGATTGAGGATTTCGAGGACGGGTAAAGAGCACGACCAAGGTATTGAAGATAGGTGCTCGAACAAATGTCACTCGAAACCTCATCCAATTGGCGGTGAGTTTAAAAAAACTCCAAACGGGCGGATTCAAGATGGCCGCCAAAAAATTTCGTCAGTGTCTATCTCGGAGAGTATAAGAGATGGAAGTGTGGTTTCTTGGCAAGAGATGACCAGGACGAGGAGGTCTATTTAGCGAAATAAAATTTTTTTAAGATGGCGGATTTTTTTTTTCATTCCAAATTATATGACGATTAGGAACTTTATAAGACTGGGTACTTGTAGTTCCTTTTCAAACTTTGTTTTAATAATTATAGGACTCTCATTCTAACGAATCTTTGGGAGCAAAAATGTGAAGCGAGTTTTTGATTGAGGATTTCGGAGACGGGTGAAGAGCACGGCCAGGGTATCGAAGAAAGAGTTCAACCAAAGGCATGAAAAAAAAACATAAAACTACCAACATACCCGCCTACCTGAATACCAGCCTACCTGCATACCCGCCTACCTGCTTACCCGCCTACCAACATACCCGCCTACCATCATACCCGCCTACCGACATACCCGCCAACCGACATACCCACCTACCAACAAACCCGTACGTACACCCCAGATAGCACACATCCTGCAATTTAATGTCGTCGATTTTCCGTTACATTAAGATCTGTTGATTTTAATGAAAATGTGAACCAGCGCCATTTTGAAATTCTTTGTTAATGTACCGATTTCTTTCATATTCGATATAATTTAGGTCTCTCTGGGATTACAAAACAGAAAACTGATACCAAAGTAAAAAAAATCAGCGCCATTTTGAAATTCTTTGTTAATTGACCGATTTCGTTCAAAATCGATATTTAGGGCTCCCTGGTATCACAAAATAGGAAACTGATACCAAAGTTGTAAATAATCAGCGCCATTTTGAAATTCTTTGTTAATTGACCGATTTCGTTCAAAAACGATATTTAGGGCTCCCTGGGGTTACAAAACAGGAAACTGATACCAAAGTTTAAAAATCAGCGCCATTTTGAACTTCTTTGTTAATTTACCGATTTCGATCAAAATCGATATTTAGGGCTCCCTGGGATTACAGAACAGGAAACTGGTACCAAAATTTTAAAAAATCAGCGCCATTTTGAAATTCTTTGTTAATGGACCGATTTCGTTCAAAATCGATATTTAGGGTTCCCTGGGATTACAAAACAGAAAACTGCTACCAAAGTTTTAAAAAATCAGCTCCATTTTGAAATTCTTTGTTAATTGACCGATTTCGTTCAAAATCGATATTTAGGGCTCCCTGGTATCACAAAATAGGAAACTGATACCAAAGTTGTAAATAATCAGCGCCATTTTGAAATTCTTTGTTAATTGACCGATTTCGTTCAAAAACGATATTTAGGGCTCTCTGGGGTTACAAAACAGGGAACTGATACCAAAGTTTAAAAATCAGCGCCATTTTGAACTTCTTTGTTAATTTACCGATTTCGATCAAAATCGATATTTAGGGCTCCCTGGGATTACAGAACAGGAAACTGGTACCAAAATTTTAAAAAATCAGCGCCATTTTGAAATTCTTTGTTAATGGACCGATTTCGTTCAAAATCGATATTTAGGGTTCCCTGGGATTACAAAACAGAAAACTGCTACCAAAGTTTTAAAAAATCAGCGCCAGTTTGAAATTCTTTGTTAATTGACCGATTTCGATCAAAATCGATATTTAGGGCTCCCTGGGAGCACAAAACTGATAACAAAGTTTTAAAAAATTAGCGCCATTTTGAAATTCTTTATTAATTGACCGATTTCGTTCAAAATCGATATTTAGGGTTCCCTGGGATCACTAAACAGGAAACGGATACCAAAGTTTTAAAAAATCAGCGCCATTTTAAAATTCTTTGTTAATGGACCGATTTCGTTCAAATTCGATATTTAGGGTTCCCTGGGATCACAAAACAGGAAACTGATACAAAAGTTTTAAAAAATCAGCGCCATGTTGAAATTCTTTGTTAATTGACTGATTTCGTTCAAAATCGATATTTAGGGCTCCCTGGGATCACAAAACTGATACAAAAGTTTTAAAAAATCAGCGCCATGTTGAAATTCTTTGTTAATTGACTGATTTCGTTCAAAATCGATATTTAGGGTTCCCTGGGATTACAAAACTGAATTTGATACCAAAGTTGTACAAAATCAGCGCAATTTTAAAACTCTTTGTTAATTGAGCGATTTGGTTCAAAATCGATATTTTGGGCTCCCTGGGATTTCAATACAGGAAACTGTTACCAAAATTTTAAAAAATCAGCGCCATTTTGGAATTATTTGTTAATTTACCGATTTTTTCAAAATCGATGTCTGAGGATCCCTAATATCACAAAACAAGAAACTGGTACAAAAATTTTAGAAAATCTGCGCCATTTTGAAATTATTTATTAAAATTAACCGATTTCGGTCAAAATCGATATTTAGGACTCCCTGGGATTTCAATACAGGAAACTGTTACCAAAATTTAAATCAGCGCCATTTAGCTGATATTCTTTGTTATTGTAGCGATTTCGTTCAAATTCGATATCTGAGGATCCCTAATATCACAAAACAGGAAACTGTTACCAAAATTTATAAAATCAGCGTCATTTTGAAATTGACCGATTTCTTTGGAACTTTTCGAAGCTGGAGTAGATAAAATAATTTCCAATGAACAACGAATGGATGATTTTTCACGTAGCTTAAATTATTTACAAGAAAGAATTTAAATACAGGCTTGAACTAAAAAAAACCGTTTTGGTGCCATTTAATAATCTTTAATATACATTATCTTTAATGTTCTACTCCTGGCTAAAATTATAATTAATATTTAAATACGTGGCTGATTTAAAAAAAATAACAATTTTTGTTAAATTTCACATAATTTATACCTACTGTTTCTTTAAAAAATAGTATATCTTTAAAAAAATATTACAAAGTAGCTCATGCATGCGTCTCCTTTCAAAGAACTTATGTTTGTGATCTTCCCTTTTTTAATTTTCCTTTTCTAATCCCATATTTTTTGCATAAAGCTGAAACACCACCACCCATCCTTCAAAATTTGAGACTAACACGGCCCGCGAGCTGCTTTAGCAGCTCGCGCACAGAGCGAAACACTAGTTAATATATATATAGCTGCTCGTGCTGACTCATTGATCACCTCTCCTGTAAAATTTTGTATGAAAAATTTTTTTTTCACTTATCGTTTCGTATAGAAGTCAAAAATTCATTAAGAGGAAAAATACGGAGAGAGCTGATGATTGAGGATTTCGAAGACGGATCAAGAGCACCAGCCAGGGTATCGAAGATAGGTGGGGGGTGCTCGACCAAATGTCACTCGAAACTTCATCCGATTGACAGTGAGCTGAAAAAAAATTCAAAATGGCGGATTTAAGATGGCCGCCATACAAATTTCGTCGGTGTATATCTCGGAGAGTATAAAAGATGGAAGAGTGGTTTCTTGGCAAAAGATGATCAGGACATGGAGGTCTACTTGATGAACAGGAAAAAAATTCAAGATGGCGGAATTTATTTTTCCATAGAAAAGGGTATTGAAGATAGGTGGGGGGTGCTCGACCAAATGTCACTCGAAACTTCATCCAATTGACAGTGAGCTGAAAAAAAATTCAAAATGGCGGATTTAAGATGGCCGCCATACAAATTTCGACGGTGTCTATCTCGGAGAGTATAAAAGATGGAAGAGTGGTTTCTTGGCAAAAGATGATCAGGACATGAAGGTCTACTTGATGAACAGGAAAAAAATTCAAGATGGCGGAATTTATTTTTCCATAGTTAATGTATGGCGAATATTGAAGAGGCTACGGTTCCTTTTCAAGATTTGTTTTTATGCAAGAAATCTCATTTTGACGAATGGTTCGGAGAAAAAAATATGGAGAGAGATGATGATCGAAGGTTCGGATGATGGGTGAGGAGCACGGTCAGGGTATTAAAGATAGGTACCTACTTAGGGGCTGCTCAAACAAAAAGGGAGGGGCGGGGGGTTGGTGGTCTTTGTTTTATGTTTTTCCTATAAGAGAATTTTCTTTTACGTCGGACGCTTGGCGTGCTGGCGCTTCCACTGTGCTCACTAGCATAGCAGTGTGTTGTTCAGATCAGAACACGTAGACAGTAAACCAGCTGCCCGATTATGTAAGAATTGTCGATCAAATCGTAAAAGTTCGGCGTCAAAGTAAAATAAACCATAACAGCATTGAATTAGAGCTCAATTTCGTGTTTCGAAATTGAGCTCTAATTTAATGCTGTTATGGTTTATTTTACTTTGACGCCGAACTTTGACGATTTGATCGGCCATTCTTACATAATCGGGGGGCAGGATAGTAGGACAGCGAGTAAGTAGACAGTGGACCGCGCGGTCCATTACGCGGTCCGCTTTAGCGGGCCGCGCAGCCACGCGCCATACTAGTTAATATATATATAGCTGCTCGTGCTGACTCATTGATCACCTCTCCTGTAAAATTTTGTATGAAAAAATTTTTTTTTACTCATCGTTTCGTATAGAAGACAAAAATTCATTAAGAGGAAAAATACGGAGAGAGCTGATGATTGAGGATTTCGAAGACGGATGAAGAGCACCAGCCAGGGTATCGAAGATAGGTGGGGAGTACTCGACCAAATGTCATTCGAAACCTCATCCAATTGGCGGTAGTGGAAAAAAAAATTCAAAATGGCGGATTTAAGATGGCCGCCATACAAATTTCGACGGTGTCTATCTCGGAGAGTATAAAAGATGGAAGAGTGGTTTCTTGGCAAAAGATGATCAGGACATGAAGGTCTACTTGATGAACAGGAAAAAAATTCAAGATGGCGGAATTTATTTTTCCATGGAAAAGGGTATTGAAGATAGGTGGGGGGTGCTCGACCAAATGTCACTCGAAACTTCATCCAATTGACAGTGAGCTGAAAAAATTTTCAAAATGGCGGATTTAAGATGGCCGCCATACAAATTTCGTCGGTGTCTATCACGGAGAGTATAAAAGATGGAAGAGTGGTTTCTTGGCAAAAGATGATCGGGACATGAAGGTCTACTTGATGAACAGGAAAAAAATTCAAGATGGCGGAATTTATTTTTCTATAGAAAATGTATGGCGAATATTGAAGAACAATTTGCTACAAGTGTAGAACTATGCAAGACTACGGTTCCTTTTCAAGATTTGTTTTTATGGAAGAAATCTCATTTTGACGAATGGTTCGGAGAAAAAAATATGGAGAGAGATGATGATCGAAGGTTCGGATGATGCGTGAGCAGCACGGTCAGGGTATTAAAGATAGGTACCTATTTATGGGCTGCTCAAACAAAAAGGGAGGGGCGGGGGGTTGGTGGTCTTTGTTTTATGTTTTTCCTTTATGAGAATTTTCTTTTACTTCGGACGCTTGGCGTGTTGGCGCTTCCACTGTGCTCACTAGCATAGCAGTGTGTTGTTCAGATCAGAACACGTAGACAGTAAACCAGCTGCCCGATTATGTAAGCATTGTCAATCAAATTGTAACAGCATTAAATTAGAGCTCAATTTCGAAACACGAAATTGAGCTCAAATTCAATGCTGTTATGGTTTATTTTACTTTGACGCCGAACTTTTACGATTTGATCGGCCATTCTTACATAATGGGGGGGGGGGCAGGATAGTAGGACAGCGAGTAAGTAGACAGTGGGCCACGCGGTCCACTACGCGGTCCGCTAGCGGGCCGCGCACGCACGCGCCATACTTTAATATATATATAGCTGCTCGTGCTGACTCATTGATCACCTCTCCTGTAAAATTTTGTATGAAAAAATTTTTTTTTACTCATCGTTTCGTATAGAAGACAAAAATTCATTAAGAGGAAAAATACGGAGAGAGCTGATGATTGAGGATTTCGAAGACGGATGAAGAGCACCAGCCAGGGTATCGAAAATAGGTGGGGGGTGCTCGACCAAATGTCACTCGAAACTTCATCCAATTGACAGTGAGCTGAAAAAAATTTCAAAATGGCGGATTTAAGATGGCCGCCATACAACTTTCGTCGGTGTCTATCTCGGAGAGTATAAAAGATGGAAGAGTGGTTTCTTGAAAAAAGATGATCAGGACATGAGGGTCTACTTGATGAACAGGAAAAAAATTCAAGATGGCGGAATTTAATTTTTCATAGAAAAGGGTATTGAAGATAGGTGGGGGGTGCTCGACCAAATGTCACTCGAAACTTCATCCAATTGAAAGTGAGCTGAAAAAATTTTCAAAATGGCGGATTTAAGATGGCCGCCATACAAATTTCGTCGGTGTCTATCACGGAAAGTATAAAAGATGGAAGAGTTGTTTTTTGGCAAAAGATGATCGGGACATGAAGGTCTACTTGATGAACAGGAAAAAAATTCAAGATGGCGGAATTTATTTTTCCATAGAAAATGTATGGCGAGTATTGAAGAGGCTACAAGTGTAGAACTATGCAAGACTACGGTTCCTTTTCAAGATTTGTTTTTATGGAAGAAATCTCATTTTGACGAATGGTTCGGAGAAAAAAATATGGAGAGAGATGATGAACGAAGGTTCGGATGATGGGTGAGGAGCACGGTCAGGGTATTAAAGATAGGTACCTACTTAGGGGCTGCTCAAACAAAAAGGGAGGGGCGGGGGGTTGGTCTTTGTTTTATGTTTTTCCTTTATGAGAATTTTCTTTTACGTCGGACGCTTGGCGTGCTGGCGCTTCCACTGTGCTCACTAGCATAGCAGTGTGTTGTTCAGATCAGAACACGTAGACAATAAACCAGCTGCCCGATTATGTAAGAATTGTCGATCAAATCGTAAAAGTTCGGCGTCAAAGTAAAATAAACCATAACAGCATTGAATTAGAGCTCAATTTCGTGTTTCGAAATTGAGCTCTAATTTAATGCTGTTATGGTTTATTTTACTTTGACGCCGAACTTTGACGATTTGATCGGCCATTCTTACATAATCGGGGGGCAGGATAGTAGGACAGCGAGTAAGTAGACAGTGGACCACGCGCTCCACTACGCGGTCCGCTTTAGCGGGCCGCGCAGCCACGCGCCATACTAGTTATTCATATAGCAGTAAATGTTAAATAAATAAAAAAAAAACATTTAAAAAATCGAAAATCACATAGAATAAGATTTTCAACCTCCCCGGCACACTGTTGAGCGCTGTTGTTGTTTTAACGTGGGAGGTACCGGGTTTGATCCCCGGCAGGGTCATTTTGGGAATTTATAATTTCTAAATTTTTTCAGGTCTAGCCTGGTGGGAGAATTCGACCGTACGGTACGATGCCGAAACCGATTATGGGTTTAATATACTTAACTTCTATGCCTGTAGGTAAGCCCGCTACCATCTTAGACTGCATCATCACTTACCATCAGGTGAGATCAATTGAGGTAAGGGCTAACTTGTAGTGGATATAAGAAAATAATAAAAGTCCGGAATTAGGGACATCTTAAATTAAGAATTCACGTATGTGCTATATGGATGGATGATCCTACAACGGGAAAGTAAGATAAATTAGGATAAGAAAATACTAAAAAACTAATTTAGAAAAAGAAAAGGCAATGTGAGTTCTAACTTCTAAGTTTAGTGCTTGGAAACTTAGTTTTTATTCTCTCCCACAGCTGAGTCACTGATAGATGAATAATTACTATGACAAAAATAAGTGCTTTCATGTCCACTATGTCATACTTTCCTTTCTCTGCACGTGTTTTACTAAATATTTTTGGTACAAAGAAATCTAAAAAAAATCTTATCAAACTTGAAGCATCAATTTTCCCAATCACAAAACATTCAGTACAATTTCTAAAGCGATTACCTATTTAAATAGATATTAATAGAGCAGTCTCTTATATTACTCTATTACGTTCGACGGCATTGTTAAAAGGGGCTAAGCTACTGTTTAATAGGATCTGATTTGATATAATTCTCGATAATTATAGTACAGTTCTTCGATTGTTTGTAACTGAAATGGTAAGGAGGCGTTACTTTGCCGCACGCAATTACTTTATTAAAATATTAGTAACTTTTTTGTTCTTCTATTGCTCTTATTATACACAATTTTTATACGCTCTTATTCTAATTAAAGGGCTGTGACAAAAAACTGGATGGACGGGCGGATATGAGTTATGACCAAACTTATACCTAGGTGGCCTTATTTTACTACAAATCCCATTTTAAGCAGAACGAAAAATCGAGTTTTATAGTAAGAGCTTTCTTTGCAGCTTCTAAAGTATCCGCCCAAAAATCAAAATAGATATTATATCGTTTATATCCTTTATTTAGAAGCTTCTCAAAGTTCGAGATAATTTGTCATAGGACAAATACAGGATATCTGAAGGATAATTACCTACGCATCGTAAAATAACTAAGTACCTGCAATTATTAATTTGGTTTTAATTTATTTTTATTTTCGATTTAATGTCTAAAAAAGATGAGACCCTGACACTTGACTACTCACTACTATGATCCATCTGACTTGACTGATATTTAAAAAAAAAACACACGCCTATTAAACCACACCATTTCCCGTGTTTAAGACTAACTTTATACTATTTCCAGGCAATAATATACGTAAGATTAGTGACTGGTTGTGGTAATGAGAGGATATCGGGCGGGTCGCATGATAACTAGGCTTAATATTCATAATGACTGCGACGCCATCTTGTGGTGGGGAGGGGGGAAAGTCTCAATTAGTAACGGCTTGACCTGACACGTAATGAGTGCACCTAGATACCGTTTTTAATGGGTTTTTATATTATTTTTAATAGACAAAGTGTTTATTATTCGAGCTCATAATAATAGTATGCTTCAAAGATTCAAATGTTTTTTACTCAAATACTTTTACAAGTGCTTTTGAATCGTAAATTGAATCTATCTTTGCTTGGAATGCCATTCTTACCGATTAAATCCTATATCCATCCCCGGATACTAGAGCTATCCCTGTGTCAAATTTAATGTCGTCATAATTGACCACTTTGGCACTTGAACATTAGTTTGAGAGAACTTTCATTACGAACTTTTTAGGTTCTTAACATAGATTTCTAAGGATCGTAATGAATAAAATTCCGCTATTTAAATGTAGATTAGTAACCAAAACATTTTTACAAAGAGTGTTGCTTCTTAACTTGACAATCATTAGCAAATATATTAAACCAATAATTAACTAAAGAATTAACGTTGCCAATGCCGCCTTAATAAAAGCAAAATAGATACAAAAACAAAAACTTAAAAAGACCATAGTGCACGTCACAAAATAAAAGCGAATGATTAATTTATTTTTATTAAATTGATAGTTGTCACAAAAGGTGTCGGCACAGATTAAATGTAATTAATTAAGCGCATAATAGATGGGTAACTGCTATGACTATAGGTAGGTACTCTGTGAGCATAACACAACTTTGAATAGCGCTGGTGTCAAGTAGGCAACTCGCATTGTGCGTTACCTTGTGATGTGGCGCCGCTATTAATTAATTATTTTTCTTGACATAATAATATTATGCTTTTAACTTTTTTATCATGCTCAATGCCAAGCAATGATGAGGTTTATAGGTTGAAAGTTGAAACGCGCTTGCCTAGAAGCTGCCTATTAACTCTTGCCTTGAATATCTTGGTAGCTATGGCATGGCGTTAAGACTTCGGGAAAACCTCGTGAGGAAACTTGAATTCCTGAGTGTTCAACATAATGTTCTCGAAGTCTGCTGCATTTGGCCAGCATGGTGGATTATTGCCTAAACCTTTCTCGTTCTGATAGAGAACTCGTCGAAGAGGAGTTTCTTCTCGGTAGGTAGCGATCCGTGAATGTGCGATGGGTGTTGAAGTCAACTAACTCTACTTTCGCGAGAAAAAATCTCTCAATGCTCATTTTGCAAATGAACCCATAAGAGAGATATTATAAACATTAGGCACCATTGGGTATAGATTTTTATAAGTACCTATTAATTTATACCACTACAATCTCTAAGATGAAATAATGGAAAGCTCTATAATTATATTCTGTAATAAGGTCTATAGGATAAAATGCGTTTGCCTAGATGATTTACCTACTCACCCTTGTATTATAGGTAAGTACTTATGTTATATGTAACAGGCATAGATTTACGATTAGTCTAGGAGCGGAGACCAATCCTAAATCTATGGTAACAGGAAACATGGATGCCGTGGGCAGTCCTCACCTAAGTAGCAGTTCGTAAGTAATTCGTAGATATCAGAAATGTTTAGGATAAATGTTTTATGGACGTCGATTACATAAGGATACCAACATTGTCGGTTTCCCTAAGTTCTGTGGTAAAACGGTGAAGGAAGACCAAGGTTGTGTCTTATGAAGTTTCTGAGCGCACTCACCAAAGCATAATAGCATGCTTCGCAAAAAGTAAGCTAATTTTCAAACAAAGACAAAGCTAACGGGACCGGGCCCAGCGACGAGCAGTGTCAAACAAATGAACCGCTACATTATGTTGCGTGACTCACTCGGCTTGATATTTGCACTTTATAAATGGTTTACTTTTGACTTGACTTCGATTAGTTAGTACGTATATTAAATCGCTAAAAAACTGATGATTTAACCGATCGTAAGGGAAATGAAACTTTTTCTATTTTTATTTTTATCTGACTTTGGCATTTATTTAATTTATATTAATTTTTAATTCCCAGGACCTAGTTAAGTACATTTGAAACTTTATTTTAATAATACCACTAAACCAGCCCTTTTCAAAATCTGAATTTCCCTACAGAATTAGAAATACTGTTGATGTTATAGGTAGGTACATATTGGTATCCCATAATAGATTATAAAATTATCAATACAGAGTATTAAAATTACAGTTCTATCAAGTCTCGAAGAAGTAATAATACTGCCTGTCTAAAACAATAACCAAATAGCACGTTTACGTCAAGCGTGTAAATACTCGTGTAAGGAATGAACATAATAAGTGCTTAATGTAATGTGTCGCTAAATCCAATTAAACGTCATTACTATATGTAATACTTTGTCATGTTACACAACGGTAAATAGATTTATTATTCTTTGTTTGAAATACAAAGATCAAGAAGCGATTTGCGCAGTAATCGAAATCGAGAAGGAAATAAAATCCTCCTTCCTAGAAATAGTTGGTAAGTAAAACAATGTACTAGATATTTTCTTGTTAGTATGTACCTACATTATAAAAGCAGGTAGGTAATAAACTAGTCTCCATTATTATATTAATACTTTTTAACTTAATAGCTGGGGGCCTAGTGTGAGATTTGTTGCCTATTCGATCGCGTCAAGCTAAACTAAGTAAATATTTATGGAATAGTCTTTGAAATAGTCAAGCAAATGATGTCAGATTACTGACAGTGCTTGTTCAATCCCATGCAAATTGCAGTCAACTTCTTAGTATGTTTACTATGTGTTTATCGGGGTCAGGTAACCTTTAATGACAGACTAGATAATATAACGACAGCAAAAATATAGAACGACCCTGAAATAAATATAATAAAGAGACGTAGGTTTGATGTGTGTGCGCAAGCCGTAGGCTTCCGAATTAGATTTTATATCGAAATATGTGTGTACATATACAAATAATGTGTAGATAAGTAAATATTTGATATTACGAGTTACGACGCAACGATAATGTCACCAGCCCTAATAAAGCTTTGTGAACATAATATTGTATAACACAATTGCCTAACTTATTATCCATGCTAGCTTTCGCCCACGACTCACTTTATAATATGATGACTAACTTCTCCGGTTTAACAGGTGTTTTTTTACTGATAGACAATTATAGGTTTAAGGTTTATTAAAATGGAAAATTCGATAGGTGGGCAACTTTCATACACTGCCTAGGGCTGAGGGCATAAAACTTTCCCAATTAAATCTCACAGTTAGTTTAATTATAGTATCAATAAAAAAAAAATTATGTAAGTAGGTATCAGTAAAAAAAGATACGCGCCAAATTGAGAACCTCCTCCTTTTTTGGAAGACGGTTAAAAAATTAGGATACATCTCTGGTTTTAAAGAACTCTATTGTAATATGGTCCTTTAAAGGTATAGATCATCAACTTTAAGTTGGTACTATTGACAAGTACTAGGTACCAGTCGCTTTCGAGCGATAGAAATTTTGTTTCAATCGGACTGTTATATTGTTTGTTTGTTCTTTTTATTAGTTTGTCATCTTAATTGTACAATGTTTCTTGCAAATTGATTGATTCATTGATTGATGACATTATAATGGACGTCATAGTAATCATGACATATAAAATCGTATCGCAATAATCTGACATGCTTGCGCAATTTGTTAACAAATAATCTCAGTACAGTTGTATGTCGGCGTGTTTACCGACAGATCCGAGTATGTCGGCACACCGCGCATATTGACATAGAGCTGAGATCACAAGCGCCGCCCTATTAACTAAATCTTATTTGAATTATCGATATTATGGCTTAACTATTACGTTTTTCACGAAACTAATGGATTTTAAAGTAAATCGCTTTACGACCAAAACTTTTTTACGACTTTTTTTATTTACACTGCGCAACGATCAAACATTATCCAGCCAAGTATACCTACAATCAAAACTGAAAACTTAAAAGTCAGTCAAATACAAGTCGAATTGCCGTCGCGTCGTGTCGATTACGAAAAAAAATGCTACAATCTCAATTGTTTTGATTGGCTGATTTTTAGGGTTCCGTAGCCAAATTTAGCAAAAACGGAACCCTTATAGATTCGTCATGTCTGTCTGTCTGTCTGTCTGTCTGTCCGTCCGTATGTCACAGCCACTTTTTTCCGAAACTATAAGAACTATACAGTTGAAACTTGGTAAGTAGATGTATTCTTTGAACCGCATTAAGATTTTCTTACAAAAATAGAAAAAAAACAATAAATTTTAGGGGTTCCCCATACTTAGAACTGAAATCCAAAAATTTCTTTTTCATCTAACCCATACGTGTGGGGTATCTATTAGGGCTTCCAATACCGGGATCCCGGTATTGGCCAATACCGGGATCCCGGACTTTTTTCGCCGGTTTTCAATACCGGTATTGAAATGTCTAATACCGGGATACCGGTATTGGTGACACTATAAACGAAACAGTGACTATTGCATTTATTTCTTTTTAGATGCCACTGTTTATATTCGGCTAAGTTTAAAACTTGTATCTTAAGCATATTAGCTCAAAAAAAGCGCCTTTATTGCTTAATACCAGTGAAGAAAAGTCGTTTTTGTTCACTCAGAGGGAAAAATTAGTGTTTGAATTTAAATCCCTGTGGCTTGGCATTTCTATTTCATTGTCTCTCAAAACGTTCAGAAATCTCATAACTAATGCATATTTTATTATGATATATTTTCTTTTAAATAATAACAATTGAATTTTAGATTAATTTGTGTTTTGACTAAATTATCGTTTTCTTCGACTTCGATCGACTTCTTACAAAAATATCGTTTATTACTCATTAAGTAGTCTCAATACATTTTACTATAGTGGTTTAACGCTCAACGACCTCAGCAGAGTTCCTCAACAGGTGGGCCTAAAAATGAATATGAGCAAGACAAAGATCATTTCTAATGCACACGTTCAGCCCCAACCTGTTTTACTCGTAGTTGAGAACTCTGCACTCGAATTGTTGATACCTAGGACATAGGTACAGTCCAGTTAGGTAGGTCCAATTTCGAGAAAGAGGTCAACCGCCAAATCCAACTCGGCTGGGCAGCGTTAGGGAAACTCGGCGACATCTTCTCGTCCAAAATTCCTTAGTACCTGTTGCCAGTGATGACTTACGGCTCCGAAAAACGGTCGCTAACTTTGGGCCTGATAAGAAGGTCACTCAGCGGGCGATGGAAAGAGGTATGCTTGGAGTATCCCTGTGTGATCAAATCAGATATGACGAGATCCGTAGGCGAACCAGAGTAACCGACATAGTTCGAAGAGTCCAAGCTTAAGTGGCAATGGGCGGGGCACATAGTTGGTAGAACCGATAGGCGTTGGGGTACTAAAGTGCTTGAACGGCGGCCTCACACCGGGAAGCGCAGTGTTGGACGATCCAACGACGATCTCAAGCATGTCGCTGGGAGCCGCTGGAAACAAGGGGCACAAGACCGTGCCCTGTGGCGATCCATGCAGTAGACCTACCTCCAGCAGTGGATGTCTATAGGTTGAAACGACGACGACGATAGTAGTTTAAATTACAATCATCGACACTAATTTCACTCTGCATTATTTAAAATTTCCAGCCATATAATTTATTTACATTTTGTGTGTATGTTGAGAAAGTGCGTCACAAATATACTTTATATTAAAAGTTCAAAATTCAATGGAGGTTAAAAATATATATTTCGTAAGAATTCATCCGAAAAAAGTTCTTTTTTAAAAATCATACCTACAGTTGATATTCTGATTGATATAAGAAATTGATTATTTGATAAAAATACCTATTAATAAGATTGTATTTAAAATGATGTGATGGAGTTTCAAAAAATCTCGCTGAGTGAAAAAAACGGCTATTCTTCACTGAATTTATTCAGAAAATGCAATTTTTTGAGTTAATTTGGTGAAAAATTTTTTTTATGAAAAAACTGTTTGTTATGGTGCCATTTGATTCAGAAAAGACTAATTTTAAGTTAAAAAACATCTACCACATTTTAAATTTTTTCCAATACCGGGATCCCGGGATCCCGGTATTGAAAAAAATCGTTCCGGTATTAATACCGGTATTGAGAAAAACCGGTATTCGAAAGCCCTAGTATCTATGGATAGGTCTTCAAAAATGATATTGAGTAACCCCCCCTGTAACTTCTAAAATAAGAGAATGATAAAACTAAAAAAAAATATATGATGTACATTACCTACCATGCAAACTTCCACCGAAAATTGGTTTGAACGAGATCTAGTAAGTAGTTTTTTTTAATAATTTAAAACTTACTACAGGTTTGTACGGAACCCTCGGTGCGCGAGTCCGACTCGCACTTGGCCGGTTTTTTTGGTATTCTTGGTGGCCCACCAACTTATCTGGCCCGGTTACAGCGTCGCTAGTAAATATAAAAAAATAAAATAATAGACAGGCATAAAAATTTGTTCCAATTTTCAATTGGTGGGACTGAACAGTGCATTATGTCAGTAGCGAGAGCGAATCTATTAGCCAATCTGGAAATGATTGCGATCGTTACACTGTAGCTTTCATTTTACTTTAAAATTATTGCTACAGTGTACTTACTGTGTAACAATCGCAATATATCGGAATAGGGCTACTGAGAACATCACAAAAAAACCACATCTATGGATAGCCTAGCAGCACGTTCGCGTTCAATCTCCCAAAGACAGTAGGTACCTACCTAAGTAGTCAAAATAGCACCTTTCCAGCCTTATCAAGAGTTCCTGTAGGATTATGGATTTATTCAGATTTGTTTCTCTCGTCAGATCCAGCGATCTATCGTGATACGCATATACCTACATACAAATAAAATATAGTTTTATAAATTATTATTTACTAGCTGATGCCCGCGACTTCGTCCGCGTGGTTATGTTTTTTTGTTTCCCGCGGGAACTCCTTAATTTTCCGGGATAAAAAATAGCCTATATGTCACTCTCCAGGTCCTCAACTATACCCATGCCAAAAATCCCGTCGAATCCGTTGCTGTATTGCGGCGTGATTGAAGGACAAACCAACAAACCAATAAACCAACACACTTTCGCATAATATAATATTAGTATGATTAGTTGGCCAGAGATTAAAAGATATTACCTAAGTTCTTAGGACAACGAATACGCGCGCTCGTTATGTTTAGCACCACCTTCCCTGATACAATGCCTGATACAAGGTAACATGAACGCACATAAGAAAAGAAAAACATATTATTAACTATTCAGTCCTCAATTCAGCTGCCAGGAAAAATACACCTGCCCTGTCGAAACATACGTGTACTTTTATTTCCCCGAGCGTTTTACTACTCGACAAAACGACCAAACTAATTTGATCCCTACGCTGCTTTTATCCATCCCCGTTTTCCCCCAATTTTATTATACGAGGTAGAGGTGGGGTAGGTCAAAGTATGCTGTGCGGGTTTAGTGGTACATTTTAGTGGTAGTAAATAATTAAGCGGATAATTTGATGAGAGGAAGCTGCTTCGGTGAAGTGTTTACGTGCGGTTGTCTAGATTGGATGACAGGGGCTAAGTGTAATCAGCCGTAATGTTACAAATAAGATCTCACGTAAGAAATAACGTTCTAAAACATCATAAGTACTTTTATTGTAAACAGTTTTTTCTGTACTACGTCACAACTTTTAATACCTAATGGAATAACTTTACCTTATAAGTCTTGAGGAAAGACGATTAACAAGGAATTTTCTACAATGTACCAAACACAATAATTAAATCAAAGCAAACTATCGATCATTCAATATCAATAGCCAGCTCGTATTACGTCTTCGCGGAAACCTGGCAAGTGCTAATACTACCCTTAGTATCAAAGCATGCTTGCTACGTTCAACGTACAATCAAAATAATGGAAAAATTCTGAGAATAATGTCGTCGATCGAAAAAGTTCGGAGATCCAAGGAACTTATAGTCCAGTCAAATAAGATCTGAAATCAAAGTTTTAGCACAACTTTGCATTTTTGATATAGTGTAGTTTTAATGATACAAAAACAATGTGTAAAGGTTTTCGTGTCCGCAACCCCCGGCAAGGGTTGAAAAAAAATTGTCCATATAGACTAGATATCGGCAATGGGGCTGATTCTGTATAACACAATCTCTAAACTAAACTAAATTGGCAGCTTTAAATCTAGTTCTGTCCCTTTCCGTAGGGAGTATTATGAAAGGGTTAGCAATATTTGTAATGTTCTAATTTTAGTTTAGTTTAGAGGTTGTGCACTACAGAATCAGCCCCATTATCTCCGATTTAAGTTATTTTGAATACTAAAATCGTAAATAATTTAAATCGGAGATATTCCCGATATCTCTTAGTCTATATGGAGCTTGCACCCTTAAACTTAAAAACCTCCCTAACTGGGTAAATTTAGACCGGAGGAAAAAAATCATAGAACCTTTTTTATGTAAAATTTTAAGCTCTACATATTCGTACTAGAACTTTTTTTTCTAATTTTTACCGTTTTCGAGTAATTCCCAAAAAAACACTTTTGACATTTTTTTTCAACCCTTGCCGGGGCTTGTGGACGCGAAAACCTTTACACATTGTTTTTGTATCATTAAAACTACCACCAACACCCACCACCACTACAGCCCATTAACGTGGGAATTAGAGCTTAGACCCACCACGCTGCTCCAATGCGGGTTGGCGGGCTTTAACGACTATTATCATGTTAGTGATAATAACCTTCATTAAAACTACATTATATCAAAAATGCAAAGTTGTGCTAAAATTTTAATTTCAGATCTTATTTGTCTGGACTATCAGGGTACAGAAGGTGCTGGAATAGAATGAATAAGAAAATGACCTCGCATCATCAAACAATGTTGGTGGACCATCAGCTATTAGGCATCCGATATCGAACGCATCACATGGAACCGTTGCTCTGAACACAGAATACAAGACCGGAGAGTGCAGGGGCCATACTGCCAACACTTAAAAGCCATATTGTTTTATGTGTTCTGTGGTTTCACTATAGACTTTCGTGTTTTAGAATTATTATAATCCTTATTTTAGGGACGTTAAGGTACGCGACATAAAACTGTCAGTTCGAGTAATATTGCTTACGTTGGCAGTATGGAATAATGGAACCAGTTCAAAATGTAACCTGGAAATCTCCTCAAGGATGGTACAGCCGGGGTCGTCCATAAAATTAGGTAAGTAGGTCTGTTACTACCTGCCTACTTTAATATAAGTTATAACTACTTAAGAGTTGATCCCCAAGAATTTAAATAAGAACATGGTATGTTCTATAGGTACCTAGTTACTTACTTAAATACTTAAAGGTTTATTTTTGAAAGTGTTACCTACTTACTTTTTTTGAGACAAACATGAGAGCTGAACCCCTAAAACAAGGATTTGACATCGGAAGACAATGAAAATATCTAATTAACCACATAATCCGCCGATATCAGTGTAAGCTCGCGGAAGCTCCTTAGCTTAAGACTATCAAGTGTCGGATGTCTTCCACAGTCTACACAATCGATTCGGTAGCCATATTTCCTAAACACTATCGGGTTTCGTCGTTAGGCGCGTGACAAGTTTATTAATAAAACACTACTTATAAAACACTACTTATAAAACTTAAAAATTATCATGTTACTTAAGTAAGCTTTTAAGTTTCTAGCCCGCGACGAATAAAGCCGTTAAGTTACTAAGGAACAGATTTTCGGCAACTGCACGATCGCTATTCGCCACTCGCCAGTTAGGTACACAATTTAGCACACAAAAATTAATTTAAATTAAAAAAAACCGGCCAAGTGCGAGTCGGACTCGCGCACCGAGGGTTCCGTACAAACCAGTAGTAAGTTTTAAATTATTAAAAAAAACTACTTACTAGATCTCGTTCAAACTAATTTTCGGTGGAAGTTTGCATGATAATGTACATCATATATTTTTTTTAGTTTTATCATTCTCTTATTTTAGAAGTTACAGGTATGACACACATTTTACCACTTTGGAAGTGTCTCTCGGGCAAACTATTCAGTTTAGAAAAAAAATGATATTAGAAACCTCAATATCATTTTTGAAGACCTATCCATAGATACCCCACACGTATGGGTTTGATGAAAAAAAATTTTTTGAGTTTCAGTTTTAAGTATGGGGACCCCCAATATTTATTGTTTTTTTTTCTAGTTTTGTGTGAAAATCTTAATGCGGTTCACAGAATACATCTACTTACCAAGTTTCAACAGTATAGTTCTTATAGTTTCGGAAAAAAGTGGCTGTGACATACGGACACACACACAGACAGACAGACAGACAGACAGACATGACGAATCTATAAGGGTTCCGTTTTTGCCAAATTTGGCTACGGAACCCTAAAAACATCATCGTGCGAAGTGAAAAAAAAGGCTTCATGTCGCGCGACGCTGTTATACTGTGTAATACTGTGTGTTATGCTGTGTGTGTATACTGTGTGTGTGAAAGACATCGACCACACAACCAAGATGATGAGAGTCTGAATTAGGCTAGTTTGGCCACCCGACTCGATTTATATACCAACTTTTATAACAATTTGGTCAAAGTTGCAGCTGGAGAGATATTTCACGCCTCACAGGGCTTCAAGCCTGAAAACTTTAAATGAAACTTTGCAGAATGCAAGACTAGGTACTTAATAATAATTTATTATAGTCTAAAAGAAATACAAAGCAGATCAGTATACAAGGCTTACACATATATTATGCAAAGTAGACTATAGAATTAACACACACGTATACAGCAAAGTTTATACCTATAATATCCACAACCTATCTTGCCTTTACAAAAATTTAAGAAATCCATTATAAGTATGCTCCTGAAAAAAGCTTATTATACTGTTGAAGATTACTGTTATAGATAGTAAATGACAAAAGGATGGATTTGACTCGCTTCAGCAATGCTTAGGACTGCGATTACATATTATGTATCTACACAAATGAATGTAATTAATTATTGTAAATGATTTTTTATAAAAAAAAATAAAAACCGACTTCAAAAACCACAAACACTAAAAAGTAAAAAATAATTTAATTTATTATGTATACAAGAGTTAATGTAGTTCTATAATATTAACATTTTTTGGAGTCGGTACCAATTAGCCGCATGAACCGTCTACCTACTCTTCATTATTGTTGACGTGACTCCACATTGGCACCAACTCCAAAAAATGTTAATATTATAGAACTACATTAACTCTTGTATACATAATAAATTAAATTATTTTTTACTTTTTAGTGTTTGTGGTTTTTGAAGTCGGTTTTTATTTTTTTTTTGAAAATTTTTTATTTCTCAATTTTTAGTGGCCCCACTGTTTTTTAATTAAACTAAAAATAAACCAAACTCTCATCAAACTACCCTTGAAGTACATCCTTTCCAATAACAAAAGAATCATCGAAATAGGTTGGCTTGATATTGAGTTATGCGTCCATTTGTCACGCACACACTTAATGCAAATCTAAGACTTATATGATTTTCTCATGGATGCCATTGTCAGAACTGGACCAAATTGAATGGGGACTATCGTTTCTTTGCTCACCAGTTGGCGCCACTGTTGACTAAGGCCCAGAGGTATAGCTGTCAAAGGCGACTTTATAAGATCGGTGCCGAAACAAAGTTTTAAATCTTGATTCTCATTAAGTTTATTAATTTATAACAGCTATCATCATATCGAGTAGCAATGCCGCAATGTTGTGCAATTCCGTTTTGTTCGGAAAAAAGGAGGACACATGTTTCCAAAAGATAAAACTGTTCTAAAACAGTGGCTAGTTGCGATTCGCAGGAATTCGCAGGATTCTGAGGAATTATATAGTTAGGCACTAAATAAATAAAATAAAAAAGAAATTAATTACTTATTAAACTTTTATTTATCCTTCCTTTTCCCTTTAAAACACACTGCTATACAAATAAATACTTATTAAACATTGTAAATCCATACAATGGATATGATACTGAAAGATGGTTGATTTGTTAGTTGAAACTACTAAACAATGGTAACTAGATATTAGATTAAGTTATAAAACTTCTGAAATAAGCTTATCATTTCTATTTACATAAATTCTCTTTTCATCTTTATTTGTCCAAACAAAAAAATCACAATACTTTCTTTTAGTACCTAACAAGTTTTTGAATTTGAAAATAGTAGGGGCTACTTTCTTTCAAGCAATATTCATTATTGATCATTTCTATGTGCTTATACTTAATTATCCACACTGATAAACTCATCTTTTATAGAGAAAGGACATTTCTCTTCCAATACTGTTAGTTCTCCAATTAATCCTTCTGGAGAAACCTGAAATGAAACATCTAATATTAATAAAGAGAAATATTATTAAATTCTAGTCATCTCACACATAGTACCTAATCTGATCCCAAGATAGGTTGTGTTCTCGTTAGAGATACTGTGGGTACATAACCAGATACATATATAGTACCAGAGGGCAGAGACCTAGAGCAGACATCGATGTTCATCAATATCATATAGTAAAAGTGTGTCCTTGATGAGCATGAAACCCATTTAACCTTTCATGCAGATGTCATATTAGGTAAATATACATAATATATTAGGTAAATATATGTAAAAAGAAAAAAACATAGCTGTTACCTCGGCAAACAAGCATACTTCTGGAAAAAATAAGTTTGTAATACAGTAAACAAACTAACCTCTGAATTAGCAGCTCTTTGAGGCCGCTTATTTTTGCGCCTCTTTTTCTTTTTCTGCTTTCAAAGCGTTCACATTCATCGCCAAATAATCCATATTTGCGATAATTTCACGAAGGAGATCACTTTTCAACAGGTAAAATATAGAAATTAAAATAATTTGTCCCGAAGCCCGCCAAAACCAATGAAAAGTGAATGTTATTGGACCTCCCGCGACACTAGCGCCTCTAGTGGCAAATTCACACGCGATAGTCCCCATTGGGACCACACGGGAAGCACCAGCTTTCAAATAAAAAAAGAATCATCCAAATCGGTCCAAAAGTTCTGAGGTAACAAACATAAAAAAAAAAAATAAAAAAAAAAATAAAAAAAAAAAAAATACAGTCGAATTGAGAACCTCCTCCTTTTTTTGAAGTCGGTTAAAAAGGAGCAACCGCCGCGTTTCTCGCTCGTTCTTCTCGGTAGAAATAATATTCCGAAACAGTGGTAGATTCACTCGACGATTCAAAACCACTTTTAATAAGTTTATTTGAATCTATATTGAATATTATAAATTAGAAAGTTTGGATGGATTGATGGATATTTGTTACCCAATCATGCCAGAACGGCAGAACGGATCTGCATGAAATTCGGCACAGGGATAGATTATAGTCTGGAATAACACATAGGCTAGTTAAAAAATATGAGTATGAGTATGAATAAGTTTAATTAGCATAGGACCATAGGTACAATGTTGCAGCACAGACGCTACACATTTAATTAAGGACAGTGCACCGATCATATCGGAACGCGATTATTAGTTCGTATGACTTCGCGAAGACCCTGCAGTGCGGGCCGTGATACCGGGTATCATTTTACATAACTCATTGTTCGCTATTACCTATTGATTCATTATTTGAACCCGTAGGTATACGGTGAACCATTTTTTGATTTTATCAAAACTCAAACTGAAAGTATATTTATTCAAAATTGGTATCTACAAAATACACCTTCTGAACGTCACGTTAAAAAAAATATAAGACGTGCAGGGTTCCCAACGCGTCCTAGTCTGAGAAGAGCCCACAACAAACTCAGCGTTTTTTTTACTATCACCGTCTTACAAATGTCGTAGATTTATAATTAAGTAGGTATAACAATTGAATTTATCGGTTTGGTTCTTCAGATCAAGAGTAGGTAAATAGAACAAGCATCATCTAGATTCTAGACAAGCGCGATCATAGAGGCATAAAGAAACTGCTTACCCACCACAACCAAGGAAGTCGTCCACTATAGGACTTAAAACATCGTTAATTTATTATTCATATTCAATCGTAATATTAGCGAATCGTTGAATGATGGGCCTATGGACTAAACGCCAAGAACGTAAAATTCATTTCAGCTATATACCTAATTATTATTATATTTTAATGAATATAAATTGCGAAAACATAATGTGATGTATTATCATGTATCTAAACCGTCGTCTAAAAGCTTTCCTCAATGTCCTCACATTTAAATTTTAACTTTTTAATTAGGGGATAATAGTTAAAATAGGACACTAAATAATCTTCGAGTATAACATTGGCCCCTAAGTTCTGCAGTTGTATACAAGACTTTTTGTCATACTTAGTTGTAAATTAGGTATCTATTGATATTATAACTGAATAACCATACTCACTTCCTGATAACCTTGAGTACCTAATTTAAATTCTATAATTATTATAACTATTAGAATTTTTAAAATATAATACTTTGGAATATTTTATTGTTCTGCGGGCAACGATCAACTATCAAGCGATGTAAAGCGGTCATTAGCGCATGTTACTAATGGCTATGGTAAAGGCTTTATCCACACAATGCGCGACAAGACTGCACGAAAAGAGTTCGCAATAAAGACAAACTCGACGCTAGAGCTTCACCTGATGGAAAGGTACCTACCTACTGTACTTTGCAACTAAATTGACTGACGAAGTAATCCCTCTCCTCCAAGTTAAATCGAAACGTCAGCCACTGCAGAGGTCCAAGGTTTTGTTCTGGGTTTTTTTCAGATTATTTTTTTCCTGATTAATTTGTATGGTATTTATGCAAGTAGCTATCACATAGGTAGCAACGCAGCTCCTACGCGCACTGCTGTCATATTGCCGAAACAAGCGTATCTCGCCCGGCCCGCATCTTTTGTATTCTATTTACTCGTAAGTGGTGAATGTACACTTAATCTAAGTGTACGGGCACGAAATGAGCGGTAGCGGGGCGACGGCGGTAGCGGGGCGATGCGATTAGTCGGAGAGCTGGCGACGAATTTCGGGAACAATTTAAATGAGGTCTGGTAATACTTTATAACCGACAAAAACGTCTGGGATTTATTTTTTCGAATTCTATAAGTATGATATTTAAAGATAAAAAAATCAAGTTGCCAAAAAAATGTTGTTTCGGATTTTTTTTTGCAAATGCTCTACCAGACTGGCAGAACTGGATTCGCCAATGAACGAAATTATATTTTTCCACAATTTCAGAATTGGCTAAAAACACCTTCCCGAAATTCGTCGCCAGCTCTCGAACCCACAGAACACATAATAAGTATGTGTTCTGTGCTCGAACCCCATCGCCCCGCTGACGCCGTCGCTCGGCCGTCGCTAGTTTCGTGTCTGACGCCTAAGGTAAGTATTATTATATACTGAAGTAAAATTTCATAAGGCGTGATTTGAGACTTGACACGCTGCGTCGCACTCGTTGCTGTCGTACAACGTCGCGCGTTTTGTGTGTATAAGCCTTAATGGCTATATGATGGTAAATCTCATGGGAGGGAGAGAAAGCTGTTTTATTTTATACTCAGCCAAGAATGCAAATAATTTAACGATACGAAGCACCGATCAATCTTTGCTTTTATTTTGCATTCTCTAAATAACGTAATGTGGACTTTGCTTTATTCTATGAAAACATGATGATATGGATTAAAATATGTGCTTTCCCGTTTCCGTAAGTTTTAGAGATTGCAGTACTTAAAACAATTTTTCGCCCCATAGATATGATGCACTCTACTTATAGGTAGGTATGACTCCGTTCTGTAGTGGATAAAAAATGGCTGTTTATGATGATTATTTACCACGATGAAACAAAAAGGGGTCCGTAATCCGTATCACCAAAAGGTTAGGTCTAAATCACAGACAACGAACTGATTTGTGGTCGATACCTAAGTGTTCGTAATGACCCATGTTCTAATGTGGGTTAGAGACATACGGAAATATTGAATACCAATTATTTAAAGCGTTCAAACGTCTAATACATTCCGTAAATTAGCTACAAAAGAAAATGCCTGCGACTTTCTAGAAAGTAGGGTCGATGTGCCGGATTTCGGCCTTTTAGTGCTCCCATCAACTTTAGGACATCAGAAAAAAATGTTACAACCTTAATATTGCTATGCTCATTATGTTAGATGAAAGCCCATATACTGGAGTTTCTTTTTTAGAAACTGTGTTGCGCTTGAAGCTATTAGTTATTTTTATTTTTTATTTAATCCGGAAAAACGCTAAAATTTCAGTTTTCGGCCTCAAATTTCAGTTTTCGGCCATCGGGTATTCTGTTTTCGGCCACTGGATTGTGATGGATTTAAAATGAATTTATAAGTTTAAAATTACATTAAAACGCTTTTTGTAAGTTCATCATTGTTTTATTATGTATCCAAATGTTATTAAAAGTCATAATCAACATAATTCAAGAAAGTTATATTACTTAATAAAAAACTTGGAACCTTTGTTACTCACGAATTACAACACCTTTAAAACCTATCAAATACGTTCCTATTTGTATGTTATTTTTGAAATAACAATCTTGGATAATTGTGCATATAAATAAATAAATAAATAATGTTTGACTCGGTCAAAAACTCTGTAAGTTCCCTGAACTAGTCTGATAGATTCTTCTGTTACTCGTGCTCTGGCCTTATTTATTCTTAGCTTCTGGCCTTATTATTATAAATAATAACATAGGTACAATATGTAATGATACTTAGTTATCTTTAAAATAAAAACGTTAACTCAAAATTATTGTTGGCTTTAAACTTTGCAATTTTATGGCCGAAAACTATTACCGGTATTCAATTTTCACATGCTTTCCATACTATGCCGAAAACTGAGGTAGGTACTGTTTCTTCTATGTTGTGGTTTTCGGCCACCCCCAAAATGGTCTTCACTTTTAATTTATACTAACAAATTGACGGCCGAAAACTAATGGCGAGGGTTTTCACATCAGGTACAATAATAAAAGAAAGAGTCGTGACATATATCATTTCACCAATTGAATAAAAGAGACAAAAGCGTGGAAGACTTGATACGCCACATATCGGCCCCTAGGCCGAAAAACAAAGTTTTGAAGAAAATTTAATGTTAGATCGCGGCCCCCAACATTATTGTTGTTTTGTACAAAATATTCACATGATCATATTAAAAGTATGTTAATAAGTTATTTTAGAAGGGTATTACATGCCTATTAACATCATTCATTCACAAAAACAACAAAAAGCTTGCCTTGGAGTGAAACGCGCGGCACTATTTTTTTTCTAATTTCCGCAGGTTGCGTTACCTCCGATGCCCCCCGTCGAATTGAATAAATTCACTAAAATCACTCGAAGATGTTACCTGACCAAAATTGTTGTCAGATACAAAGCAATTATTTTCAAATGTCTGAATAAAGATTTCATTTGGAAATAGTATTTCTAAGCGATATTCTCGCAATTTTGCGGCACCGAGTACGCGTAAAGGCCGAAAACTGAAGGAGGCCGGCGAACCGGCATAACAACCCTACCTAACATGCGATGTAAGGCTTTCGCGGACGGATTTGAATAAAACTATCACGAACAAAGTTACCGCCTTATTATTTATACATGTTCCATTCATTATGGCCATGCGAATAGTGCCGGCGTGCAATTAACAGATCATAGGCGGAATCAAGGGTTTGCATGAAGCTTGTACTTTAGTAGGTGCTGTAGGTAGGTACTACTTGAGGATGATGATGACAACCGTCGTATGCAGAAATGTTGCTTTTATCGGTAAGGATCCCTCTACAAGGGGCAAGATATCCGGTAAAAGGTTACCAAGAAAAAAGAGGTTCGAATATTAAGGGAATGGACCCGCGTCCCGCACCCGACATAAAACTCAGATATAATGATCAAGGTACTTATGTACCTTCATCATAAGATCATCATATTAAGTAACATCATAAGATGTATCATTCATAAGATGGAGCTTCAGTCAAAGATGGCACCACGAGGTCACTGCTGAACTACTTAAGCCTAAATAGTTGAATGAGGCAACGCTACGTCTGTGATTAAAGATTTTACTTAGACGAAATTGTCAGTCCATCTATAGGTACGTCAACTCGAGACATATTTATATAAAAACTAGATGATGCCTGCGACTCCATCTGCGTGGATAAAAGTTTTTTTATTGTCGCGGGAACTCCTTAATTTTCCGGGATAAAAATAGCGTTTGTCCTTCCTCGGAATACAACCTAACTCTATACCAAACATCAAAATCGGTTGAAAAGATGGGTCGTGAAAGCGTACCAGAAAAACAGACAGAAAGACAGACACTTTCGTATAGACACAGGCTAAAGATTTTTTTTAATTAAAAATTAATTAAAAACCTTTTGCACAATGTTATCTGAGAAAAATTAAGGTTGGTTTAAGTCAATAATCTGCAATATGTAGTACCTAGGGTAAAGTCACCTATTACATATAAGTCAGTGCCTATAACGAATTTGACCGTTAATACATTTAATTCATTTCTAAATACGACCGAGTTTGTAATAAATTTATGTACTTGAAATTCATGTTTGTTTGTCTGAATGTTAGTTACGGTTACCTATGCAAACTTTGTAATTGTTATTGTTTATCATCTTAACTTGTCAGCTTTACCGTACCTATATTTCAATAATTATTTCCCCTAAAGCTTAAAAGTTTTAAATAAAGAAAGAAATAAATCATCAATCAATAAAATTAAATTAAGAAATAATAGTACCAAGTTAAAATAAAACCGTTATCCGTTAACCAACATCAGTTCCAATTAACACCATTTATAGGAATGCGATATTAAGCAATAGGAAATACCTTCCTATAAAATAATTTGTTCCTTTTATAATGCGGGTACCCGCAAACTGTCTCGTTCGAACCATAACGTCACAACTCAATAAAATTCTCATTGAAAAACAAACATTGTTGTAATTAATTTCAGTTTTTTTCTGATAAACACTATAGTTTATTGAATACACAATTAATCGCACTTAATATAGAATTTGTATGAACTGAAATAGTCAATAGAAAAAAGTCGTCAGCGATATCGTTCCTTGGAATTTCTACGCTACGGGTATACTTATTTGATATAGTTTTTTGCCTGTGGTATCCGGAATACGCTAAGTTTAATTATGACAAAAAAAAATGGTTTTTGAATTTAATAATGAGTTTTATACAATTAAAAATTGATATTGTAATTAAGTGTCATTATGAGCCCATGTGCACACAATTAATATCTAAAAATCAGCTATTGGCGTTTGGTTGCTTTTAGATCGATGGTGTGATTGAACTATTGTCACTTGTCATACTTGATCGTTAATATAATATGATTATGTTGCTACTGCATGTTTTACTCTGCACACATTCGAACGGAAGTTGCAGAATATTAGTGTGGCTTTGTCTCACAATTTTTCTAACGCAGGAAGTTTCCGAAACACCATGAATGTCGACGTAGTTGCAAAGTCTGTTAACATCGTGCCGATATTCCAGAAGCCATGGAGTGTTAGCGTTGACTTACAAAATATACCTATTACAAACTGAGCTAAAGCGGATTATACCAACTAACTTATTATGGATCTTATTGATGTATTCATCATGCACGATCAAATTAAATTAGATGCGAATAAACTATCTGCATAAGATCATCAGATAGCCGGGGATTTATTCAAGATTTATTAATAGAATATCGCACCGCCATTGTGAGGTATAATAAGTTTCAAAGGTCACCATCTTACACATTGTGTCGTATCATGTTTGTTAAACGTGATCAAATCGATATTTATTTTTTACATTTCAAAATACTTAAGATTTTAAATACGTAAATATTTTGAACATTTTGACTCGTAATTTTAATAACAATGCAAGATTGATCTCGAGTAATGAAGGCGACTTGATTTCAAGTATGTTTTTGGACAGTAAAGACTACTCAAGATCAAGTAATTTGTTAATCATCAAACGTACTCGGGTTAATTTTATGTATTTGTGCAATTAAATATATTTACTTTTAAATTAAATCACTATAGGTATGAAAATCACAGATAAATAGACTTCAGTGCTTCTGAAGTTACGATACACATCGGTGTGACGGTAGGCCTTAATACCCACGCAACCTTTCATTTATAAATATTGTATGTCGATACTATTATTTACGACAGATATATTGAATATAAATAAGAGATAAACCATCATGCTCGATTCCAGTGTAAAGATTGGTGACAAAGGTGCCTTTGTCGAGTCAGCCATTTTATTTGTATGCAAATCAATGGTTTAACAAAGGAGATTTTTATATCGAAGCAGATGATAGGAAAAAATGGATGACGCGTGACAATATCATACAGCAAATTACCTAACCTTATTTTATTTGAAATCATGATCATGAAATCTTGCCTGTGAAGAATTAATAACGTATATCATACCTATATGCACTGTGTTGGAAATAAGAGTAAATCAGGGGTGATACTACCAATTTTAATATTGCTGACGTTCAAACGTAAAAAAAAATGTTAACCTTATTTAAGGGACGTCAAGGTACGTAAAGTATTTTTTAAATAATTCTGCTTTTAGTGCTGGTAGTCCCCCATATGCCTTGATTTAATTCCTAGGTGGGTTTTAGAATTTTAGTAGTTTCTAACGACTTTACATAAAGAATCCATCTTTTGCAGGTTTGTTAAGTTAAATGATTTGCCGCGGCAACTTAGTTTCTCATCAAAATATTGATTACGGCCTGAGAACTTTGACCAAAACATGTCTCAGGCAAGCTAGTTTCGCAATTTCTTACAGAAGACGAGCACCAAGGCGTTTCCTTCTGCAAGTTCTTAAATGCCCAGAAACTGACTAAAAACATGGCAATGAAAACGACTTTTGCAAGAAAATAGAAATTAAATCAGAATGGGCTTATCGCAAACCGCAATGCGCTGCGCCATTAAGGTCGTATTAGGTTTTTTCTACCTATGCCCTCTTTTTATGCAATGGCTGACGCAAAATACGGTAGGTGAAATGTGTGCGAGCAGAATGGGCACGCGACCAGGTAGCAACACAATCACCTGCCCGAATGTTTGACACCACACGTCACAGCTATTGTAACCTGTAAGCTTTAACCGTGATGTGGCACATTTTTTGCTCCAGTTGAGAAGAAAAGGCGAACAAGGAAGGGGTACAGGCTGAAACAGCTATGCAGGATTGGAAATGAAGGACTGTACAATTAACTTAAAAAGTAAGCCACGCGTATAACTATAAAGTGATACTGATTATTTTTAGTTGTTTTATAGTTTAGGAAAAATAACACCATGATGTCCTGAGTCCTGTCCATGAACATTAGTAGAACACTCCTGATTTTCTTTTAGCTTAAGTAACTCTGATTGGTTTAGACATTTTTGGTAGATTTAAATTTGAAGAAAATAATCAAGCTCAAAATGTGAACAAGTAGCTACTTACGAACATAGATGCGTTTACCTTAAAAACTCTTGAAGTACCTACTTACCTAATTCTCAATTAGTAATTTTAGGTTAACTAATGGGTATAAAAATTTGTTTAAAAATTGGTGGCCTAAAAATTTGTTCCAATAATTTTGGCCACCGGGTCAGATAAGTTTGTGGGACTACATATGGCAACCAGCAGTGGCGTGCAGTTCATAGAGGCATAAAAGCACTGCTTAGGCTTACCCAAATGGAAATACGTCAATGCTAATTTTAAATCAAAACAGCTAGCAAAATAGGTATTTGCCTACCCTAGCTTGAAAACTTGTGCACGCCACTGGCAACCAGCAGAATATAGGTAGCAATTTTTACAATTCGTAGAATCAGAGATCCGAATTTAAATAGGGCCGCCATGTGTCGAAAAGTGTTGTCAGCACGAAAAAAATAAATTCGAGAGAGTCGCCAATTATTTCAATTAATGAAACGTCGCGGGCGTCGACAGGAAAAGGAAGCGCGAGCTACTCTGTGGAGCTAACATTAGTGAGTGACAGCTAGGTTAGATTAATTAATTTGCGGCTCTATCTGAGAGGGGATAATAAATCGTGCGTGGCTTGCCTCCCGTGAGATGTCGCCATCGTCGCTGAGATGATTGACTCAGACAAACACTATAAGTGTCTAGACTTTAGACCGAAATAACCTGCTAACGATGTCTTATACAGGTAAAGCTAGAGCTATCATATTATTAGAGATGAGAGCAGCAATCTTCCGCCAGATGTGTCAGTAATATATCTCTATCCAACTTATCTACTAGTATCGATAGATATATTATCGATTATCGACTGCCGATCTAGATGCAGTGCATGGCGTTACTTTCCACTGATGAACTTGCTTATTGGCAGCTGTAATTTGTAGCAAAATTGTAACATTTGGTTTTAAAAGAAACTGTTCAGTTTGTTACTTACAACTTACTAGACTATAAAAGAATAACAACACATTTCTATGTGTTTGTGTATATTTATTTTAAAATGTCCATAGATAGGTACTCACTACTCACTACTCACCGTCGCGCGTCCTTTGGATGTTGTTGCATAGTGTTGTATGAGGTTTGCTACTCCATGATCTAACTCAAGGGGCAAAGTTATAATGAAGTCGCCCATTCACTTCCGTTAGATCATTAAAATTTAGAATTTATTTAGAGAATATGTTAGTTTGCGAATTTCACAGCTAAGTATTTGGTAAGTAAGTACTTACTTGAAAGTCTATTCTTAATCACACTTGATTGTCCGCTTTAAGATACTTATACTTGTCTCTCACATTGAGAATCCATACCTACTAACTACTTAGGTATAAATGCGAAAGTGTTTTCGTCTGTCTATCTGCCTGTCTGCCTGTCTGTCTGTCTGTCTGCTACGGTTTCACGGCCCATCTCTTCAACCGATTTTGATGAAATTTGCTATAGGTAGAGGTAGGTTACATCCCGGGGAAGGATATAGATTTTTATCCCGGGAAATTAAAAAGTTCCCGCGGGAATCACAAAACCTCAAAAAAATCACGTGGACGAAGTCGCGGGCATCATCTAGTAGGTAAATAAATTCCTCTAAAATCTAAACTATTGATGTTTGATTTCTTTTATAAGTGGTTAATGATTTCGGGTAATTACCTTAGTTGGTAACCGAAATCAATTTTATAAAAAACCTATGTGCTTGTTAGGTTGGGTAGGACATGACATTTCCCAAAATAATTAGCCACTGTGTTGCGTGATCAAGCTTTGTCTCTTGTTCTTATTTTACAGTATTTTGAGGCGTACCTACTATACTTAGACAGGTAAGTATGGACTATGGAAGTAACAGTAGTATATTCCACGAAATAGTTGAAGACAGAGCGGAAAAAATATAATTAATAGGAGTAGCAGGTACTTATTTCCGGGATTTTCACGGAAATTTTAGGGTTTTAGCTCGTTTCATTTCATTTACTGTTACTCGCGATGGGGGTTTCCTACGAATTTACAGCTCTCAACAACTCATCATAAAATACTCAAAACAAAGTAGGAATGTAGATATTTTAACTGTAAAGAAGCCATAGAAAATTAATAAAAGAAAACTTAGATCTATTTTTATATGAATCACAAAAGGCTTCCGATTAAGTACAAGTAGATACGAGTACCTAGGTATATCGACAAGTCTTAATCCAAGCAGGGATTGAAAATAATTAAATAGCTACATACTTCTCAGACTTATAAGTTAACTGGCTTCTTGATCTCATTAAGAAATCCTAGACTGGACTTGAACAATACAAGTGAGTACCTATCTATCAATTTATTATGCATCATTGGCTAGGCCACTTCAGACATGCGGAAAACGCGGGAATGGATACCGTACGATTAAACCGCAGTAAAATAAATCTTTGTCCAGACATTGGTGGGTGAGCAAAGGATATTTAGGAGAGATGTGAGTTAACTCACATCACTTTAAAGTGCAATTGCATTTCCAAAACGCGCCAAAAATGATATTCTCGAGGCCAAGCCAACTGCGCTGACATCGCACGAACATTATTATTTTGATGCAATGCATTTGGGATTCGATTTACGATCGATTTACGATAGTCCTGAATCGAATATGTCGTGAGCTTGATAAGAAATTTTAATCATACGCAACTTAAAGTAGAAACATTCCACGCTTCGATGTGCATGATGCTGTATTTATTTAGATGACATTGAAATTGACCTCAAAAAGCCATCTATGTAGATACAAAACCATAAAAGAGCTTACCAAACTATGATTAGCATTTATAATATGTTAGGTAGGTATAATATGTATAATTACCTACATGTAATTACCTACATGCCTATTATTACAATTTTACCTAGGTACATAATATTATAATTTTATATCATACTTGCTCAGTAACTAGGGATTACTATGGTGGAAAGTCTCCTTGTAAGTTGGTGTTTGCAATTCAAGGCAACATTACGTCGCACTATGCTTGAATTGTAATGTTCACATTACAGTTCAAGCTATGCAAAACTCCTTGGTAAACAATCTCTTTTCTTATAAAATGGTAAGAAAACTTTTTACTGAAAAAAAAACGCTGAACATGACGGCATTTAATTTCCATACATTTCAAACTATGCAAAACTCCTTGGAACTCAGAGCCGTAAAAAAAAAATGGAAAACTATTTATGAAAAAAAATGGAAATGGCGGCATTTCATTTGATCTGAAAGTTTGTGAAGTTTGTTCGTAAAGTGATTTTGCATTACCAATGTTTTATTTACCTCGCAAGAATGATATAAAGTAGAATGCTTACCTCGGTTGCAAGTAGCTATTACACCCTCGAACTATATTCACCCTCGCTCGCTGCGCTCGCTCGTGTGACTAAATATCTCGGGTGCACGCGATCCATTAGCGCCCTATGCGAGCTGCGCTCGCACTGGCGCCAAATTGGATCTTGTTCTGTAATAGCTTACTTACATCCCTTGTGTAACAATCTACTATTACATTCAGAAAAATAAGTTACAAAATAAATATTTCCGGCAAATAAACAATACCGGGTTCCTAAGCCTACACAGATGGGAAAGGTCCCAAGTGTAATAAAACCCGGACCAGAGAGTTGTCTGATACTAGAGGTAGAGATGTCACGCTTAACCTTTCAATGTCTTGACTGTTGAACACGAGTACCTCCCTACCAACCGTCGCGTCCGTCATCCATACGAAGAAAATACATTATGCATGCAAATTGTTTTCCTTGCTTAAGAGCATTTCTAGTGACATTTGACAGATAGAGGGCATTGACATTCCCATTCGTACCTACTTGGTTGATTTTTTAACCAACCCATGCTGGACAAAGGTTCTTGCAAGTTGTTTTAGCGCGCAGAGTGTAAGATCCAGCAATTTGTTGTTTCTTTTTTCAAATCGTGTCACACTGCGCAAAAACTACTATTAACAACAACAACGTAGTAGTAGTTGGTGGTTTATGGATTGTAGTAGTAGTTTCCGCGTTTGTGGATTGAGGATTTTTGGTTTCCGCGGGAACTCTTTAATTTTCCGGGATAAAATGTAGCATAGTTGCGTGTTAATACAGGTTGAAAGCTATCTTTAAATTCCAAATTACCTACAGCCAAATCAGTACCAAACATCCAAACTTACAAACATAGGTACAAACTTTCACATTAATTATAATTTTATTATGAAGGATAGGAATTGGATTGGAGATACTTACTTTAATTTTTAAATAAGCTAGTGTATTAAAACTAAACGGGGAAGGTGCTTTTTTTACGAATGTGTGAGGTGGTATACCATTTGACGAACGTGTATGGTGGTAGGTATGCTATCTCTATGTTCTATAGCTCAGTGACCCTGACTCCGAAATTGTTATTAATAATCGCATCGACGCCATTTTGAATTTTACTAAAAGCCGCCGACGACGCGACGCGACGCTTGCAAGTTGCAACTGTGGTTGCAACACATGTGCAAAATGCAAACTAACCGCAGTCAAAGATTTTTTGTTTTATTTCCAAAAATAGATCAATAAGATTTGCTATCAATTATCTACTTTAATATTTCTAAGTTATAAATTTTGTGACCTTTTTATCTAATAGCTATTAATAATATATAACTTTGAGAGGGGAGGTTGGGCCCATATGGACCACATACCTAAAACAACAAGTACCTAAGGAATAATTTATTTTCTATAATGAATAGAGTTGGGTACCTTAGACGTCGGCTTGTAGAATAGGTACCTTTATGATTAGTACCTACTTATAATGATTCATAAAAATAACTAATACCTAAGTAGTAAGTGCATAGGTACATCTTATAAGATAGAAGGTATATTAACAATAATATTGAAACAGTATTATTATTATTTATTATTGCATATTAACAATAATATTGAAAAATAACGTTCGTAGCTAGATAACAATTTTAGTACGTTATTATCATAGATTAAGGCTCATCTACGAAACTATGAAAAATCTTGAATTGAAAACGACAGATACAAATATACCTAAAACCGTTTTTTGTATTACAAGCAGGTACCAACTACTAACCTATTTATACTACATTCCTAGCATAACAATAGCAAAATAGCTAAAATTTGATAAGGAGTCATTGTTTGGAGTGAGTTGTTATTATCAATGCAGGTATAAAATATAAGATAAGTTATTCTGTTAAAAGGTAGGTTCAGGTAGGTGAGCACTTACAAATTTTGTCTACTTACATACTACATAGGTAGGCACTAGGCACCTACTACCTATACCTACTAAATTTAATGAATGAGTAGATATGATTAGATAGTTAAATCTACCTAAGAAGTGTTACATTTTTTATTCCAACTTTGTAGTTTGTAGACAGAAGAAATTAATTTACACTAGAAAAAATTACATCTAAATCCTAATTTTAATATAGTAACCTAAAACCAAGACCTTTGACAGGTTAGGCAGTAGGTATATATAGGTATTAGGTACCTATCTCAAGTTGAATAGAATTGCAATGTTGTTGCGACGGCTAACATCCGTTGCTATGGTAAATGGCGTGGCGCCACAGAAAAATGAATCTGCCTACTACTTACTAAGCATGGCACCCGAATAATTTAAAAAGTATAAAATTGTGTAATGATGTCAATACAACATAGATTTATGATAAAGATAATATGGAAATTAATTGAATTTGTTAAAAAATGTTGGTAGGTATTTAAGTAAAGATCTGGTTCCGAAATAGCAAGTATGAAAATAACACGTTATTGACGGTTACGTGCAAAATTTACTTACCACAGGGCTATCGTCTCCAAGGTCCGAGTCACGGTCGGCGTCGGCCATGGCGTACGCCGGCACCGGCTCACGATTCTTCACCCGAATCTTGGCGGTTTTGGAAACACGGGGACGACAACACGCCACACAGCGGCACGTGTTCACACGCTCACACACGCACGGTACATGCAATGCAGTTCGCACGATTTTTCGATACGATACGAGCGTTACCGTAGCTCGCACGGAATGGTATGGCGAGCCGGTAACGCAGCGCCCCCTCTCTGCCCAGGCTCCTCCCCAAGGCGTCTCGCGTCACGGCGAATCAAACCGCGCGATATCAAACTGATATTTCTGTTATACGCTCCGCCCGCTACGTTTATATTGTTTTTATTCGGGCTATTAAAACAATCGGCATCGATTTGTGATTGATAGCGAGACGCGATAGCGCTCGCCTTCTTCGTTTGTTTTTGATAGCGAGATAATGCGGAAAGGAGTGAGTGTCGCATAGGTAGGTACTTAATAAGTTAATACATACAGACATATTATTTGGGATAGGATAGGTATATCTATTGTCATTCTCTGAACTGACAGTGTAGGTATAGGTACCTATTACCTACTAACAGTAGGAATCATTTAGTTATGAATGTTATGATAATTAAGACATTTTTATTTTGTTTGCTGTCATTATTTATAAGGTTTCTCTAGGCTCTAGACTTCTCTATAGGTAAGTAGATTCATTAGTATATACCCACTTATATTTAATGAATTGTAGGTAAAGCAATTTACCTGCATAAATTTGGTACAAGGGAGACGGGGCAAACAGGTACACTCATATAAAATAAATATTACTTATAAAATATTCTGCTGCCGCCATCTATTCACATCATAGTGAAGTTCTGTTAATGGTGCTAAAGCTCATTAAAACATTAAATAATTTCGTTTCCTTATTTTATTTATCTAATTTTAGTATTTGTTGTTCAAGTAGGTAGGTAGGTACAGGATATAATTCAAATAATTGATCAAGTTTCAAGCTCAGCCTTTCAGAAAATTGAGAGTTCTGAGGTCAACTTTGGATGTTAGAAAATATCCACTTTGAAAGCCCCCCATTTCGTCAATTATAGGGGAAAAATTAAAAAAAAATATTTTTGGACTCTATTCCTAATTATCTTTAAAATGATATAGGTACCGCAACGCAACCCTATGTAACGTTTTAAAAAAATTTTTACTTCGCATTCGCTTCTATGAGAGCCCCCCTGAAATAAAGATTTTTATAACTTTTTAAGCCATATTCGGCGGGAGGCCATTGGTTTACATATTATATTTAAATTTGAAGTAGGTAATTACGTTCAGTAATTCAGAAGTTATAAGGCTCTGAAAGGCGGACGGACAGACGGACGGACGTACGGACTAACGGACGGACGGACAAGTGCCAATTCACTCAAGTAGACTCAGAGACCTTCGCTTCGCTCGGTCAAAAATTGGAGGGATAAAAAAGCCCTAGGTATTATCGATACAGATCTCAAAGTCAAAACATAAAGGTAGGTATACCTACTTGTTATTTTTAAATATTTGTCTGTCTGTCTATTACGGTATCACGCCAAAACGACCGGACGGATTTGAACGCAATTTGGCAGATCAAATTTATTAGAGACTGACATCCTAAAGCTTTTCGAACGCTGCACTGCCCAGCTATAGGTGGATTCAGCGGCTGACAACGGTGGCTGACCTACGAGTAGGTAGGTACTTCTCGAAATTGAACCTACCTAGCTGGATCGTGTCTCCCAACTTCCAGGTAGATATACCTAATATGTACCTACTCGTACCTATCCTATAGGTAATTTCGAGTGCATAGTAGGTAGGTACTATTAACGATTCACTGGGTCGGGCGAAACATGAGAATGAGACGTATTTTTCGTATTACTCATAATATTATATTTAACAATAAATAAAATAAAATATACCTAGTTTTTAGACCCAACTATTGAGACACTCTTCTTAGCTCATCGAGGATTGAGGTCTCTTAGACTCTCTACGTTAAAATTTCTACTTAATAAAAAACTACTTAGTACCTAATAGTAAAAGACAAATAAACAAATGTACAGAACAATACTTAATACCTACCTAGGTTCAGCTGTTAGGTTCAACTAAGACTCTACAAGAGCAATTAATACGCCCGCCAGATCAATCGCTTGTCGAATTGTACTGGACTTGTTTGTTTGATGGTCCAAAGAACAAACGTTAACGTTAATTTCTATTTATTCGCTCAAAAGGTGAAAAAATTTGAGAAACATATTACCTACCAACTTTGTAGTATCTACCAACCAACTAATGGGTAGATAGGTAGGTATATACGTAAACGAAGAAATTATTACAAATATTTAAGAGCATAAATAAGTACCTAGTTTACTAACTGTTAAAGGAGAAGGTTCACCTTCAGTGTTCTCTTTGTACACTCTACCATGAATAGAGGAAAATACATAGATTGTATTAAAAATATAATAATTTAGAATATTAAAGTAAATAACGAGAAATAAAATAAAATGTATTTCAAGTTTTCGATATTCGTTTCCAAGATGACAACCTTTAGCCATAGAGATGGCAGTAGGCGCGAAATGTATCAAATGTCATTTCTGACAGTCGCTGTCAAAATAACGTGTTTTTCCCTATGGTTTCCGGTGTTATGTTGACACTTGACAGAAAACGTCAAAAAATATGAATCCGCCATTGTTACCCACTCGTGTTAAGTGTTGCTTATCGTGGAAAGATTAAATAAATTACACCACTGAAATTACGATGAACTCGTAGATCTGAACGATCAAAACTGGTTTACTATTTTATTTTCTTTCATTTCTCTACTTGTAAAAGGACCGGACCGACGCTCCATACAAATCTGGACCGTCTCCTTTCAGTAGATATGCAAAGTAAAATTTAATCTGTTTTATGCAACATTTGGTTTCTCTCCTATAAATCTCCCCTCAAATTACATAATTTTACAATATACAGACATTGTACGTGTAGCTGAAACTTCAATTCAAATCTGATGAGAAGTAGGTAGATAGTTAAAATATAGTGGCAAAAATGTAAAGTATCAGAGTCCTCGTCTATTATCTACTAGCAAATACCCGCAACTACGTCCGCGTGGATTGAGGTATTTTGGTTCCCGCGGGAACTATTTAATTTTCCGGGATAAAAGGTAGCCTGTGTGCTTTTCCAGACTATAATCTATCTCTGTGCCAAATTTCATCCAGATCCGTTCAGCCGTTCTGGCGTGATTGAGTAACAAACATCCATCCATCCAAACTTTCGCATTTATAAAATACTAGCTGATGCCCGTGACTTCGTCCACGTGGATCGAGGTTTTTCGTTTCCCGCGGGAACTCCTTAATTTTCTGGGATAAAAAGTAGCCTATGTGTTATTCCAGACAATAATCTATCTCTGTGCCAAATTTCATCCAGATCCGTTCAGCCGTTGGGGCGTGATTGAGTAACAAACATCCATCCATACATCCATCCAAACTTTCGCATTTATAATATTTATTTGACTAGTATAGAAGAAGTATATGATTTCTATTATATTCTGTGTCATCATTCTGCTCGTGCCTTGTACCACACCTACTGTAATCGCTCTGGGCTGATTGATGGAGCACCCCTCCTCCCGGAGTGATCCATGGCCATGAGATCTATTACCCGCCTCATCCTGCTCTTATTTCGCACATTAACTAATGCGAATTTGTTCGTAAAACAAATAAAACATGAACGAAGCAATTTTCTAGTAATGTCTTTTCCTCGGTAATGTTACAGCAATATCAATTAATTGGCGTTTTGTTGGTTTTCACTTATTATAACTACTTACTTAGTCTTATTTTGATGTTAATGGTTACTTCAAGACGAGTAGGTACCTAGTACCTACCTATTTTAAACATACATAAAAATTAAAATATTATATTATGATACCGGCGGAAGGATATAACAGTAGAAGCAGCTTTCCTAACCGGTGGTAGAGTCTTGACTTATCATAAGTCATATGACTACCACCGGTTGTACCTACTCTATTTGTGTCTTACGTGAAATAAATCATTTTAGTTCACAGGTTATGTTTAAGTTAAAACGTTAATTCTGTAATTAGTTAATTACGTATTAGGTTCCTAGTACCTACTACCTATATGATACCCCACGACTTCGTCAGCGTGGGTTATGGATTTTTAATTCTGGCTGGACTCTTTGATATTCGTGGATAAAAAGATCGTGGGTGACTCTTGTGAAAAGGTACCTACTTCATAAAAGTTCAGAATGAGCACCCAAATTGCTACTGAAATATTATGCCTTTGTGACATAATACATGAACTATTCCATTCTATATTATATTTTAATATTCTAAAATTATTAAAACGAATTTAGAGAGAGCGTTGTCTTCTTGAGGCAGTGCCTCCTTGCCCGGGTACGGGCGTTAGGCTGCATCACCACTTGCAAGCAAGTCTGATTGCAGCCAAGCGCTGGCCTATACATTTAAAAAAAAAATCATGGCTTAGGGCCTCTAGGTTAGGTGTCAAATCCAGGATCCCCGCGCTGTGGGCAGTAGGCTCGGCCTCGCCACCGTGCGCGGGGGTGTCGTCTAGTCGCTATCTTCACCTGCAAGTTGCCGCGGTGGCGAAGGCGATCGTAGGAGCTCACGAGGTAAAGCTCGCCCATGCGGTGGCCTGTTAAGCAGTGGTGCTATTCCGTGGAGGTGTTCGTACGGGCCGCGGTCTGCACGAGCGAACATACGACGTGCAAGTGTATGGATGTACTCCTCCATGGTAGGCGTCTTGGTGTCCCTGTGAATTATGACATTCCTGAATACAATCAGGCGCAGGCACTTGTTTTGCTGATTTTAAACTAGTTTATTTGAAAACTCAAATTTAACTTGTACTCGTACGTATGAACACAGATGGCGTTACTTGCAGTTTAATTACTTAGAATCACGTCTTGTCAAGTCGTAATTTTAACGTATACTTGTAGATGTCGCTACTAGTTCGATATCCCATCATATTAAAAGTGTTACAAAACATAATACCTAATAATACTATGCAGCATATAAAAATTATCCTTAAAAAAAAATTTCATTAATACTTGAACTTAACAAAGTATCTATAAATTAATGAACTTTGGGAAAATATAAATAACAGCACAATATTAATATGCTTCATAGTATTAAGTATATAAAAATTGTGTGTACCATTCCACCCATCTTCCTCCCGCATTGTCCTGATAAAATCCTATAAATGTCCTATAAATGTGTAATACCAAGTAGGTACCTACCAGTAGTGATATTAATCGATAATTTATAACCGCATAGGTAACTTGAGTTAACAATCATCAACATTCCTGTCTTCCCTAACCCTCTGAGACAGTGATAAATTAACAATATTATTGTACCTACTGTAGAGAGCTTCGCGCGAAAATTAAATTAGAGAAACACCACAAATACCCGTTTACAATACTGATAAACGACCGTACAGTAAGTAGGTAGGTACAAGTAGGTATGTCCTGGTAAATTTTATAGGGTAAGATATTATTAAAATTTTTAACTCATGATAAAAAAGAGTCCTTTGTAAAAATCCTGGTCAGTGTCATTTTACAAAAATCACGGATGGCAGAAAATTATTGTTTACTTATTTTTTATATGAAAACTTAATTAAGAACATAATATTTCAGTTAAGTAAACTCTTTTATGAAAAACTTTTATTTACTTAGGTATATAAAATTTTGGTATGAGTTATTGACTAATTATTTACCTATTAGTTAGTTGACTTGTTAAGTAGGTAGGTAAACTAAAGGGACTAGTGGTTTGGCCCTGCTTATTGAATGGTAGCTTATAGGGGGTCCATGGAAACTTTAATGGCATGGCATGGCATAGGCCTATTAAATGCCATCTTCTTAAATCTAGCACGTATGACGTGTCCTGAAATTTTGATCAAGGTAGATCTACTTATGACTTTTTAATATCGTAGGGGTAGATATTCACCAGTAGACCCTGTCTAAAGTATCTGGAACTCTAGCTGGAAGAAACGTAACTTATAAACTTCATGTATTTTCGCTTGCTTCATTCTAGTGCATATACCTACCTTACCAAGCCTGAGTTATAGAAAGTCTGTCACAGACAACAGAGCTGACATTTTCACATAGCTATAGGTACGTGGTTCAAGAGCACACTTAACCACGGTTCACATTAACTAGTGAAGGAATTACCTATTATTCATTATTTGCAGTTTTGTTGTATGGTGTGTGGGACGCAGTTCTTAAGGCAACCACACACACATAATACTTTAAGCATAAGCGATTGGCGATTTTCTCGTTTTTTGGACGTTCTATTCTGTGATTGAAATATTTTCTTGGAGTAGATAGATATATGTGTCTGCGTAGGTATGTATCCTGACTGCATCCATACCTAGATGGATATTATGTCTCACTTTTAAATACAACCAGAATCCTAAGAGATGAAGAGCTGTTTACCTGAAACCATAGCGTACCTACTAATGCCTATCTAGTTAGGTACTATCAGATATTAGTTAATTTTTGACTGCACGTTTCACACATATTGCAATATCTGCAATATCAAGAAGGTCGCAACGAATTGTTTTGTTTTGTTTAACGAGTTGTGCGTTGTAGTTTAAGGTGCCCTTATTACCATGCATGCCATGTCTACATCAAGAAGACTCAATTGTAGGTATTACATTTAAATATTTAGTTATTATGCGTTGTACATTAAGCAATTGTAGTCGGTTTTGTGGACTAAATAAAAAAAAAAAAATTAAAAAAAAAAAATTGGAAATAGCTCTGCCTTATTGATACCACGCCTCGTAAAATCACAAAAACGATCTATATAATCAGGGAGTTGTATATGTATAATACGACACAGCATCAATTCACTCGAAAAATCGCTGATCCTAAAAGACAAAGTAGACCATGTGTGGTTCGGCAATTTACAGCTTTCCGTGGCATTTCGCATTCGCTAAACATTAATGTGTGGACGCGGTTTGCTTAGTGCTTGTGTGAGTGTAGTTAAATGGTTCGCGGTAACACCTTGGCGGCAAGCACATTTAACTTCAATTTTTAAAGCTTTAGGCTAACTCGATGGCTTTTTCTGGCTGATAGAAGAAAGACTAATTTAATATTTTTTTTAATCTAGATTGTTGAAAATTGCCCTTCCTTTACCTTTATGGGTAGGTACCTACCACTATACCACTACCACTACAGCCCATTAACGTCCCACTGCTGGGCACAGGCCTCCACTCTCATAGGAGAGAGGGAATTAGAGCTTAGACCCACCACGCTGCTTCAACGTGGGTTGGCGGCCTTTAACGACTATTATCATGTTAGTGATAATAACCGGCACCGACGGCTTAACGTGCTCATTAAATTATAAACGTGCTCTCCGAGACACAGGGGTGAAACACCGCCAACTTCCTAACTCCGGGCTTGTGCTGAGAATTTCTAGTCAAAAAAACCCAACACTTAATTATGTCCCGACCCGGGACTCGAACCCGGGACCTCGTCGGCCGCAGTCGAACGTGGTAACCACTAGATGGATACCTATTACTTAATCTACATACTAAGTACCTACTAACTACTAACCCCTCCAATAAATTATTTAATTTTCACCTTATTTCGTCCAAATTCATTAAGTACCGTAGTCCATCTTACCCTAAATATTAAAGCTACGTAGGTACCTAAATAGGTTCCATATAAATTGTTTTTCATAGGTATTTTTTAAACAGCAAAAATTGCATGGGTAGCCAACCTACATGGTCGGAAGAGTGAATATAAGAAATTATATTTTAATTTTACTTATGTAGGTACCTACTAGCAGATCGCGGGCATCTGCTTCGTCCGCGTAAAATAAGTAAAATAGTAAAGTATCTTAAATTCCCACAGGAACTCCCTAATCTTTCGGGTTAATATATAGCCTATGACACTCACAAATAATGTGGCTTTCTATTGGTACCAGAATTTTCAAAATCGGTTTAGTAGATCCAGAGATTACCCCCCCCCCAACTTCACAAACTTTACCTCTTTATAATATTATGGTATAGATAGTCCGTAAAACTTATCTGGCTGGGACCAAAATTGGAACTAATTTTTATGCCTGTTTAGTTTTTGTTTTTATTTTATTTTTCATATTAGTGACGCTGTCACCGGCTTTACCGGGTCAGATACCTACCTAAGTTTGTGAATTATTGTGGGACTGTTCCTATCTACTTACATTTTATATACTTGAAGATTTGGCAGGTAGGTAAATTAATTCAGATTTTTACCCAAATATTGGTCCTAAAGACATTGAGGTATTATGTACTAACGTACATATAATTCAATGCCTAAAGATAATATTTTCTAGCAATAAAACAATAAAATCATCATACCAAGTAGGTATAATATATTTTACAATTTTTACAATATTAAAATTAATATTAAGAGTGATGTATTGCATTCTATTTAATTTAATAAAACCTAGTTCGTTCATTTCGAAATAATTGTTTTCCCGTTATTGGCCAACAGCGGGGCATACTTACCTATAAAAATAAATGCTATTTATTTTATTTTCGTTCGTTAGCTTATCAATTATTAGTACCTACCTCCTCGTAGTAGCCTCGCATTTACATAAAGATAGTTTTTCGCCCATTATTTATATTATTATTTAGTATATTGTTATTTGTTAAAGTAGGTATGCCACCTTCGTTACTTCATGCTCCTGTGTTTAAATTCTGCAAAAAATCCAAAACTTAAAAAAAAAAAAAAAATAGCTGCATGCGAAATCGTACATATACGAATAGTTTGGTCATGGTTCTAATAAGTACCTACCTTTAAAAGGCTGAGCAATAATTTAGTACGGAACAGAGTGGAAAACTATACATAATATAATAGGAACGCTACAAAAGCTACAACATGGTCACGACCTTGAGTCATGAACAGGGCGCCGCAACAAGCAGACATCATACTATCTTCGAAACGAAAAACTATCTTTATCAAAAAGAGGTTTTCTTTTTTAATCGATGTCGCACCTAAGGGGAAGTGACGATTGGGACGTTTTGTTCGCGAGGTTGCTCTGAGTCTGTGCTAGTGGGCTCAGGCTGCTTCACTGGGCCAGTTTTAGTGATGGGGATAACCCTTTCACCAGAATTCGGGGGTGGGCGTTTAGGGGCCGTGATCGTGAGGACTCCATCTGAAGACAAGGTGCTGACTAGATCGGTGATCTCGTAGCCCGGGGGCAGGAGATATCTGCGGGTGAATTGGCGGGATATGAAGCCATGCTCGTCTTGTTTCTCCTCGTGTTTTCCTTCAACTAGGACCGAGTTGTTGGTTGCTTTCACTGTGATCTCTTCGGGCGTGAACTGTTGGACATCTAGGATCACCTGGAATTTAGAAAGTTTCTCTGTTATTTTGGTGTTTTAAAGTTGAATCATGTCGTGACAGATTTCACGTTAGAATTGGCTGGCTGGCTATTATTTTTATGAAAGATATCAATTACCCACCTAACGCTTTAAAAAATTAGCTTTCACCAATGCAGGACAGGCTTTATACACCAGCACAGGAAATATTCAAGACTGTGTTATTAATTTCAATTTCAATTTATTTATTTAAAACATGTAGGACATACAGGTGTCTCTTATGATACGTCATGTTCGAAAAGCAATTCTGCTGAGAAGAGCCGGCAAGAAACTCAGTAAAAATATTGGTTCATATTTACTGATCTGGATCTGAAACTAGTCCATTTTCAGAATATCTGAATTCCGAACCATAATAAATAGGTACTGTTTCTATCAATGATAATCCTAGGTGTTTCAAGTGGCTCCCTTATTATTGCTTAGCGTTTATGAATTAGACTCTAGTGCTTGTAAAAACCACTCGTATTAACTTAGTTTAACATACAGGTATTCTTCATATCTCGTCTACCTATTTACTACTAACCTCAAATTTTTCCTTAGTTAGGTTGATGGTAGATGAGGACTCCTGTCGGGCAAGGCTGGTCCTCCAAGGCCTGAAGTAGGAGTTCCTGAAGAGGGAACTGGAGGGGAATGAGGAGAGGGAGGACAACAGCTCGTCCCTCTTGAGGCCCATGCCGAAGTGCTGGTCCAAAAGCTTCGAAGGGCGCTCCCAGTCGTCCCACCAGTCGCGAAATAACAATGGGACAATCGACATCTGAAAATAGAAAATAAAATTCGTTTTAGGGCTTTTTGGTACCTACCCTAGTTGGCGCCAGTTCATGTACAAATAGAGCTCGGACTGCAGGTAGATCAAGGGTACTGAACTTTCGTTTTGATGACGAATGATTGACTAAAGAACGTAGATCAAGGGTACTGAACTTTCGTTTCGATGACGAATGATTGACTAAAGAACGCGAATAGTTCGTAGTGTTCGTAAATACCGAAACCGAATAGATCGTTAAACTCATTGAAAAGGCCAAAGTACTTCTTCCAGGAAGCCACCTGTAGGTTATGGAACCCTTATAAAATCCATTTAATCATAGGAATCAGCTTCAGAAGTTCGAAAACCCTGAGCTAGATTTGAAAAACCTTTGTCTATTTTAAAGTTAAGTAGGTAGGTAAGTAATTTACTTTCATTAAATGCAAACCTAAGTATACAGCGATTCAAACCATTATGTACAGCAAAACTATGTCAATTGTCAATGTGGCCACTATGCCTCATCGCCATATTATTATGGATTTAAAATCAGGCAATGCGTTATAAGTAAGTAGTTCTTTGTATATAGTAAAGTAACTTATCATACAGATTTATTCAGTAAACAATCAATGTTGATGAGTTGATGAGTAGGTATAGTCACTTACAGGCCGCCCAGTCAAGGACCCGACTTTTCGTTTTCTTGCAATTCACATAAAATGTTATAGGGTTTTGGGTAGGCGAATGAGAAACGACCACAGGTTTCGGATGATACTTTAATAATGCACACTAAATAATGGATACATGAACTTAAATAGTAACTAGAGGCTTACACTACACGCCCCAACAAAATGAAAAAAAAAAAAGAAAAGGAAAATAACCTTTTTTTTTTTTTTTTACTCTACATACAATTTAGTTCTATTTTTATGTACTATTTCTACCTTATTATTACGTATTATTTTTACATTTGGTTCCATATCTTTTAAAACTTTATATGGACCAGAATATACATCACTAAACTTATTTCCTACTTCATTTTTAACTAATAGTAAATCATTTTTTCTATACGTTACTGGTTTTAAATATTGATCATATTTATATTTTCTAGTCTCTTTAGATAAAATTAAATTTTGTCTTGCATCACTTTGTGCTTTTTGGAGTCTAAATTTTAACTCTAGTGGATAGTCTTCAAAATTGTATAATGGTTCAACTACATGATTTTTTAAATTAGAAGGTATATTACATGGTTTACCGAACACAAGTTCATATGGTGTAAACTTAGTTGCTGAATGTACTGAAGTATTATATGAAAAACACCAATATGGTAGCCAATAACTCCAATCTCTAGAATTGTTGTCGGTTTGAATTCTCAAATATGCATTTAAACTTTTATGTGAGTTTTCGAGTGAACCAATAGATTCATGATGATATGCACAGGATACAGTATGTTTTATATTTAGCAATTTACATACCTCAGTCATTGTCTTAGAGACAAATTCCAATCCCCGATCTGTTGCTATTTCACGTGGTATCCCGTAACGTAGTATGAAGTTATCCACGAAAGCTCGCGCTACACTTACACTATCCTTATTTACTAATGGAAATGCTTCAACATACTTACTTAGTTCACATTGAAGAGTGAGTATATATGAGTAATTATAATAATCCTTATCTAAGGGCCCAACTATATCTAAGAAAACTTTATCGAAGGCAGACTGCGCAGTAGTAGTTATAACCATAGGTTGTTTGGTGTGTAACGAATGTTTCTGTTTTTGACATTTACTACACTTTTTTACATATTCCGTTATATCTTCCACCATTTTTGGCCAGAAGTAACATTTCTTAATATTATTGAGCATACGCCGTATACCTGCGTGCCCACTTGTAGGTAGTAAATGATAATCATTGAGAATAACTTTTTTATCGTCATCGTTGTCTATACTTATTATATTTTTTATAATATAAATTCGAGTACTTTCTCGATTATAATTATTTTTACGATATTTGGTTAACCATTCTATATACTTCTTACTTTCATTATTTTTAATTATGTAAAGTTCATCGATCGATATCTTTTTACAAATAGAATCCAAATCTCTCACGAAAGCGTCTCGCGTCGAACATGATCGAGAAAATGGGTCTATAAAAATCTTATCCTTGTTTGGTACGTATACGAAATCGTTAAAACGTACGTATTTCATATTTTTTCCTAGTTTATAATGTGAAATCCTTAATTCAGTACAATTCTTTGGCTTCCCAAGAATTTCAACGACTTTCGGTTGATCAGGCCGTTTGTCTTCGTCACTCTTGTTAAGCAAAGTATTGTCTGTACTGTCAGTATTGTCAGTTGTTTTATCATATAGCTTTTTCGCCATTCGTCGAGTCATAACATTCAAAACTTTTTTATTCATATTTTTTAATTCATCGGACGTTAAAATAATGCGAGATAATGCGTCTGCAGCTACATTACTCACACCTTTAACATATTCTATTACGTAATCATATTCGTCTAGGGTTAACCGAAATTTTAACAATCTACTGGAAGGGTTATTGATACTGAATAAATAGACTAACGGTTTGTGATCCGTTTTAATTGTAAATTTTTTGCCAAATAGATATGGTCGAAAATATTTGACTGACCATACAATAGCTAAAAGCTCTTTTTCTATTGTTGGATAGTTTATCTCTGATTTATTTAAAGTACGACTTGCATATGCTATTGGTAAATCATTTTTGTTACATAGTACTGAGCCTATAGCCAATCCAGAAGCATCTGTGCGCAATATAAATTCATTCTCTTCATCAAAATTGGGATACTGCAAAATGGGTGGATTGACCAAGGATTGTTTAAGTTTAGTAAATGAATTTTCGCATTCTGTACTCCATACAAAACTAGCACCTTTTCTACACAGTTTATTCAAAGGTATAGTTATATCGGCAAAACGTGGAATAAATTTACGATAGTAATTCGCAAAAGCTACAAAACGTCTAACTTCATCTGCATTTTTTGGATTTGGATAACATTGCATTACTCGGGTTTTTTCTGGATCAGGTAAGACACCTTTAGAAGTTACTACATGGCCTAAATACAGCAATTGTTTAGTTAAAAATTTACACTTTTCGGGATTTATTTTTAAATTTACTTTCCTAAATCTTTCAAAAATGTCAATTAAATTATTGTTATGAGAATCGAGATTTCTCCCAAAGCATATGACGTCATCGAGATAAACAAGACACTTATCATATTGTAAACCAGACATTGCTACTGTCATCAATCGACTAAAAGCACCTGGGCTGATTTTCAAACCCATCGGCAGTCGTTTCATTTGATACTGCCTATCGGTAGTAAATGCAGTATATTTTCTACTTTCCGGACATAATTCTAATTGATAATAACTTTGACTAAGGTCTAAATGTGTAAAATATATAGCTCCTGACAAAGAGTCGAGTATCTCTGTTATGTTAGGCAATGGAAACTTGTCATCTTGGAGTCTATCATTCAATTTTCTATAATCAATTACAATTCGCCACTTTTTGTTTCCATTACTATCACATTTCTTCGGAACGAGAAGGACTGGACTAGACCATTCGCTCCTACTCTCCTCTATAATATCGTTATCTAACATCTGTTTAATTTGCCTATCGATTTCATTCTTTTGACTTTTTGGTAGTCTATACGGCTTTGTGTACGTAGGAATAGCATTATCTCTCAAATGTATTGATTGTTTATACATGTTTGTAACACCTAATTTATCTCCTGGTAGTAAAAATATATCAGAGTATTTAGCACATATATTTTCGATAGAAATTTGCTCTTCTTTGGTAAGATGGCTTAGACTCAAAAAGGAGAATAATTTTTTCACACGTTCCGCGTTAACGTTACTTTTTTCAAATGAACACAAGGAATATTCATTCAAGCTTACTATATCAGGAACAAAATAACTTAATTTAACTTCTTCCTCTCTAGTATTTAAAATTTTTAGTGGAATTTTACCACCAACAGGACTAACCAAAACCGACGCCAAAAATACTCCATCACTCAATTGCTTAGGCATAACCACATACTCATTTTTTAAGTTCGTCCGCATAAAATACGTAAATTCACACCTAGGCGGGATTGTTATGTAACTATTATAACCTAGTTGTCCCATCTGTAAAGGTATCTCAATGGGTGATCCTTGCTGAAGGGTCAAAATGTTTCTTTCAAAGTCTAGTAAACAATTAAATTTACTCAAAAAATCCTGTCCTAGTATACCATCTGTTCTACAAGAAAAGTTTTTCAAAACATAAAATTTATGTTCAAAATAAAAGTCTTTATAATTTAATTTTAAACAAACAAATCCATCGCAAAATATATGTCCTCCAATACCGTTTATTCGAATAGGCTCTATATGGAAAGGAATGTTCCATTTGTCTAATAACTCTAGTCGTATTACAGATAACGACGCACCGGTGTCAATTAGCCAGCTACATTCCTCATCAAAAATTTTCATATGAACTGAATTTATATTTTCGCAATAAAAATGTTCATGCTCGAAAAAACCACAGATTATCCTTGTCAGTGTCCTTGTTGTTTTGGACCTCATCTCCACGCTTTTGATTTGAATCACCACTAAGATTCATTTCGGCTAAGTTTATTTGATTCCGTCGCGCCTGGTTACGAACCCATGTTTGGCCACGAAAACCGTTGGACCCGTGATAATTATTTTGTCCGCGAGAAGCGACATTATGAAAATTGCCACGATAACTACGACCACGACCATAATTACTCGAATTCTGAGATGCGGGCATCCCCCTAGAAAATCCTCTGAAATAATTATTTAGAAAACGCCCTCGTGGGTTACGATTAAAACTAGACCTACCTCTGTTATGGTGAAAATTCATCACTCGGTCTTCATTACCGCTGGAAAGGTTCTCGTCTAATGCACCTTGAATCGCGTCCTTCAGTGAACTGTAGTTCCTAGCTGCAATGATAGTACTCAGTCGACTATTTCGCAAACCGTCGGAAAATCTTTTAATTGCAATCCGCTCGTTTATTGGCTTCAAAATTTCATACGAGGCAGAATTTCCGTTGGCCTGAGAAACCGTCAAATCAACAAATAATTTTTCGACTTGCTTACCAAACTCTTGAATACTCCTGTTATCTTGTCGGATGCATTGTAGTTGAGACTGAATCGCCGTGTCAGATTTCTTAGGTAACAATATACTTCGCATATCCTTGAGTAATTCTGTAATAGACAAATAATTAGAACACATGCGCAGCTTAGCGCTTTCGGACAACCTTGATTTTAAAACAAACTGTATCAGATGCTTTTTACTATTTTCGTCGATCATTGATTCGTACATCTCTATATTCGAAATTAATTGTTTCGTGACGTTCTCTTCACCCGTCATAACTGGTAGCAGAGAGACTGCAGTTTTTAGCTCAAACTTCTCCATGATGATGGGTGCACTGGGATAACTATCAGTACACTCAGAACAAAGTTGAACTACTTTCGTATACAGCGAATTAATGTTATCAAATATTTTATAAATCTGTTCACTCTCTGAACTTTTTATTTCTTTACGTTCTACTTGAGTTACAATTAAATTTTTTAAGAAACAAAATCTATCATACAAACATTTTGCTTCGGTTCCCTTTTTCTCTCTTATAGAGGGTGATCGCCTACTAGGTCCTAACTTTGTAAGGTAATCTTTAATATATTGTAATTCGCTTAATATTTCTTTGGCTTCATCTGCCATAACACAAAGGTACACCTAAATAAAAATCAATAAATTCAATTACAATACCTTAAAATTAATAACATGGTTAATATTATAGCAAGGGTATAATTATAGGATTACACATGCTTAACCAACTCTTAACTAATATTCGTCGCACATTGACACTTTTAACGAATTTTCGCCGCGCACTGACACACACTCACACCGGCGAATCCTTTGAAGCGGCAACGTTTTCTCGTTGCTGTCGCCGATACATACTCATCGACCTTTGCAGGTCATAGGCTTCGATCCTCCGCTGGATCCAATTTCCATGACACCTTTGATAATGTCGAAATAGCAGTATCGCTGCCCCAATAAACAGAAGACCACAAATGGCAATCAAAGCATATGATGTCGAACTGGCGTGCCACAATAACTGCTCCGTGGAAGCAGAGTTCCCAGCACCATTCTGAGCAATTATAATTTCTTGCTCCTTTGATTGTTGCTTGCCCATTATTATTTTTTCCGCTTTATAAAAGTTTTTTGCCAAAGCACAAATCTCACACGTAGCCAGTTTGACGAATTATAATTTACAATTATTGCCATGATTATAACATCTTCTTCAGCACTGCATTCCACTCAATGTTTATGTTATAGTTTCCTTACACGGTCGGTCACTGGCCGCGCACGCGCTGGCAGGGTCGCCATATAGGGTTTTGGGTAGGCGAATGAGAAACGACCACAGGTTTCGGATGATACTTTAATAATGCACACTAAATAATGGATACATGAACTTAAATAGTAACTAGAGGCTTACACTACAATGTAACAGTACAGACTAACTATATCTATTGCCAGCGTTAGTGCTCGGTTCTATTACATAATATCAAAAAGCGCATAAAACTTTATAGCAACTAATTTATCATCGTCGACAATTCAACGCGAGATAAACACAGTTGTTTTCGAGCGCTTATTTTCGGCGATTACGATCTTGCGTCCATCCATCCTAGCGTTCTAAAACTGTGCTAGAGTAGGTATTAATGAAAACAAAATGCACCAAAATATCAAGATAGGTGGTTTGTTTACGTATCTTAAAAATAGGTACCAACTTTGTGCAACTGCAATTTGCAGTCAAAGATAACCCATTTCAATCGATTTAGCGATTGTGTGGCGATTGTAACAATGACTGTTGCAGCTTTTTCGGACTAAGACTACTGTGGACTTCATAGATGTTACATACTGCTGGCATTCCATAAATAAAAAGGTAACTACTTACAACGAAAGGTACCTAACGTGGGCACTCTTTTTAGGAAAAAAAACCAGATATCTACGGTAAAAAAAATTAAAACAGATACGGTAACCTACCGAACCTTCCATAGGCACTGACCCTCCCGATCGAAAAAAGAATTTAATACCTAAGGCCAACCTTCAAGAAGTTAGTGACAATATTTAAAAATCTGGAACCATTCCACGAATCACGATTTAAATGATTCACATCTAAATAAATTAGATCTGATGCAACAACAAAATAAATCTAATATTATGAAAGCTTTGCTTTGCTTTGTTTGTTTTCATATTAGATATGTTAGAGATAAATTTAGCCAATGCACCTATTCGTGGATATTGAGTCATAATATGGTTATTCTATTTCTATCACCTATCTAGTAGATTCACATTGATTTAAATGAAGACCTTTAGCGCTGTTGGACCCTTAATTATTATTGGATGTTAAAGGAAAAATAGATCAAATACTAATGTAACTTTAGGTACCAACCTAAAACGGAGAAGGACGAAAATACTTAGGTGTACCTATAACAAGAGTGTGTCCTGAATAGTCCTGCGAATGTCTCATCAAAATAGGTTCAGCCAAAAAACTGAATTTACGAAAAGGCATTAAAGTAGTTAAGTACCTACCTACCTTTAAGTTATAAACCCAGTGTTAATTGGCTACTATCTATTAAAGCTAGAACTAAGTATGAAGAAGCGAAAGTACTCTTCCTAAGTGTTACTTAGGAAGGTACTCGTACCTAAGTGTTACTTTACTTTTTTAAATAGTTCCTCTCAAACAAGTCTAAAAAACGTTCGCGGCGCTTTATTCTTATCTTCTAAAGATGAACTCAAAGTAATTATTTACTAAACAGAAATATATTAAATAAAAATATAACTGAAAATCAAGTCAGTGGATACTTTACGCAAAGCGTTCGATTCCGGGGCCAGCCGTTAGTACATAAAATATATTCTTTTATTTTTAAAAAATCCTTGATATTTTTTTTACCAAAAGTTATTTTATAAAAAAAAAAAAACAAACAAATAGAATACCTTTGTATTGTGATTAGTTCGTTGCAGGCGCGCGCTGCTATGTGCTCGTGGCTCGTGAGACTACGGTACGGAGTTTCAGGACGGATTTAAATAGAACTTTTCAGCGGCCCACACGCTGACTCAGGCGAACACCTTGAACTTGGCGATTGTAGGAGCACCATGCGAAAGTAGGGTGGCTTACATGCTTTTGTTTTTGTAGTGAAACATGACTCTTTAGAATCGTAATTTGAAAATTCGATGAAACGAAAAAGCGACATCAAAAAGAGACAAACATAGCTGTTACCTATTCATAATAGAATTTAATCCTGCGAGAGAATGAGATAGAATACAAGTTATATTTATCTCATTGTCTCGTAGCAATTCTCGTAGGCTATTTTTCTGAAGTTTCACTTCTGCTGTGTGAATTGCACACACACATTTTTTTTTCAGTACCTAAAAAAAAATAAGCGGTGGCAGTGGTTTCTTTAGACCAGACTTACTTATAATAATTTACCTACTACTGCTTTAGATACCCGACGATGTACAGGGTCGCGGGTTCGATCTCCGTGCACGCACCTCTAACTTTTCGGAGGTAAGTAAGTAGGACTAAGTAATGTATTAGGTGCGTTTTAAGAAATTACGGGTAAATAGGTATCACTTGCTAAAAACAGTGAAAGAAAACATCGTGAGGAAACCTGCATACCCAAGAGTTCTTCATAGAGTTCTCGAAAGTGTGTGAAGGTACCAATCTGCACTTGACCAGCGTGGTGGATTATGGTAGGTAAATCCCTCTCATTCCGAGATGAGCCGGCAATGATTAACTCATTGCCAATGATGATAATGAAAATAACGAAAAAAATTAGGCTGAAAATGTTAATATGATCGCTATACCTAGTGTAACGATCGCAATCACCTGTAATTTGCCAAAAACGCAAGAATGTACCTACCATAAATTCGGCTTATCTATCACAAGAATTGAGATTGATACATATCTTATTTTTCAGAAATTAAGAAGCATATTGGAAATTGGTGAAAAATATGGTCACCATAACGATGATCAATAAGAATGACGAAAAATATGCATTGAAAATAGTAGGTAGGTACTTAAGTGTCTTTCGAGAATAAACGCAGACTTCAGGACCAGTGGGCGGAATGATACGAGAGTCGAATTTAGTTCCATACTTATTTCAAACGAAATTCCGCAGAGCATACGCGATGTAACGTCGACGATGACAGTTCATTATCTCAGAAATTAATCATTCTCCTAAAAATAGATCAATAGATCACAGACATATTATGTGCAATAGATGCTAGAAATAATGTTTACGTATTAAATAATACTATGTCGGAACTCGGAACTCCGGCTTCAGTTCAATCAATGCAATGAATCAGCTGGTTGGCTCAGCCCAGCACCCAATTTGTCCCTTGGATTCAAGGTTCCTAAGTGAAACAAATCTCCACCGAAACATCATAGTTCAACAAAAAAAACAGTTCTTTATGAAAAGGAAGAAATTGATATTTAGAAGTGCCCAGATTCCAGAATTCAAGACTCCTCTATGTTTGCTTAGATTCTATTAAGAAAATAGGCCATCAATGATTAATGGTGTAAAACATAATATGTATCCAGAGCCGTAAAATTTAAAAAAATTACATTGACAGTAGACACTGACAATTACTTTGACATTGTTACTGTCGTTTGAGTTTTGACAGGGTGTTTTGGACAGCTTGGTCGAAATAAAATTAGAAAAAATAAGTTGATTTTGAAAAATAAGTTGTTGTTTACCTATTTGGTTTGAGAAATAAAAAGTACAAATTATTACCGTTAAAAATTAAAATCATTAGGTACTTATCTAGTAACTACACAGCTTAAAATAATTTCTCTACTCAAGTGCAAATTCAGTGCCTTTACAGTTTACAACCTTACACCGGTGTGTTGTATTGTTATCTCACATAACCTAAACAGCAATCATGATATGCCGATAGTATTACCAATGACCGCAATTTAATACTTATTACTTAACACGCTGGTATGAAATGTTGCGAAATGACCATACCACAAATTGCAATCGGAACATGAAAGTGTACTAGTGTAGCTAGGTCTATAACTACGTACAAACAGTTTTAACTATCTGGCCAGCAGCTGAGGAAGGTTATTATTTTGTCTGGATTACAAAATATAAAAAATAACCTAGTTATTCTGTTGATGATAAAGACTTGGAGTTATCAACATGTTGTCGTGGATACAACATAGATGGACAGCCTTATGGCTTTTGATAGCGTCTCATGGTGCCTTGTGCCTGTTTTTGTATGGCTTTTTTCCGCTGAAGTATCATTCAGGAAAACTGGCTCATATGGATGACCTGCCCAATTTTATAAACAGTGTCAGGTAAGTTTGCATTTTGAAATTACCTAGCCAATTTATGGTTAAAATATATTTAAATGATTCACCATTTAAAAATATTTATATCTTAATATTTTTATCATTTCTAAGTAGATAGATAGATATACTCTTTATTGCACACACTTTAAACAAAAAGTTTTAACATTTAATGAATAAGGGCCCCGAACGGGTTCGAAACTAGTCGGGCATTTTTCCGACAGAACACGTGAGTTTATCCGGATATTATGTATAGTTAAACAAAAAGGTTAAAAGATAAAATAGAAGGGTGCAAAGGTGGTCTTCCAGACAACCATTACAAGTAGGTATTTATATAACAAAACAAGCTATCCAAATGCTTAATTAAAAAACAAATTATTTACTAATTAAGTACTTATAAGTAACTAAATTTTCTCTTTCATTATTTATATTTTTACTATTAATAGATAGGTGTTATAATATAATTTTATGTTAACATTTCTTTATAATAATTATAATAAACCGCTGCAGTGTCTAAAAACTAAAAAAGAACTGTCTTACTATAATTCATTCAATTCATGTGTGATTAGTATAGTTATAATTTTTGCTGTGAACAAATATATTCTCTGTAGTCTGTGTATGTTTGGTCAAAATCAATTTTAGAGAAAGGTGAGAGTAGGGATGAGAGGGAACAAGTAACAGACAGACAAACTTTTTCATTTTAATCTTAGTATTATAGTTAGATATAAGTTTGTCACAGGGAACAATGGGGCTGACGTTCTTTGTTTTGTGAAGAAAACCCCCAAATAAATCAGATTAAAAAAGAAAAATCCTTAATATGGATTCATCTTCCTTACAGTCTATTCAATCATTATAAAATTCAAGTATTAATATAATTTAACTTAACTCATCCCTTTATTATAATTATTTACAGTATTGATGGTCATGAAGTGTACAATTCTGGTGAAAACAGTGTGATTCTGATGGTGATAGATGGCTTGAGATATGACTTTGCCACTGAAGAGTACATGCCTTACATGGGAGAACTGTTGAAGAATAAATCTGGATGCATCTATGTGTCTGTCGCAGAGCCACCCACAGTTACTATGCCTAGGATTAAGGTGAGATCGCTTATGGAAACAATAGGGTTTTATTTAGTTTAAAACTATATTATTTGTTTTTAAAAATCTAAGTGTCTTTGGTATGGATTTTAAATTAATTGCATTAAAAATGTATACCTTTGCTTGGATGGAATTTTTGATCATCAGTTTTTCTGTAGCAGTCTACAATAAATACATAGAAATAGAGAACATGTACATGCAAAATCTTGAGTCTTACCACTGTCTAATCTGTTTGAATTGTACATTGATAACTTACAGATTTTCCTATTAAGTATAAAGGTATTCACAATGCCAAAGAAAAAATTAGTCTTGTATTAGAATAAAAAATAATATTTGCAATTATCAGCAAATTTGACCACTCTTTTAAGTCTCTATTTTATTGATAAATAAAATCAAAATCAATTTATTTGATAAGAGATAGAGCTAATTTACCATTTTATGAAGTTGTTGACTAAAGTTTTTTTTTATCATAAATGCACAGTCACCAGAAAGGAAAAAGGAGAAAGCACAGTGGAGGCGCACAATAAACTTCTGGAGGGATATATTCGCAAGTGTCACTTTCTGTAATTATATCACTGCTTTGCTTGTATGGTGTTGGGTCCAAAGAAAAAACTTATTGATTTAAGTTAAATACAACTCAAATTTACCTCCTATTCGATTCCATCTCAATTAAATAGCTAGTGTTATGGGCATTATTGTACTAGTTAGTACTTATTTACATTCTTACTTTTGATATTGTATGTACCGGATTACATTGCCATAAGTATAGTATAGTTTACCCAGTGAAATTACTTTTCTGTGTACTAACAACGGAACCAAAATCTGAAAATTCAATTTCTTTCATTTAAGTTTTTTCTTTGGTGTTGTGATTCATAAAGTAGAACTGAGCTTTTCGAAACAAATTTAATTTCTTTAAAAATAGTATGGTTTTCTTTAAAAATTGTCTTGTTACTAAGTTAGTTAAATTACCACCTATATTTTGTTTTTGAATAACTCAATGTAAATAGTTTATTATCATTGTATGTAATTTTGTTTGTAGTATGTAAAGACTAAGGAACAAAATGGTTAACAGAATTAACACCCAATAAGGCCACCAACTCAAAAAAATGCACCTCAATGTACTCACCCAATGCACACAAAACTGCCTTCATTTTACATTATGTTTATTGGATGCCCGCGACTTCGTCCGCATTGTTTAGGATTTTTTGTATTTCCGCGGGATGTATAGTACTTTATGTCCTTCCCCAGTATACAACCTATCTCCATACCAAATTTCATCAAAATTCATTGAAAAGATGAGCCGTTATAAGCGTAGCAGACAGACAGACACACATTCGCAATTTATAATATTAGTATGGATTTTTCTGTAGTCTGTGACTATTTGTTCCCTCTTTTGGTAAAACTACTATTAATATGATATGACGAAAATCCAACCATCGGTTATAGCTTCAATTGTTTGCACATGCATTGCAATAGTTCCTGCCTGATTGTATCCATAAAGAGTGCATACTGAGTAATTAATGGATTGCATCATTTTCAGTTATTGCATTTGTTACAATTAGCATGTAACAATGTACTACACAAGACTAATTCGTAAATTGCGTAGTATTACCATTTATTCGTTTACTAGATGACGCCCGCGACTTCGTGCGCGTGGATTGTTTTGAAAAATTCCCCGAGAAATTCTTTGATCATATAATTAATCATACTAATATTATAAATGCGAAAGTGTGTTTGTTTGTTGGTTTGTCCTTCAATCACGCCGCAACGGAGCAACGGATCAACGTGATTTTTGGCATTGGTATAGTTGAGGACCTGGAGAGTGACATAGGCTATTTTTTATCTCGGAAAATTAAGGAGTTCCCGCGGGGATCATATAAACTTAAACCACGCGGACGGAGTCGCGGGCATCAGCTAGTTATGAGCCTATGTCCGTCGTCGGGATACAAGTTTTACCATCTTTTTACCAAGTTTCATCGAAATGGGTTGGACATATGGGCCGGGAAAATGTAACAGACAGACAGCGAGACACACTTTCAAATTAATTATAATAAATATTAGTAGATATGGATTTTTCGTTGTAATTAAGCACTTGTTTCTAAGCTGCATGCCACTGACAACTAGTTTTTACCTTATGGCCAGATTTCAACACATTCTAAGTGCCGCGATTTGTGCCTGATGGATAATTAATATCGATTCCTATTTCTAAAACCAATACGTTGTTCGCGATATAATAATATATTATATTATAATATGCTGTTTCATGAATGCGCTAACTTATTTTAAGTGGGAGTAAAACTTAAATAATTATAAAATGCAGAAATGGAAATCTGTTAATCATGAGTCATGACTGACTGAAAACTGATTTTTAAAAGTTAAAAGCTTTGATTTAACATCAAACAAAACTCAGCACAAACACGGGTATTATTAAAGTTGAGTCTGGTTGACGGTAAGTCATTAGAATTAATTCGCGATATTTAAAGCCAAACTTTGATCGTGAGCGTGAAATCTGTAATCCAAACCATAGTATTTCCTTTTTAAGTCATTTGGCGTTTGACATTTGGACTGAGTGCCGTAAATAGCTAAACTAGCTGATGCCCGCGACTTCGTCCGCGTGGAATAAGTTTTTTAAATTCCCAAGGCAACTCCTTAATTTTCCGGAAAATTACTCTCCAGGTCCTCAAATATACCCTGGATGCAAAAAAACACGTCGGTCCGTTGCTCTGTTGCGGCGTGATGGAAGGAAAAACCAATAAACCAACAAACAAACACACTTTCGCATTTATAATATTAGTATGATGGCGAGCTTAATCCAACAGATATACTCACTTTTTCAGGCTATGATGACAGGCAGCGTGTCAACGTTCGCGGACGTAGCGTTAAACTTCGGCGCGCCCGCCGTGCGTGGGGACAGCGTGCTGAAAGTGGCGGCATCTAGGGGGCGGCGCTCTGTGATGTATGGAGACGACACTTGGCTCAGGCTGTTCCCCGGGCTATGGGCTGAGGCGGACGGCACTACGTCCTTCTATGTCACGGATTATACTGAGGTATGTGATTATCTAAGGTGATATACACTAGAGGTGACGGGCGCGGGCGAGGAGCATCATATAAATACAAACTTCTTCTATCATACAAAATTGCGTCTCCATCCATCCAGCCATCAGCCTGCATTCGTCCGCTGCTGGACCGATCCTTTTGGAGAGCGCGCCACCACACACGGTCCTCCGCCTTCCTCATCCACCCACTTCCCGCTACCTTTTTAAGGCCGTCGGTCCAGCGGGCTGGAGATCGTCCCACACTGCGTTTACCGGTACGCGATCTCCACTCCAGAACGCGTCTGCCCCAACGGCCATCGGTTCTGCGACAGACATGATCTGCCCACTGCCACTTCAGATTACTAATTCTCTGGGCTATGTCAGTTACCTTTGTTCTCCGGCGGATTTCCTCGTTACGGATTCTATCCTTCAAAGAAACACCCAACATACCCCACTCCATAGCCCGCTGAGCGACTTTAAATTTGTGGAGAAGACCAGCTGTCAGTGCGTCTGCTCATATACAAATTGTATAAACAAAATGTATGCAAGCGACGAGAAGCCAGGTATATATACAAAGGCGACGAGGCGCGAACGCCGCGTTCATACTTCTAAGGCCACACCGCCGCCAAGCCGTAGCCGCGCCTTTCGTTTATATCCCGCGGATAATCCTGGCCACATATTTGCAGAAATTTCAGTCAGAATAAGTTCTTTGCACAGCTTGTGTACTAGACCTGGCTGACACGCCGCAGACTTGCCGGATCGCACGTAGATACGCTTTTGATGTGTTCGTAAAGTAAGAAGGACAGAATTTTTCTCCCTGAAAGAATCTCTCTCTCTGGTAGAGAAAAAGACAATCAATTTTAATATCTATGACTAAAGGTATTTGATTGCTTGTCCTTGTGACCATGTGAATTCTAAGTAAATTCTGTTTGAAAAAACATCTGTTCAACCGATTTTGATGAAATTTGGTACAGAGGATACCCGGGATACCACCTGTACCAACCTACAACAGGACATAGGCTACTTTTTATCCCGGAAAATTAAAGAGTACCCGCGAGAATCAAAAAAACTTCACGCGGATGAAGTTGCGGACATCATCTAGTACTACCATAAGTTTTTAAATTTTACGCAGCTTGAGGAACTCCACCGCCTTCAAATAACTTTTAGTCTAAGATATTTAGTCCGTAATTTTTTCAGGTAGATAACAATGTAACAAGGCACCTAGACAAAGTACTTACTCCAGACGAAAATAAAAAGCCGACGTTTGACTTTCTAGTACTCCATTACTTAGGGTTGGACCATATCGGACATTTAGAAGGTGCCAGAAGTCCGAAAATTAAGCCCAAGCTACTGGAAATGGATGAGGTAGTCAGGAAAATATATACCGCTATGAGAACTTGGGTAAGTATATAAACCGTTGCCTAATTTAACTCACCATTTATATATGCGACAACAAACATATCAAAAAGCTTATTATACTGTTGAATATAGTGTAAATGATAAAAAGCTTGGATTTGACTCGCTCCAGCAATGATAGGGCTGCAGTTACTTATGTAATACACTTTGCTTGTCATTATAATTTATTTTTTTCAAAAAACTAGCCGAAATTAGTGCTGGATCTTTTCGGTAGGGTAGGAATGGCATTCCGAACCATCTGCAGATTCACTTGACGATTTAAAAGTACTTCTAAAAGTTTATTTGAATAAAAAAAAATTAAATTTGAATAATCATAAAAAGATCAATAAATTAATAAATAGACTACAATGACTTATCTTTAAAGAGAAAAGATATATTTCACCAGCATTCTGAAAGCAGATAAAAAGTATTTTCACTACATATGTCCGTTATATAAGGAGTCAATACTCATTTAAGCTATTAAATATTACTTTCTTAAGTGGTGAACGAAAGGATCGTGAGGAAATCTAATGAGAGTTTTATAATTTTATTACAGTGCTTCACACACGAGGAAAGTTTCTAAACTTACTCGTACATACATATCAAAAATTTCGGAACCGGCAGGATTTGAACATGCGTCTCTCTGGGAATCGCGCCCTGAGAGACGCAGGTTCAAATCCTGCCGGTTCCGAAATTTTTGATATGTATGTAAAGGACATGTCCCAGTTTAGTATGGAGGGTGGTTTTTTATTCTGAGTGTCAATGAACCAGAACCAAACTGCCATCACGTGAAAGAGAAAAAAATATAACATTAAACGCCATTTAAATAATAATTTTAGAAAACCCCGTTTTTTTAAAAATTAATTATGAAAAATATCGTTTGTAGAAAATATTTTTCGATGGATGGCAACACTAAAACTTGGGTAATGCGCATTAATTGTGATTATTAATATTCCATTTCGATAAACTACCCATTTTCCACTACATAGGTAGTACATACAACATTATAAGATTAATAAATAATAATTGAGTATTTGAGACATTCGTAAAATAATTATTAAACAACAATAAATCACCAATAACAAAACTGACAGTGACATTTGACAATCACCCAATGACATACGTGACAAAAAAAATCAAGTTTTTTTTTTACTGTTGATAAAATTCAGACAAAGATCTAAAAAAGCCACAAAATAAAAAAATATTTTTCTCCAAATTGGGGTCCTTTAAAAATGTGTAAATAATTCTAAAAGCCATATTTTAGGATCTCTATTCACGTGTATTAAAATCATCTTGGTTCATGTTCAAGGCCCAATCTTGGACAAGTCCTTTAGAAACTTTTCTCGTGTGTGAAGCACTGTAATAAAATTATAAAATTAGTTTCACGCAAAATATGTCATTCCTCGTTCAAAAGAGTTCCATCGAATATGGGCCTTTGAAAGCAGTTTCGATACTGCAATGTGTCGCTACTGGATGGCATAAACAGTCGCGTTAAATGACTGGATTAAAGATGCATATCTCAAATTTCGTTACTGGCAGGTAAGTGAACCGTTGCCGAGTGGTCAAGGCGCTCAGGGCGCGATTCCCAGAGAGACGCAGCTTCAAATCCTGCCGGTTCCGAAATTTTTGATATGTATGTAAGTTTAGTAACAGAGAGCTCCAAAATTCACAAAGGTGTTTGAAGTATGCCAATCTGCACGTGACCAGCAAGATGGGCTGTGGCCAAAAACCTCATTTTCATAGGAGACTCGTGCTCAATGGTCAATATTGGGTTTAGATAATGATGTAGCCACGAACACAAATCTTGCTCAAACTCAGACTCATATTTTTTTATTCAAATAAACTTATTACAAGTGCTTTTGAATCGTCGAGTGAATCTACCACTGGTTTGGAATGCCCGCTTTAGTGTAAAGTGTGTGTTAGGATTATGTTCGACAATCGTGCCAAAATAGCGGTTCTTCAGTACACTCCTTGACCTTAGAACTATTCAGGCTTCAAGCCTCTTAAACCTACCCAAAGTAAGTCAATCTTGGGTGTTTTTAGGATCGTACGGGGATATTATTAATCTGTGGCGACCACGGGATGAGAGACGCCGGGGGGCACGGCGGAGCGAGCGCTGCGGAAGTGCTGGTGCCATTAGTGATGATCAAGAGCGACAATTTCAAGTGCCCACATCCGTGAGTATTAAGCCTCGGTGGTGACTAACGTCGCCAAACATCTTGTCTCGCAACCTTTTGCCTATTGTTGCCTGTTGCCAATCTTCTCATATATATATAAAAGCTTAATCTTCTATATATTATATAAAAGCGAAATACCATTCATTCACTCTCTCACTGACTGACTAATCACGATATCTCAGGAACTATGAAGCACACAGACTTGAAATTTGGAAGGTACGAGTAGGTTCCAAATGGAAATGTAGGTTCGAGATGGTTAGACATCAGCTAAGAAACGGTTTTGAGAAAATTCACCCCTGAAATGTTGAAATGGGGGTTGGAAGTTGGTATGTAAGTCCTATGTTTTTGAAATTAGAGACATGAAAATTGGCAATTGCCAATATTCATATTTTTATTTTATTTAATAGGAAGCCAACGGTAATACAATGATCTTTTGTCTTATTCTATTACAACTTAGTTATTTAATCTTATAACTACTGATTACACACTTACAGTCTAACTCAACATGCAAAAGAAGTTAAAAGTACTTAGATAAATTATTACAAAAACACAAAAAAAAATACTTTAAACAGAAAAAATAAACAGGCGAATTTTTTTAAATATTTGAACAATAAATTAAATAATATAAAATTAAATATCTATGAATCGAATATGATAAAAAAAAGTAACTAATTCATTAGGTGTTTTGTCTAAAATCGGGATTTAGGTCAGGATTAGGGATGAAAAAAAGTCCAAATCCAATATAATATTTCGGTACGAAAATAACTAAGTATTTATGTTTATAGGTCAGGTCCAGGCCCTACAGTAGCTCAAGTAGACGTAGCGCCCACAGTAGCATGGTTACTGAACGCGCCTATACCCGGGGACAGTACCGGCAGGATACTACCCTCGCTACTGCCCGCGGATATGAGACAACATCTGTATCTCTTGCACGTATTAGCGGCGCATAACGCTAAACAGGCTCTACCCGCGGACACAGGTAACTATCCACTACTTATAGAGTAGCATGGCTACTAAACACTCCTTTACCGGGGATAGTATAGGCAGGATACTACTCTAGCTACTGCCCGCGGATATGAGACAACATATGTATCTCTTGCACGTGCTAGCGGCGTATAACGCTAAACAGGCTCTACCCGCGGACACAGGTAACTATCTACTACTTATAGAGTAGCATGGCTACTAAACACTCCTTTACCGGGGATAGTGTAGGCAGGATACTACCCTCGCTACTGCCCGCGGATATGAGACAACATCTGTATCTCTTGCAAGCCAAATGCAGAGGAGGTACATTATCTCTATTCCTTCTCTCTCACTCTCTCTTTCTATCTCTCTCTCACTCTCTCTCCATCTCTCTCTCTCTCTCTCCCTCTCTCTCTCTCATAGAGATCCGACTCCGATCGTCGTGAACAGTACCGTCGGCTGTAACACCGCCAACTTTCAAACTCAGGATGCTACTGAGAATTTTGTGACGAAAACGAAACGAATCTCGCAATTTAAAAAAAAACTTACTTAATAGTATTATGAAAGGACAACATTGATCATTTTTACCTTTACAGAATTCTACAAACAGTTCAAACGTGCCGAGTCCCAATTCGCCCACTTTCTTTCAACTGGACAAGAGAGCGCGGCCAAAATCGCCAAAGATTTCTATGATGAGTCGCTAAAAGATATGGCCAAATATCTCACTGAAACTACCACGGAGTTTGACATGTTCGCTATTGGAATCGCCATTTTTATGCTATATGTTGTAAGTACACTGATCTCTATACTCTATAGTATATACTATATATATCAAATAAATATTATAAATGCGAAAGTTTGGATGGATAGATGGATGTCTGGTTGGATGGATGTTTGTTACTCAATCACGCCAGAACAGCTGAACGGATCTGGATGAAATTTGGCACAGAGATAGATTATAGTCTGGAATAACACATAGGCTACTTTTTATCCCGGAAAATTAAAGAGTTCCCGCGGTAACCAAAACACCTCAATCCATGCAGTCATGCCGTCGCGGGCATCAGCTAGTTTATTCATAATTTCCAGAGTCAGCCTAGGGGGGCTGACTCTGGAAATTATGAATAAACTGGGCTGAGACAATTTTCTCCCCGAAGAAAGGATAAAAAATTTATTCCTAAATAAATAAATAAAAACGCTAAATAACGGTGGATAAATAGTCCCCCGAGTCCCCGTGAAATGTCAAACGGGGATAAACTTCTCCTCTCCCCTGTTGCCGTGCCCTGAGAAGTGGATAAGTTAATTTTATCTCTTGTCAGTGGATAAAATCGGGGGATAAAATTTTTATCTCCGGCCCATGCTAGGCCCTGCAGAATCTTTGGAATTGGAATCAGTTATAAAATTATCTGATAAACTTATCTTAACCCACAAACTTATCTGACCCGGTGGCCAAAATTGGAACTAATTTTTATGCCTGTTAAGTTTTTGAAAAAACTAGAAATTTAATTCGCTATAATCCGCCGTCTGTGGCGGATTATAGCGAATTAAATTTCTAGTTTTTTCAATATCATGGACTTCCGCAAAGTAACGCCTACTTCTATCCAATATGTTAAGTTTTTGTTTTTATTTTTCATACAAACTAGGTGACGCTGTCACACCGGGTCGAATAAGGTTGTCGGACTATACTTAAATAAGAGACAGAAGGATGACGTTTTCAGAATTCCTAAACGTTTGATATGCTTTTTGTTGGATTTCTATGTATTTATCCGTACATAAGAAAGACAATCAACTATCCATACATATTATAAATACGAAAGTGTGTCTCTCTGCTACGCTTTCACGGTGCATGTGTTCAACCGATTTTGACGAAGTTTTGTATTGATATAGGTTGCATCCCGGGAAAGGATAGGGTACTGTTTATGCCGATAAATTTCAAAAATTGAAATCTACGCGTGCGGATTTAGTATGATATAGACTGGCTAAGCTAAGTCAATGGTAAAGTAAGAAAATGGTAGAATTTGAAAATCTGTTGATGACAACACAGAGTGTAATGCGAAAAAACGCACTTGATACTTGTGTTTTTTGTTTTTAATCTGCTTTCCTGGGAGTGTGGTCATTGTTCGTTTTAGTACATTTCAAAGAGTAAAATGTAAATAGAGGGCACAATTTTGACAGCGTAATAAGGTAGAGCATACATGATCCCCGTATTTATATAAATTTTATATATAATATTTGCCGTGAATTCGTCTGCGTGGATTTCAGCTATAAACTCACGCAGAAACCATATTTTTTGGTCAGGGGATGAGTCAAAAAAGGTAACAGACAAACGGTTATTTTCGCTAACTACTCTTCGCTACTACTAATATTAGTATGAATCTACTGATGCTAAAGATTAACAACAAAAATTATTACTTGATCAGGGGAGATCTTTTGAATTACTTAAGGAGAGCATAAATGAATTAAAACATAAAATGAAATGAATGAAATATTCTTTATTGTACACCAAAGACATAACATTAATAATCAGAATCAATAAAACAAAAAATAAAATAAAACAATAAAAATTATCAATATTGACTTTTGTTTCCCGTGCTGCACGCTTTTTGCCGGGAGTCCTCCAGATTCCCTGATTAGTTTGGCCCTCATTTTTAATAACTCTTAAGGTCCGTTCGCTTACACCTGGAAATAAATGAAAATAATTTATTTTTTTCGCATTTTCGGCAAAAAATAGTTGGGGGTTCCGTCTAGACTCTCTTGACCCCTCCTTAGACGCGACAGCTTTTGATCAAGGCAGCACGTTTCTAAATCTAAAATCCCACCCCAACAAAAACAAAATTTCAATTTGAGATGGATGGATTGACTTATTCCAAGTTTCTGAAGGGCATCCTGGAGATGAGGCTTCTCTTCGCTTATTCCACCTTGAATTTATACTATAATTAATAAAAAGTATTAAAACTTAATAGGATTTTGCTGTCAGTTTTTTTCGCATATTATCCATCATAATTACACGATATGAACAGGCGAATATAAACCGTTTAAACGTTTTATATAAATAATCTAGTATTGTATTCAAAGATCGAAAGGGAAAATATCAAAACCGTTTGGTCAACTTACTTGTCGACTCTTCAATTTCTTGTAAACATTGTTGTTTTTGGCTCAGGACAGCATCGTGATCTTCCTTTACTTCTTAGAATTTAAGAATCATGTTATAAAATAACTCGCACACATTATTTTGAATAGGTTTATCCATTATTTTACTATTTTCACTTTTATTTTCGAAATATTAAAACGAACTGATAGCTGAATTGACAAATCAGTGACAAATGTAAGAACACAGATTAGACGAATGTTTTTACTTTTTTTTAAGTGTTGCCCTTTTATTCCGTGGCCAGACTCTATATAATTTATCAAAAATTAATGAGCAGTCTTAGTCGTAAAATTGTGTCCAAAATAGGCTAGTGCCTATTTTGGACACAATTTTACGACTAAGATAGACTATACAAGATTAGATTAGACTAGTGTCTAATCTAAGACATGATACATATTAGGACTGTGAACATTTTTTCCTTTCAGCTAACTGGAGCACTTATATGCGTCACACTTTTCTCATTCCAACAAGACCCACAAAGAAAGACAAGCTTAACCCGACACCATAGGTCCCAAGCAAGCACCTTTGTAGCTTTTGGGATTATTTTCTCCCTAATTTCGACCGCTTTGCTCATTGCCTGCTTTATATCGGAGACTAAAAGCCGATTTTGTTCCTTCAATCCGATTTGGTCGATCGCTTTCATTGGAGCCTCATTAGCTTTAACAGGGGCGTATTTTGTTATAAAATCGGCTATAGAAAGAACCAAAGATTTATCAGCTTTGAGGGAATTAAACGCAATTGATTATTTGCTGATAATCGGTACAATATTCCACGCTTGGTCGTTTTTCGGGACCAGTTTCATAGAAGAGGAGCATATGACGTGGTATTTCTTTTGGAACACGCTAATGTTCTTCATATTGGTGCGGACGATTGTGGTGGTTGTGATGTACTTTACCAAGAAATGGTCGGGCGCCACTGAGGTTCAGGAGAAGCCGGATCTAGAGAACAAGATGAGTTCGGTGGGTGTCAGTATCGTGCCTCAATGGGTGTTGCTGATTGCTTTGCACAGGTTAGAATGATTTTATTATTTAGTAAAACAGATATTACTGTTAATTTAGGGCAAATTTTTTGAATTAAGTAGTGGTAGTAATTAGTATTTCCTGAGTGAGGAATAAAAATTAATTCTTTTAAAAATTATGGATGTCAGAGCTCCATCCTGTCAGAGTAGGAAATGAGGAATTATTTTGATAGATTTCCTGTTCAAGAGTGTCAAATTTATTCCTTATTTCATCTCTATTTGGTGATCTCAATAATATTAGCCATTGTTTTAACTGTATTACTCTTTTTAAAACTAGTAAAGAAATTCAAGTAAGTATATATTCTTTGGCGAACGCATCTTCCTTTCCATAGAAAATTTAATTGGGATTGGAATTTGATGACGTCACAACTATGTACAGTCCGTCAAATATATCTGACTCGGTGGCCAGAAATGGAACAAATTTTTATGCCTGTTATGTTTTTAGGGTTCCGTACCCAAAGGGTAAAAACGGGACCCTATTACTAAGACTCCGCTGTCTGTCTGTCTGTCTGTCTGTCTGTCTGTCTGTCTGTCTGTCTGTCTGTCTGTCTGTCTGTCTGTCTCCAGGCTGTATCTCATAAACCGTGATAGCTAGAAAGCTGAAATTTTCACAAATGATGTATTTCCGTTGCCGCTATAACAACAAATACTAAAAATTAAAAAAATATATATATTAAGGGGGGTCCCCATACAATAAACGTGTTTTTTTCGTATTTTTTTGCTCAATATTAAAAACGGTAACCGGTAGACGGTTCAAATTTTCACAGAATATTAACTTGTATATTACCTTTCAAAATAAATAATTTTTAAATTTTATTTTTCATAATATCTACCAGCGACGCTGTCACCAGGTCAGGAAAGTTTGTGGGACGGGACTATTTGTATGCATTTCATACAAACTTCCATGCTAGAAGCACTTTTTTAAGTTTGATCAAGAGTTGCTGATTTGATTGAGTTTAAAATACTTAGAATAGGTTGAACTTTAAAATACAGGATCAGAATTTGTTTTTTTATAGTATTTTTATTAATTGACAAAATTTCACGTCTAATCTAAAGTTTAAGGCACATAAGCTCTATTTATTTCTTTTAAATCTTCAGGTACTTAAGGACAATGAATCAAACCGGCGATCGTTGGATGTTTCTACCGGACACTGCAGATTGGCTGAATATGCCCGAAAACGCGTTTTACTTGGAAGCACATCTTGTTATAGGTATGTGTACTTAATTTAAATCCTAATATTACCTCGAGTTCTAGGGATATTTTTTGAAAAATTCATGACTGTAATTGAGGTTTTTTAATTTTATTGTTTTACTAGCTGATGCTCGCGACTTTGTCCGCGTGGAGTGAGGTTTTTAGCCTATGTGCTAATCCAGACTATAATCTAACTCTGTGCCAAAGTTCATGCAGATCTGTTCAGCCGTACCGGCGTGATTGAGTAACAAACATCCATCCATCCAAACTTTGGCATTTATAATATAGATAAGTTAGCACTTGACCAAAATCTCAGTTCTCAGCTGGTGATGCTGCAGTCTAAAATGGTAGTGGGCTAACCTAGTAGGTATGTGACAGTTAAAATTAACGCATGCTACAATACTATGAGTTTCTACGTATCGTAGAAATCTGCTTTGAGAAAGGTGAAAACCTAAGCTTTATTTATGAATACCCTAAATGACTTTATTAAAACCTGTCCAAAGGTTTTGAACTTTTTTTTTTTTTATCCACTACAAGTTAGCCCTTGACTGCGATCTCACCTGATGGTAAGTGATGATGCAGACTAAGATGGTAGCGGGCTAACCTGTTAACTTGCAGCTAAACTTACATAATTCCGTAACTAAGCCAAATAATAAAAAGTGTCAAATGATGTTTCACTTTCAGGGACCGTCGTAACACTAGGTATATGCCTCTGGAACGTTCGACACATGAACAATTTCATGCAAATGCACTCCGCTCTAACCGTATCAGCTACCGCTTGTATCTTCCTCTACCGAATAGCCACAAACGCTTTACAAACTCGATACACATTCATAAAAACCTGGGACCCAGTCACAATAGTCAACGTTTTCTGGGGGCTACTAATATTCCAAGTAATATTCGAACTAGCGACATACATCGGACTTTTCACAAAATGCGGTTTCAAACCGAATAGCAACAGCAAATTCGGTTATACGAAACCGAAAGCGAAAACTGAAGATTATTTCTACGACCAAATGGACGAACCGTGGAATATAGAGGAGGTGAAACTAAGTTTGGCGCGTTCTTTATCCCATATTATGTATAATGACATGATGTTGATAATCATATTGTTGATGAGACCTCACAATGTGATCATGGTGCCGAGTGTATTCTTCACTTGCGTATTGACGTGCAAGTGTTTGGATCATAAGCTTTTGGATGCGAGGCTTGGGAGGAGGACTGAGGTCGCTGATGTGTTGAGTCAGGCGTTAGTGCATTTGTGGATTGGTATCCTGTTCTATTTTTATCAGGTGAGGTTCTAGAATAGTTTTTTTTTTCAAGTGAAACGCCTTATCTAAAAGAGCGATTCAACTTTCTTGGCAGCTATGATAGTCCATTCATTCTAGATTTCAATGTATGGGGAAAACGGCAAAATTAATAATTGTTTGAAACTACTGTTGTTTTATACCTATGAGTGAGTACATTAAAAAACACAACTCTCCCCCCCCCCCCCCTCCGGTGGTGGCTTCCCCCCTCCCCGCCTTGAAAAGTGTGCCATTTTGCAGATTTCCTAGATTTTCAAGAAAACTATACAAGCTAGGACAAAACTGTCAAAGAGAACATTGTTCCTTAATAAATTACCTACAAACAAGTTCATAACATTTATGGTGATAGGAGTTATAGTTTACAAGCTATGATGCGTTAAAAAAAAAGTTATTTAATTTCTATTTATTCCATACTATTATGTAAGTCAAGATGACTACCACCGGTTCTTACAAAATAGCAAGGTATATTTCAAAAACTATTTGTCCTATCAAAATAAACTAAACACTATTTTATAGGTAAATTAATTATCTTTGTCCTAAGTCCTGACAGCTTTTTTCCTAGCTCTAATACTTCTTCTTGAAATTACAAAAAACATTCACGGATTTTACAAGGGTTTCTTTTTTTATGCAAGTTAGACAGCCATATTTCCGAAACTATTAGTTCTGTCAAAATAAACTAAAAACTATTTTGGAGGTAATTTAATGAAGTTCATTTTTGCTTATGATATTTTTTTTCCTAGTTCTAATAGTTTCTGTGAAAATTAAAAAATATATACATGGTTTTTGAAAAAAAAAAAATTTCATGGAATAAAGGTAGTCATATTTTTCGAACTATTGGTCCTATCTAAATAAACCATAACATTTTTTTGTAGGTAATTTAATGAAATTAATTGCTCTTCGAAGGATTTTTCCTAGCTCTAATAGTTTTTGTGCAAATTGCAAATAACACAGGATTCTAACAATTTTTTTATTTTTCTTCGTATACAATACGTGGATATATATGCGAAATTATTAGTCCTATCTTTATGAACTAAATATTTTTTATAGGTCATTAAATGGTGTTTATTTTTACTCCTGACAGTTTTTGCCTAACTCTAATAGTTTTCTAGAGATTACAGAATACATATAAAATGTTGAAAATTGGCTTATTTTACTGAGCTGCGATTTTTAGTCAACTTTAACGCACCATAGCTTGTAAACTATAACTTTATCATAATAAATGTTATGAACTTATTTGTAGGTAATTTATTAAGGAACAATGTTCTCTTTGACGGTTTTGTCCTAGCTTGTATAGTTTTCTGGAAAATCTAGGAAATCTGCAAAATGGCACACTTTTCAAGGCGGGGTGGGGGGAAGCCACCACCGGAGGGGGGGGGGAGAGTTGTGTTTTTTAATGTACTCACTCATAGGTATAAAACCACAGTGGTTTCAAAAAATTATAAATTTTGCCGCGAAAAAATCTAAAATGAATGGACTATGATGCACCTTTTTGTTTGCGGTCGAAAAACGACAATAAGTTAACGATCCCTCCTAGTCATACAGGAGCATATAGTAATTTATTCACAGTTAAGGCTTTACTGCTTTGGAATGCATTGCCGAGCGAAAATAGACAGTCAAAGTGTCTAAAAATCTTTAAGAGTCTTGTAAAGGAATATTACCTTTCTAATATGCTATAGAAACTAAGTTTGGCGCGTTCTTTATCGCATATTATGTATAACGATAATTTTGTTGATGGAGACCTCACAATGTGATCATGGAACCGAGTGTATTCTTCACTTGCGTATTGATGTGCAAGTGAAGAATACAACATAGAATACAACAACAATAGAATGTAATAACATTCTTTGGAGTCGGTGCCAATGTGGAGTCACGTCAACAATAATGAAGAGTAGGTAGACGGTTCATGCGGCTAATTGGTACCGACTCCAAAAAATGTTATTATAGAACTAAATTAACTCTTGTATACATAATAAATTAAATTATTTTTTACTTTTTAGTGTTTGTGGTTTTTGAAGTCGGTTTTTATTTATTTTTTGAAATTTTTTTAATACATATATATAATGGCAAAAATACTTTGTGATTCTTAGTCGACACCGGTTATTTCGCTAATCTACCCGATTTTTTTAGGGTAACTCGAACAGCCTGGCTTCAGTGGACCTAGGCTCAGGTTACGTGGGCCTCCGCGAGTACAGTGCGGTGAAGGTGGCGCTTCGCATGGGCTTGCACGCATATGCGGGCCCCGCTTTAGCCGGCGCACGGTTATTCTGCGCTTTGTCTGCCGACCCAACCAAAACTTGGCAACAGTAAGTGATTTCATATTGGTGCATCTATAGTAATACTAATATTTTTTTTTTTTTTTTTTTTTATCCACTACAAGTTAGCCCTTGACTGCGATCTCACCTGATGGTAAGTGATGATGCAGTCTAAGATGGTAACGGGCTAACCTGTTAGGGGCATGGCAGTTATATTAAACCCATACCCCTATTCGGTTTCTACACGGCATCGTACCGGAACGCTAAATCGCTTAGCGGCACGTCTTTGCCGGTAGGGTGGTAACTAGCCACGGCCGAAGCCTCCCACCAGGCCAGACCAGGGAAATTCAGAAATTATAAATTTCCAAACCCTGCCGGGGATCGAACCCGGGACCTCCGCACGTTAAGGCAACAGCGCTCAACACTGCGCCACGGAGGTCGTCAATATAAAAAAAAATAAAATAAAAAATATAAAAATCAATATAAAAAATAATAAATATAAAATATGCACAGTTGTGACGTCCGTCATCAAATTTCAAAAAACTTTTTTTCTTTAATCTATATTTTAAAATGGTTATCAAACAAAACTAACCGAGGATGTGAATTTTAGGTCTTTTGGAAGACCCTCTATTTAATAATCAGTAAGAAATAATTTATTTTTGATATAGGCATAATCCCTAATAAATGGTGGTACGGAACCCTTTGTGTGCGAGTCTGACTCGCACTCGACCGATTCTTTTTCATAATAATTATCTTATTTGGAATTTCAGGTACTTACAATCAGTATGGCGGGTTATAAACGTCTTTGCACTACAAAGGGTATACCAGCTCGTCATATACTGCGTCATAGCGACTATATTCAGACACCATTTATTCGTATGGACAGTTTTCTCACCTAAGTTGTTATACGATTTCGTTGCGACGGTTTTCTCCGTGCAATCATTGTCTACAATAGCTAATATTGTACTGTTAACGCATATAATTAGTTGGGTCGCTAGGCTATTTACTTATAAAACAACGCTGTGATATTTTATAAAAATATTATGACTATTTTAATTAAATAGAGAAGATATTGTTAATTGATTAATTTGTGATGCGGTTTGATTACACACATCAAGTTTGGAAATACGTTTATTATTCGTCCAATATCGATGTATTTACGCGGGATTTCAAGCGTTTATGAGTAGTCTAGATTAAATATATTATTTTAAGATCTCGTCCATATCTTTGATTATGTATATATACGAAATCAAAGGTCCATATAATGGCCGCAGAACAAATCCTACTTTCGATACAACTAAAAATGATTAGTGGTCTATGGGTCGGCCGCCATCTTGGATTTTCACAAAAAAGTTGTCGAAATCTGAACCCTTTTTCTACCGATAAAGTTTAATTAACTGCCTAGACAACCAAAAAATATAGTAAGTAGTTAATAGATCATTTTGTAGTAAATGTCCGTTACATAAAAAATAATACATTCAATTATATTGCAGACTAAGTCCTATTTGGGCTGCAAATTACAAACGCTAGCCTGTGCTTTCTGCACTGGCTTTCTGCTGTCTAGTGCTTTGGTCTGCAAAATTGTGAGGTTTTTTTAAGGCATTAAATAAATAAATATGAAATATTTCAAACTAGTAATTCTAACGCAAAATGAATTAAGTATTTTAATATGTTTTGATCATCTGAGTTCTGAGTCAACAATTTATAAGTGTTCCAAGATGTGACAGCGAATTTTTTTAAATCAGGATGGCGGCTGACCCATGGCTGACCATAGGCATTTTATATTTTTCCATAGTCTTCGAAAGACTTTCAAGTACCAGCCCAATGACGCGCGCTAGTATGCTGTAGTTAGAGCCCGCGCGCACGGGCAACTAAAAGTTACACGGCAACTTTGGTCGACTGAAGTCACCGGTTTTTGTTACCAACTATTTTTATATAAATCAATTTATTTCGAGCGAAATGTTGCTGTGAATACATAGGTACATAACGGTATTATTATATAGTCATCACTAGGTTTGGTGTAATAAACCTATAAGTATTTTAGTTGAATGTGTTTTATGGTCCCGGTAAGAGACGCGTTCTTGAATGTACCTAATATTAATTTAGTTTTATTTAAATAAATGAACATATGCCATTCCAACTTGGTTCTTTTATTTATATCCTAAGTGCTTCCACCTCACTAGTAAACTGGTATCGGTGCCTATGGCCTATTCTTCACTAATACCGCATAGACATGTTCAAATACAGTTGTTACTGCTGGACCGATCTTCAAGAAATATGCATCGTGCAAACTGCAATCGTATATATAATCGTGTATATAAGTCTGGGAAACCAAAGGGCCACTACGGAATTTTTAAAAACCTAATTCAGCACAACCCTGACTATAGTCAATAAGTACTAATATAATAAATGCGAGTGTCTTGTGTTCAACCGATATTGACGAAACTTTGTACAGAGGTAGATTGTGTCTCAGGAAAGGACATACTCGTAGAGTACCTACTTTCTAACCCGGAAAATCAAAATTCCTAAAGGACTTTGAAAAACCTAGATCATTATCTAGTTAGATACCTATATTTCATTAGTAAGGTAAATGGACAATAAAAAAAGTAAATAATTTTTAACGTATTTATTTTGCAATATGATAATGGTACCACCATGCCAAACTGATATTATAAATACAATTAATAACGTATAGTAATTACATTATTTTTATTTTATTTTATTAGGTACCAAATAAACATTTTCGTGATTTAAATGTAAATAGACTAATTTTACAACAGACGAAATGAAATTTACTCACGATATAAAAATACTGTTAGTTCAACTCTGTTATATATATTTTAGTTTTAAAATAAAAGCACCGAAAGAGTAATGAAAAATGCGTAAGTACCTACCATAAACACTTTAATTTTAATTTCTAAACTTTGATTTTTACATACAAAAATAAAATCGTATCAATACAGGCTAAAGGTCTCCTACCCACTACACAGGAATTCAAAGATTTTAAAACAAAAAGGATAGTCGAAGAATTTTAGAAAAAGTACCTTTCACGTACTGCATACTGGGTGGGAACCTTCAGGCCGATATGTTTCTCATATTAGTCACATAGTCTGGAATGCAAGTCTTAGTTGATTTTTCTTAGGCGTATACAAATTCAAAAAATATTTAAATAATCTTTCCCGTTGTTTCAGCAAAATATATTATTTGTAATAATTACATACGACTTTAATAATCATCGCTGAAAGTATCGATGGTGTATACTTAAAATAACTATATAATACAAAGTTTTGTTTGGCACTGCACTGCCTATAGCGCAAAATAATATTTATTTGCAGTACATACAATATCAAAATAAAATAATGGTTCAAGATCCCGCGACGATCAGACAGACCTACGTTATTTTATGAACGCTGAAATTTTTTGTATGTATGTCTCTAACAGAGGTATAAACGATCCCCGACTATGAAGTTTGGATCGCGGTTGCTTTGGAAGGTATCAGGTAAAAAAGGTGGCACCTCAAATTCGTACGTTTTTTTATATTTTGCTTTGGAATAATATTAGAAACCACGTTGTCCATTGTCAGACACCCAGTACGATTGCAAACCCCTGTCAGACTCTCTTAAATTATAAAACAACAGGGTGTCTGACAGGGGTTTGCAATCGTACTGGGTGTCTGACAATGGACAACGTGGTTTCTAATATTATTCCAAAGCAAAATATAAAAAAAACGGAGCTTAATACTTTAACGAATTTGAGGTGCCACCTTTTTTACCTGATACCTTCCAAAGCAATCGCGATCCAAACTTCATAGTCGGGGATCGTTTAGACCTCTATTAGAGACAAACATACAAAAAATTTAAAATAACGGAGGTCTGATCGTCGCGAGATCTTCTCTTTAAGGTGTCAACCGTTTGCTACTTGCTAAATTCTAAGCTACGGGAAAATAGTTCTTGTTTTGTAATCTATGCCCCGCCCCCAACGCATAATTCAAACGCACGCAAACGCCAGATAAAACAAAGACGCATACATAATTAAAAAGAAGACTGAAGACTGAATAGAAAAATCCGATAAAAAAAACTCTTGTTTTGTAAATTGTTCAGCCAACATGTATAAACCAAAATACCAAAAAACGATGGTATACTTATCTTTATAACTTTAAATTAGTGCGCTTGCCTGCGTTAGGGCATAGTGTGAAATTACAATAATGTTAGAAAATAACAACTCTATATTATACACCCTTGAATTAATTACAGTGTCCCCACTCTGCGAATAGAATATTGACTCCAAAATAAGAAATTATCTAAACACAAAACAATGCGCGACGGAGACTGACTGTGAGATCTATAGAACGAACTTTGACTTTGCTTAGACTTAAGACATGGTTAAAACGAGACAGATTTATAAGTCCATCTCGTTTTAACTCTAAGTAAAGTCTGAGCCAAGTCAAAGTACGCTCTATAGATTTCAGCATGAGTCTCAATACAAGCTCGCGTACGCGTGTATTTTTTGAACTAAATAAAACACACCGTACTGTACTGAATCGAGGCTCCTTATCGCGCTTCACAAGGCTAAATTTTGTTCCTTGGTATAACCGAGAAACAAAATTTAGGCGTGTTATGTGTATTAATTTATAATATAAGATATAAAAGCGTCCGTCGCGATTATTTCAGTTTTTAACATAAAGGGGCACTAAGACACGAGTTTAAAAAAAAGAGTTGCCAAAATTATGAATATATAAAATAAATTATACTTAGGTATAAGTATATTGATAGACCCCACTAGATGGGCAGGCCACACAGGCAGCGCAAGACCGTGGTGTCTGGAAGTCCCTGCAAGAGACTGTGTCCAGCAGTGGACGTCTATCGGCTGACGACGAAGATTATTATTGATATACATAATATTTTTAAAACTCCAAACCATTCAGTATTTTACAAATACAATGGTACCTACCTTTTGTTTCTATTAACTAACCTACAACCCTTTTATACAATATTACAATAAAATACTTATATAATAATATATATGCGAATTGCCAATATTAGCTACTCATAATATCAGTGTATCGGAATTTTTGGAGTTTACTCCTTATGAATCGATTTTCATATATAAGCCAGGGGTATGAAAATGTATGGGGAGTAAGATCAAACTTTCTCCGTTACGTTACGTTATGTTTATGTTTCCATGGTAACACTTTTCGTTCGTAAGGAGTAAACTCCAGTCGTGCGTTGGAGCTGACACACAATTTTTTTTGTATGAATATACATAATTAGGATTCTCGTGGAGGTAAAATTCTAATAATACATCCTATGTCGGCGATTTTTAGTTTCAGGGCCACACTGCCGGACGCGCGCTTAAAGCAATATTGTTGACTTTCGTGTTTTAGAATTATAATCCTTAATTTAGGAACGTCAAGGTACATGACATCGACTGTCATTTTGAGTAATATCGCTTAAGTATTGCTTTAAGCGTTGGCAGTATGGCCCGTGTCACGATAAAAAACTGTACGTTTTTTGCAGTACAAAGGACGATGTATGTTTGTGAATGGACCACTACGTATTCGGTAAGATAATGTAATTCGGTAGAACGTGAAGTGTATATGCCATGTAAACTGCGGGTTTTGAGTATTCTATGTCCGTACGCAGCATATATATGTTTTTATACGCACCAAGCAATTCCTACGGCCTAATACATCAACAACTGTTCAAAGTTCAAATACTAACATTCAAGCTTGCTTACATAGGATGGTCCGTAAAGTAATTGAAAAAGAAATGCAATTTTCTAGTCTGATCAACAACACTGGAAGATTAAATTAAAAAAATAAATGTTCTATATATATATATTTTTTTTAATATTCTGGTATAAACCCGTCTCACTTTATAAGGTAGACTGGTAAACTTAATTTAAACTAGACGTAATTTTAATTGTTCTAACACGACCGTTAGATGGCTCTCGATCCGTGATTCAGCTCAACCGTTATTATTTCACTGGCCTGGAAAAAAATAAAGTTTATAACTTAAAAAAATTTCAACTGTCCAGAAAATTTTAACTCTGGTTTTAAATAGATTAGTTTATGCTGATCGTAATAATACTGAATTTACAGGTCTAAATCTAAATCTTGTCTGACGGGAGCATTAAGTAAGGGTTTAGCCACAATAATACTGGCTTTTATAAGAGGTAACTAGTTTTTACTTTAGATTTAAAAAAAAAATTAAAAGAAACACATCACAATATTATAGTTGGTTACATATTTTATAGTAGCAATATTAGGTCCTGTTTCACAGCGTATCGAGACCTTGACGCAGAATGTGACACCTATTATCTCGTCATAATGAAAAATAAGCATTGATATAGTTTTACAATTAGGGTAAAATATGCTTTTATGCCTCTATCACCTGCACGCCACTGCTAATCTAAACTAAGGAACAATAAAAAAACCCCAGCTGAGTTTGTTGTGGGCTCTTCTCAGACCTGGGCGCGTTTGGAACCCTCGTAGCTTTAGTTTTAAGATACCGTAACAGATTATCACCATCATATTTTTATGTAACTGGACGTCAATAAGTGTAGTGTGTCTACCTAAATTGAATAAATATTTATGACTTATAATAAGGAGAAAAGATGTGACAATCGCCCGCCGACGCGTATAATATTACTAGCTGATGCCCGCGACTTCGTCCGCGTGGATTGAGGTTTTTCGGTTCCCGCAGGAACTCTTTAATTTTCCGGGATAAAAAGTAGCCTATGTGCTATTCCAGACTATAATCTATCTCTGTGCCAAATTTCATCCAGATCCGTTCAGCTGTTGGAGCGTGATTGAGTAACAAACATCCATACATCCATACATCCATCCAAACTTTCGCATTTATAATATTTATTAGATTAGAGTCGGTAAATGCGTTCAGATTTCGCAGGGCTGGACTGTGTGTGTCGAACGAATGTCTCTCTTGTATAATGCGTAGTATATACATCTCAGTCGCTTCTAAATCCGAGACAGTAATGTCACCGTGTGAATTTAAAAGTTTGCTAAAGCGTAGCACATAAACCCATGAATGTAGGAATTTCATTTCATTTCATTTCATTTCATCAATAGCATGTGGCGGCGTATAAGCGTTTACGCATTCCTGTTGCACACGTTGATTTACGTGCAGTTTTTACCTAATTCTATTAAAAACTCACGGGTCGACCCACGCGAAATCATAAACCTACTTCATAATATTAAAAACAATTACTTATGGTGGTGAACCAGTGCAGTACTGTACCCAGCTATCGAAGTTAGCATATGGACAGAGGACATATTAAGGTCAGTTCCTGGGTGTCCTATCAAAGTCTATTCACTTTTCCCACCATATTTTTGCCTAGAAGATGCCTATTCACTCTTGATTTGAAGGTACTTATACTAAAAGAGGAGGGGAAACGGAAGCCGGAAGGACTAGATAAGAACAAATAAGAAATGTCTTACTGGATACGCTGGTAGTGGTGTGGGGATCATTGCGCCTGCATTTTGTATCGGTAAACCAGCACCGAAGCCACGCCCACGAGCAGGCTCAGGAGTAGGGAGCCCCACATCAAAATCTGGAAAACACGTTTAATGGGATGAACATTTAAAACGGGATTTGGTCTAAAGTTCGATATTGACGGTAAGTCATTTTGGCTACGTTGAACGAGTCAGAACGATCAGTCGAGTGATCCAAGTGGTATTTAGATCAAAATCGAGTTATGTGCATTTTCACATTCATTCGAAAGTTTAATGTTTAATAATAATTTAATATACACAGTTAAAGGTTTAATACCTTAAAACAAGTCCATTTGGATGAGTTTTGACCCAAAGATGTTACCCTTTGCGGCAAGCGGCATTTGACACATTCATTAAAGACTCTATGGGACCATTTGTTTGGGTTTACTCCAATATCGATTCCCACGACTTTGTCCGCGTGGATTGACGTTTTTTGGTTCCCGCGGGAACTCTTTGATTTTCCGGGATAAAAAGCAGCTTATGTGTTATTCCAGACTATAATCAATCTCTGTGCCAAATTTCATCTAGATCCGTTCAGCCGTTCTGGCGTGATAAGTATAAAAGTATAGTTTCATACCTTGGTTCTGGACGGTTTCTTATCTGGCGACGGTTTGGGCTGATCGCTGGTCCCCAACATCCGTTTGGCCAGTCTGCGCTCCACCGATCTGTCTCTAGTTGCTTTCTGTTCGCATCTGGTCAGTTCCTTGCGGACCCCAACGTCGTCGGGGGCCGCGCTGGCGGCTGCGCGGGCGGCTTCTAGGGCTTCGGCGTTGCGCCCCATCGCGGTTAGAATACGGGATTTACGGTATAGAGCTTTCGCGTTGTCCGGCTGACAGGTTAGGACTCGCGTTACGGCCTGGAGAATAAAATAATGTGAACATTTATATGCAGAAATGATTCTACAATCTTTTTATCTTCTTGTTTTTTCTACAAAATTGATTTGTTGCTGATCGTGTTACGTAAAAAAAAGTATTTAATAATGATTATCTAAAAATAGTAAGTAGATGGTCTAAAAATAGTAATCAGTAATGGAAAAAGGGCGGAAAAGTTAATTCAGGCAAGTTTTTTTCCTTCAACTACGCAGCGGCCATTTCGTTGTGGATTCTCAGTCACTCCTACAGCAACGAGAGCAAGGATGGCCCTTACACTCGTGTGAGTGGGGTCTGTAATACAGGCTGCTCAAAAAAAAAGTATGACTCACTTGCAACGCGGCATCGTAAGCTCCCGCCTTCAACTGAGCAGCGGCCATGTTGTTGTGGACCCGCAGCCGCTTTCCTACAGAGCGTGCAACGCGTCAGAAGTACCGGCCATCTCGCCTGTTGGCGTGGGGTCTCTAATACCCCCCTCGCTCTCTTCCAATTAAGAACAAACTAGACTCACTTGCAACGCGGCATCGTAAGCTCCCGCCTTCAACTGTGCAGCGGCCATGTTGTTGTGGACCCGCAGCCGCTCTTCCAACAGAGCGTGCAACGCGTCAGAAGTACCGGCCATCTCGCCTGTTGGCGTGGGGTCTGTAATACCCCCCTCGCTCTCTTCCAATTAAGAACAAACTAGACTCACTTGCAACGCGGCATCGTAAGCTCCCGCCTTCAACTGTGCAGCGGCCATGTTGTTGTGGACCCGCAGCCGCTCTTCCAACAGAGCGTGCAACGCGTCAGAAGTACCGGCCATCTCGCCTGTTGGCGTGGGGTCTGTAATACCCCCCTCGCTCTCTTCGAATTAAGAACAAACTAGACTCACTTGCAACGCGGCATCGTAAGCTCCCGCGTTCAACTGAGCAGCGGCCATGTTGTTGTGGACACGCAGCCGCTCTTCCAACAGAGCGTGCAACGCGTCAGAAGTACCGGCCATCTCGCCTGTTGGCGTGGGGTCTGTAATACCCCCCTCGCTCTCTTCCAAATAAGACCAAACTAGACTCACTTGCAACGCGGCATCGTAAGCTCCCGCCTTCAACTGTGCAGCGGCCATGTTGTTGTGGACACGCAGCCGCTCTTCCAACAGAGCGTGCAACGCGTCAGAAGTACCGGCCATCTCGCCTGTTGGCGTGGGGTCTGTAATACCCCCCTCGCTCTCTTCCAATTAAGACCAAACTAGACTCACTTGCAACGCGGCATCGTAAGCTCCCGCCTTCAACTGTGCAGCGGCCATGTTGTTGTGGACACGCAGCCGCTCTTCCAACAGAGCGTGCAACGCGTCAGAAGTACCGGCCATCTCGCCTGTTGGCGTGGGGTCTGTAATACCCCCCTCGCTCTCTTCCAATTAAGACCAAACTAGACTCACTTGCAACGCGGCATCGTAAGCTCCCGCCTTCAACTGTGCAGCGGCCATGTTGTTGTGGACACGCAGCCGCTCTTCCAACAGAGCGTGCAACGCGTCAGAAGTACCGGCCATCTCGCCTGTTGGCGTGGGGTCTGTAATACCCCCCTCGCTCTCGTCTAACGCGTCGAGTGCTCGTCTGTACAACTGCACCGCTAGCTGAGCTTCGCCACGCCCGTACCACCAGTTGCCGCGACAACGACGACGTATACTAAATAGATAAAAACATATACGATAAGCTTTATTAAGTTCTCTTTTTATTCCCCAAGAAGTTAGTCCTCGACTGCAATCTCATCTGGGAGTAAGCGATGATGCTGTCTAAGACGGTAGCTGGCTAATCTCTTACGGGCGGCAGTTATAATATTAAACCCATACCCCTGAACGGTTTCTACACAGCATCGTACCAAATGCGACAAAAATGAGGCAATTTGCGAATTAATTTATTGTATTTCTGCTATAATGAAGATACATTATTATTGTACGCCTCTCGTAAGATCGTTCGTATTATAATTAATATGAAATTGATTTACCTAAATGTTCAAAATAAATGAGATTTAGTTTTTCCTGCCATCTGGGATGTTCACATCTTGGTATTGGATAACAATCTTTACTAATATTATAAATGTGAAAGTTGAAATCTATAGTAATATTAGAATGAGAAATGGATGGGATGGATGGATGTTTGTTAAATCACGCCAGAACGGCTGAACGGGTCTGGATAAAAGGCACAGAGATAGATTATAGTCTGGAATAACACATAGGCTACTTTTTATCCCGGAAAATTAAAGAGTTCCCGCGGAACCAAAAAACCTCAATCCACGCGGACGAAGTCGCGGGCTTCAGCTAGTCTTAATTAAGAGACAAAACTCACTACTACTCTATAGTAACTTAAACGACCTAACTCCTATGAGTTAGGTCGTTTAAGTTTTCGCCTCACTGACTTCTCCCAAAAAAATACCCATACATCGATCATAATGGATACTAACGCATTGTGATTTTCGAATCAACCCATCCCTGAGTTATTCGTAGGTATACCTACATAGCTTTGATCATACTATTATATTATTATGTTGATACGGTTGAGTGACGCAAGGAAATAGATAAATTAATATACAACCTTGACACAAATGTATGTCAATCGAAACTAAAATCATTGTTTCGCATATCTAATCAGTACCTATATATTATTGTTGTCTGTTGTGGTTCTCTCTGGAGCAGTGCAAAAACTCGCATAGTATAATAGGAGTAAGAGTAGAGAGGAGCTGGCATGGTATGGGCATGTAATGCGAAGGGAAGAAAGGCATATTACGAGAAGAATGATAGATAAGCATTTGGAAGGGAAAAAGAGTAGAGGGAGACCAAAGAAAAGATGGATGGATTGTGTGAAAGAGGATATGGGTATAACAGGGGTGAATAAAAGGTTGACGGATAACAGAAGTGAATGGAAGAAGAAAACATGTTGTGCCGATAGGTGGGAAAAAGGACAAGAAGAAGAAGAGTATCAAAAGGTCTTTAATTCATTTCCTGAGCAAGAATTTTCATAATTATTAAAGTCATTGATTTTTTTCATTGACAAAAAAACTTAGCCGATCATTATTTCGTAAATAGTAATTTTTTCCTAAAAACTGTCTAAAAACCTCACAAAAAAAAAATTCAAGGTGATTTCAGACCGGCGAGGCGAGACGCGGATGTGCTGAGCGGAATTTGAAATCTAGCAGGACCTTTCACACCAGCGATGGTAGGCGAAAAGTGAATAAGACGGAGATAATAGAAATCGCGCGACGGAGTGACCGCGCGCGACTCCGATGGCCAACCGGTGCGGAAATTGTGTATCCATTTCGCAAAGGAATAAATACTCTATTAATGCAGAAGTATGGTTTAATGTTGTAGCAACAAATATTTCCATTCTCGCCCCGCCACGCCTCGCCTCGCCAGTCTGAAACCACTTTTAGAGGGTTCTTTTTTCGAAGTATTAATATGCCTCAATGAAGCACTAACAAGGATTTTAACTATATTATTATATAATTATTTATTTCAATAAAACTAAACTAAAGTAACTCCTTTAATGAAACAGAGAATATTTTATAAAATAAGGGCTTTTTAGTTTTGAAAAACATTCATTTATTTAGTACTAGATGATGCCCGCGACTTCGTCCGCGTGGATTAAGGTTTTGATTCCCGCGGGAACTCTTTAATTTTCCGGGATAAAAAGTAGCCTATGTCCTTCCCTGGGATACAATCTACCCCTGTACCAAATTTCATCAAAATCGGTTGAGCAAATGACCCGTGAAAGTGTAGCAGACAAACAGACAGACACACTTTCGCATTTATAATACATATTAGTATGGAAGTATGGATATGGCAGTATGGATTTCAGACTCACCCAATTTCCATTCTTTCAGCGATAGGTAAAGTCTCATGATCAGGTTCCTCAGTCCAATCATGTAACTCAAGGCGAGCTTCAAGCCATGTATCCTGGTCTATAGGAGCTCCTTCGTACTTGGGCCCGTCCACTTCACCAACTAAGCCAAGGCTCTCGCCAGGTTTTAGACCAATGTCGCCATACGCAAACCTTGACGCTATTTGTAATAGGCATACTTCACCTTTGTACATAAGCGTTAGGGCTAAGTCCAATCCTTGGAGGACCTGAAATTAATTTAAACCATTCTAATGGTGAATGCCTGTGATTCATGTTAGGGAATGATAGGGAATTTTATTTATTCACATCACAATACAGTCCAATCCATAACAATAAAATCGAAATATCATAATGGCAAATCATTTAAGTGGTGGCTTTGTATATTGATTAAAAAACTCGCAAAATATTCTACAAATTTTGAAAGGACAATAATAATGTTCACTAATAATTAAGCTGGAATACTTATATAACAGTGATATAGACGTTTAAAAGGTATTATACTACATGTACTTACTTTATTAATAATGCACTAATTCCAATCTAAAACATTTCTAAAAGTAAGTGTCTTATCATACTATGTTGTAGTAATAATTACTCAGTATTGAAAGTTTGTTCTTTATTTTATAGTGATATATTATAATAAATGACATTAAGGCCCATGTAAGCCAAAATCAAATGATGAATGATAATAGTGATCAACATAACATGAACAATGAAAGTAATAGCTGATAAGAAATTATCTACCACTAGCTGATGCCCGCGACTTCGTCCGCATGGTCTAAGTTTTTTTATTCCTGCTGGAACTCCTTATTTTTCAGAGATGAATGTAGCCTATGTCGCTCTCCAAGTCCTCATTTATACCCATGCCAAAAATCACGTTGATCCGTTGCGCCGTAATTAAAGGACAAACCAACAAACAAACTATATCGCATTAATAATATTAGCATGATATACAACTAAATTAACATAATTTATATGGTTGCATGCCGCATAATATAATAAAACTAATCACAGTTGTTGCACAAATGTTATATAAACATAACATTACACTCATTCATTAGTATTTGCATATAGCATTAGCAATCTAGCCAAGCGGTAACTTAGTTTCTTGGTTATTGTGGTCTTAACTGCCTCATCGGTACAGTGGTTATCATTTGACTCAGATGATAAGGTCCCGGGTTAGATTCCTGAGTCCGGCCATTATTTCTGTTAAAAAATTTTCAGTACTAGCCCTGAGATAGGAAGTTTGTGTTGTTCATCCTCATTCATCGGTACTGCTCCTGATCTCTCCAGTTCAGTGATGTTGGATATGAGAGTAAGGGCATAGAGAGTGCACTAGTGTTTGGCACACACTTGTGGCACTATAATATCTTTTGCGCCAATGGCTTATCTCTGAAAATTGCCCGCCATAGCCAAAACTTGGTCTGGAGAACATTGTGGTCTGACCCGAGGTATGGGGTTCAAGTTCCATTACGGTCGATTTGGGAATATACCTCAATAATGTGTTATTGTTAAAATTGTCTCAGGTCTGGTCTGGTGGCAGGCTTGCATCTTAGTTAATTACCCAGATTAGTCCAGTTCCACCTTGGATTGAATCATCACATAACAAACAAAATTTCTTATAGTGTTATAACTTATAGTTTATTAAGAGATATAGCTTACTTCATTATCGCCTAAGTAAATTTTGACATGATCCCTTTTCTCCACCATGTCTTGAGTGCCATCTCGCAATTTCAACTCATAACTGATCCTGCATATGTCAGTCCTTTGTGGTCTTGCCCCATATGATTCATCCCCTAATTTGATAAACTGAAAACAACAATATGCACATCACATACAATGGATGGATAGGGGCAGAAAACAGAACTACATATTATAATGCACAATAGAAGTAACTTTTTTAAACTTTTAAATTTTAATACCTAACTATAGGGCTTTGAAGCAGCACCTAGAGGTTGTTAGGCCAGAATCTGTATTATTTTTCACCACACTCTGCTGTCAACATAGTTTTGTGCAATCTCTAGAAGCTAGTCCTATATCCCAGCAGTAATAAAAATAACATGAATTTATTGAGTTAAAATAGTTAAAGAATGTTGAACTTTTATGGGACTAGATTCATTCTGTAATTCATCTATTTAGGTATCATCTTAAAATCTGTTTTAGAGTGGGGCTGCGTCCTAATGAGATACTACAAGCCACCTCAAGATTATAGTCCCAGTGTTTTGAACTGTATGTTGATAGTTAAGATCATCAGATTCTTCTTTTCAACACAATACTAATAAGAGACAGTGAATTGACAGACTGAGAATGCTGGATAAACTAATAACTCTTCAAATACTATAATAATTTTCTTAGATATAAGAAAATTAAATAAGAGAGTAAGTTATACCACCTTCTTCAACAATGCCCCTGAACCCAACACATCCTGCCACTCGTCAGCAGGTTTGTCCTGTTTATCTGGTTCTTCTTGTGATTTCTCCGCCGCAGCGGCCTCTGCCAGTTTGGCCTCTTCAATCTCCTGGGCAGCTGCCGAAGCCAGATCCTCAAACGAACTGCTCTCAGACTTATCGACCAATGTACGCTCCCCTTCACTCATCTACGAAAGCAAACAACTCGTGATGTGCCCTCGTAAGTTTACTACGTAACTAACCAGTTTATCATTTCACGACTGCAAAACATCGTAGATAACTATTTACGCACTTAAAATTCGCTACATAATTCGAACACTTACCTTTCGTTTATCACAGATGTGCTGTTTTATAATCGTAATAAAATACAAACAAATCTCTAACACATGACAAAAACAAATACAAAATGGAATTGTTTTATTTATTTTATTGTTGATATTTCGTACCGTGACAATTCAACTTTCTGAATTGGATTTTTTTGATCTTGTTGATGTGTTGAATCCACATTCCACAGAGTACTTTTTATATACGGGGTTGAATCACAGAACACTTATACTGAATACTTCTAAGTTCTAGCGGAGGTGTTGAAACTTGAATCCAATAGTCATTGGTTGAATCCAAAGAGTATAATATTATCACAGAATATTATACAGAATCATGAATGTTATGAATGAAATTTTGTGGGTGTTCCGATATACGCACTGCGAGCACTGTTCAGTGCTCTTACTGGGGACTTACAGTGCTCGCAGTGTATTTCGGAACACACCCTTTACCAAAATTATCATTGCTTTTTTTCTTCTCTTTATAACTCTGTGTTTTTTCCGCATGCCACAGACGACCACCAATGTAACACAATACTTCTAACTAATGCGTGCCTTACACCCTTTTAGTGATTGTATACTCTTTGCCCTTTGCTTACACAAGGCGCACGTGGACAACAATGCGTAGGTACTTTATTATTTATAATAATTATAAAAAAGTCTGTGTAGAAGTGTAGATTATTGTGTAGGTGGGTGACAGGTGAAATTGACAACTGTTGACTCCACAGGTTGACTCACACAAGATCTATGCAATCTCAATCTCTCTGGTTACTAGTCTCTGACCACAGAGTACTTTTTATATACGTCTCTGAGCTCTGTGGCTCTGTAGCACAGCTCTATATGCTGCAAGGCTTTTCGCAGGACTTTTCAGAGGGGTGAAACTGCCATACAAATTCACGTGAAAAAGTATTGCGTAGAAAACACTGCCATCTGGTGATCGCGGAACAAAAACTCTTAAGCTATTTTTCTAGAGCGTACTATAGATGGCGTTTATTAGTCATAATCTTAGAATCCAGAGCCCAAAAATTCCAAAAAAACTTTGTTATTTATCAGCTGTTGTAGTTGACTTGACAGTTTTTTTGTTTATTCAAAATTTGTTCAAAATAAATATTCCGTTGATGTGCTTGCGTTGTGTTGTGTAGTTTGAAAATTCTGGATTATCTGCTTGTTTTGTTGTATCTTCTTCATGAACGTTTGACATCTTTTATGCCCTGGACCCGTGTTACCTGCCTGACGATTGACCTGCTCTTGTTATCTGGAGTTTGCCGCTGCCAACCTATCGACCCTGCTTTTCCCTACAGGACTTTGTTTGCCGCAACGAACTTGGCTAAGATGCCGAGAAAATCAGCAAGAAAGTGTTATTATAAGTGTTTTAATAAGTGTTATATGAAGAACCACAAATCAAGAATATTAAAGACGTAATAACGCAAAAAGTATAAATATTCTGTGATTTTTCATTGTAATAAATATATTAGTATCTATTAAAAAGCTTTTCCTTTTTCACTTCCTTTTCTATTTTATTGAGATAAAAAGAAATTAAATCTAGTGGTAGGTACTGCCAGCTAGCTGCGTTGTACACGATACAGCGACATCTAGCGTACAGGGTACACCTTTTTAGACACTTGAAATGTGAGTGGCGCATCTATCTCTGGTATATATAGGTATTATCTATGGGACTTTTGTCCGGTGTTTAAAATCTGTTTATAATTTTATTATTCGACTAATATTAAAATCTAACTATGCAGAAATATGAAAAACTAGAAAAAATCGGAGAAGGTACCTATGGCACCGTTTTTAAAGCAAAGAACAAAGAAACTCACGAAATAGTGGCACTGAAGCGTGTAAGATTAGACGACGACGACGAAGGAGTCCCATCATCGGCATTACGTGAAATATGTCTCCTCAAGGAACTAAAGCATAAAAATATTGTGCGGCTATACGATGTGCTTCACAGTGAGAAGAAACTGACTTTAGTGTTTGAACATTGTGACCAAGACTTGAAAAAATATTTCGATAGCCTTAACGGCGAGATAGATTTGGATGTGGTAAAGTCGTTTATGTACCAACTTCTGCGAGGTCTCGCGTTCTGTCATAGTCATAACGTGCTACATCGCGATTTAAAGCCTCAAAATTTATTAATCAATAAAAATGGAGAGCTAAAGTTGGCTGACTTTGGTCTGGCTAGAGCATTTGGTATTCCCGTAAAGTGTTACTCGGCAGAGGTCGTCACACTATGGTACAGGCCTCCTGACGTATTATTTGGAGCTAAATTGTATACAACAAGCATTGATATGTGGTCTGCTGGCTGTATCTTTGCAGAATTGGCAAATTCTGGAAGGCCTTTGTTCCCTGGATCTGATGTAGACGATCAGCTTAAAAGGATTTTCAAATTACTAGGTATGTTGTTTTCAAGTCATACTACAGTCTTACTACCAAGTCATTGAATATATTGTATTAGCAGCATTTATTACTAAAGGCTCCTTTCCTTTTATCTATTTTTACTCAAGATGATGTATGTATTGTATGGAATCCCAACAAATACCTTGTCTCTAGTTTTTTACATTTTTACAGGGACACCAAATGAAGACACCTGGCCTGGTGTAACACAGCTACCTGACTACAAACCCCTTCCAGTATACCAACCAAGCTTAGGACTTGCTCAAGTAGTTCCAAGACTGCCAGCGCGAGGACGGGACCTCCTTGCCCGTCTCCTCACTTGCAACCCAGCTTTAAGAATGCCTGCTGATGACGCAATGGCCCATGCTTACTTCCATGACTTAAACCCATCTGTCAAGAATGACAGATGTTAACAATCAATACACCCTTACCGGTGTACCTCAGAACTTTTAGTTAGTGTTAAGAATCAAGACATTGATGAGGTACAACAGTGTTGTGATGAAGAGACATAAGTGCTCAGTCACACTGACCTGCAATGTGATTGTGAAATACCTAATGTATGAAACAACACCAGTGTTGTTGGACCTGTGAGTTGTATAATGAACAAAAACTAAGTGTTTAGATTAGTTTTGATCCGTATTTTTTGTTTGCTGTTTTATTCCTTTAAATTTTATTTTGTTGTTTATATAGATATATTATTTATTTAGTTTTACAGTAATAGTTAGTCAATAGTTACTAGACATTGGTATGTTAATATGGTACCTATATTGATTAAAAGTACTGATAGTCATGTTTGTTTTTTTTTTGTAGTGGAATAATGAAATATAGCAAGAACATTGTTAAGTTTAGCATAAGCTGTAGCTACTATGTCTTCTGTTGACCAGATATTATATCTATTAGTAGAAAACTAATGGCCCACTTGCAAAAGGCCTCTCTTTTTCATGACAACCCCAGCATAATATGAAAATGTAACAGCATGATTATTTTTTACTAAATCAGTTTAGGCAGTGATGTGTAAGGCTGCCACATATTTCACTTATTTCCTAAAAAGTAGTTTTAGTAAGTGTAAAATTAAATGCACAATGCAACATTATTGGTAGATACTTTGTGTACTTTATGATCAATTTTTTTATTCAGTTACGCTATTTAATGGTATTATATGTCTTGTTAGCTGGTGTTTGTCATTTGTAGCTAAGTAAATTAATTTGTATATTAGTGATGATAAATGTTTTTGAGCAATTAAAGAAAAGGATGTCGTTTATAACTCATAATTTGCTCCGAATTATAAAATTATGATCTCATTAGTGTATGCTAAGCCTCCAATTTATTAAAGTGATACTGTAAGGTTCAAAACGAACTAATTTTAGTAAATTTAATAACTGCAGTAGTTCTAATCTTTTTATAGATTAAACCCAATAAATGTTCTAATACAATCAATAGCATCTGATAATAATTTACCTTTATGAAAGATTTTTTTTATAAACTTTTATTTAGCCTATATTGATTCTTTGCCAAGTAATGGCCCTAGTCAAACACAACTACCGACATGAGACTTGTTAATGGCCCTAGTCAAACACAACTACCGACATGAGACTTGTTGAAACAAATATATGAAATTCATTAAATTTTTATTATCTGATCAAAGTATAGGTTTATGTTGCTGGAAATATGGATGCCCAAGTTCGCGCACGAGTTGAATGCAGAGCAAATGTATGGTGACACATAAGTACATTTACTCTGCATTCAACTCGCGCGCGAACTGTAGATTGGACTTTGACTATTTATAAGGATTCTAACCCTCACATTTTCGTGCTCTTGTGTGGTAGAAATGTGAACTAGCCAAATTAATAAATAATAGGCAGATTTTGGCTAGGTAAAATAAATAAGTACTAGGAATATGATAGAATGAAGAAGATTATTTACAGCATTCATTTATTTACAATTACACTACTTACAGTTACAATTTATTTATTTACAACTAGATGATGCACGCGACTTTGTCCGCATGGATTAAGGTTTTTTTAATTCCCGCGGGAATTCCTTAATTTTCCGGGATAAAAAGTAGCCTATGTCCTTCCCCGGGATATAACCTACCCCTGTACCAAATTTCAGCAAAATCGGTTGAAAAGATGGGCCGGGAAAGCGTAGCAGACAGACAGACAGACACACTTTCGCATTTATAATATTAGTATGGATAACCTAGTTCATGTTCACAGCATTTCCATTTCGGCTCTCTTCCTTTTTCGATGGTTTGCAACCATATTGGCTGTAGTCAACGGACAATCGCCTCTCTTAAGCCAACCTGATAATGCTGACTCAGTGACAACAGCTGCAGATGTTCGATCCCTTTCACTTGCTGATAGGGGTTGAAAGGAATTAATGGAGTCAGTCGATACACTTGCTGATAAGATCATTCGAAATCTTTGTCTAAATGTCTGAAATAACATTCAATTTATATAATGAAAGCAAAATATATCCTGGTACTTAGTTGTAAATGCTTTAACATATAACCCATATTATATAGAAGAGCATAGGTAATCAAGTAGAAGTTAGTAGTAAAACATAGTCAAGCCTTAAACTTCAACATTTTCTTTTGGTATTCAAATAAATTTTGTTCTACTCAATCCATCTTGGTCATAAGTGAGATGTATGAAAATAATAATTTTCAATAAGAAACGAAAGATTGGTTACAGTACATAACTTGTATTGTAGTTACTTACATTTACCAACGTTGTTGCAACTTCGCCTTTAATATCATGCTTAGCAATGTAACATCCAAGTTCATAAAAATGTTGGCTCAATTTATGCATATCAACTGTACAAGCATCTGCATTTAGTATTTCTCTGTAGGTTTCTTTATATATTTTTGGTAAATCCACACTCACTAAAGGTGGTCGTCTAGTATATAGGGATTCAGCTAGCCATAATGGTATTTCGACACGGGTACCGGCTTTTAAATCATCATCAGCAGCCGAAGGATCTAAGAAACCTTGGAAATAAAGGGATTATTTAAAAACTTAACCTACTGCAATGATAATGTTACCTTTCTTAGCTGTTAAAGTAAACCACTAACCCATTTTAGGTAAATCGTGTAAGAATTTGCAAGGAACTTTTTCATTCGTTACTAAAATATCCGATATAGTTAAGTAATTCGAAATAACCATGGTATTAATTTTGTAGTTTGTACAATTTTTCGAATTTTCAAATTTATTTTATCACAGAATTTACATTTTACACCACCAAATGAAACTTTTGACAGTTGAAGTGGTTGAAAGTTGAAACTTGAAAGCATAGATTGTTGTTGTGGCTTTATATTTTTTTTATTAACTGGCTTTACAGCTCTAGATTCCAGCTCTCCTGAGCCGGCTTAAGGTGGCGCTTCGCGCCGCGACAGAGACAGGAGACCGCGACCGGAGACCGCGACAAGTGTCTCGGTCTCTTCTGCATGTACTGTAGGCATGGATGTAATAAGTACTTACGTACAAACACGTAAGTACTTAATACATCCATGACTGTAGGTCGAGACCGAGACTGGAGACCGTGACAAGTCTCTTCAGTATCGGAAAAACGTAGTGGTTATATTCTCTTTGGTATCGGAGAGTGTGTCGATGGAGTCAGTTGTGTTCTGTGTCATGATGGAAAACCAAGTTGTAGAACTTCTATTGGAGGAAGAAGAAGACGATGATTTGCTCTTATACTATTATTACAAATACAAAACTAAAAGAAGGTTACCTATTATGGAATTATATTTAACTAGAGGTCAAGAAGGATCATTTTCGCTATTAGTGAAGAAGCACCTAATGTGTGATGACAATACATTCAGGAAGTATTTTCGGCTAAATAAAACACAGTTTGATTATGTATTAAATTTACTAAAGAAAACAATGCGTGAAAAAGGAAAAATATCGTTGAAAGAAAAATTACCTCTAACTCTAAGGTAAGTTTGTCAAATCATCTAAGTTATTCTGGTCGTTTCGTCGTGAAAAATGTTTTTAAACACTAAACACACGTCCTTTTCGAGTGCGACACGAGACAGTAGACACTACTGGTCCGAGGCAGCGACCGTCTCGCTGTCTCCTGTCTCTGTCTCGCTTGCGAACTGTCGCACATTTCCTAACGTCAAGTAACGGTCGCGGTCGCCGGTCGCGGTCTCCTGCCTCTGTCGCGGCACGAACCGCCACCTTAAGCCGGCTCAGAAGAGCTGGAATCTAGAGCTGTATTCGACTGGAATATCAAAACTACAAAAAGACCCTAAACTAGACTAAGAGGCAAATAAGGGTTTAATAAATAAACCTTTATTTGCCTCTACGAGGAAAATAAGGGTTTATTTATTAAACTGATCGCCTTGCTACCCATGATCTACCTAACTCAAATTCGTCTTTTATTTAACGTTTTATTTTTCACCCTTTTCTTTTTCTGTATTAAAAATATCGTTTCTGCTGTTGCCATCCTATTATTATTTATTATTATTATTTTAAGTAATATTCCATTTGACCGAACTAAAAAATAATGTACCTATTGTTTTTCTGTAAAACATGAAATAAATTAATTTATCTACACTAATGTTATAAAATTCTACTTATGTTTCCAATACTTGACTTATAATTACTACTGTTATAGCGCAGATAACAAAACACTCAATTTAAGCAATTTCACATGATGGTATAATATCCACATCGATATCGTAAAATCTCATTATAACATCAATAAAACGCGACCAATTAACCTGGCGAGCCTTATGTTAAAATCCTCATACAAGTTGTATAAAATTTTGATATTAGGCTGGCTTTTGAAAACAGTTGGGTTATACGTGAAAACTTCGTCGAAACTACTAAACTTACATACACAAAACTCTTTGGTAAGATCTTGTGCCAATTAAATAAATAACGAACAGCGCGCGCTCGCTCCTGATTGGCCCTGCGCGCGCAGCTGCGCTCTCATTGGTTAGATTTTAATGGCGGCAAGTTCACTGTGACAATACACGTACGCGATAAACTATTGTCAGCTTTTACTCTTGTTGTTTGATAAATTGCATTAGTGAAGATAAAGTAGTGTATGCAACTGCATATAACACGGGTATTAAAACACTCGTTACTATTATGAAACTCGCTGCGCTCGTTTCATAAACTCACACTCGTGTTTTAATACCCTTCATTATATGACAGTTGCATAAACTACTATTTCGATCTATGTTCACGTGATCGTAAACGCTCTATGATTGGTTGAATCCACAGGTTGAATCATGGTTGAATCGTTAGTGACAGTCATTACCAACCATACTTTTCCATAATAATAGATAAGGAACCCAATTATTTAAAAGCAGATGATAGTGGAAACCTCTCAAAAGATGATGCATTTATAATTGGTCATTTTTCAAAAATAACCCTGCAGAGCGATCGGCTATAAATTGTCGCAATATCACATCCAAAAATGTCCATAAGGATATCCATTGTTACAGTCCTTATAGCCGGCTTCACGTAAGCTTTTTCAGGATTGTAGCAATGGGTCGCTAACCACAGATTACTAGTCACGAACTCTGAATATCGATATTTTGGTAGTGCAGACCTATTTATAATCCGACTAATTTGAATGTCTATGGTAATCATGTGGTAATCTAGCAATTTAAGTAGATATAACAGTCTTCCAAATTTAACTGCATTACCTATTTAACTAAGTTATATTTTCGAGTCTGTGGTTTCTTGTGATTTTCTATTTAATAATTGGCTTTGTTTTATAATAAATATAATACAAAATACTTTAATATATGAAGCGATGCGCCTAAGTTAGTAGATTTTCTTTTTACGATGCAATCAAAGATACCATAAGCTAGAGCTATCTCAAGATACCGAAATTGTCTATGGATATTTTCATTTTAATCACAGATTAAAATTTATTGCGCAAAGGATCCAACGAGCCTGGGTGTCCAACGAGGAAATGCAGCCAGCATTCTTGCCACCATTCTACGCGGGCATGTTTCTAGCTTTAAGTTATATTGTATTGTTTTCAATAAAGGTTTAAAAAAAGTAGTACATAAAGTTGTACTACGTAGGTACTACTTAGATATCTACTTAACTGAATTCTTTTTTACCGTTAATTTTAATTATAAATAACTAGATGATTCCCGCGACTTCGCCCGCGTGGATTAAGATTTTTTGATCCCCGCGGGAACTTTTTAATTTTCCGGGTAAAACTAGCCTATGTCCTTCCCCGGGATACAACCTACCCCTGTACCAAATTTCACCAAAATTGGTTGAACAGACGAACCATGAAAGCGTAGCAGACAGACAGGCAGACAGACACACTTTCGCATAATTTATAATATTAGTATAGATGTAATATTATTACATAATATTATTGAATACTTAGCATTGGTAGGTATGTATTTGGTCGTACAATTTTTGTACTTTTTTAATAGCGAGAGTTGGCAATACTGCGAATGAGAATATTTTAAACTAGACCTAGGTACCTACGGTATACCTAATAAAAGGTAAATTGTCAATAGAATGTCATAAATTAAATAACATTTTGACGCCATTCCAATATAGCTTAATTACCTACTTGCTTGAAATAATAGTATTTTCTATTTTTACCTAACAAACAATCTATTCGATCTTTATAATCCTTATATTATATTTATTTTAGATATTAGAGTCGTAAAACGATTATTGGACACCATATGTCACCGCTAAAAACACCTCCCACCATGTATCAATGAAAGCCTAGTTTGACGTGACGTTTGTCATGGTCCGTAAACGACATCTTACTTCAAAAGTCTTACGTGATACCAATTTTCAGCAATTAATTCTATCGATAGTTACTGCATCAATGTCAAAACATTTTTTTGTCCTCAACGATCCTTTACGGACAGTCTCAGTGATACGTGAAGCCAAAACCCTGTTTTGACATTGATGCAGTCCTTTAATGATTGCGACAATTTATAGCCGATCGCTCTGCTGATTTCTATGCTGCAGACACAGATGTAGTACCAGATACCGCGCTCGGAACACGGCAGACGCGCCAACAAAGCCAATAATACAAAACGAAATGCAAATACAATTCTCAGGCAACTGGCGACATGGATGCGACGCGTCGAGAAGTTTTGACGTGACGTTGATGTGTGTAGACAAGTTTCTCAAAATAATGCCGTCTTGTGTCTTGAAACAGTTCCCAAAAATTAAAAAACGAAGATGGTGTTTCGTTTCTTATGCAAAAATTTATATTTTCATTCTGTTAGATTTTTTTTCCATGATAATTATTTGCTGATGACTTGAAACACAAAACCTCAACGATATCTATCAGTGTTGCTAATTTACGTTGAAATATTTTAACTTAAATTAAAGGTGTAAATGGGCTGTTAGTAGATAGTTACGCCAGCTGCTTGGAACGCAGATGGTACGCAGGCTACTTCGGTGGTACGTAGGCTACTTTTAGGGTACGCCAGCTACTTTCGAGGTGCGCAGGCTACTTTGGTGGTACGTAGGGTATTTTGGTGGTACGCAGGCTACTTTTAAGGTACGCCAGCTACTTTCGAGGTACCAACGCAGGCTACTTTGGTGGTACGTAGGGTACTTTTAAGGTACGTAGGCTACTTTTAAGGTACGCCAGCTACTTTGGAGCTACGTAGGCTACTTTGGTGGTACGCAGGCTACTTTTAAGGTACGCCAGCTACTTTAAAAGTTTTGGTTTCTTTCTTTATAGAGCTTCGAGAGTCTTATCGCTATTGGTTATGTCCAGCTACATCGCGAATCTGGCATTTGTACACTCAATTAATGCAAGATATGTCCCAAGCACAAAGTGAGAGCAAAATCATATTCTGTAACTATGATAGTAGATGAAGACAAAAGTCAATTTATAAGTTGCGAGTGCCACGATTGTGCTGCATCCGCTGGAGGCTGCAAGCATGCAGTGGCCTTTTTGATGTGGACTCACCGGCGCAGTGAACAACCTTCATGTAGGTACCTCTTTTGAGTGCTACGGGAAAAAATTTACTATTTTATCCAGAGTAGGCACTACCATGAAATTTATTACAGTGGAGCAAATAACTAAAAAACACACTCAACATCCTTCAACATCATCTTTTAGCAGTACTGAACTCCTATCAGTTTATTTTTAAATTATTTAATATGTGGATAGGTAGGTACACAGGTAGGTTTAATAAAAATCATATTTCTATTTCATTGTTTTATTTGAGTCGATTAGTTTCAAAAGCAGCAACTTGTCATTTTTGTCCAAAATAAGTTATTGATGTGGCAACACAGATCATTTTGAATAAAAACGTTTTCCTTTGGCTCTGCTTATAAAAACCGACAATATTCCATTGAAAACACTTAAATAAATTAAGGTTGGGATCAAATCCAGCAATCTGTCGAAATTTGAAATCAAGGGTGTTCCGAAATACACTGCGAGCACTGTAAGGTGTGACGTGCGAAGCCGTTCCTTTATAGTTAGGTATACTGGGTACTGCTTAAAACGGAACGCAGTCAGCACTGAGACAAACATACCTCGAAAACGCCAGTGCTCACAGTACAAAAATGGCGTCGATTAATGACGTCATATATTTCCATAGGATACTGCGGCAGTTTACTGTCAGTCTTATCGGAACGAATTTCTCCACAGTAGAGCACTGAACAGGGGGTCTACTCTCTTTCTCTAAAACGAAACTTCGCAAACGAACGTAATGGGGACTATCGTTTCTTTGCTCACCAGTTGGCGCCACTGTTGACTAAGGCCCAGAGGTATAGCTGTCAAAGGCGACTTTATAAGATCGGCGCCGAAACAAAGTTTTAAATCTTGAATCTCATTATGTTTAATAATTTATAACTATCATCATAATATCGAGTAGCTAGTTCCGCAATGTTGTGCAGTTCCGTTTTGTTCGGAAAAAAAGGAGAACACATGTTTCCAAAAGATAAAACTGTTCTAAAACAGTGGCTAGTGGCGTTTCGCAGGAATTCGCAGGATTCTGAGGAATTAATTATATAGGCACTTAATAAATAAAATAAAAATAAATTAATTACTTATTAAACTTATATTTATCCTTCCCTTTCCCTTTAAAACACACTGCTATACAAAAAAATATTAAACATTGTACTTAAATCCATACAATGGATATGATACTGAAAGATGGTTGAGTTGTTAGTTGAAACTACTAAACAATGGTAGATACTAGATTAAGCTGGAAAATTTTCTAGCAATAGCAGGTATCATGTATGTATGATAGTAGGGGCTACTTTCTTTCAAGCAATAAGTATTCATTATTGATCATTTTTATGTGCTTATAATAATTATCACACTGATAAACTCATCTTATAAAGAGAAAGTACATTTCACTTCCAATACTGTTAGTTAGTTCTCCAATTAATCCTTCTGGAGAAACCTGAAATGAAACATCTAATATTAATCAAGAGAAATACCTACTATTATTAAATTCTGGTCATCTCACACATAGTAATCTGATCCCAAGATAGGTGTGTTCTCGTTAGTGATACCTACTGTGGGTACATAACCAGAGACATAGGTATATTTCAATATCATGTAGTAAGTGTGTCCTTGATGTGCATGAAACCCATAACCTTTCATGCAGAAGTCTTAGTAAGTAAATATATATAATACCTATATTAGGTAAATATATGTAAAAAGAAAAAACATAGCTGTTACCTCGGCAAACAAGCATACTTTTGGCAAAAAATAAGTTTGGAAACAGTAAACAAACTAACCTCTGAATAAGCTGCTCTTTGAGGCCGCCTATTTTTGCGCCTCTTTTTCTTAATTCCGCTTTCAAAGCGTTCACATTCATCGCCAAATAATCCATATTTGCGATAATTTCACGAAGGAGATCACTTTTCAACAGGTAAAATAAAGAAATTATAATTTATGTCACGAAGCCCGCCAAAACCAGTGAAAAGTGAATGATATTGGACCTCACGCGACACCAGCGCCCCTAGCGGCAAATTCATACGCGATAGCCCCCATTAGTCTGTTATTAGACCCACTCAAAATCGTTCAATCCAATCGGTCACGAAAATTTTCTATGGATCCGTACTTCGTCTGCGTGTACGAAAACGAAATAGAGAGGAGCATAGAGATAATATTATGTAGGAGAGGAGTTAACGAAATTTCGTTCGTTTGTTTGCGAAGTTTCGTTTTAGAGAAAGAGAGTAGACCCCCTGTGCTCTCAACATAACGGAACGCACGGCAAAGCCGGCCATCTTACGTCGTTGACCAATCAGAAGCGAGAGATCATATGCGCGGTTTAACGGCACAGGGAACATTGCTCGCTCTATATTTTATTGCATTTAATTTACTTACTTAAACTAACATAACTACGTGGAAATATCACCATGGACAACCACCCCAGCGTTGTTACAAACAAGTTTTCACGGAAACTCAAGAGAAATCCTGAAAATTGGGCAAGAAACCGGGCCAAGATATTGAAGTAAGTACCTATAGCCTTAGGGTTGTCAATTGTTATTTTTTGTCACGTACTACCACAGAGTTCGTACTACCTAAACAATAATGTGTGACGGTTGCATTTATTTTGTATTCAATCACATTAATAAAATGTAGCTATTTGAATAAAAATCAATTGCCGAAACGTACTTATCGTCGTGGTAAGTACATGCAATAGGTCGAATGTGAAAAAAATCAATTTTTCCTTTTTGGCATGTAAATACCCAAAACATGCTCCTGTAACGTTTCCAAAAACTCCTATGTCTACCGACCAATCAGAAGCGAGTGTTTCAATTACATTGCAATATGACCAATGACAGACTTCTTTGTTTTGGTTCCTGTCAAATTGTCGTATGTCATTGTATTCCCGTGATGCGAGACGTATTTCGTTGTTCAAGCGGTGAATTTACGAATTTAAACTTAATTTGTTGTGTAAGTAATCAACTCTTTTTTAATATAATTTAACCTCATAGACAGTAATAATACGTTATATTTTTGATCTTAACAAATAAGTACTTACCTAAAATAAGTACGTAATACTAACCTCAAATGTTCTTTATTTTCGAGTTCATATTTATTGATTGTGATTTTAAATGTTTTCAATAAAATAATTATAAAATTACTTAATAAGTAATTAAGTATATAATTTAATAAACATAATGAATTGATTAAACTTTTTGTATAATATTTTTGTTGACAAAGGAGATTTTGCAATAACCATAGTTGGGTAAAATTATTGACATAGGAGCTATTGCATTTTACAAATTATTTATTTTTGTTGACAAAGGAGATTTTGCAATAACCATAGTTGGGTAAAATTATTGACATAGGAGCTATTGCATTTTACAAATTATTACTTACATTATTTTTTGCAGGAAAAACAGCAAATAGAACTTATCTATCATGCCAGGAGCTAGAAGCCGCCTCTTGGTGAAGCTAGCTATTAGTACTAGTACGGGTGTATTCAGCGAAGAACAAACCAGCTGAGTTAGTCAGCCCAGCTTTAGTCAGGGGGACTCTACGAAAAAAGTCGTTAAAGTGACAGGTGCTCAGGTACAATCAGCGACAGCAGAACTCGTTGTAGAGCAACATAATATTAGAGAGCAAGACCGGCATACAAATCCATCCGAAGCCGAACCAATGCCCGAGATTGAGGCGATTATGCCCTCCAGTGAGTTTCATGATGTAATAATGGAGTGTACAACACAGACTCATCATTTAGAAATTGAAAGACACGATGAAGTGACGCAAAATCAATCAGATACTGATTTTAGTTCAGGATCCAATGAATCGTATGCCCCACCCGAAAGTGAGTACTATAACACAGATGATTGTGTTGGATCAGTGGTTGAAATTTCAACGCAAGATGTAACGACCCAACAACAGCCGCAATCAATATCAGATACAGACCAAAATATTCCAGATCAAGAACAATCAAAACCAAGAAAGCGTAAAGGTCAAGTTACCAAAAATGAGTGGAAGAGGCTGAAAAATGCTAAGTTAAGGTTAGAGGGCAAGTCTTATGCTGGATTTGAAAAACAGGGAAGTGGTAAATACAAGCAAACTAAAATTAAAGAAGCTAAATGCCTAGGCCCTAGATGTAATGGGCATCCACAGCCGACAACAGTTAAAGGAGGCCCAAGACAACATTTCAAATGTGATGATCGAAAGTCAATACATTCCTACTTTTGGAATCTGTCGTCTTGGGAGGCTAAAAAGGTTTACGTCACTGGGTGTGTATTGCAGGCACGTCCAAAGTAAAGAAGAAAGACTACTGATGTTTCTACTTCAAGAAAAAACACTGGATTTACTTTCTACTTCACATTGAAAGAAAATGGAGATGATGTGAAAAAACGTATTCGCCGTAATATGTTTAACAACACTTTAAGTATTGGTGAGAAGACTGTGCGCTCATGGATTTTATCAGACCAACTCAGTGCAAGTGAAGAACATCAAACTCAGACCTCACAACAAAGATCAAGCATTGTTAAGAATGTAGAGGAGTTTCTGAATTCACTGCCTAAAGTAGAAAGCCATTATTGTCGAGCATCATCTAGCAAACTCTACATTGAGCCATTGTGGTCTAGTCTAAGAGAAATTTACCGCTTTTATAAAGTTGAGTGCCAAACACAAAATAAAATTGCATCATCCTGGAAGACCTTCTACAATACTTTGAAAAATATGAACTTAGATCTTTATGTTCCGAAAAAGGATCAATGTAATACATGTTCACAGTATAAGACTGAAACATGTGATGAAGAAACCTTCCGGAAACATGAACAAAAGAAACAATCAGCAAGAGAAGAGAAAGCAAGAGACAAGGAACAATCTATTAACTGTCCTAATATTGAAACTTATACCGTAGATCTACAGGCTGTGCTATTGGCTCCAAGGCTAAATGCAAGTGCAAATTACTACAAGACTAAGTTGAAAGTCCATAATGAGACCTTCTTTAATTTAAGTACTAAAGATGCTGTGTGCTATGTTTGGCACGAAGCTGTTGGAGGTATCGAGAGTGACGTGTTTGCTTCCATTTATACACACTTTATACAAAAGGAAATAGAAAAAAAAAACCAGAAAAAATTACGATTTGGAGTGATGGATGCGGATATCAAAACCGAAATATTAAGCTTTCCAATGCTCTACTTGAATTGAGCATTAAAACAAACATAACAATTGAACAAAAATACTTGGAAGTTGGATACACCTTCATGGAAGTCGACTCGATTCATTCCGCTATTGAGAAGAAATTGCGGAATCGGAAGGAAGTCTATACACCAGCAGACTTCATACCTATAATTAATTCTGCAAGACAATGTCCGCGTCCCTATGAAACAATTTACTGTAGTAGTGATAATTTTTATGCATTTGAGCCAGTATACTACAAAAGTATTCGTCCTGGCAAAAAAGTTGGCGATCCCTGTGTTAACGATGTGGTTGCATTTCAGTATACCCCTAATGGCATTATTCGTTACAAACTATGCTTCCAAGACGAATGGTCTGAATTACCTGTACAACCAAAGCGTCTGGAATCACTTCCAGACCATCCCAAACTGTACACAGGACCAATAATTCCAATTGAAGCATCGAAATATACGCACTTGCAAGAACTAAAAGAATTGATTTCACAAGAATATCGTCCATCCTATGAGACTTTACTTCACAAATAAATCATATTTGGATCACGTCCATTCATATTTGGATTAACAAAACATAGAGTGTCATACGTCATGAATAGATTTTTAGGGTTCCGTAGCCAAATTTGGCAAAAACGGAACCCTTATAGATTCGTCATGTCTGTCTGTCTGTCTGTCTGTCTGTCCGTCCGTATGTCACAGCCACTTTTTTCCGAAACTATAAGAACTATACTGTTGAAACTTGGTAAGTAGATGTATTCTGTGAACCGCATTAAGATTTTCACACAAAAATAGAAAAAAAACAATAAATTTTGGGGGTCCCCATACTTAGAACTGAAACTCAAAAATTTTTTTTTCATCAAACCCATACGTGTGGGGTATCTATGGATAGGTCTTCAAAAATGATATTGAGGTTTCTAATATCATTTTTTACTAAACTGAATAGTTTGCGCGAGAGACACTTCCAAAGTGGTAAAATGTTGGTCCCCCCCCCCGTAACTTCTAAAATAAGAGAATAATAAAACTAAAAAAAATATATGATGTACAGTCGACGTCAAAATTGCATATAGAATAAGCAAATAAGTTGCTTTGCATGCGGTCGGACACCCACACACTTGCAGTAGTATAATATAAGTCGTTCAGCTTGTAGGTATTGTAATAGCCGAGTAATATCGATAATTTCACACCTCAAGTAAGTGAGCTCAATGGCGAGGTGTGGAACTACTTGGATTGCACACCGCAACTGTTGCTGGTTCAAATCTCGACCCCGTGTAAGTTTTTTTTACTTTTTTTATTTGATGACTGATATTTTTATACCAGCAATAGCATATGCGGGTAGTTTAAAAAATCTCTGAACAGATATGGCCACTGAGTACTGACGGAGACGGAAGATTTGACACTCGTTAGTCGTTATTAGCAAATACTACAAAATTATTATAATTTACTAAGTTTTGCTGTTTCTTATCTTCAACAATAATGCAGGCTTATATTAATATGCAGAAGAGGATGCATATTATTGAGCTAAATAATATCGGATACAATATACTTAGCTCAAATTTGCAATGAAACTGGTTTCACTGTGAGTATTGTTTTTTTTATTGTTAAAAAATGTGTGTTCATAAACTTAGGATTAGTTACATAACGTTTTATTAGTAAATATCTAGACAAGATACTTAGTAGTTTCAAAAGTGTTTATTTTAATCTCGCTGTTTGGTTTTTAGTGGACAACCAAGTGTTGGGTGTCGCATCCTGACGAAGAGAGTAATGCTTCACAACGAAGACATAATATTATAGATGAACAATATGAGAACAATATCTGCATACCAACTGTCGAGTTCGCGAACATGTTCGATACTTAAACACCAGCGCCAAAGCTGCACATTATAACACATGGAAGTGATGTCCAGCTGTTGATGTGCCACAACTATCATTTGTGCATGATAATTGTTGTCCTGTGCATCGATCACATATAGTGCGTAATTGGTTTAATCAAAACCCAGACAACAGTTATTCCCTGGCCAGTAAGATCACCAAACTTAAATCATAGAGAATATTATGAGGTTTGATGGTGCAAACTGGTGGGTTATGTGAAATGAAAAGACTGCAGAGGAAACGGAGGCTCACTGTATGGAATTATGGGAGAATATATTTAGAATAACGGATATCTATCCTAATATTACAAACGGATTCACCCGGCGGCGCTTGCTTGATGTTATTGAAAAAAGTGGAGGTTTTATTGAATAGTAATACTTTTAAAGCTATATAAAATTTAATTTTTAAGGCTTTAAATATGAAACATAACGTTTATTCTTTTCCTAACTTGTAATAATTATTATTAGTATATCTTATCAAAATTAACAGACAAAAAAGCAGCGCCGCCCTTTGCTTACTAGATTTTTAAGGTTTAGCTTCAATTTTCTTTTCTTTATGAAAACGATTACTTAAGCTATAACCTTAAAAAATGATAGAAAAAGAAGCTGAAGTTATTTATTACTTTTGAGAAAATGTAACATGATAACAATGAAAATAAATGAAAATAAAGTCGACTAATAAAAAGTGTTTCTTCCAATTTATTTTGTTTGTTTTATTACTTATTGACTCATAATAAGCAATAATTGACACCACTAACATAGTTATAGCTTTCCTCCCAAAATAACTAACTTTGTCCTTAAGTATTATCTTGTTATAATTAATGTTTGCGTTTATAAATGGAAATAAAGATATATTATAATAAAGAATAACAAACAGACACAAAACACATAAACAAAACATAAATTTTGTTTGTATTCAAAACAAAATAAAAACTGCTGTAAGAGATTCGAACCTAGGTCATATGATGCGTCGTAACTCGTATACCAACTATATTATCACGACACTGGGAGTGGTTACTGTAAAGTGATGAAATAAACAATCAGAATAGACAAGGTGATTGAATAGGAATATTTAGAACCTAATGCTAATGACATAAGGTTGATATTGTTGACAGTTTATGGTAATGCAGGTAGTATTGAACTGAAATCGTTTGAACCTTACGGTGTTGATTTAAGGTTGATAATATTATTGACAGTTTATGTTTATCAGTGTGAGTGAGCACGGAGTTATTCACAGCATTGCTTGCAAGCGGTTTTAGCCTTAGAGCTATGTATGGACTTTTGCAGTCGACTGTACATTACCATGCAAACTTCCACCGAAAATTGGTTTGAACGAGATCTAGTAAGTAGTTTTTTTTTAATAATTTAAAACTTACTACAGGTTTGTACGGAACCCTCGGTGCGCGAGTCCGACTCGCACTTGGCCGGTTTTTCATGCTGGAGATGTTGTAATTACAGAAAACCGAGGTAATGTGTATATCTTTTAAACATTTCCCACTTCACAGATTTACCTAATTAATTGGGTTTTACTTTAACTTTGCAAACTTGAATAACTTTTTTATTAAATTTTAGGTGGAAGCCGTAAGGAACATATGTACGTCGCTCAAAAACAATCTATTCACAACTTTATAGAAAAGCTAAATTACATTGAATCTCATTACTGCAGAAAAACGAAAACGGCAGAACGTAAATATTTATCTACAGATTTAAACATCAACAAACTTTATAAAATCGAATCGAATGCTGCTGTTAAAAAAAGCTATTTCCGGAACATTTTTAACACATGCTACAATTTGGGATTTGGAACTCCAAGAACTGATGCATGTTCTAAATGCTTAGAACTTGCTGGTAAAATCGCTTCCGAAAATGATTCTGAAAAGAAAGCTTTACTAATGACGGAGAAAAGAGTACACTCTTTAAGAGCAAAAGCTTTTTATGAAAAGCTAAAAGAAGTTTCGGATGGCCTCAAAATTTTTTCCTTCGATTGCCAAAAAAATCTCTCTGCCAAAGCTTCCCGACCAAATTTCATATTACTCGCGTCAATTATATTTTTTTAATTTTACAGTGGTGGAGGGTGCGTCCAATGTTCCTCTTAGCAAGGAACGTGTGTTCACATATCATTGCATGGAGAACGAATTCCACAAAGATTCAAATTTAGTCGCTTCAGCCATTACGCACAGGCTGAATAATACAGATTTGGTCAACATTACCAAAATTCGCTTGGTTGCAGATGGCTGCGGCGGCCAAAATAAAAATAGCATAATGGTGGGCACATGCTCGAAATGGCTGTTGGACCATCCAAATATTAAAGAAATTGAGTAGGTATTTCCGGTAACAGGACACTCCTTTATGCCCGCAGACAGACAATTCGGCATCGCCGAAAAATGCGTAAAATGGATGTAATATTACACCCTGATAGTAATAAAAGACGTTTTGGGAGAAACATCGACGTTGATAAAACTCGGCAGTGACTGTCCAATTTTTAACTGGAGGGAAGACGTTAAAAATATATTAAAGCCCACTACGTCGTGGAATATAGCATTTAAAGAATGCAAAAGATTTGTTCCAAGACGTTCAAAAATACCAGGCAATGTTCTGGTAAGAGGCGAACTTTATTACAAAAGTGACATAGAAAAAGCTATAAACGTATGTGAACGTAATAAAATTATAAATAATATAATACCACAACTACCCAATATAGTTCCCGTCAGTAAACACAAATTAACGGATGTCAAAAAGATGCTCCAAAAACATTTCGGCCCGGATTGGAGAGATATTACAGCTTTATCGTTTTTTCATGACATATTTAATGCGCAGGAGTCTCTTACTGCGCCAGAAATAGAAGAAAATTATTGTAATGAAGACATGGACGAAGCTCATGACCTGCGTATATAATTATCAATTATACTAGCGGTCGCCCGCGACTTCCATTGCGCGCGAGATAATGACATTTTCCACCTGCAAAACGCTTACCTATAGATGCTATGCAAGTTTTTATAATTTAAAACTAATTACTTAAATATCGATTTGAATATCTTTCCAACCCCCATTTGTCAATCTTCCCCAATCTTAGCTAATACCTATGCCATAGAAGTACCCTACCTTCCAATTTACAAGTTTGAACACGTTTATAGTTCCTGAGATATCGAGATTAGTCAGTAAGTGGTATTTCGCTTTTCTAATTATATAGGTAACTGTTTAGCCAACGGACATTTACGCGGGTTATTGGGATCGCCGGTGGTATACCTACGTCGCTAACCCTACCACGACGTGAGGACGACGCGCAGCAAGACCCGAACGGTTTCGAAAAACGAGTCGGTAGCTAGGCCCTGACGACCCGGAGCGGGAAGAGGAACTCATCGGAAGCGCGACGCAGGAGTCGCCTTCTGCATACACGATGACAGAGAGCCAGTTCGCTGCGCTCATCCGAGAAATCACGAGAGGGAACGTCAGCACGACGCCACCGCCGCCGCCGGCATCGAACGGAACGTTCGCGAAATGTTCGGCGCGCTTCGCGGGTGTTTTGCCTCGCGACCCCGACGTGCTGGAAGCCTTCATCGACGCATTCGAAGTGTATAAGGACTGCGCTAACGTCTCCGACGAACACGCTCTGCGTGGCCTGCCTATGCTCCTCACTGGAGAGGCAGCCGTCTGGTGGCAGGGTGTGAAGTCACGACGACGGGACTCCAGGAACCGTTCCCGGGGTACGAGACCTACCTATTCACATGTTAACTCGTTCTCATATTGTGTTGTTGATTTTAGTAGGTACTACATCTGTGATTATAACTATTTTGTGACAAGTAGGGAACGGGGGGCTCAGTGAATCACGGGACACAGTGGTTAATCACTAATATTGTCCGCACTATTGGCTTTACACACATACTCACTTCCAACGATCGAGTGATCTATCCAATACCCCTCCCTCATGCCAGTCACCGCTGCTCTCTCGCTGTTGGAGGTCGCGCCACGAGCGCTTGGCAACACGTAAGCCGTCATTTTATTTTTCGACATTATTTTTGTGAAACTTTTTACTGTACTTGACTGTTTAAATAGTGTATTTTCTTGTTTTTTTCTGAATAACCGTTTAATTAGCTATGTAAATCATAGTTATTTTATTGTTTTACGATTAATGTAGCTAGTTCTTTCATTTTTTTTTTTATTTGACCACGTGGGGTTCTTTGAACCAATTCTATATGGGGCATAGTGGATCATGATCCATAGTGCCCCATATATTTCATTTAATCTAATCTTCCTAGAGTAATCTTTATTGATTCAGAACAAAAATGGTACGCAACCGTCAACGAAAAACCAGCACTGGGATGCATCCAGAAGATAGAATAAAAGAAGGCATTGATTTAATAATGGAAGGCAAAAAGATTAGGGAAGTTGCCAAAATAATAGAAGTTCCTTACACTACAATATACAGATACTATAAAAAGTTTATAAGAAATGAAGGCAATATATTAAGGTTTAAACCAAATTATGAAAACAGAAAATTTTTTACGACTTGTCAAGAAAATATATTAGTAGAATACATTGTGAAGTGCAGTCAGATGTTTTACGGGTTAACTCCTATGGAAGTGCGTAAACTTGCATATGAAATGGCTTACAAAAATAATATCACAATTCCCCAAAAGTGGCATGAAACACAACTTGCTGGCGTTGATTGGTTGTATCATTTTAGAAAGCGTCATTCAGTCTTAAGTTTGAGGACCCCAGAAGGCTGCAGTTTAAGCAGAGCCACATCCTTTAATAGGCACAACGTAGGATTTTTTTTCGATAATCTGCAGGATGTCATGCGAAGAGAACCAAGCTTTGGCAATGGCACACGAGTATTTAACCTAGATGAAACCAATACAATGACAGTGCAAAAATCAGGTAAGGTCTTAGCGGTACGTGGCCAAAAACAAGTAAGCAAAGTTACAAGTGCAGAAAAAGGAACGCTCGTAACAACCTGTTATATTATTAATGCTTTAGGTCAAGCTTTACCTCCTGTTATGATCTTTCCTCGTGTTCACTTTAAGCAACACATGATATTTGGTGCCCCTACTGGTACTCTGGGCCTTGCGACTGCATCTGGATGGATGAACAGTGACCTTTTTGTGAAAACAATGCAACACTTTATCAATTACACTCAGAGCAGTAAAGAAAGCCCGTCACTGCTTATAATGGATAATTTTGAAGCCCACATTTGCATCGAAGTAATAACCCTCGCAAAAGAAAATGGCGTAACAATTCTCACCGTCCCTCCTCATTCTACGGGAAAATTACAGCCACTAGATGTGGCAATATTTAAGCCCTTTAAGGTCGCATATAATGCGGCAGTAGATAGTTGGCTTATGAGAAACCCTGGAAAGACTATTTCTATTTACGAGGTCGCTCAATGTATTAAAGAAGCTCACATGAAGTCTATGACCCCAACAAATATATGCAGTGCCTTTCAAAGCACAGGAATATATCCTTTTAATAGGGATATATTTACAGATTTAGATTTCACACCAAGTGAGGTCACAGACAGAGAAATTGAACAATCTAGCCTTACCGCTGATATTCCAGCAAGCTCGTCAAGAGACCAACAGCGTGATAATCCAAATACTGCAAGCTCTGAGGCCTTTGGTAGATCTGAGGCCGTCGACAAAATCATAGAAGTAACACCTGAATTATCAAATCTACAATATATTATAGGAGATAACTGCAATTTTGGTAACCATCGCCAGAAAAGCTGATTCAGTGTTAGGTGGATGTAGAGCTCTCCACTGATCACAAAAGTTGCAGTCTGCCTGCATTTGGATGGCCCTTTCGCTAAATATGGCCGTTCAAAGACGGTTTATTGTTACCAAAAATGAACGATAGTTAGAAAAGCTGATTCTTGTACAGTATTAAAGTATGCGCAGTACCTATGTAAACAGCGTAAAAACTGACGCATGTGGATGGGACTTTTTCTAGATATCAGCTTTCAAAGACGTTATAACTTATAACCTATACTTACTATGCGTTCCTGTAAAAAAATATTAGCAATAACTTTGTCGCCGTTGATCGCTATTAAAAATGTTTAACAGCAATCATACAAACATAATAATTGCTAATAATTTTTTACAGGAACGCATAGTAAGTATAGGTTATAACGTCTTTGAAAGCTGATATCTAGAAAAAGTCCCAGCCACATGCGTCAGTTTTTACGCTGTTTACATAGGTACTGCGCATACTTTAATACTGTACAAGAATCAGCTTTTCTAATTATCGTTCATTTTTGGTAACAATAAAACGTCTTTGAACGGCCATATTTAGCGAAAGGGCCATCTAAATGCAGGCAGACTGCAACTTTTGTGATCAGTGGAGACCTCTACATCCATCTAACACTGAATCAGCTTTTCTGGCGATGGTTACCAAAATTGCAGTTATCTCTTAGTCTAATATCAATGTACCACCGATCAATTTCAAAGCCTGTCTCCTTCCATCTTGACCCCACAAAGCCCGTTATCAAAAATTCCGTCACCATGTTTGAAAGAACCAATCAGATCTGGGTCTCCTATGCAGTCTAAAACTCTACCATTATCAAGAAATCCATTTTCGTTCGAAACCGTTTTCGCAAGGAACGATCATCTCCAGCTCTACAGTGCAGTCAAAAACGGTATCACCAATAAACAGTCCTGGAACTTTAAAAAAAATTGTTAGTCCATTTGAGTTCCGAGGACTTCCAAAGGCTGGAGCTAGGAAAAGTGGTCGAGCGCAACGACGTAAGGGAAAGTCAATGATTGCTACAGACACTCCAAATAAATTGGAGATTGCAAACCGCAATGCGGAAAAGAAAAGGAAGAAGGATGCAACCAGTAAGAAAAGAAGAGTTCTACAGGAGTCCAATGATGAAGACGAGGTTCAAAAACTTCAAAAGACGAAGAAGGTAAAGCAGAGAACAAAGAATATAAACACCAAGATTAAAAAAACATTACAGTCTGAGTCTAGCGAAGAAGAATGTGACTATATGAGTATATTCTGAAGAAGAAGCTGGTTATGAAGAAGATAATGAAGACGAGCTATTAGACATAATATCAGAAAGCTTTGAACCTCTCGCCTCTCAACCAAAAGAAGGTGATTACGTTTTGGTGCAATTTGACACTGATAGAAGAAAGGTCTTTTATACAGCGAAAGTGATCAGAGAAGTCAATGAAAAAGATGTGGAAGTCAGTTATTTAAGAAAATCGTCCAAAATAAAAGATGCATTTCAGTTACCCAATGTACCTGACATTGCAATGGTTTGTATGGAAGACGTTAAAATGATTTTACCGAAACCTGCTTTCTCTGGTGGAACTAAACGACAGCAAGGTGTTTACAAATTTGACCTCAACTTTTCTGGAATAGATTTGCGCTACGATTTTATTTTGTTTAATTTTGATTTGTTATTCGAAGATGTTATTTTTTTGTTTGTTTAATTATAACTGTGGAAGTTTATACAGCTGGAAGCTGATTTTAGTTGTTCTTAAAAAAAAATTGTCAGTCATCTACTCATTAAAGATATTAAATAGATGTAGATACTGACTTTAGGGTTCCTATTTTATTCAGAAGTTACCATTGTTATGTCAAACGAAGACATATAAATAAGTTCAAATTTAAGGTATCTACCTAATAGAGTACAGAGCTTAAAAACAAAAGTGACTGTTTATCAATCAAGACTGCCAACTAAGCATTTATTAATTTAAATATATTATGATTACAAAAGAAAAGTGTTTTATTTCAATCAAGCACCATGAACGAGGCAAGCACGACGAGGCGTAAGACGCCGTGGTGGAGCTCTAAGTTAAAGCGGCTCCGCGACAAAACACGGAAGCTCTTCAACAGGGCCAAAATAACCAAAGAATGGGAGATTTATAGGAAGGCCCTGACGGAATACAGCAAAGAAATCAGAAGAGCCAAAAGGGCATCATGGAGGAGATTCTGCGAGGAAATTGATAGTTTACCTCAAGGAGCTAGACTCCATAAAATGCTCGCTAAGGCCAATACTAATCCTCTGGGACTCTTAAAAAAACCAGATGGATCGTTCACTTCTGACAAGAAGGAAACCCTAGAGTTATTAGCCAAAACGCACTTCCCAGGGGCTGTTCCTTTGGAAGACAGGAACGCTCTGGCGGGTACTCACAGCAGACCTCGAACAGAGGACTGGAGGAGGGCTGCCATTGTGTTCAGACCTGGTGCTGTGAGGTGGGCTATCAACTCCTTCAACGCCAACAAATCCTGTGGGATGGATGGCATCACGCCTCTTCTCCTGCAGAAAGGTGTGGACCTACTAATCCCACTCCTGGTCAAGATCTTCAGGGCAAGTTACGCCTGGGGATATATACCAGACTCATGGACTAATGTAAAAGTCATTTTCATACCGAAAGCGGGAAAAAAGGACTATGAACTGCCAAAGTCCTTTAGACCCATAAGCCTTTCCTCATTTCTATTAAAAACAATGGAGAAGGTGCTCGACAGGTATCTAAGGGATGCGCTTCTCATTGAGAGGCCCATTCATCACACCCAGCATGCCTATTGCAAAGGGCGGTCTACGGAAACTGCCCTGCTCAGCCTTGTTGACAAGATTGAAAAGGCTCTGGAGGACAAAGAAATCGCTCTGGCGGCCTTCCTAGACATTGAAGGCGCATTTGATAATACTCCAATCCGCACGTTGGTGGGCGGGCTGGCCAACAAACAGGCTGACACGACTACCATCAGATGGGTGGAGGCAATGCTCTCAAATCGCATAGCCAAGCTTGAGCTAAACAACGTCTCTGCGGAGGTGCTCACGACGAGGGGATGCCCACAGGGGGGCGTGTTATCGCCTCTGCTGTGGACTCTTGCTGTGGACCAGCTTCTGCAGAAGATGGCTGAACTTCGTATTGACACTCAGGGATATGCCGACGACCTGGTAGTCACGGTGCGTGGGTGCTGCCAAAGCATGATCTCGCACCTTATACAGAGGGCACTCTACATCATCAACAAATGGTGTAGAGATAACGAGCTCACTGTGAATGCGGAGAAAACAGTTATAGTACCATTCACTAGGAGGCACAAACTCGACAAACTCGAGCCGCCTAAGCTGAACAACAAAAGTATACCGTTCTCAACAGAGGTTAAGTATCTGGGAATTACTTTGGACCAGAAACTAACCTGGAACGCGCATGTTGACGGTGTACTCAAAAAAGCCAAAATGGCACTAGGAATCTGTGGTCGTTTGGCAGGGGCCAGATGGGGACTAAAACCAAAAGTCACCTTCTGGCTCTACACAGCAGTGGTGAGGCCAATGGTATCCTACGCCTCAGCAGTCTGGTGTGGCAAAACGACACAGATCACCACCCAGAATAAGCTTGGCAGTCTACAAAGAACGGCCTGCCTGCTTATTACTGGAGCTATGAACACATCGCCAGGAGCAGCCCTGGAAGCTCTTCTCAATTTACCTCCTCTCCACATATTTCTGAGGAAGGAGGCGAGAATGAGTATGTACAGGATCACCTGCCAAAGGGAGGCAAACTGGAGCTCCGAGGCACTGAGGGACTTTCATAACTCGTTGCTTGGGATCCCGGTTTTGGGAATGCCATCTGATATGATGGTCCCAAAACATTACTTCCATAGGCCCTATAAGGTGGAAATTCCGGATAGAGATGACTGGATAAATAACAGAATCACTTGGTCATCGGGCAGCCTCAAATGGTACACCGATGGTTCGAAGTCGGGCAAGGACGTAGGATGTGGAATCTTTGGAGAGAAACCACGGGTTAAGATTTATCGTAATCTGGGTGTCCATTTCTCCATATTCCAAGCGGAGGTTTACGCCATTATAATTTGTGCGGAAACTATCCTGCAGAAGAACTACGCCAACAAAACAATTTACATTCACTCAGACAGCCAAGCAGCTCTATCAGCCCTGTCATCAGAGGTAATCACCTCAAGACTGGTTGACTGCTGCAGGGACACACTAAACACCCTGGCCCGCTGTAACAGGGTGGTTCTTCGCTGGGTACCTGGGCATATGGGAATAGTCGGCAATGAGAATGCCGACATTCTGGCTAAAACGGGCGCTAAGGACAGGCAGATTGGACCAGAACCGGTCTGCGGCATACCTAAAAGCCTGGTGCAGCTCACCCTGCTTACCTACTGCTTTTATGAAACACTCACTCGTTGGAGAAACCTAAGTGGTCTAAACCACTCCAAGGCGCTGGTTAAAACCTTCAACAAGAAGGCCGCCTCCGAGGCGCTAGCGCTCAGCAGGAAAAACTTACGCATTATAGCGCGGGCTTTAACAGGTCACTGTGGTCTGAACAGACACATGTTTAACCTTAAGCTCAGGGACACGGATATCTGCAGATTATGCCAGGAATCCACTGAGACTCCGCTGCATATCATCTGCCAATGTCCTGCTTTAATGCACAAACGAAGCATCCATCTGGGCCAACATATTATTGACCTAAAGGACGCTTCCCGTATTCCAGTCAAGAAAACGCTGCTATTCCTGGCGGATACAAGTATTGGCGAGGAAATATGAAGCAGAGGTGATCACAATAGATCGGAGACGGTCGCAGTGATACAGGTCGCACGGAACTGGAGCCTCGACAACAAGAAGAAGAAGAAGAAGCACCATGAAGTTCAAAGTGCCCCTTAATAATTGTATATGTTAGATAACGATAAATATTCACTGTGCCCCTTGGTGATCCACAGTCCCCCAAGTCGAAATCCATAGTGCCCCATAGTAGGGGTACAGTGGATCATTTTCCTTTTTTTAAAAAAAAAGTTCACTACGGCAGAAGCCATGGTGATTTTTGTGTATTTTATCATTATTTTCCATAGCTTAAATTCTATGTCACGCCTTGTTAGTAAAATATAAGAACTAGCTTTAATGATGTGTGCAGTAGAGAGTAGAATAAAAAAACCGATTCACTGTGCCCCCCGCTCCCCTATGCGTTTTATTTTCATATATATTATTAAATTTATAATTAAGTATAATAAAATTATTGATATAAGGCATGTATAGTTTGTTTCATTTTTGTTTGTAATATAATAATCTATGCTTATAATAATATTGTACTGGATGATTTCTATATTAATTATTTATTGAAAGTTTTCATTAGAGAGATTATTGATATAGAACCCATAACTCTAATAGTCTTTTAATAATATTAATAACTTTTAAAATATCTGAACCGATTTTGATAGTTACTTTTTAAATTATGTAAATATCATAGAAATCTGTTGAATAGTTCTGATATAAAGTGAGGCCTAAACAGATAACAGTACATTAACCGTGATCATTCTTAAAAGTTTGGTATCAAAGCTGGCAATCTATAGAATTAAAACAAAATTTATGACTAGTACATAATAATTAAACATATACGATGACTTCTAGACCTTGTAGGCACTGATTGTATTAGAATTAGTTTTGTAATCGCATGAGCGATATAGCGATATAAATCAAACTGTCCTATTTTTTTCATTTGCCAACAATTCATAAAAAGTCAGATTGCCGCCTTTCAAATTAGGCGACTCAATTTTATCAAACTGAAAACTCGCTCGAACTCAAATGTTTTTTTTACAAATAAAATTTTACAAGCGCTTTTGAATTGTCAAGTGAATCTACCCTTGGTTTGGAATACCGTAAAACGGGGTGAATAGAAATCGGGGTCTGATTATGGAAAAAGGCAGGAATAAGAATAAGGAGTTACCTTATTAAAAAAAATATAAACCTAAGATAGCTGTGAACTGTTTTGCCGAATAGTAGAATATTTGATCTATAATATCGCAACACCAAAACGATGTGACATTTGACATATTTGAAGAAAAATCGATATGTAAAACGGTCTTCGTGCTTGGATGTTATTTGTGTCTCAGGGGTACTTTTGATTAAATATTTAAATATTTCTGGAGCTGCACCAAAGCAGGTAAGTCGAAGATATTGTTTAGTTTCTGTTAAATAATAAAATATCTTAGTCTCTATGATTTTGATTGAGTTTCGAGGTTAAAAGACACAGTAGAGGTGTGAATAGGGACAGCTCCAGTCTGAATAGGAATGCTGTACTTGGTAAATAAGGACGAGTGTGGGGACATTAGGAACGGTAAAGTTTGTATTGGGACAGGGTTGTCACTTTGTACATCAATAAATATTGGTAAATAATAAATATTTTAGTAGGTATCTATCTACGTACAGTAAGTAAGCTTTATTGAAATATGTATTTGATTTTTTTCCAACATAATTATTTAAAATCCTAACTAATTTTATCAAGGGGTTAGTTTGTCTTTCCTTCATGTTTTAGCAGAGCAACTTGATTTTTTATATATAATTTATAGGTATGAATGGTTTGTTTCAGATATGCCTAGTGGTACGAAACAGTATAAAAAATATAGTGATTTTACCATACATGCTGCAGAATATGAAACCACAAATCAGTCATTGGCTCAAAATATAAGTAAAAAATATGACATTCCAAAATCTGTTTTACACAGACACAATACTAGGTTTATGAAAAAGCAAGGAAGTCAAACAGTTTTATCTGTAGAAGAAGAAAATACATAATAGAATATTTGAACCACTGTTCTGAATGGGGATACCCCTTGGATACCTATGACCTGAGAGTTTTAGTTAAAGGTTACTTGGACAGAATCGGTGTAGATGTAAAAAAATTCAAAGACAATCTGCCAGGTCCTGACTTAGGAAAAAGTTTTCTCAGAAGAAATAAAGAAAAAAATTCTCTGCGCATCAGTCAAAATATAAAGCGATCGCGCGCGTCTGTTGCACCAGAAGCTATTGACGAATATTTTCAAGAGTTAGAGCAGACATTGGAAGGAGTTCCATTGTCTAATATAATAAATTATGATGAGACGAACCTCGCAGATGACCCCGGAAGAAGGAAAGTTTTAACAAAAAGAGGTGCAAAATACCCTGAGAGGGTTATGAACCACAGTAAAGCTTCTACTCCATTGATGATGGCAGCATCTGCTGACGGAACATTGCTATACCTTGTTATGTTGTCTACAAAGCCAAGAATTTGTATGAATCTTGGGTTCAACAAGGTCCAAAAGGTTGCAGGTACAACTGCACTGCATCCGGCTGGTTTGACAGTAAAACTTTTGAGGATTGGGTTTATTCTATCGCGCTGCCATATTTTAAAGGAAAGGATGGGAAAAAGGTTCTTATTGGTGAAAACCTTTCATCGCATTTGTCTCTAAATTTGATTAGAGAGTGTAAACAACAAAATGTTTATTTCGTATTCCTGCCGGCCAACTCCACACATATAACGCAACCGCTCGATGTTGCCTTCTTCAGGCCAACAAAAGGCGCCTGGAGAGACATTTTATTTTCATGGAAAAAAAACGAGGGGCGGAATCTACCCACGATCCCAAAAAGTGTGTTTCCAACTTTACTAAAAAAATTGCTATGTCGCATAGAATGCCAAGCGTCATCAAATATATTAGCAGGATTCATGAAGAGTGGAATAAGCCCTTTAAATAAAAATAAAGTTTTGGAAAGATTACTGGGACAGAAAACACGTGATGAACGAAATTTTGATAAGGATGCTATGGGACAGACAGTGGTATCAATTTTAAAAGAAATGCGATATGGTACAAGCAAGCCATCCAATAGAAGAAAGAAAATCGAAGTCAAGCCAGGTCAAAGTGTCTGCACCGAAACGGAAGAATCGGAAATTTCTGACAGAGAGTACAACCAAGAACAAAGTAGCTGTATGAGCAACGAATCTAATGAAGCTGACTCGGAAGAAAGCCTAGAACTATCGGAAAGAATCACAGCTAGACATAAGACCAACAATCATTCACAAAATCAAGCTAGTACCGTATTACCAAAAACAACAGACCACAAAAAAGATTCTAAACCAAAGATTACTAATCAAATTCAAAAACATGATAGAAAGACTCAAAAAAAAGACAGAACATAAAACGACTATTGTAAAAAATGAAGATGTTTTTAAAAAACCATATGACGTGACAACAAAAAACAAAATTGAAGCAATAAATGAACGAAAACAGGAAAGTGAATTAAGAATGGAAACTGAGGATGCAGATCATAAACCGAGTCTTGATTATGATAATTTGAACGATTTTTTGGATATGAATGATACAGATATTGAAAAAATGCCCATAATTTTGTATGATGACAATTTTTGTGTGCAAGAAGAACTAGAAATACCTCCTGAAAAAGAGTTTATGTCAGCATTGATCAATAGAAAAGAAACCAATAAAGAAAATAAAGGAGAAATCAGTGGTAATAAAGAAAAAGTAGAGGCTATTGTAGAGGAGAATGAAAAAACTACAAATAAAATAAAAGTAACATCAGTTAAAATCTTAGAAACCAAAGAAAAGATAAAAGTCGATTTAAAACAAATGAAGAATGTAGCTTTGAATGAGTCAATTAATATAAAAACTAAATTAAAAAATATAAAATATTATACCAAAGATGAAGACATATTGCGTAATCTCATGGACAGTAACGTGTGAAACTGATCTTTGTAAGATTGGCATAGGACAAGTTCTGATTTTTTTTTAATATATTTTTTAATAATTTTATTGTTTGTTTACATAAGTATGTAAACAAACAATAAAATTAGCATAGGTGTATTATCTTTGCGCATATTCACGCAAAGATAATACACCTGTCCTACTCGGCTTATTTAGTTATGAGCGCAGATGCAATATATCAGCCCTTATCTTACCGGAAGTTCATGATTATCATCTTTTATAATTAACTGACCAACGATGATAATACATAAGTACCTATAATAAGTTTTTGACAACCCTATGCCTTTTTCCCTATTCAGTCCTGTTCTGTTCCTGGTCACCCCGGCTCAAGTATAAATAGGGACAACATCATTTTGCTATAAAATATGAATTATTATCATGTTTTTAGATTGTTATTAAGTTTTTTCTTAAAGTTTAAGCAACCGGAGATAAATAGAATGCATAAACAATGGTAATTTGTATTACATTATCAAGGAATTTAAGTTCAATTTCGGACCTATTCACCCCGTTTTACGGTACCATTCATACCGAGTATATCTTTTGTCACATTCATAGTCTGTACTGCCTTGTTTCTGTGATGCATCTTTAAATAATTTATTTGGACAGATTTATCAGCAGTTGCGATTGGTTGAGTGTTTATTCCTTTATCATGATGTGTTTGTGGTTTCTGAAAAGACAAAATATTCATTAAAATTAATTTTCTATACCTACAGAAACAGTACCTTAACTTACTGACAAACAACGCAAATTGCACAGCCACCTACCTGGTGGATCTACAAACATACAAAAATTATACATCAATGTCTACAAACTTGGAATTTTGTATGTAGGTTCTCTCTAGGTGAAAAAAGGGTTTTCTTGAATTCCAAAAAAAAACCTAAATCCATACTGATTAAGTCAAAAAATCAAATCAAAAATCTGAGAATTCTGTGATTATCGGGAACAATAAGTAGCCTATGTCCGTCCCCGGGATGCAAGCTATCTGTGTGCCAAATTTCATCAAATTGGTTAAACAGATGTGTGAGCTGTGAAGAGATAGCAGACAGACCGACAGAATTTAGCTTTTATAATACCGATTAGTATGGATTTCTTGAAACAAAGTTTTTGAATTAAGCAAATTTTTGTTCATCATAACATACAAAGATTTTAGACCAATTTGCCAGAAATTTTATTTTATGTACATACCTACCTATGGACTCTGAAGTAACAGCTTCTTCTATCTCATTGTCATCAACTTGGTTACTCGTTTCAAGTAAATTTTCATAATAGCTTTTTCCATACATTCTTGTATAAGGTCTAACCTTTAACTCCATCTGTGATGTGAAGTCTTTTACTGAAGCCCATTTTGTATTGGTTGTAGGTTAGAATTTTCTCCAACTGTAATAAGTATTCCATAATAAGTTTTTGATTGCAAATTCCACTTCAAAGTTCCAAGTAGGCAATGATCTACTGAAATTATTGAATTACATAAATTGGCTAAAATTTCTAAATTACTTAATACTTATTAATGTGTTTGTAAATACTTAAAAACCATTTAAAAACATACTACAAACCAGCTACAAACGGACATGTCTAACTTCAAACAGAACAGGTGAAGTAGGTACACATTTTTAGAGCAATAAATAATTAATTAGTAATAGTTTATTAGATAGATAGTGTAAAACTCACATCAAAGCGATCCTCGCAAAAATAAACACCTAAGGGACCGGCGACCGCCGCTCGCAACTTCTACTCGAACCGCAAATATAAATTTGCCGGTATATTGCTATCCCTATTTGGCTGAAGACACATGATCGCGTGCAAGCGCGATAGCAATATGAGCGTACAGAATTTGTTATACATTTAGTCTTGTTCCGTGAATACCAAAAATGATGAATGAAAAATTGTTGTGTTTTTAACTTCGTGTTGTTATTCTGTAACTTGACAATATAGGCTATGTTCCTGATCAATTAGTACCTATCGTTGGTTTTAATATGAAACAAATAAGGAGAAAACATGTCGTTTATGTCGCAAAAACATGCAAAACGCAATGTGCTTACATTTAATTTTGGGAAAGTATTTTGGAAAAATAATTATCCAGGGACCTAGATAAATACAAGTTCAATCTTAATAATCGCATAATATGGAGGAAATATGCTCGAATTACTAATTATTTTGGTATTACGTTTGTATGAGCAATTAGCCCTCCGCTGGCGCCTTAAAGTGACCCTCAGTGACCACTATGGGGTCTCTTCGAGCAAGTTGCGACCACTTCTTCCGTATCTTGGCTTTCTTTGGAACACTTCTATACAGTTTTTCTGGAATTTATGTAGACTTGTTTGTACATTGCAGTTGTATGCACACCACACACCATTGGTAAACTATAGTTTTATAAAAACAATCTCTAAAACAAAGTTTTTAACAAGGGAATAGGGATAGGTACTCGCACAGAGGGTACTCGAAATATCACACACTTATGTTTTTACAATTATTTACACTGTAGTCTGTAGTCATGCCCATCGAAAAAATTCTATGTCTATGGTCATGCCACCCAAATGTTGTCAAAGAGCTTCTCTTTTATAACTCTGTGTCAAAGAGAGCGTTTACGCGGCAATTTAATTTTTTGAATTTATTTTTGAGATTTCTATATAAAATACTGAAAATTAAGACGAAATAAATATATTGTTAGCTATAATAAAGCATTATTAACAATATACGACTATTTTCTAAAAGCAGTCAAATACCCTATTGCACTCATAGCAATTAGCAACGGAAAACACGGTTAAATCGTGATAGTATGACGTTTAAATGATCAGCCCCCCGATTACGTAAGAGATTTTCGTCAAAGTAAAATAAACCATACCTGCGTTGAATTAGAGCTCAATTTCGTCTGCCCATTCTTAAACGTTTAGGTATGTACGATACCTTACACGTATAAGAATGGGCAGACGAAATTGAGCTCTAATTCAATGCATTCATGGTTTATTTTACTTTGACGAAAATCTATAACGTTTGATCGACAATTCTTACGTAATCGGGGGGCATATGTGGGTCAATAGTATATTGTAAAAAATAAAAATGAAGAACTGCATCATATACATAGGGTGCGTTCCGAAATACACTGAGAGCACTGGAAGTCCCCAGTAAAGAGCACTGCCAGTGCTCGCAGTGCTTATATCGGAACACATACATAATATGATCATAGAACTTGACAGATATGACATCATATTATCTATATATATAATATATATATAAATCTCGTGTCACAATGTTTGTCCTCAATGGACTTCTAAACCACTTATCCGATTAATGATTATAATAAAATTCGCACACCATGTGCAGTTCGATCTAACTTGAGAGATAGGATAGTTTATATTAAATAGATTAGGATTATTAGTGCTACCCGTGCGAAGCCGGGGCGGATCGCTAGTAATATATAAAATATTATGATGAATTTATGATAGTGTAATATCAGCCACACTGGATGTGGTTGAACTGATTATCCTATATGTTACTGATGAGTGATGTTCAATGTTCAGGGCGATGCATACAGCATAGGGCAACTGGCAAGTTACTCTGCCCAGCACCTGCTGCCTACGAAGTGATGTTACTCATCTGGCACAGATTAGGTGTTAGTGAAAGATGAAATGCGTGGATTCTGAGTTCCAACTTTTGTACCAAAATGAAATCTGAAATACCTACCTACATATTTTTTATTTGATAAAAGTTTACTATTAGCAATAACTGAACAGGAAAAATAAAACGAAGTTGTTATGCAATTTTTTTTACAAATGTACGAAATTGGATAGGTGGCGCAAACATTTTATTGATCTTATATTTTATCAAGTTATACACAATGCTCATAGACTAAATTAACAAGTTCCCTCTTTTTAAGTCCTGTTAAACCAGTGAGTCCTTTGACTTGCTTGAATCTCAGTATTTGCCTTAATTGTGCAACTGAATAATCATTCAGTTTTTTATTCTTCAGTCTAAGGTCCAAGAGATCTTCATCTATATCATCTAGTTTTTGTTTCTTTTCTCCATTTGATGCCTGTTTTACTGCTGTTCTCTTCAGAGACATTTCACCAAATGGTCCAAATAACTCTTCAAACAGATCATCTCTAATATTCTCAAATTTCTCCAGGTTAGGTATTGTTGTATCAACAAATGGGTCATTATCTTCCTCATCTAATGCAATTGCTTCTAAGGCCCTGTATTTGGACTGTAACTTAGGATCTTCAAACATATCCGATTTATATTCTACAGTCAACTCGTTTAGGATATCTTTCATCAATGATTTATGTGCTTGTTCTATACGCACAACTGAACTTTCTCCAGTATCTTCATCCTCATTAATGTTCACATCCCTGACACTTTCAACAAAGGGAATGTGAATGATATCAAAACCAACATCTACATCTAAATTTAATGGCCTAATGCAGGGAGACAATGCAACAACAATAGGTTTAGCATTCACTCTTGTGCATAAAACACAAATAGCCACCATTTTCATATCTGAGCAGGCTTTATGCAATGCTTTAAATGCAACAGTTGATCCTTCTATAGATTTTTCATTGGGAAACAAGAAGTGACCCATTTTTAAATACCACTTTTCCTTGCAAATTATACTGGCAGGCTTAAACCCTAAGAGCTTCATCATAGGAGGGCCAAAAGGATTCTTGATTGCCTTCATTTCTTTATCTGTGAATTCTATTCTCTCACCTCCAAACTCCTGGTAGTACAATAATTCTGATTTGATCAATGGCACTTCTTTGGGTTGACTATTTTCTTCATTATTTTCAGTTTCATCAATAGTAACTTTTACAATTTTTGTTACACTAGTAACAGGTGCATTGCTCTCTCTATCAAGATAAATGTTTTTCTTATAGTTTTGACCGGGTCTCTTGAGTAAATTATAAACACCAACACTAATATTAAAATCATTACAAATTTCAAAATTTAGTTTTGCAACAGCTAGATGTCTGTGTGATTCTTGATGCATGAGTTTTTCAATCACATCTGGGCTTGACATTGGCTTTGGCACAACATAATCCATTCCTTTATTGGCTATTTTCAAAAACTTTTCATAGAATGTATCAATTGCATACTCTTGACCAGATATATTTATTACCCTTATATCTATGTTGGAATCAATAAGATCACTAGCTCGATTGAGTGTTGGTTTCTGATCCAAAGCAACAGGTGCAATGTCAAGGCGTGTAAGCATTATAACACTTCGCGATGACAACTGTTTCTTACAATTAAGAAACATTTTGCTAGTATGCCACAGTACATCTGACAATTTGAATTCTTTAGCTTCAGAAAAGGAAGATGTAGTAGTATTTTTTAATTTCTTAAAATCCTCTAATGTCGGCACGGACAATGGGATTATTTCCCTAACAGGTTTTATATCAAATTTCGAGGTAGAAGACTCTTCTATCCCGTACAAGCATACTGCGATGTTATGTGAGCTTGATGATCTCATGTGTTGTTTTAACAAACGACATGTTGCCACTTGAGCGATCTCAAAGATATTGTGTTTCGAGTTTTCAAAAACATTAATCAGAATAACTATACCGGGCACTCCTCTCCAGGACGGTTGGTACTCATTTTCGTCGTCAGAATCCATTACTGTTAATTGCAACTAGGTACTTGCGGAAATCTATATGTTGAAAAGCACTTGAAAAGCGGTCAGCGGAGGAAAAACTGCTGACCACAATTTGGTATTTTGCGAGTTTGTACTTTCAACTTTGTTTCCCCGCCAGGGTAAATATTGTTCTGTGGTTATTAGTGTTTACGCAAGGTAGAAGCTTGTTTTGAAAAAAAAAAATCAAATGAATTAGGCCCCTATTACACTATACTATTTATAGGATCCTATTTCGCACCATAGATCATCATTCTAGAAATATAGTATATTTCTAGGATGATGATCTATGGTGCGAAATAGGATCCTATATATAGTATAGTGTATTAGGGGCCTTAAGCAAATGATGACGAATGCATATTCAATACATTAAGTATTCAATCTGTGTATTCAATGTACTCTGTGACGACAGCAGAGAGTAGAGACTAGTGACGACAGATCCTGATTGCTGAGGACCATGGAATTAGGAATTACGGGTATGTTCCGAAATAGTTACACAGCCGAGCACTGTAAGGTGTGACGTCAATTTAGTACACTACGAAGCCGTTCCTTTATAGTTAGGTATACTGGTTACTGCTTAAAACGGAACGCAGTAGCACTGAGAGCACCTTAGGTACCTCGAAAACGCCAGTGCTCGCAGTACAAAGATGGCGTCGATTAATGACGTCATATATTTCCCTAGGATACTGCGGCAGTGTACTGTCAGTCCTTAACGGAACGAATTTCTCCACAGTAAGAGCACTGAACAGTGCTCGCAGTGTATTTCGGAACACACCCTACGACTACGTCCTGAGGACCTCAGATCAATAACTGAGGACGAATATAATCTTTAAAACCGTCTCTATCCCCTGGGATAGCGACGGTTAGATAATAAAGCGAATGACATTCTGTAATATTCACCGTAGACCACCTGTGCCGTAGACCCAATGGACCCAATGACTAAGGAAGCGTAGACCATGGCCGTAGACTTAAGCTTAAGATAATTTCTATAGTGAGTACTCGTAATTCCTTCCTCCATGAGTGAGTACATAATCAAAGAGTGAGATAGGTACTTAGCCTTGAGTCTTTTTCGCCAGCCTGTCAAAATCGGTTTGAAGTTGCTTCAGGGCTTCTTTTACATTACCTACCTACATGCAGCGGCAACAAGGCAGGTGTCATAGCTGCAAATTGGTATATCTAGGTATATATTTTTGAGTCTTGATTATTATTATTATAGAGCAACTCAGACCAATAACCGCAAGATACAAAAAAGTTCCACTAGAGACGGGGCTAGTTGTCGCATGTTGCAATTATTATATGTAAAAACCTGTGGTAAAAACTTTTCAATAATTATTGGATATTTGACAAGTCAAATCTGCAACTTTTTTCAAACGTCAAAACGCGCGCTTGGTAAGTATGGGATGTTGTAGAGTTGTTCAAAACTGCTATAAATCCATAGCACGTTACCACAGTGTTACGGACTATAAAGTATAAATTTTTATTACGCTTTTAAATACGCTATGTTTTAACGAGCTTGTTATAATAAAGCATGGGGGTGGCCGGCAGGCGCGATATGTCTTGCAGCACGCTAAATTTCGTAGCGCGCTAAATTTCGTAACACGCAAAGATGACGCTCACTCACAACAGCGCGTTACGCGAGACCACAGAGTACATTATATATACTGGTACGCGAGACTAACCATCTGCCTGCGGCCAGCGGCAGCGCGCTACCGGCAGGCGGGAGCCGCTACAAGTGCTACGAAGCGCCGGTCGCGATCGCGTGATAACGCCGTAGCGCCATGGCGGCTCCTCACATAACACGTTATCCGCGCTATGGAACAATAGCGCGCTATGATATTGCGCTACGTGTTATAACTGTGACGTCATCGAAATTCGACGCACTTTTTTGCTTCAATTGATAGTTTAAAATGGGACTTTTGGGATTTCCTATAATTAATAATCACTAAATCATAATTGATTTGAATAATTGTCAAATACACGCTTTTCTGACTCTTTCGTGACAAGGAGTACCTACGGGCTACGGCTAGCACACGGCTAAACAAATAAATTATTTTTTAATATATTTTACATCTCTCATATTCGGTAAGTAGGTCCTTATTACCCCCAAATGGAGCTTGTAGGTGACCAATTAGCGCTCTGGGGTAATAATGTAGCTAGAAAAGCCCTAGGGCGGTAAGTAAATAAAAAAGTATGATGTACGCGAACTTTTTGAAAGAGTGAAGAGGTTTTTTTTTTAATTACTTACCGCCCTAGGGCTTTTCTAGCTACATTATTACCCTAGAGCGCTAATTATTGGTCACCTACAAGCTCCATTTGGGGGTAATAAGGACCTACTTTACCTCACAATCGAGATGTAAAGCAGAGTAGTTAGCTCGGGTGTAAGCATCAATTGCACCCTCGAACTATAGGCGCCCTCCCTGCGGTCGTGCGCCTAAATATCTCGGGCTGCAATTGATGCCTTACAACCCTTGGCTACTAATCTACTATTTTTATGTGTACCTAGATGATGAAAAGACTTTTTACTACAAAATACATGCTTTATACGCATAAGGTTGTTATGTATGTATTTATTACTAGATGATGCCCGCGACTTCGCGTGGATTGATGTTTTTTAATTCCCGTGGGAACTCTTCAATTTTCCGGGATAAAAAGTAGCCTAGTATAAGATTTCAGATTTTTTGTTATTTTTAAAATATTGATTACCTATATGATTTTTTTCCATTAGTAAATAATTATCTTTATACTTCTACCATACCTTTACTACTGTTTTAATCATACTTTTGCGGGTCTAAAGTCAGTCTTCATGCCCTAGGGCCGTAATCTAGTCGATCGATCGCCCAACTAGTTGACCAACCCCATACTGTAAATATGCACAACAGAGTCTAGGCTCCAGACTGGTCGACCAAACGACCGTACCATTTGACATAATACCATTTGACATAAAAGTTTTTAAACCAAGGAGTATGTATACCTGCATCTTTTCTTTTTATTATTTACTAGACCTATGTATCCTACTTACTATGATTTGCAATAAATATCTAACCGTTACAGTTTGTTTTACTGATAGGGTAGAAGTATAGAGTAGAGTATACACCACCGGGATAAAGCAGTTTTTTTCTTGGGCGCTTGAATCCCTCACTGCACTCAGGACTCAATCTTAATTCCCTCCCTTTGGTCGGGAATTAACTTATAACACCCTCGCTGCGCTCGGGAGTTAAATTTGGAGTCCTTCGTTACGTTCAGGATTCAATGTAGCGCCCGTGACATAAAACAGTACTTTATCCCCTTGGTGTATAAACTACTATTAATATAATATTGTGAATGTTTCTTGAAATTTTGCACGCCATTATTTGTCAGATTGTAATATGTACCATCTTTAAGTAACATCTTTGTGTAACTTACAATCATGCAATAAATGAATAATAAATTAAATTAATAAATTATGTCCTTTCCCGGGATGAAACCTATCTATGTACCAAATTTCATCAAAATCGGTTGAGTAGTTGGGCCGTGAAAGCGTAGTAGACAGACAGACAGACGGACAGACATTTATAATATTAATAAGTATAGAAATACTTCCATACTTACATTGACTTACGTTATACTTGAAATCAACTGGTTAATCCGTATGGATTGACATGCATACATAAAAGTGAAAAGCTATGTTGGCAGTGGAATGATGAGAATAAAGGGACAACCGTTCAATGAAGGGTGTGATAATTAGTGAATCAGTCAGAGGGCATCGGGTGGGCGAACGCACTTGCGCAGTGCAGCCATAAAGCCGGGCGTGCGCGACCCGTCATTCGTTCGCGAGTCCACGTCGCGGTGCCATCGCCGTGACTTCGGAATTTAGAGATTCTGCGAAAACCCAGCGGCAACCCGAGCCGTTTCTGACGTGGCGCCCGGGCGCGACGCATTTGTACCAGTCGCACGCGTGCGCGAACGAGCGCGTGCGCGGCACTCACTGCGCGCAACGACGAGCCGCGAGCATGCAAGGGGCACGGCGCTGCCGCGCGTAGCGAGCCAGGCCGTGCGCGCCATCGCCATCATGGGTTGCGCCTCTTCTGCCGAGGAGCGTGCCGCTCTTGCGCGCAGCAAACAGATTGAGAAGAACCTGAAGGAGGATGGCATTCAAGCTGCCAAAGACATCAAGCTGCTGCTCCTTGGTAATGAGGCCTTCCTCTATCTCTTTCATGACCATGCGCGCGCACGTCCCACAGCCTCCATTGCTCTATCGACTGCCCGTACGAGCTTCCCAAAACCGGCTTCCAGCACATATTTTGCAGTCGGATCTTCTTGCTACAATTAAATCATTTTAAAATCTAGGTTTGAGAACACCTGCTAACTGACCATAAACTTTACACTGTACACTCTTGACCTGATATGAAAACATTTAACCATTACCTATATAAAACGAAGCACCCATATTTCGTTAAGACACTCGAAACAATATACTTACTTAATATTACTTATGTACCTAAGTACTCGAAAGTAATATGCAATTTTAGCAAAGCGTCATCTTAAAACGCCGTTGACTTCGTTTCGAAGTTTGACAATGGTCAAACTTCGAAATTCTTGGACAACTCGATTCTTGGGCAATGGTCCAAGCTTATGCTTTTACCCACTGAATTTGGACTCATAAGTATTTCCATGCTTTTACCATAATATAGGACTTCGACCTATCAAGACAAAATCTACTCTTGAACCTAGACTTATCTAGAAAAAACTTTGATAAAATAAATAAATATAACTCCAGTTTAACGTATTTTGGACCTAACTATATCTGAGCGCATTGCCAAGACACTCATATCTCATGATGTGCATGTTGCGTTCAGGACAAATAATTCACTTCGGAGAATTTGCAATGGGAAAGATAGATTGAAAAACCACAAAAAATCAGGTGTTTATATAAGCTTGAGTGTCCTGAATGCAGTGCCACATATGTTGGTCAAACTGGGCGCAATTTTGAGACACGCTTTAAAGAACATAATATGTCTGCTCATAGGAACGATCAACCACAAAGGTCCCACTTCGCTAAACATCTTTTGGACACTGGACATGAGGTGGGCAATAAGTTAGCCATTCATATAAAATCCTTCATAAATGTAGTACCTAAGGGGTTTCGACTGTGCGTTTGGGAGCAAGTAGAAATAATAAAACACAATAATAGAGGATTTGAGTTGTTAAATGAACAAATAAATGTTTTACAAATTCACCTTTACTCAATTTATATGAGTCATGTCAAAAAGGTATAAAAGCCGGACCTTTCGACACGATCGTCACTTTACAATCGTGCATTGTCAAGATTTATGTGGTGTGGTGAATATTGCAAGCTGCAAGTGCAAGATACACTGTACCACATATATTTGCCTACCTACTGTTGCGGATTATAGCAAATTAAATTTCTAGTTTCTACATAAAATAATTTGTATTGTGTAGTGGTACAGAACCCTTTGTGCGCGATTCTGACTCTTACTTAAACGGTTTTTTATCAATAGCAAGCCTTTTTCAAGCTAAAAAATTCTACCCATTTGCTTTTTATGTAATTTGCGGCATTGGACCATTGATTCACACATTATATTTTGTGAATTTGAATAAATTGTTCATTAATTCGGAAGTAAGACGAACAAACGGGCAGACGGACAAGTGTACCTAAATTCACCCAAGCAGAGTCATAGGCTTTGTTCGGTTAACAAACTTGTAAAGAAGGTATTATTTGCACTCGCTGAAAACTACCTGTAACTTGTTTGGGGTACTGCCAAGTGCCAACTGGCGGTAGGTATTTGGGTGAAGACGGCTATCGGTATCAACTATCAAGAAGATACCGATAAATTGTACCTAATTTTTTTTAATATCTAAGTACTAAGAGTGATTTAGGGTGCGTTCCGAAATACACTGAGAGCACTGGAAGTCCCCAGTAAAGAGCACTGCCAGTGCTCGCAGTGCTTATAACGGAACACACACTTAAGTAGATATTTAAAAAAATGCAAATTAGGTAAAAAGTCTAATTAACTGTCCTCTAAATGGTAAGTGGGAAAAATGGGTGCAGACGAAAAGAATGAGGACTATAAGCTTTGAGGAATATGAAAGAAGGACTATAATGCACACCTTTCTGCTTTATTTACACCGCTAATGTCCGGAAATCGTTAAAGTCAGCATTTCCAAGGAAATGACGACATTAAAGGTTTCGATAAGTAGAATTCGAATTTTTACCATAATTAGATGATTTACCTAGGAATAGTCAACAATAACGGTCCATCCACCGTTAAATCGCGAAATCATATAGCAGAATGGATCATTTCATGAACATTATATGTTCAGATTTGGCCAAAGGATTACTTGTTGATGATGACGTCACCCGCAGCGAGGACCCAACTCCGGAGTTGACAAATGGCCCAGGGGAGGGGCCTGCAGCCTACAAGGCAGGCCCTAGCCGATTCACAGCTAGAAGACATTTACCGGGGTACAAAATTACCCCGCTGAACTTGTTTTAGGAAAAAGTGTGTTAATTATTGGAATTCTGTTTGATAATTGATTGATATTAGTACTTATTTAGCGTTCTATAGGATATGCCTGAAACGTCATGAATGTGGAAAAACTAGAGTAGGTAGGTACCTACCCCAGGAGTTTTCAAAAACTATTAGTTAGTCGGAGAGGTAAGTATGGTCACAGAATAGGTAATAGTAGCAAGTATGGTCCTGGAAATGAAAATGCTCAATACCTTGGTCCATTGGGTGAACCGGTAAAAAAAAAATAGGCTCCGGTAATTCACCAGCCACCAAATTCGTCTTCATACAATTTTTTTAAGGGGCTCTCAAGAACACTTTTGTATGGAACTTTTCATGGGCTCATGAGTCATGACCCGCCCATTAAATAATTTCATGATAGATTTTCATATATGTAATAATATTATATTCATTAATTTCGAAGTAATAAGGCTCTAACAGACAGACGGACAAATGCCAATCCATCTTATAGACTAGAGACCACCTAGAGACCTTCGCTTCACTCGATCAAATTATTAAAAAGAAATTGGGTATAGTTTGAATATTTTTAACTAACTAATGTTAAACTAAACATTTATTTAATTAATAAGATGTACCTACTACAAAAAACTACACTACTTACTTGAACCACAGCATTTAAAGTAGAACGTACCTATCTCCTACTAAGTACGTTCCATGCAAAAGTTCATCTAATCTAATAAATTCGGCCCAGTGCGGGTCAGACTCGCACACGAAGGGTTCCGTGCCATCGTACAATATATTTTAGCAGTAGGTATGTATTTTTGACCGAGCGAAGCGAAGGTCTCTGAGTCTACTTGGGTGAATTGGCACTTGTCCGTCCGTCCGTCTGTCCGTCTGTCAGAGCCTTATTACTTCTGATTTGCCGGACATAATTACTTCAAATTTAAATATAATATGTAAACCGATGGCCTCCCGCCGAATATGGCCTAAAAAGTTATAAAAATCTTTATTTCAGGGTGGCTCTCATAGAAGCGAATGCGAAGTAAAATATTTTTTATAGCGTTACATAGGGTTGCAGTATATCATTTTAAAGATAATTAGGAGTAAGTAGAGTCCAAAAATATTTTTTTTTGAATTTTTCTCCTAAAATTGATGAAATGGGGGGCTTTCAAAGTGGCGATTTTCTAACGTCCAAAGTTGACCTCAGAACTCTCAATTTTCTGAACTCTCAAGCCTGAAACTTGATCAATTATTTGAATTATATCCTGTACTTGAACAACAAATACTAAAATTAGATAAATATTATAAGGAAACGAAATTATTTAATTTTTAATGATGATGATATTTTTAACAGAACTTCACACTGATGTCAATAGATGGCGCTCTGTGAAACCGCGAGGTCTCAGTTCGGGGCGAACCACTAGTTAAATACAAGTTTATTGTATAGGGTGGGGGACCCCCTTTAATTTATAACTATACTAGATAATGCCAACGACTTCGTCCGTGTGAAACAAGTTTTTGGAACGAAGTTCCTTATAGGACGACGCGGAGGGGTACCCCAGCCGTCAAAAAACGTTCGTAACGAAAATGCGTGGAGTAAGATTTTTATGTATAGTTTAGTCGAAATTAATCCTTAGCACTAAAGCATTAAAGTTTAATTTCGAATGTAGTATATTTATATTTAAGACCTTTTGTCTTCGTAAAAAAACGTCCGTAACGAAAATGCGTGGAGTAAGATTTTTATGTATAGTTTATTCGAAATTAAACCATTACACTAAAACATTAATGTTTAATTTATTATTATTAATTTAATTTAAATTTATAGTTTAAGACCTTTTGTCTTCGTAACAACGCGAGCATGTCGGCGACATGCTCGCGTTGTTCTTTTTACCTCGACTAGAACTTGAAATGAAAATTTATGTACTATGGAACTTCGTTTCTATATTTTGGTGTCCCACGACACCACACGTTCTTCTTTTTTTTTATTGCCGCGGGAACTCCTTAAATAAACAAATTCGTTAAAACATGAATCTAAATAACGTGTAGATTAAAAATATTAAAATAATATGCCGTGGTCGTGGTACTATTTATTAAGCACCTCTATTTTTTAAATATTTGTTCTCTTTCGGGTGTGAATATGGCTTGACGCATGTGTGAGCGAGCCGGAGCGAAGAACGCCGAATACGCCCGAACGTCAGTAGAGCGGGGCGCGGTCGCCGTCAGTCGTCACGGAGTGGAGCTGGTGCTTGTCATCCGGCCGCCATTATCTCATACGATTTCATAAAATCAATTCAAGTTATCGCTGTCGTTACGCGTTCGAGTGTCGTGTGTATTACGGATTCGTGAAAGTTGTAAGTTTCAGATCTTCCACACAAGTGTTCGGGTTCGAGCTGCAACAGTGATCAGTGATACGGTTAGGTTACTGTGTTGAGTGGTAACGTTTTGTAGGGTGGCTCCGGTTGCTGTTAGGCCGGGGCGCAGGACGCGGCCGGAGCGTATGCCGAGGGAGCGGTGAGAGCGCGCCCGGCTCGGGAGTCGGGGCGGACGGCGAGGGTACAGGGACAGCTGCCGACATGGGGTGCACTCAGTCGGCCGAGGAGCGCGCAGCGGCTGCCCGAAGCCGACAGATCGAGAGAAACTTGAAGGAGGATGGCATCCAGGCTTCGAAAGATATAAAGTTATTGCTGCTAGGTAGGTTTGTCGTTCACAAAACTTGCCGGGGCTCACGGCCGCACCCATGTATTGAATGTATATTAACGTTCGTTACTGGCTCATTTGCGGTTTGCAAAACGTTCCTAATTTATTCGCTCGTGCAAAAAAACAATAAATCGGGTCAGAAACACGTAGGAAATCTTAATTAGCTTTCTCTTTAGCTAATCAGTATGCTGGTATGTACCTATTATTATTGTTCCGCATTTGAACGAAAGTGTTTAACTTTAGCTAGGTATTTTGCTCATAATTAGAAAATTAGCAATTCAAAGTCTTTTACCTACTACTGCTTGAAATAACTTAATTTGTTTTGGTCTTTTCAAAGTGTAGCATACTACAATTAAAAACCAGAATCAAAATGATAAATACTCAAGTACTCAGTTGGTCTGTGACTATACAAACTATTACAATTCAAACTGATTTTTTAATGAGAATTCAGTACCTAAACTTCCTCATAATTGAGGTTTTCCTCATTAAAAATATTTACTTACTTAATACATAAAATATATAAACAATAATCTTATGAAGCCAAACTAATAGAACTTAAAACGATAATAAAAACTACTAGAACTATCTACTTAATAACTTGATGTTAGAACTAAAATAAAAAGCTGTCCATTTCGAAAGATAACGTTGTGAACAGGGTTTTACTTAGATACAGTTAACAACCTTTCAAATACAAATAAGTACTTACATAATATGTTATACACAATAATATTATGAATGTGGCAGTGTGTCTATCTATCTGTCTGTTACCTTTTTACAGGTCTTAGTTTTACCAATTTTGACAAAATTTGGTGAGAACGCGAGCGAGAAGATAGCTTGCCACCAGGCACTCACCAGGATAGTGGCTTGGATTGTATCTCAGAACATCCAAGAGTGCCCACAGATTTTATAAAAAACTACTACTTAAATGACTCTTCCAAAACCTAAATCTAAGTAGATACAAGTCCCAGACTGAATCTATACTTTTATCATACTTAAGTAAATTATGAGTTGTTACCTAGTAGGTAATTAGTATGCAATCACTTCCTGGTTGAGGTGAAAATACCAACAAAACTTCTTTTTAAATAAACAAAATATTATGTTTTGTTTGTGGAAATGCTAACTTTATGCTTAGTCATACAGAGTTAATTAATTTATGACTCATTCAGCTATGTACTATATATTTTCCCCATTGTGGGCATGAATCAATATTTCTTACTTATAATAGACTAGCTGATGCCTTAATTCTTGCAGGAAATCTTTAATTTTCCAGAATTAAAAGTAGACTATGTAGCCTAAGTAGCCTTGGGACCTAACCTATATCTGTACCAAAATTCATTAAAATTGGTTGAAAAGATGGGCTGTGAAAGCGTAACAAACAAACTCACATTCACATTTAAAATATTAAAGTCTAAGTCAAAGTATCTTTATTCAAAATTGGTATGCACACAGGACACTTTTTGAAAGTCAAATTTACAAAGTATAACATGTGATGGTACGATGGACGACAATATATTAAAACAAAAGCTATGAGGGTTGCAATTAATTAAGTTAGAATGTTATTAAGAACTAGACGATGCCCGCGACTTTGTCTACCCTATAGACATCCACACTGGCCAACTGGATGTACGTTTCTCTCTGTTATAATTCCACCCTTGTCTCCAACCAACCACTACCACCAACTCTGCTCTTTACAGTGGGGGCTGCCTTTCCAACACCTTGGGACTCCAATGTCTATACTCTATTAGTCTTTGAACTATGTGGCTCACCCACTACCACTTCAATTTTGCAACCTGTCTAGCTATGTTGGTCACTTTAATTCTGTTATGGATCCTTATTACTGATAGGATTTAAAAAAAAATTAAGTAAGTAAGTAATTTGGATTAAAAAAACCCAAACATCTTCATTGCTCGCTGAGTTATTTCACCACAGTTATTGCTGAGTTAAAAAAGCTCCTAACATTCCTTAAACATACCTTGTTTTTTGTTTCAAGTATTTAACTAGAAGGGGTTTGTTTTTGAAATGGTAAATTAAATAATTTTACCAAACATTTAAGTATTAAGTAAAAGGAAACTCGGTTGTCCACATAAATTTTAAACTTTAATAATACATAACTTGACAGCCATAATATATGATCGATCAATGAGTCCCCAGACCAATGCTGTCACTCTCGAGAACAATACCAGGCAGTGATGCACAGCACGATTTAATTTTACTTCTAACAGTATATATTATATATATGTTTCTTTCCAAGTTACAGAACCCTCAGTGGCTGTATCTGAGTTGCACTAGTAAAGTATAAATATTTTTTTTCCAAAATTACCTTGTAAGAAAGTACTAGATAATGCCCGCAACTTCGTCTGCGTGGATTACAGTTTTTTGATTTCGGCAGGAAATCTTTAATTTTCCATGGGATACCACCTATCCCTGTACCAAATTTCATCATAATCAGTTGAACAGATGTGCTGTGAAAGTGTATCAGACAAACAGACATACACACTTTCACATTTATAATATTAGTATGGATTGTTTATCCATTAAGGGTAAAGTTTATATACTTTCGTTATTTAGTATGCACCTGGTGTTTGTCTTCCTTCGCCCTAAGTTTGTTTGATATCACAGGACTATGGAATCTCCTCTGACAATATGTAACATTGGGTTTGAGTATTGTTAGAGAGTAAGTAACTAGGTATATTGAATACAGAAAATAGATTCTCAGGTGTAGTTATTTCAAAGGTTGCTTTTCCAAAGCTTGACTCTTACTTAATTTAATTTGTAAAATAATGAAGGAGACACAATGAAGACACCAATGACTTACTTATATTGCTAAAAAATGACTAAATATATTTTGTTACTAAACCTATTTAGAAACTATGTCATTTGTTGTCTGGCGGCTGGCCACCTATTAGAAGGTCCGTAAATGCTGCCTGTGCAAGTTTACCAGTCCAGCACCCACCACTGAACATACAAATTAACTATTAACTATTTATATTTTGGTATAGCATCGTTTCAGAGTAAAGTTAAAGGGCTGCATTCATTTTTAGGGTTCCGTACCAAAATGGTAAAAATGGAACCCTTATGGTGCGACTTTCTCCGTCCGTCACAGTCGATTATTTCAGTAACTATTAAAGCTATCTCAATTGCCTATTTATAATATATTTGTACGCCGATACGGCTAATGTGCTGGACTCTGTAATATTAGACATAACATCTTATGTATACACACATTATGCAAATAAAGATTATTCTATTCTATTCTATTCTATCGACATGAAATTTGGAATAGTTGTGTATAATAGTGGCCTAACATCATTAAAATAAAAAGAAATCGAACATTATTTTTAGTTTAATTAAAAAAGGGGGAAAATCGGGGGGTTTGAAATTTCAAAGTATGGTAACTATACTGTGGGGAGTGGGATATCATATGAAAGGGCTATACTTCTACATTCTAAAACAGTCCCCCCCCCCCCCCCCCCCCTTATCTCCGAAGTTTACCAATTGAAAAATCTGAAATAATTATGGTCAATAGAAGCTTATGTATATTTTACAGGAAAAATAAAACCAACGCTCTAACTAGCATAGTTTTTTTATATTAACAATAAACCTCTACAAACAAAGTTAGTTTTGCGGTTCATTATAGTAGTTTATGCAACTGTCATATAATGAAGGGTATTAAAACACGAGTGTGAGTTTATGAAACGAGCGCAGCGAGTTTCATAATAGTAACGAGTGTTTTAATACCCGTGTTATATGCAGTTGCATACACTACTTTATCTTCACTAATGCAATTTATCAAACAACAAGAGTAAAAGCTGACAATCCAAAACACATTACGAAACATTAAATTCACGCGTACGTGTATTGTCACAGTGAACTTGCCGCCATTAAAATCTAACCAATGAGAGCGCAGCTGCGCGCGCAGGGCCAATCAGGAGCGAGCGAGCGCTGTTCGTTTTTTATTTAATTGTCACAAGATCTTACCAAAGAGTTTTGTGTATGTAAGTTTAGTAGTTTCGACGAAGTTTTCACGTATAACCCAACTGTTTTCAAAAGCCAGCCTAATATCAAAATTTTATACAACTTGTATGAGGATTTTGACATAAGGCTCGCCAGGTTAATTGGTCGCGTTTTATTGATGTTATAATGAGATTTTACGATATCGATGTGGATATTATACCATCATGTGAAATTGCTTAAATTGAGTGTTTTGTTATCTGCGCTATAACAGTAGTAATTATAAGTCAAGTATTGGAAACATAAGTAGAATGTTATAACATTAGTGTAGATAAAATTCATTATACGTAAAGCTTACGGTAATTTATTAAGGAACAATACTCTCTTTGACAGTTTTGTCCTAGCTTGTATAGTTTTCTTGAAAATCTAGGAAATCTGCAAAATGGCACACTTTTCAAGGCGGGGAGGGGGGAAGCCACCACCGGAGGGGGGGGGGGGGGGGGGAGAGTTGTGTTTTTTAATGTACTCACTCATAGGTATAAAGCAACAGTAGTTTCAATTAATTTTGCCGTTTTCCCCATACATTGAAATCTAGAATGAATGGACTAAGTTGGTTAGATCCTGATTCAGCACCAAAGCAATGCCCTAAACCAAAAATGACCCCTAAAAAGGTGATGGTCACTGTTTGGTGGTCTAGTGCGGGTGTGATTCACCACAGCTTTTTACAAAACGGCATGAGCATTACTGCAGGTGTGTACTGTGAAGAACTGGAGAGAATGATGGAGAAGCTTGCACATCTGCAACCAGCTTTGGTCAATCGGTCGTCCCCACTGCTCCTTCACGACAACGCGCGACCCCATACTGCGCAACAGACAGTCTCCAAGCTGCAAGAGCTGGGGTTGGAAGCTCTTCCTCATCCGCCATACTCACCAGACCTTGCACCTACCGACTATTACTTTTTCCAAAATTTAGACAACTTTTTAAATTCAATTCCCGAGAGGCAGTACAAAATGCCTTTGAAGAGTTTGTTGCCTCCCGTTCAGCTGATTTTTACAAGAAGGGCATCAATAAACTGCCAATGCGTTGGCAAAGATGCGTCGATTGCATGGGTGATTACTTCGAATAACAGAAATAGAAAAGTTACAAAAAATAAGTACTTTCACTTATTCCATACAAAACGGCAATTTCATAGGTAAAGACCTATTATTTTGGTAAGGCATTGTTTCCGAGTGAAGTTAAAGGTCTGCATTCATTTTAAAGATTAATCTTGTACGGCTGTTGATACTCGTTGATACTCGAATGACCCTAGTAACCAGCGAAATGGCGGCAGGTCGTATGTTACAGACAGGTACTTTATCAGTGCGGCTCGAGCGCGCGACCGGCGCCGTTATCGCGATGATAACACAAAAGGCCCTCCGCCTCATCAGATGATACCGATAGCGTTCGAAGATTGACGGGTTAATGTTTTATGATACAACGGTTTACGCGAGGGTTAGAGTTAGGCTTTTCAATCTTCATAAATGTCTAACTAGTTACTTACCTATTTAGTGCATTCTAGAAAGAAGAGTCTAGGAAAATTAACTACTTCAACCTCCTGGCCCCGGCCCCGCTCAGCGCAGCTCTGGTGGAAAGGGGATTAGCGGAGCTAGGGCTTTTTGCACGTGACAACAAGCGAGAGTTGTATGCGAGGGACGCGAGCGAGGCGGAGTGCCTGTGCGCTACACTAGACCAGTCAAAGGACCGACATGTTTGTTAGGGCAAGCTTCCATCAAAGCGGAGAATTGAGGAGATATTACCTATATCTCCTCAATTCTCCGCTTTGCAGACACGATCGGCGTAGTTGGAAGATTATTTTCACCAAAGCGTAGCGGAGGCGTGAGCTGGCTAGAGCGAGGCAATGCTATCTTCGAATTGAGGCAAAAAACAGTGTAGCAGAGTCACGAAGAACTACACACACATTAATTCACATTTCCGCTGAACTTGTCCACAGCAAAATAAAACATCTCCCTCGCCGCTTGAATGATTTCCACCAAAGCTAAGCGGATAGATGTGGAAATAACGATATCTGATTGGCTATATTTACAAAAAATCTCCTCTCCTCTATGTTCCTCTTTGCTTTGATGGAAACCCGCCCTTAGGTAGACGCGCATACGGAACCTGACCTTCACCCTCATTGCGCTTGCCTGCTGCATACTCAAAGTCATAACACGCAGCTCCTCACAAGCTCCTCAAAAAGTTCACTACCTCACGCCCCTCAGCTTCCTCGTACAACTGTGGAAAAAATCCCAAGTCAAAACTCACAGATCACACCGTTTCACAGCAATGCTACGCCTCCGTGACAGCTCCCTCGATGCAATTTACTCAATTCCTACAACAATAAAAATTTTTGTTTGATATGTTAAACATATCCCCCTATCCTGTATAAAAAGCATGAAGCTTCTTAGTGCTAGGAGGAACTACGTATGAATAACTCATAGGCCTGAATTTACAACTTTTTGAAAGCCTCGCGAAGTATTCACACTAACTTTATACTCTATATTATGAACCCTCTTAACTTTATTTATTCCACTACAAGTTAGCCCTTGACTGCGATCTCACCTGATGGTAAGTGATGATGCAGTCTAAAATGGTAGCGGGCTAACCTGTTAGTAGGGGTATGGCAGTTATATTTAACCCATACCCCTAGTCGGTTTCTACACGGCATCGTACCGGAACGCTTAATCGCTTGACGGTACGTTTTTGCCGGTAAGGTGGGAACTAGCCACGGCCTCCCACCAGACCAGAGAAAATTCGGAAATTATAAATTCCCAAATTGACCCTGCCGGGAATTTATGCCGTGACTTCCCACGTTAAGACAACAGCGCTCAACACTGCGGCAAGGAGGTCGTCACTAACAGACAATCGTACCTATAAGTTTCCAGCTCTTTATGATACATGTTAGCGTAGGTGTTGCAAAACTGACCCTGTCAAACACCGAGATCTGATCGTCGTGACCCCGCTTGCATCTAATTGGTGCGTCGAACGGCGCGAACGGCCGATCTTTGACCTCACGATACACATATTACCTAACTACAATGAGAGGAAGAGACTTGGCTTCTGATTTAATTTTACAATCGCTGCCGTATCAATCTCAATGTATGACCTATGAATGAATGCATGATTGATAGCCTACCTAGTAAGTTAGATTGTCTCCACGATACAATGCGGTGGCTTGTCTGATTATTGTGAAATTGTTAGTTGTTAGAACATTTGTAGAAATTATTTGTCTAATATATTTAGATACTAGCTTAACCTCGCCGATATCACTTGGATGGTATTTCTGAAAATAATTTCCAGCGAAGGAAGCATCCTCTTTTGATCCTTTCTTCTCTAGAAATAGGATATTAGAGATTTTGCATGTAGGCTCTCACTGAGCCTACATGCAAAATCTCTAATTTTTTGACCTAGCAATGATAGTTTTGCGAGAGAAAGCTTAATGAGCTTATTATTTGGTTTAAACACTAACGGAAAATTTTCACACATCACAAAATCATTTTTTTAATTAAAATTAAGTAATTACATTTAAATTACTTAAGTAGTACAACTTAATTATTTTAGTAAGAAAGTAAGTACATATTTAAGTAAGTAAGTAAGTACCTAGTACCTACTACTTACTTAAATTACTTAAGTTTATTATTACGATATTTTTTAAGGACAGAGGCAGTTATTCACAGTTCAAAGATTTTGTTTTTGCAATTCGTTTATTTGTGGAAAATGGGTAGATTTCAGTTAACAATAAAAGTAAGTACTTAAGTACATTATAACTACTTACTAACAATATTTTTTTTTCTCAGGGTTCATAAAAGCAACTTGATTGCAGTGATGAATAATACTCACTCTGTGCTGTAGTTGATTTTTCCTATTCTATTTTCGTATCGCAGCGAGACAAGCGTTTAGTGTAAAACGTGTGTACGGTTTACATTCATTTGGCAATTAACTATTATTGCGGGTTTAATACTTACTAGCTTTTGCCTGCGACTTCGTCCAGATGTCTTGGATTTTTGATAAAGCCGTGAACCCATGATTATTGTTATTATTTAAATTTTTATTGCACATAAGTACACGAAATTACAGATGACATTAAAACTATGAATAGGACTATACAGTGTGCAAAGGCGGTCTTATCGCCTAAGGCGAGCTCTTCCAGACAACCTTTTCCATGATTTTCGCAGAATATATTTTTTAGGTCCGTCCATAACTATTTTTTTTACTTACTACACGGCCGAAGCCTCCCACCAAGCAGTTAGCGCGCGGCGCTCGTTCCTGACGCTCGCGCGTTCGCTATAGCTGTCTTGCTACTGAGTCATCAAGTGAATAGTGATGCGACACGTGACTATCGACATATTGTCGATAGTCATGAACACTTCAAGATGGACAGATTCTTAACTAGATCATCGTCAGCTAGCAGTTTGAATACGAAGAGACCGGCTGATGACAACCTTGAAGGCTGGCGGACTCCGAAGCGATATGCAGCTCAAAATAAACAATCGAAGTTCGATGGCACGCGTAATCTTACTACGGGTAACAAATATCAAGATCTTCCTGTCGACAGTGAAAATGATTCTGGCAGCAAATTTTACCTGGAAGCAACTACTAGAGTTAGAAAACAAGGGCACATACCTCCAATAATCGTTGATGTCAAAAACAGGACCCACGAGAACATTAAGGACACCGTAAGTAAATACACAAAACAGTTTCACCTGCAGTACAGGAACGGGAATAAAGTGGCTGTTATCTGTTATTCGCCTGAAGCCCACCAATCTGTAAAGGAAGGCCTCCGAACAGAAGATGTACTGTTCCTCACATACACCCGCAAGGATGAAAAAACACCTAAAGTAGTAATTAAAGGCTTACCTGCCTACGCTGAAAAGGATCTTCCTGATGAACTTGAAAAGCTTGGATTTCAAGGAGCTTGTGTATCAAAGTTTAAATTAAAAAATGAAGTACCATGTCCTCCGTTCCTGGTTCAGCTAGCCGAAGGAACTGACATAGTAAAATTTCGCCAGATAAAATACTTGTTTAATTGTGTCATAACCATCCAAAAATTTAAACCTAACCGCTCAACAGGAACACAGTGTTTTAGGTGTCAAAATTTTGGACACTCTTCCAAAAATTGCAACATGCCGCCGCGTTGTGTTAAATGTACAGACATGCACCCTACCTCTGAATGTTTAAAGAAAGGCAGAAAGGAACTTGCCCATTGTTGCAACTGCAATGAGGAACACCCTGCGAATTACAGCAAATGTAAAGTCAGATTAGCTTACCTGGAACGCATACAACAAAATAATTATATACGGAAGCCACCGCCACTTATTCATAATAATATATCCAAACCTATATCGAAAACTAGGACTTGGGCAAACGTCGCTGCATCTACTACAACTGACGGAGGAGCAACCAACGGAGAGTTACCACGCCCTGGAAATCCGTCCGGTCCTGAAATGACTCAGCCTACCTCTGATGATTCCGTAACCAAAGAAATGTTTGATATATTACTAACATTACGTAAACTTAAAACACAATTTACATCTTGCACTTCTCCATTAGAGAAAGTTATGCTTGTATTCACTCACCTCAGTCAATACATATAATAAGAAGGAACTTTGCTTACTCTCATGGAACGCTGACGGCGTGCGTAGTAAAATACATGAATTACTAAATTTTGCAGTGCATTCCGTATCTGTTGATATATTATTTATTTGCGAAACTCGTCTCACTCCAAATTTATCTCTTACGACCCCGGGCTTTACTTGCTATCGACAAGATAAGCATCACACTGGCCGCGGTCAGGGTGTGGCCATCTTAATTAAAAATGACATTACTCACTCCCTGGTTACTATCCCAAACACTAAACATATTGAAGCAATTGGTATTAGCATCAAAATATCAGGAGTCGAGCACATTCTAGTATCTGTTTACCAGTCTCCAAACTTACCTCTCCTGCAGTACGATCTTGATCTTCTCTTAAATCTTGGTTCCCACGTACTTATCTCCGGTGACTTTAATGCCAACCATGACTATTGGCAAAGCAGTTATACTAACACTCGTGGTCGGGTCTTATTTGGCCATATGTTGCACCGTGACTATACTATTTTAGCTCCTGATATTCCTACACAAGTAAATTATTCGTCTGAATATAAAGCTACTAAACCAGATTTAGTTCTGGCACATAATATCTTAAATATTAGTGAAGTCCAGGCGTTGGTGGCTCTATCATCTAATCATTACCCTATTTACTTCACCATTGGAGGTATCCTGCTCCGCAAAGAGAGAACTCGTTATTACCGATACCACGATGCAAACTGGGGTGACTATCGAACTCGGTTGGATGCTAATATAATTCTTTCAACAAAAACGTTTTCCTCTATAAGCGAAATTGATCTTGCTGTTGAACATTTGCAAAGTACCATTATTCAAGCGAGAAATTCAGCAGTTCCCATGGGTATGGCTAATGATGATAGTGTTACTAAGTTGCCCCGGCATGCAAGACAACTAATCAGATATAAAAATTACTTGCGTCGAATAGACAATGGACTTCCTAGAGGCTCTCTTAAGAGATTTGTACGTAGTGTAATAAATCGCCTTTGTAGTTTGATTGAAGTATTTACTAAAATATGTGCAGACGATAAATGGAACAAAAAACTTTCCAAAATCGACAATCCAAGAGCTGATATTTGGCGTGTGGCTAGAGCTCTAAAACCTAAGCATATAACGATACCGCCCCTTAAATGTTCTGATGGTTCTGTGACAACCAACACAGCTGACCAGTGTGATGTCCTGGCTGCTGCATTTAGTAGCAACATGAAAATTACTCATAACTGGTCAAGCTCAAGCCTAGATGACGTAGTTCAAAATTCCATTGACATTATTCAAAAGTACAATATTTCTAATTTGTCACATCCAGTTCGACCAAATGAAATTCGTAAGGTTTTGTTAAAACTGAAAGTCCGGAAGTCACCTGGTTATGATGATATTGTAAACCCTTTGCTAAAGAATTTTTCACAGAAAGCTGTTATCTTCGTGACAAAAATTTTTAATAGTTGTCTGTTCTTGGGCTATTTTCCTACCACCTGGAAAACTGCTAAAGTAATAGCACTAAAGAAACCGGGTAAAGATGACTCAGTACCTTCAAACTACAGACCCATTAGTTTACTTCCCTCTTTGGGTAAATTGTTCGAGAAGATTATATTTAATCGCTTACTTGCAGCTTCTGAACATTTGTTAATTGATGAACAATTTGGTTTTCGCAAATCACATTCAACAACTCATCAACTAGCTAGAGTCTGTGAACATATCACTCACAATCTCAATCTTCACCAGTCTACCGGTATGATTTTGCTTGATGTCGAAAAAGCATTCGACAGCGTCTGGCACGAGGGTTTGCTTCATAAACTAGTAATTCTCGATATTCCCTTACCTCTAATCAAACTTATCAAATCTTATCTCGATAATCGTAAATTTAAGGTCCACATTGGTGAGACTAAGTCCACGAGCCAGACTATGCCAGCTGGTGTCCCCCAGGGATCTATTTTGGGTCCCTATTTGTTTCTGTTGTACTTAAACGATATACCAATTCAACCTAGAACTAGTCTAGCTTGTTTCGCAGATGATACTGCGTCCTACACATCTTCTCAGGATATTGACTTGATCATTTGTCGCTTGCAACTGTCCATTGATTTACTACACACTTATTTCACTAAATGGAAGCTCAAACTAAATGAGGATAAGACTGAAGCCATTTTGTTTACGCGTCATCGTAAACCTCCTCTAAGAACCCTTGAAATTGCTGGGCATAGTGTCAAATGGAGTCGCTCTGTCCGGTACCTAGGATTAAATATGGACGTTAAGCTTAACTGGTCTAAGCACATAGCCGACTTACGCGTAAAGGGCGCACAAGCACTTGGTGCATTTAGTCCCATTTTGAATCGGAAGAGCAAACTTAGTCCTTCTATAAAACTAAGAATTTATAGTGTTCTCATTAGACCAACTATAACATATGCATGCCCCATCTGGAGTAACACTTGTCCTACAAATTATAAACTTTTGCAAATTATCCAGAACAAAGCACTAAAAATAGCTTTTAACACCCCATTCAAGTGTAATTTAAGACAACTTCATTATAAGATAAACTTTCCTCTTTTAGTTGATTATATATTAAAATTAACACACAAATTTTATTCAGCAAATAAGACACATAATAATCCACTGATAGGCAACATTTGCAACACTGAAACCACTGACTTGCCATATATCGATAGATACGGAACGTATAAATTGCCCCATCACTACGTTTTGTTTCCGCGGGTCGGTGCGGGTAGGCAAAACACCGATTCTCGTCAGCATGCCGCCGGCGCGTGCGTCGCTGTGGACGGGTAAGGTGTTCCGCGCGACTAAGTAGGTATTTTATGTATGTCTTCTTATGCGAGCCGCATACGAAGATACCTTTGTCTAATTTAATTTAAAAAAGTAGTTGTATAAAGCGGAGATATCTACAAATATTCCGCATATTGCGCTTTATTCGTGTAATAAGTAAGTACCAAATCCAAGTTGAAATCAGTTATCTTTATTATTTTATGTAGAAAATTTTAATAGGTGCCTGTTTAGCCTTTAAGTGATTGTAACTTTGTTTCTTCACACTGTATTATGTATACAATGTTGAATGTGCTATACATATTTATTTTAATAAAGAATTTATAAAATCAATCAATCAATCCCACCAAGCCAGACCAGGGAAAATTCAGAAATTATAAATTCCCAAATTGACCCTGCCGGGGATCGAACCCGGGACCTCCGCACGTTAAGACAACAGCGCTACACACTGCGGCACAGAGGTCGTCAAAAAGAGGTCATAGAAACTTTGTAGGATGCAGGCTGCTTCTTTACTCGGTATTGGCCAGATTCTGGACTCACCCTATGTCTTAGGTTGAAATCGGTTTAATAATTGAGGTGTGAAACCTACCTAGTAAATAATCGGCCACACTTTCTTTTCAGGTTTAATACCCGACCAAAGGCAATTTAGGAAGTTAATAACGGAAAACATTTTGTTTCAGGTGCCGGCGAGTCGGGGAAGAGTACGATAGTCAAACAAATGAAGTAAGTACAATTTACCTTATTTTGTTTTTAGCCAAGTTTTTACATAGTAAGATAATATAACTAAGTAACTATTCTTTGTCCAATCAATAATTTTACTTTTGGCAGATGGAATCAATGATGTTCTAGTGCGTTACTGATTTGATTTTTGATAACAATCGACTTTCTTTATGAAGAAGTTTTAATCGATTTGACACATTGATATTTATCTTTGCTCAACATTTTTTATTGTTTTATAATCATACCCGAGCGTTTAAATGACTAACGCCGAGTTGCACGAAACAAATACAAAAATTTAAGTTTATTTAATCAACACTTAAATTTTTAAAATAGTTTCGTGCAACTCAGCGTAAGTATATTAATGTATGTATTAAAATAAATCATTTATATACAACAGTACAATAAATGTACATGAATCAGTCGGGTCATAGAAACCATCCATCGGCAAAGATGTATGGTGCTTAAAGGACTATCAAGAAAGCTAGTGTTGCAGCTCCGTGACCTTTTTGAAAAGGAAAGTCTTACTTGTAATTGCTAGATGAGTATACGAGTTACGAAACATCGGATAGAAGGACACGTCGCTACACTATTGTAAAAAAACGATATGCGTCTATGGAGTCTTGCATTTATTTGTCGATGGTTGCCTGTCAATAATAATTATGACACTTCATAGGTGTGCTTACGTCAAAAGTAAAATAAATCGTTGGACAAAGCATGTATACTAAAAGCCAAAAAAGAAAAAAAAAAGAAGAAGAAAGCATAATGTACTTTAGTAAAATAGTATTGGCAATTAGCCAATCAAGTCATCATTTGTCACTAGTAGGTAAATGAACTCCAAAAGTTCAAGCAGGTAATTATAATCTCAAGGGTCAAGGCGTATTGACGCGGAGTCAAGCAACACGTGTGTTTCTATTATAGACTGTTACATAACAAAACTAACTAATCTTATAAAATCTTTCGTATCTTTTAAAATGACACCCGAATGCATTTGTCCCCTTTCGACCACATCATATAAATTTAATAGGAATAGTGACGTGCACAATAGACATCCTGTGCTATAATTTTTTAAAAGTTCTGCTGGTCTTTGAAAATTTTGTACAGTTGCGTATTTTTGACTATGCGTCAATACGCCTTGACCCTACTCAATAACATGTATAAATAATATTGTACAGATAATATTATATATAACTAGCGATCCGCCCCGGCTTCGCACGGGTAGCACTAATAATCCTAATCTATATAATATTAAACTATCCTATCTCTCAAGTTAGATCGAACTGCACATGTTGTGCGAATTTTATTATAATCGGTTAAGTGGTTTAGAAGTCCATTGAGGACAAACATTGTGACACGAGATTTATATATATTAAGATAGTATGTATGTATTTAACCAATACCGATCGATCACCGTAAATGTAATTAATTAAGTATGTAATTATTCCCGCAATACAATATACGAGTATTTTATAATACTCTTATCTAAAAGCCTCTAAATATTATCTTCGAGTTAAGACCTCAATATATTTATACCTCCTGATTGCCAGATATAACTGATCAATTTTATCAGCAGAAACCTGTCAACAAACCTGTTAATTCTCGTATTGTTCCGAATTCCGATATTTGATAATCTAATATAATATCGAACTCGGTAACGAAATTGGAACTTTTATGTTAGAATAGGGATGATGCCGATATCAAAAATAAATTATTTCTAACTGATTATTAAATAGAGGGTCTTCCAAGAGACCTAAAATTCACATCCTCGGTTAGTTTTAAGTTTGATAACCATTTTAAAATATAGATTACAGAAAAAAAAGTGCGTTGAAATTTTATGACGTCACAACTGTGAATTTCATACAACTTCCATACTAGAAGTGCGTTTTTAAGTTTGATAAAGAGTTGCTGATTTAATTGAGTTGTCATCATCCCTATTCTTTGCGCTATCCATGCAGGGATTCTTCTTCAGCACCACATCTTGAAAACATGAATGCGATGTCGGTCAACAGCTTTTATTAAACCAATTATAATAATTAAAAAAAAAATCAATAAGGCGAATATATTTTACGCAAACAAACTCTTTTTTGAACTCTTTTTGTTCGCTCTGTCTTTTCCGCGAGCTCTTTGTTGGTGAATGTGCTTGCATGCGATTTTCCTCTGCGAGTTAGTCGGAGTTCGTACGGAGCTGGCTGAGAAACCCTGCTTAAGCAGCCGCCTTGCGAGTCTTTTCCTTGTCTGACATTTGACTGAAGTCAGCGTAGGTAGAATAAATGCAGACGAATTTTCCTTTAAATGTAAACAGATTTCCTTGCGTGACGTCAAAGTTCTACGCATGCGCCTTTCCTTATCGTACTACCGTTACCAATAAAGTGTTTTATTGAGGAGATGGAATCTGCTTCGCAAGGGTTTTATTCGAAACAACGCTGTTCCAAAGACATATTAGGTACTATTCTCATATATATTTTAATACGAGTATTTTGGTATGTTGAGTGATATTTGGTCAAATAGGTGCTGACACGACACAGCGAACTTTTAAATGCGGGTAATTTAGTTGAATTTAGCATTCTGCGCAGTGCTCAAACCAAGTCCGATTGGCGAAGCCTGCTGCGGAAAGGGAGAAATTCTGCGCATAAACACTTTCGGTCAGCACGTAGTGTCCGGCTTACGGTGCTGATAAATGAAGTGGACAAAATTTCCTTCAGTATAGCATCGGACGGACTCTTATTTGTACAGTAAAATCTTTATGTAGAGTGACGTAGAAACGGAAGGACGTCAACGAAAGCTAATAGCAGTAATGATGTGGCAATTGTTAAAAACGATAAAGTTCTGTCGTCACGGCTCAACCGTTTTAGAATGTCCATACGTCATTATTTCAGAGACTATACGGAGCTACTACCTGTATTAAAAGGAGTCATACTCATCTATTTATTGGGATTAGGATAGGGTGTCATAAATAACAGGGTACCTCCCTATTTATACCTAGGGTATTTATGACCTTAAGTTTTAGCATAAAGGTACACGTCTTGTTCTTATTTTATTACGGATCATACTTAAAACTGACTGATTACATAAAGTTATGTTATGATAACATTTGCCCATCAACGGAATGCCACTGGTATCTAAAGCAATTCGGAAAAACGTTATATTTTTATGCATTCGTCTTATCGGTATTTGATAACTTTTTATTGAACATCAAATGTTATACTTATCGTATAAAACATTGCAATCGTATCAGAATCGCGATAGACAGCAGCACATCTTCGTGGATGACGTAACGGGCGTCCCGGATCTAGCCATGCGGCCCTGTGATAACTATGTTTATGTGTGACGTCAAACTTCAACGCATGCGCCCTCTCATGTATTCAATGTCGATTATCAAAAATCTTCCTTGGAAAATGTAATTCGGTCATTGCATGGATGCCATGCAAATGAGTATTTTTTGGTTTTCCTTTGTCAGCATTCTTATCTCAACAGATCGTCGACCTTCGTTATCCTTTCAAAGTGAGAAGAACATTAGCCATATTTCACCCTTTTTTCATATATTCATAGTATTTCCCTACATGAAGAGGTTTTATATCCGCGTCTATACTATCCATTTTTTTTAATGTTTTGCGTCAATATTTTTCTCCCTTAATTTAATAAGTAGTATAAGTCTCATGTCCTGAATAATAAAGACGATTGGATTCTTCGTCTGAAAAATTAGTATGAAAACAAACTTACCTAATTTTCAATTTTGTTGCCAAAAGCTACATTTGAAAGGGTGAGAAAGGGTGGGTTTGATTGTGATTTTACAAATTTACCAACTGTGGATTTTTTCGAGATAAAAATTATTTATGTTTCGCAATACCGTCATTGTTTTCGAAAAGCGGTGGCTCGCCGCGATTTTTAAGTATCCGGCGCTTCCATTGTTCGTATTCTCGAAGCGTGTTCACATAAAGGTTGTTTGAAGACACTAAAGACATACGACTTACGAGCCACATTAACGCCGCGCTCGGTAGCGACGTCACCCATTGTCGATTTTTTAAAAAAAGTTTCTTAAGGCCGCCAATTTGCCACTTTTTTTAAGACTTACTTTAAGAGAGGACTAGATGGAGGACATAAAAAGTTTTCATGACAGACTGTTTAAGGTGTTTTAAGTCTGACCTATTAGGGATCGTCCATTAGGTACATCACACGTTAAGGGCGAGGGAGGTGACACTGTGTGACAAGGGGTAGGAGGGGTCCTAAGTTTCGTGGCGTCACATTTCAAAATCTTATACATCTAAGTGTTAAAATGCTAAATTTGAACTATTAACGAAAAACTTAAAAATATTTCCAACTCGTGGGGGGGGGCTCACAAATGTGACCTACTGTGACAAGGACGGAGGAAGGGTCAAATAATCACGAAATTAGTGTGACGTATGTACTTTATGGATGACCCCTTATAGAGCTAGGCTAAGACTTCAGTAACTGTTCCGGTACGGAACAAAGGCTCTTAAATTCGTTTCCGATTTTTCAGTCCTTCGTTGGAGTAAGCTGCTAAATTCGTTGTCAATTTTTCAGTGTGATATGATATGTTTTTGCATAAATAGCCTTTAATGTACCTGTAGAGCTGTTAAAAAAAATAATCTTTATTAGCACAGACTATCAAGCTCATTGCCGCGTATAATGAACATTATTTTTTCTCGTAAGGAGTCAATATCATCTTATCCATTTGTAGTTATTAGATATGCGTTTCTAATATAACTAACTACAAATAGATGTAGTGACAACTATCGAGATAAACATTTTTATTGACGTCTAGTTTTAATTGATTAAATTACTCTTACCGTTACAAAATAGAGATATTTTGAACATTGGCAAATTTTAACTACTCATGCACTTATCGCATAAATGTTTAAAATTACCAAGATTCATTCAAGAATTAATACTAAGTGTATGTACCAAAAAAAATTCAATATTATGCTTTAAAGTCAACAGGTCTCCGGCTTATATTTTGTTACATCAATGACAATAATTAAACGTACAAACTAATAAAAGAGGGCATTGAACTGGCAATGCATATCAAAATAAAGGCAAACCTAGTTCTGTAACATCGCAAGCGACATTTCATTTTAATTACAAGCTACTCTGTCAAGCAAGTCTGTCGAAGACTGATAAGTGATAACATCTGGCCAACTAAGCTTGCCAACGAACTATTAAACCAGATTCCCAATGTAATTACTGTTCTTAAAGCTAATATCACGTTGCAGAACAATCCGTAAGCAATTCGTTTCTCGCTACAGGCAATGTGTCCTCGACATTTCTTAACTGAATTTTCAGCTGAAAAAGTTGTTCTTTGAGATAACATGCGAGCAAGAATGGACAAATATTATTGGATATTATAATGATACCTTTGATTATTAGCAAAGCTTTCCGCTTTATCTCCGTTTCCCTTTCCGCTATTTTTGCAAACTTTTGATTGATTTCAATTTTAGTTTAATTACAATTTTCAGATCCGTACTTTTGGATGAGATTTCTCGCTCAAAGTCGTCAACCTGCTTCCAATAATATGAGTAAAAGCTCAAATTTCATGGGCAACTTTTGTTAGCTTGACATAATTTTATCTCGTTTCCAAATTCCTTGCGTGTATAATGCAAGTGCACGTATCGTAGGTATACCTAGTCCACGACGTGACAAAAGTCACAAGACAATAGTTGTTTATGCGCTGCTTAAATCTAAGTTCGAGAAGTTTTGCAGATGTGTTTAATGTTATTCTCTTTTGCCTACAGAATTATCCACGAAAGTGGCTTCACAAATGAAGACTTCAAACAGTATCGGCCTGTGGTGTACAGCAACACGATTCAGTCCCTGGTCGCGATCCTGCGCGCCATGCCTAACTTGGGCATCACATATGGAAACAAAGATCGTGAGGTAAATTTTGGGTAAAATTAGAATTAAAACCCAAGACGACAGAAGAACAAACTGAACGCGTCGTAAGATTTGTGATATTTACGAGGAGTTAGGCTACTGTATGAATTATGCAGCTTGTGAAAGCGATGGAATGGTACTGCAGCTCCTAATCGTGCTCCACATTGTGATTTGTGAACTCCCTGATATATTTCCTTGTATTCCAACAAAGTTACAGGAGCTGCGTTGGAGACAATGTGGAGACATTATTTTCATACACTCTCTCTATCTCTCTCAATTAAAGTAAATTTCCAGGTCTACGTCTAGTGCTTTGCTTTTTCTCAGGGATCATATTAACAATATTTTGTCATTGTAGTTTAGAGATTAGGAGATTGAATACGAAACAAACCACATTGTCGAAGCCCTTATCCGCGACTAATCCGATTGTGATCTATTATTCAATAAGTATAAAGTTCCAAACGATTGCACGTCACGATCTTCACGTTACGAGATCATGATTTCTCTGAAAGTGAATGAGAAAAGATCACATTTCTCGCTATATTCGCATTCTATACGCGTGCAATTATTATGCTGTTCCAAAAATGTAGAACATTTACGACGGGCGATATAATTATAATTTACTGTCTTATTGTTTGAATTTTTCGTGGTCGTGTCGTAAAAATTAGCTGAATGTCTGTGAAACGATCAGGGTCTTTCTTGGATCTCTGTGTACTGTAGACATTGTAGTTATCGATCTTACGATGGTTTCGTTCCTGGTATAAGAATTAAAGTTTGAGGATATGTATCATGTATTCTGACATTTTATGAAAAAAAACTCTTTGATTTTCCGGTATAAAAAGTAGCATATGTGCTAGCCGGACTATAATCTATTTCTATTTCATGCAGTACCGTTTAGCCGTTCTTTCGTGATTGAGAAACAAACATCCACCCATCCATCTATCTATCCAAACTTTCGAATTTATATTATTGTAGTATAGAGTATAGATTCATAGCTCAGTCATTTCAAAGTGTTAAAGTAGGTATACACTTAATTACTATTTCGAATTGAAAGCATAGGTCTAAGTGCGATTATACGAGCTACTCCTAGTTACGTAAACCATAAACTATATCGATTACGCCCGGTCCGTTCTATAAATAATGTTTGGTTCGTTAAAAATTAATCTCCGTTGCACCAGGCAACTATTTCAGTGCCCAAGCCCTTCTTTTTGATGATCTAAAAAATTCTTTCCAAAAAACCGACTTCAACATAGTGTGTAGAAATCAAAATTATTTTTTTACTTTACAGTGGCTTTGGAAGTCGGTTTTTTGGAAAGATATTTTTAACTTTTTAGTGTAGGTACTCTAAATCTCCACGGCTTAGGAGTGCAGTACCCTGCAGCATCAGAGTTCGAGGAGTTGGGACTTGGGTTAAAGTATGAAGTAGTTGCTTGACTGTTGACACCTACAATATGAATACACCATTAAAAAATCCTAAATCACTATGTTTAAGGAGTTCTGTACCCTGCAGCATCAGGGTTGAGGAGTTGGGACTTGAGTTTAAGTATGAAGTTGTTGCTTGACACCTAAAATATGAATTCAGTATTCACCATAAAAAAATCCTAAATCGCTATTGTGAAGGAGTTCTGTACCCTGCAGCATCAGGGTTGAGGAGTTGGGACTCAGAGTTGAATCATATACACGTTACTTGATACCTACTATAATATGAATTCAGCATCAAAATTTCCTAACTCCCTAGTTTTGAGGATTTCATGTAGTACGGTACCACATACAGCATCAGGATTGAGGATTTGGAGTCCGAATTTTTATGGGACCACCTCGGGAGCTTCCTCTAACCACTGAAAAAAAAATTTTCAAATCGGTTTAGAAACCACGGAGATATGCACCGACATCATTAAAAAAAAACATACGGGCCGAATTGAGAATCTCCTCGTTTTTTGGAAGTCGGTTAAAAATGTACAACAGCACTCATTAACTACAGAAGCAGTAAAATATAATGTAACTGTAACTAATAACTATGCTTCGAGTTAGTTTAGATTGTGGATATTTGGATTGTGGTTGACGACCTCCGTGGCGCAGTGTTGAGCGCTGTTGCCACGATCGATCGCGGCTTCGATCCCCGGCAGGGTTTGGAAATTTATAATTTCTGAATTTTCCCTGGTCTGGCCTGGTGGGAGGCTTCGGCCGTGGCTAGTTACCACCCTACCGGCAAAGACGTGCCGCCAAGCGATTTAGCGTTCCGGTATGATGCCGTGTAGAAAGTAGAAACCGAATAGGGGTTATGGGTTTAATATAACTGCCATGCCCCTAACAGGTTAGCCCGCTACCATATTAGACTGCATCATCACTTACCATCAGGTGAGATCGCAGTCAAGGGCTAACTTGTAGTGGATAAAAAAAAATAATTTAGATACTAGCTGATGCTTCGTTCGCGTGGATTGAGGATTTTGGTTCCCGCGGGAACTCTTTAATTTTCCGGGGAAAAAGGAGCCTATGTGCTATTCCAGACTATAATCTATCTCTGTGCCAAATTTCATCCAGATCCGTTCATCCGTTTTAGCGTGATTGAGTAAAAAACATTCATCCATCCATCCAAACTTTCGCATTTATAATATTAGTATAGATTATTGTAGCCTTGCTGCCAGTTGCAAATTACATATATTTTCTATCCTAAAGTGTCTACTTTAGGATGGAAAATAGATAATTTGCTGACTGACTGACTGACTGAAGTATCAACGTACAGCTCAAACCGATAGGTCTAGTAATTTAAACTTTTGTGTTTAGGCTCTTTCTAAATAAGTAGACCTTTTCTAAGAAACTTGATTTTGAGATAACTATTCCACGGCAAGATGGGGCGAATAAGGAGCTATACTCCAAGCTTTCGTAACATTCAGATTCAGATTTTGTATATCTAACTGTACTAAAATAGCCTTAGTTAAAACATCTTCGTGAACACCACTTAAATTTACTTCTTCTATGATAATAAAAATTAACTTTATTAATATGGATACACGTCTTGTGTAGATTAGAGGCGCATAATTTACGCAAAGTGCTTTGATGTCACAAGGAAAACGTATACTTGAGTTATTTTGGTGTTAATTATCTAGAGCTTGAGAGGACCAGATTGGTGCATTATGTTTGTCATCGCGTAATGAAAATATAAGTATATTACCTGTGAATTTTTATATCATCTGAAATGTTTCGCGCTCAGAGTCGATTTATAGCTTTGATATGTGTGTGTTGGCAGATGGGGCAGGCTTTTCTATATAACAACGATTTATCAATCACGATATCTTTGCTCCGAAGTTGTATCTCCAGTTTAGATTACATTAAACAGCTTTACAGACGTAAAATAGATTTCTACTGTAACTTCTAGAATGACCTACGTCTATCTGCATAAGATTCTAAAGTTTCGTTAGTTACGGCTCTAGTTGTAGCGTCCCAAAAATGAAGAAACCCAAAGCTCGCTTCGGTCACGAGTATAATATTGCATTTTGTATTTTGCAAGAAAGGGCTCTTCCAGCAGTGCTAAAAATATTGTCGGTTTTCAATTTGTTGAAAATATTTCGTACCAATATTGTTTCTGTGAATTCGTGCAGGTATTTTCCCTGAATAATATGAGTTTGTTCTGGTGCATTTTGTGAAAACCAGTTTTGATCTAGAGTTTGATGATCTTTTTCTCACCTCACATAAGTTCTTATCCCATAATCTTTTATGAGATAGAATTCAGTAGCACGTGCGAACTTTCGTTCTATTAAAGTTTTACTTTATCTATTATTTCACGTTCTCACCGCATAGACAGAATGACACAGAAAAGATAGAGTACATTCATTATTTACTACGAAGAAAAGCTTTCCTTGAGTGGAATTTTTGAATATTGGTGAAAGGGTAGAAGTTCCAAAAATTCTGAAACACTTTTACAAATTAAACTTTATTGACGGATTTTCATACGAACTTTTATCTCCTTAACTAAACCGTCTAAGTGTAGAATTCCCAAAAAAATCTTAGTTAGTGCCTACTGCCTAGTGCCTACGACTACGTCATAACAAAAATCAACTATTAAAAAAGTTTCTAACCCCAGCGGCTAAGGCTGTCCTTGGGTGGGTGTGTAGGTTTTTTGTTAGTGTGTAGGCATTTTGAGGTTTCTTATCGCTGAAGATTCGGCATTTCTGAACCTGTATTTCGCGAAATAGGCAATCCGGAAAATAATGGTTGATTGATTCTTAAATCTTCAAATCAAGAGTGAATAGGCATCTTCTAGGCAAGCGCGCTCCACCTTAGGCTGCATCACCACTTGCAAGCAAGTCTGATTGCAGCCAAGCGCTGCCCTATTATATTTAAAAAAAAAAAGTTCGTTTGTAAAACCTCATTTTTTCTAGGTTTTATGTAAAAAATACCTGATTAAGGAAATTTTGTATTTTTTAGTATCAGATAAGACGTGTTTGGTGTATGTCGATATAGACAGACTAAGTAGATGCACCTATATATTGTCATGACCTCATGAGCACGACCACGTCTTATTTTAAAATTTTTATCTTTGAGTAAAACCCGACGCACGTAGTTAGAACTATAGAAGGCTGATTTAAAACTCTTTGGTAGCACCTGAAAACTGATAGTTGCTGTACGTGCAAAAAGTTGTCACGTTTCCATAAAAAAACCAGCAATGCATTATCGGTTGCCTCTTGCATATTTAATATTACTGGTGCTGTTTGGCAACAAAACAATGGCGTCCTATTGGACACGCCCGAGGCCGTTTAATTTGTTCTCTGTAAAATGCGGCATTGTTTTAAGAATTTTATAATTTAAAATATCATGCATAGTTATTGCACGTGCCATTGATTTTTCATTTCACAATAATTTATATAACTAGATCGTTTTATATATTTTATAACTGCTGCTTTATTTGCTGCAGAACTTTTAAGTAACATTAAGGGTGAATTGCACATTTTCCCACTCAAAAAGCTAGCAAAAGTCTTACAACCCAAAATAGTTGTTTTAGGTGGTCAATTTTAACTATAACCGAAACCATCAACAGTACAATCGACCTTTATGCCATTCTATGTTATTACGATCGACATAATTATTCTTTTAAGCCGATTGAAACTCTTGGAAAAATTGCCGTGTGCTATTTTATGAATCATCGGTAAGGGGGCATAGAACGGTAATTTTTAATGGCTAAATAGCATGTGAAAATACCACCTGAAAGAAGAAACATTATAAATTAATATCTTGTAACTGCACTCTACTAATGCAGGTTCGTTTCAAAGTGGTATACTTATGGATTCCTTTTCTTTACAACTACTAATTTTCCTGTTATAGAAAATTATAGGACGGTTTATAGAAACGGATCGTTTGTGATAATCGATTCTTTCAATGTAATAGATTATTTATCGTTTTGTTTGATATATATTTACTTAATAGGCCAGTGATTTGCCTGTGTCGGATGATTGGCTTAATCAAAATCGCTTTTTAATCTGTATTACTTCAGCACTTTAGTCTACTTACGAAATGTTTTCAAAAGATACGTATTTATTTATTGATAGATGATTGATTGGACTACGTGGGGATGACCTTTTAATACGGATGAGATTGTAGAAGCCGGTGACTGAGGGGTTTTTTGTAATCTAAATGGACCATGGTACCAATTTTAAAGACAGGGAAGGATGGAGAATTTAAAGTGTAGTTATAGCTAAGAGTCGCTAGAGTCAAGACACCAGCGGCAGAAGAGTAGCGTGTTGTGTAGAGACTAGAGATCTATGCAGGAGACCTTCGTCCATCAATGGTGTCTAACGGTTGAAACAATGGGGCCAACACAGGCGATGAGACTTAGATCTCTAGGAGTCTAGATCGTTTCCTATGGTTTACAAGTTAACCTTCCGGTTAACTTCGTCCAGCAGCAGCAGAATCCTTCCGGATTCCCTCAGGACATGGTCTTTTGTCGCTTGTATTCAATCCCAGCGACTCGCAAGGCCCAGCTACTCGGTAGACTAGAGAATGAGATCGTCCGCCACTACTACTAGTGGGGATCTTCGGTTTCCTACGATGCGTTTTCAGGTTAACTATGTCTACTTCCTTGTAAAATATACCATCTTTTATACGAAAGGTTAAGGCCCTTACGATATGAAAGGAGTTTAATGACGCCGCTCGCACCCTATGAATCGCTTCTGCTTATTATCTAAGAGTGAGTCAGTCGTGCTGGCGCATAAATGGCGCCGGGGCCTAACCCCTTCATATTTATGTCTGCACATAATATTAAAGTGGTGTCATACGACCCGACTTCTAATAGACTAAAAAATTTAATGATTAAAATATTATTTATATAAATATGTAAATATTTTTGGGGTTCTAAATATTATATTACTTAAAAGGATCGTCTAGTTGTAAATTTTCATACAAAAAGCGATAACGTTTTTCTTCCCGTAAACGTTGTCCAATTTTCATAATTTTTAGAATTTTTGCAGATACAATGAAGAACAGCTATGCTCGTACGTTTTAATTTTAAAGAAATATTGCTTATGTTAAAAGTTATTAAGCGTCTAAATATCCATATTTTTGACCTAAAAAATTCCTCGAGTATTTTAATTTTTTTAAATTTAACTAAACTAAAATACTAAAAAAATAAAATGTACGAGCCTAGATTAAGGTGTACTGAATCTAAATTGTCTAATTTCGTAAACGTTTGGGGGGGTAAAAACGTTATCACCCGAAACAATATTTCAAGAATAAAATGTAGGCTATGCCTACTGGACTTGCAACTCTCTCTATCGCACGATACGGAGAAGGCAGCGAAGCGTTGTGAAACAGATAGCATCATTGAACATACCTACTCGCATCGCGTTTCGTCACCAGACGATCCTCTTAAGAGGATCGTCTAGTGAGTTACTTTTTAGGGTTCCGTACCCAAAGGGTAAAAACGGGACCCTACTACTAAGACTCCGCTGTCTGTCTGTCTGTCTGTCTGTCTGTCTCCAGGCTGTATCTCATAAACCGTGATAGCTAGAAAGCTGAAATTTTCACAAATGATGTATTTCCGTTGCCGCTATAACAACAAATACTAAAAATTAAAAAAATATATATATTAAGGGGGGTCCCCATACAATAAACGTGTTTTTTTCGTATTTTTTTGCTCAATATTAAAAACGGTAACAGGTAGACGGTTCAAATTTTCACAGAATATTAACTTGTATATTACCTTTCAAAATAAATAATTAAATATCAATAATTAGTAAATATTAAAGGGGGGCTCCCATACAACAAACGTAATTTTTTGATATTAACAATAAACCTCTACAAACAAAGTTAGTTTTGCGGTTCATTTCGTCTTGTTTTTAATACCTACGTCATAAATCGTAAAACTTACTACAGGTTTGTACGGAACCCTCGGTGCGCGAGTCCGACTCGCACTTGGCCGGTTTTTAAATATGAGCGTCAGCAATAACGAAACATGTTTGGTCTATTTTTGGTTTGTCATAATAATTGTATATTGTTTCTAGAAAATAAACGATTGTATTGATTGTTTTGTATTTGTAATAGTATATCGGTTTATCTGAAGCAGAACCGTTGTGAGAAAATCTTTTTTAGTGGTCCGCACAAAGATATACAAACTAAGTATAAATTTACATAATAAACAAGCATGAAAATGTACTAGTCTAGTAGTGAAACTGCGAAAAACCATTTCGAAAGAACACCATGTTTCCGAAGATTGCATTCGTTATTCGTGCTATCGTTGCAGTGCCTAGTGGTTTAAATATTTTTTTGATCAATATTCTACGACCATGATTAAATATTATACGTTGCTGTGCGTTCCGGGTAAAAAGACGAGTGCCACCATGTATATTGAAAACATGACGTATTAATTATATTGTACAACTGCTTGATGAAAAGTAGTAGATAGTAATAATAGTATTTGTTGCATCGTATGCAAATCTTGTGATTAGAATTAGTTTTATGCAGTTTCATGTTTAGCAATAATTAATCAGACTATTAATTCTTTATTTATTCCTAATAACCATGATATCTATCATATTCATATGAAATTGTGGCAAACACTTTCAATGTACACTGCGTGTGTAAGCACCATTTATAGTAAACGAGTATACTTGGTACATTTATCGTGTATGCGAACCCTTATCGCGCGGGCAATGAATGCAAATCCACTAGACGCTAGCTGGAATGAATGCTATGGGGTTAATTAATTAAAAAACCGGGTGTTTTATCATGTAGTCGTATGTATGTTTACAGTCAGATTTGCTTTTGTTGATAAGATGATAATAATAATAATTAATGAATATGAGTTTTAATTAATAAGCAAATGCAAAATGTTGGAATTACCAATTTTGATACGTTATAACATCTATTTTTAACCTACTCGTAGAGTTACTTTTAAATAGTATATCGCTACGAGTACCTAGTACCTACAATACTGATAATTGTAATACTGTGGAGGGAAAAATAAAGCAATGCGCCTATGCCCTATGGTTATTTGTCTGTATAATGTACCTACATAATATGTACCTAATACTACGTTTATAAGACATACTAATAAAATAACAGATGGGTCCTTGAAAGGGTTTTGTGCAGTCGAAATTCTCAGAAAAATTTATAGACGGACCCTAAGTAGAACTAGGCTTTTCGGATATCTCGTAACTCGGTCTTACAAAGGCTTAGCACATTACTATAACACGGCAAATATACCTACCTATGACTTTATCAATGTAGCTTTATCAGTTTTTGTCAATACATGGCTTTAGCGTCATTGGACATAGTTTACGTAAAATTGTTCGTCACCTTATCAGTGAATTTTGTAATTGCTTGCGTATATATATATACCTATATATACCTACGCCGCTGGCAGGAATATTTTGTTCAGAAAGTTTTCCATAATGGTTTTCCATTTTCCTTCATCATGTTACGTTCCCAATCCATCAAATTAGATCTGTAACGCGCGCTTCTATATGTACAAGTTAGCCACTGTTAGCACAGGCTCTTTGAAACTAGATATACCTATGTAATTCCTATAAATGTGAGGTAGGTACTAGGTACCTACGACTACGAACGAACTAACTATAATAGTCGAATTATTTGGACGCATAACTAAAGGCAATAGTTACACTAAATAGGCTGTAGGTAGGTATCGTCAATTAGCCTATGAACCATGTATAAGTACTTTATTCGTCAGTAATTGTACACTTTTGGTAATCGTATAGGAGTCGTTGGCCATTTCCAAAGATTAAAATTAAGCATTGTATGATTTTTCACCTTCGTCAACTAGCCGCACTACCAATGTTCTTATTTCTTTATAACGTTCGAAGCCTCCCACCAGGTCAGACCAGAGAAAATTCTGAAATTATAAATTCCGGGGATCAAACCCGGGACCTCCCACTTATAAGACCACAGCGCTCATCACTGCGTCAGGGTGGTCGTCAAAATGTACTAGGGTAGCATGCCACTTTGGTAGATACAAGTTAATGATGGTTATTCTGTTTCAGAGCGACGGTAAAATGGTATTCGACGTGATCCAACGGATGGAGGACACGGAGCCATTCAGTGAGGAGTTGCTAGCGGCGATGAAGAGACTGTGGGCGGACGCGGGCGTGCAAGAGTGCTTCGGCCGATCCAACGAGTATCAGCTCAACGACTCTGCTAAATAGTGAGTGAATGTTAAACTTGAACGTTATACTTAGTTAGTAGTTACTCTATGGTTCACTGTGACAGCAGAAGTGAAAATACTGGAAAGACGCATAAAAGTTCGGCTCTGCAGAAAAAATGCTGCTAAAAAACTATGTTCAATGTAAAATATGGGTTGAGAACATAGAATAAAAGCTAAACAATTTTAATCTCTTGTAGCGATTTATTCAATCCAGCACGATTATTGCAAGATTTAAAGAAATATGTCATACTAGCTGATGCCCGCGACTTCGTCCGCGTGGATTGAGGTTTTTCGGTTCCCGCGGGAACACTTTAATTTTCCGGGATAAAAAGTAGCCTATGTGTTATTCCAGGCTATAATCTATCTCTGTGCCAAATTTCATCCAGATCCGTTCAGACGTTGGGGCGTGATTGAGTAACAAACATCCACACATCCATACATCCATCCAAACTTTCGCATTTATAATATTTACTAGCTGATGCCCGCGACTTCGTCCGCGTGGATTGAGGTTTTTCGGTTCCCGCAGGAACTCTTAAATTTTCCGGGATAAAAAGTAGCCTATGTGCTATTCCAGACTATAATCTATCTCTGTGCCAAATTTCATCCAGATCCGTTCATCCGTTGGAGCGTGATTGAGTAACAAACATACATCCATACATCCAAACTTTCGCATTTATAATATTTATTTATAATATTTATTTGATTTGACTATAGTTAAATCATACAGATTTATAGGTGAATAGTGCACCCTTAGGGCCCATAGGTATTTACGAGCGGCACGTTACCAACGGCAGAAGCAACTGTCGGCAGCAGCCAGCCGTCGATCCGTCAGCCGCAGCCATACACATGTCAACGTCAGAGATGCTATAACTGCAAGCTCGTCGGCTGCAGTTGCCACTGTCGCTGGCAACGTGCCGTTCGTGTAGGTATATTATGAGCCCTTACATGCTCAAATTAAGTATGTATATTTTTATTTTACAAGATTTTTATATACTTAACATGTATTACTTAGTATATATTATTATGACCTTAGAACCGACGTTCCTAAGCCAAAAGCTTATTTCAAGTCGTTTGTTTTCTGTGGTGAAGTGTAAATTTCAATGGTTCATTTGGCACATAAGTCGGCGTCACGCTATAAGATAGCTCACCATACTTCCAAGTTACTTTGTACTTGTAGAATACCTGAAAAAAGAAAAGATAAAAGGTTTATGGGCTATGATTTATTAGCTTACACTACATTATTTACAGTAGGCAAACAATTTAAGGCAAGGACCACTAAATACATTTTTAAGCCTCCATATCTCGAAGGTAGATTGGAAAAGTCAATGTAGTGGCTAATATATCAGGTTTATGCTTTCATAATGCTCTTCGCAAAAGGATAGCACTATTAATATATGTAGTTAGTTTAATATATAAAGATTGTACAGTTTCATACGGAATTAGCCAAATTGCCCATTATATAAATTGGAATCAAAATTTACATGTATTATTCTGTGACTGCGAGGTTATAATATTCTAAGACTCAATTTTGTAATTCTTTAGTCTGAAGCGAGTATACACTCATTCTTTCTCTCTAAATTTGTATAACACTGAACAATATCTACAAATTTAATAGTTGTGTTTTAGTTTTTTAAGTAGAAAGAAAAATCTTCCCTACTCGTGATTGCTGTGAACTCTATATTTAACTACACTAGAATTCATCCTGTCTCTGGATTAAAAGAAATATTCCAAAAGAAAAATAATGCACATTATTCTCTGTACCGTAGTTCGCGGTGAATAAAGAAAAATTTACTGTAGTAAGAATATTTTTATACCTTTGTTGGTTTTGCTTTACCCTACAGTATTCATTCTCGGCCGAAAGCACCTTGCTGCGACCCTACAGCACTATGTACCCCGGTTCTAAAGGCCTCATTAAAATCTGTTCTGTTTTTTTTCACCTGATTCATAGAAGCGGCCAGAAAATTGTGCCAGAGACTTTTTAATTATACTTAGTTCGGATTCAAAAGTCCTTTTTATAGCTTTTTCCTCTGTACACTACACACTAGACTACACTACACTACTCTACACTAATAACTGAATTCGTAGTTAAGTCGAGTTTATGGACTGTGAACCCTTGATTTTTTTTCATTTGTGGTCTGTTTTTGTCAGGGCAAAACAGGTAAATACAAACGCTAAAGGCATATATTATGCTAAATAAGGTTTGCATATATATTAAGAAATATGCTTACTTAGGTTTTAAGAATTGATTAATTTAGAATAGAGAGGAAATTTAATGGAGTTTTGTTAGTCTTCTTGCGCTAGCAACAACCCATTATATTCCTACTTATAAATTAAAATGGATTACTTCTAATCTGACCGGATGATAACTAAGCCGGCCCTAATTAAATACCGGGACCCTGCCAAGAAAGGTCAACCGGCCATACATTTTAAATATCCTTACCTTAGCTAACAAAAGCTGCAACTCCGCTTCAGCGAATCTCTTCCCAATACACATTCGGCGTCCGAATCCGAATGGTAGAGATGCAAATGGATGAATTCCAATTTCCTTTTGCTTGCTCCACACTGACAATGCCTTTGCATGTTCGCAGATCGGTCCGTTGGGTTTCCCACGTATTTGCATAGCGTGATCACGTTCTTTGGCGAACTGTTTGGTAAATTCCTCCTCTTCAATAATGTTGCTATTGTCTCTCATCCAACGTTCTGGGACATATTCGTGTGGCGATGGAAAGTATCTCTCTTCGTTTGACATGATGTAGTGTGGAAAGACTATGTGTGACTGTAAAAGGTTAATAATTTTCTAATGAATTGTTTAGACTACTTTTCTTTGCTTAGATTTGTTTTTATAGATTATTATTATTTATTTAGAAAAAGTATTGTTCATATAAATTATTATTTACGATTTGTAACTAAGTACTATAGGAAAATCATTTTTTAAATTCGCAAGTCTGAACTGCCAAGAAGGTTCTTAGAAGTGCTCGAGGTGATTAATAGCTTTGTAACGCAAAAAAACATCTAATTCGGTTTAGTAAGTAATTTTAGGTATCTCAACTTTGAACTATTGACATATTGTACCGCCTCCGTTCCGTCGCGCATGATTCCCAGTTCTGTTGAAATATCTCTATATACATATTTAAAATCCTTAGCCTCTATACCCTTTCTTATATAGAATGTGATATAATACTTAGAATTTAATTATTTTACTTTGCAATCTATATTTACCCCTTTAGGTACTTGATATCCTGATATAATCGCATCTGATTGTATTGAACGTCCATTGCCTAAGATTACCGGTTTTATCCTGAAACAAAAAAAAACACTGTAGTATTAGCAATTTAATTTGACACGTTTATGCTCAAAACAAGTTCTGAATGTGGAACATGTTTGTTTTGCTGATAAAATTACGTAGAGTACTGAATTAATATGTATGCTTTTTTAATCGAATTGAAAACTGGTTCTGAAAATTGTAACGATAAATATTACACTTCAATGATCCTATAAATTATTTTGAATTGGGTATCATAACACCCACGCTTAGAAAGTACCTGCTTAGTATTTAATTATCGCTTCTATTCAGAAAATATTGCACTAAACTCGTCACGTGACACTACTATGCACGTAATCGTAACTAGTCGTTCTAAGTGGCTTTTACCATCCCATTTCGATCAGACATTCATTTAACTTGAGCCTACTTATATCGTCCTAGCGTTTGCAGCCGTTAGTGATCTCGGGTATTATTTTCTATAGGAACTTTCAAAATTTATGAATAATGATGGCCATTTATCTGTAAGTAATAATGGTAATGATCTCTTAAAACAAATCCCTTTTTATCCGACTACGGCAAAGCCAAAGGAAGGAAGTTGTGATTCCTTGTTCCTTTTTTGTTTCCTGTCATAAATAATAGTTATTCTTTAGGTCCTGCCAAATGAACTTAGTATTTCTCTATGACTGAAATAACATCTTTGACTGTTTCTTATAAATTACTCAAGTGATTTCTTGTTTAAATTATTATTCAAAAACAATGCTGTAATTTCAAATTTATATAAAGTGCCTCAAGTGCATGATAAAATACTGACGCTAGAACTGAAGCTAAGCCAGCACTGAATAATACATGTAGCAGGACGTTCTATCCACCTAAATGCATCTGCAATCTGCATTGCTTCTATACAGTGGTGCAACATAAATAAGAAACCGATTTAACCGCAAAATGTCGTCTTGTATGAGTTACGCTGCATACAAAGCAATATAGGTAATACTCTACACTAGGGATCAAAAGAAACGACTATGTAATTTACATTCATCTCTTTATGTCAGCTACTATTTGTTTTAGAGCTTAGTTGTGTTTTACTAAACTATATTTACCGAGTATTCCCTTTTTAGATTGTATCTATATTCTAAGATCAGATATCTCTGGTATTTATATACCAGAGATATCTGATCTTAGAATATTACGAATAATTTATATTTTACGGATTAATTTTAAATATACGACAACCATTCTTATGAATGGTTGTCGTATATTTAAAATTAATCCGTTGCCTCATCAATAACATCATGATTCATTTCTAAGTACACTACCATTACACACTCAGTCATCATTTTCTTCAGTCATTAAATGTTCATTCCTACTTTGCAATTACTAAAGAAATTAAATAACTTACCGTAGAGCTTCTTTAATGCAAGCTCGTAAATATGGCAACTTGTCTAGATCTTTGCTATTAAGCGTTCTATTTACAGGAAGATTTTCGTCAAGTTCCTTGTGCAATTTTCTTTGTGCTCTTGAACTTTTCGCCAGTAAATACATAGTGCTAGCCGCAGCCGCTGCAGTAGTATCAACTCCCACTAGCAACAAGTCTAAAGCCAATATAGTTGCAACTTTTTCTCCGGATTTCTTAGCGATTTCAGCGCAAACTCCTTTGTCAGTAAGTCTCTTCAAACACAGACTTCTGAAGGAATCCAATGCTTTTATGTAGCTTTTATAAGCTGGAGTCGAATATAGCCTCCATAAAGGAGCTGATAGTTCAAGTTCAGGAACACTGTGAAAGAATCCGTGAATGCTTTTAATAATATCTTTGGCATCTGCGTCGTTGTCCTTTAAACAGCCTAGTCTTGTTCCTAAGGCCCAGGCGCCTACAGCTAAAAAAATAAGCATATATTCATAAAGTTAATTTATTTTGTCTGATGCGATGATTTACTTAATTGAGCTACAGATTTATTCCATACGTACATTCAAGAGCCCATTTGTATAATTCCATGAGAAAGTCATTTGGCAGTTCCTTGTTCCCGTCTAGAATGTTCTCCATCCTATAAAATATTTGATTTTTGCTAAGAACCGTGATTTTTCCAACTTCATTATCGGAGGCACAAATCTAGCCTGAGTAATGAATATAATATACGTTTAAAACGTTCTATCTGAATAAATAACGTATCTGAATAAAAGCTGCAACTTCATCAAATAACTATATTCTCAAGAAATAAAAGCAACTGCTCGAAGTTCTTAAAGGTCTCGTGCGATTATGCCGAATGCAAAGCGGTTGTAGCCCATTTAATCGGAACGTTACTTTTTCATTGAATGAGATTGTTGTTTCCCGCAATGACTCAGAACGGAGCATGCAAAACAAATACTCAGACGCCGTCGCTGTAGAAACGGATGTGGTCATTAAACCGTGATTCTGCAGTCTGCCTACATTCGTAACTGGCCAACGAGACCGTATCTTTGCATACTTAGAAACACTGCACACTTTGATTGACACCTTCTGTTTTGTTCTCTACTGAACTGTTGTCCGCATATTATAATTTCTAATATGGATAAAACCCGCTTTAAGAAATATCTGAAATAATACGTTTTATTTTCCCTATCCCGCATAGTTAAAACGTTTTCTCGCTTAAGACGCGTTTTTGGCTGGGTCCCTCTGAAATCGTCTTAAACGGGTTTTACTGTACCTCAATAAGATGACCTCAAATTGATGCTCTAGAATTTAAATGGAGCAAATTAGAGTATATCAAGCTAGTAAGCCGACACCGATTGACCAGGTCGACGCCTAGTAAGTAGTTGAAGACAATTGACCATTAGATTTGTATCCAGAGTTATATTTATTCAGGGTTTGAAAAGTTTTAATGCATGCTTGTGCACAGCATCTTGTTCCGTTCCGCTATTTTTTGATCTGCTTTGATTTTATGAATTCATATTTTGGAACGGGGCAGGTTTTCGATAACCCGGTATCAAGAGCTGCCTAATGATCTCTTCGATTTGAACTCACATTCCATTGTCGTTTGCCTTTAATGTAGTCGTGCAAATATTATAATGCAATTTAACATTTGCGGAACATTCATGTTCTCAAAATTTTGTTAAAATGTCACTAAGTGCTGTTAAAATAGTCTCACAAACTGAAATGATGGCAAAGGCGAGTCAGCTTTCAAATACCTATAACTGCCATTTATGTACCCAGCTTAGTCTAAAAAACATGATTAGAAAAGGTATTAGTACATTTATCTGAACCAGAATCTAATTCCTTTTGATTACGAGTTGAATATTTATTGCACCAGGAATAAAATAGCAGGAATAAAATAGCAACCAAGAGATATCCGAGGATTTATTTTATAGCTTTCTAGTTCTATTCATTTGTTGTTAATTAATTATTAATTACTTCATTATTTATTTCATTACTTGTTAATTATTATGAATAATCCTGAATAAGCATTCAGTGAAATTGCTAATTATCACTGTAGTGAATATTAAAAACTTTAACACTGGCGTATTTTGCGCATTTTTTTGCCTTTTATAGCTGAAGATAACGAAGAACTACGGCACATTCCTATGCTAATCAAAATCCAACATGTGATTAACGAGTAAACGGTTAAGATCAAGAATCAAAGGTGAAAACATACAAGTAATGTACTGATACAATTTTATAAGGCTTATAGAAGTCGCTGTTTAAGAAATAATATAGTTCTGATTATGTGATGTAGTAGTTAGTATAAACTTATACTTTTATAAGTTTATACCAACTACTGCATCACATAATCAGTAATAAATAAGAAGTAAGAATTATCATTTTAGAGTGAATTATTATTATCTGTTATGGGTTACCTGTCAAGAAAGTCTATTGCAACGCCGTCAAGCGATGGAACAGCAGCCCTCGCCGCTTCTGGTGCAACAAGAGCTTTTGAAACTTTAGATCGAAACTTTGACCACGGCATACCGTGCCTGTTTAAAAAAATCAGTTTAGTCAATATAGCAGTATAACCCCTGACTTTAATGTATCTTTAATAGAAAGAGAAACCTCTAAAATACTTACACGCCTATTAGTCCAGGTTCATTACCAAAAAAATCCTTTCGTAATTCCTGTTTGTAATGTCTGAGGCATGGTGCGACGGCTCTGTGTGGCATCGCATCTTCACGCCTGTATATTTTCGCGGTCTCCTCAGCACAAAATGGGAATACTAAATCGGGATGTCCAAATAGCTTAGCAACTTTAGCAGCGCCGCCTGGACCAGCCACAGCCCTTAAATTCCATAACGTGATATCCAAATTACGCGTCCGCCATAGCTTTTGTCCGATAGCAAAACGCCAGGAGTTTCCCAGTAAAGGAAGTGGCCTAGGGCCTGGAATGGTCGCGAAACACCTTGCACTTGTCATCGCGGGCACAATACTGATGGTCCTTCCAGCCCCAGGAGATGTAGCGTGAAGGAAAAGAAGGGCGACCGCGTTACGTTTTCAGTAATTTCGTAATACCTGTCTAAGTTGACGAGGCTTACGTACCTTACAACAATACAACCCGTGGTTTATTATTTTCTTTGCTTCTTTTACTCATTGGCTCAGAACATAATATTGTACATATCAAGTAGCTATTACCTACAATGGATTGTCTACTGTGTTACTTTATTGCATTTTCTTTTTACATAATGTTTATTAGGTATATTCCAGTATTTAAACATTGACCATTAGATAATAGTGTATTAGGTAATAGTGGTGTAATCGTAATAAGTAATATAAAGCAAAATAATAGTGCAAGTAGAGCTATTTCAAATTTCTTCAGTATAACAGTATTTACTTTAGTATTGTTTACATTAGAAACTCTTTATTGCAATTCGATAATGGTTGTTTATTCATTGGAAGACTGTGTCTTAACTTTCGCATAGGTACCTACTTAGCATGGGAATACAAATCGTCCCTTCTTCTCCATGCAATAGTTTGCAGGTAGGGTTTATTAGTACGCGTGTGTTAATAGTTGCGTTGCAACTTGCAACTCATCCGCTGAAACTGTATGTCTTTAAATTAGGCGCTGTGTTTATCTTTGTGCTTAGATTTGTATGCTTGTAGCCCGTTTATATTCGTGATGCTCAGTTGTCAATTGAATAATATGACGTCACATATAAATGTGATGTGTCCAATTAGTGGTTCCCTCAATGGGAGCTGGGTGCGGTGCGCTTGCGCCGATTGACTCGTCCGGTCTTTGGGAACACATTCGTACCATATTTGCACGTCTTCCGCAATCGTTCCCGTTAAGCCATATTTATTGCAGCAATTCAGAGGCGCATACGTTAGATTTCATCTAATGAAGAAAACGCATTGTTCATATTTGCAAATTTCAGTTTCGCTAAATATAATCTTTGTTATTTAAAATACGGGTAACATTTACTGTTTATATTAGCATAGTATAACAGAAGCAAGTTGTAATATTTATTTAGAGTTCATACTCAATATTAAGTTAATGTATGATTCTGTGTAGTCTGGCAGGATAATTTTGTTATCCTGCAAAATCTGAAACATGATAGGAATAGTCGTTTTGCATTGGAAACTCGTTCGGCGGATGCAGTTGCAGTATCCACAAGGAACTCTCTGTTCTCTTATCCTCTCGTCTTTGTTCAAATAACGTCTGATTGCACTACAGTATTTCCTACATGAATACATTATCCAACCACGAACGATTGCGATTTACCACACTGCTTTGTGTATTACGGTCGACGAGTGCTCAAATGCGCGGAAAATTGCCACTTTATGTCATCCATTCCATGATAATATTATGTACGTACGTAATAAATATTGTATAACGAAAACACTCGATACAAGGCAATAGACACTCTCGACTTCTGCACATACTCGTACCTATTTTGTCACCTATATTATAAACTACCTACCTCAAGGTTACCAGTTTTACAAGATCGATTGCAATAGTGATACTTTTCAGATATCACCGTCATATCGTTCATTGATCGTCGTAGATCATGTTCAATGCTATGAAAGTAATTTAAATACCTGATAACTTTTCTCTAACTAATTGAGCTTAGATGGCTGGCAGCATTTGGGTTAACTTTGTCTCGTTACAGTCGATGCACATTTTCGATCTCAAGATACAAACACAATAGATTGATTCATCCATCAGCCTGCATTCGTCCACTGCTGGACATAGGCCTTTTGGTGAGCGCGCCACCACAACGGTCCGCCGCCTTCCTCATCCACCCGCTTCCCGGCTGGAGGTCGTCCCGCACTGCGTTTACCGGTGCGCGGTCTGCCCCAACGGCCATCGGTTTTGCGACAGACAGAACGGAACAGAATAGATTGATTACAATTTTTCAAACGTATTAAGTCAGTGTGCCTTAAATAGTAACTAGGTTATTTCCAAAATAGCATTAAACATTTTTACACCAGTAGATAGAGTAGAGAGTAGAGTACCTCTCATGGGTGTCAGCTATTCAGATAATGGGGATATGCATTTACTCGTAACTACAAATAAAAGGTTGTCGGGGGGTTGACATATTTATGCCACTATCGCATGACGCCCACTCAGATTTTGGTGCCTCTTTATAACGCCCCGAGCTCAACGTTATTGCGATAGCAATTTTTCAACTTTATACTAGTTGCACTTACTCAAAACCCTTATGGTTATAACTTGATGGTTATAACATTTATTGGATAGAAGCAGGCGTTACTTTGCGGAAGTCCATGATATGAATGAACTGAAAGTTTAATTCGCTATAATTCGCCACAACAGGTAAATCTATGTGGTACATAGATTTGCCTATTTGTATTTTGCGATATTCACCACACCACACAAATCTTTACTAGATACAGAGTCCATCCCATAAACATTTAACAAATCTGTTACGGCAATCATTTTGGAACATTCATCAAATAATATTTGATCAAATAATAGAAATAGCATGCGATCTGAATCCGAGAATTCTCGATCCAGTGCGGAAAGAGCCTTAGAATATTTAATATTATGCTTAAAGAGTACAATCCATTCTACTAATCTTTCACCAAAATTTTTAAGTTAATGAGTCATATGAGTATAAAAAATCTATCTGTGATCTGATAAAGTAACGATCTGAATTGGTTCTTCGAATTTTGAAAAATTAACTTTTAATTTAACGAGTTGAATACTATCTGCGTCTCTTTCAACAAAATCTGCGCCAATGATGTTGGAACATTCATCTGTAATATAAATACTAGATGCGAGATAAATGAATGATAAGTTACATCGATTGCGACATTCGGATACTCTACAATCGGGCGTGCATTTTGCGTAGCGTGCGAACGAGCGCGCCGGCGATCGGCATTCGGCAGGCGAAGCTAGGTATCAGAAGGGCTCGGTCGGCGCGGCGGCGCGGCGTGCGGCGGCGCGGTGCGCGTATTGATCGGGCATCGCGCCCTGGACCTGTTGCCGGGCACCCGAGCACCGCTGTACGTTTCATGCAATCTGAGGCGAGAATGCCCTACTGCATTCAAGCGCGAATCAATACGAGCAATTATTTGCAATACTGTTCGACTCACACAGAAAAATGGTTGATGTCCGCATAAAACTTTTGATTTAATTTCTCCTCAGAATTGAATCACTGTCTGTTTTTTGTTAGTCAGTTTATTATTTATATTAACTTCCTATGCTTGTCCATTTAAATTGAATAAGAAATCGAAAAGTATGCAATGAATTATTTTCTATGTTCGAAAGAAAATGATTGTTACGTTGTCTGCATAAAATAATTTTGCAAAAATTATTTGCTTTTGCTTGGTATTCTTCATTTATGTCTTGCATTTTACTCAGCGTGATTATATCATACGCAATCTATTTTAAACCTTTTCATGGCTATGCATTTGCTTTCCTGCAGTTCGCATAATTTATTGAATCATTGATTTTTGTAGGTTCCGTAATAACGTTTTAGTTTGTTTAACTCGTTTCTTTTAAATTTTCCGAAGGGTTTTCAGCTTGCTAAATTTTTTTGTTTATTCTAAAAATAACTTCGAAATTGATCTATTTGACTTCAATTGAAGGGCGGGTGGTCTATAATATACAAATATCTGGACTTTAGGTGACAATAATAATAGATCGAGGCCGTCGTGCTTGGCTATTGATTTGGTGACTGGTCTTAAATAACAAGCTTATCACAGTAATAATATTATGTACATTATCTCTCTTTTATGTATAAAAATATGCTTTTGAATTGCATTGGATTTTAGATTTTTGCCTGATGGGAGGCTTCGGCCGTGGCTAGTTACCACCCTACCGGCAAAGACGTGCCACCAAGCGATTTAGTGTTCCGGTACGATGCCGTGTAGAAACCGAATAGGGGTATGGGTTTATTATAACTACCATGCCCCTAACAGGTTAGCTCGCTATCATCTTAGACCGTATCATCACTTACCATCAGGTGAGATCGCAGTCAAGGGCTAACTTGTAGTGGATAAAAAAAAAGAAGAATTTCATTTAAATCTTATATTCTTACCCATTCACATCAGATGTTATTGAACTCAAGCGCTAGTCTATTATTAAAATAAGTTACTCAATATCAACAGGAAGGTTATTATGCCTTCTCTATGCTATAAAGGCAAAACTTTTTCTCGTTTAGCACTCATCAATACTGATAAGCCGCATCTGCAATGTAGACCCTCGACTGAGTTGCTGTAAAAGTTGAGCTGAAATGAAATGCATTTCCATCAATGGGAGATTATCTAATCTCAATAAAACTTTGAAAGGCTAAATTTAATTCGCCGCGCTGCTGCTAGCTACCTTCTGCTGGATAAATTATCTGGATTTGTAAAATCTTATGTTGTATTTTGTATGATGTGGGTTTTATTACTTTTACTTTACACCTACGATTCTTTCATCATCTTTAATATGCTTGCATCACTTTCATTCCTGATTAATCTTTTTGCCAACATAATGCTCCATTTTTACAATTTAATTTGTTTTGCCTTGAGGTAAACATTTGAGGATCAATAAGCATATTTCACAGTATGGTTGCGTACACTTTTACGCTTGTTTTTTTTATTTTTACTTCTTTCCAGAAATCATAATTTTCGATATTTTTTAGGGCTATATCAAATTTCCTACAGGCAGTTATGGCTCACTGTCTACATTCAATTATTTTGCTACTCGTCTTTCAAAACCACAATTCTGCTAAGCATTTCAGATGGTAAAGCCTCGATTTCCCGAGCCATTTAAAGCGATGCAAATTGAATTAACAAGCCATTTGATCACTCAAAGTAATGAAACAGTCCTGTTACAAAGCCTATATATATTGCACCAATTTTCCAGCATAATAAGTACAATAGTTGTTAAGCTGGCAGGCTTCCAAATGAGCCACTACTGACATTGCTTCCCCCGGCGTCACATTAACCCTTTCACTTTTATCAGCTCGATGGAGTAAAGCGTAAATATTTTGACATAAAATGTTGTATGAATTATTAATTAATTATCAGGAGTAAGTTACTTAACTTGGATTACGTTGATTGCATATTTTCAGAATAAGGTCAAAACCTGAGATTCTTTATGGATTTCACTATTTCTCATCACATACGTATCATGTTTTAAATTGATATTAAATTTGATATTTTTACAATTTACTATTACTACTTTCAATAAAGAAAAAGGCATCTGAAACATTTGGGGGCACTGTGGTAGGTACGTCTAAAATCTTCAAGTCGGAATTGAGTCTTTGAGTCGGAATTGAGTTCTTTGTCAGCTGCAGGACATTAACGTTTCAAGCGAAGCTATATCTGGCTGTTACTAGATATTCATTACCGTTATCAATAATTAAACTATATAAAGTTAAATATAATGTTTATAGTGAATCTGTTTTCCTTATGATTTGTCGGCACAGATGTCACATAGTTGGGATTATTTGATCCTTTAAATTTAGAGATTATTATGGACTAGATGATGCCCGTGAGAACTCCGTAATTTTCCGGGATAAAAAGCCCTATTTAGCCTTCCTATATGTCCTTCCCCGGGATCTAAACTACCTCTATACCAAATTAATATTAGTATGGATTAATACGGACATGAGTCTCAATAAATTCTAAAATACCCTTACTCAAAATCGAATCGTGTCAAGAGTTTCTTAAGTACGAATTAAATCCGCCGTTTGAGTACACAGAGTAGACATGATCCAGAGCTTGATTGCACCAATTTTCCAGCATAATAAGTACAATGGGTCTTTAGCTGGCAAGCGGCCAAACGAGCCACTACCCTCGGCGCCACTTCAAGCTCCCGCTCTTACCATATTGTGTGGAGTGGAATAAGATGCAAATGTGTGGGACACAAACATTTTATCTTCTCTCGTAATTTTTCCAAGCCCGAAGACATTGTCAGTTTTTTACCCTCTGTGCCAAAATGTATTTCGTTGAATTATTCAAATGTAATAGAACGTTTTGTTTGCTGTTAGGCATAACTTGGATAACCATGTTATTTATTGCTACAATCTTGGCAGATGACAAAACACTGTACCACTTAAACGACAATACTTAATGAAGGAATACTTTACTTTTAAGATTACTTTTTATTATCGGAATACTTTACTTTTAAGAATACTTTTTGTTATCGAACCGCAAGGCATCGACAAGGTCTGCACCCTTATACGCAGTCGAAATTCCGCGGGCTCGTACGAAGCGATTTGCTTCCTCGTTTCTAATTCGAGCCGCTAGGATATGGAATGCCCTTCCGGCTTCCGTTTTCCCCTCCTCTTTTAATATAGGTACCTTCAAATCAAGAGTGAATAGGCATCTTCTAGGCAAGCGCGCTCCACCTTAGGCTGCATCACCACTTTCAAGCAAGTCTGATTGCAGCCAAGCGCTGGCCTATATATTTAAAAAAAAAAAAGGAAAGTTAAACTAAGTAAGTACCTAGTTGAATTAAATTAATCAGTCGAATTTGTCAAACACCAAAACTCACTCAATCTGCATCCACATTTATGAAGTTAAAGAGCAATATTAAGTTATCACAATAGATCAAACGATCATGAGCGACAAGTTGCCCTGCATGAAATAAAGGCGCTTAAAAAATGGTCCATACTCCTCAGTATGCGCAACTTGAGAGAACAAAAAAGGCTTACGCTACATATCACAATCTGTAGTAAAAGCCATGGTTCAAAATACACCGGTCTAGCTAGAAAACAACGCACGTCTAGGACGCTGTTGCGCGCTATTGTTATAAAACCACGACATATTATATCAAGGGTTGTCTAGGCCGAACTCCAGTCTAGCCTGTTGGCGGCTCGCCAACCGTTGCCTAGCTTAGTCTTGCTATCGGCCTTGATAACCGTGAGACTCGAACACTGAACTTAAGTGATACGACTGTTAGGAATTTTAAACTCGAGGTCCATTGTTGAATCTCACTCAGCGTCATAAATATGTAATGTTGATTCATTGACACCGTTTATGTATTCGCAGTGTTTCAAACTTTACCTTTTACATTTTCATATGAAGAAAGATGTAAGTCGTCTTGCAATGTCGTGATGACCGCTGGTCGACCCTTACTGCCTTTTTCAGAAACGCCGATCAATTGTTTGGCAGTCCCAATAATTTTGGACGTCGCCCTCACTGTTTACGAAAGTATACAAAGTTCTGCCCCCCAATTGTGTAAGGAAATTACGATTTCCTTGGGGGGCAATATACACGTAATCGTTTTTTAAATGGATAATTCGACTTTATGGAGTTCATAGATGCCTGCACTTCAAAAACAGTTCGAGTACGTTTTAAGCTGTCAATTGACTACGATTTGCTTAGATTATTCTATTATCTATTCGATGATTACGATCTCTATACAGTCTACACTCTACACATAAAATAAGTCGACACACAACCAATTTCACCAACAAACTGCCCCAATTCAAATGCAAAAGGCTTACATTTTAGTCGTTTCTGTACTGGAGGATATTACGTCTTCTATTCTAAACTAGCTGTCTGATTTATCTTAATAGGTGACAAAGCTGTACGGAATTTAAGAGCTATGAATAATTGGGATTGATACTATTATATGACACGGTACTGGTTAATATGACCTCAAGGTCATATTAACCAGTACCGTGTTGCTTATTAAGTTATTAGTCATGACTATTAGTCGCTCATTCAGCCAATCACATTCAGACGACTAAAGTGGACGATGTGGCCTTATTGGAATCTAAAGTGGTTTATTTCTTAATCCTTCTTAGAGTCATTGATGTATTGCTTTAGCTTCTTTCAAATAAGCGAACTCTAGATTTGGATTTGTGATAAAGGATTTCTAAAGTCATAAAGAAGCAATATTACTTATAAAATATCATTCATCGTTTATTAGTTGCGACTTGCGGTTATAAATTAAGAGTAGTCTGGATTAGTCTTTATAGTTTACTAGCAGATGCCCGCGACTTCGTCCGCGTGAAATAAGTTTTTTTAAATTCCCACGGGAACTCACTAATTTTTCGGGTTAATATATAGGCTATGACACTCACAAATAATGTGGCTTTCTATTGGTACCAGAATTTTCAAAATCAGTTTAGTATATCCAGAGATTACCCCCTACATTCTACAACCTCACAAACTCACAAACTTTATAATATTAGTATAGTAGCTTCAAAAAGTTACTATGTATTTATGTAATACTGTTTTAAAGCTGAATCACACTTGGGCTTATCTTTAAAGAAATCAAACTACAGGGCTTAACAAGTTCTATTTAAAATACAAAGTAATATTTAGTCAAAATAGGGGAACACTTAAAAAGCTCGCGTGCGACGGAGTATAGTTTACATTTAGGTCGGTGATTTCTTGTGTCGCGTTCTAGTGGCCTTTCACACGATCGAGCACTAACCACAGATTAGACGATCGCACGTTTAAATTGTTCCTATGAAAACCAATTTGTGGATGATGCTTTTGGTTATGGAACTTTTAGATTGAAAGGTTACTAAAATAATTTGTACTGCGTTTTTTAATCACGAAGAAGTATATTTTGCGAAGAAGCTTAGCGAATTACTGATGAAGAAGCATTTTTATTAGAGTACCTTAGTATAATAAATTAATAATATGAAAATAGTACATTTCTTTATGCTGGATTATATAATATAATATATTATATTATATTGATACTATTATGTAGAGGAAAACAGATGATGCTTTTATGGTTTAGTAATCCACTAAATACCTATACAAACAATTAGAAGCGGCCTCAGCTCAAACGTATTGAAACCAACCAAGTTTTTGAAATTTTTCAAGTAACTAGGCTCATACTCCAAGTTAGTAGTTGACGACCTCCGTGGCCTAGTTTTGAGCGCTGTTGTTTTAACGTGGTTTGGCCTGGTCTGGCCTGGTGGGAGGCTTCAGCCGTGGCTAGCTACCACCCACCCTACCGGCAAAGACGTGCCGCCAAGCGATTTAGCGTTCCGGTACGAACCCCAATAAGGGGTATGGGGTTTAATATAACTGCCATGCCCCTAACAGTAACCTAACGCCCGCTACCATCTTAGACTGCATCATCACTTACCATCGCAGTCAAGGGCTAACTTGTAGTGGATAAAAAAAAAAGTATTACATGTAATGTGATATGAAGTACGGTTTCCATATAACTCAGTAATCAGTATGGATTTCTGTGATGTTATATTTTAGTCCATTGTAAGGACTGTACTCGTATGTAAGTATTTTAATTTGTCAGAAGTTTAAGTTTTCCTTGATTCGTGCCGAATCACTTGGTAGCGAGATGCCGTCAGAATTGACTCACTAATACGATCTCGTGACCTATTGTCATTGAAATATATTCGTAAGGTTACCCGCTGTATTTGTGTGTTAGTAGCAAGGACCTTGTTAGTAGAAATCTTTCTCATATTTGACCACATTGTCAGGCAATGATACCAGCTGAATCTGTTTCCTTAACCTAAAATAATATCTGTCAAAGGTGTAGGTAAATCTGACAGTGAATTGAAAATATATAAACCTTATTCTTGTTCACTAATATATTATAGAGAATTAATTAATTATCTTTCAAATTAAAATAAATTTCTTTTATAATGTTCACCTACTTATATAAGTTGCGTGTTGATTTTTATACAGTACCTACACAGCAGAGAATTAACTATAGCGCAATTCGTAGAATGACACTTGTTTTGAAGAGTTGGTCTTTAACTTTTCATAGTAGTTACTTACCTACTCCCAAGTAAATGCAACAGCTTTTGTTTTTGTCAGTATTATTGATTATTCAAACTGCAGTTAAAAGGGAAATACCAGTTCCGTATCGTATTCACAAATAACTTCCTTATGACTGGTTCCTGCTTATGATTTTGCATTTTCAAGCGTTATGTTTTGCTAATCGCTAAAATAGTGTGAGGTGTTGACTTGAATGCACCATCTTTACATCGCCTATTGATCCTTTCAATTGTTCATACCCTGTTATTCTGAATGACTTTTCAGATGAATGCATCTGAAATCAACTTCCTCTGCATCTGATCCGATTTAAGTCCAGGAGGAGGAGATATGCGTCAGCGTCTTCTTGCATGGCCACTACTGTATAACCTTAACAACAATTCAATGAGATCTTTTAGTTCACTTGTATGTTCAACAGTGGACGTTCGCAGATTTAAATTATAGAAACTTTAAATGGATTGATCACTAGCTGATGCCCGCGACTTCGTCCGCGTGGAATAAGTTTTTTTAATTCCCGTGGGAACTCCTAAATTTTCCGGGATAAAAAGTAGCCTATGTCACTTTCCAGGTCCTGAACTATACCCATGTCAAAAATCACGCCGATCCGTTGCTCTGTTGTGGCGTGATTGAAGGACAAACCAACAAATCAACAAACAAACACACTTTCGCATTTATAATATTAGTATGATTGATGGCTTGTTGGAGTATATTAGTATGGGTAGTATTCCTCGGGGGTGCTAAGTTATTAGTTCCTCATTTTGAACGTCCAATATTAATACCATATTCAATTAATGTGAGCATTTCCTGTCAGTGTGAGAGTTCCTGTGTATAATGATATTGTCGAAGCATCGCGTGTTGTCTGGCTCAAAGCTCGTTAATATGTATGTGGTGCCGACACGGCGCTGACGCCATTTGCAACTGGTGGCACACTAAATTTCACCAAAGTTAGTATTTGCCCAACAGAAATCCAAAACGATAGATTCTTCAATTCCTATTGAAATTTTCAATGAAATTTTAAGATACAAGTGGAAATCTCCGCTCCTCTTGAAGAGCTGCCATTTTCGTGCACTTAGCTAAGAGGACATCCACCGCAGTCCTCACATGAGCAGTGGAGTGCACCACCTAGGTCCTAGAGGCATAGTAATAATAGTAAAGCTCAATGCTTATTTTTCATGGTGCCCTGTCTGAAAATGGACTATGTATCTAGTAGGTATCTACCTAACCAATGCTTCAAACTCTGCACGCCGCGCCGTCCGTCCTACTCATGGACAACGAATCCTGTATTTTCCTTTGAACCACTTAACGTAAAACTGTCAGATTTTGGATAATTTCACGAATCACGAAACAAAGACCATCCCTTAATTTTTTTATAGGGAGATAGGCCGAACACGTGACACACATTGATGAATTTTCCTCATGATTGATGTAAAGCACCTCACTAGCGCATAGCTTCCCTAAAGTCGGCTATGCGCTGGTAAAGTTGTCAGAATATAAAATAGATTTTTTTGCATAATAATATGAAGTAGTAGTATTTTAATAAAATTATTGGAATCTCATTTCTGAAGCAAGCAAAAAAATTAAAAGAAAAATCTTGAAACTTTTTCACAAATTAATAAAGTAGAGCTGCAGGCCTGTTCACTGAACGAGAACTTGAAAAAGTCGGTTCATGAATAATAAATAGAAAAAAAAACTGAATACGCATTGCAGAGGAAAGCTGAGTGCTCTTACTATTGCATATTATTTTCTGGCGAATATCTAAATCCTTTCTTTAAGCACATATCTTACGTGTATGTAAACCGTACCTAATTATTGATAAAGTGACTGACTGGCATATAAATGTAGGTAGATATAGGTAATTAGCACAAACGTCAGACCAACAAGAAGCTTGGGAGATACGTCCTATAACGTCATGCATGAGGCTTATTTGTAGGACCACAGGTAATCGATAATAATCGATGGACCCGTTTGCTACTTAAATGATACATTGTACCGGAAAGAAAATCTTATTTATGTATCCATACTAATATTATAAATGCGAAAGTGTGTCTGTCTGTCGGTCTGTCTGTCTGCATCGCTTTCACGGCACATCTGTTGAACCGATTTTGATGAAATTTGGTACAGGGATTGATTGTATCCCGGCTATTTTTTATCCCGGAAAATTAAAGAGTCCCCGCGGGAATCAATAAATTTAATCCACGCGGACGAAGTCGCGGGCATTATCTAGTTGTAAATAAAATCCTTTAGTGGGTTAGAAACATGTTATACAAAAAGGACTTTAACTTACTAAAATATAATGTTTGTAGGGTAACATAGGTATTTTGTTGGTTAGTTGCTACTTGCGTCGCTTGTGGAAAAACCAATTACTAAGCACGTAAAGCAGGCACAATAGCAGTCCGCAATATAAACATGTATGGAATTGTATGTAAATATTGTAACGAATTGACCCATTTGTATGAACCAGTAACGATTTTTACATTTGAACCTGTTATTGATGTTTGGAGTATCGTTATTATGTAGGCAAATAATTTGATACAGCAATAATAATATAGTGAACTAGCAGATGCCCGCGACTTCGTCCGCGTGATATAAGATTTTTAAATTCCCACGAGAACTCCCTAAGTCGGGTTAATATATACCCTATGACACTCACAAATAATGTGGCTTTCTATTGGTACCAGAATTTTCAAAATCGGTTCAGTAGATCCAAAGATTACCCCTAACAACCTCACAAACTCACAAACTTTACCTCTTTATTATATTAGTATAGATAGATAAGTTATTACTTATACAAATAATCTTTGTGTTGATCATAGAATTATTGTAGGTAGATCTCTGCTCCTAATTTAGCAGGCTCGATAGGTCCACGGTTTACGGGGTGATCAGAAAGGACCAAAAGTTCGTGGGTTCACATCCCGACCCTAATCTAATGATCATTACCCACTACCTAGTACCTACCTATGCTTATGCTACGCTGGTAGGGAAAAGGAGCACAGTTGTCAATTGTGATGTACCTCTTAAAAGAATATGTCTTAAGATTAGATCTTAAGGCGCCAGCGGAGGGCTAATTGCTCATACAAACGTAATACCAAAATAATTAGTAATTCGAGCATATTTCCTCCATATTATGCGATTATTAAGATTGAACTTGTATTTATCTAGGTCCCTGGATAATTATTTTTCCAAAATACTTTCCCAAAATTAAATGTAAGCACATTGCGTTTTGCATGTTTTTGCGACATAAACGACATGTTTTCTCCTTATTTGTTTCATATTAAAACCAACGATATCTCACGTACTAATTGATCAGGAACATAGCCTATATTGTCAAGTTACAGAATAACAACACGAAGTTAAAAACACAACGATTTTTCATTCATCATTTTTGGTATTCACGGAACAAGACTAAATGTATAACAAATTCTGTACGCTCATATTGCTATCGCGCTTGCACGCGATCATGTGTCTTCAGCCAAATAGGGATAGCAATATACCGGCAAATTTATATTTGCGGTTCGAGTAGAAGTTGCGAGCGGCGGTCGCCGGTCCCTTAAGGTAACATAGAGTGATTTATTTATGGAACCGTTTAAGATGACTGATCCCATGTATGACATACAACCTTCCAAATTAGGTATGTTATCTCGATTTGTCAAGTATGTGCGACATGGTATAGTTAAACAATATTATGGTGAACTATTAGTTCATCGGAGTATCGGAACATGAGTAAGCCACTTAGCATGACTCTGTTAAAAAGATACATAACAGTATTCAGGATATCCAGTTTCCTGATAATTATTTAAATAGAGCTATCACATTATTAGAGCACTATGTTTCCTTGATGTTTTCCATCACCGTTAAAGCAAGTGATATTTAGTTTCTTAAGTCGATTTTATGGATGTTAAGTACTCAACTGTACTTAAAAACTAATCTAGCATATTCTCATGGCATTATAAAGAACCAAGCTTACGACTTGGTATTCTGTTTGTGAATGTGTCAATATCCTTTCCTTACACATTGTAAGGAAATCGTAATCGTTTGTCAAACGGATAATTCGAACTGTTTATGGAGTTCATAGACGTACGTCAAAAAGTATGTATGAACTCCTTAAAAAGTTCGAGTAATACGTTTAATGTACGTATTACTCGAACTTCATCATAAATCGTAATCATTAAACAACATAATATATTAATGTTGTTTAATGTCTACTGACTGTTTGTTTACGATTTGCTTAGACAATTCGGCCTCTGATTCTAGCAAATACTTGGTAATGGAATAGAAGCCCGTATGATCAATTGACATAGGTTAAATGAATCATTATTCAAGAATGATCACACTTGTTTTTATAACATTAGGTACCTAGAATACATAACATTGAAGTTGTTTTATTAAAAACACTGTCATGGAAGTGAAAACACGGTGTTTTCATTTCTACATTGTTTAGGTAGGTATTCTTTGTCTATTTATCAATTTACACTTCGCTGTCCTTTACTGTCATTGACAACGCATTATTGTCCCAAAATTTTTTTATACCCACCATAATTAAGTATTGGATAGGTGAAGTCAGGTGGAGGAGTACGTTATACGACTATGAGAAAGACCAATCCAAGGTTTGACAATACAAATACTCGTCGCCATTTCCTCTATCAAAAACTAGGAATTGTACATTAAAAAAGTTGTCAAGGCTTCGAATGGCCACATTTGTCAAATAGTCCATTCATTTTAGATTTTTTCGCGGCAAAATTTATAATTTTTTGAAACCACTGTGGTTTTATACCTATGAGTGAGTACATTGAAAAACACAACTCTCCCCCCCCCTCCGGTGGTGGCTTCCCCCCTCCCCGCCTTGAAAAGTGTGCCATTTTACAGATTTCCTAGATTTTCCAAAAAACTATACAAGCTAGGTCAAAACCGTCAAAGAGAACATTGTTCCTTAATAAATTACCTACAAATAAGTTCATAACATTTATTATGATATGAGTTATAGTTTACAAGCTATGGTGCGTTAAAGTTGACTAAAAATCGCAGCTCAGTAAAATAAGCCAATTTACAACATTTTATATGTATTCTGTAATATCTAGAAAACTATTAGAGTTAGGCAAAAACTGTCAGAAGTAAAAATAAACACCATTTAATGACCTATAAAAAAATTATTTAGTTCATAAAGATAGGACTAATAATTTCGCATATATATCCACGTATTGTATACGAAGAAAAATAAAAAAATTGTTAGAATCCTGTGTTATTTGCAATTTGCACAAAAACTATTAGAGCTAGGAAAAATCCTTCGAAGAGCAATTAATTTCATTAAATTACCTACAAAAAAATGTTATGGTTTATTTAGATAGGACCAATAGTTCGAAAAATATGACTACCTTTATTCCATGAAATTTTTTTTTCTTCAAAAACCATGTATATATTTTTTAATTTTCACAGAAACTATTAGAACTAGGAAAAAAAATATCATAAGCAAAAATGAACTTCATTAAATTACCTCCAAAATAGTTTTTAGTTTATTTTGACAGAACTAATAGTTTCGGAAATATGGCTGTCTAACTTGCATAAAAAAAGAAACCCTTGTAAAATCCGTGAATGTTTTTTGTAATTTCAAGAAGAAGTATTAGAGCTAGGAAAAAAGCTGTCAGGACTTAGGACAAAGATAATTAATTTACCTATAAAATAGTGTTTAGTTTATTTTGATAGGACAAATAGTTTTTGAAATATACCTTGCTATTTTGTAAGAACCGGTGGTAGTCATCTTGACTTACATAATAGTATGGAATAAATAGAAATTAAATAACTTTTTTTTTAACGCATCATAGCTTGTAAACTATAACTCCTATCACCATAAATGTTATGAACTTGTTTGTAGGTAATTTATTAAGGAACAATGTTCTCTTTGACAGTTTTGTCCTAGCTTGTATAGTTTTCTTGAAAATCTAGGAAATCTGCAAAATGGCACACTTTTCAAGGCGGGGAGGGGGGAAGCCACCACCGGAGGGGGGGGGAGAGTTGTGTTTTTTAATGTACTCACTCATAGGTATAAAACAACAGTAGTTTCAAACAATTATTAATTTTGCCGTTTTCCCCATACATTGAAATCTAGAATGAATGGACTAAAAAGGATACTGATACTTTTACAATCAATGAAAATGTTAGGATGTGCAAACGAGAGGTAAACTAAGGATACAACGCCGCCTTAAGTTATATTGTATATTTATATATATTATTCGCTTAAACTTATAAAAAGCACTTACAAAAGTCAGATCGGTATAGTACAATACAACATTGATAAAAATTTACATTGATATGTCATAAAAATTAGTAAGTTAAACATTATGTTTTTACTTTCACCAAGTCTCAGCACATCGCAATACTGTAACTTGTGTGTTTGATTGTTTTTCATTTTGTGTTACAGTTTCCTAGACGATCTCGACCGGTTAGGTGCCAGAGATTACCAGCCCACCGAGCAAGATATTTTAAGAACTAGAGTCAAAACCACCGGCATTGTCGAAGTGCACTTCTCCTTCAAAAACCTTAATTTCAAGTGAGTATTTTGGTTTAAGTAATAATGGCCAAGTCCAGAAACTTCTCAATGGTCAAGAGCGTCTTTAGTATTGTGAATACCCAATTTTTATTTTGTCTCTATATAAGAAATCCATACTAATATAATTATATTATGCGAAAATGTGTCTAAAAAAGTCTATCTGTCAAAAAGCTAGAAGTTTTCAGACTCAATAAACAAACAGAAACAATAAACAAAAAGGTAAAATAAAAAGATAATACATACTTACATAAAAAAAGATACGCGCCGAATTGAGAGCGCCTTTTTTGGAAATTGGTTAAAAAGAGCCTTTAAGTTTTTCGTTAATAGTTCAAATTTGGCATTTTAATACCTAAGTGTTACATCTTAAACACCCCCCCTTAACGTGTGACGTACTTTATGGATGATCCCTAAGACTTGTTTGTTTTTTTTTTCATTTGGAGTTATCATATTCCAGATTGTTCGACGTAGGCGGGCAGCGGTCCGAGAGAAAGAAATGGATCCACTGCTTCGAGGACGTTACCGCGATCATCTTCTGCGTCGCCATGTCTGAGTACGACCAAGTATTGCACGAAGACGAGACAACGGTAAGCGAGACAACAATGTTATAGTCCAACCGACCTCCCATTTGTCCCAACGTCATCCTAAGCCGAAGTCCGAGCCTCACAGGAGACGCTCTTAGGAAGACGTTGCTCCCCCCGATGGCTTCGAGCCTTAGGGCTCATTTCTCGGCAACGCCTAGCGCTCGCCCAACCCCCCGGTGACGCTGTAGCGGTCAGTAGGACCTACGCAGTATACTCAATTCGACAAAAAAAACCATAACAATGTAGGTAAACAAAGAAACAAGAAGCTTAATTCGCTATAATCCGCCAAAGTCAATAGTACTTTACAATTATTGTGCATTGTTAAGTCAACATTTCCTGAGGATGTTCCGATGTCGGAGCGAAACGTAAGTTGAGAGTGCTTTGGAAGATTTGTGGTGTGGTGTGGTGTTTTGCATGCTGCACGTTGTACCACATATTATTATGTAGATTTGTCTGTTTTGTGATTAAGTTTCTTGTTCCTTCGTTATCACGGACTTCTGCCTGTTTCAAAAAAATTAGATTCCAAATTAGATAACTCACGATGAACTCTACTATAGTACAGTAATGTGAAAAAATGTTTATATTTTGACTAAAAATTGTACAATTTTTGTAAGACATGTTTACATAAAAGCGGAGATTTTGTACCTTCCACCTGAAACGTTACCATATATGAGTGTGCAAAAGTAACTACGTACTAGTAGCCTCATATTATACTCACATTTTAGATTAGTTATCTATTCTATTTACCTGCCCACAGATACTTACATAACTTTGAGCAGATAACTTTTCTCCTTCAGTGTCATTTAGAGATTTTATAAGATTATTTAAGATATTTTTAATGGCATTCGGTTTTTCCGATAGGTGTTTTATTAGCTACCTCATATTTGTAATATTGATGCCTGAAACTTTTAAGGTTTCTTTTAATCCCGTGATAAAAAAAGCCTGTCCTTCCCCAGAACAGTTACAGCATATCTCTGTACCAAGTGCCCTCAAAATCGGTTGGACAGATGGGGGCCGTGAAAGCGTAACAGCCAGGCTTTAAGCTTGCTGGCTCACCACTAGTGGAGCACAAGTCCCTTCTCAGAATAAGAAGGGGTTGGCCTTAGTCCACCACGTTGGTCAAAAACTACTGGGCCGATATAGATATACGGTTTTTTGTTTTAGATATTATGTATAGCTTCTGAGAAAGTTCTTACATATATTTTTTACAGCCATAAACCACCACGCTGCAATCGTAGTTTCTTTTTTAGGGTTCCGTACCCAAAGGGTAAAAACGGGACCCTATTACTAAGACTCCGCTGTCTGTCTGTCTGTCTGTCTGTCTGTCTGTCTGTCTGTCTGTCTGTCTGTCTGTCTGTCTCCAGGCTGTATCTCATAAACCGTGATAGCTAGAAAGCTGAAATTTTCACAAATGATGTATTTCCGTTGCCGCTATAACAACAAATACTAAAAATTAAAAAAATATATATATTAAGGGGGGTCCCCATACAATAAACGTGTTTTTTTCGTATTTTTTTGCTCAATATTAAAAACGGTAACAGGTAGACGGTTCAAATTTTCACAGAATATTAACTTGTATATTACCTTTCAAAATAAATAATTAAATATCAATAAAGTAAATATTAAAGGGGGGCTCCCATACAACAAACGTAATTTTTATTTTTAATACGTCATAAATCGTAAAACTTACTACAGGTTTGTACGGAACCCTCGGTGCGCGAGTCCGACTCGCACTTGGCCGGTTTTTTTTACTCATAATCGCAAGTCTCTTCTCAGAATAAAAAGGGGTTGGCCTTAGTCCACCACGTTGGTCAAGTGCGGATTGGCAGGCTTCACAGTTCACACACCTGTGAGATCATTATGAAGAACTCTCGGGCCAGCAGGGTTCCTCACGATGTTTTCCTTCGCTGTCGACACATATGCTACACTCGGCGTCAAAAAAATCGCACCTTTCAAAAAATCTACTTCAAACAACTTTAGACCTTATTTGACATCAATAATGAGGTTCATTTTGGATATCATTTGAAAGGCGATGAAATGGAGAGTACAAAAACAATTCAATTGATTATTTTTCTTTTACTGGAAGAGCACAAAAAAAGAAGAAGAAAACACCTACAATTTTGCTCCTTAAAACAGCCGCTAGTTGCGCTACCTTTTGTAGGTATAAAAGGGTCAATACAGGTTCAATCGGGATCATTCGCTATCCAACCGTTGAAGTGGACACACGAGAAGCTCATTCCCAAGAAAAACACCCTTGAAAATGGATACCACTGTCGATGAGGCCGCCCAAGTGATTGTACTACTGCAATCAGGCATGCGGCAGTGTGATGTCGCTCGGCAACTCAACTTGAGCCGTTTTTCGGTTCGAAGAGTGTACCAGCGTTTCCTGGAGACCGGTGGCTACGTCCGAAGACATGGGTCTGGTAGACGTCGCTGCACCTCGGAGAGAGACGACCGATTCATCGTGTCGACGTCTTTGAGAAATCGCTTCTTAAATGCTGTTGAGTTGCGACAGCAGCTCCAGACAGCTAACAGAAGAACCGTGAGTGTGTCTACGGTTAGACGAAGACTGGGGGAGAGGAAAATAGCGGCGCGAAGAGCTGCTACAGGTCCAAAATTGACCGCAGAGCATCGGCGAGCCCGCTTGCAATTCGCTCGCGAACACGTCAATTGGACCCTCGAACAATGGAAAGCTGTTCTCTTCTCAGACGAGACGAGAGTGTGCCTTTTCTGCAACGACAGACGCAAAAGAGTGTACAGAAGACAGGGTGAACGTTTCGCCCAAGCCTGCATCCAGGAGACGGTGGAATATGGAGGCGGTTCTTGTATGTTCTGGGGCGGCATGTCGGCCGACGGCAAAACCGACCTTGTTTGCGTCTCCCGGGCTCGAGGTGCTCGCGGGCAAGGGTCGCTGACTGCTCACCGGTACATCACAGAGATCCTGGAAGACCATGTGGTCCCCTATGCCAGTTTTGTTGGCGAGGGGTTCACGTTGATGCATGACAACGCTCGCGCTCACACTGCAATTATTGTGCGCGACTACCTTCAAGAGGTTGGGATCTCTGTCATGCAGTGGCCAGCGAGAAGTCCAGACCTGAACCCGATTGAGCACCTATGGGACCATTTAAAACGCAAGGTTCGGTCTCGTGATCCCGCTCCTACGACTCTCCAGGAACTCAAAGATGCCGTTATTGAGGAATGGGACACTATCCCTCAAGAAGAAATTTTAAAATTGGTAAGATCCATGAGGGATCGTATGGAAGCCGTCATCAGGGCAAGGGGGGGTAACACTAGATTTTAGATTAGTTTTAAGATCATTTTTGTATTCTTTTTTGTGTAATTAATCTGTTTTAAATTAAGGCTTAATTAAGGACTTTTACTGTTTTATATACTTATTTTTTTTGTGCTTTTCCAATAAAAGAAAAATAATAAATTGAATTGTTTTTGTGCTCTCCATTTCATCGCCTTTCAAATGATATCCAACATGACCCTTATTATTGATGTCAAATAAGGTTTACAGTTGTTTGAAGTCGATTTTTTGAAAGGTGCGATTTTTTTGACGCCGAGTGTATTTAATCTCTTAAAACGTACATAACTCCGAAAAGTTAGAGGTGCATGCCCGGTGATCGAACCCTGCCCACCCGAATAGGAAGCCAGGCGTCTGAGCCACTAGTGACTATGGTTTATCAAAAGGATGATGATTTTGGATGCCGTTTGCATAGTACTGCTTCAGTCTGTCCCACTCTAGTTCTTCACTATGACTATACACGTCTCATCTGTCAAAATTATCAATTTGAGAAACCATAGGCGACCTCCAGCTCGCTGATCCGATGACCTAAAGAAGGTGGCGGGAAGCGGGTGGATGAGGAAGGCGGAGGACTGTGTTTGGTGGCGCGCTCTCGAAAAGGCCTATGTCCAGCAGTGGAGGCTGGTGGATGGATAGGCTATCACCACTTGATGTACTTAAATGCAATATTCGTACTTCCAGAATCGTATGCAGGAGAGTCTGAAGCTGTTCGACTCGATCTGCAACAACAAATGGTTCACCGACACCAGCATCATCCTGTTCCTCAACAAGAAGGATCTGTTCGAGGAGAAGATACGCAAGTCCCCGCTCACCATATGCTTCCCCGAATACACAGGTACGCTTCATATCACTGGGAATACACTTGTTGTCTCTAGGAGTCCATATTAATAAACCGACATCAGCTATAGTAGGGGAGGCAATGATGCTAAATGTGTATTTACTCGAGCAATTAGATGGTAGAAAGAAAGAAATGTTATATGGTGTTACATATTGTTTCATTGGTGGGGGGGAGTGTCTACAAGTTTTTTTTTTCATATCATTATATTAAGAATAAGATAATCATCAGATTATGGGTCAGCACGTTTGGGACATGAAGCTGAACCATCTGTATGATAATCTGACGCGCTCGAGTATTTCAAAATGGCATTTTTTTTTTAATTTTCAAAATACCGCAGTGACTTTGCGTTACGTCAGAATTGTCAGTCTTTTGAATATGAGCTTCCTTTGGGTTCACTTAACATCTCCTCTTTTTATCTGACGCGCTCGAACTTTTAAACCAATTTTTAAGCTATTGCATAGCTTCTATCGCGGGCCTTGAGCGTGGAGACCGAATCCAGAAATTCCGTAACGAAAATAACCTAACACCCCCCACTCCGACCGGCTCCGACTCGATGAATAGGACCTACTTATGCAAAAAGGAACCAATCCACTCACATGCCAAAAAAGAGATAAGTATACAGAAAGCTTTTAAAATGCACCTTCTATCGACTACAGGGTCGATAGAAGGTGCATTTTAAAAGCTTTCTACAGAAACTTATCTCATTTTTGATATGTGTGTGGATTGGTTCCTTTTTGCATAAGTAGGTCCATTTATAATTACATAAGTTGATAAAAAATGCTATGCAATAGCTTTACCGCGGCAGTCTCCGAGTGCCACACGTCTTTTTTACTTTTGTACGGGCACCATGCAAACCGGCAGATTAACATACATCCGATAACAGAGACACGTATACGCTATCAATATCTGACGCGCTGGAGTGAATCCAAAAAATCCCCTCTTGGCCTCCCCACTACTAAGAATACGTATTGGCAAATCTTCCGACCGATCTTTATGGCCGGTCTTAAGCATAGACAGACCGAGACTTGAGAACCTGTCCTTAGCTGATGTTGGTTTATTAATATAGGCCTTAGTCTCCCAATTTGCTGAGACCTTGGTCATATCTAGGTTTGTAATAATCTTGGTAGGCTATGAGTATGAGTTATGACAAGTTACAGTATTTGAGGTAATAGCGTCATCTATTCAAGGATACGCAAGTCCCTGCTTACCATATGCTTCCCTGAATACACAGAAGAGCTTGAGTTATAATTGGGAAACTGGATGACTATTGGACCTGAGGTTTCAGCCAGGTCACGAAACAGGTCACTTGGTCATTGGCAGAATTCGAAATGCCGTCAAGTGTTTTGGTATATTAAGAAATATTAAACAATTTTAAAATTATCAAAATATCCCATCCGTCACTTAACATCCGTCACATAAAACAAGTATGTATTATTAAATCCTCTCCACGCATAGCAGTTCACTGCGTAAGCTGACTAACTCTGAGTTGCTCGAAACTATTTTAAAAATTTAAGTCTTGATTAAACTAATTTAATCACAAGACTCCATACGATTCTTGCGATTAAATTAGTCTAAGTACCACTTAAATTTTTGTATTTGTTTCGTGCAACTCAGCGTAAGTTTATTTGTGTGAGCGTCAATGTGGTTCAACTTCAAACACAGCGCGAAACTGGAGTTTGTCACTAAACTACACCCACATAAATGCAAGGTGTGTGTGTGCATTACACACACGGCAGAAGTGAAACTTCAGAAAAGTAGCCTACGAGACAATGTGATAAATATAACTTGTATTATATCTCATTCTCTCGCAGATTAATCCTATTATGAATATGTTTATCTCTTTATAGTGTTGCTTTTTCGTTTCATCGAATTTGCAAATAGCAACGATTCTAAAGAAGTTTCACTTCAAAAAATAAGAATTTATATCTTTTAATGTCCAGGAGCGCAAGAGTACGGCGAGGCGGCTGCGTATATCCAAGCTCAGTTCGAAGCTAAGAACAAATCCACTACCAAGGAGATCTACTGCCACATGACGTGCGCCACCGACACTAACAACATCCAGTTCGTATTCGACGCCGTCACTGACGTCATCATCGCCAACAATCTGCGCGGCTGCGGCCTCTACTAGACACCCACCCGAGCACCCAAACCCACCCAAACACGCGTACACCCTCACAGAAGCGAGGCGGCCGCTTACATCCATGTGCGTGTCACCCACAAAGGAGATCTACTGGCGTATCTGAGGCTCCTACTAGAGACCCGTGCACCCATACGTCCTGAGTACGGTGAGGCAGCTGCATACATCCATGAGTATTTGAGACCACGCGGTGATGACCTCTTCTAGACACCCACCTAAATTCTACACCCTCACAGAGTATGGCGAGGTGAAGAACAAGTCCACAAGACTAAGGAGATCTATTACCACATGCGCGACTGCGATCTCTATTCAACACCCACTTCACCCATATAATATCCTCTTGCCCACTACCATAGTTACATCTACACCTGACACAAGGGTAGCTGTACTCTGTCTCACTCGCTCATGGGCGTCATTACGCGCTGCCCAGCCAACTAGGTGCCTGCAGATGGGCGCTGTATTTTTCATTGCTGAGAGTCGTTACGTAACCATTAACAACATAATGGTAGAGATTTTGGTGGGACAATAATGTAATGGGTCGATCGAAAATTAAATTACAAATTTGAACTTTGTGATTGTAATAGGGTGTACACATCATTAAATAAAAATTATTATTCATTAAATAAGCTGAAAAAATACGATTCCTTCAATCTTATAATTTCTAAAATGCTATCCATATATTGTTTGTTAGATACAGGAACGTTAGGGTGTGTTGTGATAACTACAAAAAATCTGATTTTCACATCATTTGTATGAGATAAATTACTGCCGATTATTAAATTTCATTAGTAAAATAATCATATTAATTGAAAAATGGTCAAATCAATGACTTACCGTTTGGTTTAGAAGTTTCTTATCATAATATTGAAGTAGAATGTAGATAGACTTTTGAAGTTTCTCATTGACATGAGTGCATTAAAGAAAAGTAAAAGTCGCAATTTCTATGATTACTCGACAAGTTTCTAACTGAAGATATAGGTTCGTCAAATTCTTTTGCAATACTTTTCATATTCAGAGCGTAAATGGTAGTAAAATGTTTCACACAAATAAATTTTAAATTACTTACATAGTGCTGCAAAAAAGCAAAGTATATATTAAGTATTTTACTTTACCATGTTCTAAAAATCATCTGAAAAGTTGAGAGCGTCTAAGTTTTATTTTATTATTGGCACTTTAATAGTATTATGTTAAAAAGTCACTTCGATTTTGTATTGCAATCTATACTAAGGAGTTCCTTAAGTAATGATTAAGCAATTCTGAGTGTGGCAGTTACTCTAACAGTATTCGGTTGTTAATCCCTGACTTTGTGAATAAAGTGATAAACCGTGAATAATGGAGTATAGTAAAAGAAGTTGACGTACTATGAAGTATGAACAGATAATATTTATTGTCTTATTAATAAAGTAATTACAAAGTCGCCTCCAAACAAAGCGGAAAGAGCAAGAATTGATCGTTTTTCCGACGAGAGGAATTAATAATATTTCAATACTAATATATTAGAAAAGGTCATTTTACATCTACAGACAAAACATTCATTTTTCTGGTACAGATAACATAATCGGGGGGTTTCTTACCTATAGGTATGTAAGATACCCTAAATGTATGAGAATGGATACACGAAATTGAGCTCTAATTTAATGCTGTTATGGTTTATTTTACTTTGACGCCGAACGTTGACGTTTTGATCGGCCATTCTTACATAATCGGGGGGCTGTTCAGTTATATGATATCAATATGACCCAGTGTCATATAGATCCTACAGTTATACCTATCAACCCAAGCAAATCAGGGTTTGAACCCTTTTCAGCATTTTAAATCCAATGTGAGTAAATTGTCTGTAGATATAAAATAGCCTTGTTAACTTGTTTCTTAGAATGTAAGTATCATCACAATCTGCCATGTTTTACAGTAAAACGCTGCATTTTTAATACTTTAGCTTCATACGCTATGTTTGGATTCGACGTAAAATGGTACCATTAGATGACTCTTTCATATTTATCATAGGATGTATGTTCTTGGTCGTACAGCATTTCTCCCGGCTTTGCCCCTCTTGCAACCGATTAAAGATATACTTACAATCGCCATTGATATATGAAACCCAAGATAGGCATCTTGTGCCATATCTTGCTTGAGTGGTTAAACGTGTCCGAAAAAAGGTGCACACTTATTTTGTTAAGTAACTAGATACGATTTTCATGTTGCAGTAAAACTGACTCTATTACAGTAAAGATAATTTTATACATGTCAATACAATATCTTCGCACAAAGGAATTTGAATTTTTAAAACAATTTGAATTTTATTTTATTTGGTTTTCCATATCAATGGCAACAGCATATCAATTTCACATCTGTTCAGAGAGGGTGCGGGCATTGTATGTATTTTAATGGGAATTAAGCTTTTTGAATATACCTGCGGACCTATTCTGTAAGGTTTTGACGTTTGGCTACTCACGGATACTCGATCGCGACCTGTCATACCAAAAATCGTAGCTATCATTTTTAGCCAATTGCCCTCCTGCAGGGCTAGCATGGGCCGGAGATAAAAAATTTATCCCCCGATTTTATCCACTGACAAGAGATAAAATTAACTTATCCACTTCTCAGAGCATGGCAACAGGGGAGAGGAGAAGTTTATCCCCGTTTGACATTTCGCGGGGACTCGGGGGACTATATAACCACCGTTATATTTTAGAATTTTTATTTATTTATTTAGGAATAAATTTTTTATCCTTTCCACGGGGAGAAAATTGTCTCGGCCCATGCTAGGGGGGCTGAGCCAAAACCATGTTTTGACATTGATACTGTGATTTAATGATTCATACAGAGAATACATAATCGCACTGATGCCGTGCTGACAGAAACAGTCACGTGTCAACAAGAAATTATATTTGACAGCTACGCAATCAGCCCTCTGATTGTGTTAGGAAATCGTAATCGTTTGTCAAACGGATAATTCGACCTATTTAAGGAGTTCATAGATGCCTGCACGCCAAAAAGCATGTATGAACTCCATAAACAGTTCGAGTAATACGTTTTAAGCTGTCAAATGTTTACGATTTGCTTAGACAATTGGGACTCAGCTTTTGTTCCTTGCTATTGGTTACAATGCAATTCCAGCAAGCATGCCAATTGCTAAATTCAGTACTTATAACAATAATTGCGATTGTTGGAATCTAATAAAGCTGTAACAATACAACTTTCGTGTTAGATAAATGACAGATACAACGACAGATTTGTATGACAGGGCGCGACTGTTGCGCGATAATCGCTGAATGTCAAAATTAAGTTATCAATAAGTATTCTGATGTGCAGTCAAGCTTGGGCGTTCTATGTAACGTGCTCTAAAGCGGTGTGCAACTAGATCGACTGTGTACCCCCCACTGTATTTATAAAACATATTGTACTTTGTTGATTAAACTTCAAGCCAAACTTTATGGCCGATCGGAAGTTAGTGCGAGAATCTTCGTATTAAATAATGCGGTTTATTGATATAAATGAACTTAGCCCAAACACGAAAGAGCAACGGCGAACTTCCATACATCAATATTATTAAGAAAAAATAATTATGTACACGTGTGAAAAAAATATGTTATTATAAGCGTCGAATATGAAGCTCACAGCTGCTAGAATTTTTTTTTATGAGCCTAGAAAAAAAAAGATATTTCGTTTTAAAGTTTTCTAAGTTACGTGGTAATGTCACTTCTAAAAATGACAACCGGAAGAAAGCTACAAAAACAAAGACAGATGATAACCACAGACCAGTAAAACATTCGGCACAACCACAGACAATCAGCATCAGTGCTGCCATAATATTCTTTCAATTATTACCATTCTGTTAGAGATTATTAAATAATGTATGCAAGAAAATTCACTTAAATAATATAAAATACACTAAAAAAAAGAGCAATACTATTATTTATGCAAACATTAATCAGACGAAATAATTTGAATTTTTAAAACGATACAAAATAATCTACTAATTCAGATTTATTCTAGCTACTAGGTAGATTATACATAAAATGGTAACACTAAACTGAGAAACGGGAAATTAATAATCTAAAAAGATTCTCTAAATATTTTATTTTCTTACCTAGGTTCAATTAATTAAGGTGAATACTTGATTAAATTTAAAAAAAATAAGCAAATTAGTTTCGTCTTTACCTTACTTGTGTACAATCAAGATTTATTAAATGTGGTCAATAATAATTTCGCCGTTGCTCTTTAAGAAACACCACCATAGACGAGATCACTTAAAAAATATTAAAAGTACCTAAATTGCCTTATACCTACTTTGAAGTCTGTTAACACAAAATAAAACAGCTTTGCATTGTTTTTTACGCAAATTCGACTGGTTAACAACTTAGGCGCCATCGATATATACTCGTATGTAGGTATTAGATGGGCCCTTTCATAGAAAAAAATTGGGCGTCCGACCTGTGGAGCGCGCTCCACACCTGTATAAGTCTGTCCTTGTCCCCGCCATAGCGCTGTCCCGCTTTTCAGACTAGATGGCGTTAGTAAAACACGCCCACATTCTTTGTTTGTTAGGGCCCATCTACGAGTATGTAAATTGAGGTCGTTGTAAGGCGCAAGTTCCATATGGTTATGAAGTTACACCCTTTTAGCTCAGTCGAAAATTTAGGTATCTAAAATAGTGTTCGATTCTAAATTTTGGTGCTAGGCATAAAATTTTGTAAAAAATTTGAAGGTTGTGTTTGCGGTCTAGTTGCGACACTGTCGAGTCCGACTAACTGTTTCACATTCATTGCGTATTGTGTCTTTATACACGATTCACATTGTCACAAGAAAAGTGACGTAATTCAAAATAAGTTCTCAACCTCAGGTCAGGCTTTTTACTAATATTAACGACAGTCGTCAATTGAAATAAGTCTTTATTTTTATTGAAAACGACGTTTTTGTGACATTGCAACATTAAAAGTTAACTTTTAGAGTTACGGTCACTTTCTTTGTGCCATGTATTTATTATTGAATGTGAAACAATACATGTCGATCTCGGGACGCATGCGCTTATATACTCACTCTCTTACGGACCAAACCAAGAAAGGAACCAATATTTAGTGCAGAACAGTAGTGAGATGCATGAGTACGCTCACAGGCCTACTTTAACTGATACAAAATATCATTCCATTATTAGGTAATATCACTTACAATGAAAAATTATTTTTTTATAAACTTTTGAATGCACAAACTGTAACCACTTCGTATTAAGGATATTCGTTTGGCGTTTACCTTTAAACTAAGATGTATCCTCGAACAAAATAAATATTTTTTATTAAGTTAAGCGACATACTATGCACAAACTGTTTATTCCTACGAGAGAATTAGTTCATTATGCCATATACAAGTATATATAGTTCTTTTGTGTTCATATTTTTTCTATATCACTTTTACAGTAACCTTAAGATAGCATTTTAAGATCTACTCGTGTACGCAATTATAAAAAAAAATCATGTTAGGTATTTATTTTATCTAGCGTATTTATATTAAAATGGTATATTTAAAAGTTTAAATTATAATTTTATAATTAATTAAGTGTAACCGAACATTGTCATGTAAGTGTTGGTGATTATTTTGTGAAGTGGGTGGAGCCGAGTGGCTGCGAGTGACCCACGTTACCATAGCCTGGGTTCAGTTACATTATGTGTAAGATATGTGAGTATATAAACTTGTATACACTCGCGAATTGGCGTAATCAACATTATACATATATAAACTATATAACATAATTTATTATTAATACTTAAATTAAAGAGAAATCTTACTTTAAGCGTTAGGACAGTAACTGTATCAATAACATTAATTAATAATGCAATTAGCAACCTTTACTATTATCATAGTTAGGTGATTTATTTTCATTTTATGTTCCATAATATGAGTATGTAAAAAGTGATTACTTGAATGAAAATGTAACGCCTACTGTGACCGCGCGGGCCACTCCGAGCGATGCACTATGGTATTGTGAAACCAAAGATGTCACATAGTAACGGCTTGTTGTAAGATTGTATTGGAAGCTAGGGTAAGATTTTGTCGGAAGAAAAACGCTCTCCGAAATTAATTAACGAATCCGCGTCTAAATTCTACAAGGTACCTGTTTGTACCGATAAATATCGATATTTGCGTCGATGTTTTGGGAATATTCGTATCGTTGCGGCGATATTCATGTCAAATGTGCCGACGACAATCGCGTCGTCGTCGCGTCGTGACGACAATCGCAAGTAGAGAGTGGCCCGCGACCCGAGCGTTTGTCGCTCGCTTGTTGCTAGGTAGGTTTTTTACTGTTATATAACAATATGTGTATGTAAAACAGAACTAATAAATATAATTAGCGCAGTTTAACATTCAATCCAAAAAACATATAATTTAGGTAAGCTTCATACTACATTTAGAGGATCGGAGGCGTAGTGCCGCCGCGTCCGCGCCGCCCCGCGGCTCGTCTGTTTGTTGCATTTCTGTGTTCCTCCGCCGCTCACCATTAACTTGTAATGCTTTAATATTTCGAGTGAATGTGATGTAAATTTTGTACACTGCCGCATTGTTTATTCGCTCGAATCACGTTTAGTTTGTAAGGAATGTGACAGTGACCGACGGAAATGTAATCGCACATGTGTCAACGCGCAACATAAACCTAGATACATACCTATTACAAATTACACTGGTTATTGGCTGTCGCATACGCTCAACCGGTGGCGCTCGATTGCCATCGCTCGCAAGCTCAAAGGTAGTCTTCGGCCGAGTCACGTTACGGCTCAAGGTTTATCGCGCAAATTAGGCTCACATCGGGGAGGAGTTTTATTACATTTTTCAAAAGTTAACGCTCGTCGGGCCGGAATAGGTCTTCCGAAACAGTGAAACCATCGATTTAGCGTTAAAAGTAAAAAACAGCGTTAAAAGTAGCGACATTCAGCTGTAATTATATTCGAAACATTGAAACCTTCGTAATTTAAGTCGTCGATATGTGTCATCACCGTGCTTCATTCATGTTTACCAAAGTTATAACTAACCTCACTATTTATACTGTATGTTCTTGATAGACTTTCGTCTGAGATTCGCGGTAAAGGCGGAGGTGCGGCGCCGAGTATAGTCTCATTGGTACCGAGGAGGGTACAATGTGCTAGAAATGTTGTTTAGAGTTGATGACATGTAAAGTTAGCGCGTTGGGCCGCGCGGTGCGGCTGAGCGCGGTCGCGTCTGCGTCTCAGGCCCTGTCTTACGTCAGCGACAACGCGACTTTATACTATCACGCGACACGACAGTATTAAATAGTAGGTAGTTGACCCTTCGCGCACATTGTCGCGTAGACAAGTTTTTCATTTTCTATGAAGTCGTATCGCGTCGCGTCGCGTCGCTTTCGTAACTCACTTATGGCACCTGGGTGCTTAGCATGCGCACTATCTCGCGACGAGAGAGAGAGAGATGTTGTCGTTGCCGACAATTTACCCTAACATGCACAAAATGCGTTATATTAGGTAGGTACAAGAAAAGAATAGCCGACATGTAAAGGTTCGTAGAGAAAAATCCCACAGTTATGAAATATTACTTTTATCTCTACTTTTGACGTAACGAGACAAGTAACCATGTTAGCTTCGGTAGAAAGAGAGAGTTAACGGGTAGACATAATACTCGTAGTGCGCATGCTAGCCATACTTACTGGTCACGCGCCGAGCGGTCCCAAGTCTATGAACAACAAGCATTTTGTGAAAGTAAATTTTTAGTCACTAGTGGGTAATTTTTGAATGTGATTCAATCTTAACTTTATTTTTCTATATCGAGTGACTTGTAACTTTATTTCTTTACGTTCACACTTATTTTTTGTAATGCATTTACTGAGAGCGAAGTATATAGCCAACGATGTAACAATATTTTTCTCTTTTTTGTATCTCGTCTGCACTGGTATTTTTTATTGAATTTACTATAAATGTACTTTAAGTGTATAATTTTAAATAATTACTGAAAATGATTATATTCTAATTTTTATGTTCAAATAATTTTGTTTGTTTTATTGAATTGACCTTCCATCCTGTTCATGCAATTCATAGTGCCAAAGCTCCCACAGTTTAGGCACTAGTGCACTAGGTACGGAAAACGTTCGCATCATTTTTTGGTGGGCAGTGGTGAGTGGATGGGGGAGCTGTCCTCGTGTGTGTATAGTCCATTTCACGAAGCGAAGTAAACATAGTAAATAATTTAATCAAATACCTGTGGCGTTATATCACGTGATTATAATTGTCAATATAGTATAGTGATGCAAACATTGACCGACTAGTTGTGAATGAACGATTGACTGAATACATTCTGAAATCGATTACCACATACTATGATTATGAAATTCAAATCAACTCTTGTGATGTTGAAATATATCCAAGCTAAAAATTATATATATAAAATATTGAAAATTTTATTGATTACTAATACTATTCCGGAAAATTAAGGAGTTCCCGCGTGCATAAAAAACCACGCGGACGAAGTCGCGGGCATCTGCTAGTATCATAAATGTTACTTATCTCTGACTCCGCCCGTGTGGTTACTGGTTGCGGAATCTTCAATATTTCAACATCGTGAACACTGCCCGTGCCTCGGAGAGCACGTTAAGCCGTCGGTCCCGGTTATTATCACTAACAATAGTCGTTAAAGCCTGCCAACCCGCATTGGAGCAGCGTGGTGGGTCTAAGCTCTAATTCCCTCTCTCTTATGAAAGTGGAGGCATGTGCCCAGCTATAGGGTTATAGGGTTGTAGTGGTGGTGGCGGTGAACACAGGAGTGAGGACTGAGACGGCGGCTCAGTCCTACAAATTACAATACTACAGCGTTTTGTCCATAGAATAATGAAGACTATAGAAGTAAGATTGTGTTTTTAGTTTGTCACTAGGTAGGATTTTCCTAGTGATGGGTGGCAGTCGTTTATATTATTGTCTAACATACGTAATCTGTGAAATATAAATGATGATTTTTGTATAAAACAATCTTAAAATAGAGAATGCTTTAGTATCCATAAAGAGCCTAAAACAGTATCCATACAGTTACTTTTTATTTTTGGCTGCCTGTTAGCCGATCACGTTCAAACCAGTAAATACTTACTATCAAGTTGCAATATGGATTGATTGCAACTTGACATACTTTTCTGCCCTGGGATACCTAACTTAGAGAATATTTATATCCCAAAAATTATAGGGTTCCTTCGGGACAGGTGATGACAGTTTTTAACAATTACAAAAAATATACAAGCCATACTATAGCTTGGCAAAAAGTCGTGAAATTTATAGGGGCGCCACTGTCGCAAAATTTTCTTGAATCTAGCAACCCGAACTAGCCCGCATAGTACGACAGATTAGTTTTAATACTTTACTACTATACTGAAATCAAAGTAGTACATTTATTGATTACAAATTTCTTGTTATTTATTTCTTTAATACTAAAAATAATTATAAATAACCTTATTTAAACCCAAATAGCAACTAAATAATTTATAAAAGAAGGTAAAATTTTAACTATATTACTAGTTACTAAATTAATTAAAACTAAAAAAATCTTTACGTGGTTGGCACCACACTCCTTATACTAATTACGCACGGGGTTATTGATTAAAATGCAGTTTAGTTAGTAAGTTTCAATATATTTTATTTTATTTACATACTACATGTACAAAGAATATAATTTGCCCAAAATATCGTCTTCCAAATATCCCATTTCAAAATGAAATGATGACAGTATAATACCGCAAATATCTAATGTTTTAGAAAAAAATTAGAAAAAGAATTCTAATTAGAAAAACTCGTATTATCTAAAAATTATTGCATCAGTGTAACAATCGTGATGACCTCTGATTGGCTGCACTTACGGCGTTCTTGGTGTATCAATGCATTTTAACGTTTAGCGGGAGAGTGGAAGCCATTGCGATCGTTACACTCAATCAATTTTAGAGAATACCACCAACTTTCGTAATTTGATTATGATTGCTTCATGAAGGTGTAACGGAGGAACATTAGTAAATAGCTAAATACCATCGACAGCTAAAATCATACTCCAGAACCCTTCCTTTGGGCTTTGTCGTAGTCGGGTAAAAATTGGTACAATATAATATCCGATCTTATATAAGTATATAAAAATCTCGTGTCACGATGTAGGTATGTTCGGGATAAACCCTGAAACTACTGAACCGATTTTGATCAAACTTCGTAACTATCTGTAATTTGGTCTAACTTAAAAGATAGGATAGTTTATTTGTTTTATTCTTATAGATAAGTTGGCGGTACGAAGTTCACCGGGTCAGCTAGTTAATTTATAAATATTAAACTTTCTTGTCGTGATAACGCCTATTTCTTGGGGTAAATTTATAGTGGGTATAGCATTTGATTTCAGTCGCCTACATTTGGTGTATTCGTTTGGCAAAAATGAGTCTTCTGTGAAATGTTTTGAGCAAATACGACTGTTATGCCGCGGTATCCTATTAGGTCTTTTTATCATTTCTATCCATTTCCTTTTTATTAGTTCATTTTTAAGGAAATCTACAACATAGAGATTAGAGAGTACATAATACTCGTATGTACGTACTAGTGCAATAATTATCAATAATCTATTTCACAGCACTAGTAACCTAAAAGCGTTTTGGCGAAATATCATTATTATTATTAAATAAGTATGTAATTGAGTACTTAAACATATTTATTTACTTTTTCTTACCTTTGCTTACCTATTTACTAGTAAAATCCTTAGTCTTAAACAAGAACCATTGCCAAAACTCACCGATGAAACCCGACAGATTCTGTATCATTTTATTTTCTTAAACTATTGGATTTACGTCCCTCAAAGGCACAATACATTTTTTGTGGACACTTGGCTTTGATTTTAGAGCTTTATGCACCTTAGAAATTTACTTTAAATAAAGAAATTCTTAAAAATCTTTTCTGTAACCTCGAATGTAAACAAACAAATACTAAGCAACAAAATTATGTGTACCTACAGTTAACGACCCGTATTATTCGTACAAGAATAGGGTATTTTGAATTTGACAGTATTAAAAGATAAAAGATATAATTTGACAATCTGAACCTTGTGACCAGTTGCTAATCGAATAGACACAAACAGCGATATTTTGTTTCACTCACACTTACGTGATGGTAATAAACAGAAATTGGATAAAATATAGTATTCTTAGTTTTTATTTTAGTCCTACCTCCTTAGACGGCAGTCGTAATTCCTTCCTCCATGGTTTTGTCAAGGTTGGCCAAAAGGCGGATAAAACTATTATTGTCTATGATTTTTTAAATATATTATGGCTTAAGAATCCAGAGCCGTACGGCCAGTAAAAAAGTTTACATAACTCTGGGTTTCAAGAGGTTATTCTCTGTGTTTTATCTTGTGTTCTCTCTGGTTACTAGCTGCTTGTGTGTTCGTCTGTGATTTCAAGTTGTGTTTTTATTTTTCAGTACGCATTTGATTTTTATTTTATTTCGCTTTATATAACAATGAAAGACGTGATCGATGTAATGGCTCTTCAAAGTAATAGACGTGAAAGACGGCTAGCTGATTACCGGAGTGGACCCGGCCATAGTTTAGCGACAAACTTTATATTCGAATGCGGCATCAAACTTGGCTTGCAACCGGCTACCGTTGCTACGGCAGCGATATTTTACCACAAATTCTTTAAGGAAGCTGATAAAAACGATTATGATTGCTACGTAATTTGTACGGCTTGTCTGTGTGCAGCTGGGAAGTCGAGAGACGAGCCAGTGAGGTTACGTGATGCAGTTAACGTAGCTCATAATTCTATTAACCGAGGAGCTGGTCCTTTGGAGCTAGGAGAGGAGTATTGGTCGTGGAGAGGCGCAGTGGCCCAAGCGGAACTTCTTGTGCTGCGTTTACTGGGATTTAACTTAGACGCGCCCTCTCCGCATAGATATTTGCTGCACTATTTACGCTCGCTACAAGAATGGTTTCCTGCGTCGCAGTGGCGATCTGCACCCATAGCTAGAACTGCCATGGCTTTCCTGCAAGATTTCCATCACTCACCCTCTATACTGGACTACAGAGCACCTCATATTGCAGTTGCGTGCTTAACTCTGGCTTTACATGTACTTGGGGTATCCGTACCACTGGCATCTACTTTAGATGATGATGCAGCATGGTATTCTGTAAGTATAGTATTATGTCCAAGCCTCCAATTGCAACAAAACTTGCTGAAGGCTGCTCTGGAAAGTCACTTGCGAGTTTCAAATCAATTTGAAAACTTTTGCAAGTTTTATTTCTAGTGGACTTTGCTTAGTTCAGTACAATTTAATTGTTCTGATTCCTATTCTATTGTAAATTTATTACAAAAGTATTGATGTTCTTAAAACTTTTGAATTAAAATTAATCTCTAATGGCTAGGTAATGAGGAGCTGGCAAACAGAATCAGATAAGTCCACTATAACTCAAACATTTTAATAGTGGAATCTTGATCCAGTTGTATCGATCCCTGTAATAATTTTCTATCAAAACCAGCTCTAAGTACGACACAATAAAAGGTGTGTTTTCAAACAAAATAGGATTACATCATTGACCACCAAAGATGTTTAAATTCCATAATAACTAAAGCAGACTAGTCCTATGTGAATTTATATTTTTGACAAATTTTCAATCAAAACCGGACTTGTCGTATGTTTGCAAACACCTGATAAGACCCACCATTTTCAAACAAAATTGGGTCAAAATCTTGAATTACTTCTAAAATATAAAAGTAATTTTAAAATTAATTACTCGTGCAACAATAGATCTAATCCACCTACGTATTATGATACTTTGAGTATATAATCTGCTCCATATTCGTTAAATTTTGTCATCCTGTAAAATTTAATTTTGCTGACTAATCCGGTTTTGTTCCCCAGCTTCTCCTATATCAATTATTACGTAACCTGATAATTATTACCCAATAAGTGCAATATCTTAACCTTGTGGTAAATAATAAAATTATTGTTTCTAATAGTATGCTTTTATTTTAGGTTTTCACAAAAGATTTACAAAAAGAGAAGAACTGGGAAATAATGGAGAAAATAATGCAAGTCTACAGTAAAGAACCCGAACCTATATAATTAAATAATATATTTTTACTATTGACAAAACTGATGAGTGATTTCAATGCCAATAAACTGATTTTATTTGACAAAAGATGTGTTATTTGCCCAATAAGTTTTCTTCAGAAACAAATTTTGATATAGTATTTCGGTGGTATATTTAAAGGCCTGTTTCAAATTACATATTATAATTTACTGAAATGAACATTAATGACATCTTAATGGGTTGCTAATGCACAAGTTCTTCCTCTATAAATTGATAACTCAAAGTTCTGGAACCAATGTACTAGGTTGCTTTAATTAGTGGTCAAAGATTAGTGGTTACTTTTTGCATGTGGCCCTTAGTCCTAAAAAAATTATCATTTTCATTTTCATAGTGATAACACGACTGTGTGGTAGTAGTAGGGGAGCCCAAGAGGGGATTTTTGGATTTACTCGAGCGTCGTGGAGACCTAATGGAATTTGAAGATTAGATGGTAGAACGAAAAAAAGGTTATATGATGTATCCTTTCACCGGTGGGGGGAGCGTCTACAGGTTGTTTTGTTTTTCAAATCATCAGATAAAGAAAATTCCTCGAGATAATCGTCAGATATTAAGGGTCAGCACGTTTGGGACATGAAGCTGAACCGTCTGTATGATAATCTGACGCGCTCGAGTATTTCAAAATGGCAATATTTCTTTGCATTTTCAAAAAACCGCAGCGACTTAGCGTTACGTCAGAATCGTCAGTCCTTTGAATAGGAGCTTTCTTTGGGTCCACTTATAACATCTCCTATGAAAATCTGACGCGCTCGATTTTTGTTTGTTTTTTTACAAATATTTTTACTTCCGTACGGCCAACCCCACTATGCAAACCGGCAGACAAACATACCATTCGATAACAGAGACACGTAGGGCGTATACGCTATCAATATCTGACGCGCTCGAGTAAATCCAAAAATCCCCTCTTGGGCTCCCCTACTATAGTGAGCAGAAGAGTAAACTGTGCAGCCATAAAGGTGGTCTCAGACCAGCGAGGAAAGTTGGGATTTGCTGGGCGGGAATTTCAATCTCGCAGAACCTTTCACACCGGCGCGGCGGTGAGGCGAGGCGAGCAGTGAATGGGACGAAGATCGCGGGACTCAGATGGCCGGCCGGTGTGAGATTTGTGTATCCAGTTTTACGTGATATTTATACTCGTACCACTCGTACTCTATTCATGCAGCAACATGGTTTTGATGTTATATCAACAAACATTTTAAGTCTCGTCTCGCACATCTACTTATTTTGAAAAAAGTTTTGCCATAAACATAATATTATCTTCTTGTCTCGCCCCTCGCCTCGGCGGTGTGAAACCACCTTTAGAGTTACTGACGTAAGATTGCAACAACCGAGTTAAAATTGCAACAGTTCTGCTCACTACTCAATCTTGCTTAGATCTGTTCGTGTGATCTGTTCTGTTCGTCTGGCTTAGGTACAACTGGCTTTTAACTCATTTTCATATAAACAGGTATAAGTACAACTGGAATAAATAACTCATTTTCTTAAAAAAGGTTAGCAACTGGGGGTGGAGTTGAAAATAAACAACATTATAGATCTACAAACAAATATAATTCAGTTTTCTAACATTTTACGATACATAATTTTTATAAATGTACAGGGTAAGCTCATGACGTGGATTAAAGCGGCCCTAGTTTTATTAGATCGGCTAGAGGATACCAGAACATATGCAGGTAAAGAGATGCAGGCGGCTGCAGTTGTACCGCTTTGATATGCTTTAGTAAGGAGCGGGTATGACTTACGGCTAACATGAATGCAGACAATACGAAATGCTCGACCAATGTACTGTCGGGTTACAAATCTACATTAGACACCAATGACTAGTAATTTATAAAAATTTACGCTAAGTTTTAAGCGTATCGAATTTCAATTTTACATCGAATCATCAGAACTTCTCCTGAAAACAACATGGGAGTCTGTCGCGGATATTTCTGTGCGTCCCTTTGGAAGACAACAGAATCGAGTCTCATTTGAGTTGCGTATCCAACAAAATGTTTGTGCTTTTTATACTTAATAGCGTACTGCGCAAAATCTTTTACGAGTAGTTACTCTATCTGAATAAATAATTAAATATTAATTAGCTGCTCGCTAAATCCAAAAAAATTGGTAATTTTCCTCTGTCGAAATATAAAAAATACTGTCTTGCTAGTTCCAATAAGTACAGTATTTTATGACCTTTCTGTTCAACGTACAAACTTCAGATTCCTAATCAAATATGGTTATTAACATCAGTATAAAGAGGAATATTATATGTCTTAAATGCTATTACAACCAATCTAACTTAATAAGACTGGTGGTTTTTTATTTTCATATTTTCGGGACACTGCAGATGATTATAAATTTAGTCGAAATATTTATTTTCAAGCTCGATAGTTTTGAGGAGTATACATAGCTGTTATTATGTATTGGTGTAACCAATGCCAAACCTCTATAACTTCAAGTACTACCAAAAATATGAAGACATTCGACCGGCATTATTAAATTACATCGAACTATTTAAATCTATTAATAAATTAAATTCCACACAGACATAATTTCCGACATCCATGTAAACGACGTATTATTGCACAATACTATGATCTACTGGGTACCAATACATGGGGGCACACAGTGGTATTAAAACAGTGTAAATCCATTGTTTCCACTGTACGGTAACAACCACAAGTTAAGGGGCCTTACCAAATTCGATACTTATAGCATTAACGATCAGTTAAGGTCACTGCTTTTAATCTAATCGATAATTTTGGGTTGCATACCATGACAGATAGTTAGGATGCAAAATACGTGATACTGTAATGTATAGCGTAGAGTCAACGCAAGTTTCACAGAGTTATGGATCACGATAAGATTGCAAAATCGCTGATACTACAAATATCGATACTGCTAAGGCACCATACGTAGACATATTAATATGTATCATAAAAAGGGAGACCTCACATTTCACACACACCCACAAAACTATATACGAATATATAATTATAACAATGTGCTAGGAATATGCATTTAATTCCACAAATACAATTTATAGAACCCAATAAATATATTAAGTATGTTCTAAAACATCGATAATATTATAATAAATAATCAGACCGGCTGACGATTTCAATACATAATCACTGAAAATGTGTTTACATTAATAATTATTATTTAATCATTGCAATAATAGTAATAATAAATATACAGGATATTAATAAATTCTGTTACAATTTGAACGATTCAACCATGGTGCACATAGTAACTCTAAAATTTCTTAATCAATCAAACCTAATTCCATGTGAGATAATATAATGGTCCAAGATCCCGCGACGATCACACCTTCGTTATTTTATTAAAGCTGAAAGTTTATTGAAGCTAAAGACACTAATGTAATAATGCTAATGTGTGTAAAAGTATATAATGCTATTCCCAAATCAATAAGTCTATTACCAGTTACTAAATTCAAGAAGGCATTAAAAAAATGTCTGGCACAAAATGCATTCTATTCTATTGAAGATTTTTTGCAATTAAAAAACAAAAAATGATTTTGAATAAATTGTGTATTGTGTAAAATTATTATTAATAATTAAACTATTGACTTATTGAATCATAGACTTGGTATATTTGACATTTTAACATTGACATTTTAATTGATGAAGCAATAAATAGTTTACATAATAATAAGACATTATAGCAAACCATTGTATACATTAATCCGTGATTAATCCATTGTATATACTGATTGTAAGAGTAGGTAATTTGAATGTTACTTGGTCTATAAAGCCTGAATTTATTTGTACCTAGCTGATGCCCGCGACTTCGTCCGCGTGGATTGAGGTTTTTCGGTTCCCGCGGGAACTCTTAAATTTTCCGGGATAAACAGTAGCCTATGTGCTATTCCAGACTATAATCTATCTCTGTGCCAAATTTCATCCAGATCCGTTCATCCGTTGGAGCGTGATTGAGTAACAAACATACATCCATACATACATACATCCATCCATCCAAACTTTCGCATTTATAATATTTATATTATATGGATTAATTATTCAAGACAATATTTTATTTATTCAAGATGTTATTCCTGTGAAATGTTATCCTAATACAAGAACATACTTGTACTTATTTAAATACTTAAAAACATCATAGCCGGGGATCGTTTATACCTCTATTAGAGACATACATAGAAAAACTTTCAGCTTTAATAAAATAACGAAGGTCTGATCGTCGCGGGATCTTGCTCTATAATTAATTATATTAATGAATAAAATTGATACACATCCGCCCTTAGAATAAATTACACACATCTTCACACAGTAAAGGCAGTTTTCAAGTCAAAACACGAGATTAACATTAGAGGTACCTAAGTGAAGTTAACGGGTGGCATGATAGAGGCACTTGGAGTGAATCTTGCTGAGATCTATAGAGCGTTGACTTGACTTGGCTCAGACTTTACTTAGATTTTTTTCCTTCCTACACGAAAAAAAAGACTTTACTCAGAGTTAAAACGAGATGGACTTATGTGAGTAACATAAATCTGTCTCGTTTTAACCATGTCTTAAGCCTAAGCAAAGTCAAAGTTACAAAGTGTCAAAGTATAGATCTCACACTTACTATCGCGATGCAATAAAAATAAAACTTTCATTTGACAACATAAATAAAGCATTTTATACAAACTTCCTTAGTAGCAACTGGGGAATGTAAATAACTATATTCGAATGCTAACATGCATGGCTAGACACTTCTCGATATGTTCACTCATAATAAATGGGTATTTTGACAACTACACTAGCGGCACGCTATGATGGCCGGTTGGACAAACGTTCCGTATTAATTGATAACGACTTTGAAGGAAATAATTGTATTACTTTATTGACGATAGTGATGTGCAGAGATTCATAAATTTAAAAAAACTTAATTGTTTTTTGTTCGAGAATAAATTGACATTCCACATAACTATTGTAATGTGTCAAACCGGCCATCATAGCGTGCCGCTAGTGTAGTCAATTAAATTATTTTTTATGATTAATAAATAGAGCACATACCAAAAGACGTTATAACTTATAGCCACATCTGTTAATTTCATGTTTGACAACCATTTTAAGTTATCGAGTAAAGTAAAAAAGTGCGTTGACTTTTGATGACGTCACAATTCAGTATTTCATACAAAATCCTATACTAAGCGCTCGTTTTGAAGTATGAAAAAAATACCAAAGTGATTTGACTAGTTGTCAAATACCCAATAGGGATGATGACAACTCAATCAAATCAGCAACTCTTTAACAAACTTATAAACGCGTTTCTAGTTCTTGAAGTTGTATGAAATTCACAGTTGTGACGTCATAAAATTTCAACACACTTTTTTTCTTCAATCTATTTTTTAAAATGGTTAAGTATCAAACTTAAAACTAACTGAGGGTGTTTCTATTTAATAATCAGTTAGAAATAATTTATTTTTAATATAGGCATCAATCCCTATTGTGAAAATGCAGGTAACATAACGAAGTTAGCAAGGCGCCAAACCGCGCCGATTAGCATTTGAATAAGATATTATGCTATAGTTTGAGGAACGCAGCCCTGACGCTAATATTATAGGTTATTGCAAGCATAAAAACTATGGACGAATACATCGATACTAAATATTGATGCTAATTCCGTTTTACACTTTTTCTAAACTTAATTGAATTATTGGAGAGATAGTGGTATCTCTTCCTATTTTGTTTTATGGATTTTATTAGTGCCACACCAGCACAATGATCCACGGAGGAGGTAGAGAGGTATCTCTTTCACAAACAAAATGACCAATTCTGTTGCACACAATAAACAATCTAAGCTAAACTGTACCACAGTAAACAGATACAACCAGTAAGGAAACTACCTAGAAACGTTCAAAACAGCTCACTCACACAAACATGCGCATCCACGAGACCCTTAAGCGCTCGTCGCAGTGCCGCGTCATGACGTGTCGTGGATGCGTGTTTGTGTAAGTGAGCTGTTTCGAACGTTTCTAGGTAGTTTCCATACTGGTTGTATCTGTTTACTGTGACTGTACACTGTAACAGGTCTAAATTTATTTCTGTCTCTTTCAACTTGCTTCCTGCATATAGGATAGTACTAGACTTGGCTGTCAGTGTTTTTTTTATCTACTAGCCCTTGATTGCCATCTCACCTGATGGTAAGTGCCGATGCAGTCTAAGACGGTAGCGGGCTAACCTGTTAGGGGCATGACAGTTATATTTAACGCCCCTATTCGGTTTCTACACGGCATCGTACCGGAATGGTAAATCGCTTGGCGGCACGGCTTTGCCGGTAGGGTGGTAACTAGCCACGGCCGAAGCCTCCCACCAGGCCAGAGCAGGAAAAATTCAGAAATTATAAATTCCCAAATTGTACCTGCCGGGGATCTAACCCGGGACCTCCGCACGTTAAGACAACAGCGCTCAACACTGCGCCACGGAGGTCGTCATAACTATGTAGAGAGTTTAGATTAAAGAAAATTGTAATTAAGTTTAGATACTTGTACGCAACAAAATTAGCACCAATATAGGTTCGAAAATCGGGTGAGAGGTATATAACAGTGACAAATAAAATTAGTAACATATCTCATTACTCAATATTTTCAATAAAATAAAAACAATAAAGTCTTCTATGGCAACTGAAATAATTTGTACACATCTTTGTACACGACGGCGTCAAATAATAATATAACACCTCATCCCGCTGGATCGACTATTACAACAATAATAATTAATAAAACTCCATAAATTTCCTAGTCTACATATTTAAATTACAATAAGAAGTGACAAAAACTGCTACATGTAAATATAGACTTAAATATTATAGTGCGACGTATGATTTTATGTATTCACCCTACTTTGGCTGGATTATACAAATGAAAGGATGACGATTTTTGTTCTCTAATTTTAAATAATACTGGGACTGGCTCTACCTGAGGGTTAGACGAAGGTGCCGACTCGGTTTTTGGTAAATTTTTGACTATTTGCATCCTTTTCTAACCGTCGTAAAAGGAAAAGGTCAGACCAATCTATTCTAAATTCTAATTTAGACCCATCGAACGTAGACGCTAGCCTTTGAGCATGGTGATTAAAGTAGGGTAGAACTAATATTTTAGATGTCAATTTAATAGTTGTTTTCTGTGCTTCGTTATTTTAAAAAGAAAAAAAGAGACGCGAACACTTTTAATTTAATTCAGAGACAACCAGAATCGACACCGAAGGCGCGTTAAACAAGGCTCGAACTAAAATACACACACACACACACACACACACACCAACTCTTAAGCCTGCATAATGTACGCACTCACACGAACGTTGCAATAGGTACAAGTACCAATCCAATGAAGTATCATAAATCGACAATCACATAACATGACGTCATGATGAATGCGTGACGCGTCACGGCCTCGCAGAGCAGCCGTTTTTCGCATTATTATTGCGCGATTACATCAGGTCGGTTTGACCGTAATTGGTTTTCGGTTAACGACTAATGTAAACTGTAATTCGCTTGGTCGCATTCGATGGAAGCCCGTTTTGGCCGTATTAGGTCATAACTGAGTTATGGCCCAAGTTTTCCCTAAAACTAATAATAATATTGCGATTATTTGCCTGTAAACAAAGCATTTCGTTCCTTGGACACCCGCATATGTTGGCTATGGCTTAAAGTGCCAAAATTGCGTCAATTAGGTCCAAGAAAGCCTGTCCAGTGGTAATAATAACGGTCAGTGGCCGCGGCCGTGACGCGTTTTGTCTGGCCATGTCTTTATAGGTGTTGCTAGTATGGTGCTGTCAATATACATGTTACAACGTTACACACCTCAGATCTGTAGCATAAATAAGTCAACCGCAAACAAAACAACGCTCTAAATTCTAAAACATAGAAAACAGCTAAAAATGATTTATTAGAAAAAAAATATAATAAACACAAATATCTCTTTTTTTTCTTAATAAAATATTAAATAATTAAAAATTATTTTTCTTTAAATAAATTGTCAGCAATATAACAATTTTCATCGAGACCAAAGTTCTAGTTTAAGCAATCAATCTTTAAATTCGCTATGTCCCCTTTTAAACTACAATTATTCAATTATTATTTAAAAAAACATTGGCATTTATTTTAAAAACCGATTGTGATACATTCTCAATATACATAATAATATAAGATTAGTTAAATTTTTAAGAAATAAATAAATAAATTAGTAGGTAAGTGAAAAGATTTAATCTAATCACCAATTTTTATCTAATCAAGGTATATTAATTTTGTATCATATAGGGAAAAGCCTGTGTCGGTAAAAATACCGTAGTATGGCGGCTGAAGAATGCCCTAAAATTAGATAGAATAGACCTGAACGTCCAATAGTAATGCATTGACGTCCCACTACTAAAAATTTTTTAAAATTTTAATTGATAAATTTAAGACTAAATGCCTTCTCAGTTAATAATAAAGAGGTTTAATCCTTCAATGTCTTTAGACGACATGATTTCAATTTTAGCCAATATAAAACCAGCAGACAATCAATATCAATCTGAATCAATTCTGAATCGTTAACGTTTCCATTAATTAATGAACCGATTATTCAATTATTAGTTTATAACTACAACTTAGCCCTTGACTGCGATCTCACCTGATGGTAAGTGACGATGCGTGTAGCGGGCTAACCTGTTAGGGGCATGGCAGTTATATTAAACCCATACCCCTATTAGATTTCTACACGGCATCGTACCGGAACGCTAAATCGCTTGGCGGCACGTCTTTGTCGATAGGGTGGTAACTAGTCACAGCCGAAGCCTCCCAGGCCAGACTAGGGAAAATTCAGAAATTATAAATTCTTCAGAAATTATAAATTCCCAAATTGACCCTGCCGGGGATCGAACCCGGGACCTCCGCACGTTAAGACAACGGCGCTCAACACTGCGCCACGGAGGTCGTCAAATGTCCAATGTTCTTGAAACAATGTTCCAGATAAGTTGACCTGATAATGCCATATAATAAAAGTTGATCAATTAATTCAATCTATTCACAAATAATTGGGCTAGGTGAATAAAATTTTTCAATCCTTTCAAATGAAATGAATTTTCATAAATCATATCATCAATATGATTTATGAAAATTCATATGAAATAATGATAAATTACGATGATAATTAGTGTCAATTGTTTTACATGGTGCAATTTAATTGATTGATCTTACATTATTTTCAATTAATTGCAAATTATTAGATAAAAATCATGCGTTTACTGTTTTGTAAAATCGTTATGATTGTTTAATTACCTAAAGAATATGCATAATACACTTTAAATTGCGTCCTTTGACGTGGTTTTTAATAATGAACTTTAACTCATAGTAAGTATAAAAAACTTGCCATGGTAGATTTTATTTAAAGACATTCCATTGATATCTATATTTACATAGCTACTAAGGCATTTTATCTATCTAAAATAAGCGTATTATTGTTTTTAATGCAATATTATTGGACGTTCGTAATTTAAGGAATCCCCCCTTCCTTTAAATCGTAATCTATAACTTAGCGGTTAAAATAACATGGCACTTTTAAAACAAATTATTTATAAATTAAATAAAGTATGGTCGCACCTTTCGAACTTAAGAGCTACTGATAATATGACCAAAAAAGTGTAATTCAAATTTCACTTCGATTTCAAAGGTACAAAAAAAGGTAGGTGGTATTTAGGTAACTTTTTTACCCGCTTTTATTGTCGGGCCTAAAAATGAAAAAAAGTTAGTTGATTACGTCCCGCGCGTACGAAATGATCGGCGCGACCTACTGTAAGGGACTAGCTAAAACAAACGCCCGATAAACGCGCCTATTGCGAAGCGTTTCAGGCGCTTATCAAATTGTATGAATGTGTATGCGAACTGCGCTCGACGTAGGACAGCGTTTGATGTGATCCCACTACAGCCAATTAACGTCCCACGGCTGGGCACAGGCCTCCACTTTCGTAGGACAGAGAGAATTAGAGCTTAGACCCACCAATGCGGGTTGGCGGGCTTTAACGACGATTATCATTTTAGTGGTAATAACCGATAAATGAACATACCAAATCCATGATGTGATCCATTGCATAGGAATTCAAACAATTATAATAAGCGTCCGAAACGCAGCCCATTATAGTGTAAGAATTGTGGCTCACCACTGTTGGCAGGCTGCGACGCCAAACCCTACCAATGAAGTTGCAAGAGAGTTGCTTTTTTTATATCCACTACAACTTACAAGCCCTTGATCTCATCTTATTGTAAGTGATGATGATGATGACCAATTGGTAGCGGGCTAACCTGTTAAGGAGGCCATACACGTAAGGGTTTGCATGATGGTTTTAGCCGTACATGCATAACCGACAGGCAAACCCTAGCGTGTATGTGATAAAACTGTACAGTCATCGGCGCATGTACATGCAACCAAGCAAATATCAAAATTGATATTTTTTGCCGCTCGGTTATGTTTGCGCGCGAGCATGACCGAGCGTGTGTGGCGTCCGGCGAGCTAGTTATGGTATGGTAATGTGACCTCATTTTGTACAATAGGATCCGTATAGTATGCAACAGTGTAGTTTCTACATTCCTAATTTTACGACTTAAAGCGTAGCCTTGTGCAGCAGATTAGCGATATCAGTTATTGGAAGTCATAATATTAAAATGCTCTCGTTTTCTAAAATCTGCCCCACTCTCAAGACGCTACATGGAAACAAAGGCACTATAAAACACCAGCCCTAACTCCCAACAATCATTCTACTGACTCCTCTCTCACCATCAAGTTCTTCATGAACTAATTGTAATTTTGAATAAGTTTATTAAATAAAAATCAGTGTTAATAATCAACTTGAGTTTATTCTGAAAGTTCACTTTAAACCTAACATTAAATAAGTAACCTCCCAACGTGACGAAGAAGCCGCACCAGCTCGCCGCAGTTAACACAGCCGACGCAGGGTCTGCACTCAGGCTTCGAGGCTTCCCCAACACCACCGTCGCGTATCATATCACTGGCGCAGTCGCGTAGTATTCACAGTAACCCTAGAACCAGGTGACCTGAAGACACGAAGTAAGTGGAAATTTTCAATTCCTGGACAGAGTTACTTTCTACTGAGAATTTATGTGAATAGAGCCTACTTCAATCAAGAACTTTCAACGAAAGAGATTAAAACGAGCAGTAGAATCGGGAGGATCCAAAGCCGATTTAAATCGACGTCCTTCCTTAACAAACCCACCCCTACATATTCCCATAAAAATTATAGACATTTTTAAATAGGGATTAGGGATATTTTTTCTTTATATGTGCATGTACAATTTCTATATTTTTTGTGTGTAATTGATTTTTCAATTTTATATTTGTACGATTTGTGTGTGTGATTGATTTTAGCGCATTATTTTAATACCGCGAATTTTTTTTTAACAAGCGAATTCATTTAGTTACCTCGGTAAGTGGACATAAGAGCCGTCGAGTAACAGCAAAATAATTTGCGAATTTTTTTATTATCGCGAGGAAAATAAATTATTAATTCTTCTGCAAATACAGAGAATTACGTATCCTGAAATAAGAGGATTTATTATAGAGAGCTCTCGCGAATTTAAAAAATATAGGCAAACGCCTAGGGGGAAATAATAAGGCCAAAAGAGCCATAATTAAATAATAATTGAATATTATATATATCAGCATAAGCGTACAAAAAGTAGTCGTGCTACTATAAAAACAATTTGTATCGTATGCTTTGCTGAATAAATTACATTATATTTCAAGTAAAGGTCCGCTAGAGTCGAGTACCTGAAATTTTTTATTATATGGTAATAATTTTATCTACCTCATAAAATAAGTTGAAAATTTTGTAAAATTGATGAAAAAGGGTTCTCATTCTTATTGTATAATATCGCAAAACACTAATTGTATATTAATTTTATTTAGAGTTCATTTTGTCTCATTTTCGAAGTGTCCAATTTCTAGACGATATCCTAGAACATTTTTAATAAAAATATTTTACTTATCAGTCCTTAATATAGTCGGATATAGTTTTATAGAATACAGGATAAATAATTTTTAAACATGCTTCCTTTGGCAACACACGTAGCTCAAAGAGCATATAATTATGCGCAACAGCAGACATCGCGATCACAACCCTCAACTCATAACGCGTCCGAGTCTTCACAAATGCCTTCGCAAACACCTTCGCAAGGGGTGAATATAAATATTCCTCCTGTCGTTCACGAAGAACATTATGAACATGAACAAGAACCAAGTTCATATTCTCCCACACCGAGTGGACATTACGATATAGCTCCTGAGAGACCTCCAGCTTACTCATATAATCCGAACACAACCACTGAACACGTTTTGGTTAGTAACAGTCCGCGTAGTAAAGTATCAGAAATGTCAGCATTAATCCCTTCATTTGACGGAAACTCAAAGCATTTAAATCTGTTCATTAGAAAGTGCGAGTTTATTATAAACGAATATGGAGACGGCACAGATAAACAATATAAACTGATTCTGGAAGTTATAACTAGTAAATTAATTGGTAGAGCCGCAACAGTCATTAGTGAAAACGATTATGTAATGTGTGACTGGGATCTTATAAAAAAGATCCTCACCCAATACTTCGGTGATCAAAAATCCGAAGAATGTTTAAAATTAGAATTAGAAAGTTTAGAAATTCGATCTACAGAAAAATACTTAGATTTTTGTAATCGCATACAAACTGTTAGATCAGGATTATTTTCGAAAATTACTGACATAGAAAACCGACAGACTAAAATGACAATATATAATCATATGGCCTTAAAAGTATTTTTATATAACTTGCCACAGTCACTTTTACTACTGGTAAGATTAAAGAAACCCCAAACTTTAGAAGAGGCATTACAAATAGTAATTGAAGAGACTAACTTTGACAAGCAATATCAAATGCGTAGACGAAATAATCAAACAAATAAAACTCCATCCGCGAGCATTTCTAGACCTACAAATAATTCTTATAATAATTATAACCGACACCCAAATTATAATTCTAATAATAATAATTACAGACCTAATTTTTCTAGACCTTCCAATAATTTTTCTAGACCTTCCAATAATTTTTCTAGACCATCCGTTCCTATTAGACCTAATCAACCATCAACTAGTCAAAACTCTAACCAGCAAAATAATCAGCGACTTTTAAGCGCAAACGACTTTTTACAGTTCAGACGAATGTACAATTCCCCAGACGCGTATCCTAACTGGAATACCCGTCCTAGAAATATACCACCACACAAGAGATGGTACCCTAATGCTAATAATAATTCAGCTAATAACCAAAATATTAATTTTCATGAAACCCGCTATGTACAAAGGCAAGAACCTCATAACTTGCCAACCACTAGTTCACAAAATAGGAATGAAACAATTACCGAATTAGCCGAACCAAATTTTCTAACACAAGCCTCAACATCACGTCAACCGGAAACATAAATCCAGTAACTAAAAACATATTTTTACCATGTCTATATATAACTGAAATAAAAGCTAATTTACTAATCGACACAGGCAGTACAAGATCATTTTTATCAAATAAAAAAGCAAACCAATATTTTAAGTCCTATAAGAAACTCGAACCATTCGATGTAGTTACATCACATGCAGTAAGTCACCATAACGAAACTATTTTAATCCCATTATTCAATCTGTTTAACGATAAACGTATTCATAAGTTCTACATTTACGACTTAGATGAGCCGTACGACGGCGTAATAGGATTCGACCTGTTACAAGAGCTAAATACTATAATAAATATTGAACAGAAAATATTAAAAACCAGTTCCGCAGTTATACCGATAAGCTTCTCAAACACCCGTAAAATTTTAATACCCATTGTTACGCTTAAACTTGAACCACGTATGGAACATAGAGTTGTCGTTCCAACAACTTTAGAGAAAGGGCAAGGCATTTTGGAATTAGTAGAATTTCATAAAGACGTTAGAATGCCTTCCGCTATAGTAACATGTTGTAATGGATTTGCCCATACATTAATACAAAATTTAACAGATAAATGGATAACAATAAAAATTATTACTCCATTTAATATAACTCCATGTCCTGAAAATACTACAAACAGTGGAAATATTTTAAATAATTTGTCTTGTATAACGAGTGACTACGATTCAATCTTATTAAATAACTTAGAAAAATTGCGTACCCATCATATGAACGACGAAGAAAAAGAATTAATTCTTAAATTATGCTATAAGTTTAAGGATATATTTTACAGTGAAGATATTCCTTTAAGTTTCACGCATGAAATTAAACATCACATCCGAACTAAAAACGACGATCCGATCTATGTTAAACCTTATAGGCAGCCACCAACTCAGGCAGCTGAAATTAAATCCCAAGTTGGAAAGTTGTTGGAAAATAACATTGTAAAACCCAGCTTTTCACCTTGGAGTGCCCCAGTTCATATAGTACCAAAGAAAATGGACGCTTCGAATGAACAAAAGTACAGAATGGTTATAGACTATCGTAAATTAAATGAAATAACTATCGATGATAAATACCCATTACCGAATATTACCGATATCTTTGATAAATTAGGTAAAAGTACATATTTTACAACGTTAGACTTAGCTTCAGGTTATCATCAAATCGAAGTAGCTAAAGAAGACCAGTGTAAAACCGCCTTTAGCACACAATTCGGTCATTACGAATTTTTACGAATGCCTTTTGGTTTAAAAACAGCTCCCGCTACTTTTCAAAGAGCGATGGACAATATCCTTAGAGGTTTACAAGGCATCCATTGTTTAATATACTTGGATGACATTATTGTATTCTCTTCCAGTCTCGAAGAGCATATTTCTAGATTAAAGAAAGTCTTTACAACATTACGTAATGCTAACTTAAAGATACAATTAGATAAATCCGAATTTTTGCGAAAGGAAGTTTTATATTTGGGACATAGTATCACACCTGAAGGATTAAAGCCTAACGAAGACAAAATTAAAGCAATTTTAAATTTTCCTTTACCAAAAAAAACCAAGGATATAAAATCTTTCTTAGGACTATTAGGTTATTATAGAAAGTTTATAAAAGACTTTGCTAAAATAACCAAGCCAATGACTTCATTATTAAAAAAGGGACAAAAATTTATTTTAAATAAAGAATTTCTAGAGTCATTTGAAACATGTAAGACACTGCTTACTAATGCACCTATTTTACAATATCCAGATTTTTCAAAAACTTTTATTTTGAGCACTGACGCTTCGAACTTTGCGTTAGGCGCAGTTCTTTCTCAAGGTTCGATAGGTCAAGATAAACCAATTGCATATGCTAGTAGAACTTTAAACTCTGCTGAGCAAAAATATAGTACAATAGAGAAGGAATTGTTAGCAGTTTTATGGGCTGTTAAACATTTTAGACCTTATCTCTACGGAAAAAAGTTTACAATTTATACCGATCATAGACCATTAGCATGGTTATACTCATTAAAAGAGCCCGGTAGTAAATTAACTCGTTGGAGATTAAGATTACAAGAATACGATTTTGATACAATTTCGTAGCAGATGCATTGTCTAGAATTGAATTAAATACCTTAAATAACAATGACCTAGAACAACCATCAACATCAAGTGGTATAATTATAGATAATAGTGATAACATTTCAGAAGTCACTATGACAGCATCAGAAGTATCAGATGCTAGAGATCTTGAATTTCAGGATGATGAGAATAACATTATCCCTATTTTATATGAAGCCATTGACATAAAGCCTAACCAATTGATCATAAATCAATGGTATAAAAATGAAATAAAAATTAAAGATATTTCAAAGAATAAATTTAAAATATTAGAAATATTTTTACCTTTAGATTCAAAATTAATAGAGAAATTTCTCAAAGACAATATAGATGTCCATAAGAAATATTTCATATACTTTGAAAATGATAAATTACGTGAATTATTCAATCAAGTAACTTCACATTTATTCGATAAAACTTCCGTTCCTTTTTATGAATGTTCAAAACGTATAACAGTTATAGAAGATGAAAATGAGCAAAAAGAAATCATTCTTAAGTATCACGAAGGTAAAACTTGCCATAGAGGAATAACTGAAACATATAATAAATTAAAAAGAAATTATTATTGGCCTAATATGAAACAAATTATTACAGCAGTCATTAACGAATGTAAAACTTGTAAGAGAATGAAATATGATAGAAAACCTTTAAATCCTTTGATTCAATTAACTCAAACACAAAATAAACCGTTTGAGGAAATTTTTATAGATTTATTTTCAATAGAAAAACTTTCATATTTAACCCTGGTAGACGCTTTCAGTAAATTTGGACAAGCAATTCCAATTATGAACAGGTCTACTCCAGAAGTAATAAAAGCATTAATTAAATACTTTTCTTTTTATGCCTTACCATTAAAAATCAGTTGTGATCCAGGTTCAGAATTTAATAACACTTTGATAAAAGAATTATTAAATTTGCATAAAATAGATTTGCATATAGGAACACCCAATAATCCAAACTCAATGGGAATAGTTGAGAGATTCCATAGTACTTTAATTGAAATTTATAGATTAGCTAAATACGAAAGAAAAATCACAGATGCTGCAGACGTTATGACTTACTCTATTATGGCTTATAATAACAGTATTCACTCTATGACTGGTTTCACACCGTTCGAAGTTCTTTTTGGTCATACTGACACGAGAAGTGTATTTGACACTCAGTTTGATCAACAATACATGCAAAAGCTCATCAGAGACCATGAGAAACGAACAAAAGTCTTATACGAACACATTAATAAAAATTACTCCAATTTAAGGAAGATAGTAGAAAACGACTAGAGCCTTCAGCATCTACTAGTCATGAATTTAATAGAGGAGATGAAATTTATACAAAAATGGTTAATAAACGCCTGGCTAAAGATAAACCTAGATACGAAATTGCTACAGTTTCAGAAAATCCTAAAAGAAATGTCGTACCAATAAATATTAGAAATCGAGAAACTACGGTTCCGATAAGAAATATAAAAAAACCAAGTAAGTCACCAAGAACCTTAAATTTCTTGAGAATATACAACAATTAAAATAAATAAAAAAAATGCGACCTTAAAACCCTATTTTTCATCAATTAAATAAGAAATGTATATTAAAATACGATGAAAACGTTAAGTTCATTAAAACTTAATTATAATTAGGATACACGTGTATCATAGAAGTGTATCGTAGAATTGTGTGTTATATAATTTTATATCGTATGTATTAGAATTCATTCATTTATTAGAATTCATATTTTATTCATTAATTAGAATAGGGGCCCTCATACTTATAAGAATAGTTCTAAAGAAATAATAATTAATATGTCTTTGATATAATATATAGAAATAGAAATGGGAAAGGTAAACGTTTAAATTAGCATAAGTTTCAATTTTGTACAATGTCTATAATTCCATACCCTCACCCTTTATCCATTATACCTGCATCAAGAAAACATACCAAACAAGAAGAAAAGTCATAGGAAAATGTTGAGATCAATATTCCATGATACTTATCATAAAATGATCATGAAGCATTGCTCATCACCATTCTACTAAAGACAATCACTATGGAACACCTACGAACGAGACCATACGCTACGAACTACAAGAGTTACGAAGTCTACGTAAGCTACAAGAGCTACGAGCGCGTACAATCCACGCGTAGCAACCCCTTCGTTCAGTTCAGTGAGTTTAGTGCAGTGAAAAACAAAAGTCAATTAAAGTGCAAGGGTAGAAATATAAGGATTTTAACATTGTTAGATTAAGAATATAATTGTGTATATGCCTAATTTAAAAATTACTTGCAGTAATTTTTAGATTAAGGAGGGAGGAGTTATGGTATGGTAATGTGACCTCATTTTGTACAATAGGATCCGTATAGTATGCAACAGTGTAGTTTCTACATTCCTAATTTTACGACTTAAAGCGTAGCCTTGTGCAGCAGATTAGCGATATCAGTTATTGGAAGTCATAATATTAAAATGCTCTCGTTTTCTAAAATCTGCCCCACTCTCAAGACGCTACATGGAAACAAAGGCACTATAAAACACCAGCCCTAACTCCCAACAATCATTCTACTGACTCCTCTCTCACCATCAAGTTCTTCATGAACTAATTGTAATTTTGAATAAGTTTATTAAATAAAAATCAGTGTTAATAATCAACTTGAGTTTATTCTGAAAGTTCACTTTAAACCTAACATTAAATAAGTAACCTCCCAACGTGACGAAGAAGCCGCACCAGCTCGCCGCAGTTAACACAGCCGACGCAGGGTCTGCACTCAGGCTTCGAGGCTTCCCCAACACCACCGTCGCGTATCATATCACTAGCTTGCCTGCACAGTTCTCAGTTTGTTGTTGTAAAATTGACGAAATGGGGGGCTTTCAAAGTGGAGATTTTCTAACGTCCAAAGTTGACCTTAGAACTCTCAATTTTCTGAAAGGCTGAGGCTGAAACTTGATCAATTATTTGAATTATATCCTGTACAATTGTATAGTACCATATAAAATGTATATAAAATTAGATAAATATTATAAGAAAACGAAATTACCTATTTAATTTTTAATGAGCTTCAGTATTTTTAACAGAACTTCACAATGATGTCAATAAATGGCGCTCTGTTAAAGTTTATTCGTTTGTGCTTACAAATAATATAGACGTTAGCACCATTTTACGTGGAATTAAAAAATAGCCTACTGATAGTACTGATGATGTCTATGAACGTAAATATGAGCGCGCATCTAGACATGCTCGTAAGTTAACTATTACAATATATAGTTAAAACTATCTTATGGATACTGCGAGGTCTCAGTTCGGGGCGAACCACGGTACGTTACGTAGTAAGTAACGTTAGACGAGAGAAAAAAAAAATACGATGATTTTTCTTTTTCTGTTCTGTAGAACAACTGTTATGCCAAGTATAGCTATCACATCGCCGTCGTCCATTGTTAAGTTTGGTATACCGTACGCGGTACACAGTAGGTACTTCGAACTGAGAGTTTATGGCAAAACTGTGCATGCAAACCCTGACGTGTATGTGTTATATGAAACTCGGTTATACCTGTTGGTTATGCATGTACGGCTAAAACCATCATGCAAACCCTTACGTGTATGGCCTCCTTTAGGGGTATAGCAGTTACATTACTCCCATCCCCTAATCAGTTTCTAAATGGCATCCTACCGAAACGCTCAATCGGCCGAAGCCTCCCGCTAGGCCAGACAAGAGTAAATTCTCAAACTGACCCTCAATTCCCCGGGACCTCCCACGTTAAGACAAAAGTACTCATGACTGCGCCAAGGGGGTGGTTGAGCTATCTTTCTTGCAACTTGATTGGTCGGGAGGCGTGGCTTATATAGAGTCGCGTATCGAGCCTGTTGAAACTAGTCCGTGATATGAGGTGTAAGGGGGAAGGTTTATACGGGATAGGGGGTGGGGGGATAGTGCATGGTACGGGAGTCAGTAGCTCATCGCACGTCGGTGAGGTTGGTCTTGTCTCCGAACAGCTTAACGAGCTGCTCCTCGTAGTCGTCGATGTTGCGCTTCATGATCTCCATGCACGGGCCCAGAAGCCGCTCAAACGTCTCCACGTCCAGGACTGACGAAGAGATACATACAATACATACTCCGTACACAAAGAACACGCTAAATTCATCTATACTAATATTATAAATTCGAAATTTGGATGGATGTTTGTTACTCAATCACGCCCGAACGGATCTGGATGAAATTTGGCACAGCGATAGATTATAGTCTGGAATAGCATATTATGTTATATTCCGGAAAATTGGAGAGTTCTTGCGGGAACCAAAAAACCTCAATCCGCGCGGACGAAGTCGCGGGCATCAGCTAGTACTTACATAGTTTCTGCAATTCACGAGCGCGCGATAACTTTACTTGTAGTTATTCGCGTAAGTGTATGTGCCTCTCAGAGCGGTCATTCGTATGCGAGATCACGTACACTCACACATTTACACGTATACAAATGTATACAGATAGGATTTTATCACAACCATGGCCACGCGCACTAGTGAATTGCAAGAACTATACACTATAAATGCAAAAGTGTGTTTGTCTGTCCGACCGTTTGGTCTGTTACGCTTTCACAGCCCATCTGCGCGACCAATTTGGTACAGAGATAGGTTGCATCCCGGTGAAAGAAGAAGGCTACAATTTCGGTCGGCTACAAATCAGAGTTCCCCTGGAATCTTTCAGTAAACTAAATATATGCGGATGAAGTTAGCTTATATACATCAAAACTGATAAATGATACAGGTAATTATTCTTTTAGGAGACTAATTTAAATCTAGCTCTTTTTTATTTCATTGGATAGGTTTCTTGTCAAGATTCATAATATCTTCTCACAACATACTCTATAAATTTCCACACTGACACCACTCACAGTTTTCTAAAAGAAAAATGTGGGTATGAATCATTGAAAAATTCCTAAATCTCTAATAGTTCGCTCCGAAAAAACAACGTGTATAATGCAATAATATTTAGGAGCTAAGCTGCAATGCCAATACTTACATGCAACCTTAGTGGGTCCAACGGCGTAAGCAGAAGCGGCACGCGGTTTGTGGGTCACCAGGGCTAGCTCACCGAAGTACCCTCCCTTTCCTGAAAATATAATATGCTAACATTAACAATTTTAATGATAATATCACGAGGCAAGAGGGCCTTCGATCAAGAGTTATATATTATTTGGCGTGGAAGCCTTGGGGCAGGAGTCTTAGTAATAGAAGGGCTGCCTCATTTTTTGCGTAAAGATCAGCCTAGTTGTTCAGAACAGTTGGGCCGTGAGGAGACTTAGCGCTCGATGGACAGTGAACAAAAAAAGTTTTTCCATGCAAGTTTGCACATCATCTAATTAGCCATTTGAAATATTTACAACATACCTAGGCGCTTGATCTCGTGCTCGTTGCCGTCGTCGCGCGCGATGCGGATGCTGACGGAGCCGTCTTCCACGAAGTACATGCCGTCAGCCGTGTCCCCCTGCCGGATGATCAGCTCTCCGTCGATCAGAGTGCGCGGCAGAAGCGCGTCCGCGAGGTTTGCGCGCTCGTACGCCTGTAACAAACACAAATACCTTAGATGAGCTGATGTACTATAATATTAAGTACCAGATAATGCTCGCGATTTTCCCGGATTAAAAGAACCCTATGTCCGTCCCTGGGATGCATCCTGTCTGTATCTAGCTTCATCAAAATCGGTTGAAAATGGGTCATGAAAGCGTAGCAGACAGAAGGACAGACATACAGGCACACTTTCGGATTGTATTATGGATTTTAAAGATCTTTCATAGTTTTTACCACTTCCCACCTAGCTACTTAGTGGGTTGTGAGCTTAACTTTTGGTGGTCCGAAATCTATTAAAAAAAACAACTCAGGCCGTATCTGTCTGTCTAAAGAGCAAGTCCTAAAAGTACAGAACGCATATTTATCAACTTCCACTAATAGTTAGATTTTCCTAAGGTTCCTATATTATGTGATACCTACATAAAATGCGGAGCGAAGCAAAGATATTTGATATGGTGAAAGGAGTCAGTGATCTATACCCAATTAGTAGTAATACCCAATTAGGTTTTCATGATTGATTGATCAAGACAAAACCCGAACGCCTAGTTGTATGTTGGGCTATATGTTACAAACTATACTTAGTATACCTACGTACTGCAAGACGTAACATACATAGGTGAGTGCCCATAGCCTGCGTCTCGTGTAGGCCACACCCTAACAAAGGTAAATTATGCTAAGAAATGATTAGATTACGTAGATTTTCCAGCTAAAATATCAACTAACCTGAGTTATTTGTAAGGTAAAACCACTGGAACAATTAGTGGAACATCGGAAAATTTTAAATTCTAATTAGCGTTGCGTTACAATTGAACAGAGCTTAAGTTACACTGAACTGTGAATGTTTGTGGAATGATTCATACATTTTACCGAGTAAATAGTAGGTATACTTTCTATATAGTATAGAAAGGAGGTAAAAGGTTGGAATAAATAAAGTATCCGTAAGGCCCTCTACACACGGAGCGACTCAAGTTTGTAACAATTTCGTCGTATCCCTGTACCGTTCACACTTCACGGGACATACGAAAAAAAATAGAATAACTCTTTAGTGCACACTTTAAAAAATAAAGATACAAGAGTTAAGGGACCGGCGACCACCGCTCGCAACTTCTACTCGAACCGCAAATATAAATTTGCCGGTATATTGCTATCCCTATTTGGCTGAAGACACATGATCGCGTGCAAGCGCGATAGCAATATGAGCGTACAGAATTTGTTATACATTTAGTCTTGTTCCGTGAATACCAAAACTGATGAATGAAAAATTGTTGTGTTTTTAACTTCGTGTTGTTATTCTGTAACTTGACAATATAGGCTATGTTCCTGATCAATTAGTACGTGAGATATCGTTGGTTTTAATATGAAACAAATAAGGAGAAAACATGTCGTTTATGTCGCAAAAACATGCAAAACGCAATGTGCTTACATTTAATTTTGGGAAAGTATTTTGGAAAAATAATTATCCAGGGACCTAGATAAATACAAGTTCAATCTTAATAATCGCATAATATGGAGGAAATATGCTCGAATTACTAATTATTTTGGTATTACGTTTGTATGAGCAATTCACCCTCCGCTGGCGCCTTAAAAATATTTTACAGAATGGTGCAAAGGCGGAAGGAAAATGCTCCTGACTGCTTAGATTTCGATAAAATGAGTGAAGAATGATCAAAAGATGAAGACAATCTTTATATACTTAGTTTTCCCACAAGACTTTTAAATAACCTATTTTCATTCATAAGCAGTATACAGTGACAACTTCAGTCTCGACGACATCGGGGGGTAACGTCTTCCTAAGGGCACCTAATGTGAAGCTCGGATCTCGACTTTGGATGACATTGGGACGGGTGGGAGGTCCGTATTCCACAGAAATGTTCCATGTGCTAATGCGATTGGTTGCGTCGGCATTGAAAACAGGTTTTATGTTGGTCGCTCCGTGTGAGAAGGGCTTAAACAATTTCTCGTACAACAACTCTTATTTATACTTCAGCTCATGTTAATAGAGGCGACTCGAGGCGCCAGGCTGTGACGCGAGGCTAGACATTAATGGCCATCCAACAAAGCCTATAAGCTAATGCTTTTGACATTAATTTATTAAGGCTTTCTTCATTAATTTGCTCAGATGTGAACGTTCTGATACAGAAAAATTCTCATCAAATAGCCATAAATAGTATCAGCATTTTTGTATCATATTATAATAATAATATGTCTTTGCAATGATAATACTAATCTCTAGGGAGTCTAGAGCTATAGCAACATAGTAAATTATACTTATGCTTTAGATTTTGACGATAAAATAAAAATCTTTTATCCATAAATAAGATCTACTTAATGCCGGATAGTGAGGGCGGTAGCCGGTAATGCACTAATCCAATCAGGGGGGTTCCTGCCATCGCATAATGCATTATTATATCAAAATGACAGTTTTATGTCCTCGTACCTCAACGTCACCTCGTACCAGGTAAGAGGTGGATCAACTAGTCTCTAGTGCTTTAAAAAGTTATAATTGGAACTAGAGCACGAGTAAAATGAATTTTGTCAGGTGCCCCACACGAACAACACCTTTCATGTAAATCGCGTGGTGTAATTGTAGAAAAATGCAAATCATGCAGGCACTCATCTATTTATACACTGTATCACCAACTGGCAGAGGTATGGTTGACGTCAGACACGAATGACAGAAGCCTGGAAGGCCAAGGTGCTATCGTCATAGATTTTAAGAAAAAAAAAATATATTTCGTGCATTCGCTTTCTAACATGAAACTGACATAAAAAGCTGTTTGTACAAACAAGTCTGTTTGTAGTTAGAAAGGCATTTGTTTAAAAAGGTAAGTCTGGCTGATAAAAGTTGATTCTATTTCGAAAGGTTTTTATTTTGTTAATTTGGGAATCTATCCAACGGTTTGCAGCCCTTGTGCTGCTTGGAGTTCAATAGATTTTTATAACTGGCGCAAACCGGAATCGACCTTAGGACACCTATCGCAATCCTGTGCCAAAACATTTGGTCTAATATCTATTTCAGTAATTAACTAATAGCAAACACGCAAACTGTACTGGTTACGTCATAAATATGTCTTAAGGCATAATTATTTTTGGAAACTATATTAGTCGTAATGATTTTCGCATAGTAAACACGTCAATGACAACGTTCGTACTCGTGCTTGACATTAAAAACTCCAAGGCGATCCGTAATGGGGACAGGCAGCTTTAATGCATGATTTCCTGATATTTTCGACAAGCTACCTAAGCTATATAATAATATAGTATGACGAAAATGTTAGAAGAAGTAGTTCGAAGAACCTATAGTCGTTAGGGTAAATTAAAGGGTAAATTATAACTTCATTTTTGGTTGAGGCCCCAAGGTGCTTTGTCTTGCGCAACCCCTGCGAATTCCTTCTTCCGAGGTTTTTTGGGATAACACGTGCTTTGAATTACGTCCGAGATACAACTTTGTAATCTTCTTCTTCTCAGAAGAATCTTCGATTCGGACCGATCGTTTAAACTTTTCATAAGTAGATAGATGGTCATGAATTAATTAATAGTGTTCAATTTATTTCAAATTACAAAAATGTGTTTATAAAAAATAAATTCTTGTATATTTTAAGACTTTCACATTTACAAACAAATGACCAGCTAATGGTGCAGTGCAGTGAACAGTTTTCCCTTTTCATAAAGTAAATGGTCATTAGTTAAATAATGTCCAATTTATTTCAAATTACAGACTAAAAAAATTTTTTTTCTATATTTTACTTATAGGTACTAGACTAGCTTATCTGTACTTTAAATCAGTAGATATTAAAAGTGTTACAAGGAGATAAAGACAGTGTTTTAATATTTTACGTGCTTGTAAGGGATCCATTTCATAGTTTCTGATAATAGCACGATAAGTGACGTCATACGTAGCTTGGGCAGTCTTATCGAGATATTATGCGCTCCCGTATCTCTAGCTACACGTGAGACTGACCGATCCTATAAATACGTAACGATTGTGTAACCATAATAATATGGAGATTTTCTACTGTTAGAGGACTGCAATTTCTATGCTCGCAATGTCATCTGCATTTTATGTTTTTGAACATCTTGTGGGAACTCTTTGCTTTTCCGGGATGAAAAGTATCCTATGACCCTTCAGAGATCCAATACATCTCTGTACTAAATTTCGCCAAAATCAGTTACACAGATGGGCGGTGAAAGTGTAACAGACAGACAAACAGATGGATAGACAGGCACAATATTTCCGCATAAATATTTGTTTGGATTTAAAATCATTTAAGGGTTTTAGGAAAATACTTGATACGAAAATTTAATCAATCGACCCGCTCGACCTAACAATCGAGAGCTTTGCCGATTGTTTCCAGTCAACTGAATGAAGTTGAGCCAAATCGGACAAATTGGAAATTAACATTCAGTTTCGAACCAACAATAACTGATTCTCTATTAATAATTGATTGAATTTGACGCAGTGTTGAGCGCTGTTGCCTTAACGTGGGAGGTCGCGGGTTCGATTCCCGGCAGGGTCAATTTGGGGATTTATAATTTCTGAATTTTCTCTGGTCTGGTCTGGTAGGAGGCTTCGGCCGTAGCTAGTTACCACCCTACCGGCAAAGACGTACCACCAAGCGATTTAGCGTTCCGGTACGATGATGTGTAGAAACCGACTAGGGGTATGGGTTAAATATATAACAGGTTAGCCCGCTACCATCTTAGACTGCATCATCTCTTATTCTCAGGTGAGATCGCAGTCTAGGGGTAACTTGTAGTGGGGGAAAAAATATCTACCGGTATGGTTTGTGCTATCAAAAATAAAATGGGATCTATGATGATGCTTGAGCAATGAAATATCTATCACTTAAAACGCATATCGGCACAAGGGTTTTTATTTTGTAATTTATCTTAAATTACATGCTAAGAGGAATATAACGACACCTTATTTGTTGAAATTGAAATCTGCTAACTTGTTTCGCTGCAGACGGCGCGGTGTGACGACATTTTTTAACCGACTTCAAAAAAAGGAGGAGGTTCTCAATTCAACTGTTTTTTTTTTATGTTTGTTACCTCAGAACTTTTGACTGGGTGGACCGATTTGGATGATTCTTTTTTTATTTGAAAGCTGGTGCTTCCCGTGTGGTCCCAATTCAATTTGGTGAAGATCTGATGAATATCTCCGGAGATGGAGAACGGAACTCCTCATGGATAAGAGTAAATTGCTCGCGATCAGTGTGATAGTCTTGTAAACAGTATGTTTTAACCATGCATAGCATATCTCGTTCTGGTTACATCCTGTATTTTAAAACAGTGGGGCCACTAAAAATTGTGAAATAAAAAAATTTCAAAAAAAAAAAAAATACCGACTTCAAAAACCACAAACACTAAAAAGTAAAAAATAATTTAATTTATTATGTATACAAGAGTTAATTTAGTTCTATAATAACATTCTTTGGAGTCGGTGCCAATGTGGAGTCACGTCAACAATAATGAAGAGTAGGTAGACGGTTCATGCGGCTAATTGGTACCGACTCCAAAAAATGTTAAATAAGTTAACAAAAGTTAAGTCTAAATTAACTCTTGTATACATAATAAATTAAATTATTTTTTACTTTTTAGTGTTTGTGGTTTTTGAAGTCAGTTTTTATTTTTTTTTTGAAATTTTTTTTTTTCAAATGCATCATCGGAAACTCACCCGAAAATCATTACCCTTTTTATTTGCTCCTTATTTACTTCTTATTTACTGCTCCAAAGCAGTAGGAAAAAAGTATGTCTTCATGAAAAGCGAAAACCACATAAGAGACTTATGACTGAGATAGGAATCCATTAAGCATGTCATAAATATTAAGCGAATGTGAGTAGTCTGCTATGTTTCCTTCATTATGTTCAACCGATTTTGACGTTTGGTACACATGAATAAGTTGCAGTTGCATCCCGAAGCAGGATATAGGTTACTTTTTATCCCAGTAAAAAGTTTCAGATTTTTCAAAGAGCCTAAATCTACGCGGACGAAGTCACGGGCATCATCTAGTTTATGGTAGGACGCGGTAAACTGTACAGTAGGTACGCAGAAACTGGTTCATTTTCTACACACGATCGAGTTTTTAGTTCTTCTGTAAATACGCATGACCAGCCTCGAGTTTGAAGTGAACTACTTCGTAGTGATCAATACGCGTACCTATGTACATGATATACCTAAATAAAGAGGTACCTACATGAATTTTACACATTTGTGTAAATATACGGTTACTTCATACAGTGACCTGACGCCGAATATTTGTTTCCATATAGCTAATATTATATCAATTAGCATTCCACCTTTTGAGTATCGTTTCTTATACACTTCTAACATATTTAGGGAGAGTAATACAATATTTTTTAAATTTTTTTTAAACAAGCTACGTCATATTGAATTTAGTGTAGTCTTTAATTTTAGTATTCTTCTCAGCAGACCTTTTTATACGACTGCCTGAAAAAAGGAGTTATTGTTTTCAGGGTTCATGTATGTATGTATGTATGTGAGTTTGTATATTCCACCATAACTTCTATACGCCTGAACGGATTTTGATGAATGAGGTATCGTTAGAATCCTTAGCTTATTCCGGGTGACATAGGCTAGTAAAATTTAAAAAAAAATTGATAGGGTGACCATGGTGATGATGGACCATCATCAAGAAAATGATGAGTAGATTCCAAAAATATATACGACTACATTTCAATATACAGTGACTCACAAAAAAATATCATTTAACTATGGCAGTCGTATTATTTAATTCATTGAGTTATATTCACTTGTTAAATGATCCCATAAATCACTGGGGTGCATAAAATATAACCAGTCCGCCATATTGGATTTAGAATGACGTCACTTAACTAACCATGCATTGTCATCCAAACTGAACGTGTATGCAAAATTTCAGCTCAAACGGAAACCGGAAAGTGGGTCTCTAACTTGTAAGATTTGATTACAAAGACAAGGGGAAAAGTGAAACTTAATAATACTAGATGATATATATAGAGCGAGCCAACGAACAGGCGGGTCACCTGATGTTTAGTGATTACCGCCACCATTGAACATTTAAAGCACCAGCGGAACCGCCAATGCTTTGCCGGCTTTTGAGAAATTTGTTTATACGCCCTTTGAGGAGCCCCATATTGTAGTCATGAGATCCTGGTGAGGGAGTGATGAGATTGGAAATTATTTAATCACAAGGAAAACTTCGCAAATTATGGAGAGTTTAGAGTTAAGTTATGAATATTATGACTAAGTAAGATCATTATAAAGTTGACTTGAAGTTACGAGTGATGCTGGCTATAGCTTACAGCCACAAAACCGCCCCTGTATAAAGATATGGTACCTATAGGGGTAACTTAATCCATACTAATATTATAAGTGCGAAAGTGTGTCTGTCTGTCTGCTACGCTTTCACGGTCCATCTGTTCAACCGATTTTGATAAAATTAAAAGGAAATAGAACATAGGAAGGAACTAGGCTACTTTTTATCCCGGAAAATTAGGGAGTTCCCGCGGGAATCGAAAAAACTTAGTCCACGCGGACGAAGTCACGGGCATCATCTACTGTTTAATATAGGTACCATGATCTTTTTTATTCCATGAATTAAGTGTGGCTCAAGGGGTTATTTTTTTATAGCATCAATTTTCACTAAATTGATTTAGCGAATAAACAAGAACCTCTGCTGTTTGCTTTACGTTAAACAATTACATACTCATATTGACCATCAATAATTCTATTTCGATCATAATTTCTATTTACGCGCTAAAATACATTAACGTACAATGTCCGTGCCAATTCTCGGCCGAATAAATTGAGTTATGCCGGCCAATACTCGATATTGTAAATGTAAACACGGTAGAACGCTTTTCATAAACAAGAGCTATGAAGAATCATAATGAACGATAAAATAGGTATAAAATTATATCCTGACGACGCGACGCTAGACGGTATTGTAGTCTGAGGTCTTATACCAGCTGAGAGGTTCTGAACTCAATTTCCGGCATTTCTGAATTTGTAAGCCAACGCTACAAATTAAATATATAATACCATCCTACTAGCACAACAGATAACACAACACAACAACAATATCAACCAATGAACGTATCTATCAAGCGTTCATTAAAAAAATTATGTACCTTACAAGATCGTTTATTTACCGCCCCAAGGAAAACAACTCGTTTAAATTAAAACTTCTAAAAGCCGTCGTGTACGTCGCGTTTTTATCTGGCTAGGGCTGATATTGAAACAACTGAAAAACAAAAAATAAGCTCAAGAAAAACCCGGGTCGGATTTAATCTTTTTGGCTCATCCTTTGGTCTACCTGAAAAAATATGCGTACACACTTGGAACTGTAAGAAATGTAAGTTGAAAGAAAGCACCTGTAGTGCCTTTAAGCACCTTGTCCAATGTCCAGTAGCTCCTCATACAGGGCCCGTACTGCCAACGCTTAAAGCAATATTACTCATAATGGCAGTTTGGTGTCACGTACCTTGAATTAAGGATTATAATTCTAAAACACGAAATTCAACAATAATTTGGCGTATAGTCCCAGCTTGCGCTTCTTGAAGGCGGAAGGTGTGATCGGTCTATTCGTTTGAGCTCTACAATACACAGATATATACCAGTCAAACTTATCAATCTACTTTGATAAAGAACGTACCTGTAGTGTCTTTAGCATCGGCACCTTGTCCAATAGCTCCTCATACAGCTTGCGCTTCTTGAAGGCGCTCTTCAGCAGGATGCGGCGGAAAGTGTGGCGGTCCATGGCCCACAGCGCGCCCGGAGACTGCGCCCGCACGGACGCAGCTCGCGGCATGTTGTACATTAGCGCCAGCTCGCCGAACGAGCCTGAGCCCTCGTATGTGTGGACCACCTGCGACAATGGAGGCCGTGTTTTAATAGTTGACTAAAAATTATGCCCTCATTGTGGTGGTCTATAGTATGCTGCACGTGACATATACTATAACGCGTAGGTACGCCGAACGAGCCTGAGCCCTCGTATGTGTGGACCACCTGCGACAACAGGGGTCGTGTTATAATAGATGACTAAAAATTATGCGCTACGTGGTATGGGGTACATGAAAACCACCTCGCTGAACGAGCCTGAGCCCTGTATTTGTGACCATGTTATAATATGTTGCCATAAATACTTATGCGATATGCCGTTATTGTTATGCATAATATTGTTTTTCTGGCGACAACAGTGGGTTCATATCAACAACTATATTTTTGACGCTCTTGTTTCAGAATTGATAATCCTTATTGTAGGGACGTTAATGTACGTCATATAAAACGTCAATTTTAAGATAATACTGCTCTAAGCGATGGACTGGTATGCCCGCTATACTTAGGTAGGGATAATTAACCGTAGACGACTATACATAGATATAAGATAATGGAAACCCTATACTCTATACTGCAGAACTACCACAAACCGCAAAGAAATGCTGTAGGAATAGTTTACTTGAGGTTAGAGCAAGAGAGAGTTGGCACCTTGAGAGAATTTAAAACCGTAAGTAAAGATAGGGGACTTAAACCATTGATTTTCGGATTATCTTCACTTGTACAAAACCTTGCTACCTTTCAAAAATTATATGGCACTACGGGAAGTCCATAGTTAAACTTATTTTTTATAGCATAAAGAAGTATTCAGTACTAGATGATGCACGCGACTATGTCCGCGTGGATTAAGGTTTTTTTGATTCCCACGCGGGAGCTCTTCATTTTTCCAAAAGCCTATGTCCTTACCCAGGATACAACCTCACCCTATACCAAATTTCTTCGTAATCGGTTGAAAATATGGGCCGTTAAAGCGTACCATTAGTAAGGATATGGATAAATTTCAATGTGTTCCTGAGTTTCTGGTTACCTTGAAGCGGACATGGAACTACAAAGTTAGAATTTCATAAAATACTAATAATGATATACTAGTATACTTAATAAATTCCATAATGAGATATGGAACCAGAATACCAAAAGACTTATGGTGTCAGTCACAACTCACAACCGTTATTCAAGTATTTTCACACTAACGCTACGAGGGTTGAAAGAATCCAGCAAAAGATTAGACGAGAGCCAAGGCTTTCACTACAAGGACTTTAGGGCTTTACTTTGACCGGGCGGCGATCTGTCTTGTAGATATGACATTATTGGCACAGTACCTAAGCTTGTACAAGATAAAATTTGTAAACGGTCAAGGTTTTCGCGAGACGCACAAACGATCATGATGCGCGCACATTAGTACGTGACACAACGAATTTTTCGTTACTCTGTTCTTTTAATGCATTAATGACCGCGACATGTTCTTTTATTTACCTTTTTATTTATTTACGTTTTTCCTCCTCCTGAAATTCAACGTTGCAGTATAACAGGTAGGTAGGTACCTAACTACCTTTCATGCTGTGGCACAGGCTGAGGAGGTGGCCCATTGACCACACTAAGTTGCATACTTGCAAAGTAGGTACATACTAGGTACGATAAGTATATTTTTTGTTAAAGATGGTCAATAATCGTTTATTTATTTATTTTTAGGGTTCCGTACCCAAAGGGTAAAAACGGGACCCTATTACTAAGACTCCGCTGTCTGTCTGTCTCCAGGCTGTATCTCATAAACCGTGATAGCTAGAAAGCTGAAATTTTCACAAATGATGTATTTCCGTTGCCGCTATAACAACAAATACTAAAAATTAAAAAAATATATATATTAAGGGGGGTCCCCATACAATAAACGTGTTTTTTTCGTATTTTTTTGCTCAATATTAGAAACGGTAACAGGTAGACGATTCAAATTTTCACAGAATATGAACTTGTATATTACCTTTCAAAATAAATAATTAAATATCAATAAAGTAAATATTAAAGAGGGGCTCCCATACAACAAACGTAATTTTTATTTTTAATACGTCATAAATCGTAAAACTTACTACAGGTTTGTACGGAACCCTCGGTGCGCGAGTCCGACTCGCACTTGGCCGGTTTTTAAATCCCGTGGGTCTTTGTTTTTCCAGGATAAAAATACCCTACATCCGCCTTTAGGAAGCAAGTTCCCTTTGTGTCAAATGTCATCAAATTTGATTCAGCGGTTGAGCCATGGAAAGGTGAGCCCGATAGATAAACAGACAGAATTTAGTCGACAGTGGAACGCAAAGCACGTTGTTTCCATACATCTTTATAATTTTTTTGGTAAGATCAACTTTTGGAAATATGAAAAATTTCGCCGCTTGCGGCTCTGTTGTAATGTGCGATCATCATTAAGTCGCATTCTCATATCCAAGGGCACCTTCGCCATCAGCATCATACCGTGTAAGGTGATCGCAATGACTGTTATATAACAGACTGGTCTATAACACTGCATAAAAAAGTTCGTATCAGATTCATAATATAATTCATGGTTTTAGATTGCAACCAAAGATATGAAACTAGCATATTTATGGCGCGTTATAACAATAAATGGCAGTTTTATTTAGATATATTATTTAGTATTGCAATATTTTTTGCCCCCAAATAAATCGTATAGTAATTATCACTAATTTATTGTTCATTTTCGAGGATATAATAATATGATAACTGCGCATTCGTGCGCATGGATTTAAGTTTTGGAAAATCAGAATTTAATGGATAAAACAGGCCGTGAAAGCGTACAAACAACACTTTCGCATTCATATTAGGTAGTATGGAAATGGATAGTGATCTTAGTGGGTTAAGATATAGCTAAGGCTGGTTGAGGGATGAGTGGCCTAGTTGTGACAACGCATATCAGTCGATGACGACTGTTAAGCACCGTTGGCCCAAGTCGGTAACTGGATGGGTGACCGAATTTGGAAACCCGAATTTGGCTTTTTCGTTCTCTCCGTGCCTCGGAGAGTACGTTAAGCTGTCGGTCCAACCAACATCCATACTAATATTATAAATGCGAAAGTGTCTGTCTATCTGTCTGCTACACTTTAACGGCCCATCTTTTCAACCGATTTTGATGAAATTTGGTTGTATCCAAGAGAAGATATAGACTACTTTTCATCCCGGAAAATTAAGGAGTTCCCGCGGGAATAAAAAAACTAATTTACGCCGACGGAGACGCAGACATAATCTAGTAAATAAATCTGAAATACATACAAATATAGCCAAGCCATTAAATATAGATTCTAAGTTAGTTTTAAGGAGTGAGTGCCCAGGTCTCGTGGAACCAAGGTTGGCTTAAATCTTGGTTGGCACCTTGGTTCCAGGAGAGCTGTGGTACTCCATGTACGTATGTTGCATTTATGTAATTTGTTTTTTTGCTCAATAAAAGATTATTTATTTAAATAATAATCTTTATCTGGAGCAGTTTTGTAAGTGTTTTAATGATGTTTCTTTTGGGTTGTGATATGAAATTGGTAGTTACCTTCTCCACGCCATCGTCGCCAGTGACGAGCACGTCGAACACGCCGTTCTCGATCACGTAAAAGTTGTCCCCGTCGTCCCCCTGCCGGATCACGTACTCGCCGGGCTCCGAACGCTTCTCGAACATCGCGTCCAGTACCTGTGCGAGGAAAAACCAAATGTAAACTCATTGAAAAATCTTATTACAGTGTAAAGCAGGGATTTCCAAAGGGGGTCAATATCGGTTTCCCAGGGGTCGACATAAACGAAAACTGATTTTGGGGGTCGACGAGGTCTAAAAATCGACCCCTATTTTGATGTTAATATAAAAAAAAATTACCTACTTAAGTATTTTTACGTAATTTGTATAAATAGTTATTAATTACATTTGATATTTACTGAACTTTATGTCTATTTATTTTGTTAAATTTTGATCAGAAAATGATGTCAAGTTTATTCACTTGTCCAACCGCAAAGTTTTTAAATTGGTAATTATTTTGTATTAATAGGAAAAAAAACTAGATATAGGATTTTTAAAGTAATTTGGATATGGGGGCCTGACTTCTGAGGTATCAGTTCATTTTGGAAAAGGGGTCTCTTGCCCAAAATAGTTTGGGAATCCCTGGTGTAAAGGATCCATACTTAATGTTATAAACGCGAAAGTGTGTCTGTCTGTCTGACTGCTACGCTTGCACGGTCTATTTGTTCAACCGATTTTGATAAAATTTGGTATAGGGCTACTTTTTATCCCGGAAAATTGAAGAGTTCCCGCGGGAACCAAAAAACCTCAATTCACGCGGACGAAGTCGCGGGCATTAGCTAGTGAAATCATAAAATTATGAAAAGAACATCATAAAACTCTGAAAATAACATCCTTAGATGTCAAGGAATTATTTTGGGAAAAATCCAACGATTTACAAGGAAAAATGCTCCAAAGTAGAATAACGCAAAAAATTAAAATTTGACTGATTCAACTGTTCTTGTACGGGGAGAATGGTCTAGTTATTTTAAACAGATTCTGATTGCGTCGTTATTGTTGCGTTGTTGGAAGTTCATTCTTATTTCTGATAGTTCCTTAGTTTAGATGATTTGTGAGATGGATATAGTAAAAAAATATAGTAAAAACCCGGCTGAGTTTGTGGTGGGCTCATCTCAGACTAGGGCGCGTTTGGAATTCTCGTAACTTTAGTTATAAGATACCGTAACTGATTATCACCATCATGTTTTATAAATGAGTAACTGACGTCATTAAGTGTAGGCACCTACAGTGTACCTAAATTTAATAAATTAATTGAATTTCGGAAAAAATACTACACACAGCGTACTGTTGTGTTAAACATTTTTTGACGACCTCCGTGGCGCAGTGTGAAGCGCTGTTGTCTTAACGTGCGGAGGTCCCGGGTTCGATCCCCGGCAGGGTCAATTTGGGAATTTATAATTTCTGAATTTTCCCTGGTCTGGCCTGGTGGGAGGCTTCGGCCGTGGCTAGTTACCACCCTACCGGCAAAGACGTGCCGCCAAGCGATTTAGCGTTCCGGTACGATGCCGTGTAGAAACTGAATAGGGGTATGGGTTTAATATAACTGCCATTGCCCTAACAGGTTAGCCCGCTACCATCTTAGACTGCATCATCACTTACCATCAGGTGAGATCGCAGTCAAGGGCTAACTTGTAGTGGATAAAAAAAAAAAAAAAAACATTTTTGATGCCCAAAGAAAATGTACAGAAAATACATTCTCTTTCAGTTGTATATTAAGTACAGACATTATGCAAACTAGTTTACAGCCCCTGGACTGTTCATTCACTGCCTCATGCATTATGCATTCATAAATTGTACCTACATAATCTTCTATATATATATAAATCTCGTGTCACAATGTTTGTCCTCAATGGACTTCTAAACCACTTAACCCATTATAATAAAATTCGCACACCATGTGCAGTTCGATCTAACTTGAGAGATAGGATAGTTTATATTATATAGATTAGGATTATTAGTGCTACCCGTGCGAAGCCGGGGCGGATCGCTAGTTATTTTATAAGTTACAAGGTTCGGAAGGTTGTTCTTCTTGTTAACAGGTTTGAAAGAAAGAAAGAAAGAAGCCTTTTTTAGGCGTACAAATATTTTAAAAAAATGGTTTAAATACTGAATAAGTACTGGTTTAAAGAAAAAAAATTTGGATTTGATCTCCAAAATGGTTGTTTGCTTCTTGCTAGGATACTATAATCTTACGATGGTATGGAATGATAATATCCTCATTACTTGAGATTACTACGCAGGGGATTAATTCATAATTTACGGTGCACAAGTGTGAGCGCAAACACAGGTAGGTACGCTCTCTTTTCTCCTCTAGTATACGATGCGACGGCAATCCACCACGATCAGAGAGATAATGCGCAGGACTGAGCTTTACGTGCTCTCCAAGCCTTATTACATCACTTACTTCCCAGTTGTGGAATTCTGGACTCCGACAATTAGAAAATCCAATACATTTTTTTAGTTAAAATTCTTTGGCCTATCCGGGACTTTATAAAAGTTTATCTACGAGTATATCATGTTAAAAATAGACGAGGATAGTTTGTTGACCTCATTTTATAATCCGTGAAATCCGTGTGGGCGTAGTGTTGCTGGAGAAATGTTATTTCTTCAGATGTAATCGCGATGTTTATTCCGTCAGTAGTTACGCCGTTTAGGTACCTACGTGACTTGTTTTAAATTACCTCACAGCCTCCAACGAAGCAGCGGAATTCTGATTAATATCGATTATAAAACTAGTAAACTAGAAATACGGTTAAAAGCGGACATAAGAGCGGGATAAGAATATGGATTTAGGGTGACATATTATGTCCATACGTGGACGTCCATCAGCTGAGTCGAAGGCGTGCACGAAAGTGAAAACAAACCAACGCGAGCTTAGCTTAGCTGAGCTTAATGCATTTTTTTTATATTCACCCAACAGCCAGCTAAAGGGGTTGTTTTATCTTGGGCCAGGTACTTGTACAGTATTCCAAAAAATAGTATAAAATCATAGAAAACTAAATAAAATATGCTTTTTTGCAGTTTTACAGTGATTAAGAGGTACATAAATAAAATGTATAGTTAGGTACATTTGTAGAATAGCAACTCTCGCAGCGCATCCATCCATCCATCTGCTGCTGTTGATTCTCATTTCTCAGGTTATTTTTATGTCAAATGTCATCATGACACGTGTAATATACGTCAATGTCAAAATGGACGCATGTTGTTACGCTTTTATTTTGCAAAATAATTTCGCATTGTACCTCGTAAATTGAACTTTTTAGTAAGAAATAAAGAAAAAAATGTTATTATTTTATGACCCCGAACATTTTAAAATACCGTACAAATACCTGGCCCAGGCTCCATATAAATTTGAAACAACCCCTTAGTCCAAAGAATGTATGCGAGCAAGGCGAGCGCATAATAATATAATAATGATAAGTATATTGTTATAATTATAAATCTGATTTAGTAATTTACGATATTGTAAGATGGTGCAGATAATTAGAAAAAACCCCGGCTGAGTTTGTTGTGGGCTCTTCACTAGGGCGCGTTTCAATTCAATTCAAATGATTTTTATTCAACTAAACTTTTACAAGTACTTTTGTATCGTCAAATGTATATACCACTGGTTCGGAATGCCATTCCTACCGAGAAGAACCAGCAAGAAACTCGGTGGTTGCTCTTTTTAAATAATTCATTTACAATTATTATTTAAATATCAATTGCTGGAGCGATCAAATCCAAGCTCGTTTATCATTTAGATAATCTTCAACAGTATAATAAGCTTTTTTCAGGAGATACTTTTAATGGATTTCTTAAATTTGTGTATAGGCATTAGGCAAGTTTCAAATAGGTTGTGGAATTTTGTTATAGAAAAGAATGCTCATTCCCACGAATGACCTTCTGACTTTGGAACCCTCGTAGCTTTAGAAGATACAGTAACTGATTATCACCATCATATTTTATAAATAACTGGATGTGAATAAGTGTAGTGTACCTACCTAAATTGAATAAATACTATTTGACTTTGACTTTGAATTATTCATATTTTACAGAGCTCAAAGGTGTATCGCTGTAAGATGGAGTTTGTTTAATAAATAGTAGACGCGTAGAAGAGTAATTTGCGTCGTTCTAGAAATACCAACCTGCTGCATTTGTTGCGCGTCGAGCGAGCGGAACAGCAGTATGCCCCGGACGGCCTCAGCCAGCCTCGTCCGCTGGGCGTCTGACTTGGGGAACACCGCGGGCGCGCCTTCGTCCGAGTCATCTTCCTCGGGGTCGTATGTCTCCGCGAACACCGACTTGCGCCGGTTGTTGAAGCGCGCCACTGGCGGCTCTACACAAACATATTATATTGAATCAGACTATGTACGTAAATGGCAAACATAAAATTAAATAAAGAAATGATAAATTAAGAAAAAACTCTTACTAACTAGCTGATGCCCGCGACTTCGCCGGCGTGGTTTAAGTTTTTTTTGATTCCCGCGGGAAGTTCTTAATTTTTCGGAATAAAAAGTACCCTATGTCACTCTCCAGGTCCTCAACTATACCCATGCCAAAAATCACGTCGATCCATTGCGGCGTGATTGAAGCACAAACCAACAAACACACTTTCGCATTTATAATATTAGAATGCTTAGAATATATGTTTCCAAGCAACGCCTTCTCAAAACGCAAGCTACAAATTCGCTATGAGTGCTGTGTTTACTTGCCTCGTAAACGCAAACATAATGTTGCCAGTTTAAATGTTTTCCACCTAAAAGTTGGGTAAGTAAGTAATTGGTTAGTTTGTTTGTAGCATTGTAGCTTCTAAAACTAAGTTAACCAGCTTTTTTGGGCCTGCGCGAGCGTCGTATGATGCCATTTATGGCACCAATTGAACGGCTTACATTTCGCGAGTGTACTAGGTTTCTATAGGTAGTTATTCTAAGTTAGAATGATTATATGTATTTGCAAAAAATACACGCCGTCCAAGTGATCGTTAATGGGCATGGTGCCCAAAATACTGGCAGTATTACCTAGTTGAATAGAAAGGCTAAGCCGTTGGGCTAAATAAGCGCCAGCTCTTTGTTCACCAGAGGCGTGGATCAGTTTTTGGAACACGACATTTATAAAATTCTTCGTGTCCGATGACCATGGGCCGAGTCTCAAAAGATTCAGATTCAAATGGCAAACATATTCAGACTATCTAGATAGTAGATATCTATATTTGCCCAAGATTCGCCGCTACTAGGTTTGCTTAGTCAATGCTTGGCGAAATTAAACTCCAGTTAAACGTAAAGTAACGTTATGGTTATTTTTTTTCACAATATTAAGTAAGGACACTATCTATGGATTTGTTAAATTGGGATCAAAATTTTACCTTAATCATCATATTGGTATTTTAAGTTTAACGGTAACCGTGATGCAACTAACTGTAAGTGTATGTCATGCCACTTGACTCAACTCAGACAGAGGTAAAGGTAAAAGTTAAATAATCCATATTTTGTAGTTTAAGTGCTAGGTTGGATCAAGATTTTTAATTAAGGTAAAGGCAAAAGGATAGGACACTCAGTTCTTATTATTAAGCTCTACCTACTTTCCTTTTCAGGGGCTGTTTATTTAACTCGCACAACCATTAGAATAAGCCTCTCCTACAATATTTCTAGAGAAAGTAAATATCTAGAAAGCGACTTTGTAGTCGTTTATCTGGCTACCATTTAATATTACAGCATTAGGGACTCTTCCTCAGTTGATTTCCCTTTTTTACTTTAGATAAAGACTCTTACAATCTAAAAAAACTTCCAAATTTAAATAAATTAAAAAAAATTATTTAAATTTGTAACAATCAACTATAGACAAGCTAATTTCATTTCTATTGCTCTAAAAAATTACAATTGCATTAATGTAGTAAACATTACAAAATTGACTGTGAACTAGAAATTATTATTTCTCATAGAATCATTTGAATAACTTGATTAATGGAGTAAATAAAAAGAAACTTAATTACACAAATATATATAGTCTCATACATATAATGTAGTATGTAATATAGATATATATACACATATTGCATTGCATAATAATTGGTGCGACCTGATAAGTTACAACCAGTTTTTGCACTTAACTGATTTTGATTTGAAACACGTTATGTAGAATGTCATGATAAAATTAATGATTTGAAATAAACCAGTAGTAGGTACCTATCAGATACAGTGAACATACATTTATTATTAGATTTGTAATAAATCTTAAATACTTTTGACCACCTAACCACTTACTTGAACTTGATTGGGTGAAAACACAATTCAAAAAAGGGTTATGAGGTGTAGGTGCATTGCTTATTGACCAGCAGATTTCTAGTAAAACCTTTTATAGTGTGCCTGGCATGTATTGCCATAGCATTTTGGTTTGATTAACGTTCTTATGGATGCTAGAGATAATTATGTTGTCTCTTTAGCAGTAGATTCATTTACCTTACTATTACCTTATTTAGAACTCAATTACAGCTAAGAATGTGTTATGTACACAAAACTTCAACAAAAAATCACACCACATGTAGTTCTGGCAATTTAGTTAAAAAAAACACAATAAGCTTCAGCATCAATACCTTACACAAATAAAGTCAAGGCTTTATTAGCGCTTCATACATTGTTTCTTATTTAACCATTATTATAAAAATTGGAATTGTTTATCTGTCAATATATTGTTATGTTTGGGCATGTAAGAAATTTAAAAGTTTAAAGTCAGAATAAATTAATGGGCATACTTAAATGAAAATCTTGTAGTAAATTTTATAAGAGTAATCATACTAATATTATAAATGCGAAAGTGTGTTTGTTTGTTGGTTTGTCCTTCAATCACGCCGCAACGGAGCAACAGATCGACGTGATTTTTGGCATGGGTATAGTTGAGGACCTGGAGAGTGACATAAGCTACTTTTTATCACGGAAAATTAAGCAGTTCCTGTGGGAATAAAAAAACTTAATCCACACGGACGAAGTCGCGGGCATCAGCTCATTGGTCATATAAATATGACCAATTTAATTTAATTTAATAAGGTAAATTTACCTAATCAAACAAGGTCCACTAGAATGATAACATATTATAGGATGAAGGCCAGTCCTTTAAACTTTGTATTGTCAGTTCAACAGAACTTGGTCTTAGCTAATTTTACATAACATAGTAACAAAAAGGTGCACATCTGTTTCAACTCCGAGCCACGGACATGAGAAAAATAAGCCAGAGTCATCTCAAAACTTCAAAGAGTTGAAAACAAACAAGTAAATGAGATCACCGTATAGTAAACACAGTAAATTTATGTCCAAACAGAACAGGTTGAGCTCAAAATCCCATGTGAGTTAGAGAGACGTCGAAAAGTTTAAGACTTGAAAAGAACTTCCATGCTATTGATATTGTACTTCCTAGTACTGTTACAAAAGTAAATATTTGTAAGTTTCACAGTCAGTAAGTAGAACTGGTGAACCAATTCAGATGGCTTTGGGAAAAGAAGATATTTTACATATATTGATTATTGTACAGTTCCCTTTGCAAACAAAGGAACGAAATTTCGTTAACTCCTCTCCTACATAATATTATCTCTATGCTCCTCTCTATTTCGTTTTCGTACACGCAGACGAAGTACGGATCCATAGAAAATTTTCGTGACCGATTGGATTGAACGATTTTGTGTGGGTCTAATAACCTACTAATTACGTTTGTTTGCGAAGTTTCGTTTGAGAGAAAGAGAGTAGACCCCCAGGCCTGTGAACTACTTATAATATCTGTCTGTTCTTTCAGGCATACAATATAAGTGAATTAAAATTTCCTGAAATCATCAAATGAACTTGAAAATTGCTGTAAAACGCAATCATTATAAAAATAATGGGCTATTAAGATGTGTGATGATTGATAACTTAACTACTTTATCTGAGTTTAAACAAAACTCAATTTATTTGAATGGTAGGTAAGTAGTTGAGTTAGGTTTCATAAATATTACATTAATAAAGTAAAATATACACTGAACTTGAACTATCATAAAATATTTTTAAAAATCGTCCAGTTTATAAAGTAACTACTTACTTAGTATTATTTTAGTAATTTTTCTATGATAAAAAAATATAGTGTTATGCCATACCTATTAAAAAATGTTTTATCCACTATGTTATCATACCTTTTTATCATAACACTATTTGGCAAATGGCTTGGTAACAACTGAAATTATGTGAGGTTGGGAAACTCACACATCATTAATGGTTGTGGCACACAGCCAATTATGAGTAACAGGTATTACTATTTACAAAAAAAGAATTTATGAACAATAACATATTCTAGTACTTTCCATAATATGTTGTAATAATACTAATATGATAAACTAGAAGATGCCTGCGACTTCATCTGCATGTGCATGGGTTAAGGTTTTTCAAAATCTGGTGAGAACTCATTGATTTTCCCAGATAAAAAAGGTTTTTCTTCCCTAGGATGCAAACTAACTCTGTGCCATATTTTGAGATAGTTTAAGAGACAGGTGGTGAAAGAGTAGCAGACCGACTGACAGGCACACTTTCGCATTTATAATACTTACTTATGTATTGTATTTTAAAAATAATATGAAAGTGTGGCTGTCTATTTGATTGGTCACCTTTTCATAGGCCATTTACTGAAACATTCCTCAAAAACTTGTACAGAGATTGCATCCCATATATGGAAATAGGCTACTTTTTAACTCAGAAAATCAAGGTTTCCACAATATTTTTAAAAACCTAAATCCACGCGGACAACACAAAAAATTGCATCGAAACAGATAGGTAAAAGGTTGAGTAAATTATTCACTGAATTAAAGAATATAATATTTACATTTTATCTACATCTATCTCATAAGTAAAGTACAAAAACATAAACATTACTGCAAAAAATAGTGGTTATTCATTGCAATAGCACCTAAAAGCAGTACACGATAATATGATAAATGGTAAAAACCACCACCACTACAGCCCATTAACGTCCCACTGCTGGGCACAGGCCTCCACTCTCATAGGAGAGTGGGAATTAGAGCTTAAACCCACCACGCTGCTCCAATGCGGGTTGGCGGGCTAATGGTAAAAACATAACTCATTATTTACTTAGGTCAGTTTCAAAAAAATAATATACTTAATTTAAATTTATAACAAATTCCTGTAACAGTAATCTAAGTACAGTATTTATTATAGTTGACCATATAATATTGATGATAAGGTTGATAAGTCATTTTGTACATTATTTGTATTGTATGATTGAACTTCATATTAAGTAGGTATGCTCTACTATGCATCAACTGATTAATGTATGAATCTTCTCATAGGCAGACTGGAAAATCAATAGTGCAACAGACTGTGTAAGAAAATTAAAATTTATGTACAGTAATGCAACTTGTGCAAGAACTACATGCCTTGTATGTGGCTATGTATGTTGAATTAGATATTCTGTTCATTCATATGGAAATGACGTTACTATCCTACAGCGTCCCTAATAACTAACCTTTGACGCTCTTTCGATTTGAGGGGTTATTTTTGAGAGGAATAGAGAAAAATGTACCTTCTTCGTCTGAAATTATAGATTCATCGGGAGTGCCTGCCGACGGGCCCCGCACTATCGTCGTGGTCCTGTTATTCTGTAACCTCGTGAAGAACTCGACCGCGTAGTTTATCACGTCACCCGGCTGCTCCAGCAAGTAGCTTATGGTGAACTCCAATAAGATCTCTCTGAGGTCATCGGGGACTTGGATCCGTCCGCCTTGAGGCCTGCTCATGTCTGATCGCGTCGCTTCGCTTTCTCGTTACTTTGCCCCGCGGAGAACGTCAAAGCGACTCGTCAGATTAAAACTTCGATATCATAGCCATTGAATTTAGCTAAGCGACACACCAACGAGCAATCTTACGACGGGGAAGTAGCACTACATACAAACGTTAGTAAAAACAAAACCACACTAATAAACTAAGATTTTCTCAAGTAATAGTCCTGACTACAAATAATTAAATGTAATGAGTAATGACACACTTTTCTCAAAATATTCTTCGTCCTCCAGCCTGACAACTATAAAATCTCCTTTCACTGAAAAGTAAAAATGGCGAAATCTGGGATAGAATTGCCCTACTTCTTTATTCACTCACTCGCCTAATTTTGAAATTTCATTGCCATATAGAAAATTATGCAATCGACCATAGACTAGTGCATGGGATGTCCAGCTTAGATGAGCAGACATCAGACTTGATTGAGCGCATATTGAGCGAAATCCAGTGGTATAATCGAAAAGGCTGTGAAAAGTGGCGTCAAATTAAAGCTTGACTAGTAAAATAAAAAATTCACAGATTTCGCAGTCCCCGCAACAATCGTAGCATTGAAAATGAATACAAAAATTTACGAAATAATTTATTAACCGATTTTCAAAACTCCAACTCGAATGCACTCCTACATCCGCATCTTTTAACAAGCTTTTAAGTTTTAACACCATTACTAGGACGATCGGTCAATTATCATAGAAGCTACATCACTTTTTATATACGGAAATACTTACCCGTTTTTCTATAATTCCAAATCTAAAGGAACCACTTATGTACAGATCACAATAATTATTAACCGATTTTCAAAATTTCTGCGCCATTTTATAGCTAAACTAATACCCTAGGACTCTTTTTTTAATTCTTTCATAAGTCGGTTTTTTTCCGAAATAGTAAACAAACACCCCCCCAAAAAACACGACTTTTTTACATTTATGAAAATTCCAAAAAAAGTTACCAGCCGATTTTCAAAATTCAAACGCTCACACGTGTCTCGATAAATTCCTCGACTCTACTAGTCTACTCTACTCAGTACCTACTATTCTCATCTCGATCCTCCCAAAATACTCGGAGACTCGGAGCTATGGCCAAAAATACGTCTCAGGCGATTTGCATCTGATAACCATTTTCAATGGTATGAACCATTTTCAATGGTAAAATACGTCTCAGGCGATTTGCATCTGTTAACCATTTTCAACTTTTAGTACTATTCCCATCTCGATCCTCCCAAAATCCTCGGAGCTATGGTCAAAAATTCACAGATTTCCCAGTCCCCGCAAGAATCGGAGCATTGAAAATGAATACAAACGAAAAAAAATTGTGAAATAAAATCTCCTTCTTCACAATTTTTCAAAAATTTACTAAGTAATTGATTTTCAAAATTCCAACTTGAATGCACTTCTCGTCAGTCGCCTGCAACCGCATCTTTTAACACCATTACCATGACGATCGGTCGATAATCATAAAAGCTAGGTAGGTACATACATCACTTTTATAAAGATAAAAGAAAGAAAATACGGAAATACCCGTTTTTCTACAATTTCAAATCTAAAGGTCACAAATATTAACCGCTTTTCAAAATTTTTTCGCTATTTTGTAGCTAAAATAATTAACTAAATCTATATTTTTTTAATAAACCATCTCATGATGGTTGTTCATTAAATCTACTGAAATTATTAGTGATAACGATAATAAATCCATAATAACTTCGGTGTTAATTTTTAAACCTTACCCTTGCTTGTAAATACCTACATAAAAAAAGTATAATTATTGACCGAGCGAAGCGAAGGTCTCTCTACTTGAGTGAATTGGCACTTGTCCGCCCGTCCGTCCGTCTGTCAGAGCCTTAAAACTTCCGAATTACTAAACGTAATTACTTCAAATTAATATGATATGTAAACCGATGGCCTCCCGCCGAATATGGCTTAAAAAGTTATAAAAATCTTTATCTACACTAATGTTATAACATTCTACTTATGTTTCCAATACTTGACTTATAATTACTACTGTTATAGCGCAGATAACAAAACACTCAATTTAAGCAATTTCACATGATGGTATAATATCCACATCGATATCGTAAAATCTCATTATAACATCAATAAAACGCGACCAATTAACCTGCCGAGCGATCGCGTAACTTCTGCATCAATCATTGATACATCGCAATCACCTCTGCATTTTCATAGGGCATTTGCAGTGAAATCGAACACCACTCCCAAAAATTCGAAACGTCTGATCTGTTTAAAAAGGTCAAGCTCTTGTCTAGGCAATTCAAACCAAAAACGTGGGTGATAGAGGATTCCGAAGGCCACCTCATAAATGAGCTTGATGCAATAGCTGAAAGGTGGCGCAGTTATTGTGAAGAGCTGTACAAAGATCCCAATGATCTAGGAGCTTTACACACCAAATGTAGCGGAGTGGAACTGGAGCCAAGTATACTTCGATCAGAAATTCTCGCTGCCCTAAAGTCACTGAAAACTAGGAAAGCTCCAGGACCAGATCAGATAACAGCCGAAACACTGACAGCTCTAGGGGATGCTGGCATTGACATGTTGCACACGATTTGCAACTTAATCTGGCGCAGCTGTGAATGGCCAAGAGACTGGGCCTTGTCTGTCGTGGTGCCTTTGCATAAGAAAGGATCAACGAGAAAGTGTGATCATTATCGCACCTTATCGCTTATCTCCCACGCCAGTAAAATACTGCTCTACATCATCAACCATCGCATCCGACACTACCTGGATTGGCAGATCCCGCAAGAGCAGGCGGGTTTCGTTAAAGGCAAGGGCACCCGTGAACAAATTTTAAATGTACGGCAAATAATTGAGAAGGCCTACGAATTCAATACGCCGATAATCATGTGCTTTGTCGATTACAGTAAGGCCTTCGATTGCGTCAACTGGAACTGTTTGTGGAGAGTGCTCACTGAATTAGGAGTACCGCAACATCTAATCATCCTGCTTAAGAATCTCTACAATAGCAGCGAAGCAATTGTAAGGATAGACGAGACTGTCTCTGGGCCTTTCAAATTCCGCAAAGGAGTTAGACAGGGCTGTGTGCTTTCTCCCATTCTGTTCAATATCTACGGTGAATATATCATGCGGCGTACACTCGAAGAGTGGGAAGGCGGCGTCAGCGTCGGTGGAGTAAAGCTTACCAACTTACGGTACGCTGATGACACAACACTCCTAGCAGCATCTGAGACCGAAATGACATCTCTATTGAACAGGATGGAACAAGTAAGTGAAGAAATGGGTCTCTCCGTAAACAGGTCCAAAACGAAGGTAATGGTGGTAGACCGTGCCAAACAGTTGGAACTCACTGGCTCACTGAACCTCGAGACTGTGGAGAACTTTATATACCTGGGTTCCAACATAACTAACACCGGGTCATGTGAGGTGGAAATCAGGAGGCGGATTGGAATGGCCAAGAGTGCCATGTCACAGCTGCATAAGACTTGGAGGGACAAACAGCTAGCTACCAACACCAAAATGCGTCTTGTCCGCACACTTGTATTCCCGATATTTATGTATGCAGCTGAGACATGGACAATAAAAGCTGCTGACCGACATCGCATTGACGCTTTCGAGATGTGGTGCTGGAGGAGAATGCTTCGAATACCTTGGACAGCGCACAGAACCAACGCATCGATCCTTAAACAACTAAAAATCACGAAAAGGCTATCAACCACCTGTCTCCAGAGGATCCTTGATTATTTCGGCCACATTGCCAGAAGGGAGGGACACAATCTTGAAAAGATTGTCATTACTGGCAAAGTGGACGGCAAGAGACCTCGGGGACGTAGCCCGATGCGTTGGTCAGATCAAATCCGCACCGCTCTCGATAGCAAGGTCCACGAAGCCCTGCATGTCGCAAAAAACAGAGCAACATGGCGCGACATCGTCCACAGAAGAATCATTGGTGGAAGGGGTCACGACCCTCAGTAATGGGGAACACGACGCAAGGAGGAATCACCTCTGATTGGTTAACACTCTTCCACTATTGGACATAATCCATTGACGCAGCAAGAATGCCATAAATTCAGCCAATTACAACAATTGATACTGTAACAATGATTGATGCAGAAGTTACGCGATCGCTCGGCTGGCGAGCCTTATGTCAAAATCCTCATACAAGTTGTATAAAATTTTGATATTAGGCTGGCTTTTGAAAACAGTTGGGTTATACGTGAAAACTTCGTCGAAACTACTAAACTTACATACACAAAACTCTTTGGTAAGATCTTGTGCCAATTAAATAAAAAACGAACAGCGCGCGCTCGCTCCTGATTGGCCCTGCGCGCGCAGCTGCGCTCTCATTGGTTAGATTTTAATGGCGGCAAGTTCACTGTGACAATACACGTATATACATAAACTATTGTCAGCTTTTACTCTTGTTGTTTGATAAATTGCATTAGTGAAGATAAAGTAGTGTATGCAACTGCATATAACACGGGTATTAAAACACTCGTTACTATTATGAAACTCGCTGCGCTCGTTTCATAAACTCACACTCGTGTTTTAATACCCTTCATTATATGACAGTTGCATAAACTACTATTATTTTAGGGGGGCTCTCATAGAAGCGAATGCGAATTAAAATATCTTTTATAGCGTTACATAGGGTTGCGGTATATCATTTTAAAGATAATTAGGAATAGAGTCCAAAAATATTTTTATTTTTATTTTTCCCCTAAAATTGACGAAATGGGGGGCTTTCAAAGTGGCGATTTTCTAACGTCCAAAGTTGACCTCAGAACTCTCAATTTTCTGAAAGGCTGAGCCTGAAACTTATCAATTATTTGAATTAGGTATATCCTGTACATGTACAAATGCTAAAATTAGATAAATATTATAAGGAAACGAAATTATTTAATTTTTAATGTGCTTCAGTCATAGAGGTATAATATTATACCCACGGAACAGAAAGAATTATACCTCTATGGCTTCAGTATTATTAACAGAACTTCACAATTATGTCAATAGATGGCGCTCTGTACAAGTTTATGGATACCGCGAGGTCTCAGTTCGGGGCGTTCATAAAATTACAAATGTTTGGATAGTTGCTGGATAGGTAAATAAAAATAATACAGTTTAGTTGTAAAATAAAACTTGATTTTTCCAAATGTTTTAAAAGTGTATTTCTCTTATCATTATACAAACAGGTAGGTACATACAATACTGTTCTTATTGCGAATCTTTTTTAATAAACAAGTTGCGAATCGGTTTCATTTAAAATCTTTTTCCTTATATAAGCATATTTAGTTAACAAATTTTTAGCTGGAAATACGAAAATGTTATGCGGTGAATCGTATGGGTTATAATCGTTCAGGGTTGGCACATCGTCATCTTGCGAAAACAAGTCTACTGGTTTCTTCTCTATAGAATACATGGTGACACATTCACAACTTTGCAAAAACGTACAAATATCCTGTACACTCCTGGTTGTGATGCATTCAAAATTATGGCTCAAAAATTCGAAAGAGCATCCGGGGGATTCAAAAAGTTTATTAACTACAACACTTGTCCATTTGATAAATATATCATATTGTATCTGTCCTTCTAGAGTCAGCCATGGCGTAGGTATAATGTAAAAGTTCGGTTCAACTTGTAATAGCAATGGTATCGCGTATTTCGTAAGCGTTAGCAGATTTTCGTAGTACCCGACGCGTTTTACCATTTTCTTGCTTTCGAGATCCTGGAGTCTGGCGCGCAATACACTACGATCCAATGAAAAGTGTTCCTGTAATGAAAAACACTGTCAGAACACGCATAATATGGTAGTGTCAGGCCTCCATTACTTGCCTATTTCTATTACATAACACAAAGGAATTGCGCTCTAAAACGCATGGCATTAAGGTGCAATTTAGAATGATCGCAGTGCTCTGCATATTTTGTAGGCTCTCAAGATCAAAGGAGTGCAACTTCTCTATGTCAGTAACTCAGTACTTATCTATTGTGATGATGTACTGTACTTCAAACTAGAATAATGACCGTGAAAGTTATTAACAACTTAAAAACTTTCACGGTCATCATTTCGTAGATAAATAAAAGTTTTTATTCCAAAATCGGATTAAGAAATTTCATGATTTTAAAATACCTATTCAATGTCACTTGATGTGGTGGTCCAAACTTTTTTTTGGCTCTCGCTTTTTATGTTCAAAATGTTTTTTTGGTTCCCGCGGGAACTGCTTAATTTCCCGGGATAAAAAGTAGCCTATGTGCTATTCCGGACTACTTACAATCTATTTCTGTGCCAAATTTCATTTAGTTCCGTTGAGTAACAAACATCCATCCATCTATCCAAACTTTCACATTTATACTTAATATTAGCATTATAGTATAGAAGTACAGATGAAGTGTAGTCATAGCAGTTGTATAGTGTATGTATCTTTCCGAACCGGTGGTAGAGTCTCATAAGTGAAACAAATTGTCCTATAAATAAATCATTGTTCTACGTGAAATAAATAAATCATTTGTCATTTGTAGCAGCTTTTTGTAACTGAACCGCTTGTTTACCCACTGAATTGTTTTACTATGAAATCCGAATACAGAACGTCTAACACGAGTCGATTTCAACAATGACTTTGACTTTTTAATGAGTAAGCAGTAATCAAGGTAGGAAGTATCATTCACATTGTAAGACCAAGAAACTCAAATAAAAACTTACCTGTAATTCGTGGAAAGAGCATCCCTTTTCCTCTTTTTCTTCCAAATACAATATAATCGGGTCTTGCATATCATACAAGGTATCATTGTCAGGAAATGTCACTATGCTCTGCCTGAAAAGTGTGATAATAATAATTTGTTTGATAGTTGTAAGCTTGTTTAAGTATATCACTTTTTTTTAAATTAGGGGTATGTGTTTAATATAACTGCTATACCCCTATCAGGTTAGCCTGCTACCATCTTAGACTGCATCATCACTTCTGGTGACCATCATCATCAGGTGTGATCGCCATCAAGGGCTAACTTGTAGTAAAATAAAAAAAAGAATACAATCTCAAATAATAAATTGTTCAGAAATCAAAAACAACCCAAGCACAGAACGAACTGAATGTTCTTGAGAAATACCAGCAACACCTTGATAAATACCAGAAAAACTATTGAGAAAAAAAATCTGACGACTACCACCTATAATAACCACTATGGATGAACAGTTACGTATATATTATATGAACAACTTAGATATATGTATTTAAAAAAATATGGTTGTCTGTCTTTTTGTTACATAGCTCGCATATTTATCTGATTGAGTTGTATGATGTTTGGATGGATGGATGTATGGATGTATGTTTGTTACTCAATCACGCTCCAACGGATGAACGGATCTGGATGAAATTTGGCACAGAGATAGATTATAGTCTGGAATAGCACATAGGCTACTTTTTATCCCGGAAAATTAAAGAGTTCTCGCGGGAACCGAAAAACCTCAATCCACGCGGACGAAGTCGCGGGCATCAGCTAGTATCTCATAAATCATAGCCTTTTTCTTACTCAATGCACCCAAAAAACATCCAGTATAAAAATAACATAACTTACTTTGAAATCAAATCTAAAACGCTTTTGTACTCGATGTCTTGGAAGTATTCCGAAAAAACCTCCACATCGCCCCTGCCTGTCCACCCAACTGTGCCAGATTTTAATTTGAACTTTGTTTCCATGTCGATAACATTCATTTGTTCTTCCTGCATTATCGACCCCGCTGAACCCGTGACCACAGGTATGGTATCAGATTTTATGTCCAAAATATCGCAGGCATTCATTTCACACATCAAACAGTTCAGCTCACTGCATCCTTTCAAACCTTTCTCTGGAACTATACTGTTCAAAACATCCGCTAGTAGTACGAGGAACTCTGGTTCCAATCTATTAGACCATCTACGGCGATAGGCGGCTGAGATTTTGTATGCCGACTGGACAATTTCATCGAAATGAACTTTATTCACTCTATTGTTCAAATTTTTTTCTCTCGCAGCTAATACGCCACCCTTTCTCAGTTGCTCCACAGCACCCCTTAGGGTGGGCTCAGGGTACACTTCGAATATCGAATATATTTTCTGCGCTGTCTCTTTGGGAACCTGATTCTTCATAGACAACATAACGGCTAGAATTATCCCTTCTTTCAATGTAGCGAATTCTGGTTCGCAAGTGACAGGAGTTCTATATATGTTAAAGGGTTGATTGGAAGTGGTCGGAGTGATGGTATATTTTTTGTTAAAATCATCAAAGTTCAACGCGATACAGGGAATTCGCTGAATATACGGTTTGGTTCTTTCTATCTGAGATGCGATCCATATCAACTCTAGCATCGGCAGCCTGGCTTCGTTAATATATTTATTTATGCTTCCGATATGACGGAGTCTCAAAACCTTTAACAGACAATCGTATTTCTTTACCAGTTGTCGGCGACGTCTCATTTCGTTTATGATGCAATCTTTTTCATACGCCATCAACGAATTCGATTCTAAGACCAAAGATCTTTTGTGACAATGGGCGGCTGTCTTTTTAGGATCGCTGATGTTAATCAGATCCCTTGCTACAATATTCCTGAGTCTCAATGAGCCAGGCTGAGATGAAGGACTTAGTATTGTAATGGCAACTTTGCACAACATAAGGATTTTATCCTCTAAACTTGACCACGTCATAGCGGGAGTATCGGCGGATCTTTTCCTCTTATCCACTTTTGGTGATGCATCTTTTTTTACAACTTTTTTACATCTCTTCTTTACAATCCTTTTTACTTTTCGCTTAGGTGGTGGCGGTTGTGGTAAGTTTGAAGTTTTGAATACGAATTTCCGCCACAGCCTCGGGATATCCATAAATATACTGGAATCAAACCCGCAAGGCCCCAAGCTGTCACCCAATCTTGCCCCATTATCATACAATTGTACATCATTTTCGTTTCGCAACGGATGCACTAGCTTATTTGATTCACGTTTCGGTACATTTATTGTAGTGTTGGAGCTGATATTAGTTACTTCAAGCCAATATTTCTTGACATCTTCGAATGTTTCGAAGTAAAATGATTTTTCTAATTCACTTTCGTCAAAAGGTCTGGGCCATTTGCCTGTAGTATTCAATATCTTTGCGCGTCGGTTTACATAGAAAACGTAAGTGTTAGCTGCGTTTTTTCTCGATGTCGGTGGTTGATGCACTAATTGTATAAGTCCAAGAGCCGCTAAAATTTTGAGGATAACTTTTAAAGAATTCTGTAAACTCCTCGACTGTATTAGAGAATTCCTCACAATATCTGGCGCATCTCGTATTTTTAACGTTTTACTTTTTGTGTCTATTTTCAATTTTGCGAGATCCGATGTTTCCATGCTGTTTACATTGCCCAGAGCGAATTCGACAGTCATTTCTGGCACGAGAGTTAGCATGGATGTAAAGCCGGGCGCAAAATTAGTTTCAGATTTACAGCCATTGAAGTAAACGCATTCCGTAATAAATTCGTGTAATTTCTGAAATTTAATATACCTCTGATAAATGAATTGCCACTTCGGCCTGGCAGCTTCCATTTTAGATTTTTTAATTTTATTAATTGGCTTTGGTTTAACTGGTTTGAAGCATAGTTCTTTGAACTTTTTCTTTATAATGTCATCTGTTTGCTTGATATTGGGAGCGCAGATGAGAAAATTCGCTTTATTTGGTCTGCTTATTTTCAAAACTTTCACTTGGCCATCAGTCATTAGTTTTTGGACAAATAGTTTCAAGGACTTTGTGTCCATAGGTGGCTCATCTATTTCTCTAGACACTAGCATGCTCAATGACTGAAAACCAAGAATGTACTTTGACTCTTTGACTACTTTCAAAATACCATTAGCATACTTCAATTGTCTTAATGTTAGATTCTTTTTAGAGTTTAGAAGTGAATCCTTAACAGTCTCATAGCCTTCCAATGCTTTTAATTCAGTTATGAAATTTTTTGTGTCTTCATTTGTATCTTTTTCTGATTCTTTATTGTCCTCTTCGAGCTTTATTTTCTTAATGGGGACATCACAATCAGAGTCTAAATCGTCTGCGTCAACCACTTGACTTGTTTCTTTTGTGTTTTGCACATGTTCAAATAGTATACTTTTCTCTTTATCATATTCTTTATCGATTTCCTTTGTAGCTGCGAGAGCTATGTATCTGTAATTATTAAAATACTCATTTAAAGGACTGTTATTATTACATTTAACATTCAAGTTATAGTTTATAATTTTTTCTGCAATAAATTATTTATTTTCCTAATAAAAACAACTATTTCCTATAAAAACAAATATTTTATTTTATTTTTTATTTTATTTTATTCGACCAACCAACAACATTCATGCATAAAAAAAAAGTATATACATAATATGTGGTACAAAGAGACTTATAAACAAAAGATATATAGTACAAACATAAACAACTGGCTAGTACAAAACTAATTTATTCTGTTTTGTAGTCTTAAGCATCTCATATATCTTGTACAGAGATTGTACGCGGATGGTACAGCAGCTGTACGAGTGAACGAACTAGAATCTTCTACCTTTAAAACTCAAGCTGGCGTTCGACAGGGGTGTATTCTCTCACCGCTTCTTTTCAACATATACACCGAACACATAATGCGGATTGTTTTGGAAGACTGGGATAAAGGTATATCTGTTGGAGGACCTGTAATCTCAGATATGCGGACGATACTACGCTTCTTGCCCAAACAAAAGAAGATATAGAAGACCTACTAGGGCGTCTGGAGACAACTTGTCTTGAGTTTGGACTAACCATCAACAGGGATAAGACCAAGATGATGATAATAGATCGGGCTCATCATAATAGGCCAGAAATTCAAAATATCGCCAATTGCGAGGTGGTGCAAACCTACATCTATCTTGGTTCTACTATCTCGAATACGGGGGGCTGTGAGCTCGAAATCCGTCGGCGATGTGCCATAACTAGGTCTGCGGTAGAGAAGCTCAATAAGATTTGGAAGAACAGGAACATCACCAAAACCACCAAGGTTCGACTTATGAGGTGTCTGGTTTTCCCAATCTTTCTCTACGGAGCGGAAACATGGTCGCTTAGACTACAAGACCGACGTAAAATTGATGCCTTGGAGATGTGGTGCTGGAGGCGCCTTTTAAAGTTACCCTGGACCGCCTTTCGCACAAACAATTCAATCTTAAAAGAACTTAAGATAAAAAAAGGCTTTTGTCGACTGTGCAATTGCGAATTCTGAAGTTCTTTGGTCACATCTCCAGAAATGAAGGGTCAATCGAGCGTCTGGTGGTACAAGGTCATGTGGAAGGGAAGCGAGCCAGAGGACGTTCTCCTACTTGATGGACGGACCTGATAAAAACTGTGACCCAAACAACTGTGGTGGAATGCTCCCGCAACGCTACCAACCGAGACAAGTGGAGGAGCATCGCGCGGGAGGCGGTGCGACCCAATTTAAAGAATAAGATTGATGACGAGTGTACCTTAATCGTCCCAGCAGCCACGACCACTCTGTCAAGAGTGCACGACTGAGAAGAAGTCTTAAGGAGAACCATACAACCTTCTTATAAATTTTACCTTTTATAACTTGTATTTACCTTGCTGTCCTTTGACGGCCTTTATCTTCTAGAAACTCCCTAACAAGGTTCTTGGTTTTGAAAACTCTGCAAATAGATCTGCTAGTGTAAAACTCTACACCAAGTAGTTGCGCTATTTCTGCTTGCGTTAGACCTTTAAGGCCCGCTTCCAATATAATTTCATAAGCTGAAATAAAAATAAATAAATCAGCAAAACCATCGACGAAATACATCCTCACGTACCTACGTGGATATAGAAAAGGTTGTTGTTTATCTGCCTTTGAATAATGATAAAAATATACCTATTATAAGCAAGTGCATGAACATAAAAAATAAGCTGTGCCACCTTTTGTAAGTTGATGATACAATGTCAGAAACTTTCATACAACTATCAACAATAACTCTACTAAGTTGAAACACAAGTTTCACATCATGAATGATGCACAAATAATATCAAAGAATATACCAACCTTGTCTCATAATACCAACGCCTACTTTGTATTGGCATTGTAAAGGTGGTTTTTCACTTTCTTCATCTGATTGAGGATCATCGTAGTTTTGTGCTAGTGAAATGAACTTCTTCTTGACCATTTCTTTATGTTTATCGCCTTTATAATTTATCTTTCTTTCTACCTTGACATCTCTGTCATCCTGTAAATGTAGACATATTATTGATAGAATCATATCTTCATACTAGCATCCCATCTTAGCTTTTCACAGGTAGCTAAAGTATTCAAGATAACAAACCATTACTTTTCTCTACTTTCTATAAATATAATATTCTAATAAGAGATTAATTTGAACTGTTTTTACATTTCATGGGATAAAAAAGCATCCTTATCTGTACATCCAAGTAGAAACCGACTGACAGATATATAATCAACGCTAGCTGATGCCCGCGACTTCGTCCACATGGAACTCCTAAATTTTCCAGGATAAAACGTAGCCTATGTCACTCTCCAACTATACCCATGCAAAAGATCATGTCAATCTGTTGATCTGTTGCTGGGTGATTGAAGGTCAAGCCAACAAATACACTAGACACATTTATAATAAACTAGCGGACGCCCGCGACTTCGTTCGCGTGGCATAAGTTTTTTTAATTCCCACAGGCACTCCTTAGTTTTCCGGGATAAAAAGAAGCCTACATCAGTCTCCAGCCTACTCAACTATACCCATGCAAAAAATCGCGTAGCGTCGATCCGTTGCTCTGTTGCGGCGTGATTGAAAGACAAATTCTCTATTTGACGTCCTTGGGGATAGAAATGTTTAAAACTGTAAAATCCGTATTTCATAATATTTAACCGTCAGCTCAAATATCAAGTTTCATGGCTTTTACTTGAAAAATGAATGACTTTCATGCAAAGTTTCAACCCCTATTTTACTCCTTCGGGGGTGAAATTTTGAAAAACTGGGACACACGTATTACGGAAAGCCAAAATACAAAGTTTCGTTATATATAACTTGAAAAATATCGTGAGAAATGCGGGACTTTCATACAAACTTTCATCCCTTAATTCACCCCTTTGGGGATCGAATTTTTAAAAATGGTGAATTACATACTTCTTCATATTTAACTGGAAAACCAAACGCTAGGTTTCACGGCTATAACTTGAAAAATGAAGAACTTTCATACAAACTTTCGACCCTTATTTGAACCCTTTCGGGGTAGAATTTTGAAAAACTGTGACACATGATCTTCTTTATTTTTTAACGAAAGCCAAAATACCAAGTTTCGTTGATATAATTTGAAAAACGTTCATACAAACTTTCATCCCCTATTTCAACCCTCTGGGAATTTTCAAAAATGTTGAAACACGTACGCTAGCCCAAATGCTAAGTTTCGCGGCTATAACTTGAGAAATAAAGGACTCATACAAACTTTCAACCCCTATTTCACCCCTTTGGGAATTTTCAAAAATGTTGAAACACGTACGCTAGCCCAAATGCTGAGTTTCACGGCTATAACTTGAGAAATAAATAACTTGAAAAATAAAGGACTCATACAAACTTTCTACCCCTATTTTATCCCATTGGGGGTGGAATTTTGAAAAATGTTGACGCACACTTATTCTTATTTTACCAAAAGCCCAAATGTTAAGTTTCATGGCTATAACTTGAGAAATTAATGACTTTCGTACAAACTGTCAACCCCTATTTTACCCCTATGGGGGTAGAATTTTGAAAAACTGTGACACACGTACTTCTTTATTTTTTACTTTAAGCCAAAATACCAAGTTTCATGGATATAACTTGAGAAATGACGGACTTTCATACAAACTTTAACCCTCTATTTCACCCCCTTAGGGGTGGAATTTTGAAAAATCCTTCCTTAGTGTGCGCCTAGGTCACAAAAGGAACCTACTGTCAAAATTTCAAGATTCTAACCCCAGCGGTTTAGGCTGTGCGTTGATATATAAGTCAGTCAGTCAGTCAGTCAGTCAGGACTTTGAATTTTATATATATAGATTAAGTATGATGCAGTTCAAACAGCTGATTATTAAAGTCTTCAAAAAAGACTTATGAATGTCAGTTATAAATATCGATTAATACTGAACCCTGAACCCTGATCAGAGTGATTCACAAAGAAACCTGCATCTGTTTAACAAAACAACATAATGAAACTTACAAAATTAAAGATATACACCGTTTTCTGGAAGCGTTTACTATGTTTTGCTGTCAAAAATCCTTTTCTGATCATAACCTCATTCACTTCAGAATGGTCGGGCTGTTCCAGTAAATATGCAACCATGTTTGCTACCATACCAACTTTGGGAACACTGCCTAACATGGGCTGGTGGAATCTCTTTAGCCGTAGTAAAATGCTCTTCATAGCCTTTCCATAGGTAGTTTGTGTTGTGTAATGCAAATCGATCAAGCCAAGTTTATGTAGAACATTTCTGTTGTAAAATAATAGCTTTGGTTCTTTGACAATTTTGTTGAGGTTTGTTGTGCCAACTGTCATTTGTCCCTAGAAAATAAAATAGGGATGAATTACACTTGACTCATCCTTTGTTACTACAAAACTGGTGGTATTAATAATTGAGGAGCTGGCGAACAGAACTAGATTACTCCACTATACTTAATTCGAACACATTTTTTTTTCAAATTGTGGTGTCCCATCCAGTCCAGTTGCATCAATCCCAGTTATAATTTTCAATCAAAACAGGCTCTAAGTAGGACAAAAATTGCTTTAAAAAGTGCGTTTTCAAACGAAATTGGATTAGTGCTACACCAAAGATGTTCTCCTCCATACAGTAATATACTGTTTTTTTGGCGTCCCGTAAAATTTAATTTTGCTGACTAATCCGGTTTTGTTCCCCAGCTCCTCAATTAGTGAGTTACACATGCATCCATCTATTGTATTGATAATATTATGGATGAGAATGGATGCAATCATTTATTTAAAGTACACCCTCATGACAATAATTGTCAATCAACAATAACAGATGATGCCTGCAACTTGGACTGGACAAAGAGAAAGAAGAAGTCTTTGAAAAACTCCATGTGAGTCCCTCTCTTATTTTCCCTGATAAAAAGTAGTTTGCTGAGATCTCTGAGAGATACTATCTCTGTAACAAACATCAAATTGGTTGAAAACATGGACCTTTAAAGTGTAGCAGCCTGACAGAAACACTTCTGCATTTATAATATTAGTATGGATTATGCTTACATTCTCTCTCCCTTTTCCAATCAATTCCAACAACCCATAGTGTATAGGGGTGAGTTGATTCAAGTAGGTAATTGGTAAATGTGGTGCCAAGGCATGCCATCTTTCCTCTGTAGATGCTACAAGTATCAATTTATCTCCATACTGGGATGTTAACTCTTCATATGTCATTGATTGTATATCATCCTTTGATATCAATATTCTAGTAGTATAGTTAGAGCATGACCCATATTCATTATCAATTGGACACCATTCATAAGGTCCATCTAAATGGGTGGGCTGAAAAAAATTAGAAAATAAACATTGTGATTTATTTAAATTTTGATAGAATTTTTTATAGTCTTGTTTATGATATTTTCTGAATTGAATTGGTACTCTACAGATAGACTCTGTAACATAATATGTCCGCATGGTTTAAATTCTTGATTCCTGCTGGAAGCCCTTAATTTATCGGGATAAAAAGTAGCTAATGTGTTATTCCAGACTATAATCTATCTCTGTGCCAAATTTCATCTAGGTCCATCAGGTCAGCCTTTTTGATGTAATTGAGTAATTCATCCATCCAAACTTTCAGATTTGTAATATTCGTATAGATATATAGATACTAATCTTAAATCTGTGATAATATTGGTATGGATTAAGCAGACTACACCAAATCAAATTAATATACCTACCTTGATTTTTTAGGGATAAAAAGTAATCTATGTCTGTCTTAGAGATGCAAGTAATGTGTACAGTCAAAATCGGCTAAGCAGATGTTCCGTGATAAGGTAAGATACATATAGACAGTCAAATTTATAATACTGGTATGGACAATAGGTTATGCAGCTGCACCAAATCAAATTTATGTTCAACCAAAGATAAAAAAGTACTTACAGGGTCTAATATATATCCTGAACGTTCATCAACGATCGTGAATCGATCTACAATATCTACAAGCGGTGGCGGTTCAGAAACGTGATATATTGATATAGATTTAGTACTGGTTATGAACTTCCAGAATTTTTCTTTTATTTTCGGAGTTATGGGTGTGCCAATACGCTTATCCATACGTTTCCATAATAATTCGATACCAATGCCTTGCAGCCCATCTAGCGCTATTTCATCTAATAAAAAGTCTTTGTAATTTAAAGAAAAACATTGGGTGATATTTGCCATAATGCGATAGTTACCCACTTCTTAGGGTTTTTTATATATTGTACACGTGTGTAGACAGTTTTTTATACTGTTTTTACAATTTAATACTATGATGAAGCTGCTATTTCCTTTTTTTAATACTTAGCAAAGATTTTGGCTTGGCCATGTTCTCGTAGCGGCACAGAATAAAGACAAAGTAATCTTTATGTAGGAAGTAACACTTATTTTTGCATTATATTCTCAATTTCAAAAATAATTACAAACAACAAAACATGTGACAAAACAAGTCAACTTGTTGTAAAAGCAATGACATTGACAGCTCTCAGCTGTTTCTGTCAACCATAGTCATCAAACAACTACTCACTGTCAACCACGTCAACCATGGACCTAGTATTATATTATAACTCTGTGGTGTGGTATTATAGGTACCTGTGTATTAGGTCCATGCTGTCAACTATTTGTACCAACCACAGGTACCAACACTACGAACTCTGAATGAATCTTCGATAAACTTAATCAAAGGAATGAATGATGATTGAAATAGGCAATGACTAAGGAAGTACCTTTATTCATTGGAAATAGGCATACAATACTTATTCAAAGCACGAAACACGAATGCATTATTTTATATCTTCCTTTTTTTGTAAGTGGCTATGGCTCTGGATTCTAGGCCTTCATAAACACGACACGACGATTAAGGAGGATAAAGTACGTGTCACGAAAGAAGACCCTTAATAGGTACTAAAATTCTACATCAATGCCCTCAAAAGACCGTAAGGCACTGTGATAGGGCAGCGCTGGTAGGTACTTGGCACCAATAAATAATACTGCCGTCATAAAGAAAAAAGACATTTCTACATAAAGTTCAAAACGGAGAAAAAAAATAGTTAGTATTTTTGAAACTAAAAAATTCGCTGTGTGAAAGAAAATGCACAAAATAATAATTTTGTAATGCAAAAGTGTGTATTTAAGTTCAATCTATCGGAAAATATATGCAAATAATATTAAAATATATATATTGTAATAAATAAATTAATCTTTCTTTTTCTTCTTAGTAAAAAAAATACTAGAAAATACTTTATACTGCAATGAATAGACGTATCTGGCTAGATACGTCCTATCAATTTAGTAATTTATGAAACGTCTTTCCTACTTAGTAATAATGTGTTACCAGGTTCTAGTTAACTGAATAAAAAAGACGTTTTAACCATTTTCTGCTTTAACAGCAACTTAGTAACCCTACTCAATGCTTAACTAAAAAAATAACCTGCATATTTACAATGAACAAGAACCTTAATTTGCTATAATCCGCAAAAACTGGGTCAATCTGTACAGTATAAGTATGCGACATTCACTATGCACCGTCCATACAGATTTATCTGGTTGTTGCGGAAAATAGTAAATTAAGATTATTGTTCACTGTTCTTGTTGTTTATTTTCTTGTACGTTGGATATCCGCAAATTAACACCTGCTTCCATCTACTACCTGTAGGTTGTTAGCTCCTTAACACCCTTTACCCTCTATAAACTGAAGTACGTTTTAAAATGGTAATCATTTACTATATAAAATAAAACGATACAAATCGGCTCCGGACTCGTGGCTCCCCTAATTGCCCCCCTCGGGGAGACATTAGTAAGCCTTATATTTTTCAGAAAAAAATCAAAAACAATTATTTTAATAATGTCAACATAAGATTTTGTGGCGTGGCTACGTCATTTGAGACTTCAGGTGACTCAGGGACAGTTAGTTACGTTGATTGGTTGTGAGTTGGGAATGGTATTCGTAGAACAATCTGAATCTAAACTTGAGGGTAGGTACATAATCTTTATCAAAAAGGGAATCGTCAGAATTAATTTCCAGGTCATCGTGTGAGCTGTTATGATGATCCTCATCATTCAAAGAGTTACTTTTGTTTGTAATAGACAAAGGCGCTGGCTTTTGGAAAAAACTGGTTGATGGACTGACCAACGAAATTATTTTTAAGCATCGATTTATACGGCTCATTTTGTCACACTGAAACAAAAACAAATAAATTTGATGAGTAGTGAAAAATACTTAAAAAACAAATAAATAATAAATAAAATAAATAATAATTTATTCATGAGAATGTAGGTGATATAAAGTTGACATGATTACAGTTTGTGAGCCTAATACATTCTACCAATTAATGGTGTATGAATATTTGGTATAAATCGACAAAATTGTATTAAAGTTAAAAAAGAAAAGTAGTAAATTAAATTTATCGGTCATACAAAATTACAGTTAAAAACGAAGGAAAATAATAAATGATAATATGATAATAATACTTAATTAATTACATATGTCAAATTCCATATAAGAGGGGATACTCAATCATTGCACTATAAAACCATTAAATCACGTCATCATCATCAAATTTAAAAATTTAAAATTATGTGCAATTAACATTATACATATACCTATTACGTAAAGTCGATTTTTTCTTACTTATCTTATATGGTAAACAATCTTTTTATTACTTTTTATTGTAAAATTAGCTTTAAAGATATTTAAAAATATCTTTACGTATGTATGTTTTTACATATAAGCTCTATTTATTTTATTTATTTTAACACACTAGTTTTTTCTATTTTTAAAACAAACTTTACTCTAAAAAGTAATGAAAAGACAGTTAACGTTATAAGACAAGTAACAAAAAATGGAGTATAAATTATCAGGAATCTACGGTATATAGGTAGGTACTTAAAATAATCAAAAAGTAAGCAATTTTATCTTACGACTTTTCAGTAGTCGTTGCCCGGGTAACCGCACGCGTGGTAACGTCCTGACGGCCTAGGCTAGGCGCAACTGATTGTAAAGTATTTCCAACCGTGATCCCCACTCACCCCGCACACAGCATTATACTAAGTAGAAAAGACGCTAAGGCCACTTGCGCCTGACTATTTTTCGTAATACTAAGATGAAAAGGCACATTTACGCAGAACTGTCTTTTTTTCTTATGAACATGCAAAAATGTCTTTTCATTTTATGATCAAATACGTATTTTCTTAATAAATAAAACGCTTCTACTTAAATGCGTCTTTTTAACTTAGTATATGCCAGTAATGTCTTTCCTATTTAGTAATATTTAGGTCATATCGCAGATGCGTCCTATTTAAAAGTAAGATTTATAGGGTTGTGTTAATTTTACGTTAAATATAAAAATACTGGTAGATGCGTCTTTTTTTACTGATGCCGAATACGTATGTAACTCAATTTCGAAAAAAATGTCAGAAACGTCTTTTTTCCTTATGACGGCAGAATACCTGATCTGTGCTTTGCACAGAGTACATTGATAAAAGGGGTACGTAGTCGCATAATTAAAAACAAATTAATTTGGATGCAAAATAAGTTGTTTTGGAACTTTTGGACTTGCCGTTACACAAATTTAAAAAAACAGTAAAAGAATACTTGTTGAGTCGGGGCTAATATACAATTTGACGAATTTCTTAATGACAACGTTGTATGGAAGCAACCATGGACTTAATATATTATGAAGCAACCGACTCTGGGTCAAGCTCCCCACAGGACAGTAGGTAGGTACTTAGATTATTAACTATTGTACCTGTGGCGACTGCATTTGGCTCAGATCCATAGAATTCACCATTCTTATATCTATGATCTGATATCTATGTTCCGAACGCAAGCGTCACTGTCAAGTGATAACGGTTGGCGCGAAAGTGCTCGGGTTCTTCTGCCCGCTTTTTTGTACTTCCTGTCACTTTATAACGACTAACTGTTGTATTTCTATTGCACTGTAAAACTTACAAATTATTAGTAAATACATACTTAACGGAGCTACGAGAGTTATTATTGGACCCCCAGGTCCGCCGCCAAATCCTACGTAATGTAATATTATAACCATTGTTAAAAAAAAAGAGCAACTGCTGAGTTTCTTGCCGGCTCTTCTCAGCAGAACTGTTTTCCGAACCGGTGGTAGAGTCACAACATGACGTAACATAAGAGACACCTGTATGTCCTAACTGTTTTAAATAAATGAATTGAATTAAATTGAAATGTAGGTATTAATATTGTCCACTAATTGTACGGACTTCTTTCGTCACACGGACTACCTATACGATTATCTACTGAAACCTGGGGGTCTACTCTCTTTCGCTCAAACGAAACTTCGCAAACGAACGAACGAAATTTCGTTAGCTCCTCTCCTACTTAATATTATCTCTATGCTCCTCTCTATTTCGTTTTCGTACACGCAGACGAAGTACGGATCCATAGACAATTTTCGTGACCGATTGGATTGAACGATTTTGTGTGGGTCTATTATCCGACTAATTACGTTCCTTTGCGAAGTTTCGTTTGAGAGAAAGAGAGTAGACCCCCTGCATCTAATGTTGTGATTTACTGCATTTATAGTAGATAGGCGCCATTTCTTGTAGTGACAGGATTTTTGAAACAGGTATTGTTAAAATCAATCAGTGATCCACCTCCAGTCACCGTTCAGCAAGAACCGTAGAACCAGATGGACCTGTAACGCGCCTAATAGGTACCTACTACCTACCAAGAACCTTTGATATTTCTAAGGTTCTTGCCGTCCAGTGATCACGATTCATTATCCGCTACGGATTCAAATGGACTGGTTGTCTTGAGTCGTTTTTTTTCTGAATTTTCTGCGCCGAGAAAAACGACTCGAGTTGACCATCACTATTAAAAATACATGATCACCATATTGAAGCGGTGATAGCCTAGTTTAGACGCCCGACCTCGTATTCGCGTGGTCGGTGGTTCGATATCCGGACACGTACCTACGCACTACGCAGTACCTACGCACGTAAGAAAATAAAATATTACTTCCTCCATTGGTGAAGGAAAACATCACGAGGAAACCTGCGTGCCTGAGAGTAGGGATGATGCCTTAGATATCAAATAGTTATTTGTGTTATATATGGGGCCAAAGAAAATGTTTGTTCCCCGAGGGCGCTATTTTGAATTCAGAGCGAAGTGAAGGATTCTAAAGTAGAATCCTAAGCGTAGCGAGGAATTCAATATACGCCGCCCGAGAACAAAAAATTTGGCCCCGAGTGACACACACTATTTTTCATTGAGAAAAAGCTAGGAGTATCAACCTACTATGTATGGACATTACCTATACGTTTAAGCACCAATCAGAAGCACGAACGCGGACCAACCAGAAGATACTCCTATCAACCTTCTATATTATGTATAGACATTATTTAAACGTATATTTAAAGTTTAAATAAAACACAAACAAATTATTATTTCCTCTTTGGACTAGCAGCCATAATTCCGTTCGAAATTCAAAAAATGTAAAGACGTATGTCCGATCAACAAATTGATCATGTGACTTATCGAAGACAACAGCCACTCAAGCACGAAAGCGGACCAATCAGAACAGAGAAATGAAAAGTCCTATGGGGCTAAAAATTACATTTTGCTCCCGCTACCCTCTGAAGCCAATATTCGTTTTTCGAATAGGTATGATGAAATAGTTATTTGTGTTACATGGGGCCAAAGAAAATTTTTGTTCCCCGAGGGCGCTATTTTGAATTCAGAGCGAAGTGAAGGATTCTATAGTAGAATCCCGAGCGTAGCGAGGGGTTCTAAAGTAGAATCCTGAACGTAGCGAGGAATTCAATATACGCCGCCCGAGAACAAAAAATTTGGCCCCGAGTGACACACACTATTTTTCATCATTACGTATGAGAAAAAGCTAGGAGTATCAACCTACTATGTATGGCCATTACCTATACGTTTAAGCACCAATCAGAAGATACTCCTATCAACCTTCTATGTAATTGTATAGACATTATTTACACGTAGGTATATTTAAAGTTTAAATAAAATGAAAAAGACATATGAATATCCGATCAACAAATTGATCACGTGACTTCGGACCAATCAGAACAGATAAATGCAAAGTCGTATATTCGATCAACAAATTGATGACGTGACTTCGGACCAATCAGAAGAGAGAAATGAAAAGTCCCATGGGCCTACAAGTTACACTTTGCTCCCGCTATCCTCTGAAGGCAATATGCGTTTTTCGAATAGGTATGATGAAAAATAAATTATTTCTTACTGATTATTAAAAAGAGGGTCTTCCAAAAGACCCTCACACAGGATTCACATCCTCAGTTAGTTTTTAGTTTGATAACCATTATAAAACATAGATTAAAGAAAAAAAGTGTGTTGAAATTTGATAACGTCACCACTGTGAATTTCATACAACTTCCATACCTACAGAAGCACAGCTAGAAGTGCGTCTTTAAGTTTGATAAAGAGTTGCTGATTTGATTAAGTTGTCATCATCCCTGTTCTATACATGGTGTGTGAAGTCTGCCAATCCACTTACCCAGCGTAGTGGGCACCAAAAATTATACCAAACCCTTATCATTCTGAAAGGTGATTTGTGCTCTAGGGGAGCTGGCAATGGGTTGAAAATAGTTGCGTTCAAAATGCTTAGAGAAAAGTGTAAGCAAACAATGTTCTAAATATTCTAATGTAACCCAGGGCCACAGTAGACAGGACTATAATTTTGGGGCCCTCATAGTTTGGGGGCCAACGCTATATAAATCATAAACGTAGTGCGTGGGATCGCATAGAAGGATCTCACTGATTATTTTAATATTGTCACTACTAATGTACCTAGCTCATGGACGTATCTAACCTGGCTATAATATTACCAACGTTCATAAATTATTAAAACAGCGACGGAGTATACATATTAAAATTTATGTTCTTGAAGTCATGCGCTAGATACTGTGTTTAAAAATATATTTAAGGACCCCGGACAGCTTTGAAACTAGGCGGGCGAATTTCGACAAAACACGTAATTTAAAAACGTCATGATAAAATACATTTACTTACGTGATAAAATATTAGGCAAGTGTAAAGCTAAAGGGTAGCATAAAAAGGAAAGGCGATTCAAATTTCAATATTTTATTTACTAAAGAAAAGGAATACATTTTATCCTTTGCTAAAATATTTAGCATATTTTAATAATATTTAATGAGAAAATGATCATAACATTTGAAGGCAATGAGGTAAAAAATACAAAACGGCGCTCTCGCATTTCATATTTTGCACGTCAGAGTTCATTCTATTCGTCTCTAGTTATAAAAAATTGCACTCTATAAATATGGGCAGCGATTACGGTGTAGATAACAGTACTATCACTGCGTTTGCATTTGCATTATTCCTCATAATTATTATAAAACTCCTACTTAACCTATGGAGTGTCTAAAAAGCAAACCAACGCGGTCAAAGTAAGAGTATAGAAGTTTATGATAAAATGCTATTTTGAGAAAGGTAACATATCATGAAATTACTTGGTACGTAAATAATGAATTCCCCAAACTACCATCAGATTTGTATAGAAGAGATTGGGAATAACCATCTTGAAGAAAATAAAATAATGTGTTGGAACAGTATCAGTGTAATATGTATTGATTCCGAGGCCTGTGTGCTTAGCATGCGCACAACGAGATTATCTCGCGACGAGAGAGAGAGATGTTGTCGTTGCCGGCTATTGTTTCGTTTACCCTACATGCACAAAATGGTCGACATGTAAAGGTTCGTAGAGAAAAATACCACAGATAAGAAATATTACTTTTATCTCTACTTTTGACGTAACGAAACAAGTAACCATGTTAGCTTCGGTAGACAGATAGAGATAACGGGTAGACATAATTTTACTCGTAGTGCGCATGCTAGCCATACAGGAGCCTTTGGAAGGTACGAGTTAGGTACCTACCTATCAAATGGCGTAAAATATCAATCTACCCTTTACGTTATTATTACGTGTATGCAGATACATTTAAATAGAATAACTCTTATGGTTATTCCAAATAGATATCGCGGGTATATTTGGGTGGTTACTAAATATTATGTAGTTCTACTAAAGGCACGCTAAAGTAACGCACTAATACCGGTTATTGGGAGTGAAGAGTGTGAACAAAGACTACAGATGCAAGTTTTACTGAGGCACTTCCATAGTTACCGATCTCCCCATTTTGGTTATCAAAGCTCCCCATCTATTTTGCCGTTAACGCAGATATTCGAACGATTCGAAAGAAGTAGAAAAATATTGCACACGCGTTCAACAGACTTTCTTTTAAATTTTACGCTTTACTTGTCACTTTTTTAAGTAGTTAGTTACTGAAAATTTGTTATCAAAAATGTTTTAATACATTTTAGTAATAATATTTATGTCTCGATATTTTTATTGAGTATTTTATTATAGGTAGATATTATGCTAAAATATGTGAACAGATAATTTGATAAGTTGTGGCGTTCGTTCTGGTAGAGTGCCGACAGTCAAAACCTAGTGTAGTGTAGTGTAGTAAATGGACAGGGTTTCATCCAGGGGCCTCTGTACTACATTTAGCCACTAATACAAATTAAATAATTATACTTTAAATTTTAAAATGATACTTCATAATATAAATAATAACTTCATAATTTAATATAAATAGTAAAAAAAATCTAAATGTGGACTTTTTAAAATATTAGATCTTTAATAAATCTTAATAAAGTGACAAGTAATACCTAACCGTTTCTAACAGGCGCAGCTACCCCTATAAATAAACCCCATACTATATACACGCTATAGTAAACCTATGTGATGGTTAGTTTGAGATGTGATGAAACCCGCTTTTACTTAACAATACTCTCATTAAAGTTTCCGATCTTTATTCTATCGATTCTTCTGTAATTACAGATACTCCTTTTTATTATAATAAAGTCTTTAATTTCTAACACTAAGGCTTCAAGTCTCAAAACAAATTAAGCGGTCTATATAATCTACCTATATTTTAATCCAATTCGCAATAAATACTAACAAACCTGATAGTCCTGATACATTTTAGAAATGATTAAATAATTTAAATAAAATATTTTGCTCGATCTTCTACCTATTATATTTAATAAAATGATTCAGCTTAATTTTTTAAACCTACAACCTATAAAATATACTTTAACAACTATTATCTGGTTGGTGAATTTTATAACAAATTGGATTAAATGATTTTAAATGTACTCGATACGCTCTAATATAAATTTTAATATTTTCAAATAATTTACGCTTACACGAGACTTTCTAGGCATGTTTACAAATTATTAGTATAAAAGGTGGTTCAGTAATTTAGAAATGGTTATTGTACATTTCGTTAATATTACTTTCTTTTTAATTAATACAAAAAACAATTCTTAACAATTCACGTTCAAAAATTTCTCTTGCGCTTAATCTATCGCTTAAACGCTAATTTCGACCAAAAGTATAAATTACATTACAGAAACCACTATTTACATTAATTATATACTAGCCTCTCTTACGTATGTCAGCAAAATATTAGTTTGGCGAACTATTCAAATGGCAACTTGCACCGTACATCACCGCAAAAAATGTACTTCATCCTACCCAACGAGATTAATATTAACTTTTTAATAGTACACTTACAAATAGCAAAAGTAATTACCTATATAATATAAAGACAATTAACAGGCCCCCAGTATTAGGGGGCCTCATCAATTTCAAGACTTTTAATACCTAAGTTTTTATAATTTTTACATGACTTATGTTTTTTATAAGCACGTTAAACATAGTTATTAACGTTATAAAAATGTTATTGTTATTCTCTTAATAAAAAAACAACGACATCTTAATTTAAGGGGTTTTCCTTTTTGCGCAAATCGCATTTTCAAATTTGGTTAGAGACGACCTCCTCACTGGCCTCTGCCTTTTATTACCCTACGGCATAAGTTGCCAATTTAAAAGTTCAATTATAAATTATCAAAATAATAAATAGGTACATGTAACCTACCTACTTTCATCGAATATAAAAGCGCCTACATTATTAAATAATTCATTAGAAACAAACAAGACGTGTGCGTTTTTATTATAAAAATATAATACACGAAAGTTGGCAGTTACGTTTATTAAAAAGAACAATATTACATTTTTACTAATGTAATACGTTTATTTAATTAATTCTATAAATAAATTAATATATTACTTTAAAAGTTCATGGCATCTTTGGTATATTAATTATTGTGAAATAAAATTGAGTATTAACAAGGCAATTTCAGAATGCCTTCAAGTGTAATTAAAAGTTTATTTCATCTAAGTACTGTAACTTTTTATCTATTTTAACTACTTTTTTAACGACAGTCCAAACGAAATTTTGACATAGCGTCAGCATTGTGTCCACAAGTTTAGTAACTTGAGCAAGTATATACCTACTGTTTCTTTATTTGAACGGTTTGTATTTTTATATTTTGTAATTTTTAATAATAGGTTTATTTTTGTTTTTAAAGTGCTCTATTTATTTCATTCTATGAGATTGCAAAGTCGTTACTTTCAGGCAATAATTATTTAGCAAATATTCGATTCATAATACATATTATTATCATTATTATGTATAGAACATAATATATAATAATAATAATAATATTTTGTATTGAATATTATCTATATTATGCCAGTGTCGCGTAAGTTGCCGGAAATAAATTGTATCAATCGATGAGTAGGTACTTAGTGTACTTCCTCATATTTCTAAGCCAGAGTGGTCAAGACAACGAACATTACAATCCTGCCACACACACTTAGGCACTAGATCATTACAAATAGAATTGACATTTTCTTTACACACAAATTGTCAACAATTATTATTGAAAAAAAACCCTTCGTGTTGCAAAACAACTTGTTAGCTAGATGGCGTTTTGTTAAGATCCTTTATAAATTAGCAACAGGAACTTTATCGAACATAATTTTTCAAAGTTTGGCCCACATGTCTGGATTTTCAATTTAGAATCAACCGTTGACTAAAAGAATTATACTTACAGGGGCAAGGATACACTGAATATTTGTTGTAATGAAGTTTAAGAGCTGTTAAACATTCCCGTGTACCCTTCCACCTCATCTTATAAAATGTATTTACACGATGATCAATCAGATCACAGTATTTTACAAATGGCGCACCAACACTCTAAATTGGCAATATTGCACCGTAGTGCGCTTACCTTCTAATATCTACCTATGTACCTATACATAATCACTAATTCTATAACATTATCGGATGATTATCAAAACGATCCTCTAATAATAATATTCTAGATACACCCATAAGAAGCACTTTTTAATCAATGAATGAGTATCAGGATTTACATAATTATTATTTTATACAGGGTAAATATAATTTATATTCATATTTTTTTCTCTGCACCGTTTACATCTTTAATGTTAAACGATTTTCTTAGTACAATTCGACAACATTTTGAAGTTTTAAAATAAATTCATAAATTCAAATGTCAATTTCGTATTTCAAACTATGAATTAAAACAATGCGGTTATAGCTTAAAAAACGTATAAAATAAATGTTATTAAAAATGCAGTTTTTTTCCAAATTGGAATGTATCCGTTTTGTTATCCCAGTAGGTGGCGCAACAAAGGTTACACGGGGCAAAAATTACGTCAATATTTTACTGGCGCGTCAGTAGCGTCACCAGTCAGTCTTAATGTGAGCCAGCACTAAATTAAAGTTGTGTACACACGTGATAAGATGAATTCATTAGGTATCAGATTAAGTACACAGTCGTTGCTCAATGTTGTCGACTTATACTAGATATTTTTTCAGTTTTAAAAATTCTTATCATACTTATTCTCGTGCTACTAATAGTAGTAAAAAGCGATTTGTGAATTCATTACATACTTTTGTTTGAAATCGCCGCACTCCATTTATTGCAGTGCGAATTTCAAAGAAAATTTGCAATGTAATTCACAACTTCACACTAACTAGTCATCAACATGTTACCAACAAAACTTATATTTTTACCTAAAATATAAGTAAACTATGTATATTCTAAACAATCTACAAATTTGTTACAATTTTTTTCATCATCGTACATATACACGAGTCGATATTGTATCGTCTTTTAAAAAAAATATTCTCGTCACCTCCTCCGATATACCTACCATCAAATTTTTTTTCTGGTAATAATCTGAGTACGTATATTATTTTGATTTGCTTTTGCATGGAAGAATGGTTCCGTCACGAGAACGGTGACTTTGTATACAATTCAAGTAGTAACAAATAACACGCTATATTTCTCAGCCTATCTTTCAAATTTTTTTAAATTTGTAAAAATAGGCTCTAAGTTTCTAATTTTATAGGCAACTCACTTGTACGATGCTTTTTAACGTTACATCTTCCAACAAGTGTTAATCGTTAACGCTTAACTGGCTGATGGCACCGGTTTATTTATCTCTACATCTTACGGACGGCCGACAGGTCATTGTATAACAACTTTTATTTTAGCAAAATTGTAGCAACAACATGCTTACGATATCTTAATCAAAGTGCAGCAACTGGAACGATTTCTTTCGTTCCCTTTGTTTTAACTCGGTTTTATTCATTGTTCGAGCACCATCAGTCAGTTTAGCTAACTAATACTAATCACTATCAATCGGTACAATAACAATGTGACCCATCGTTCACAGTTCGAATAACGATCACGCACCATTCTGGAATGTTTTTTTAAAAATGTTCGTTTCACACATTCGGGGAAACTCCTCGATTTGTAAAGGACGCATTAGAACTCTGTGGTTCGTTTGAACGTTCCAGTGGGCTGGCGGGGTTAGTGGACCGCGCGAGTGGGGGCGGGTAGTGGTCGGGGCGAGCGCGCTAGTTGCGGTAGATGTACGCACAGGGCTGCGGCGCCGGGGGCGGCGGCGTGGGCGGCCGCTCGCCCGACGGCGACGGCGAGGACGAGGGCGGCGACGGCGACGATGAAGACCCGCTCGCGGACGCCGACCCCGAACCGCTGCTGCGCTGCGACACTGCAATAGGGATGATGACAACTCAATCAAATCAACAACTCATATAAACAAACTTAAAAACGCGCTTCTAGCATGGAAGTTTGTATGAAATACATAAATGTGACGTCATAAAATTTTAACACACTTTTTTTTCTTTAATCTATAGTTTAAAATGGTAGTCAATCTTAAAACTTAACGAGGATGTGAATTTTAGGTCTTTTAGAAGACTATTTAATAACCAGTAATCAATAATTTATTTTCGAACTAGCTGATGCCCGTGACTTCGTCCGCGTGGATTGAGGTTTTTCTGCTATTCTTTTTGAGCTTTTTAAATTTCTGCTTGAGCTTACGTGCTATTCCAGACTATAATCTATCTCAATCTCTGTGCCGAATTTCATCCAGATCCGTTTAGCCGTTGGAGCGAAATTGACTAACAAACATCCATACATCCATACATCCATCCAAACTTTCGCATTTATAATATTTAGGTACTTGATATTTGATAAATAATTTTAGGTATACACGTGTTGACAATATCGTGGAGAATTTTCCCAGCAAATATTATGAACTATCTACTTAAATACTAATACTACTTGAACGTGTTTAGTAAACTAGCGGGAACACTTGAAAGTTGGTTATTTATGTGATAAGAAAGGCTCTTCATAAAAGGAATCACTCTTTCGAAAGCTGCTTAGTCGCTCTCTAAAAATATTGTCAGTGACAAAAACTATTAACTAGTAGACGTGAAAAAATACGGTTTTCAGTGCAATTAAAGTTATGACTGAGGGATGAATGGCCTAGCTGTGACAACGCATATCAATCGATTGCGACTGTTAAGCAACGTTGACCCAAGTCGTTAACTGGTTGGGTGACCGAATTTGGAGGTTCAAATTTGGCCTCTGCGTTTCCTCCGTGCCTCGGAGAGCACGTTAAGACGTCGGTCACGGTAATTATCACTAACATCTGATTAAATAATCGTAACAAAACCTCAGAGTTTAAATAAGTACTCATAGTCTAGTCGTATGTGGATGGGCGTGTGATTACCACCGCATTATTATCCCAAGAAAACTCCTACCATCATGTGATTAATGGAATGGAGTCACGACCCTCAGTAATGAGGAATACGACACAGGAGAGAGAGAGAAAGTTATTATTGGAATGTTTATTCAAGTGTACTTACCCAACGTGTGGTGGTGGTGCGTATTAGGCTTATGATGGTGTATTTGTTCGCGCGCGTCCGCCCCGCTTGTTTCTCAGAGGTACACTTTTTTCACTGAGCGCGTGGTCGAGAAGCCATTGTCGTTCCCGCGCCGGTACCCATCGCCCTGCGGTCCGAATATTCCTGCGTTAACTGACATGCCGCAGCGAATATGGATGCGTGAGAACATGAAATTAATGAGGCGTTAGTGAGTATGGAAATTATTGTGAGTTTCATGCTTACAACACGAACATGTAGGTATGAGTAGACACGCAGTTCTTGTTATGAAAGTTGACTCTTTAATTTTTTTTTAAAGTAGGTAAGTTGCGGAGCGCAGTCTCACCCCATTCACGTCTAATCCTCACAGCTTTTTAAACTTTCGTAGCAAGTTCCGGGTCTTTATTAATATTGTGACATGCAATCATTTAAGTCGAATCTTATGCATTGACGGCGCAAATATAACTTGTATCATATTATGTACATTGTATATGGATAGATTGAGAAGATCAAGTTACATATTTACGAGTCATGAGTAAGATTTGATGTGAAGGTAGGTATGTCACAGAATATCATGAGCATGAAGAGTTAAAAATTTCACTATAATTTCGTATGATTAGAAAGCAATGGTCAAAACGATTTATGAAATGGAGATGATTGATCGTTAGAGATTTTTTTAATGATAGAATCGTAATTAGAAAATTATATTAGGTCAAATATTCGATAAAAAGGAAATTGATATGATAGAAAAAGCAATAATTATTAACAAAGCATTTTGTAACAGATGAACTTGTTTTCGTTAGAAACCGTTAGTAATATTTTATCAAAATTTAATTATTTTGTTGAATTGTAGGTACGTTTTTATATTGTGTCAACAAGTTCACCGTTACATTAAAATTAATACATTGAATGAGTTTACTAGTAATAGGCACTTTCATTTCCTATACCATATGTATAGCAATGAACAAGTTTCTATTTAAATGATGTAGAAAATGAAGTAGCCTATTAAAACAACTCTTACTGAACTCTGAATTACATTTAGATGATGATGCATATTTCTTTTTGTTTGCATAATGGTAAAACATTTAAAAAAGTATAGAATAATTCAAAAAAGGCTCATCTTTACAGCTACACACATTGGCGTAGTGTATGAATGCTGTGTATTTTGTAATTTTTGAAATAACAGTCAAGAGCCCAAAATGGCAATTTTAAATTTCAATTTTTTAGCTGGCCGCTAACTTTTGAGAATTCAATGTAATTGAACACACAATGTAACTTCGGCGAGTCAATAAATATAATTATAATAATCTTTTTGTCAAGTAACTCGCTCAAGTATCATCATCGTATAAACGCATCAAAAAGCCATGCAAAGAATGAAACGGAACACAACTGACATTGACCTGGTGCGAGCGCAGAGTGCCGAAATTGTCCCGGCGGTAGGAGTCCGGTTGGAATTGGAACAGCGTTTCGTGGTGCGGGTGGTAGGGGGGATGCTTGCGTAGGGTAGCGCGAGGGGACGCCGGCTTGGGTTGCGGGGCTAGTACCGGTTCCGCGTATGTCACTTCCTCCACTTGTTGGAGGAGCTTGGGTTCCGCTTGGATCCTGGAAATGAGTAATTTACTTTATATGAATAATACGAGTAAATCCGAAGATTAAATTTTTTTTACGTATAAATAGTCAAATAGTACTTAATGATGGTGATGATATTTTTTAATAAGGTGATATTGTTTTACTAGTTAACCTTCAAAGTGACTTAGATAAAACATTATTATTGATTAATGAATGAGGCCACAATTTCAAGAACCGATTTCTGTAACTATTGTAGAGTGCGTACAAGCCCAATGTTTTTACTCGAGTAGTGGCCCTCCAAAAGTTCCTATATATGCAGTCCAGAGGTTGACGCATGCAGGGTGGTGGTTGGATACCACCCTGCATGCGATATCTATTATTGTTCTATCGTTGCTCGAATTATTCGTAAGTATTCTGTGTCGTCGTCTTTCTTGCAGCGTCGTCCGCAAATGTGGCCCGCTGCAAAGCCGGCGCCCAGAGCTGCTGCCTGCTAAGCCCCTGCCGCGACTAGCGCTAGGGTTTCTACTGAATACGCGTCTGAAGGCAGGTCAAAAGCAAGGTCTTCTGTTCAAAACAACATACCTGTTGATGTTCTGTCGTTGCTCGAAGTAGGTACTCGTATTCTGTGTCGGGGTAGGGCATGTTGTCGTCTTCGTCCTTCTTGCAGCGTCGCCCGCAAATGTAGCCCGCTGCGAAGCCGGCGCCCAGAGCTGCTAGAGCCACCGTCGCGACCGCTAGCGTTAGTGCTAGAGCCCCCGCCGCGACCGCTAGCGGTTTCTACTGAGTACGCCTCTGAAGGCAGGTCAACTGCAAAGTCTTCTGGTCTACACCACATACCTGTTGATGTTCTGCCGTTGCTCGAAGTACTCGTATTCTGTGTCGGGGTAGGGCATGTTGTCGTCTTCGTCCTTCTTGCAGCGTCGCCCGCAAATGTAGCCCGCTGCGAAGCCGGCGCCCAGAGCTGCTAGAGCCCCCGCCGCGACCGCTAGCGTTAGTGCTAGAGCCCCCGCCGCGACCGCTAGCGGTTTCTACTGAGTACGCCTCTGAAGGCAGGTCAACTGCAAAGTCTTCTGGTCTACACCACATACCTGTTGATGTTCTGCCGTTGCTCGAAGTACTCGTATTCTGTGTCGGGGTAGGGCATGTTGTCGTCTTCGTCCTTCTTGCAGCGTCGGCCGCAAATGTAGCCCGCTGCGAAGCCGGCGCCCAGTGCTGCTAGAGCCCCCGCCGCGACCGCTAGCGCTAGGGTCTCTACTGAGTACGCCGCTGGCGGTGGGTCAGCTGCAAGGACTTCTGGTCCTGTAAAGATCAATATAGGTATATAAAAAAGTCCTGACTCTGATTGACTTCAACGTCCAGCCAAATTCTGAAATGAAATGTTTATTTCCTGCAGGGTTTTACTGAAGGGTTTTTATTTGAAGTGTAAAGGGAATAGAAAATTTATTGTCATAATCTATTGATGTACTTATAATTTTAGATGTCATAATCTGATAATGTATGGAATAATGAAAATATAAAGCGATTTAAAAGAATAACACTTTACTTTCCAATTTCAAAAGAAATCCAAGGGAATAAGTAGGTACATCAACGGTTTCTTCTGTATTGTTCCGCAAATATTTCCTCATAATATTTTTCTTACAAAAATAGCACACGTGATGATATACCTTCATTATTATTGTTGTTCCCTTTCCCGTCTTTGTCTTGCACGATGTTGATGACCTCCCCTTTGTTCTCGCCTCGCGCGTCATCGTATAATCCAGAGCTGAGACCACCGACAGCTCCCGCATCTTTACCTAGAAGAAAATTGATAATTAGGACGATCCGACGACCTCCTTGGCGCAGTGTTGAGCGCTGTTGTCTCAACGTGGTAGGTCCCGGGTTCGATTCCCAGCAGGGTTAATTTCGGAATTTATAATTTGTGACTTTTCTCTGGTCTGGTCTGGTGGGATTCCACTACAAGTTATCCCTTGGCTGCGATCTCACCTGATGGTAAGTTATGATGCAGTCTACGATGGTAGCGGACTACATAACCTGTTAGGAGCATGACAGTTTAAAACTGGCGTTTAAAACTGCGCCAGGGAGGTCTTCAAATTAATAGAAATTTAATTAATACACTTATTGATGGTACGTACTATGAGGACAAGCTGCATGGCTTCCGGTGCTGACGCTTTGGTAGAAGGAGTTCTCATCCAGCCAGCGGCTGACTCCGTGCGAGTAGGCGCGACACCGGCCCGCCTGTTTGTCCCACGCGCAGTATGGATCTTGGAGGGCTACACATTCACTGGTAACAAAAAGTTTGAGTACTTAGGTATATTTTGTAAACTTAAGTAAATATTTATTTGGTAGAGACAATCTAGGTGTTATTAGATTATGTACAAACATATTTTATCGTTACTGACGTCCAAATATTGATTAATAGGTAGGTACATAGAGGTATTACCTACTATAATATTATACCTCTATGGGTAGGTATATTCTTATTTAAGAATTCAAGAATTCTTGTAACGAATAAAAACAATGTTCTAAAAGATATTTGGATTTGTAGCTAGAAGTCATCATTATTTCAGCCCCGGCTCACTACTGAGCACGAATCTACTCTCAGAATAAGAAGGGTTTGGCCATAGTTCACTTCGGTGACCAAGAGTGGATGGGCAAACTTCAGGCATCTTTGAGAACATTATGAAGAACTCTCGGGCATGCAGGTTTTCTCATGACATTTTCCTTCAGCGTTAATAACTAGAAATAAACTTATGTTGATACATTTGATACCTACCTAGTTTAAATATTCGTCAAAATAAGAAATGCAACAGAATGGGATTTTTCTTAATACATTTTAGTTATAGACCAATCGGAGAATAATTAGCTGGATCAGTTTTAAACGGTAATTCAGATTGCTATTTAAGCGATAAGGCTGCCTGTTGTGCCATGTCCATTAGATTATTACTTTTATTGTATTTATTGTTTTTAGTACAATAAAGTATATTTTACTTTTACTTTACTTTATGCTGGGCATGCTGTCCATTGCCTATTCGAGAATTTGAAAATTGAGCCATGAGAATTCATTCTTAAATATGGGAAGTCACTAGCATTAGGTACTCCAGAACAGAATCAGGAGAAGAAGAAATGAAGAATAAAAAAAATCCTTAATCGTAATGAAATGATCATAATATAATAATAATACAGTAGTGTAGGAAGTAGGAACTGAGAAGAAAGTACTTACGAGCAAGAACTAATCTTCTCGCTGGAACATCGATGTAGTCTCAAGCTGAGCACTTCTCTATCCGACACTGCGATCAGTCTCGCGGCGTCGCGGCCAGCTCTCGCCACTCTCAGGGCTCTGACAGGTGAACCCGCGGCGAAAGCTTGTAGCTCTTCTATCACCACTGGTACCGCACGTTTGTTTGAGTCGTAAGACACTGCGTTAATAGCTTTGATGATTTTGCCGTTGTCTGAAAAATGAGAAGCAATTTTACATGATGGTTTTAAGGAAATACGTAAAGAATAGGTACTTACATCAGCTTATCTATACTAATATTATAAATGAGAAAGTTTGGATGGATGGATGTATGAATGAATGTTTGGATAGATGGATGTTTGTTACTCGATCGAGTCAGAAGTGACTCAGAACGGCTGAACGGATCTAAACGAAATTTGGCACAGAGATAGATTAGTTTGGAATAGCACACAGGCTACGTTTTATCCGGGAAAATGAAGGAGTTTCTGCGGGAACCAAAAAACTTCAATCCACACGGACGAAATCGCGGGCATCACCTAGTATTACTCGTATATAATCTTCACCTTTCGGGAGAGTGGACTTGAGGATAAGAATTAGTGATTAATTACGATTACAAGAAGGAGTTAAAAAAGCGGAACATTCGGAAATACAATGTACGGACTTAGAAATCGTATACTATCTATACAAATACGGGTAAAATATTCAAATGGCAATACCTGTTCCAATAAACAGCACATCATAAGCCTTTCCACCAGGTGTTTTCACTTGTGGATCAACAGCGATTTGCGTAAATCTGTAGCTGAAAAATTCAATAGCATTTTTACATTATAAGTCGACATAAACGTAAGACATCTGTCAGTAGGTACTTTTAAAACAATTAGCAAGAAATAATTCCCGTAATTACTTACTGAAAACTAGTTCTGATGACGATTGGCTCTCCAAAGAAAGCTGGTACTGATTCGTCCATTAAAGCATGAGCTTTGATAAAGTTTAGCGTTTGATCAGGGAGCAGTCTCGAGTCGTTGTGACAAGTACCCGGTCGAGGTTCTGGTACCTGCAAGAAGAGGAAAATATATAAATATTCCATCAATGAATATTGATTATCTTAAAATAAACATACCTAAGTACGACTGGAATGGAATCGCAGGTAAAATCAAGTAGTACGAGACTATGAGCATCAACTTAGTATAGGTACCTATTTACGGCAGTATAAGGTAGTAGTGCGTTTAGGAGTGGGAGAGTAAACTAAGGGATAAAAATAAGTTACCTAAGTGGATCTTTAGAAATAAAACAGATATAATATTTGTGTAGCTCTTGAAAACCGAAGACGTCGACGACGTTTTAACGTAAAAATTTAATGCGGATCTAAAAATAGTCAAGAATAAACATATAAATATAAATATTGTAAACTAGATGATGCCCGCGACTTCGTCCGCGTGGATTAAAGTTTTTTGATTCCCGCGGGAACTCTTTAATTTTCCGGGATAAAAAGTAGCCTATGACCTTCCCCGGGATACCACCTTTGATTTTCCGGGATGAAAAGTATCCTATGAGGCTATGACCCTTCAGAGATGCAATACATCTCTATACCAAATTTCATCAGAATCGGTTGAACAGATGGGCCGTGAAAGCGTAGCAGACAGACAGACAGACTTTCGCAACCGGTATGGACTGTTATTTAGTTACGAGTAACAATGAGAATTATGGGCCTACCTTAGCAGTATTCACAGGAAGCCAATTAGAATTAAGCGCGCTCTGTTCCTTAAAAGTCCCTTCGAACGTGTCAGCAATGTCCTGCATGCTGAACGCACAGACCGCGCTCCCTGATATGCTGTTAGGTGGTGTGGTGAAAGTTCCGTAGATTAACTGAGCATTGAGGCCACCGTATACGCCTTCAATTAACTCCGTTGTTGATTCTGAAACAGACATTAATAAAAAAATATTTTAAGAAGCCTATTTTCTTGGGACATCTGACAACGGGAAAGTTTTTGTCCCTGTAAGAATGGAAAACGTATTTAGGGTTTGTGAAAAAATCACTAACCCGATATAAGGAGCTTTTTTTACTGCATTACAAGTTACTCCTTGGCTGCTATCTCACCTGATGGTAAGTGATAATGCATGTCTAAGACGGTAGCGGGCTAACTTGTTAGGGCTTGTACGGCAGTTATATTAAACTCATACCGGTTCTAGTATCGGTTTCTAACGCGGCATCATACCGGAACACAATCGATTGGCGGTACGTCTTTGCCGGTAGGGTGGTAACTAGCCACGGCCGAAGCCACCCACCAGACCAGACCAGACCAGAGAAAATTTAGAAATTAGAAATTTCCAAATTGACCCTGCCGGGAATTGATCCGGGAATAAGACAACAGAGTCAGGGAGCTTTAAATATACTCAAGGAAGGTCTGTTCTGAGAACCGTTATAAGATACTTACGAATCTCGTTGAAGTAGAAAGGGAAGTCCCCAGCAACCGAGCAGTTCAGACGAGACTTCAGGAACGACGTCCAACGCTGCTTGAACCGGTGTGGTCCACCGCGATCATCACGACATACTCTGGCCACTCGAGAGAATACCGCCTGGAAGAATTCAACAAAAGTTTAACATTTTCTTTCTCGTCTAAGGAAAAATGGAATCTCTGTAGTGATTGGGGTCTTTTTATCTTTTTATTATATGCAAGACAGAAACAAATATCGCGCTACCATTAATCATTGTCACACTGTTACAGTTTCCATTTCGTTTAGAGTAGAAGCAACCACATGAAGTTGTTTTGGTGGTTTTAAAAAGCCTATATCCGCTCTGCATGTTCTCAAATATTGACATAATAACTATACAGATACCTATTCAGATACTTTACGTGCATAATATGTGTAATAAACATATCCCTCTCTCTCTCTGTCTCTGCGTCGTATTCCTCATTACTGAGGGTCGTGACCCCTTTCCATTAATCATATAATGGTAGGAGTTTTCTTGGGATAATAATGCGGTAGGTTCCCACGTCCTTCCGCATACAACTCGACTAAGAGTATTTTTTATAACGATTATTATCAGATGTTAGTGATAATAACCGGGACCGACCGCATAACGTGCTCTCCGAGGCACGGAGGAAACGAAAAGGCCAAATTTGAACGTCCAAATTCGGTCACCCATCCAGTTACCGACTTGGGTCAACGTTGCTTAAAAATCGCAATCGACTGATATGCGTTGTCACAGCTAGGCCATTCGTCAATAAACATATAAGATGGTTATCAAACATATTAGCCGAACTGTCGTACATATTATATTATTTCGATTACATATCATATTATGTGATTTTACTAGTATACATTTACGTCTTTTCTTTAGATTTTTCCGTCATGTTTTCTCTGTCAGCATAGCAAATGCATACATTGAGGTTCTGAAAGTACTTTTTTTTCAATCTTAATTACGGGTTACATGCGCTCTCAAAGGCTCCCTCTACTGCTAATAAAATAAGTGTAAATATTGTGCACGTGGTATATTCATTTCATAGAGGGAGGTGCTTGCTTTGTCGGATTTAAATCCTATTGCTTCGGATAAGCAACAAGTGCCACAATTCTTCTCATTATGAACTTCGTATTTTACCAAGGATTGGTAAACAACTAACAGTAACACAATAGTCATAAATATGGGTTTAATAAGTTTGGAGTTTGCTTTGCATTGGAAAAAAAGTACTACAAAAATTACCTTTCCGCAGTTGATGTATTCGATAGCGGTCTCCCGAAAGAAGAAGTACACGAAGTTCCCGTGCACCAATGAATTCACGAAATCAGGTGCTGTGGACAATGTTGTTACCATTAATTGCTAACAGCTCGATAATGCATTATGTAAAGCTAAATGATTACTACCGCCCAAATATTCTAGGGTTGTGTCAATTGAAAATCATACTAATATTAAAAACTAGCTGATGCCCGCGACTTCGTCCGCATGGATCGAGGTTTTTCGGTTCCCGCGGGAACTCCTTAATTTTCCGGGATAAAAAGTAGCCTATGTGTTATTCCAGACTATAATCTATCTCTGTGCCAAATTTCATCCAGATCCGTTCGTGATTGAGTAACAAACATCCATACATCCATACATCCATACATCCATACATCCATACATCCATCCAAAATTTATAATATTTATTTGATCTAAAAGTGTGTTTGTTTGTTGGTTTGTTGGTTTATTGGCTTGTTGGTTTATTGGTTTGTTGGTTTGTCCGTCAATCACGCCGCAACGGAACAAAGGATCGACGTGATTTTTGGCATGGGTATAGTTGAGGACCTGGAGAGTGACATAGGCTACTTTTTATCCCGGAAAATTAAGGAGTTCACGCGGGAATAAAAAATACTTAAACCACGCGGACGAAGTCGCGGGCATCAGCTAGTGTGAATATAAACCAGTTTTCTCTAAAGCCTTTGACTCTGATCTGACTTTGTGGATAAAGTATGATTCAGTCTAACACCTAAGATGGAAGCGTGCCAGGCATAGTCTTGCTAAGAAACGCCGTGCAATATGTCTACTGGAACACGAAAGCGCTTGAGGCAGTTCTTTTCTGGATGTGGTAAGAATTATTGTAGTGGTAATGGGTGGATTATTTGAAGACGACTCGACATAACTAATTATAATTAATGAGGCATAACTTTCAAGATAGACAAACGAAAGATTATTACTTTGATTGGAATATCTACGACCACCGTGGCGCAGTGTTGAGCGCTGTTGTCTTAACGTGCGGAGGTCCCGGGTTGGATCCCCAGCAGGGTCAATTTGGAAATTTATACTTAGTTTCTGAATTTTCTCTAGTCTGGCCTGGTGGGAGGCTTCGGCCGTGGCTGGTTACCACCCTACCAGCAAAGACGTGCCGCCAAGCGATTTAGCGTTCCGGTACGATGCCGTGTAGAAACCGAATACGGGTACGGGTTGAATATAATATAACTGCCATGCCTCTAACAGGTTAGCCCGCTACCATCTTAGACTGCATCATCACTTACCATCAGGTGAGATTGCAGTCAAGGGCTAACTTGTAGTGGATAAATAAGTTATCTTTAGTTATGTGTTAGTAGGTAACCCTATCTCACATAGTGTAAATGCTATTAACACGAACCTAATCGGATTTATTCCTCGCATCAAATATCAATGCCGCGACGGGAGTTCACGGGAAAACGTTCCAAATTCAATTAATTTGACGGATGTTTGTTTGACAGCCGCCTTTGAAGGCAATGGACCGAGCCGGATAATATGCAAATATCGCTGACATTAATTAAACATAAGATGTAAAGCATATCTAATTTGCTCGAGGAGATTTGATCTGATCCATGAATAATTCGGACCAAGCAACATCGACAAGAGATTTCCTTAAATCCGATAAAGACGATTTGAGTAGAGGCTATTTTACTTGATCAATACATTTTTTTCTTTTATTCCACTACAGGTTAGCCCTTGAATGCGATCTCACCTGATGGTAAGTGATGATGCAGTCTAAGATGGTAGCGGGTTAGCCTGGTAGGGGTATGGCAGTTATATTAAACCCATACCCCTAGTCATTTTACCGAAACACTAAATCGCTTGGCGGCACGTCTTTGCCGATAAGGTGGTAACTAGCCACGGCCGAAGCCTCCCACCAGACCAGACCAGAGAAAACTCACAAAATTATTAATTCCCAAATTGACCCTGCCGGGAATCAAAACCAGGACCTCCCACGTTTAAGGCAACTGCGCTCCATTATGGAAATATATTTAGGCATGGAAATTCCATACCTAAAACACAGAAAACTCTTTAGGGTAACCTGTTATTCGATGAATTCCATGCAAAATGTTAGCACAAAATTCAAAATTCAATTCAAATGTTTTTTATTCAAATAAGCTTTTACAAGCGCTTTTGAATCGTTATAATGAATCTACCGCTGGTTCGGAATGCCATTCCTACCGAGAAGAGCCAGCAAGAAACTCGGTGGTTGCTCTTTTCCATCAAAACTTACAATCATCATAATGATACAAGTAACTGCAGTCCCACGCATAGCTGGAGCGAATCAAATCCACGCTACGTAATCTTCGATTGTATAGTAAGCCTTTTTCACGAGCATACAATACTCAATACACGCCAAGACTGGCAGACAGAGGCAGCCCCATTTCCGACGGTGGCACCCGTTCACGAGCATGACGCATGATCCAGCCATTGCTTCGCTCAACCATATTTGAGGGAACGTAACAATACATGGTAGATATATAGTTCGCGCCAATCATTTAAGTCGTCTCTGAGCTGAGGTTGCGCAGCTCTCATACAAACTGTCGATGTCAACGTACACACTACGCGCGAAAATATGCTACTGCGACGCATCTTGCGGTCAACTTCAGGGGGTCTACTCTCTTTCTCTAAAACGAAACTTCGCAAACAAACGAACGAAATTTCGGTAACTCCTCTCCTACATAATATTATCTCTATGCTCTCTCTCTCTATTTCGTTTTCGTACACGCAGACGAAGTACGGATCCATAGAAAATTTTCGCGACCGATTGGATTGAACGATTTTGAGTGGGTCTAATAACCGACTAATTACGTTCGTTTGCGAAGTTTCGTTTGAGAGATAGAGAGTAGACCTCTTTCTCTAAAACGAAACTTCGCAAACGAACGAACGAAATTTCGTTAACTCCTCTCCTACATAATATTATCTCTTTGCTCCTCTCTATTTCGTTTTCGTACACGCAGACGAAGTACGTTTCCATAGAAAATTTTCGTGACTGATTGGATTGAACGATTTTGAGTGGGTCTAATAACAGACTAATTACGTTCGTTTGCGAAGTTTCGTTTGAGAGAAAGAGAGTAGACCCCCTGATACGACTATTTGATTGACGCCAGCTATAGTACATCCACGTGCTATACGTGAAAATTTTGTCCAGTTATATTTTATTGATTCCTTTCGTAGCAATTACCTACACCTAGCAATTAATACAACATATTATTATACAACATTTGACGTTACTTTAGTAATTATTAATTAATTTTATGATAATAATTTACACTCGAGGAGTTGGTTCATAAATTGAGTCGGGAATTGAAGCTAATTAGTTTTATTTGACGAAATTTGGTAACCCGTTTGATAAGTCTAATGATTTGTTATTATCTTATATAATTTGAAACTTACTCTATAATATACTATGTTTCTTTATATAGGGTTCATTAATTAGCGTTAATTGGGGTTCAACTTCAAACAGTCTCTGTACCTATCACGTGTTACAAATTAACGTTATAGTTTGACGACACCTGACTTTTACATCCACGTGATTATCAGGGATTCCCCGTGCACACGTGAGGACGCAATTCACTATTTTTGAAGTGAAAACTTCTTTAGCCGCGTTGAGCACTTCTTGGTAGGGGGTAAACTTGTGGATTCGCACCACCGTTACCGACATGCTCGCGTTGTTACGAAGACAAAAGGTCTTAAATATAAATATACTACATTCGTAATTAAACTCTAATGCCTTAGTTTAAACGTTTAAATTTTAATAAAAAAAAAATGACTGCCAATTTTTTTTAATTTCCCGCTTTATGATTCAATTTAAATGGTTTTCCTGTATTTTTCTTAAGGCATGCGTTTCAGAAATCATCCGTATCCCACCATGAATGCTTTTCCTTTTGATAAATTGAGCCAAGATTTAAATCAGTTTGTCTGTTAGTCCTACCGATAAATACCCACCTCCCTGCACGTATCCCCTGGGTGGTGCTAAACGAGCGACGAACTTGCCGGCGATATAAGCGTTATTTTTATAAAAACGCTTTAAATATGTACTAAACGCCATACGATTAAAAAAAAAACCGATAAATAATTGCCGCATTGCGTCTGATGAAAAGCTGGAGTGTAACTCAGATGAAATTGACGCATTATACCTTGCCTATGGTTAATGATTAGGGAAAGGATGTTAATAGGTGTGCGTAGATACTAATAGACGGAGAGCTGGCGACGCATTTCGGGAAGGTCCTTTTGGCAAGCTGAAATTGTGAAAAAATATAATTTCGTCAATTGGCGAATCCAGTCCTACAAGTCTGGTAGAGCGTCTGCGTTGTAAACAACATTTGCAAAAAAACCAAAAAAATATTTTTATGGCAACTTGTTTTTTTAAATCTTTTCATTTAGTACCTAAAGAATTCGAAAAAAAAATCCCAGACGTTTTTGTCGGTTATAAAGTATTACCTACCAGACCTCTTCAAAAATATTTTATTAAAATTTCCAAAAAATATACTTTTGGCAATCTGAAATTTTAATCACGTAATTTACTGAATAATTTCAATAATACCTGCAAATCGCCGGTTTTAAACAATTCCCAGACGTGAATAAAGTTTTCAAATGAGTACGACATACGAAATAACCGCAAACGCTCTACTAGACTGACAGGACTGGATTTGCCAATTAACGAAATTATATTTTTTCATAATTTCAGCTTGCGAAAAGGACCTTCCCGAAATTCGTCGCCAGCTCGTGGACCATAATGTAATGAACTCACCGTTTAGTGTCATGGAGTCGTAGGGCTCTGTTTGCAACGGCTCTCTGTAAATAATTGGCTCCATGCCACTGAAGTCTGCCACTGTGCCCGAGTATAGCTCTCCATCTGAAAATTAAATATTTAAATATTCTTTTAAAAACAATATTTGAAACAATAATAAACTGAAGATTAGAAATGTGCGATAGTTTTATTGTTAAAAAATGCGCGAAGGGACGTAATTAGAAGAAGATTGCTCCTGAAGATGCTCCGGTGTCGGAGTGAAACGTACGTTGAGAATAATTTGGAAGATATTTGTGATACGACTATGTGTTGGTGCGAATTGCTGGCTCACTGGGCGATGAATATCACAAGCTACAAGTGCAATAAACGCAATGTACCACATAGATTTGTCTCACAAAACAAACAACACAACTACAGCCCATTAATGTCCCACCGCTGGGCACAGGCCTCCACTCTCATAGGAGAGAGGGAATTAGAGCTTAGACCCACCACGCTGCTCCAATGCGGGTTGGCGGGCTTTAACGACTATTATCATGTTAGTGATAATAACCGGGACCGACGGCTTAACGTGCTCTCCGAGGCACGGGGGTGAAACACCGCCAACTTCCTAACTCCGGGCTAGTAGTTCAATTAGTAGAATGGAAATTCTCAAATTTCTAGTCAGAAAAACCCAATACTCAGTCCCGACCCGGGACTCGAACCCGGGACCTCGTCGGCTGCAGTCGAACATGCCAACCACTAGACCAACGAGGCAGATTTGTCTACTGTGGCGGATTATAGCAAATTAAATTTCTAGTTCTTTCAGTAAGTATATAGAAATCACTAAAAATGAACCCGAGTCCCGACATAGGTATTTACGTACCAAGTTTGAAAACAAAAAGGTAAAGGCAATTTCAGCTGGAAAAACTTTTGTGGTCATCACAAATATTTTCTCCTGCTCACCAAATGGCACCGCATATTAATGACAATACAGAAAATATAAAGGTAAATATAATTAAAATCTTACATCTATACATATCTATACTTAATATTATAAAGAGGTAAAGTTTGTGGGGTTGTGAGGTTGTAGGGGGTAATCTCTGGATCTACTGAACTGATTTTGAAAATTCTGGTACCAATAGAAAGCCACATTATTTGTGAGTGTCATAGGCTATTAACCCGAAAAATTAGGGAGTTCCCGTGGGAATTTAAAAACTTATTACACGCGGACGAAGTCGCGGACATCTGCTAGTATGAAATTTGGCACAAAGATAGATTATTGTCTGGAATAACACACAGGCATAGATTTAGGATAGGTTGTTAGCAGCGCTACACGCAGCTAACGACCTATCCTAAATCTATGCAAACAGGCTACTTTTTAGCCCGGAAAATTACAGAGTTCCCGCGGGAACCGAAAAACCTCAATCCACGCGGACGAAGTCGCGGGCATTAGCTAGTTAATAATATTTTATAACAACAACCCTATTTTTATTCCTTACAATTTTTAACGTGGGTCGGAAATGATATCGATCAATATCAAAAGATATTCATAAATATAAGTAGGTAAGAAATGGATAAATAATTATTATAATGTCAAGATTTTTCGTACAAAATTTTCCACAATTCTTTTCGGAGACATCAAAAGAGCTATTTCTGTAACAGACAAAAATATCTGCGTTTTCAGGGTTCCGTAGTCAACAAGGAACCCTTATAGTTTAGTTGTCCGTCCGTCCGTCCGATTGTCCGCGGCTTAGCTCAGAAACTATTAGTACTAGAAAGCTGTATTTTGGCATGATATTAATCTCTGCCTTGTTGGTCTAGTGGTTAGCATGTTCGACTGCGGCCGACGAGGTCCCGGGTTCGAGTCCCGGGTCGGGTGTTGGGGTTTTCTGACTCTAAATTCTCAGTACTAGCTATTACCTATTCTGTGGTACTAGCCCGGAGTTAGGAAGTTGGCGGTGTTTCACCTCCGTGCCTCGGAGAGCACGTAACCCACCAACCCGCATTGGAGCAGTGTGGTGGGTCTAAGCTCTAATTCCCTCTCTCCTATGAGAGCGGAGGCCTGTGCCCAGCAGTGAGACGTTAATGGGCTGTAGTAGTGGTGGATACATATTAATCACGCCGACAAAGTGATAAAATAAAATTTGGAAATTTTTTTTTAGGGAAACTTTCGCAACACGTAAAGTGGGGATGAATTTTTTCTGTCCGCGATCCGTTTGTGAAATAAACTGTAAGTACTCATTTTTGTTAGAGTCCCTGCAGTGTCCCCCCGCCTCCTGCCAGCTTTAAACGGTTGATTTTGGATGAGTATGTCAAAACATTCACAGTAGTAATCTATATAAATAAAAGCGAAATACCGTTCATTCACTCACTCACTTACTGACTGACTAATCACGCGATATCTCAGGAACTATAAAGCATAGAAACCTGAAATATGGAAGTTAAAATCCTTCTATAGTAGATCTATATATATAAAATTCAAAGTCCTGACTGACTGACTGACTTATATATCAACGCACAGCCTAAACCGCTGGGGTTAGAAACTTGAAATTTTGACAGTAGGTTTCTTTTGTGACGTAGGCGCTCACTAAGGAAGGATTTTTCAAAATTCCACCCCTAAGGGGGTGAAATAGGGGGTTAAAGGTTGTATGAAAGTCCGTCATTTCTCTAGTTATATCCATGAAACTTGGTATTTTGGCTTAAAGTAAAAAATAAAGAAGTACGTGTGACACAGTTTCTCAAAATTCTACCCCCAAAGGGGTAAAATAGGGGTTGAAGGTTTGTGAAGGTTTGTACGAAAGTCATTCATTTCTCAAGTTGTAACCACGAAACTTAGCATTTGGGCTTTCAGTTAGATATGAAGAAGTAATTATTTCACCATTTTTGAAAATTCAACACCCAAAGGGGTGGAATAGGGGATGAAAGTTTGTATGAAAGTCCTTCATTTCTCAAGTTATAGCCATGAAACTTAGCATTTGGGCTGTTGGTTAAATATGAAGAAGTACGTGTTTAAATATTTTTGAATATTCCCAAAAGGGGGAAATAGGGGATGAAAGTTTGGGTGAACGTTTTTCAAATTATATCAACGAAACTTGGTATTTTGGCTTTCGTTAAAAAATAAAGAAGATCATGTGTCACAGTTTTTCAAAACCCCCCAAAGGGGTGAAATAAGGGATGAAAGTTTGTATGAAAGTCCTGCGTTTCTCACGATATTTTTCAAGTTATATGAACGAAACTTGGTATTTTGGCTTTCGGTAAAAATAAAGAAGTACGTGTGTCCCAGTTTTTCAAAATTTCACCCCCACAGGGGTAAAATAGGGGTTGAAACTTTGCATGAAAGTCATTCATTTTTCAAGTAAAAGCCATGAAACTGGATATTTGAGCTTTCGGTTAAATATGAAGAAGTACGTGTTTCCAACATTTTTGAAAATTCGATAAGGGTGTTAAATAGAGTTTGTCCTTCAATCACACTGCAGCAACGGATCAACGTGATTTTTTGCATGGGTATAGTTGAGGTACCTGGGGAGTGACATAGGCTTTTTTTGCCGGTGGGGAAAAAAAACTTAAACCACGCGGACGAAGTCGCGGGCATAAGCTAGTATAAGTATATAACGAAGTTAAAAGGAAAACTATCACAGCTGAGTAGGCTTGACAAGTTAACGAGTAATAGTCGACCAACTTATGAAATGTACTTGGAGAAGTGTGACGGGCAACTACGGATCCCTATACTGGGCGTGGCCCGACACGCACTTGACCTGTTTTATATTGTGGCATATTTCTCATAATATAAATCCTAATGGGGGATCACGTCAGTTTCTTTTTTATATATTTTGTGGACTGAAAAATCGGCCCTATACTTTATCATGATTCTACTAAACATCTTGCTGTGTAAATTGTAATAGACGGATTGGTAATAAATGGTGCGGCAACAGTCGAGTCGCGTACACTGATAGCTCGTTACTCGGTGTATTAGTGATCGTGCGTAAAGAGTTTTCAGAACGCGATAAATCTTCATTGTCGGCTCTAAATACCATCCCTATTACACTAACTTAGGTATAGTACTCTACTATAATTATTGTTAGATACCGAAAATCAATTAAACGCAATCATATTTTAAAATGGAACTCTTAAAAAGCTTTATTTGTTTATCAGTTAAGGATCATTTGACGGTTGGAAAATCGGTCTTAAACTTTATCATGATTCTACTAAACATCTTGCTTTCACGATAAAGTGTAAACTGACAGACGGATTGGTAATTAATGATTCGGCAACAGTCGAGTCGCGTGCACTGATAGCTCGTTACTCGGTGTATTAGTGATCGTGATACGTGCGTATCGAGTTATCGGATTTCAGACCGAAATTCAGAACGCGATAAATCTTCATCGTCGGCTCTAAATAAATACTATCCCTATTCCCTATTACCCTAACGTAGGTATATTACTCTACTATAATTATTGTTAAAAAAAACCGGCTGAATTTGTTGCGGGCTCTTCTCAGACCAGGGCGCGTTTGGAACCCTCGTAGCTTTAGTTTTAAGATATCGTAATTAATTATCACCATCATGTTTTATAAGATTCGGACGTCAATAAATGTACCTAAATTGAATAAATGTATTGAATTCAATTGTTATAGATACCAAAAATCTGAGCAAATTAAAGGAATCATATTTAAATGGATCATGGAACTCTCAAAAGTCTTATTAATTGTTCATTAGTTAAGGATCATTTTGCGGTTGAAAAATCGGTCCTAAATCATATCGTGATTGTACACATCCACCATTTTATTGTAAACTGTAACAGAGTTGTTAATGTTGGTAATTATTACAAATAATAAAAATACTAAATACTTACTTATAATTCAGATATTTTATGTTGTTTTCATTTTATTTTAGACATAGATATCTTCGTAACACTTATTTTTAATAACAATGATAAAAATATCCGAAAATCGTATTTGCAATGCCATGACGACTCATAAATATCAGGAAAATTGCCTACTAACCATACGCTCCATCCTTTGTTTCAGTCGGAATTTAAGTCGGGTATACAAAACAATGCACACAATATTGAACTCTATTTTGTAAACAGGAAAATGCAGAATGGTTTGCTGGATTTAAATTCATTTGCGTTACGTATAGTGTGGTCGGTTGTTCAGTGCAATATACCGCATTGCAGTGCTTCAATCGTTAAGAGAAACCCATTGCAGTAATAGTCAACTAATATATATAGTAATTAATGATGCTCTCTTAATTGGTGGAGAATTCTGAACAAGTTTCTCGGGGAATTTAGTACAATAACTCCGCTTTTATGGTTCCGTGGTGAAACGGCGGGTATTTTAGGAGCTGCTCGTTTGCCGCTCTTTAAAACGTCTGCATACTCTATTGAGCTCCCGAACTTCGGAATCTTGTGAAGTGTCACTAAAATTAGTGGGAATAACAGTACAATTATTAGTTATAATACCCAAAATAACTAGAGAGTGTGTTTTTCTTCAATCACGCCGCAACGGAGCATGCAATCCATGCAAAAGTCATGTCATATTGCATACATACCATCGAAATAGAATGAGTTACTAAAATTCTACATCAATTTAAGATTCATACAGTTTAAGAACTGAAGAGTGTCATAGTTTCTTTAAATCCCGGAAACTTAAACAGCTCCAACGGGATTAAAACAAAACCTAAATCCACGGAGTAGCTAGCGTCGCGAATATCAGCTAGTAATACCATAAAATCAGCACGACATATTCAAGTATAGCCTGATTAAAATTTCTTACGTAGGTATTATAATTTATCCTATATCCTTTTCTTTTGATTTCAGGAAATCAAAGAGTTCACTGAGAAAAAACTCAATCTACGCGAATCAAGTCTCGGGTATTAACTATAACTAGTATGATACAACTAATACACTACATCACTTAGTACAGTGTACAATAATGCACACAGAAAGCTCACGGGCGTCCATTACAGCTCGGCCACGGTTAGTTATCTACTATTGATCCGCACCAATTAAGCCATGCCCCATGGGAGCACTATCGTCTGTAGCTAGTAGCCTATACTCATGGATGTGAAGCGGCTTTACACCATCAGTATGAAACTACTTTCTTTGCTTACCACCCAAAATAGGAGGTACTTTTAAATAATTGAGCTTAAAAGCTGAACTATTTACATCGTCGTCGTCAAGACGTCAACCGATAGACATATAAACAACCACTGCTGGACAATGATAGGTCTCTGGTAGGATCTTCCAAACGTGCGGTCTTGCACCACCTAAATTCAGCAGCTCCCTGCGACTCGTTTGGTGTCCTCCGTTCTCCTAGTCCAATCTAGTCGTCCAATTTTTCAGTGCGGGATCAGCAATCGCCATTCCAACACCTTTCTATTCATACGCACCAGTTACTTCCCACCCAAAATGGGAAATAGGTACGTTTACATACTGAAAAGGTAAATTTTTTAAAGGGCAAACAGAGGTAGTCGGTGACACCTTCGAATATTGAGTTTTGTGAGATTTTAGCTGCTTAATTGGGTTACGAGTTAGGTACCTAAAATTAATCAGGTAAGTAACTTACCTACCTGTCTGCCGCAAATATTGGCGAAGAAATCTAAAATGGACTGTATCGAGCTAAAATCGAGCTTTTGACAAATTCGGGACGCACATTCAAGGATCACATTCACGAAAGTCAAGATTAACAAAGAAAGGTAAGTACACTATACAATCCTATTCCGCCTGACCGCGATTTAACCTGGAGACGCTAAAGTTGAATTTTGAAAGAGGCATTTCAGCTGCTCATTCGATTTAAAGGAAGAAAAGAAGTTTTGATTATGATACTGTCCAATAAAATCTACTTTGCACACCAAAAAAAAGCCGAAATGGAAGGAATACACACGTTGTCACACAAATCTTGATTACTTTTTTTACGGATGTTCACGTTATATTTTTTGCATAATTATGTTTCTGCGTCTGTCATTTTTACGTTGTGAGCGTGATGAACGACCACGAATTTGCAAAGGGGGTACTAACGCAAAGAAAATTGTTCAAAGCGAGGGTAATTGATGATGTTCGCCGATGTTGCTGTTAAGTGTTTATTTTGGGGTGAATTTCCGAACGCGGATAGCGTTTGGCCATTACGCAAATATTTCCTTTTGTCACCCGAACTTTAGACAAAGCCATACATGCAACAATACCTACTACATACTTTAGAAGCAAAGCATTGCAATAATAGTTCTTGCAATGTAACATGATGATAACATTTTGTAATAAAATATTGTACGAGTATAACAACTCAATAACAACTCAATTGAGATGTCTGTGATAAATCAAAATTATTGTATAAATTAGTCCGAAAATATTTTAAAGTTAGATAAGTACTATTCTTTGTGATTGTAATCTAAGGAGCGACATAGTCACTGAGTGACTCCTCAATAAAAAGAAAAAAAAACTCAATTGAGCCTTTTGTAACCGCTAACATAATATACTTACTTATCTAACATTGAAAACGTTGAACACAAAAACATACCAATACGGAACATCCAAGGTCTATTACAAGCTAACTTACTCCTTGTACCTAGCCAATAATGTAAGGTTAATGCGATCTTAGCAACGAAATAAATTCCCCACAAAGGTGAGTACGAAAGAAAATTACGTTTGTTTGTTTGGGATAATCTCGCTCCATCCAACTTGTGTACTTCTGGGCCTACAATGAAGGGCTGAAGAACGAGGAAAACATATGGTAACTGGGACAGAAAGTATCTCGCTAACTAAATATTACCGGATTCGTCGGATTTTCGTCACGGAGAGAGCTTATTTATGTGTTCATGCTCACAACACGTTCTTATGTCTTCTTGTGTTTTATGAGTTCTCTCTTTATAAGCGAGATTTATGTCGCATTAGCTTTCACTTGTGGAATTGCCCACTCAAAATATTCCTTATTCAAGGCAAAAGACTTTTGCGACACGTATTGTGTCGTCAAGTCTGTTTATTGGTATTTATCCACTTCCAAAATAGTTTATTTTATGGATAAAATTGTAATGTTGGGGCTTCGGTAGTGTATCAACTATCAGGTAGAGTTATGTTATGCTCTACCTAACCACTAAACTAACATACAACGAAGAACCAGCCAATAAATTTTTAAGTGGTTTTAATTCAATATATAGTAAATAGGTAATTTAAACCCTGGCTTAATTCTGGATTAAAGCGTTAGAAAAAGGAAGGAGTAGGTATTATTCTTGAATCATTTACAACCAACTCCAAAGAATAAATTAGGGTTTTGCAAAGGAAATTATTTGACCACGGAAATATGTGTCGTTTCTATCTTTGCAGGGCTAGGCTTATTATCTGCTGTACATTTCTCGACCTTCATCCCACGTAACGTCCATACAACATCATTTTGTATAGTTGTCACGTTATAAAACGTACTCGATCCCTTTCAACGCCACAATGAGTGGCTATTGTACGCCACCAGACTGTGAAAGTGGGTTCATTCGATATAAAAAAGATTTCTCTTCCCTAATTTCCGGGCTTGGTCTTTTCTCTAGCATATGAATCGAGAGATATCTTCTAGCTGATATTTACATTACAAAATTCACCTAAGAATACGAGTAAATATCGGAAACGGTCCAATAAATATGAAAAAGCGTACATAAATAGAAATCTTTCAATAGGACCTGATGGTTGGATAAATTAAGTACATGAACCTAATACCCAAATATGTTTATAAACGACGCGCATTTGAGAACCTCAGAATATTTGACCAAAACCAAGACAAAAGAAGTTGAAGTAACTGGATTCGAAAACAAAACAACAATAATAACCTTCTGTGAAAGTTATCACAAAGTATAGGTAGTTTTTAAGAAACTAGTGCTGCCTACAAAATTTTAAGTTACGTCCACGGCGTAGCTTTGAAATAAGTAGATGTTCTTTTTAGGCACTGATTGAAGCCAATTTTACGTGTAGGTGTAATAACTTAAAATTGTTAGATCACAATTCACACCTCATACACTTGAAACCGAAGGTTGCAAATCGATCAGCTCAGTTTACCAACTCAAGTACGCTGCAGCTAGTACGAGTGCTACGTTTTGAGCAGGTCATAGTATCCTCACCTCTACAAATTCTTCATTTAACAATTCGATTTCAGCCTTTCTCGTTTCAGTTATTTCCTAAACATTTCAATTCGTCGCTATGGAATGATATAACTCGATATTTAAAAGGGTTGAACAATTGAATTACTTAACCTTTTAGCTGTCCTATAAACTCTATAATTTATTTTAAAAATTAGCGGCATCACTGAAATACATCCCCACCATAACATCATAATTATTCAGGCGTGCTTAAGCTCTCTCTTTTTGACTAGTTTAATCCAGGGTTGATATAAAAATGAAAGATCTATAAAAATACTTAAACTTTAACGGGTTGGTACAAGAGTACCTACTTAAATAATTACCTCTCCATCCTACTCAATTTAACGACTTTTCTGGATTTCACTGTCGTAACTGCACGCCTACACTACACCAACGTAATTTTAAGGACTGTGAAAAATTTAATTTCATAACCCACACTCTGTAATTAAGGCTTTTAGAATAAAGCATGAGAGATGAGTTTAAGATTGAATAGCAGCCATGAATCGCTTAGTGTCAACGTAAATCGCGTGGAGAGCGGCGGATCGGCGCTTTTAGCCCATTCATTTGAGGCTTATTCGAGCGCAATCGGCTTTATACTGGCCCGTGACGCGTCATATGTCCTGGCATTTGAATGTGGTTGATTGCGGCCTTCGAATACACTTTTATACTAGAAAATGCGTCTATATTAAAGATCGCTGGCTTTGTTGTTAACCGATATATGTATAGAATAAAGCAGGCAGGCAGATCTAGGTATACTATAAGTGCGGAAATTATTCCTATGATATTTTCAAAAAAAAGCGGGCGATGACTGCTGAATTACACATTTGTGAGGAATTCTTCCTAGCCTTCCATTCAAGAACGTTTATATTCTTTAAGTAAGGATGGTGGTAACCCTCCATTTATTAACCGACTTCAAAAAAGGAGGAGGTTCTCAATTCGTCGGAATCTTTTTTATTATAGGTACCAATTGTCTCTTAGTACCTTGTTGTTGTAATGTAGTAGTTCTTGTAATATAGCTTGGTTGTTTTGTACTCACCAGCATAAACCGCCGTGGAGTTATGTTCAGGGTCATGTGGACAGACCGCTTGGCCTGACTTCTCCTTCTCCATGTGATAGGAGTCTCTTTGCACGCCGTACTCTCTGCAGAAGGGCTTGAAGCTGTTGGTCCCGCAAACCAGCAGCCGCCCTGGAGCGAGGGAGACCAGCACGCGGATGTAGTTTTGGCATATCTCCTGCAAAAGAAGAGGTTTTTTAAGAGTTACCAGATATTCTAAAGGAATTGCTTCGAGGTCCTTATGATCTGGAGTTTCAACTCTTTAGGTCACTAAAAGGATTTCAGATGCATCGCAATGACGTGCGACATGAATGGTGATGCTGATGTATTACAACACTAAAAATTCAAAATCCAAAAAGTCCAAATCAATTTAAAATGAGATGGGCCTCTCATCTCAACGAAGCTAAAAAAAAGACTATTATGAGGTTTTTTCCTTACCCAAGTCAAAGTTAACTCAGGCAAATTATTATTAAACTTAACTCATATAGTTATATTTCAATAGCATCCAAACCTATCTCTTACATTCCAGGACGATCTAGGAGGCTTGATTCGATCACGGGAACAATAGTATAGATTAGAATAGAATCAATTCAAGATAGTAATATACCAAAGCCAATATCGCCCCAAGTTAAGCAAACTAACAGCCATTGTTTAGTTCCTTCGGTCTGTTGCAAGCCATCCTAATATCTATTATCTAAATTAATATAGTGTACATGTCTTCATTGTCAGGATTATTGCCTCAGAGGTGTCAAGCCTGACATGATAATCTCCATAAGGCCCTCCATAATTTAATATGCAGGGAACATGTTAGATGTGGTGTATTATTATTTGACAATGTTTCATGGCTGAAATGGGACGAGGAACAATAACATTCGCAGGTTTAACATTCTGTGGTTTAACCAAGATGTGATTATTATTATCTTGCGCAAGGCTTCTTTTTACTGAGCGAATGCCAGAATGATTTTTTCTTTCTTTTTCTCAATCAGTGATTGAGAATGTAAACTCCTAACTTCATAAGTCCCTTCATAAGTCACTTGGGCATGTGGAAGACGTTCACAAACTCGATGGACAGATTAAGTCTTCGACGTCTTCCTAAGGGCGCCTCCTGTGAGGCTTGGACCACGGCTTAGGGACACGTTGGACGAAGGGGAGGTCGGTTGGAATATCTGTAGGCGCTAGGCAGTAACTGTATAATAGGGATTGTGTGGGACGTTTAATGGCGGTCCTGCGCTTACGTTACAGCTGACACTCGCCTGTGAAATCTGATACGTTTCCTTTATTTTTATTGAAGGAACTCGTATAAAAGATAGGTTAGTTATTTTCGCGTGAGTTCTTTTGTGCAAAACTTTTTTGTCGCTATCCTCAAGACTTTCGGGAATGCATTTTACAGTTTTTTATGACACCAGGTAATTCTCAATGTTTCGTTCGAAATGTGTGCCGAACATTTGTTTCTTTATTGTTAAAGTTGTCAGTCCTAGGGAAGCTATTAGGAAAAATATTTTTAAGTATTTCAGGCTTTTCTAACAAGACCAAAGAATACACTACGTCAATAAGTTCAGCATTGTTTGGGATTGTTAAATTAGTCCAAAAGTCAGGGAAGCCAATTTATATTCAACTAGCTGATGCCCGCGCCTTCACCCCCAAGTTTTTTTTATTCCCGCGGGAACTCCTTAATTTTCCGGGACAAAAAGTAGCCTATGTCACTCTCCAGGTCGTCAACTATACCCATGCCAAAAATCACGTCCATCCCGATTCGTTCGTTGAAGTTCGTGTATCACGAACTTTTGGGGTTGGAATTTTCAAAAATCCTTTCTTAGCGGATGCTTACGTTATAATAGCTGAGTGCAAAATTTCAGCCCGATTCGACCAGTGGTTAGAGCTGTGCGTTGATAGATCAGTCAGTCAGTCACCTTTGCCTTTTATATATTTAGACTATTTGATCTCCATTCTTAACTAGTAGTCTTAACTCTCAACTATCTTATTCCTTCAAGTATCAAAAGCAATAGATGTGGATATGATTACATTTGCATTCCCATACACCTCTAGACGTTCGTCGGTAATTCTATTCGAGCACAGTAAGGCGCAGTCTGATTGGATCTTGCAGTAGACATGTATCGAGTATCAATAGTTCTTGCAGTTGTATTAGATCTGTCTGAAACTAAGAATTTGCTCTAGAAATATAAGATATAATTTATATTTCTAAATCGAACATTGTCGGATTAATTTGTAAATTAACAGTAAATATTTTTTTTTTACAAATTAATCTTCCATTTTTTGCGACATACGCTCGATTTCACCCCCGCGCGCCTATATTTTAATCTCGTGAACTAAAAGCGACTTAAGAAGAGAGAGCATGTTATTCCAAAGTACCAAAAGTTATTGAGCTTATATGTATCATATAAAAACTTAACAATAAACTGCGTTGTTGGTCTGGTGGTTCGCTTATTGGGCTACGGATGATGCGGTCCGGGAATCGAGCCCCGGGTCGGGATATGAAGTTTAGGGTTAGGTTAGAATATTTTAAATTAGTTTTTAATCCATATATTCAAAGGATGCCAAGCCAACAAAAAACTTGGTCATAATTTTGATCTCAGTTCTGTGGCTAACACTTTTGATAGGAAGTTGGCCATATAATTTCACATTATAATGTCTTTTTGGGATAAAAGATACTCGGCAGTCGGTACCTATACGTATGAAACTATGCTTTGCATTCACCTACATCGTATTCTACTGGCAGACCAAGCCATGCATGTGGCTATGATTACATTAGCATTGCCATTTGCCACACAGGCCTTAAGATCTCCGGCTGATTCTATTGGAGCCTAGCGGTCTGACTAGATCCATGCAAACACGAAGATATTGACCAAAGAGCCTCAATAGGCCGCACTAGGAATTAAATCTATTCATCTATCTATCTATCTAGCCAACCGATGTTTCCAAAACCTTTTTGGAAATATTGGTTGACTTTATACAATACCAGTGACATAGTCGCGGCGTGGATTAAGGTTTTTAAAAAATGATTTTCCGGCATAAAAGCTTATTCCGTCTCTACGATGCAAAGTTCATCTGTTAATAATAGATTAATACTGACACAGCTGTGTCAGTATTCATTTCGTCAATATCGGAGAAGCATTAGTAATTCATACTCTATATCAAATTGGCTCAAAATCGGCCTCAAGGATGGGCCGTGAAAAAGTTAAGTATTTTATTTATTTTTACTCTTTTTGTACAAAATGTGTCTTATAACTAACACAGAAATAAGTTGACAAAGGTAAAGCTTATCTCTCAAATAGAAATTTCTTCCAGCTTTCCTGGAAGGTGAGTAAGGTATAGATTGTTAAGATTGTACAAAAGTATTTGAGTGAAATTCTACAATAATATACTTAATTAATAGGCAAACTAATATACATAATAAGGCACATTATCATCGTATTATGTTACTGTTAGTGCTCTTACGTTAAATGTTTATAGAGGTGAATTAACCTGAACAACATTCTACCATAATGATGTTAGCAATTAACTATTGTATAACTTTTTGTAATTTTCATGCCACAATAAAGACATTTAAAAATCCATCAAATCAATAGGGAAACTGGTAGACAGACCCAGTTTCCTTCATGAACTAAAAACGAGTTCAAGTATAATAAAAATAAAGAAAGCGTATCAGAATTCACGGGCGAGTGTCATTCCATTAAACGCTTCCCACAATCCCTATACAGTTGCTGCCTATGCCTAGTGCCTACAATACGTCATGTTGCGAAACTGAGGAGACCATGGATATACCTTCGCTGAGCATAATACCAGCAAGTACCAGTAAGAGCATAATAATAGTTTGCGTATGGACTTTTGAGATCGTCTGTACACTATGTGCACGCATTTAATACACACACAAATAGTGTACAGTCGAAGTCACTAGCTTAAATGCTGTAGTGCAAAACGAACTAAGTATACGAGTAAAATCTCTCAAAAATCTTTGGCAAAATCATACATTGAAACAGGACAAAAAACACGTGCTGAATTGAGTACTCTCTCATTTTGGAATTTCGGAAGTCGGTTTTTTTTAAATTTATAGACTAGCGCTTGGCGTCAAACAGACTTGCTGGAAGCAGTGATGCAGCCTGGAGCGCGCTTGCTTAGAAGATGCCTATTCACTCTTGATTTTAGTTTCGTTTTCGAATCATTTGGAATTATCTGCTGTGTTGAGATTGCAGGTATTAAATTATGTCCAGGGTTCTAGTTTCTAGTCCTGGGTGAAAGGAAGTTTGCAGCATCTTACATAGGGTATGTTCCGATATACACTGCGAGCACTGTTCAGTGCTCTTACTGGGGAGAAATTCGTTCCGTTATGTTCCTAGGGAAATATATATGACGTCATAAATCGTCGCCATTTTTGTAATGTGAGCACTGGCGTTTTCGAGGTATAAGGTGCTCCCAGTGCTGACGGCGTTCCGTTTTAAACAGTAGCCAGTATAGCTAACTTTTTTTTTTTTTTTTTTTTTATCCACTACAAGTTAGCCCTTGACTGCGATCTCACCTGATGGTAAGTGATGATGCAGTCTAAGATGGTAGCGGGCTAACCTGTTAGGGGCATGGCAGTTATATTAAACCCATACCCCTATTCGGTTTCTACACGGCATCGTACCGGAACGCTAAATCGCTTGGCGGTACGTCTTTGCCGGTAGGGTGGTAACTAGCCACGGCCGAAGCCTCCCACCAGGCAAACGGACTAACTATAAAGGAACGGCTTCGCAGTATACTAAATTGACGTCACACCTTACATACCCATACTCAAACAAACGGGGATATGGCTCGTGTATCGGGTTTCACACTCGAGTGTCAGCTGTGTGTAACGCAAGCGTCGGCCGCCATTAAACGCAACCCACAAGTCCCATTACACTGCTAATGCCTACACGTTCCGAAGGATTTATGGACCGAAATACACCACGGATATGAGTGGCTACTGTATCTTTACTCTGAAGAATAATATCGGGTTACTCGCGTAATGTATAATCAATGAATTGCAATCGATATTGGGAAGAAACCAATTACATATTAAAATACCTGATAGCGCCTGCGACTTAGTCCGCGTGGATTTAGGTTTCTGAATAATTCCGTGGGAACACCCTTTTTTTTATCCACTACAAGTTATCCCTCGACTGCGATCTCACCTGATGGTAAGTGATGATGCAGTCTAAAATGGTAGCGGGCTAACCTGTTAGGGCCATGGCAGTTATATTAAACCCATACCCCTATTCGGTTTCTACACGGCATCGTACCGGAACGCTTAATCGCTTGGCGGCACGTCCGATTTTCCGGGATAAAAAGTAGTATAAGACTAGACCTTACCATTGATTTCCCGAGATAAATAAGACTAGACCTTCCCAGGGATGCAGCAACCTGTACCACATTTCGTCAAAATCGGTTGAAAAGGTGGACTGTGAAAGCGTATAGCAGAGAGCAAGAAAGGCAGACGGACGCACGGTAAAAATAAGAAACTAAGAAACTAAGAAACTGACTGACTAGACATATTTTTACCTGCGTCTACGACGTAGACCCCCAGAAGGATGATTGAACGAGTGGGTGAATTAACCTAATACCTATCATACTATCATACTAATATTATAAATGCGAAAGTGTGTTTGTTTGTTTGTTGGTTTGTTGGTTTGAAAACCGAATTCCCCGCGGACGAGGTTGTAGGATAAGCTAGTCAGGTGTACATAACAGAGTAAACTAATATTTGAGGAAATCAAGTCTGGTGCAAGAGGGCCTACCTAAGTGTTGGTAGTTTAGCTAATTCGTAACAGTTTGCATTTCAGATAGTGCGCAGTACAGCTGTTATTCCCACCTTCGAATATTCGATGCTTGTTAAACCCGTTACCCGATATAGAGAACTGTATTTTGGGCACTGTATCCTTGATGAAACAAAGGCTAATTCGAATCGTACTTGAACTCATACTAGACCTGCAATTTAGAACTATTTACGGTGCATTTTCACTTCTTTAAAAAGTACATTAAATGAGCATTTGAGCTTATGGCCTTTATACAACTTATAGCCAAAAGATACATACGAGTAGGTCAGTATTATGGAGATAACATTTTACAAGTAAAACACGAAAAGTACAATGCTTTAAAGATAACATTTTACAACAAATACATTATAATACTTAATATTCATCATTTTGGAATAGCCAACCCAATAAACGTAATCATTTAAAAGATACTGAGATGATTAATATTCATAAAACAGACTCTCACTTTGCAGAATTAACGATCGAATCACACTAGAACTCTCTATCTATCTAGATTCTAGAGCATTGATGTACATGAAAGAGTATTAAACGAGACGATTAAACAAATTGAGTATTATTATAGAGTACAAAGAACAAATAAAAATTCTGTGATAGAGTTTTTGGAATGTCAGTTCATAATATAATTACAATTATAGGAGGTACTCAGAATGTACATTATTATTATAATTGGCTGGTTGATTGTTTAAGTTCATAAGAAAATGTTTAAGACGCTAACAAAGGAAATAAAGAGTTTGGATTTAGCAAAAGAAATCACTAAATCAGTTTAGCATCTAAACTTTAACTCTAGTCGCATCACGTCTCTCGATTGTCAACTGGTTGCAATTGAGGCATGAATTTCCGAACGAGACATGACCGAGCCAATCTGCTTGCAGACAAACGTGAGACGACGAATACAGCTTGGCAAATTTATTTGTGCGTGTGATGGAGGCGCCACTGTCTAGAATGAAATCAACATTTTAGGATCAACAGAGTAGATTGTGTGAGTTCCGAATTTCGCCACACGCACAGATCAGCTTGTCAGAGTGTAGAAGCATACTAAAACTTCTAGGTTTTGCTAGATTATGGAGAATACGTAGTTTTGTAAATAAGAAACTGAATAAGTAGGTAGGTACTTTATTCTAAATGGAAAATTTTACTGTTTAGATTGTTAGTAAAGAATTTCACAAAAGGGATGATGACAACTCAAGAAAATCAGTAACTCTTTATCAAACTTAAAAACGCTTAACTTCTAATATGAAGTTTGTATGAAATAAATAGTTGTGAGTTGTAACGTCATCAAATTTCAACACACTTTATTCTTTACCTCTTATTTAATCAATAATCAGTAAGAAATAATTTATTTTTGACATAGGAATCATCCCTATTGAGCGAGTAGGTACTTCATTTTGTAAAATATAATAAAGTAAATATTAAATGGAAAATTTTAATAACTCTTCTCGAAAAGGTCAAATTTAGCATCTAATTTGAATAATTTAGTATTGATATTTTACGCGCCGATGAACCAAAAAGATCTACTTAATTATGCACGTACTAAGTTCTTTTCTTTGAAATATTTCAGATGGAAAACGACAGAAATACTTTTAGGTCTTTTAATTTAATTTTGTCTGAAGTAGTAAGTTTCTGGCTGAATGAGTAAATTGCCATTTTTGTTAATTAAAATGATGTTACTTAGAGCAAGTAAAAAGCTCAGAATTGTGCAGCCATAAACTTAAACGAACTTTGTAAAAGAGTACGAATAAGAGAAAAAAGAGCCTTATTAAACCTAACTATACCAAAAACAATGCGATTCAAATATAGATAGAAACGAATTTCCGCTCGATTGGTATTTTAATTTGCCGGCATTCGGTAGATGTTCCCAACACGGGCTCGTTTCATATGCAAGTACCAGCCAGGTATACCTATCACAGAATACTAAATACAGAAATAGAATTGGTATCTGCTGTCTTTAAACTGGCACAGCGTGTTACATATTTTTAACATTTCAATTCAAGCTTATCTATATCGTCCTACGAAATATTAAAACTAAGTAAAATTACATGTCGATCTGTTCCTTTTTCACGGTTCATCTGTTGACTAATCACAAACTGATCCTGAAGACGGATACTCTTTATCCACGAGTTTTAAAAACACAATATTTAAAGAACATATCGCTTTGGATACTAGAGTATCCAAAGCGATGTAAATTAAACTATATTGCCATGAAAAAACGTCTGGTTTACCAACTCTTATACTACCAGAGAAATAAATTTGCGCTTCTTTACAATTTCTATAACATATTCTGAATTCCGCGATACCTACAATATTGGACCCGGCCCGAATTCAATTATTTGCCGCAAGGTAACGTTGGTATTGTTTGGGCAAAGTTATTGTTCTATTGTATTAGAATATCTGGCTCGATTACGTTTAATGTGGATTTTGGGTCAAGTAATGGAGCATCTCTCTCATCTCATCTCATTAGACGATAATATTTTCTGGTACGATCAACTTCTTCTATGACGAGTTTTGATTACAAACACGGGCAACAAATATCAGTCATTGGAAGACGATAGAAGCGATATCTTTCAGCTTACAAAGCATATTAGTGAAAAAACTAACCTATCTATCGTATGCCGGACGTCATAGAGAGCTAGAAAGAGTATGCATGGATATCAGGCAGAAATAAGAATATATCAGGTTGTATCTACCTTAAAGGTTCCAATTTCTAGTAGTAGTATTTCGCTTAGGGAGAAGAAATACCACAAAAGAAGAGGAAAATATCCATAGAGGATGCACCCCTGATGATGAGGAGCAACCCTGAATATACACATGAAATGGATAATTAGGGAAGACCTATGGCTATGTACAACGGTATAACTGCAGATGTACAGGCCATGCTGATATTATAGTTATTATAGTTAGTTAAAAGATGTTTAAAAATTCGACTAAACAGCTTGATTATTTGGTTTGGTTTGCGAGTTGTGTTATAAAATGGCTAAGCAACATCTTTTAGGGAAATTTCATGACCTTAACATATGGTAAGGTCAAGTTCATGAAAGTTCTTAAGAGTGTGCTGCATGATGAAACCTTCACTTACCTCATCTTTTCCTTTGACAACGCACATGTCAATGTCAGATTCTGTTGAGTACCAGACCAGTCTTCTTTGCTCGGTCAAGTCAGTCAAACTGAGGTTGTACACCACATTTCTGAAACAAGAAAAGCACAGTTTAGTGACAATACGTGAGATCTTGAAAAGTATAACAACGGCTTTCTTACAAAAATGTGCCGTTCCCATAGAAAATTCAAGAGTATACAGATTATAGATATAGTACTAGCTATAGTCCGTGTTAGGAAAGAAGTCGCGCGGCAATGAACTAATACATTTTACATAGGTACATTTACTTATTACTTTTTTCTAAAATTCCAGTATAAGTTAGCCCATGACTGCGATTTCATCTGATGGCATAAGCATGCGACTACAGTCAGCACAGCGCTGCCTCTAGTCTAGGAACTTCTTTCCTGACGCGGACTCTACGTACGATACTGAATTTCTTAATTCAGAGTCTTGTTTTGCTGTTAAAGAAATAATCCTCGTAAAATCAAAGCAGAATCCCTATGTGAAATCATTACTTAATCAACCGTAAGCTATTGAAATTCCCGCGACTTAGTCCGCGTGGATTGAGGTTTTTTGGTTCTTGCGGGAACTCTTTAATTTTCCGGGACAAAAAGTAGTCTATGTGCTATTGATTTTGATTCTTGATTTTGTCGTGCCATTTTAGAACAAAACCAGCAGTCTTCCAGCAGTGCTACGTATTGTGACTGATCCAAAGATACGATAGCCATACATTACCTCTGATAAGCAGGCCCTCACTATTGAAATTAGCTTAAATTCATTCTGGCTACAAAAAACCACAACAATTACGATTTTAGAAATGTGTGATCACAATGACCGTGCTGAATTTGTAAAATTCCAGCGTTTTATATTGAAAGTTTGAGGTAAGTTGTTACAATTCATTAAATTTCGAGAGCATGCCTACGTTGTAACGTAATTGCGAAAGTCTCACCCCCATAATTAAGATATTTGGGGACGAAATTTCATAAAGAAATTACCGTGAACTTTGGCAATTATTACGCTGGATGCCCGGTGCGTCTCACTTGCAATATAATATTTAAGAGATTTAGCAGACTACGAGTAAAGCTTGAAACAAATAGAACGCGGCAGCGTGACACGACGGAAATATGCACGGCAGCAGCCCAAGCACAGTGCTACAGTGCTTTCTCGCGGCTTTTGACGTGACAACGTCTTATAAATTGGTTTGCCGGGTGACACCTCAAGATTCTGTGTTACGCTCCCCGCGTTATGCGCTAACAATGAGAGCGAGTGAGAGGCACGCGTCCCGCCTAAGAGCGAGAGAGACAGACATAAACTATTTTACCACTCAAAGTCGTTGTCACGTAAAACTTTCGCCCGTATATCGACTTTACAGGCAACCAATTTTTTAATCTACAAAGCGTTGTGAAAGTCGAGAGATGAGTGACGTGCGTCACTCATGCTTCTGCTTGGCTATGAGACGTTGCGCAGAACTTGCAGATACATGTGTAGGATTCGTAAACAAGTATATCATTACCGTGTATTACAAATCTTACTGGAAGAAGCACGTCAAACTGTAGTGCATTTTGCCGACGATGTCTAGCGGCTCCAACGCCAAGCTTCGCAGTTTAAACACTAAAGTTATTGTTCCTTGAATTTCAGCTTTTAGAGGGCAAACTTGGTTAGGTGCCCAACGTAACCACTTCATGTTTGCCGTCACGTGTTGTGTGTGTTTCAAGCTTTATTTTGCCGTGTCTGAATTGATACTGAACTTAATCTTGATTCCCAAAGTTAGAATCGTTGTTTGATGGTTTTATTGCTGTGTATTATGGAGTCAATTTGTAAATGAAATTAGAGCTTTCAACAATTTTATGAATAAGTACAATTTTCATGAGTTATATACAGTTGAACAGTTTCGAAATATTGGGTCTTTTTTAATAAACTTTGTTTTTAAGGTACAGAATTACACGGTTCTTGATTCAAAATGAAGTTAAGCGATCCTAAGTTATATTCGCGCGAATAAAAATAAACATGTGGATTCACAAAGAAACGCAGGCGCGGCCGCGGCTAGGCGCGTTGTTATTTATTGTATGTGATTACTGAAATATGAAATTCATACGTTTCACATTTCGTTACCTCGGACTCAGAGGCTACTGCAAGCTACTGGAGTTCGCGTACCGCGTGGCATAAGACGTAGAAATGGAATAGCTTGGCACCGCGATCGTGGACCTGTGTGATGATTGGATCCGAACAACTAGATACGTGGGGATCTGCGCTTTGTGCACGTCTGCCCCAGAAATGGAGAAGGACATTTAGGACAACGGGCAGAGAAAATAATTTGTAGGGACTCAAAAAAGCGCCCTGGTTCACGCGAAGAGCGAGTATCGAACGGGCGCCCTCCAGGCGGTTTAGTCTTTTTAACCTTGAGTTTGGTGAGGGAGGTGGCGAGTTTCATTTCGTGAAACTACTAAATATTATAAAAATTAGATATTATGTGTTTTCTAGGTACAAATTTATTTTTAACTATAGTAATAAAATTAATAAAATGTTATATACATGCTAAATAAGCATTTATGTACTAAAATAAATTATTCTCAGTTAATTATTCGGTGCATGTTTGCGGTCGTGGTTTAATCAGAAAACTTTTCCGACAGTTGCTGGAAGCTCTGTGGTCCCAGATGGACCATTCGGACGATGCATTTCATTATACATCAAATGCGCAACTGCGGTATATTTGATGGAAACTATTTAACTACCAATGGGCCACGTTTTTGTCGCAGAAGCGACATAAAAAGCTTAGTACAATGCCTGAGTTCTTGTAACAAAATGGCGACGATTGGAGAGCACATAAAATAAAGATGCTTCCTCATAGCATAAGTTTTGATTCAAATTCGTAATATCATCTCAGAGTAGGACAGTTGATGGTGATATTATGTCCTTGAGGCTCTGATAAGATGTAAAGTTGCTGGACCTGCGACTGATCTACCTCCGGTCGTATCGGATTGCCGATTCACCAGACTATGCCGAGAGTAACATTGAAATACAGAGTAAATATATATTTTCGCGCAAATGTATGCTTGTGGACTATAATATATCCTGCGTACTTGGTTAGTCTCTGGGGAGTTTGGTTTCCGTGGCCGAAATTCGATTATTAGTTTTTATCGTCTATCGTTACACGAATGTCGCTTAAATGCGCCAAAACTGTGGCCTTGCGCTTACTGATGTTCAATAAAGTGTATTCTGGTATGAAGATTATCACGTGAATTGCTACTGTTATTTGTATATTTTGTGCATCGAGGTTTTGTGCTAGTTTGGCAATGTGGTTAATATTTACATATCCACTCATGTTGGATTTTATATTCGGTTATGTATGTATCAGATTATAGGGGCACTGGTATTAGTTAGGTGTTTAAAACATGGTTTTGGATAATCTATACTAATATTACCTATACCTACATGCGAAAGTTTGGATGGATGGATGTTTGTTACTCAATCACGCCAAAAGGGCAGAGATAGATTAAAGTATGTAGGCTACTTTTTATTCCGGAAAATTAAAGAGTTCCCGCGGGAACCAAAAACCTTCAATCCACGCGGGCCAAGGCGCGGGCATCAGCTAGTTTAGACGTAATAGTTTTCGTTTCATTTGAATGATTATGTTTATTATATTCGTAATTATGTTTTAATTGCATTTGGCCCTTCAACGGGCACATTCTTAAGCACAGAACAGAATAATAAGCAGATTCCCTGTTCTGTGAGAGTAGAGGAGTTCTTGGTAGAGCGACAATGCAAAAATTTGTAGTTTTGATACTTAGGGCGGTTACAGATTAGCGTTTTTTCGGCGCGTATCTGTAAGGTCGTTTTGGGAAGTGCGTGTAGGCCCGAGTCACCCATTGGTTCGAGCGAATACGCCAGAATAAGCGGGTGTAAACGTGTTCGGTTTTTTGAAGCGCAAAATGTGGAGCGCGTATAAGCCAATAGTCAGCTTATACGCGCAAAAAATACGCTAATCTGTAACCGCCCTTAGTTATGTGTAGCGCGTCAAAAATGCTGCTGCAACAGGTAGGTAGGTACCTACATACATGTTCATTTACAATTTTCCGTAACATTAATTCGCTGCAGTTGAGAAATTTCCTTGTGCGATTTAACACGACAAAGTTCTGTCTATACGCCCAATTTCTTTACAACTTGCCCTGTAGTTATATTCATACACATGGCACATACGAATAATGCATTACCTTACCGAGGGTGTACTATAAAAGAAATCGAAGTGCTTGTAATTTGGCAAGAATATAGAGGGGAAATTCGGGGGCTCTCGGACCCTATTCATATTTTATGCGCAAACTGTTTTTTTTGTTCCGTTAACGAACTAGGATGAGCCAATTTACCCATACCGACAGTAACTAATAATCCCATTATGAGGAGATACCGTAAGTGGATTTCGGTAGATCAGCGTCGATCAATTTGAATCTTTGGTGTATTCTCCTCGGTACGCCTATCATAATTAGGCATTTCCCCATTATACTAGGTAGGTAATGATGGGTAGCGTTTCGCCTGTCGTATTTGATATTGATATCGAATCATGAATATCATATTCATATAATAATTAATAAGAAAGTAATACAAAAGTGACGAATGACGACAGCAGAGGATTTAGGAGCTATCTTTATTAACTTTCTTAACTTTGTTTATTAACTTTTTATCTTTATTAATTAATAGAAGACTTGTTACTTTTGTATATAAGCTTGAAATGCTTGCTTTTGTGTTCGGTAATAATTTCACCAGCGTATACCAATATTCTACGAATCTAATAGAATATCTCTATTATTTTCTGAACTAACTTCAACTACTGAATAATTTATATTTGATTGTTACGGACCAGAATATCATCCAAATTCTGTTGCCTGAAACAATTTATAAATAATGTATAATTGGGACCAGCGAGCCTCGTCCAAGACACAGCACAAAGGCGATGTCCTCTATCAATTATGCGCTTCAGTGATTCCCGCCAAAAGCCCGCGGCCATCTTGGGTTGTGAATCAGCGCCATCTATTATTCGGACACTCGTTCGTGTTTTTTTGTTGCGAACAATTTGTAGTCAACGTTCTCTGATTGATGGTACAAGTTAAAATGAATTTCATGTCGCCCTTGGGAGTTCTTTGTGATTTTCCTCGTTTTTTCCAGTACTTATGCCTTGATATTTTTTCTGAATGTTGTCATGTAACGAAATTGAAATATATATATTCGATGTTACGATGAATAAAGAGGTATATTATTTGAGTTTAAGAAATGATCGCATTAAGAATACAGTAAACACCAGTCAATACTTTAAACGAAAGTTGAACCACCATTGGTCTGGTCGGATCCTATAGGACTCTAAATAAAACTTAAACTCCATTAAGTAGGATAGTAGGTAAATGATGATGCAGTCTAAGACGGTAGCAAGCTAAGCTAGTGGACAATGGTACGGCTCTGATTTAAAGATAAGTAATAAAAAGCATCCTATTTTATAATCTTTTGCCAAAATAAATCTCATATTACCTACCTGCCAATCAGCCGGTTCCATCAATAAACATGGTTGGCAGGCCCGATAATCGAATTCCAATAGTAACATCAAACAAAATGCTTTTAAAACGAGATTTACATATTGTTAAATAATATTATTGGCTAACTACTGTCGTGTTTGCGCATAGTGCCTACACGAATGTACATAATATAGTTACAATTTGACACTTGGTAATTACATAAAATATTACTGGGACTGAAACCAATTTTACATAACAGTAACAGAATTATCTACGCAGTTTTCTGAAAGTAGGTACCTTATTGTGTATCTAATGTAAATTTATTCCGATTTGCCAAATAATTAGGTAAATGTAATATACAAAGTTAAGCAACATGATAATAGATTATTTAGATTTGCGTCTATCATTAAGTGGGTCAGTTCTCATTTGGTTTAAGTGATTTGATTTTAACAGAAATTCTTAATTCTTGGGCGCGTACTGATGAATTACGTAATTAAAGTGGTGAGTGTAAGGTTAATTACTTATCCTATTTTAGTATGACGCTTTTTAGGATTTTGTATTTAAATTTTTCATGAATAAAATCGTTTTTGATTATAAAAATCTCTTGAATATCATAGGGTAAGCTGTGTTTTTGCCTCTATGAACAGCATGCCACTGTATCCTGTATAACTAACAAATCAGACGAAACAACTGGAAAGTCTGATTTCTAAAGCCCATGCGGTGAAAATACGATAAGCATTGGGGAGAAACAGTATCGTGGACATATTCTGTGATCGTGGTTGAAAGGGTGAATTAGCGCAGTGGTCTAACAATGAGCTTTATCTCAGCAACGGGGACCCCACTTCGATCTGATGTTTTCATCTGAAAACCGCAAATCTAGGGTGACTAAGTCGGTGTTATATACCGTGCGTTCCGTTATAGGCTGAGAGCACTGTTCAGTGCTCTTACTGTGGAGAAATTCGTTCCGTTATGACTGACAGTAAACTGCCGCAGTATCCTAGGGAAATATATGACGTCATTAATCGACGCCATTTTTGTACTGTGAGCACTGGCGTTTTCGAGGTAAGGTGCTCTCAGTGTTTGTCTCAGTGCTGACTGCGTTCCGTTTTAAGCAGTACCCAGTATACCTAATTATAAAGGAACGGCTTCGCAGTGTACTGAATTGACGTCACACCTTACAGTGCTCGCAGTGTATTTCGGAACACACCCATAATAAGCAATTGGAACTAGGAGATTAGGAACTTTGTTGCTAATCAAGAAAAAGGGAGTCTACAATGCGTTTAATAAGGTGTCCGCAATCATATTTAAAAAATACACGCCGAATTGAGGACCTCCTCCTCTTTCGAAGTCCTTTGAAAGTATACGTCTGCCTTAGTGTTTGTCTGTCTGTCTCTTCCGTCTCAAAATTATACGAGGAGCTTGCATGTCGGATATGGCTATTTTCATCCCTCATACAAGATTTCAATAAAACCGAAATCTATACCAGAGTTAACGATTAAGTCATGGGCATCATCTTCTTCACTATAATAAAATTTCGATGTACTTAAATAATTAATTTTAATGTTGAACCAAGTTGGTTTTAAATAGGCTGCGTGTTCATGTGTAATTGCGTCATTTTTGAAGCTATTTTGTCACGATCAGTATGGGAAAATACAGTAGCAGCAGGGTATTAGTATTTCTCAAACAGGAAGATACGATTCTAATGGGATTACCAGGACAGCAGAAATCAGTGGGGGAGACACAGCATTGTCGTTGAAAGAATAAATTATTAGCGTAGCGGAGTAGCATTCAAGTGACTTTATCTTAACAACAAAAATCCCCCTTCGATCTGATGTTTTCATTTGTAATCAGCGCAAAACTACCGCAGTCTGAAACCACCCTTGGGTACAATAAGGTAAAAAGCGTCTAAAGCGATTCATTTCGTTAATTCTCTTCGGGAGCGAAACAAAGACGTGGGTATTTATAATTTATTGTACTTTCCATCGTTTTAGAGGCGTTCGCCGTTTTGTTTTGTAGAGTTTCCAGTGAATGGGCACTCTGATCTTTTATAAATAATTACTCAATAAAGTTATTTACGAGACGATAAAATATGCGATTTAATAATTTAATATGACTAACCATGCTTAAAGTATATTTATAACTTTAAAAGGTTTTCTGGTTTCACATTTTGACAGCTTGTCTATTTTATGAAGATGAATTAAAATCCACCACACACACACACCACACCATCCACACTATCAGCTTATTAGAAAATGGCATTAACAATCAAGTTAGCATCAATAGATTTAATTTTGTACTAAAAGTACTGAGTAACTACAACCCCAAAGGATTGATCACGAACTCATTTTAAATAGGGATGATGATAACTCAATCAAATCAGCAACTCTTTATCAAACTTAAAAGTGCACTACTAGTATGGAAGTTGTATGAAATTCACAGTTGTGACGTATCAAATTTCAACGCACTTTTTTTCTTTAATCTATATTTTAAAATGGTTATCAAACCAGCCTTTAGGTCTTTTGGAAGACCCTCTATTTAATAATCAGTTCGAAATAATTTATTTTTGATATAGGCATCATCCCTATTATCAAAGTCTCTACAAATAGTAGGCAAACATTCTAAGTCTATAATTATGCTTCAGAATCTACCAAATAGTACTGCTAGTAAGTGTTTACTAATATAATGTATATACTTAGCTGTTCTCTTAATAAAGTTGCAAGGCAAGGACTTATGCAAGTAAGAAGTATGGAGCTTATGTTAGTAGTTTTAAGACAAATTCGTTCAAGGCTCACTGAAATACTTTAAAATGCACATAGTGGAAATATAAGAGAACTTTATCACAATAAAGTTAGGTAAGACTCCATATTTTAATGTCTCGTATATTCTTTTATAAATCTTCCTTCCTCATACATTAGTTGACCGAGCGAAGCGAAGGTCTCTGAGTCTACTTGGGTGAATTGGCACTTGTCCGTCCGTCCGTCTGTCAGAGCCTTATAACTTCTGAATTACTGAACGTAATTACTTCAAATTTAAATATACTGTGTAAACCGATGGCCTCCCGCCGAATATGGCTTAAAAAGTTATAAAAATCTTTATTTCAGGGGGGCTCTCATAGAAGGGGGGCTTTCAAAGTGGTGATTTTCTGACGTCCAAAGATGACCTCAGAACTCCCAATTTTCTGAAAGGCTGAGCCTGAAACTTGATTAATTATTTGAATTATATCTTGTACTTGAACAACAAATACTAAAATTAGATAAATATTATAAGGAAACGAAATTATTTAATTTTTAATGAGCACACGTATTTTTAACAAACTTCACAATGTTGTCAATAGATGGCGCTCTGTACAAATTTATTCGTTTGTGCTTAAAAAGAAAAGGCTGAGCCTGAAACTTGATCACTTATTTGAATTATATCCTGTACTTGAACAACAAATACTAAAATTAGATAAATATTCTAAGGAAAGGAAATTATTTAATTTTTAATGAGCTTCACTATGTTTAACAGAACTTCACATAGATGGCGCTCTGTAAGTTTATGGATACCGCGAGGTCTCAGTTCGGGGCGAACCACTAGTTGTAGACAGATTTATTCGTATTCTCGCTAGTATTTTCTAGAAATCTTGTTTGTGATTGCTTTAGTTTGATTTGATAGCTCTGTAACAAAATTATTGACCATAAAAATTGAGATCTGAACTTTCATTAATAAATTAAATATTAACGACAGCGCTTATCGCTAGGCCTTGGGTTTGATTCTCTGTTGGGCTCAAATTTTTTCTTTTGTTTCTTCTCAGGGTTTATCTTCTAATTTGTGTTCCAGTCTCTGCATCCACTAATGTCTAAATCTTCTAATTTATGTTCCAACTGCCTCGTTGGTCTAGTGGTTAGCATGTTCAACTGCGGCCGATGAGTTCCCGGGTTTGAGTCCCGGGCCGGGTCATAATTGAGTATTGGGTTTTTCTGACTAAAAATTCTCAGTACTAGCCCGGAGTTAGGAAGTTGGCGGTGTTTCACCTTCGTGCCTCGGAGAGCACGTTAAGCCGTCGGTCCCGGTTATTATCACTAACATGATAATAGTCGTTAAAGCCTGCCAACCCGCATTGGAGCAGCGTGGTGGGTCTAAGCTCTAATTCCCTCTCGCCTATGAAAATGGAGTCCTGTGCCCAGCAGTGGGACGTTAATGGGCTGTAGGGGTAGTGGTATAGTGGTACCTACCCATATAATAAAGGAAGGACAATTTTTATTGGTGGTTGTGTTCCAGTCGGTGATCATAGCTGCAAATGGAACTGGGAGATTTTGTAAAAACCAATCAGGATGTTTTTGCCTTGTATCTAGTCTTGGATGATTAACAGTTTACTGTAGAAAAGTCATACGGTAAAACCATTCCTTTTTAGAAAGTTATTACTTTACTAGAGGACAGCAAATCGTGGTACGAGTAACAAAGAGATTTACCTACAAGTGTAAGCGTTGTTGTTTATGGTTGTTTCACATAGTTTTCGGTACTCTCAACGACTATTACAAAGTAAATATATTATACTCACGTAGGAATATTGTTGGGGGCGAGCAAAGGAATATGAATTTCATCGCTAACCGGTGCAGTTCCTCCGATGCAATTTGTTTGCGTGCACTCGACACTGTTTCGATATTGGAAAACTTTACGACGACGTTCGGTTTAGAACAATATCAATGTGGCATTCGGCACGTGGTGGTATGTGTTTCAACTTAATAACACTTTTGTTTGGTTTGAGGGTCGTGTGACCTTGTTGAGATATAGGATATCAATCGATTGTGCAGCTTTAGCACCATTAACCTAAGTCGGGTGTTGGATGGTATGGATATTATAGCCTTTACCTTTCTTCGCATATTGAAGAATACTTTTAAGCTGTCGGTTTCGGTTATTATGACTAAAATCCTGATTATGATCGAAATTCTTTCTCTCTGATAAAGCAAAGAATATCGCTACCATTTTTATAAAGAAATAAATTTTTCTTCTGCGACAACATCCAGAATAGATGTACCTAGAGCTCAGAATAGCGTAAACCGGCCAAGTGCGTGTCGGGCCACGCGCAGTGTAGAGTTCCGTAGTCGCCTGTCAGTTGTCACGATATGGGAACATTCTACAAGTTGGTCGACTATTACTCGTTAACTTGTAAAGCCTTCTTAGCTGTGATATTTTTCCTTTTAACTTCATTGTGTTACACTACTGCCATAATTTTTTTACATACCCAAAAACAACCGCTTAGCTGGCAGAGACACTCGACTCTAGCAAAAAATTGGCTAAAAAGGTTCACAATCCGAAAGTAAGCCGCCGGGTAGTAATATCACAGAATAGGTACTGACAATCAAGGAGTGAGTTTAATCTATAAATCTTCGGTTTTAATTATTTTCACTACATTAAAGCAGCGTTCCCGCTATATTGTCTTATCACTAAATTGTAATAAACATCTAATATTTATTAACTTAGCTACATTTTGTAGCAGAATTATGTGTATGTACTATTTAACTTGTGTACCTAACAAAACAATTCACCAGAGAAATCCATGGAATACCAACTTTAATTGGCGAGAAGGCTATGTAGTTTTGTAAGTAGGTACATCTACCTCATATATTACTCGAGGATTTCTTTTTTTGGGCCGTTTTTATCTCAATGAACCTATAAATAATATAATATTATTCTCTTGATTTATGAGTCTTAATTACGAGCAAACACTTTATCAAGCTAATACCTATCCTATACCTAAGACTATGCGGTACCTCAGCTTAAGTTCCTCGCCTGCATTTGACTGTCAAGCATGCCTACACAAAGACAGTAGAAATATGACTAGCGCGCCCAAAATTACTATTTTGTCGGGATATATACCCAAATTCTGTAGAGCCAATGACGAGTTTATCCAACAATTTTTTTTCAGCCGGTAAAGACGTGCCGCCAAGCGATTTAGCGTTCCGGAACGATGCCGTGTAGAAACCGAATATAGGGGTAGGTATGGGTTTAATATAACTGCCATGCCCCTAACAAGTTAGCCCGCTACCATCTTAGATTGCATTATCACTTACCATCAGGTGAGATCGCAGTCAAGGGCTAACTTGTAGTGGATAAAAAAAAAAAGACAGTGATTGATGACAGTTTTTACTCGTATTATGGACTAGATGAAGACCGCGTAATGGCGTGCATGTAGGTTTTAAAAAATCCCGTGGCAGTTCTTTGATTATCTATCTCTCGATTATTTAGATCCATTATCCACTATCCAGAATCCAGACAGTGTTGTACAGACAGACAGTGACACTTTCGTATTCATTATTATAATACTAATATCGATTTTATGCAACTTCATTGGTAGATACTCGTATTATGGTTTTATTGGTTTTTTAGAACATCGAAAGCGGTATTTATTAGTATAATACCAGTCACTTGTAGTATCTATCCAAGCTACTTTTTTGGATGGAAATTTTTCATTGGTGTTCGCAAAAGTTTTCTTGGTAGTATTGCTTAAAATACCAACTTTTTGATTCGATTCCTGTTTTAAATAGCTGTTACGTATGACATTACCGGGCAGCCATCTTGCGATCGTTTTTACATGGCGGCGGCGTCAATATTGGAAAAGTTTTGCGCTACGGCCAGAAGAATGGCTCTTCACATGCTGTAGAGATTTATTGCAATTGTTCCTAAACAACATTTATCACTCATTCCGTCGATTTATGAGCCTTTCATTCGGTGATACTCACAAATCTCTTTTTTTAAATTGAAAAGCTATAAAATAAACCTATTATTTGATGTACATGAATACCTACTTGATATAAAATATGGATGACATTATTATGTTGCCCGCATGAACATCTGCATGGATATACTTACCATGCAGATGAAGATGAAGGTAAAGGAAAGGGAACGGAAGGAATATAGGTAGGTTAAAAATAACCGTCCTTAGCCCATGCCAGTGGCGGGTATGCATTCACTGGACAAAATTTCATCAAAATCTGTTGAACGGATGGGTCGTGAAAATATATAAGTAAGTACCGATAGACGTTTACGTGAATCATACGCAGAAGTTGAAATACGTAAAACGTTGGTAGCTGCGACCATGCTCGAAGCTACCAATGTTTTACTTACTACTATTACCTATTCTGTGGTTTTACGTTATATTATATTTAATAACGCACACTAGTGACCGCGAATAACTCTGGTCGCGGCAGTATAAACGTGTCGTATAATTGGTCACCTACGGCACAATGCGCGGAAGGCGTAAGGGGCCCAGTGGCGGGCACAGTATTCGGAGCCAGGGTAGGCATTAGGTTAGTAGTTAGGTTAGATACCTATTGTTAGGCAGAGCATTGATGAAAAATAAGCACTGAGCTTTTTTAACTAGGGTAGGAAATGCTTTTACGCCTCTATGTCGTGGACGCCACTCTAAGAGCACATACCCTACAATTTTAATTTATTATGTATGATGCTGTTTGTTTACTTTATATCACTTTTTTGTTCACTTGTTTCGTGTAGGTACTTTTACCATTGTTTATTGTTGTGGTAATGTTATTTTATTTGTCCGCTACGTGTATTCATGTAATAGATCTAAGAGGAATGTGCAGCCCACAGACAAGTCGACAAGGCTTATGGGGTGCTAAGAAACTATGTATATGTAAAAATTTCTTTGATAATAATAAATAAATTGGAAATTGGAAGGGTAAGGTAAGGGTCAGCGTAGGCGCACGGAGTTGGCTCTGTGTGAGTCTCTTTATTATACTTTGACATACTTTTAAAGTTGGGATGCTGAAATAAAACACGGAGGATGCGCACTGCACTTGGATGCCAGGTATGACAAAGTATACCAAGCTCATGTAGAGCTGTTGCTATCAGGAAACACGACGCGCCTAGGCTCTGCCGGTGTGCCTTGCGCCTTACAGTTTATAAATAAAATATTTTGTAAGTAAACGAAATTGATTGAATATGTTTGGCTGTTTAAATATTAACATTAATTTCCGATGTTAAAACATCAAAAATTAAACCCGCACACTTCCGCACCCGTACTTTTCATCTATTTTGTTACGAAAAATATTTCGGAAAAATTTTGTATTTTAAAATTGTACGCGGCACGCTCAAATAAAACGAGTGTGCCATTCCCGTTGAGTTGATTCAACAAACTGAAACGAATAACAAACAACAGTAGATTGACTTGTAGAAAAATTCTATCCACGTATGCAATTGTTTGTAACAATTTATTGGAATAATCTAAAATGCATCTGTAGCCGTTACCACCATCGCTATCGATGGTTATCTATTGATCCAGGAGAAAGAACAGAAGATAGAATAGATACATGCAACAAAAATATTATATCATACGTAATTTTCTTTAAATTCTCTACTAAAACCGTTGGGGCCTTTAGGAGCCTATGGCGCTTCGGTTTGACATCTAGAATTATTTTCGGGGCACCTATGCTATCCATCCGATTCACATATCCCACCGATTGGTTCCATTGTAGTATAATCCATATATAAATATTATAAATGCGAAAGTTTGGATGGATGGATGTATGTATGGATGTATGTTTGTTACTCAATCACGCTCCAACGGATGAACGGATCTGGATGAAATTTGGCACAGAGATAGATTATAGTCTGGAATAGCACATAGGCTACTTTTTATCCCGGAAAATTAAGGAGTTCCCGCGGGAACCGAAAAACCTCAATCCACGCGGACGAAGTCGCGGGCATCGATTAGTACATAATACATACATTTGTAGGTATAGTAATAGTAGTAGTATAACGCGAAATAATCGCTGCCAACCATTTGAATAATAGAAAGATGTGGTAACATGTATATAAAGGACTATCCCGTTGTCCTACGGGGGCGACTAACGCGACACCGCGACTCGATACGACGCGACGGGACAGTATCAAACAGTAGCTGATCCTTCACGTGGACTGCGTTGTCGCGTAGACAAGTTTAATAATTAGTTAATTTTCTATGGCGTCGTATAGCGTCGCGTCGCTTCTGACGCTACCCCTAAGTCATGGACTTATTGGAAACACATTCACGAGTACCACGAACGAAGTCACGGACAACAGTTAGTCTATCTATAATAAAGAGAAGATCTTAATAGTGGCCGATAAATAAAAGTTTGTAGCGTCGCAAAATCTAATAAATTGCCTTCGTAAGCAGATTAATGTTTCCAGTACTTTTGTATGACTGTACAACAAAAATCCCTTCATCAATTTATATTTCAACAACCCTTCTCGCTGTAGTGTCATAAATCAAGGGAATGTCAGCGGTAACAATGCAGGCACTTGGTATTTCGTAGGATTTTAATTAAAACCCTGAGAATTTGTATTGTGAAGACGTGTGCTGACATTTATTAATATTTTCCGTATAAAATTCTCTTATCATTATATATCTCTCTTCACTTTGTGGTATAGCAATAGCAGATATCATCATCATTACTCCACACATTTCCAGCTGCCTACAGAGCACAAGTTACGACGAGTGTTGAGGGACGAGTGGCCTAGTTGTGACAACGCATATCAGTCAATTGTAATTGTTAAGCAACGTTGACCCAAGTCGGTAACTGGATGGGTGACCGAATTTGGAGGTTCAAATTTGGCCTTTTCGTTTCCTCCGTGCCTCGGAGAGCACGTTAAGCCGTCGGTCCCGGTTATTATCACTAACATCTGTTAATAATTAATCGTTACAAAAACCTAAGAGTTCAAATACTCTTAGTCGAGTTGTATGCGGAAGGACGTGGGAACCCACCGCATTATTATCCCAAGAAAACTCCTACCATTATTTGATTAATGGAAAGGGGTCACGACCCTCATTAATGAGGAATATGACGCAAAGAGAGAGAGACGCGTATGTATTTTTATTTTATTTTATTGAAAATACATACCCGCTAAGACATAACAGTTTATACCAATTCGTCTTTTCAGGTTACTATATTACTTTATAGCTAAGTGGACCGCTATTTCAGCTTGGGCTAGTTGCCACCTTACCAAGGGCTAAGTGGGAGAATTTATCTATTCGATCGCGTCAAAGTTAGGCAACTTTTTTTTTTATTTTTTTTTATTTTTATTTTTTTTTTTTTTTTTTTTTTTATCCACTACAAGTTAGCCCTTGACTGCGACTTGTATGGAATTGTCAAGCGCTTGATGACAGATAGTGCTTTTTCAATTCCATACAAATCGCAGGTATCTCTAACGTGGTCGAATAGGCAAAAATATTTTACAAGGATCTAGACCTGGACCTAAACAATTTAGCAATGATGCGTACAGAATCGAGTAGAAGTACGAGTTTCAGAAACTGCCATACACACTTCACTTTCCCCTGGTCAGATCTATCAGATTCCTAGTTCTATGGTGAAATCACATGCAAGGGCTAAATCGTGATAGAATTAAAAAAATGCAAACAAAAAAAAAACGTTGCGGAAAAGTCTGATACCTAAAAGTGAAACCGAGACATATGGCTGAAAATGTTCTATATCCGCTACAGACAAAATGTTCTACATCAGGCACTTTTACGATGACTAGGGGGCTTGATGAGGGGGTAGTTCGCGTCACCCTAAGTCTGGATTTATTATTCCACGCCTTTTCCACGATAAGTAATCTGTGGCTTTCGCTTGTTTCGAATATTTTCGTAGGGTTTTTTCAAGTTGTGTTTTACATACTGACGACGTAGACGACGATTTCAACTAGCTTATTAGGCCTATTGCGCATTATTAGAAAATATCTTGTGTTTTTTATGTAACATCTCATATTTTGTATGCGCGTGTCTGATAAGACACAAGAAAAATATCTTGTAATATTTTTGGTCTCATATAACAACCAGTGCGACTGAATTTCTTTTAAGACATTTCTAGACAAGATACAAGAAATTTTCTTGTAATGCGCAATAGGCCTTAGAACTAAATATCCATACCTACTGTAAATGAGAAAGTGTGTCTGTGTGCTACGCTTTCATTGTTCAACAGATTTTGACGAAATTTGGTATAGAGGAAGGTTGCATTCCAGAGAAGGTCATATAGTACTTTTTATCCCAGAAAATTAATAACCTTAATCCATGGGGACGAAGTCAGGGGCATCATCTAGTATTAGAATACATAGACGTAGTATGATTTTTTCTTCCAAGCAAAGAACGTAGTCTTAGACATGAACAGACATGCTACGGAATAAATTTAGCTCTACGGACTTGCTATGGATCTTGGCGTAGGCATTCTACAGCTCTACTTCACGCGTCACGACGTAATATTATGTTTTGAAATTTTAAGCTTTTTAATAACCTTTATTCCCAGTCTTTGTTGATCAGTTCTACGTTAATTAATAACAACAATATGCAAATTCATGCAAAATAAATGATCATGATTATGATTTGTTAATATACTAATTAGTGTTGTATAATATTTATGCATTTTTATTAACAGTTTATTTTATGAATATTATGTTTTCCAGAAAAAATAAGTTTTATGGGACATGGGGGAAGGTATGTAATTATGCAATTAAAGTAGGCGACCTCACAGGGCATGTGTAGTAAAACTTGCGTGACAGTAAAACTCATAGGTAATTTATTAATGTGATACATTTATTATTTCAATCGCCATTTACAGCTATTCTTCACCCGCACATCGAAAACAAACTACGTGAAAGAAAAAACGAGGTTTTTTCCTGTCGCCCTAGAGTGTGCGGATGCGATGAAAGTGGTTATCTTAAGACCCGCGTGAATCTACGCATATGTATTATGTTCGTCTCCGGTCTGCATGCAATCTCTATAAAATTTCGTTAAAATCGGTTAGGTTAAAAAGGCGTGAAAGCGTAGCAGTCAGATAGACATACGGACAGACACATTTTCGCATTTATAATACAAGCTGATGTCCGCGACTTCGTCCGCGTGGATTGAGGTTTTTTGGTTCCAGCGGGAACTCTTTGATTTTCCGGGATAAAAAGTAGCCTATGTGCTATTGCAGACTATAATCTTTGTGCCAAATTTTATCTAGATCCGTTCAGCCGTTCTGGCGTGATTGAGTAACAAACATCCATCCATCCATCCAAACTTTCGCGTTTATAATATTAGCATAGATATAGATTAGTATGGAAGTATGGATTAGCGATTGGTTATAATATGGATAATAATAATTGTAATATGGGCCACTTTTGAAAGTGTCCGCTTATGGGTCATGGGGTAACTCAGTGATTATGTAATCACACTATTATGTGAGGCGACCTCGCATGACAAAAAGAGGTTGCGTGACTCGGCGAAACTAAAGGAAAAGCTATAAATAGAATGAGTTTAGTACCTGTTACACTATATTTATGAAACTAAATTTACGGCGAAATTTCGCTAACAAAATACTATAGGACTTCCCATGGGTTCAAATTGCCTTTTTGACGGCAAACGCTTATACAGAACGCGGTAAATATAAATAACATGCAAATTAGTAGTCAAGGTGTTCGTATCTGTTAAGAATCAAAGGAAAAGTAAAAGGATTTGCCTTTTACTTTTCCTTTGATTCTTAACAGAAGGTCACAACGCAAGTTTTTTCCCCCCACATGTGGTTGTATTTTAAAAAATTCAGCCGTATTTCTTGACTACAATTTATTAAGGAAACCTCTGTGCAGTAGGTATATATAACAGTTTGGGCTGGGTGTTGATGAGTTAGCCAGTGGATGAGTGAGTTGATACTTTTCCTATATTGTCCTAGATTAAAAATGCCTCAAAAATTTACCTTGCGTGGCCTTTCCTTTCGGCTATCTAAACCTTACACTGCCTGACCACTAAAGTTTTAGGATGCAAAGCGAGGAAAGTGTCTCATTAAACCAATCACTAAGTATCACTTAGATTGGATAATAGGTTTTTACACAAATTCTTTGCCTATTTAACCTTGGTGGGATTGCCGCCTAACAATTGTGATCCTTTTTGAATTTTTGAATTTAAAGACGATTCTAATTGCTAGGTAAAAGTTATCTGTAACTTTATGAGAAGTGAGAAAATTGCATCAGAACTTTATAATTCTAGATTAAAGCGATGAAGCAAACGAAGTAGCCACTCAAGAAATTGCCCAACGGAGCAGTATACCTGCATTAGTAAATTAGCCCGATTGTTTGTTGGGAGCAAAGAGCAAGGTGGGCCATTTGTACGTTTAACTAACTCCCTTTTGATTAAACAAATCAACTCGTAGATGCAATTTGAGGTACGGAAAGTTGGTATAGTTTGGCCCAAACAAATAAAGTAGGTAGTTTAGAGGAAAACAAATCCGGTAACTTATTGTGTGTGCGGACGCTAGCTACCTTCTTAGATCTTCCACATAACATACTCTGTTTTCTGGAGGTTTTCTGTTGTTATGCGTATTTAGTTTGTTCGAGTTTCTAGAAACAAAACATTACCGCATCATTAACGCGCTTCATATGTTTTTTTTGTTTTTTTTTTGCTTTTAAGTGCATTCATTGTGTATTATAGTAACATAACGAAACAATAAGGTAAACAATAACGTTTTTATTTATTTATTATTATTTTTTTATGAGATTCACTCATGTTATTTGTAGAAATAAAGTTTTACATACAGAGTTGTATTTATAATACAATTACCTACTTATTTTAATTTCTAAAATATTATGCCTGTGCCATGATAACTTAATAACTATATGACTCTATAATAATCTCCCATTTATTTTTTTCTTTAAAAATCCGTAAAATTTTATCCGTTGTAGCAGATTCTTTCTGCTAAACGTGAATACGTGATGCTGTTATTTTATCTACTCCCATGCTATAAATCCTCTATAAATAACAGGTTCTGAAATAGTTAGCTAATTGCCAAAATTAAAACACCCAATGTCCTAATAACCATTACATCATCCAAACGGGTGATGTAATGTTGTACTGAATTTCATTACAACACCCCTGCCACATCTGCTCGAAGCGTGGTATCTGTATGAATTACAAAAAAAGAACATCTGTACGAATTTCAAAAAAATAATATTGTCATACACGCGCGTTTCACTACCAGAACGCCGCGCGCTGTAAAAAAAGTTAACAAAAAAATTAAAAAATTAAAAAATTAAAAAAAAAAATTAAATAAATTAAAAAAAAATAAAAAAAAAAATTAAAAAAAAAATAAAAAAAAAATTTAAATTTAAAAAAAAAAATTTAAAAAAAAAATTAAAAAAAAAATTAAAAAAAAATGAGCGGTTCAAGTTTTGAGTTTTGATGATATTAGGTTACTAGGACTGGATGTTTTAATGTTAGCAATAAGCTAACTATTTCAGAATCTGTTAGGAGGACTCATATCATGAGTGTAGATAAAGTCTTGTATGCAACAGTTGATAATTAGGTATTTAAAACACTCATATGATACTATTATCATACTCCGCTTCGCGTCGTATGATAAACCCACATTCGTGTTTTAATACCCCTTATTACACAACTGTTGCATAAACAACTATTATATCATACTTGCTCAGTAACTAGGGATTACTATAGTGGAAAGTCTCCTTGTAAGTTGGTGTTTGCAATTCAAGGCAACATTACGTCGCACTATGCTTGAATTGTAATGTTCACATTACAGTTCAAGCTATGCAAAACTCCTTGGTAAACAATCTCTTTTCTTATAAAATGGTAAGAAAACTTTTTACTGAAAAAAAAAACACTGAACATGGCGGCATTTAATTTCCATACATTTCATACTATGCAAAACTCCTTGGAACTCAGAGCCGTAAAAAAAAAATGGAAAACTATTTACGAAAAAAAAATGGAAAATAAGTAACCATTTTTTTCTATTTTTTCTCTAAATTTGCTAATTATTCTAATTAAAATTTCATTTTGCATTACCAATGTTTTATTTACCTCGCAAGAATGATATAAAGTAGAATGCTTACCTCGGTTGCAAGTAGCTATTACACCCTCGAACTATATTCACCCTCGCTCGCTGCGCTCGCTCGTGTGACTAAATATCTCGGGTGCACGCGATCCATTAGCGCCCTATATTATAGGAGATGGCTGCATTTTTGGTAACTATCGTTAGAAAGGCTGATTCAGTATTAGGTGGATGCTACGCTCTTCACTGATGACGATAGTGAAGGTCTGCCCGCATGCCGATGGACCTTTCACTAGATATGGTCACTCAAAGACGTTTTATAGTTACCAAAAATGAACAATAACTAGAAAGGCTGATTCTTGTATAGTATTAAAGTATGCGCAGTACCTATATGAACAGCATAAAAACTGACGCTATTCATTGGCCCTTTCACTAGATATGGCCGCTCAAAGACGTGTTATGGTTACCAAAAATGAACAATAATTAGAAATTCTTGTATAGTATTAAAGTATGCGCAGTACCTATGTGAACAGTATAAAAACTGACGCTATTCATTGGGCCTTTCACTAGATGGACCGCTCAAAGAAAAAAATTAAGAAAATTTAAGAATTATCGCAGGCAATCTAAAAGGCCATATAATATGTTATTTTGAATGTTTATAAGTGCATTCATGTTTCCAATTATTTTATATATTGTTGATTTTATATTAGATTTATTAATAATTATATATTTCGTGTATTTCAATCGTCAGTAAGACGTATTCTAACTCTATAATAATTCCTAATAAGAAACGTTACCATTACCCGTAGATTAATATTATTACCATAGATCTTTGATTATAATATCTTTGTCTATCTTTGTACCAAAGGCAATACAGAAGTTCCTATGTTGCATTATGCCACGCAATTAATAAAATGATTAAATGATTTATTATGATTAATGATTAAATGATAAATAAAACTAGTGGTGTTTTCTTATAATATGTCCATTAAAAGCCAACACAGTAGATATGTATATCTCAGTTTTAATGTTCCCATAATATATACGTACCTAATGTAATGTCATAATATATAATATACCTTATGTCGGTACCAGACATGATAAGAATGATGGAAAAGTATTACGATGGAAGTAAATCACAAAATGTATCATTTATTTCTTAGTATTTTTACATGTTAAATTGACTATAACTCCCGAACCAGCCGTCGAATATCGTTACTTTTTATACTGTTCACATAGGTACTACGCATACTTTAATACTAAACAAGAATCATTTCTTGTGATCGTTCATTTTTGGTTACCATAACACGTCTTTGAGCGGCCATATCTAGTGAAAGGGCCAATGAATAGCGTCAGTTTTTATGCTGTTCATATAGGTACTGCGCATACTTTAATACTATACAAGAATCAGCCTTTCTAGTTATTGTTCATTTTTGGTAACTATAAAACGTCTTTGAGTGGCCATATCTAGTGAAAGGTCCATCGGCATACGGGCAGACCTTCACTATCGTCATCAGTGAAGAGCGTAGCATCCACCTAATACTGAATCAGCCTTTCTAGCGATAGTTACCAAAAATGCAGTTATCTCTTAGTCTACTATGCGAGCTGCGCTCGCACTGGCGCCAAATTGGATCTTGTTCTGTAATAGCTTACTTACGTCCCTTGTGTAACAATCTACTATTACGGGTGACTTTATACAGCTTTTCTGTTTACGGCTTTTACCTAAATAACTGCTGACACTCGCAAAAACCCAGCGCACATCAACATTCACCAATCGATCTCGGATCTCCGAAGGCTCCCGAGTCCGTGGCAGAAAGAAATGAAGGTAATCATCACATCCATCAAGAGCGCGGGCAGACGAGCGCTCCCCTGGGCGGAGCTCTGATTTCTGCTCATTTGCTCACCCCACCGCTGCTGCGGCCTACTTGAATTAACGCTCTGTCTCTTTTTTAAGAACGGTTTTCGTTTTTTTTTTTGGTTTTATCCGACATAATAATATGTGCCTGGTATTTTGATTAAGATCTGCTTTTTTTTTATTCCACTATTAATTTATTCCACCTCCCTGGCGCAGTGTTGAGCGCTGTTGTCTTAACGTGGGAGGTCCCGGGTTCGATTCCCGGCAGGGTCCATTTGGGAATTTATAATTTCTGAATTTTCTCTGGTCTGGCCTGGTGGGAGGCTTCGGCCAACCTACCGGCAAAGACATACCGCCAAGCGATTTAGCGTTCCCGTACGATGCCGTGTAGAAACCGAATGGGGGAATGGGTTTAATATACCTGGCATGCCCCTAACAGGTTAGCCCGCTACCATCTTAGACTGCATCATCACTTACCATCAGGTGAGATCGCAGTGAAGGGCTAACTTGTAGTGGATAAAAAAAAAACCAGATTTATCTTGTTTGGCGGATTATAGCAAATTGAGCTTGTTGTTTCATGAGTAGCATAGACTTACGCCAAGTAAGGCCTAACTCTATACAATAGAATTGCTAAAGTTTTTCAAAAATTCAATGCAGTTTTATAAATAAGCCGATAAAATCTTTAGCTAAACCAACTTTCACACTCGAAATAAAATAATCTATTTATCTACTCACGAGATTCACTAACTTGTACGTGAAACGAATTTTGTGTGTAAAATAATTAATTAATAAAAGTTACAAAGTTGGTAACGTTATAAAGGGGCTGGCTTCGAAAGTTGCTAATTCGCATTCTTGAGATAAAAATTCTTACCGTAAAATATTGTGTGGTAAATTGTTTTGAAAACTTATTTTGGGCTGAGTCGTCGGCCTTTCAGCCCTCGACGTCATGCTATTATATTATACTAGATGATGCCCGCGACTTCGTCCGCGTGTTTTAAGTTTTTTTTATTCCCGCGGGAACTCTTTAATTTTCCGGGATAAAAAGTAGCCTGTCACTCTCCAGGTCCTCAACTATGCCCATGCCAAAAATCACGTCGATCCGTTGCTCCGTTGCGGCGTGATTGAAGGACAAACCAACAAACCAACAAACAAACACACTTTCGCATTTATAATATTAGGTAGTATGATTATTTCACGGGAGGCTTCGGCCGTGGCTAGTTACCACCCTACTGGCGAAGACGTGCCTTCAAGCGATATAGCGTTCCGGTACGATGCCGTGTAGAAACCTGCCATGTCCCTAACATGGGTTAGCCCGCTACCATCTGACACTGCATCATCACATACCATCAGGTGAGATCGCAGTCAAGGGCTAACTTGTAGTGGATGAAAAAAAAAAGAAAGAATAATTCCGACAGCAGTATAGACTACTATCTACATTTTCAAACCAAATACAATACTCTTTTAATAACAATTCATAAAGCTTTGTTACCAACTAATGGCACACAGATATTATCGCGCGGGGTACAGAGGGGGGTTGGAAACGTTAATTTAGTTAAAAGCACAAAAGACTCACACCCCGTACAGTGGAATAACATTACACGGCTTGGGACGCGGGTGGAATAGCGATTTACCGAATCTACACCGAGCCATAAAATAAGCGGGTCCTTGAGCCATCACGGAAAACAAAAGAGCGATTTTCAAATTCAACATCAGACCTTCTCGACGACGACTTATCGCTGGGTGAGCACTATGAGCACTATATGTTATCTTTATATATCTTTATTATAGTTAAAAGCACAAAAGACTCACACCCAGTACAGTGGAATAACATTACACGGCTTGGGACGCGGGTGGAATAGCGATTTACCGAATCTACACCGAGCCATAAAATAAGCGGGTCCTTGAGCCATCACGGAAAACAAAAGAGCGATTTTCAAATTCAACATCAGACCTTCTCGACGACGACTTATCGCTGGGTGAGCACTATGAGCTTTATATGTTATCTTTATATATCTTTATCATAGTTAAAAGCACAAAAGACTCACACCCTGTACAGTGGAATAACATTACACAGCTTGGGACGCGGGTGGAATAGCGATTTACCGAATTTACACCGAGCCATAAAACAAGCGGGTCCTTGAGCCATCACGGAAAACAAAAGAGCGATTTTCAAATTCAAAATCAGACCTTCTCGACGACAACTTATCGCTGGGTGAGCACTATGATCTTTAAGTGGGATGACCGCGGTTCGGTTCCAGGTAAGGGCATTTTGGGAATTTTTTATTTACTAGCTGATGCCCGCGACTTCGTCCGCGTGGTATAAGTTTTTTGATTCCCTCGGGAACTCCTTAACTTTCCGGGATAAAAATAGCCTATGTCACTCTCCAGGTCCTCAACTATACCCATGCCAAAAATCACCTCAATCCGTTGCTCCGTTGCGGCGTGATTGAAGGGCAAACCAACAAGCCAACAAACAAACACACTTTCGCATTTATAATATTAGTATGATTATTTCATGTCTGAGCAGAAACAATAAGGAAATTTTTAAATATGAACTTTGGGCTTCCGCGGTCCTGGCTAGTTGATATTGTCAAAGACGTGCCCATCAAACGATTAAGCGTCCTGTTACAACGCCGCGCCGCGTAGAAACCATTTTGGGGTATAAGTAATCTATACTATAGATTAGTATAAATTACTATTATAAATGTGAAAGTTTGGATGGATGGATGGATGGATGTTTGTTACTCAATCACGCCAGAACGGCTGAACGGATCTGGATGAAATTTTGCACATGGATAGATTATAGTCTGGAATAGCATATAGGCTACTTTTTATCCCGGAAAATTAAAAGTTCCTGCGGGAACCAAAAAACCTCAATCCACGCGGACGAAGTCGCGGGCATCAGCTAGTTATAATTAAACTGCCATACGTATTACAAATAAGCCCGCTTCCATTTTAGACTGCGTCAACCAGGTGAAATAGCAGTCAACTTGCTATAGAATTTAAAGTAAACCCACCCAATGATACCAATGACCCAAAATTCAATGACCTCAATGGCCTGATGCAATGCCATTCCTAGGCAAGCCTATTATTGTTGAAAAAAAATATATCATCGCGTAAACACTCCAAAAGTTTAGATAGGCTATTTTAGAGGACGGTTTATCACCTTAAAATACAATTCAAGCTAAATTATGTGAGACCTTCAAAACTTCTTCAAAGTGAGTGTGAATAGGCATCATTAGATAACGGAGTCAGGTAACGTCTAACGTCTTACGATGAATCATTGCCCCCGTTAGCAGACCAAGTTCAAGGTGACTGTGAGAATGGATTGCTTTTATTTTCCAAGCACCCTTACAAATTGAAAGGCGACGCCCCTTTATGAGAAGGTTATTTTTTAATTTTTTAATCCATCCTTACTAATATTATAAATGCGAAAGTGTGTCTGTCTGTCTGCGACGCTTTCACGGCCCAACTACTCAATCGACTTAGATGAAATTTGCTACAGAGTTGGTTTACATCCCGGGGAAGGACATAGGCTACTTTTTGTACTGGAAAATTTGAGAGTGCCCGCGGGGCGGTTAATTAAAAACACAACGTAACGGCCGTAGCCTCCCATCAAGCCAGACTAGAGAAAATTCAGAAATTATAAATCGCCGAATTGAACCTGCCGGGGATTGAACCCGGGATCTCCCACTTGCAGGATTGCTATTATTATGTTCATGGAAACATATTATTGCAGATTAAATTTAGCAAAAAGAGCTACCGCCGATTTTCTTGCTTGTTCTTGTCGGTAGTAAGGGCATTCCAAACCTGTGGCAGAGTCATATTTTGACGATTCATAATACAGAAAACTCTATAACGATTTTAAGCAAAGAGGGCATTAAATTAGAGAAGTTTACAGAATATTATGTATGAAATCAGTAATTCATCAAATCTAATATAGAATCATATCATTCAAACCTAAGATTAGTTTTGCTGGAACGAACTTTCAATATGCTAAAACTTGTTTCAGCATAATGAAATTTGACTGTTACAAAAAAGTTTTAGCTTAACTTCACAGCTTAAACTTCCAATCTAGAGCATCACGTAGTTTCTTCAAATACCAATTGTAAGTTTGGTTTCTTATTTAAATTTCACGTGTTTGGTGGTTTGCATTAATTTGCTGGTGGTTTCAGAGACAATGTAGGTACATAATAATAATCTCTACAGTAATGTTTCAAATCGGAAAGTTTCTCAGTTTGTTTGCTATTTTCGACTTAACGAATCAACATTTATAGTATTTACCGAAAATCCAAAACTCATGTACCTATCTAGAGAAGAACAGGGTATAATTATTCCGGTAATACAAGGGGTTCCGGGCAGAATAAGCATCTTATACAATGTGTGATTAAATAAATATTAGATCCATACATTTTTCAATAAAAGAAAAAGTGAGATTATATTTGACTCTATTCGTCAAACCACACTGCCAGTATCCCAAGTGCACGACACTTCTAAAATTCTACATCAATGACGACACGTGACAGTGCCGTTGTTGATTCTCTTAGCTGAACGTGGCATACAATAAAAATTCTTTCCAAAAAACCGACTTCCAAAGCAACTGTAAAGCAAAAAATAATTTTGATTTCTACACACTATGTTGAAGTCGGGCTAGTACAGCAAAGTTGACGTGTCAGGCTCGCCCGACTTCGACATAGTGTGTAGAAATCAAAATTATTTTTTGCTTTACAGTGGCTTTGGAAGTCGGTTTTTGGAAAGAATTTTTATTTTTAACTTTTTAGTGTTCTCTAAATCCCCACGGATTAGGAGTGCCCTGCAGCATCAGAGTTGAGGAGTTGGGACTTGGGTTTAAGTATGAAGAAGTCGTTGCTTGACACCTACAATATGAATTCAACATAAAAAATTCTAAATCGCTATTATTCAGGAGTTCTGTACCCTGCAGCATCAGGGTTGAGGAGTTAGGACTCAGAGTTGAATCGTATACCCGTGACTTGATACCTACTATATGAATTCATCATCAAAATTTCCTAACTCCCTAGTTTTGAGGATTTCATGTAGTATGGTACACCTACAGCATTAGGATTGAGGATTTGGAGTCAGATATTTTTATGGGACCACCTCGGGAGCTTCCTCTAACCAATGATAAAAAAAAAATTCAAATCGGTTAAGAAACCACGGAGATATGCACCGACATACATTAAAAAAAAAAAACATACGCGCCGAATTGAGAACCTCCTCCTTTTCTGGAAGTCGGTTAATTAAAAATGGAAGGTGTATATAATTATAACTAGTGGGTTCGCCCCGAACTGAGACCTCGCGGTATCCATTGAAGGTAGTTTTAAATATATATTGTAATACTAGCTGATGCCCGCGACTTCGTCCGCGTGGATCGAGGTTTTTCGTTTCCCGCGGGAACTCCTTAATTTTCCGGGATAAAAAGTAGCCTATGTGTTATTCCAGACTATAATCTATCTCTGTGCCAAATTTCATCCAGATCCGTTCAGCCGTTGGGGCGTGATTGAGTAACAAACATCTATCCATACATCCATACATCCATCCAAACTTTCGCATTTATAATATTTATTTGATTATTTGTAAGCACAAACGAATAAACTTTTACAGAACGCCATCTATTGACATCATTGTGAAGTTCTGTTAAAAATACTGAAGCTCATTAAAAATTAAATAATTTCGTTTCCTTATAATATTTATCTAATTTTATTATTTGTTGTTCAAGTACAGGATATAATTCAAATAATTGATTAAGTTTCAGGCTCAGCCTTTCAGAAAATTTGAAAGATCTCAGGTCAACTTTGGACGTTAGAAAATCTCCACTTTGAAAGCCCCCCATTTCGTCAATTTTAGGGGGAAAATTAAAGAAAAAATATTTTTGGACTCTATTCCTAATTATCTTTAAAATGATATACCGCAACCCTATGTAACAAATTTTTATAACTTATTAAGCCATATTCGGCTGGAGGCCATTGGTTTACATATTATATTTAAATTGGAAGTAATTACGTTCAGTAATCCAGAAGTTAAAAGGCTCTGACAGACAATTCACGGACGGACGGACAGACGGACAAGTGCAAATTCACTCCAGTAGACTCAGAGACCTTCACTTCGCTCGGTCAATTATTGTCACTATGAAAAAAGAAATGAGTACTAAAAACAAACTTCGATATATCGACATTCATATTATTCCGGCACTAAAACCGATGATGGTACGCCGCTAGGTGCGAGGGGGGTTAAGTCTTTCCTATATACAAATACGAGCCAAAAATCTTTACAAATGCAAACGAGAGAGGCTTATCAGGCAGTGCAGGTGTTAGAGCGTGACGGAAATATTGTGCATTCGACTTAGCTCTGCGGTTGTGGTAGAAAGTAGATACAAGAGGTTCTTCCCACTTCAGCCACTGTGGTTAAAAGTACCCCAACTTTGCTACGAATTCAAGTGGAGTTGGAAAAACAAATAAATTTATGTATACGTGGAGTACCACTTCCCTCCGCTACATTATGTAATAAGTACTTATAACATTTTTTAAGGCAAACAAGGGGTTTTCTTGAGACTCAAGTCAGTTTTATCCAAGTAGAACTTAAAGCTTGTTGGAATATGTCAAAATCCTTTATCAACTTTATTCAGAGCCTATGTTTCTAGTTTCTAGACCTACCTGTTTGGGCTGTAGGTACTGATATACCAGCCAGTGTCTTCTTTTGTATAGTTAAAATATTGTGCGTGTCTGTCCGTACTAACATTATAATATCATGCGAAAGTGTGTTTTTTCCTTGTGTGTGTGTGTCCTTCCACCACCACGCAGCAAAAGAGCAATGGACCGACGTTATTTTGATATTGGTATTGAGGGCCTGGACAGTTACATATGCTACTAAGTATATCACGGAAAACCAAAAAGTTCCTCCGGGATTTTAAAAACCTAAATCCACCCGTATCTCGGGCATTATATCCAGTTTTAAAAATTTCCATAGTCACGCAATTGTAAAAGAGAATATTAAAAAGAAACCAATCGATATATTTTATCTTGAGCTTTCAATATAAGAAAAACCTTAAAGCGAACAATAAATATCGGAACTCAAAGAAAGCAAAAAAAACTCTTTTAATTGAATCCGCACTGAGAGTTTGTTGAAAATTCTTATAAATGAACGACGGGAAAAGGAAATAAAAAGCGAATCAAATGCGATTTTTTTTTTCAATTGCGAAATAATGTGTTTTGAGTAAATTTTTAACTGCCTCGTTGGTCAAGTGGTTAGCATGTTTGACTGAGGCCGACGAGGTCCCGGGTTCGAGTCCCGGGTCGGGCTATAATTAAGTATTGGGTTTTTCTGACTAGAAATTCTCAGTACTAGCCCGGAGTTAGGAAGTTGGCGGTGTGGCATCCCCGTGCCTCGGAGAGCACGTTAAGCCGTCGGTCCCGGTTATTATCAGTTAACATGATAATAGTCGCTAAAGCCCGCCAACCTGCATTGGAGCAGCGTGGTGGGTCTAAGCTCTAAATTCCCTCTCTCCCAAAAGAGTGGAGGCCTGTGCCCAGCAGTGGGACGTTAATGGGCTGTAGTGGAGTACATTTTTAGACTAAGATTTCTATCTCAACAGAATCAGCTGTTTCATTTCTTCAATGCAATTCTAAGTAAACTGAACTTTGTCTGTACTATACTCGTAATATATAAAAAAATATAATTTACAAATGTGCAGCGAGAAGCTTTCTGTTTGGCTCTTCCATGGAGTGGTAATCAAGAATATCATTTTATACCTACCGCAAAATAACTTGATCAGAATCTTAATTTGATTGTTTTACACCTATACTGAAAGTTTCGTTCTTATAGGCTCAGCCATTTACCTAAGAGAAAAAGCCTTCTTGCTCTTTTATTCTTCATGACTTTGGAATTTTTTTTCTATCGAGAAAATTTCGTTTAATCATGTTTTTCTGTGATCCAATAGTAGAAAATATAATGAATTATAGTATATATTAATTTAAAATTTTTCGATCCACGCGTTACAAACTTATATCGATTTTAGAACCGACGAAAACTGAGACTATGCCGTTAAACATAAATCAACGCGGACGAAGTCGCAGGCATTATGAAGTAAACAATAAATATTTCGCTTCTCTTTGTTCGTTCTGAGAATAATTTCATTGTCTGTTTTCTGTTTGTAATCGAGTTCGAATAAATATTTGTAGCTATTTATTACAAAGATCTTTCATTTACATTGGTATGATTTATGTACGTCGAAATTTGTAGAAGTTGTCGTCTTTTAGGGCGTAACACGTAAACATGTTTTCTAATAATATTATTATCCCGGGAAAATAGATAGGCTGAGAAGGTTGAAACTTTTAATGGAAACGTATTAAGTCCGTATTAAGTTATTACTTTTACTCGTATACGAAGTTTACTTACTGTTTTTGTATCAATTTTATATGATAAAAACAATCTGAAATAGTTCGACTAAAAACTAATAACAAAAGCATGCGTTTTATAAAACTACTAGATAATGTCCGAGATTTATTCCAAGTGGAGTCAGGCTTTTGAAAAAACCCATTGAACTCGTCTCGAAGGAAAATCCTATGTCCAACCTGGGATGCCAATGTAATACTATTCCTTTTATGACCAAATCCATACTAATATTATAAACTAGCTGATGCCCGCGACTTCGTCCGCGTGGACTAAGTTTTTTCGATTCCCGCGGGAACTCATTAATTTTCCGGGTAGTTCTTATATTTTCGGAAAAAAGTGGCTGTGACATACGGACGGACAGACAGACAGACAGACAGACAGACATGACGAATCCATAAGGGTTCCATTTTTTGCCATTTGGCTACGGAACCCTAAAAAAAATGGACATTTCTCCATTAACATCAGGTGTGATCGCAGTCGCAGGGCTGAATTGTAGTGGATAAAAAAAAAGAACATACCTGCCGCCGACAAGTAAATAGTTGCCGTCTCTTAGCAGTAGCCTGAAGTAGTCTGTGTGTGTCTCGTTGCCCAGGAACTTGTGCGTGTCATCGACTCCTGTAACAAACATGGTAAATAAAATAAAATATGCAAGAGAGAGAGGTGCGAGCACACATTTTCTTTCTCTCTTTCTCTCATAGTCGGTTACTAAGTTTTACTTCAGTCGTGTGGTCTTAAGCACACTCGTTTTTTTTTTTTATGTAGACTTGAAATTGACAAAAATATTACATACACGACAAACATGGGCCTATTTTGACAATTCTTCAACTTATGAAAGTAATGATTTTATTTACTTAATTATGTTTATCTACACTAATGTTATAACATTCTACTTATGTTTCCAATACTTGACTTATAATTACTACTGTTATAGCGCAGATAACAAAACACTCAATTTAAGCAATTTCACATGATGGTATAATATCCACATCGATATCGTAAAATCTCATTATAACATCAATAAAACGCGACCAATTAACCTGGCGAGCTTTATGTCAAAATCCTCATACAAGTTGTATAAAATTTTGATATTAGGCTGGCTTTTGAAAACAGTTGGGTTATACGTGAAAACTTCGTCGAAACTACTAAACTTACATACACAAAACTCTTTGGTAAGATCTTGTGCCAAATAAATAAAAAACGAACAGCGCGCGCTCGCTCCTGATTGGCCCTGCGCGCGCAGCTGCGCTCTCATTGGTTAGATTTTAATGGCGGCAAGTTCACTGTGACAATACACGTACGCGTGAATTTAATGTTTCGCAATGTGTTTTTTTACTTTTGTTGTTTGATAAATTGCATTAGTGAAGATAAAGTAGTGTATGCAACTGCATATAACACGGGTATTAAAACACTCGTTACTATTATGAAACTCGCTGCGCTCGTTTCATAAACTCACACTCGTGTTTTAATACCCTTCATTATATGACAGTTGCATAAACTACTAATACCTACTTGAAATTGACAAAAATATCATACGAATGTTTTATTTTAGAAAATGAAGTTTATTTTTTAAATTCTACTACTCTGTCAAGAAAGTACCGGGAAAAGGTCTATAATATACAAAATGTTAATTATTATTCCAAATTTATTGTATCTCCTTCAAAGTAGGCCCCTTCGGAAATAATACACTTACGCCAACGAATAATCCAATTTTCAAAGCATTTTTTAAAGGCATTTTTCGGAATCGACTTCAGTTCTTGCCGCAAATTCTCTTTTACATGTCTTCTATCGATCGAAAACGGGTGCCATGAAGTGGTAATTTGAGTTTTGGAAAGAGAAAAAAGTCGGCCGGAGCCATATCCGGTGAATACGGTAGTTGTTCGATGGTATTTGTTGAGTTTTTGGTCAAAAATTCATTCACAATGATGGCCTTGTGCCTTTTAGTTGAAGACGTTGATGGCCGACCAGAGCGAGGCAAATCTTCCACCACATCGCGACTACTTTTGAATGCATGGTACCACTCGTATGCACGTGTTTTTGATAAAGTCGATTCCCCGTAAGCTTTCTGCAACATTTTCAGCGACTCTGGACACGAAATTCCATTTGCGATGCAAAATTTGAGACAAACTCTTTGTTCGATATTTTCATTCATTGTGAAAATCGCAAAACACTATTGAGATGAACTGACAAAATGGCGCACTGTAAACAAAGTAAATAACAATTGACGCTCAAACTTCGCGGCAATATACGACAGTTGTGTCAACTTAGCGACAAAAAATAATTTTTGAATTGAATTTGGAATTAGAAACAAATGATGAATTCCTGGTACTTTTTTGACAGTATGTATAATTTAATTTTTTGCTCCGTCGCTGCCAACATTGCTTTATTGCCACCTCTCTCTCTCTCTCGCTCTCTACAGTAAAGGACATGTCCCAGTTCAGTATGGGGGGTGGTTTTTTATTCTGAGTGTCAATGAACCAGAACCAAACTGCCATCACGTGAAAGAGAAAAAAATATAACATTAAACGCCATTTAAATAATAATTTTAGAAAACCCCGTTTTTTTAAAAATTAATTATGAAAAATATCGTTTGTAGAAAATATTTTTCGATGGATGGCAACACTAAAACTTGGGTAATGCGCATTAATTGTGATTATTAATATTCCATTTCGATAAACTACCCATTTTCCACTACATAGGTAGTACATACAACATTATAAGATTAATAAATTATAATTGAATATTTGAGACATTCGTAAAATAATTATTATACAACAATAAATCACCAATAAACTAAGATAAACAAAACTGACAGTGACATTTGACAATCACCCAATGACATACGTGACAAAAAAAAATAAAGTTTTTTTTTACTGTTGATAAAATTCAGACAAAGATCTAAAAAAGCCACAAAATAAAAATATATTTTTCTCCAAATTGGGGTCCTTTAAAAATGTGTAAATAATTCTAAAAACCATATTTTAGGATCTCTATTCACGTGTATTAAAATCATCTTGGTTCATGTTCAAGGCCCAATCTTGGACAAGTCCTTTATTTGGCCTAAATTTCTGAAAATCTTATCTTGGGATTCTAAATTCAGGGTGCCTAGTATGAAAAATGCCTATATAATTTTTTTTTCTTCTCACATTTTGCAGACTTCATTCTGTTAATAACAAACCGAAATAAAAACGAATAAAAACCTATTTTCGTAAATTTCACACGAAAAATTAAGAACGTAGAAGGTATTTGGTCATATTAACCGTATACAGAGGAAAACTCGCATACACCTGATCCCAATTATGTAAAAAGGTACGTAAAAGTTTCGATTTTATCTCATTAGTATACTGTTACGATATTCTATTGAGCCGGGAAGAAATTTGCATTTCCATTAGTCAGTCGGTAACAATTTATGGAGCGAGTTTAAAGCCATATGGAGTAACTTCTACGGTGCTTTTAATTCTTATATGTTATATTAATGTATATTTTAGGTATATATTTTAGGTGTATATAACTCTGATTTTTATTAATTTTAAATTTAACTTTTCATTGTTAAAGATATTATTGTTATTTGTACCGAGGAGGAAGAGCGGGGACCCCGAGATACAGGTTTTTTCAAACTTACTTCAGGGTTCCCGACAAAATTGTAAAACGACGAATATTTTTATCAATAAATTTCATTTTCATTTTTCATTTTTCATATATAAGGGATTTGTCCACTGCACCGTGGCATTCAAAATTGACTACGGCCCCACAAACTTATCTGTACCGTTGACAACGTCGTTAGTAAATATGAAAAATGAAATTAAAAAAAAAACTTAAAACACGCATAAAAATTAGTTCCAATTCTGGCCACCGGGTCAGATGAGTGACCCAGAATGATGTAACACAACAGACATATTTTGACGACCTTTCTGTGCACATGGGAGGTCCAGGGTTCGTTTTCCGGCAGGGTCTGTTTGGGAAACTATAATTTCTGAATATTCTCTGGTCTGGCCTGGCTTCGGCCGTGGCGGAGGAGTAAAAAAAAAATGTTGAAGTTGTTGGTGGATCGGACAACGAATTCAATATTCGTTGCTCCTCGTATAAAGATGACTGCATACTGTTTCATAAAAACCTATATTCATTTAACACATTCAAAGAATAATTAATAATTGTATGAAGTGATGCATGCTAGACCGTGCCGAGCTTGCCCCGTCCGGCTGAAAATGTATTGACGATTCCTACTGTATAGAATAAATCATGCCTAATATGAAATATTATTAAAAATCCCTGCCTTTTATGCCTTGTATCAAAGATACTTTGTCACAAACGGTTCATTTTGCTAGCGACGATTTATTTTTGAATAAAAGATTTTTTGTAATTTCTATTTCGTTTTTTTACATAAAGCATTTTACAGTATCATTATACAAGTGTCCAGTTGTGCGTAAAACGATATTTATAAATAGCGATTTCAGATTTCAATCACAGTTTGTTAATAATATGAAGCACAAGGTTGAAAATAAAAGTCAAAATAAAAACGTCTGGCGGACACAAAGTCCGTGTGCGCATGTTTATAATGAAGCTGCATAGACTACCGCGACACGAGGAAACGTGTTCCTATACATATAATGCTGCTGCCCTTTCTATAGTGAATTTCCGCCCTAAGAATAAGACAAATAAAGTGTTGAAGAACGTTCGATAAAATCTGAAATTACTCAAAGGGTCTTTTTATGTGTATAGATAGGTTCACGACATTTTCACAATGATGCCGGCAGTCAAGAACCTATTTTTTCGAGAGGAATAAAGTCTTGAGTACAAGTTAAAGGATGTTTATCGGAAAATTATACCACTTAACATTTGTAAAGGAGGCTCGTCGTTCGTCGCTGAACTCGTATTATGTGCCTATTAAGTACTTTGTTGATAATAAGTTTGAAGAGTTTTGGTTCGAATCCATTTGACTGTTTGGGAGCTTTCCACTGGGTATGTGATAAATAGGCAAGGAAGGAAATTGGCGGTCAATGCAATGTCTGAAAGTCTCTATCTGGGTAAAGTATGTTGTTATTTTGTTATTTTGAGTGGAAAATAATATTAGTTGCCAACGGAGTGTAGGATACACTTAGCAACTGGCTGCTAGCATATTCGTCTCGTTTTAAAAAACTATGTCTATATGCGTTTTGACATGGGTGCAGCGAGTCGTGGAAGGTCACGAAAACCATCTCATACCAAATCCTAGGTTTCGTCTATCAATGCTTCCTCCAAAATTTAGGTATCCACTGGCCCGAGAAGATTATTAGTTAACATCGATCTTTTGCAAAGAATAGCCAATAGACGAGCAGATTGAACATTGCAAATGGGGCTGGAATAGCGGCCTTGCACAGGAAAGCGCAGCGTTGGACGACCCCCATTATAGATGGACGGACTATCTCAAGCGTCACAAGACCGTGTCCTGTATGGCATCCATACAGAAGACTTTCATCCAGGAGTGGACGTCAATCGGTTGTGATGACGACAACAGTACGAATGTAATGAAATTACTATAGCAGATGCCAGCGACTTCGTCCGCGTGAAATAAGTTTTTAAATTCCCACGGGAACTTCCTAAATATATAGCCCATGACACTCACAAATAATGTGGCTTTCTATTGGTACCAGAATTTTCAAAATCGGTTTAGTAGATCCAGAGATTACCCCCTACAACCTCACAAACTTTACCTCTTTATAGTATAGAAGTATAGATGTAACAGCTGCTATTATGAATAGTTGTCATAAAAATCCGTTGTTGCGGCTGTTTTCTCTCAAGTAAGAAGTAGGTCAAGGCGTCAATTTCCTCTAACTTAAGGCTCCGGGCGATATCGCGGAAAATCGACTTTCCCCAATATCTCTACCATCTGGGTCACTGATAGGGCTGTGCCACATTTTTATAGACAAAAAGCGATCGTCGCTCTCAAAGTGTCGTTTCTTAACGAAGGTCGACACTTGGTAAAGTTTTCCTTTATGGAAGCCGCTCGAAACAATCATTTAGTATTTTTATTGAAACAGTGGTGTAGGGTTTCTATGTCACAACGACTTCTCTTCATTATGTTCAATCACTTACTACGACTCTATATTAAAGCGAACCTTTTTAACGTATATTAGTGTTATGAGTATACAGTCTGTGGCAATTGTTATGTCAAAGTCAGTGTCTATTAATGTTACTGTCATTATTGTACTTGGTTTAAGTCCTGTCGAGTCTCATTAAATTAATATTTTAATTAAACTCTTTCCGTATTTAATGTTAGTTTGCACTATCATTTCTTTTAATATATTATATACCCCAAGAACAATACATGGTGTCAGAAGTGAAAGTCAAAAAATATGTCGGAGTCAAAAAAGATACCGCGTGGCGAAGAAGAGGTTATGTCATCAACAAAAAGGCTTAATATTGTCGGCAATTTAAAACCGTTATGTCTGGAAGGGAATCTATCAACGAATTGGAAAAAATGGTACCAACAATTTATAATTTTTCTCAAAGCAAGTGCCATCTCCGAAGAGCCGGATGATAGAAAGGTTGCTGTATTATTGCACTTCATAGGGAGTGAATGTCTAGAAATATTCAATACATTTAACATCGAGATAGATCAAATTACATACAGTCAACTCATAAAGAGATTTGAAGAGCATTTTGTGCCTAAGCACAACGTAACATACGAGTGTTACAAATTTTTCACAACAAAGCAAAAACTTGATGAAACTTTGGAAGATTTTTTAACCAGATTGATCAACAAAAGTAAGTCGTGCGAATTTGGAAATTTAGAGGACAGAATGATAAAAGATATCTATATAACAAACATGCATGAAAATTATCAACATGTCAGGGAAAAACTTTTGCTTGAAGAGGATCTGACTCTAGAAAAAGCGAGAAATATGTCCAAAAGCATTGTGTCTGCGAAATCTCATGCAGCTGAGTTCAAAGAGTCTACTAGTGTCTTTTATCAGCGTCAGTCAACGTCCCAGTCAAGATTGAGATCACAGTCGTGGGCAACTCAGCCTCAAAATAAGAAAAACAGGAATAACTGTACTCGATGTGGTCAAATTCATCGGTTTCAATGTCCAGCTCGTAATGCAAGGTGCAGAAAGTGCAATATTATAGGTCACTATGAAGCTTTTTGTAAGTCTAAAAAAGTGAAATTTGTACAAGCAGAGGATAACTACACAGATAAAGGTAATGATTCAAACTATTTGTTCGTCGGACATTTAAATTCAGCATTATCTACAAATTCTGATTGGAGTGTTAATTTTACAATTAATAACATTGATGTGCAGTGTATTTTAGATACAGGAAGTGATGCTAATGTCATGTCATATAGTTCATTTCAGTCCTTAAATGTCATTGAAAAATTTTCACCTTGTCATGCTAAAGTCACTTCTTACTGTGGAAATAGTATACCAATATTAGGTCAGCAGAAGCTTCATTGTACTTATTATATAAATAGTCAACCTCAGTCAAAAACTATTAATTTCATTATAGCAAATGTGTCTTCACCGACTGTCATAGGCAAAAATACATGTTCAGAGCTAGGTCTCATTAAAAGAGTCTATAATATAGAAAGTTCAAATGATTGTCAGATAAATGAGTCAAACTTAGTCACTAGTCAAAGTCACAGTCAAAGGTCAGAGTTTAATAATTGTCTTGTCAATAATAATAATTGCAATAATTGTCAGTCACAGTCTTGTTATGAAAATAATTTTCAGTCACAGTCTTATGAAAATAAATATTGTCAGTCAGAGTCAAATGAAAATAATTGTCATGTTCAGTCACATACACAGTCATATTATATTAATAAAAATAATAATTTACAGAGTCTTTTGTCTAAGTATAAATCTGTATTTGATGGATTGGGCTGTCTACCTGGTGAGTGTCACATTACTGTCAATAGTGATGTCCGTCCAAAAATTGATCCACCTCGGAAAATTCCATTCTCATTACACGATAGACTGAAGAAGGAACTGGACCAAATGGAAAGTCTGGATGTCATCACCAAGGTTACTGAGCCAACGTCATGGGTGAGTTCACTTTTATTAGTAGAAAAGAAAAATGGTCAACTTAGAGTCTGTCTTGACCCTAGAAATTTGAATGAAGCAATATGCAGGTCTCATTATCCAATACCTACCATAGATATTGTGCGATCTAAGCTCCATGGTGCCTCATATTTTTCTACTCTGGATGCCAGCAGTGGATTCTGGGTTATCCGTCTTGACCTCGAAAGTTCAATGTTGTGTACATTCAACACCCCATTTGGCCGCTATCGATTCAAAAGGCTACCTTTTGGTATTAATTGTGCCCCCGAAATATTCCATAGAATTATGACAGAAACATTTGGCGTACTACCTGGAGTCATGGTGTATGCTGATGATATCCTAGTTTATGGGAAGGACCGTCAAGAACATGACCTAAATCTACAAAGAGTGTTCAAGAAAGCTCAAGAAGTCAACCTGAAATTTAACAAAAGTAAGTGTAAATTTGGTCACACACAAGTCAAATATTTAGGACACATATTTTCACAAAATGGAGTGTCACCTGATCCAGATAAAGTCCGGGCTATCAAAGATATGCCGTCTCCTGTCTGTCTCAAAGATCTACAAAGATTTCTGGGAATTTTAAATTATCTGGGAGGATTTATAAAGAATTTGGCAGAGGAAACTGAACCTCTACGTCTGTTATTAAAAAAGTCAAGCGAATGGTCATGGAATGAGAGTCATGAAGCTACATTTACACGTCTAAAAAATATTATTTGTCAAGCACCAGTCTTGTCACACTACAATGTTAAAAAGTCAGTAGTTTTGTCAGTTGATTCAAGTCAGTCAGCAGTCGGTGCAGTCTTGCTTCAAGATAAACATCCAATTTGTTATGCATCTAAAACATTAACGTCAAGTCAGAAACGCATGGCACAGATTGAAAAAGAACTGTATGCCATTGTCTTTGGATGTATTCGCTTTCATCAATATATTTATGGAAAAATAGTTACAGTTGAAACAGATCATCGTCCATTAATTACTTTATTTAAAAGGCCTTTAGCTGAAGTCCCAACACGTCTGCAGAGATTAATGTTGAGAATACAGTCCTATGACTTAAAAGTTGAATACAAACCTGGTACTAAAATGTTCATAGCAGATTCATTATCACGTGCAGCTTTACCTGAGTCTAGTGAAGATGAGTTGGATGAAGATGTCATGATACATGTCAACATGCTAGTTAAAAACTTACCTGTTTCAAAAGAACGTCTTCATTGGCTTACAGAGGCTACGGAAAATGATCAATGTCTTCAGCTACTTAAGAAATATTATCAAGATGGTTGGCCAGATAGAAAATCAAAAGTCAATAAATTAGTCTTACCTTATTGGAACTGTCGTCATGAAATTCATTCTGTCGGAAATTTATTATTGAAAGGTAACAGTCTTATTATACCTACAAAATTAAGGTCAGAAATTTTGAAAATTATACACAGTGGTCATCAAGGCATTGAAAAGTCCAAGAATTTTGCAAGAGGAGTTGTGTATTGGCCATTGATGTCTCATGATATACAGGAGTGTGTGGAAAATTGTGAAACATGTTTGTCACACAGGAGTGCTAATCCACCAGAACCATTAATGTCGCATAAAATAAGTTCTTTTCCTTGGGAAAAAGTTGGAATAGATTATTTACAATTCAAAAATCAAACCATACTTGTTGTTGAAGATTATTATTCAAATTACATTGAAATTGCTAATGTCAGTTCAACAGGAGCTAAAGCACTTATAAATGCCCTGAAACCTATATTCAGTCGTCATGGAATTCCTGTGGAAGTGAATTCAGATAATGGGCCTCCGTATAACTCCCAAGAAATGAAGCAGTTCTTTGAAACCTGGAGTATATCACATACAACATCTAGTCCATACCTGTCTCGTTCTAATGGATTAGTCGAGTCCGGAGTGAAAATAGTAAAACGTATACTTACAAAATGTGCAGAGTCAGGTGATGATCCATATCTTGCTTTACTGCAGTACAGGACTACACCTAGAAATAACTTACCATCTCCTGCTGAGTTGCTGATGTCCCGTCGTCTCAGAACACTTATACCTACAGTTGTAAAACATCTTCAACCTAAATTAATGAGTCATAAAATCTATAGGAAAATAAAACAACAAAATAATTATAAACAAAAGTTTTATTATGATAAAAAAGCTAAAAACTTGCCTAATGTAAAGAAAGGAGATAAAATAATGTTTAAAAAATCACCGCAGTCTAAATGGCAATCTGGAGAGATTGTGAAGGAATGTGAACAACCAAGATCATTTATAGTTGAAGCTCCAGATGGGTCAACATACCGAAGAAATCGACAGCATATACTATCTTCACATGGTTCAACTCCAACTAAGAAAGAAACTCTAGAAAAACAAGAAAGTCCAGTATGTATTAAAAATTTTAGTCCAAAGAAGGAGGTGAGAATGGAAGATAATAAAGATGAGGGAATAAAAAGAACAATGAGTGGTAGACAGGTCAAAGCCCCAGTTAGATTTCAATAGATGTGTCGTTTGTATTTTTCAAATTTGTCTTAATATGTAAGTTGTATTATGTAAAATAATTATGTCATGTTAAATAGTAAGTGTCTCAGTCTGTGGCTTCTAATATCTTCAAAACTAAACAATAATAGTTTATGATATAAATACATATTAATAATAAGTCTTAAAAATAAAAAGGGAGATGTTATGAGTATACAGTCTGTGGCAATTGTTATGTCAAAGTCAGTGTCTATTAATGTTACTGTCATTATTGTACTTGGTTTAAGTCCTGTCGAGTCTCATTAAATTAATATTTTAATTAAACTCTTTCCGTATTTAATGTTAGTTTGCACTATCATTTCTTTTAATATATTATATACCCCAAGAACAATACAATTAGAATGAAGGCCCTCATGACAGAAAGTGAAACGAATAAGGCACCTCGTTGGCTGGGCAGCACGTTTTACCTAAATGAGGGAGACAAAGTTAAAGATATTGAGTGGGTGTTCCGATATAAGCACTGCGAGCACTGTTCAGTGCTCTTACTGGGGACTTACAGTGCTCGCAGTGTATTTCGGAACATACCCGAGTAGATTGAAATTGACACTGCATTATTGATTTTAATATAAATGAAATAAAATAAACAACCGCGTTTTGTTTAATATGCGTGTATAATAAAAATAAATAGACGCATTCGAAAACGATTTAATTACATAATATTATAAATACGAAAGTTAGGATGGATGGATGGATGTTTGTTCTTCATTATTGATTTTAATATAAATGAAATAAAATAAACAACCGCGTTTTGCTTAATATGCGTGTATAATAAAAATAAATAGACGCATTCGAAAACGATTTAATTACTTAATATTATAAATACGAAAGTTAGGATGGATGGATGTTTGTTCTTCATTATTGATTTTAATATAAATGAAATAAAATAAACAACCGCGTTAAGCTTAATATGTGTGTATAATAAAAATAAATAGACGCATTCGAAAACAATTTAATTACTTAATATTATAAATACGAAAGTATTATGGATGGATGGATGTTTGTTACTCAATCACGCCAGAACACAGAAAATTAGCACAGATATAGGTTATAGGTGGTTATAGTCTCTATTAGCACATAGGCTAATTTTTATTCCGGGAAATTAAGGAGTTCCCGCGAGAATCAATAAACCTTAATCCACGCGGATGAAGTCGCGGGAATCATCTAGTTAAAAATATAACACGGAATGAATGAAAAAAACGAGTTGCTTAGCTGGATTTTATATATTTTAATACCAAGGCGGGAAGCAAAACAAAATATGAAATGGTAAAATAAATTGGGGTTGCTAAATCGACCTCAGAGGGCACATTAAAAAATCTAATTAGTGTGAAATCATTAAAACGGGTTTCGGGCGCAGCTGGCAAGAGGTTTTGTGACTGCAATACCTGGTACAGTCAGCAGAAAAGGCCGAAATTAACGCCATTTATTTTGCTACAACGAACATTTTACAAAGCCACCTTTTTCTTCTTGCAAATACATTTTTTGAAGTGAAAACTTCTTTAGCCGCGTTGAGCACTTTTTGGTAGATAGGGGGTAAACTTGTGGATTCGCGTCACCGACACCTCGCTGCCCCATGCTCGCGTTATTACGAAGACAAAAGGTCTGAAATATAAATATACTACATTCGTAATTAAACTTTAATACCGTAGTTTTATAATTATATTTTGATTTTTTTTTAAATTGTTTAAATATTCGTTTTCACTTCTATCTATATATTGGCAATTTTTTTTTATTTGGGTCAGACGCATTAATGAGCTTTGCGGAGCCAATGCGTAGGCAGTAGGCACTATTTGATAGCAACTTAACTCAGTTGAGTTTGTGTTTTAGTTCAGCTTGAGATTCGGTTGAAAAAGGATAATGAAAATGACTGCGCGCCGTCAAAATTAACAAGAACATCATTGTTATTGAAAAAGATGCTGCACCGCAGCCATATTTTACACAGTACTCGTGGTTTGTACCTTGTTAACACCTTTAATGGTAAATAAAAGACGACAATTATTATAATAAGTGAATTATTAATAATTTATACTAAGCACTATTTTTAAACCTACCTACCCTTAACTTTTCTTATGTCGCTTTTGAAAATTGAGATCACAAGCGAATTTATTAATTCAATCCTATATGTTGGATATAAGATAGTTAGTGTACGGGCACGAAACTAGCGGTAGCGGGGAAACGGCGACAGCGGGGCGATGGAATCCAAGAGCTGGTGACGAATTTCAGGAAGGTCCTTTAGGCAAGCGGAAATTGTGGAAAAATATAATTTCGTTCATTTGCGAATCCAGTTCTGCCAGTCTGGTAGAACATTTGCGGTTATTTTGCTACAGCACAGCATATAACATTTGCAAAAAAAAACCGGAAAAAACACTATTTTTGCAACTTGATTATTTTAATTTTAAATTTTATAGAAATCGAAAAAATAAATCCCAGACGTTTTTGTCGGTTATAAAGTATTACCAGACCTCTTTCAAATTGTTCCCGAAATTCGTCACCAGCTCGCCGACTAATCGCATCGCCCCGCTACCGCCGTCGCCCCGCTACCGCTAGTTTCGTGCCCGTACACTTAGTTATATGCTAGTAATGAGTTAAAAATATCTTTTCTCACCTCCGGGCGGAAAGCGTCAATTTTCCTCCCGCTGCGCTAAACGAAAATGCCGCTTTCCGCCTCCGTCGAGGAGAAAAATAGTATACACACCACGGGCAGTAAATAAGAAAGCCTCAGATCACATGTTTATTGACCTCGGCTTCGCCTCGGACAACAATTACATGTGATCTGAGACATTTCTTATTTTACTGCCCTAGATGTGTAATGTACTATTCTTTCCCAAAAGATTTTAATAATTTTAGCATACGCAAACAAAAACGCGGGCAAAAGCTTATTTCATAAAGTTATTTTAAGCGGGAAATTATTAAAGCAGTTTGTCGTACCAGGCACGTGAGGTGAACTATGTGACTATAAAGCAAAAGCGCCAGAAAAGTAGAGTCAGCAGAAAGTATAGGCAGGATTATTAATTTCAACCATTTTCTTCGTAGGTACTCGTCTACGAATAAATAACTAGTTGATATAGAGTTCGTTGGTACTCATACTTACCTTTTATTTACCCTCCGACTTATTAAATAGTCTTGGATTCGAATCTCCGTTGAGTGATTATATATCGGTTATATATCGTATATTTACGGGTTTGTGGGTGACGTTTACATGTGCAAGGTCCAATGTAGATGTTGGGTGATTCGAAGTCAAACACTCACACAGTTCAAACCAATCACTATATTATAATCAATTTCCACTATTTATATTATAATTAAAATATAATAGCCCGCCAACCCGCATTGGAGCAGCGTGGTGGGTCTTATCTATCTCTGTGCCAAATTTCATTCAGATCCGTTGAGCCGTTTTGGCGCGATGGGTAACATACCTACATCCATCCATCCAAATTTTAGCATCCAACTATTATACTATAATATTATAAATGCGAAAGTGTGTCTGTCTGTCTGTCTGCTACGCTTTCACGGCCCATCTGTTCAATTTTGATTTTGATGAAATTTGGTAATGGTAGGTTATCCCGGGGAAGGACATAGGATACTTTTTATCCTGGAAAATTAAAGAATATCCGTGGGCATCAAAATACCTTATCCACGGGGACGAAGTCGCGGGCATCATCTAGTTTATAATATTAGTATAGATAGTATAGTATGGATTCGGGGGTTAAAGAAAAACTATTTGGAACTGCCTTTAGAAACTATAGATACCTACTACAGAATAAGAAATAAGCATAAATAGCGCAGTTTAACTTGATATCTGCGATAATAGAACCAAGTCTTCGAGATGGCAACAATTAAATCTGTCAGTAAAAGTTAGCAAGAAGAGTCTGCGAAGTTGGCCGCGCGGGATTTGCGGCTCAAAACTCATAAACCACTATCTCCATTGATAATAGTAAATTGGGATTTATTTAATCTTAATTTCTTTATTGGAACGTAAGTTCTTTATTGCAGGAGAAAACGCAGGGCTGGAAACATAAACGTGACAGAAAAGCATTAGTATATCTTTCTCTCTAGTAAGTATAAATGTAGACAGACATACTACCTTTTAGTAAGTGTTGAACATAAATTATTGAACAGCAGGATAGGAGCTGCGGTGGTTCAGATGGATAGGAGCTGCGCCGCAAGCAAGATATTCTTAAGATAGAATAGAGAAAACTCGACGTACAAAAACGGCCTGTTCAGTAGTGGACAACGTCAGGCTGAGATGATGATGATGATGATGTTTAATTTGAGCTTTATACCAAAAAAAACGTGTGGTGTCGTGGGACACTAGATAGGAACGAAGTTCCTTATTACATAAATATTAATTTCAAGTTCTAGTCGAGTTAAAAAGAAAATAATTATTCAGGTATCAATTTTTATTATAAAATTATCTTAACACTTTTATTTTATTCACAAGGATTCATAAAAATATATAATAATAATAGCAAACTGAAATAATAATAATAACAGTCATCACGTAGACTACATTAGACACTGTATAGCGAACATACATAAACTATACATAAAAATCTTACTCCACGCATTTTCGTTACGGACATTTTTTGCCGGCTAGGGTACCCCTCCGCATCGTCCCATAAGGAACTTCGTTCCAAAAAGTATCAGTTGTACTCTGAAACACGAAGAAACTTGCAGCTCTTCATTATAAAGATTACGTTTTCGGAACCCTAAAAACGCTAAAACGCAAGTGATAGCCTTTCAGCGCGGTTTTATTGCTCATATAGTTATTTATTCAGTTTATTCCTCTTTTTCAGCTTTAAGTATTCCTAGTCTAATAAAGCCTCGCTTTATGAAGGACCATTTCAAGCTGCCTCGGAGTTTGACGACTCTCAAACGAAGGTTAATATATTTGTTTTACATTTCATTTTTACGCTGTGACCTAATTATTTATGTCAGATTACTGACAGAAAACTCTCTGCACACACACACACACACCATTATACACACAAAATAGTTTGATTTTCGCAGACCAAGAAGTGCCAAACTAGAAATTAGCTGAATATTAGAAACAAACAAACCGTAAATTTCGTTTTTGATAGATTATTATTATTTAGGTTTTGATAGATTATTATTATTTAGATTTTGATAGATTATTATTATTTAGATTTTGATAGATTATCATAGAATATGAAACTCCCTTCCGGCTTCCCTTTTTCTCCCCGCCTTTAATATTGGTATCTTCAAATCAAGAGTGAATCTTCTAGGCAAGCACGCTCCTCCTAAGGCTGCATCAGTACTTGCCAGCAAGTCGGATTGCAGCAGAGGAGATCAGTGATCAGTCGTGGGCTTTCGATAGGTTATGATGATAATGATGTATTAAAAATAAATTCCAATTTCTTCAGTATCAATTAAAAACAGTTTAATATGATGTCAATTAATCACATAAATAATAACTTAAGTAGGTACTTTCGATGGAAACTTCTTGGCAGGGACTAGTTAAAAACACATAACTCAGGTTATAACGGCTAGTATTAACCTGTCTCACCGCAACCACCTGGGAGGAAGCTACGAGCTAGATCCAACTAGTTTAATGCCGTCGAAAACGCGACTACCATTTTGGGACGTCCCGAGAGAAGTTTTGAAGATACTCAGTAGCTCCCAAAAGTCAAGTTTCGGTTTCGGTTTACGATATAATTATATCAGCCGGTGAAGAAGTCTCAAAAAATCATGTTAATCCGTTGTTCTGTTGCGGCGTGAGTGAAGGACAAACTCTCTATTTAACGTCCTTGGGGATAGAAATGACAGTCATAATTTTAAAACGGAAATTCAAATACCCAAGTTTCATGGCTATAACTTGAGAAACGATGGAATTTCATACGAACTTTCAACCCCTATTTTACCCCCTTTGGGGGTAGAATTCCTCTTCTCTCTTCCAAAATCCTTTCTTAGTGGATACCTACTTTTCACAAAGAACACACCCTCCAAATTGTATGTCTCTAGAACCAGCGGTTTAGGCTGTGCGTTGATATATCAGTCAGTCAGGACTTTTAATTTTATTTAATAATATAGAATATAGAATATAGATATGAATATTGAATTAATCACTGTTTTGCTTAAAATACAATATTTTCCCCACGCCTTCAGCCTGTCTATATTTTGAAAGAGATAATCTTAGTATCCCGAGGGATAAAAAACCTCATCCACGCGGACGAAGTCGCGGGTATCATCTAGTAGTGAATAAAACAGAGAAACATAAGAAACCTAATTTAAATATCTCATCTCAACGATGGTTTTATACTTCTGAATCGACCCGCGATGACATCTTGAGCCCATTTCGCTCCGCTGAAGCTGTCCTCATTGTTGTTGTTAGTGAGCAGATCTCGGTCGCTGTTTCTTTACATTTGTTTCTCGTAAGTTTCTCGTATAAGCTATGTTTGTGACTGTTACAATTACTTACCTACTATAGAAATATAATTAATGTGATCTGAGTGACAATGGACCCGATTCTAGAATGCAACTCTCTAAACTAAACTAAAAATAAGAATCGCCAATATTAGCTTTTCTATATCTATTTGCTATTCTGTGTATGCCTCCATCTAAATTTAGGATGTGTAAAATCCTCGCTAAGCTGATGTCTAAATTGAATTGCGAGTGTTACCATATACAGAAACAAAAATTGCACAATTTGTCTTTGTTTTTTGCACAATAATCATAATAATACTTTTTGCGACTAAAATCGAATTAAATGGCATTTCATACGAAAAAAAATTATTTTATTTTAATAAAATTGATGTTCCTTGCACCAACTACGTAATAAACTGCCAAAAAGAGACATTTTGTCAATGCTACTTAGGCAGATTCCTAGTTCCATGATGCTACCACATACTACCTCTATGTTTATTCGTCTGTGGTGCGGTCAGTTGTCACTTGCTATTCCCTTATAGGACTTGTATCCAGGGCCGTAAAATAGATTTAAAAAACTTGCTAATCCGTTGTCTTTGGTACATAACTTGTTTGTTTTCACTTTTCAATTTTCATTTCGATTTTCGAGTTTTCACAAAAATCTGTGAATGAAGCGAGTAAAAGAGCAAATTAAAAGCAAATGTATCTTCTAGTAGAGAAATTCCATCCTAAAAATTAAGTTATAACCTATGCACCAAGAGCGTAGAACGTCAAGTCTCCATGGACATCCTCGGTCACCCTGGTGAATAACTTGGTGGCAAGCCTATGAAAGTAAAAGGCTACAAAAGGAAGCAATTGGTACTGCATCGGAAATTATCGCTGCTGCAACGACAGACATGTAGGGAGTTCGATCACCGGCGTTCGCCTATCTTTCGTTCCGATTCCGAAATAAAACGAAGTCCAGTGTTTGTGAACCACGTACCGTATAATATCCTAACTGATGCCTGAATCTCTTCAAGTCTAGGCCAGTCGGATTAATTGTCGCGAACATAAAAGTAGATTTCCTTACCGAAAGGAACCTAACCTACAATCTGCGCGAATCTGTCTCGTTTAGCATCTAGCGTCTCAAATACAGTTTAAGAACCTTTTATCAGTGTAAGACTTATTAACAATAAACCACCTGTGTGGCTTATAATCATATTAGTTTTATTTGAAACCCCCCCTGCATAGACTAGGACCCGTGAAATAGGTAAATCCTGTGTGACCTATCTGATCAGGTTGCACAGGGAATGTACAACAAGATGCTTGAAGTCTAGTCTACCTAGACCCAGGCACTCTGTTACAATAAGTATAAATAAGTTGATTTTACATGTAATAGCTATTTATAGTTGATGTTTAGGTTAGAGGGGATGTGTTTGTATGATTGGACCATCGAATTAACCAATTTTGATAAATTTTAGTACATAGCTAGGTAGGCTTACATCTGAAATATGCCTACTTTCTATTTTTTATCTTGGAGAATCCAAGGGTTCACAAGCATCATCTTATTATACCAATATGTTGAAAAAGAATGTATATTGAAGAAATATGTATACAGAACATTGTTATGTATCTAATGTTAATTATATTATATTGATACTTATTCAATTTTATTTAGGTACCTAGTAGATTGTTATAAAAGAATAACACAAAAATAAAAAGATTTAATTAATTTTCTTTTTATTAATTAAAGTATATTAATAAATCCTTGTCTAATTATTCTTGCTTATGCAGGGAAATCCACATCTTATTCTCTTCTTCTTGGAGAGACAGCTATGCAAGGCCTTTGATCCACAACCACTATCAGCCAAGAATAGTAGCAGCGTCTTTGCTGGGATATCCTTAATTATTAGCCTTATCCGGGTAGAAAAGGCTATGTTAGTGCATTAGCGCAGGGCAGTAGTAACAGATGATGTGTAAATGTGTTTCTGTCGCCTCAGCAGAGCCTCTGCAGCTGTGTTCTGGAGCTTGAGATTGGATACATGTCGGTTCAACCAATATTTGCCCCGTTACACTTGGATCAATTTGTTCTGTGAATTACTTGGTTTTCATCAGCACTATCTGCAAAATACACAGAATTTTTGTATTTGGTATTTTATGGAAGGTATAAGGGTTACTTGAAAAAGCTTGAACTTGTATATTTTGTCAGTTCAGTGATAACATGCATATTACTGAAAGAAGCTAAGTCTTCCAAGTCTACTTGAGTTAATTTGCACTTGTTCTTTAGATATAACTGAAATACTATGTGTTGCCTACTGACTGCATACTTAAATATACCTACTTAATTAACATTTTTTACAACATTCTAAGTAATTTATACATAATATTATGATGCAGTGGATGTGGTCTTGATAAATCAAGGCAATCTAAATAATTTTTAAAATTACTCTTCTGCCTAACCCATACTACAGTGGTAGATGTCCCTAAACTTAAACTAAAAAATTTCAAAATTCAAATGTTTTTTATTCAACTAAACTTTTACAAGTACCTACTATTGAATCGTCAAGTGAATCTACCACTGGTTCGGAATGATATTTCTACCAAGAAGAACTAACAAGAAACTCGGTGGTTGCTCTTTTTAAATAATTCATTAGGTTATATCAAACTAGTTAGGTATAGGTTTGGGTAGATATAAGTATGTATAGCTAAGTACCTAATACAAAACAGAATCAGCTAATGATTGAATTCTTTTATTGTATGGGTTCCAGCTACTACTAGGTACTAGATATACCACAGAAGAAGCAAAAAGCATGAGCTGATTCCCTGTATGGTGTATTCACTAGTTATTGCTACGGAGCTATGACCATTGGGTTTGCGTACCTAAACAGTGGGAAAGCAACTCTTATGGTATAGCTGTCTGTCTGGTCACAATTTGCATTATGTTATTTACCTAAGATTATGAATATTACAAAATTAGCTTTCTTTTGGAACAACCAGAGGTATATTTTGTCAGTTTAGAGAAAACATGCATATTTGACCGAGCGAAGCAGTCTCCAAGTCTACTTAAGTGAATTTGCACGTCTTGCTCTTTAGATATAACTGAAATACTATGTGCTACCTACTTAATTAACATATCTATACTTACTAATATTATAAAGAGGTAAATCTGGATCTACTGACTCATATTTGAAAATTCTGGTACCAATAGAAAGCCACAATTATTTGTGAGTGTCATAGGCTTTAAATTAACCCGAAAAATTAGGGAGTTGCCGTGGGAATTTAAAAACCTTATTTCACGCGGACGAAGTCGCGGGCATTTGCTAGTTTTACAATATTCTGAGTAATTTATACTACATAATATTATGTTGCAGTGGGTAGGGTCCTGATTTATAGGTTCTTGATAGGTTTGGGTAGATATAGGTATAGCTAAGTAACTAGGTACCTAATACAAAAGGAATTAGCTTGTGAATTTTATTCTTTTCTATTCTGAGTTCTAACTACCTAGTACCTACCATAGAAGAGGCAAACAGCATGAGGTGATTCCCTGTATGGCGTCTTCCCTAGTTTATTTTGGTTTTCTTAGGAAACTCCAGAGCTACAGACCATTGGGTGTGCGTACCTAAATGGTACGAAAGCAACCCTTGAAGTGCAACTAAGTATGTCCGTCCAGTCACAATTTGCATATGTTATTTGCCCTATGAATATTAACTAAGATTTGACCCTAAAATTACCTTTCTCTCGAAACAACCAGAGCTGCAACAACGTTTTCTTCCACCGACCAGAAAAAGAAGCTTTTCTTCCATTTTAACTGTTAATTTTAGCTGTTATCATTTTAAACACTAAGTTCAATCCCAAATGCACCTAATAATGCATAGAAATTACACTTGAACTATTTAACTTTTTGTGAAAATTCGTGTTTATTTTGCTATAAATCCGCTTCTCTAGACTTAGCGGCCACCTTCCGAGGTCCTGTCTAAAATTGGAGAAAAATATCCAATTTTAGTTTGACGTTTCTTAATTTTGGCGTTCAAAACGTCGACTAGAATAGCATTTCGCTATATCATCGCTAAATTGAGTAGTTAGAGCTGTCAGATTTAATTTTAGGTTAGACCTGTCAATTAAGTGTGTTTTCAGAATAGCAGACGTCGCTAAGTGTTAGATAAGCGATCCTAATTTAGAGAAACTAACAGAGAATTGGCACCATTGTCTCGAGATTTAAATAAACTGCGTTGCTTGTTTAGAAAATTAGCAAAAAATATACTACTAGCTGATGCCTGCAACCTCGTCCGCGTGGATTAAGTTTTTTGGTTCCCGCCGGAACACTCTAAAGTAGCCTATGTGTTATTCCAAAATATAACTAATTTCTGTGCCAAATTTCATCCAGATCCGTTCAGCGGTTCTGGCGTGATTGAGTAACAAACATCCATCCATCCATCCAAACTATTGCATTTATAATATTGGTAGGTATAGATATCCAAATTTTGGTACATAATATTATGTTTATATAAAAAGTATTCAACATTTAGCGTGATAATATATCCCTATTTTAATGTTTAAAAAATATTATTATAATAAAGAATTGCTTTATAAATGCCAAATAATATTTAATTTGCACTGAAAAGAAAAAAAACCGGCCAAGTGCGAGTCGGACTCGCGCACCGAGGGTTCCGTACAAACCTGTAGTAAGTTTTACGATTTATGACGTATTAAAAATAAAAATTACGTTTGTTGTATGGGAGCCCCCCTTTAATATTTACTTTATTGATATTTAATTATTTATTTTGAAAGGTAATATACAAGTTAATATTCTGTGAAAATTTGAACCGTCTACCTGTTACCGTTTTTAATATTGAGCAAAAAAATACGAAAAAAACACGTTTATTGTATGGGGACCCCCCTTAATATATATATTTTTTTAATTTTTAGTATTTGTTGTTATAGCGGCAACGGAAATACATCATTTGTGAAAATTTCAGCTTTCTAGCTATCACGGTTTATGAGATACAGCCTGGAGACAGACAGACAGACAGACAGACAGACAGACAGACAGACAGACAGACAGACAGACAGCGGAGTCTTAGTAATAGGGTCCCGTTTTTACCCTTTGGGTACGGAACCCTAAAAAGGTGACAAGTTACACTTTTGCATCTTATGGTAAGTGTGTAAAAAAGGTGTGGAATTATACATTTCCCACCGATTTTCATGAGATTACAGCAACACAAAGGTGCTAACAAGGGACACACGTGGATTCAGGCGGGGTGGATAATGTGGGGTACAATTTGCGCACCTCGTTAACCGTAACGGTCGCGGTCACCTCGCTCAACGACACTCGTGTCTTATCAACGTTTCTTTTCACGCAATACCAGTATTGAAATTGTTGGTTATTTTAGTTATCTATGTAGAATTATAACCTGTTCTAAATGTATTGTTTGGTATGATAAAACTTTTGTGCTTAATTTGTATACGCATCATAAGGAACACATGCAATTTCGGGTGAGGATGGGCAATGTGGGGACGTTATATGCGCATTTTGTGCAACGTACCGCCAAGTGATTTTGCGTTCCGGTTAGATGCCGTGTAGAAACCGATTAGGGTTATAGGTTGAATAGAACTGCCATACCTCCTTACCCCTAACAGGTTAGCCAGCTTATTATATCTTAGACTGAATCATCTCTTACCATCAGATGAGATTGTTAAGGGCTAACTTGTAGCACGGCGTCAAAAAAATAAAACCCATCATCACCAGACTGCTGCGCATAAGCCGCTAATGTTGAAACAGCTTCCTTACAGTGGCTTTAGTAAAATTTATTATCTACCAATAAAAGGCACTATTTATCTCAAGTGCAATATCGTTAAAAGTAAAGCACTACTTTTACGCTTAATATGCAGTCGGTTCTGGGTTTAAACTATTGCTTAGCAATCTTACAGAGAGACAGCAAATTTTATTTGTAAATAGCAAAGGATGTACCATATTCTATAGTATAACTATATTTACGTCACCAAGGAATCTCATCAATCCGTTATCGGCTCACTACTGAACACGAGTCTACTCTTGAAATGAGAAGGGTTTGGCTATAGTCTACCACGCTGGCCAAGTGCGGATCGGCAGACTTCACACACCTTCGAGATCATTATATAGAACTCTCGAGCATGCAGGTTTCCTCACGATATTTCCTTCACCGTTTGAAGCAAGTGATACTTAATTTCTTAAAACGCACATAACTCCGAAAAGTTAGAGGTTTCCGGGGATCTTAAAATCGATACTGTCCCAGCAATTGTTTTTTTAGAGCGAACGCATAGACTCGAGCGTTATGTGAAATAAAAATTAAATGTCTGTGGCGGCGATATATTCATTGGATATATTGCAGTGGTTTGGTCAATGAGCTATGTCGGTCGGCAAATACATGAAGCCAAAGCGTCATGCCAACGTGTTTAAACACACTTAGGCGTATTATTTCATACTTTTGTATAAACTGTGGTACGAAAGCGTTACCCCAACTGTGTAATAGCTAAACTGTGGCCCTACTTCTACATTTAATATGCAGTTGGTTCTTGGCTTAAGCTGATATAGCGCGAATAGGAAGCTTAGCGTACAAAGCGCAACTTTCTCACTTTGTAGTAACTTTATTGCGCAAGTTCATCTACTTTATTGTTGACATTTTTTAATCTGTGGCTTAGGTGGAGTTTAACTCACTGGAAATGGGTATTCTATTCAATTTGCAGTTGGAAAACTAAATTAATCTGTGGATGTACACTAACTTTAACAAAAACATTTGATACATTGGTCCTGTTAACAATCCGTCCATTCTGATATTATATTTTTCCGAGGGCTTGCCTGTCTGTCTTTGTGTTAACTTTTCCCTTCCTTGGTAAACTCACTTATGTGGCTTTTCTTAAGTCGAAAATTTAAAAATTGAATAAATAAATCTGCAATATAGATACGACTCTAGTTTATTATAATAATTGATACTCATTTATTTTATTTTGTTGTGTTTATAATAGGAAAAGTTGTAGATATTTTGTCCCATTTGAGCGGATCTGAATGGAGTTCTCTCCATGCTAAACGATAGTTTAAGGATGAAACATATTAATATACCTACCTAACTTTTCACAAATACCTAAGTATGAATTTACTTATACAAAAAATTTGGTCAAAAGTCTATCCCAATATATTTCCATACGCGGAGTTTCTTTGAGCATCTTCGACGTCATTGTATTATAATATCTGTTGGTTATTCGGAGGTACTTACAAAGGGAATCCATCTTGTAAGAGATAAATTAATCTTAAATATTAAAAAGGTTTTTTGACCGAGCGAAGCGAAGGTCTCTGAGTCTACTTGGGTGAATTGGCACTTGTCCGTCCGTCCGTCTGTCAGAGCCTTATAACTTCTGAATTACTGAACGTAATTACTTCAAATTTAAATATACTGTGTAAACCGATGGCCTCCCGCCGAATATGGCTTAAAAAGTTATAAAAATCTTTATTTCAGGGGGGCTCTCATAGAAGGGGGGCTTTCAAAGTGGTGATTTTCTGACGTCCAAAGATGACCTCAGAACTCCCAATTTTCTGAAAGGCTGAGCCTGAAACTTGATTAATTATTTGAATTATATCTTGTACTTGAACAACAAATACTAAAATTAGATAAATATTATAAGGAAACGAAATTATTTAATTTTTAATGAGCACACGTATTTTTAACAAACTTCACAATGTTGTCAATAGATGGCGCTCTGTACAAATTTATTCGTTTGTGCTTAAAAAGAAAAGGCTGAGCCTGAAACTTGATCACTTATTTGAATTATATCCTGTACTTGAACAACAAATACTAAAATTAGATAAATATTCTAAGGAAAGGAAATTATTTAATTTTTAATGAGCTTCACTATGTTTAACAGAACTTCACATAGATGGCGCTCTGTAAGTTTATGGATACCGCGAGGTCTCAGTTCGGGGCGAACCACTAGTGTAAAAGGGGCAACGAACGAGTTCTTATGAAATTACCTCTTATAATAATTTATATGTACCATAGATATAATATTATGTTACGTTTATATTACCAACATGGCGTAATACACTCTGTTCTCGCCATGGACTTATTATATAATATTGGTTCTCGCTGACGAGTAAAGAAGATACAAAATGTCCGAGAGAACAAAAAGATAATAATAATAATAAAGCCTTTATTGCTGACAGTTAGTACAATATTTTTCCTTATCTTCTAAATTCTAAATCTATCTTAATTAATATTTATATTATAACTAAAACATTTTTCCTTATCATCTAAATCTAACTAAATTATTATAAATATTATATTATCGGTTTGTCCAGCTATCAGCGTGTGCTCCCGACACATAGGCCTCTTCCAGCGTCTTCCATTTTTCTCTTTCCCTCGCTATCCTTTTCCATGTTGGTCCTCCTACTTTTCTTATATCATCTTCCCATCTTCTATATTGTTTACCTCTTTTCCTTTGCCCATCTCGAGGTAGCCATTCAGTTATTCTCTGCGTCCATTTCTCATTACTCTCCCTTGTCATATGCCCTGTCCATCTCCATTTTAACTTTTTGACTGTCTCAAGTATATCTTGCACTTTAGTGGTATTTCTTATGTCACACGCTCTCTTCCGATCCTTTAAAGTGAACCCTAGCATACTTCTCTCCATTCCCCTTTGACAAGTTCTTAGCTTCTGAAGGTTTTTCTGCGAGAGGGCCCAAGTTTGGCACCCATAAGTAAGGCAAGGGAGAATGCAAATATTAAATACTTTCTTTTTGGCTGCTATAGGGAAGTGTTTACTTTTCATGACTTCTTTTAGTGACCAGTATCTTTTCCAGGCACAAGTTACTCTTATTTCAAGTTCTAGGTCAATTTGGTCTTTGAAAGAGATAGTTTGCCCTAAATAGATGTATTGAGTGACATAATCGATGATCTCTCCATCTACCTCTATTTCTATTTGCTCTCTGTTTGCCAGTATCTTAGTTTTTGACTTGTTCATAGTAAGACCAATTTCCTTACTCTTCTCGGCTAGCTGTTGGAGCATAATTTGGAGATTTGAGCTGTTGGTAGATATTAAAACGAGGTCGTCTGCAAATCTTAAGTGGCTCAGTTTCATGCCGTTTATATTTATCCCAAAATCATCCCAATCAAGGTTTCTAAAGATCCCTTCTAGAGCTGCTGAAAAGAGTTTTGGAGATAGCGGGTCTCCCTGTCTCACTCCTTTGGTTATTGGAAACTCTTCTCCCCGCGATTCTGTCTTAATTTGTGCGGTGCTGTTGGTATACACATTTCTAATAATTCTCACATACTTTTTATGTACTCCCTGCTGTAGAAGAGTCTTCCAGAGTAGGTCATGTTTCAGCGAATCGAATGCTTTGTTATAGTCTACAAAAGCGATGTATAAGGGTTTCCTGTATTCCTGACTCTTCTCGATCAATTGCTTCAAAACATGTATATGGTCTATTGTTGAGTACCCCGCACGGAAGCCTGCTTGTTCTCTTGGCTGTTGTTCGTCTAAGGTTTTTGTTATTCTATTAAGTATCAGTTTAGCGAAGATTTTGTAAATGTTTGATATTAGGCTTATTGGTCTGTAATTTCCGATATCATTACGATCTCCTTTTTTATGGATGAGTATGATAGCGCTTTTTGACCATTGAGATGGAATGTACTCGGTAGTGAGAATACTGTTAAAGAGTTCAGTCAGTTTTTCTAGATTGTTTGAGTTGTTTGAAATTGACATCTTTAACATTTCATTTGTTATACTGTCTGGCCCGGGGGCCTTTCCATTTTTCTGTGTTTTTATGGCTAGTTCTACTTCTGATTTCAGAAAATCGGGGACGATTTCATCTTCTTCAGGAGTCAAATCTGGATTTTCGGATGGTTCTTTTTCCGTATAAAGATTTTTATAGAATTCTGTTGCTACTTGAAGGATTCCTTGTCTTGTTTTCTGTAGTTTACCTGACTTGTTTTTCATTTCTGGAATCCAATCTTTATTTTTTACAAAAAGATAGCTAGTGCCAAATGCGGTAGTTTTCAATTCGATAGCAAGATGGTTTCAGTGACCTTAAGAGATTACGATAGTATGACAGATTCTTCTTGAAATTCTACTTTAAATTATTACCTTTCTCCTAAATCCTTTTATACAATTTATAGTCATTATTGGATAGAAGCAGGCGTTACTTTGCGGAAGTCCAAGATAATGAAGAAACTAGAAGTTTAATTCGCTATAATCCGCGACAGTAGGTAAATCTACGTGTGTATCATGCTAATATTATAAATGCGAAAGTGTGTTTGTTTGTTGGTTTGTCCTTCAATCACGCCGCAACGGAGCAACGAATTGATGTGATTTTTGGCATGGGTATAGTTGAGGACCTGGAGAGTGACATAGGCTACTTTTTATCCCGGAAAAGATTACCTATAAGGAGGTCCCGTGGAAATTAAAAAAAACTTAAACCACGCGTACGAAGTCGCGGGCATCAGCTAGTGTAGCTGTAAGTGCGCGATACACACTGTACCACATAGATTTAGCTATTGTCGCGGATTATTTATAGCGAATTAAACTTCTAGTCCCTTCATTATAATCATTATATTATTATATTCAATGGATAGTCAAGTTCTATACAGAGAAATAAACAAGCTAATAAGAACTGATCTAGACGACCGTTTTTGGACCGAGACTAATTTTATAATAAGTACATACGAGTATATCAACAAACTACTTTAGATGGCGAGAAGCGACGTCTCAGTTTACGGCGACTCCACGTGTGACAATTATTGTACTTTGAATTTTGTTGTTACTTAAAATTTAAATATCCTAGGTTGGATTTTAGTGAGGTTGTAGCCTAATTCTGTCAGAGTAACTATGATAGGCGTAAAAAGAACGCATTTGACGACCTCCGTGGCGTAGTGTTGAGCGCTGTTGTCTTAACGTGCGGAGGTCCGGGGTTCGATCCCCGACAGGGTCAATTTAGGAATTTATAATTTCTGAATTTTCCCGTCTGGCCTGGTAGGAGGCTTCGGCCGTGGCTAGTTACCACGCTAACGGCAAAGACGTGCCGCAAGCGATTTAGCGTTCCCGTACGATGCCGTGTAGAAACCGAAAAGGGGTATGTGTTAATATCACTGCCATTCCCCTAACAGGTTAGCCCGCTACCGTTTTAGACTGCATTATCACTTACCATCTGGTGAGATCACAGTCAAGGGCTAACTTGTAGTGGTTAAAAAAAACTACATCTTAAATGCAAATATGAAATTGTAGCAAATCCTGCGGGCTCCTTTGACATAAAATATAAAATACCAAATGCACTTAGGAGCTCCTTAAGCGGCGAAATTGTGAGTGGGACAGGATTATGCAGGTAAGTAAGGTGGCACTGATTTAATTTCCCCTGCACCGCTGCATCCCGCCTCTATACCCCATTACCTTCTCAAAGTACGGTAAATTTGTAAAAATTGTAAAAGAGACTTTTCGGAGTATTTTATTTTCACCAACTTTTGCCGCCGCGAATCACTAACATACAAGTTAGCGAGTCAACAGTGTAGGAATTGTCACCTTTTAAAGGGGGGGGGGGGGGGGGGGGGGTCGACGAAGTGTGACATTGTGTGCAAAGACGGGGGAGGGGTCAAAAAATCACGAAATTAGTGTGACGTACTTTATGGACGACCACACCACAATTGTTCAATTGTTGTGGGCAACAATTCTGGTGTGGAGACCGGATACCGCTAAGCGCAGCGAGGGACTTCCTTCAATTCGCTGGAACAGCAACTTTAAGAAGGTGGCATAAAGTAGGGGACTGTAGAGGTGAATCGTGACTGAGGTGGTCGCTTTTGGAAGGATGTTTGTCGATCCTATTTGAAAACATAGTACGTATATGTACGATACCCTAAACGTATAAGAATGGGCACACGAAATTGAGCTCTAATTCAATGCTGTCATGGTTTATTTTACTTTGACGAAAATCTTTAACGTTTGATCGACAATTCTTACGTAATCGGGGGGCTGAATATTGTTTTACACCATAGTTATATATTTTACTAGCTGATGCCCGCGACTTTGTCGCGTGGATTAAGTTTCTTTTTATTCCCACGGAAACTCCAATTGTCCGGGATAAAAAGTAGCTGTCACTCTCCAGGTTTTCAACTATACCCCTGCTAAAAATCACGTCGATAAGTTGCTCCGTTGCGGCATAATTGAAGGACAAACAAACACACTTTTGCATTTATGATAGTAAATAGTAAGTTAAGTATAATTAGTTTAACAAAAACTACATTAATGTTCACGATGATCAAATTTGATATCCAGCTCGATTCGAATTTAACGCGGGCGAAGTCGTGAGCATAAGCTAGTAATAATATACCTACTCGTATATACTTTTCTAATGGGGTGAAAACATCAAGCTAGGTGATTACAGAAATTTTGGGCGATCAAAAGTCGTTTTCCAGAGTGTTAACGGTCTAGGGTGGATATTAAAATTCGCTAGCGAGTGCCGCTCTGGGTACACGTACGGAATATTAAAAAACTATTAGCGCTTTACATAAATATTTTAAACACGAGAGAAGTGGAGTAATTTTTAATGGTTGTTTTCAACTACACTTTGCTACTCCTATCTTTATTTTTAACTAGCTTTTGTGAACTATACAAATTTCAAACCCCTACTATACCCCTTTAGGGGTTGAATTTCCAAAAATCCTTTCTTAGCGGATAACGTCATAATAGCATGCCCAGCCTGATTCGTCCAGTGATTTGAGCTATGCGTTGATAGATCAGTCATTCAGACTGTCACAGCTATTCCTTTTATAGGTATATTTAGATAATGGTGCGATAGCTCAGTTGGTAAGCAGTAGGTCTTCAATACGATTCCCGGTAAGGTTATACCAATATAATAATACTAGCTGATGCCCGCGACTTCGTCCGCATGGAATGAAGATTTTTAGTTTCCGCGGGAACTCTTTTATTTTCCGAGATAAAAAGTAGTGCAGTGTATGTGTTATTCAAGGCTATAATCTATCTCTGTGTCAAATTTCGTCCAGATCCGTTCAGCCGTTCTGGCGTGATTAAGTAACAAACATCCATCCATACATCCATCCATCGAAACTTTCGCATTTATAATATTAGTATAGATTAAAACTAGGTCCGTCTCGGAGCATCTATTAATTTTAATCAGATAGATTTTTTATCTACCTATTACACCTAAACTGAAAAGAAAAGCGAGAAATGACTTATTACGAGTCACAGAAGGAGGGAAAGCTAAAGAAAGCAACTACCTCCTAGATATTAATTAAAGTAAAGCGTAATAAATTTCTTGCAGAGTAAGTACTCAATAAATGCATGTAGCACTCCCTTAAGGCCCTTTAAACATTTACCCCGCGACCAACTATAGGTAAAAAACTCAACTATAGGTATAAAACTCGTCACACTACAGCATATATTTATAGAATTTTTTGTTATCGTACCGATTTCGTTCAAAATCGATATCTGGGGTTCCCAGAAATTACAAAATGGCGCTGACTTTTTTAAAATTTTCGTAACAGTTTCCTGTTTTGTGATCCCAGGGAACCCCAGATATCGATTTTGAACGAAATCGGTACGATAACAAAGAATTTCAAAATGGCGCTGACTTTTTTAAAATTTTGGTAACAGTTTCCTGTTTTGTGATCCCAGGGAACCCCGGATATCGATTTTGAACGAAATCGGTACGATAACAAAAAAATTCAAAATGGCGCTGACTTTTTTAAAATTTTGGTAACAGTTTCCTGTTTTGTGATCCCAGAGAACCCCAGATATCGATTTTGAACGAAATCGGTACGATAACAAAGAATTTCAAAATGGCGCTCACTTTTTTTTAATACATACATACATACATGCATACATACATATATATTCCTAACATACCCTTTCCTTGTGGCTTTGCCGTAATCGCAAAAAATCGCAAAAATCGGTAAAAAAAATACGCCTACACTTGAGAACTTCCTTCTTTGTGGATGTCGGTATCAAGTTTTTCTAAGCGCAGTACACATAGAGAATATTATATCTCTATGGCAGTACACAACACGGTGTTCATTTTGTCGTAATAAATTTCGTGCAAAAAAGCGATACACCCACCCGTCCACGAGCGCGTCTCAGCGCGTACTGAGCGCCAAACGCCTAGCGCTCGGCTTCTTTTCATAGAAAAATGTATGAAACATTTTTTTTTTGCCACATAAACTATAAACATATTTATTTGTATGCTTAATGCTTTGCACCATGGATAGAGGACTATATAAGCCCCACTTTATTGTTAATATTCAAGTTAAAATATGCAGCGGATCTAGCTTTATGGGTACCTATCCGGACCCCATTTTTCGTCATTTTCAGCAGATCTTGCGTTCGGAGAAACGTATTTATGCAGAAAATTTGTATTGGAGTGTGCATTTTTATAAGGTCAAACGAGAGATGAAGAAATGACCTTTAATTTGATACCATGACATCCCCACAGCTGTGACTCCCGATTCTTTAAAGTGTACCTGGAAAAGGATGACACATCATGAAATCCGTATAAGGCACCTTAAGCGTGTAAGGTTAATGCACATTAGAGGGCACTCGAGCCTTTATAAGAGCCAAGTGAGACAGGTATTGTGCGGGACACGGAGTTATATCGAGTCGACCCTTATAGTTAAGGTATCGACCTTAACGATAAGAGTCCGCTCCAATTATAGATATTTATGATTTTGTCCAGACGAAAGTCAAATATGGTTCTCACATTTATAATTCAGATAGAGTATAAGTAAAGGAGTATAGTCACAGAATGTAATCAAATGTACCACCCCTACTTTGCTATGGAGGAAGTTTAGCAAATCTCAAGGTTTAAAAAATTCCTGAAATGTACTTTTCTTTATTTTAAACCGAAAATCCAGTCATACATTCATACTTACATTTAATCAAATTTCAGGCATATACTACTTAAAAATTACGGACTTTCATACAAACTTTAAGGAACCTACAGTGTGTTAATACTTACCTAGATCATCATCAGTATAGCGTCGCGTAGCGTCAGTCATGCGTCGATCAGTCAATCATTCAGTCAAGATAGTAAAGAACAGACATATTGTACTTAGCTGTTAGGTACTTGGGCAGAATATGACGAAGCGGTAGCGCGAAACGCCAGCGTCGTATTGGATACACATTTCGTCGGGTGGGGAATGGCTGGCAGCTCCATATAAAAGTGCACGCGCCTAAGCTTTGTCCTGTTCTGTGAAGGGTGTGTTTTCACCCTTAGAGTGCAGTTTCTAACATTACCTATAAAACAGGCCGGTCGCAAGGCTGGCCCGAGGACTTCGGACAGATATAGATGCGTTTCCGCCCCCCAGTGCACACAGTTCTCGATTAATCTTGCACATCTCTAGCTACCTTTGTAACTAATGGAATTATGGATTCTAGTATAGTAGATGATGCCCGCGACTTCGTCCCCGTGGATTAAGATTTAAATTTTTTGGGATAAAAAGTTTTATTTTCTGCCTCTTGAATCTGCAATCAGTCGGGGAAAAATAAGCAGATGTATTGTCCTTAAAATGACTTTTGCGAACGAGGGAGCCAGCGCTCGAACGTTCGTCAGATATCGAGCACGTCAGCTCGTTTTAACCTTTTCACTCTTGCGGCGATTAGTAGTGAATTGGGATAAAAAGTACCTATGCAATAACATAGGTACTTTTATCCCAATTTAAACACCTGGAAAATATTCCAGGTGTTCATCCATGCAATGAATTACGTCGATAAACGTATCAATATCGTTCAATCAACAGCAATAGAGTAACGACTCTATTGCTGCTGATTGAACAACAAACAATCACACTTTTGCATACTGTTATGTAGATTAGGCATAAGGCCGGAATATAAATCCCCACAGGACCGAAGCTGCGGACAGTCGCTAGTTTATATTATAAATTGTTGCGTTCACGTTGCGTTGATACGAGCCAACATCAGTAATGTGAAAACATATCTTATATCCAATTTTCGGAACCGAAATTGATAGAGACGTCTACCGTGTATCTCGTATAAAGGCTCGTAAGAAATAATTGATGAAAAGTCCACTGAGCCGTGACTTCATACGTCAGTTGACAAATGGCTTTTAAAATTTAACATTTTCGATATTTTACAAAATGTCCCGTCGACTGCCGATATACCGTGATTTACGGCGCACCGGGATAAACCCGACTCAGATTAAAGCGATTGCTCTAAAACGGAAAATCCGAGTAATATAAAGATATGCTTCAGTTCGTAGGGTTTACAATGCTGACATTTAGGGTTTGAATGCTATTGAGTTGAAAAATATTATCTAAAAGTAATATCACTTTCACCATGTTCTATTCAGACAAGAAAGACTTTGTTTAGTTTGAAATTTTTGTACAACCGCATGAGATTCTCAAAGCAAGCGGCGCAAGGCAGTATTCTGTGGAGACCCATGCAGTAGACTTTCGTTCAGCAGTGGACGTCTATTGGTTGAGACGACTGAGCACAAAAGTAGCCTTTGGCCCCAGGTATTCCGAAAAGCTAGAAGAACATCTAGTACTACCAACAAACCTATTTTCATTAGCGCTAATAATGTCTTTGTGCTTTCCTTGTCAATAATCTTGTCATGCCCTAGACGCCTAAATCCCATTAAAATGCATCCTTATAGAATTGATGATAGTCTATATATAATTTATATGATATGACCATAATCCAAGAAAACTTCTACCAATATGTTATTAATGGAAAGAAATCACGACCCTCATCAATGAGGAATATGACGCATAGAGAGATAGTTGGTATATTTGTTTGTACAAGTTGGACACGTGGTTCCATTGAAGCAATTTTCGAAATTGAATAGTGACATAAAATTTCAATATTCAAAGATGTGACTTGCTGAATTTGGTAGATTTAGGTATGCATTGCCAACAGTCAGACTTCAGAGCTGGGAAGATTCAAAGGAGCTTAAAATATGGCTTATTCAGAGTTTTCACTAAGCCATATTTTACTATAGACTTGACCTTTTGGTGATTTTTCTTTAGAGACAGCTTTTAATTTCATACTAATTACTTATGAAATTTCCAAAAAAAAACCACCAAAATATCAAAAAATCTAGCTCAAAATCTCCGCTCAAGTGAAGAATTTTCGTTTCAAGTAAAATTTAAACATGGGAAATAAAAAATCCAGCACGAGAACGCAATAAGTCTGAAAGGCAAACTTTTGAATCGCTAGGTTTAAACTTAAAGGCTCAATCGCTTTGAGTGGGGTTTAAATTTGTTTCAAAGGAGAATGCGTTTTAAGATACAGTATCGAATGGTGCAAAGTGGTTTGTGGGGTGGAATAGGGGGTGAGGTGTGGGGGGGAGAGGACAAGAGCTGTCATTTGCAAGGACTTCAGACGCAGCGGAGCTACACAAGTTGTCACCATCCTTTATTTTGCTTTTATACTTTTCTTTACTCTCCGCAGTCGCTCGGGATACGATGATAATTAAGGATTATCATACGGTTTTTGAATCATAAAATGGGGCTAATTTAAAACCTTTGTTAGGTCTAATTTAGGTAACCAGGCAAGTTTTCATAATGCCTTTGCACTGGCGACTTGATGTTCGATAATTTGCTTAGTCTCTCTTTCTCTTTCTCTCTGCGTCGTATACCCTATTGCTGAGGGTCGTGACCCCATTGCATTAATCACATAATGGCAGGGTTTTCTTGGGATAATAATGCAGGTCCTTCCGCAATTTGCTAAGTAAATCTACAGAAATCAAGTGTACAAAAAACATGCAGAATAGTCACATCGTAATAATACAAACAACGAAAATTATGTGTGGGAATCAAAACTGCAGCCAGATCAAATCTAATACAAGACATCTCCCACGTGGCGTTTGAAATTTTTTTGTCGATGCAAAAGAATTTAAAATCTTTACCAATTAATAGTTTAGCTTTTACGATCTTGTATGATTTTATAACAAAAGTTAAAATATGTAATATGGTTGATATGCCATTGTTACGCCCCAATCCAAGTTTGGTTCAGTCGCTATCTATATAATTAACACGATCGAACATTGTGCAAAGCGGAAGTGCAAAATGGCGGCGAGTGGCCAACATGGATGCGCTTCCGGTCGTTCGCTGGGGGACAATTAATCTTGTGTACTTATTTTGCTCTTAGCGATAGAGTTGTGCCCTGTAACACTGTCGAAACTTGTGCTAATATTTACTGGCAGCAATGCGGGTACGGTGCTTTTGCTTTTGAAAAGGATTTACTCTGATGTTTCAATATTAAAATTGTAGAGCGCAAATTGGAGCTTAGTTCTTGCAGAAAAATAATTACGTTTGTATTTGAGTATTCTATTTTACTATCATTCAAAGTAGGTACACTGTATACTTATAAAATATGATGGTGATAATCAGTTACGGTATCTTAAAACTAAAGCTAAGAGGGTTCCGAACGCGCCCGGTCTGAGAAGAGCCCACAACAAACTCAGCCGGTTTTTTAAAATTATCACCGTCTCACAGATATCGTAAATTACATAAGTAATTAGATTTATAATAATTATTATAACAATATATTATGCCATTACATAGTATTACCCAGTATTCTACGGTACAACGTAAATCATGCAAGCAAAATTGTTGTGTAAAACAGCTTATCCATCCCGGCATTGCTAGAAGGACGGTCTGAAAATGCATTCATAGTCTATTTTGTAAAGGTAGAATTTGTGTGCAAAACCCAAATTCCTAGATCCAGCTGGTTTGGGCTGTGCGTTCGTTTTCAATGTTAGTCAAATGTCCCATTTCGAAGTTGATTATGTAACTATAGTCTATTGCAAATCCTCCTTAGTATACTCAACCTCCTTAGTATACTTAGTTGCTCCTTGTATACTTCTCATACTATGTTCATAGAGTACGCTACAAGGAAGATCTTAGTTAAATCTCAGTCTAACATCACAAACAAGTTCCTGTCTACCATTTATTACGTCATGTCTATTACTGCATTTGGTAATTAAGTCCATTGTCCAATACCAACTGGACACAGCGAGCAATATTGCAGGGGGTGCCATAATTTGTGTGATTCTTATCTCCCATTTAAATTTATTGACCCCATGAGACAAATAACTAATTCTACGCCGGTAGTGCTGCCTGCCTCGGGCAAATATTGTTCAGCCAAGCACAAAACCTGTCTGGCGGAATGTACCTAACAAGATGCCTGATTTCCATTATTGTGCAAATCAATTTTCGTTTTATATACCGCTCACTTTTTGGAGTTACCCAAAATTTGTTAAGAAATTTATGTATTATATATTTAATGATATGTAAAAACGAATAAAGTTAAGTTTCAGATGTTTAAATAAAATTAATTTAAAAAAAAAAACAAAAACCGACTTAAAAACTATACATAGCTATAGGGAACCACAAACCATATGATATAATATCTGGGTATATATTTTGTTTTTTGTAGATTTTCTCAAAAAGCGCTAAATCAATTTCGATAAAATTTATATGCGACCACCTCTGAGGTATGATCTACCAAACAAAAAAAGAATCATCAAAATTGATTCATAATTATCATACATACAAAAAAAAACATACAGTCGAATTGAGAACCTCCTCCTTTTTGGAAGTCGGTTAAAAAATGACTCGGTTCCTCACTCGATGTCGGACATTAGGTGGTTCCTAGTATCTAGATTTTTCAGTATCAGTTTTTCAATTTTGGGATAGAATTGTGAAAGGTTATAGCTCCCTGAATAAATCAATCAGACAAAGGTCTTGGAATGTTATTTTTAAAATATATAATATTAAAAGGAAATTTTTTGAAATTAGTTTTACTGGAAATCGAATTTGCAAAATATTGCTAGAAACTTGATAGGCACCGCATTCTACCACAGCTCAACTCTCAATTTACAATATTTACGTCAAATAAACAATTTAGGTATTTTTTAAATAAAATAAAATATATTAATGCAAACAATTTTTGATATAATTCGACGAAATCATTAACATCTCCTTTCCTACATCCACGTCCCGATTCCGATTCCCCTTCACATAATAACCTCATTAATTCGTTTCCAGGAATCGGAAAATTCCTCATTTTAGTCGCGGAGCAATCGACGGGTGTGTTTCTGTTTTCCAGATTTTAAAGAGATTTTTGCTTTATAATTAAATATATTTTCCCTAATATAATAATTATTAGGGAAAATATGATCAGGAACATCACAGCCTTCACCGTTTTACTAAGAAGGATTACAGACTAAAGTTTTTGTATGTTTCTGATTTGAATGAATGCGAGAGAATGAAATAGAATACAAGTTGTATTTATCTCATTCTCTCGAAGGCTACTTATCTAAAGTTTCACTTCTGCACACACTCACTTTTTTATGCCTGATTAGTTTTCTTTAATATTTTGTTTTTCATATTATCTACTAGCGACGCTGTCTACGGGTCAAATAAGTTTGTGGGACTATTTGAAAATCTGACATAATTTGATTTGTCAGTTAGAAATAGATACTCTTAAAAAATCTTAACAGTCCGTAATTTAAGGTTTTTAGTTAAATCAGACTTCACATTCCTGAACAGAAAGTTTGTTTCATAAAGTTGTCTGCCTTGGGTATATTAGACAGGTATATTGCATTATCCATGAGCATTTAGAAGCTCTAGTGCTTCTAATATCTTATACAAGTTCTAAGACAGCGCAGAGGTAGCATTTTCTAGGATTGGGCGGTGTTCGAAACTTCGTGTGTATGTAAAATGTAAATTAGGAAAGTATTTGTTAACTTGGGTTAGTCTGAATTTGTGCTGGTACCTATACTTGAATGTAGGGTTTTTTAATGTTGCTTTCTTTGTCGGGTTTTATGTATTTAAAAGGTTTTTACTTTCCAAGTATTTATTTTTGTAAAGATGAAATTTCAACCAGGCTGATTCGAATATTGCATAAGCTTTTGAAACGCTCTCAGCTTGGTGTTATCCCACACATTTTATTTCCGAACCGGTGGTAGTCTTGACATTTCATAAGTTCAAATAAATATATCACTTCATTTCACACAAATTATCGGAAATCAGCTTCGATTCCTATAAAGAAAGCTTCGATTCCTATAAAGGTAATTGATAATTTGTAAATTGTTTCTAATGTAATGTGGAACGAGACTTTGACCGTGGCTATGTTCCAAACAGACGACAAAGATATTATGATGCCAAGCGATTTGATGTTCCGGTGCAATGTATCACCCGATTAAGGTATAATGGCTATTCTGTGGTAATGGGTTGCATAAAAACTGCCATAAAAATCTTATTAATTGTGTGTCACCAAGTGATATCACTTGGCCTCGAATAAAAAAACTTTACGAACTAGTGGTAGATTCACTCGACGATCCAAAAGCATTTGTAAAAGTTTATTGAATAAAAAAAATTTGAGTTTGAGTTTTAAAGTAGGCCGCAGCTCCTTGAAAAATATAACCACACTCAAATACACTATGTTTCGTTCCGGAATTATTAATCTCGTACACCTAAACACATTTCCAGGATTAAATCGTAGGAGTGTAATATTTATTTAAGCAAATAAATCGTCGGGCGTCTGCAATGGCTTTGCGTGCAGGAAATTAAAATCTGCGGCAGCTGCGAGTAATGATGTTTCCATTACTTACCCTTATAGCTTACCTGCCTGGTCCTTTCGAAATTAACGGAATCTCGGCGAACAAACGTGTTACATTGTTAGGGTTCCGTACCTAAAGGGTGCCAATGGGACTCTATTACTACGCCTCCGCTGTCCGTCCGTTCGTCCATCCGTCTGGCCGTCTATCTGCCAGCGGGCTGTATCTCACGAACCGTAATAGAATCAAATAAATATTATAAATGCGAAAGTTTGGATGGATGTATGGATGTAAGGATGTATGGATGCATGGATGTATAGATGTTTGTTACTCAATCACGCTCCAACGACGGCTGAACGGATCTGGATGAAATTTGGCACAGAGATAGATTAAAGTCTGGAATAGTACAGGCTTTTTATCCCGGAAAATTTAAAAGTTCCCGCGGGAACCGAAAAACCTCAATCCACGCGGACGAAGTCGCGGGCATCAGCTAGTAATAATTATAAGTATTAGGCTTTTTATCCCGGAAAATTTAAAAGTTCCCGCGGGAACCGAAAAACCTCAATCCACGCGGACGAAGTCGCGGGCATCAGCTAGTAATAACTATAAGTGTGTCTTAGACGAACTGTACGCACTTTACAGCAAAAAGGAAAAGGTGAAAAATAAAAATACCATAGCACCGACCTAGAACAGTCGTCGATCGCCATGTCGGAGATAAAAAGGAAGGAATACATTATAAAAAAAAAACATAGAATAATTAGACAATTGAAATTTTCACAGAGTGTGTATTTCTATTGCCGCTATATCACCAAATAATAAAAAAATACAATAAGTAATGAGCGCCCCATAACAATGATTTTTGAACTTCTTAGTTCTTTGACGAAAGTATTTAAAAAGCACACAGTTTTAAATCTTGTTCGATGGTACAGAACCCTTCGTGTGCGAGTCCGACTCCCACTTCGACGGTTTTTTAATTACACCCTATATTTTTCCGACAGGGTAAAGTTAATTTGGAAATTCATATTTAGGCATTGATCGAGTTTTAAGTTCGGAGCTCAAAACTTCGAAACTTCAAAACAAAGTTAACATCTTGCCGATCTAAGACTAGACTAGGATTGAGGATAGCTTTAGGATACCTAAGTTTCTTGCTGGTTCTTCTCGGTAGGAACGGCATTCTGGAACAGTGCACTGACATTCAATTGACGATTCAAAAGTTTATTTGAATAATTTCTTTTAAATTAGATTTTATGTACACTTTAATGTGCACAGGAGCCAAGACAGTTATTTCAGGTCATTTTTGTCACGTACCTGCATATTATGGAACCAGCTCCCATCTTCTTATGATTATGATATGGGGCTCTTCAAAGGGCGGATAAACAAATATCTCAAAAATTGGATAGAAGCAGGCGTTACTTTGCGGAAGTCTATGACATTGAAAAAAACTAGAAGCACAATCGTGCATTGTAGAGTCAACATCTCAGGTTCAGGTGTCGGAGTGAAACGTACGTTGAGGGTATTTTGGCAGATTTATGTGGTGTGGAGAATATCGCGGGCCGCAAGTTCAAGATACGCACTGTACCACATAGATTAACCTTCTGTGGCGGATTATAGCGAATTAAACTTCTAGTTTTTTCAATTAAATATCTCAAAAGCCGGAAACGCATTGGCGGTTCCTCTGGTGCTGCAAATGTTCATGGGCGGCGGTAATCACTTAACATTAGGTGACCCGCCTGCTCGTTTGCTCGCTCATATAATAAAAAAAAAGAGTGAGTTTCAGCCAAACACAAGTCATGCAATCATGACATTGTAGCTGTCAGACTGGTGCTATGGCTTTTTCTTTGTTTTATTCCACTACAACTTAGTCCTTAGTAAGAGATGATGCGGAGGAAGATGGTAGCAGGCTAACTTGATAGGGGCATGGTAGTTACATTAACCCCATACCTACCTACCCTTAATCGGTTTCTACACGGCATGGTACCGGAACTCTAAATCGCTTGGTGGGCACGTCTTAGCCAGGTTAGTCGTAGGTAAATATCCACGACCGAAACTTCCCACCAGACACAGAGATTTCAGAAATTATAAATTCCTAATTTGACCCAGCCGGGAATCGAACCCAGGATCTTCCACTTATAAGAACACAGGATTCACCAGTGCGACAGGGATAGTGCGTCAAAAATACAATAGCTGTGTAACAACAAATGGTTAAAAACAAAGTTTACCTACAGTTCGCGCACGAGTTGAATGCAGAGAAAATGTATGGTGACACATACATTTTTACTCTGAATTCAACTAGCGCGCGAACTAATACAGAATGCGAGCTCCGTCAATGTTGACCGTTTTCGAGATTTTTCCAAATATTCCGGCTATTGTACATGCGATACGAATTTCGGCTCAATCGCTCCAGTTGTTTTTAGGTTACGTCCTGGATACCTACTCGGAACTAGGAAAATGGCCGAATTTTTATGGTAACGAAAGTTACAATATTTGGTAACTGGATTGGATTTTTTTTTATTATTTTAATTTTGGTCTGTTAGTTATATATTTTACTTTAAAAAATTTCAAAAAAAAAAAAAACCGACTTCAAAAACCACAAACACTAAAAAGTAAAAAATAATTTAATTTATTATGTATACAAGAGATAATGTAGTTCTATAATAACATTTTTTGGAGTCGGTACCAATTAGCCGCATGAACCGTCTACCTACTCTTCATTATTGTTGACGTGAGTTCACATTGGCACCGACTCCAAAAAAATGTTATTATAGGACTACATTAACTCTTGTATCAAATAAATATTATAAATGTGAAAGTTTGGATGGATGTATGGATGGATGTTTGTTACTCAATCACGCTCTAACGGCTGAACGGATCTGGATGAAATTTGGCACAGAGATAGATTGTAGTCTGGAATAGCACATAGGCTACTTTTTATCCCGGAAAATTAAAGAGTTCCCGCGGGAATCGAAAAACCTTAATCCACGCGGACGAAGTCGTGGGCATCAGCTGGTACATAATAAATTAAAATTTTTTACTTTTTAGTGTTTGTGGTTTTTGAAAATTTTTTATTTCACAATTTTTAGTGGCCTTACTGTTTTTGCTATTTAATTTACTTGTAATTTTTTTTTTGCGCTGTGAGTGCTGAACGCGTAATACGGTAGAGTTCCAAGGGGGGAACGGTATTTTTTTGACAATTTGCCCCATAAATCCAAAACTACTATGCATTAAAATAAATAAAAATCTGTTTTAGAGTGTACAAGTCAAGTACAAAGTCCTTTCATACGATACCCCACTTGGTATAGTTATCCTACTTTGAAATTTCAAACCCCTGATTTTCCCCACTTTTTTAATTAAACTAAAAATAATTTTCAATTTTTTTGATTTCCATGATATTGGGCCACTATTATATACAACTATTCCAAATTTCATGTCAATAGCTTTAATAGTTATTGAAATAATCGACTATGACAGACGGACGGAGAAAGTCGCACCATAAGGGTTCCATTTTTACCATTTTGGTACGGAACCCTAAAAAAAAAAAGATATGCTATGCATGGTTAAAGCATACTGTTTACAAAACTATCACACTGATCGCGAGCAATTTACTCGCGATCATTGTGATTGTGATTGTGAGTCTTATCCATTGAGGAGTTCCGTTCTCCATCTCCGGAGATATTCATCAGATCTTCACCAAATTAAAATGGGACCACCTCTTAACCTGGTATGACCTACCAAACAAAAAAAGAATTATCAAAATCGGTTCATAATTGGCGGAGAAATCGCGTAACATACATACAAAAAAAAAACATACAGTCGAATTGAGAACCTCCTCCTTTTTTTGAAGTCGGTTAAAAAGTAGATTTAGTTAAAAAATAGTTAAAAATATATTATATAAGGCAGAGGGCGTGGCGCAATTTACTTTTTTTTTGGAATGGAGCAAACTGAAAACCAGCGCTGAGCATTGTTGCCAATGTGAGGTTGTCTCCAATTGTTTTATTGTTACGAGTAGTTTTTAATTTAGTCTTAAGAATTTTGTCACAAGATATTTTGTGGCTAACTTACCTTACAATAATGAAAACAATAAAGCTTTTATTTATTTATTTACACAAGTTGAACATTTTAGTAATATGCAGCTTAAGCAAACGCGCATTTGTTTTAAGCTAGGTATTTACTATGAAGAAAAGAGAAGAGATCACTTGAAATGCAGAGCGTCAGTACTATAGCTGGATCTCATAATATATTCTATATTACGCTAGATTCTATAGCTCGCCCGTCCTATTAGTTCGGAGCCAGTGAATATTTGATGCCAAGAAATAGGCAATAAGTTAATGTAAGTTGTAAGCATCGCCGAGACAACGCCAGGACGTCTGAGCTCACGGAACCAAGATGCCTTCCGATATTTGAAAATTTATTCAATATTTATCAGGGCATCTGAATATTTTGATACATTTCGTGTAGCACGGATAATAATTATTGTAGTAATTGATATTATAATCAGGCTGATAAATGTTAAAGATTTTTCAAAAAAGAGGTTAAGACTACCTGTTTACAAGAAAACCTATCAATAGGATGAGACTATGGAAATGATAAGCATCCCATGCACACTTATCCCGCCGTCTTTGAGACAAATTAACCACCACCACTACAGCCCATTAACGTCCCACAGCTGGGCACAGGCCCCTCATAGGAGAGAGGGAATTAGACCCACCACGCTGCTTTAATGCGGGTTGGCGGGCTTTAACGACTATTATCATGTTAGTGATAATAACCGGGACCGACGGCTTAACGTGCTCTCCGAGGCACGGGAGCGAAACACCACCAACTTCCTAACTCCGGGCTAGTACTGAGAATTTCTAGTCAGAAAAACCCAATACTCATTTATGGCCCGACCCGGGACTCGAACCCGGGACCTCGTCGGCCGCAGTTGAACATGCCAACCACTAGACTAACGAGGCAGTTAAATTAACACAAAAGATTAATTGAAGATATATTTCTTAGAATAAGAAAGTTAGTAAGTTCCAAATTAAGAGACAACCAAATAATTTGAAACGAACTCCGCCGTCCTAAAGTACACTAGAGCAAAATTATCCCCTGCCATGACGGGAGACGGCATTATTACAGAAGAAAACTTACGTTATCCAAATAGTAATTATGACTCTTATCAAGAGTACGAAGTTGTTACGAGCTTCTCCAATATTTACAGTTGGCTCTCAGTTGTTGGTATACCAACTCTTTTTAATTTCCCTAAGGGCTGGAATAAGTTACATCGAAATTATTAGTTCTAGACCATTAAGCATCTGCTAAAATTAAACCTAACTATTTACCATTGATTTATCATGAGTATTGGTCAACTGCATCGTTTCCATATATCTAACCTTTGTTTTCAGTTTTTAACTCATCGTTATCAACATTATTTTAATATGATTTTTGTGCCCTGTATACGCAACATACAGTTTGTTATAACGTGGTAAGTTTTGGCCTAGTCTTATAATTACATTGTCTTTAAATATGATCTCTTAAACCCAATGTCTGACTGATGTTGCTGTGTTGGGTCTAATGAATTGTTTTTTTTAATTGCAAGGCAATAATGCCTATAGAAAGGAATGATAAGGTAATGTTGATGTAAAGAAATCAATGACATGATCAGAAGGTTAAGGTTGCCTGGTAGAGATCGCTACCTAAGCGATAAGGCCGCCTTTTGTATCCTACTTCTGTCTGTGTTTATTTTTTTCTTTTCTTTGTTTTTGTTATTTTTACTTGTGGTGGTACAAATAAAGTGAATAATAATAATGATCATTCATTTTAAATTTCTTGTTGAAGGTTCTTGAATTTACGTGAAATTAGAAAAAAAACTGACAAATTACAGAAATGAGAAATGATATGCCAGCATTTTTCGTGTAACGAACGTGGATACAAATATCTCGATTGGCGAACCGTGGTTGGAATTAAAATTCCCAATAAATACTCGTTAGTGGAATTTAATTTGATTCATTGTAAAAAATATTATTGCATTGTAAGTACTGCAGTGGGACATTATTCAGGCAAGGATTGGACGACGTCGGCATTTTAATTTTAACCACCATCATAATTCATTGATGAAATGAAAATTCGGCTATAATTGTGTTAAATAAACAATGAGTGACCACACGATAGGTGTAAATAATAAACTATTTGTTTGACTGGAAAGCTACAGTAAGTATTTTGCTTGACTTGTGGTTGTGGATATGGTCAGCACTAGAGGTGGGTAATATAACACGTAGCGCAATATCATAGCGCGCTATTGTTCCATAAGGGATAACGTGTTATGTGAGGAACCGCCATGACGCTACGGCGTTATGAATATCACGCGATCGCGCGCGGCGTCTCGTAGCACTTGTAGCGACGCCCGCCTGCCGGTAGCGCGCGGCCGCTGGCCGATGGTTAGTGATTAGTCTCGCATAACGCGCTGTTGTGAGTGAACGTCATCTTTGCGTGTTACGAAATTTAGCGCGCTACGAAATTAAGCCCGCTGCAAGACATATCGCGCCTGCCGGCCACGCACACGCTTTCTTATAACAAGCGCGTTATAACATAGCGCTTTTAAAAGCGTGTTAAAAATTTATAGTTTATAGTCCGTAGCGTGCCATGGATTTATAGCAGTTTTGAACAACTCTAGTCAGTACCTCCCTGATTGAAACAGTGTGAGTAAATAGTAAGAAAGTTGCTTTCTACAAAGCTCGAACCACCAATTATTGGAGAACATTATTGTCCTCTAAATTTTAAATTCGATTTTTATAACTATACAAGTTATATATGTAAACTGATAGTGTGGATGGCAATAAACTGTAAGTATCTATAGCGCCTATTATGTACATAAATTAAATAGCAAAAGTTCCTAATTATTCCGCGGCCAACAAAACTCATTACAGTTCTGTTCTGCAACGGGATTAGATTTCGCTCAACGCCACGCTTTAGGTAATAATTGACGCCATATTGTGATCATATTATGGAAATTAATGCAGAAAATAATTCACCCGTTGAAGAACTAATGCAAGCTATAAATATTATAGATATGACGGCACGTCGATGTTTTTAGAGTGGCAAGGAGCGCATCCGACATTTGGCGGTAGTCTGTGGCGTTTGACAGCTAACGCTCTTTGTCACTCTGGCACAACTCCGAGCGCTAGTGTCACTCACGCGCGGTGAATTAAGAATTATTCTATTTGCATCGTGCGGTTTTAAGCTACGTGTTCGGTGGAGTGCTAGTTGGAATTAAACCATATGATTGTAACTCAAATTATATTTCTGTGATTCCGTACAAGTTATAATTGTTCTCCTCGCCCGCCTACCCACAAAATATAGTATGGAATCGGCCACTGATGATGAGGGTACCCGCGTGCCTTTATCAGAAGTGGGATGTAAAGGGCCTAGATCAGAGGAGAACAGGCGCGACCATGAAACTAATAAGTAAACGTGCGCGGACCGGAAGGACGGCGGAACAAAGGCTAACCGCCTTGTGTTCAGGAGGTTCATGTGTGTGAACGTCAATCATCGAGAAGCACTCTCACTACATCATCCGGTGAGCTCGTTTCCTTTCTTTTTGATAGTGGGTCTGCTTGTTAATTAGTAACTGATGATTTGGTATATCTAACGGGAATTTGCCGGGAAAACGTTGAGTGTGTCTCTCAGATTCTTAGTCCCATCAATGTACAAAGCATTTTGTTGACTGTGCTGTTTCATTTAGTACCTGACGTCCGTTCATTACTGGTGGACGGTGGAAAGTGCGTATATGGTGTAGCTGATTGAAAGGACTGGCCTATATGGGTCGATGTTCTTGATCAGACTACGGTTGACTATAACTTTGGTTGTTGCGCGGGGCGATTGTTGAATGGTCTAAGGGACTGGCTCATGCGGGTCGAGGTTCCGGATCACTTCAACCTGGGTTGGTTCTGTATGTGTGAGCTGGGTGGTAGGTGAATGGTCTAAGGGACTGGCTCATGCGGGTCGAGGTTCCGGATCACTTCATTTGCGGCAGCGTGTGAACGTGCGACGTTCGTGATGGTACTGGTGGAAGGGATGCTGACGGGTTGTGTCCGGTCCAGGTCATCATATTGAGGTGGTGACTGGTCGAAGGGAAGCCCGGGTTCAGTTATCCGCTCCAGTAGGTGTGTGGGTAATTAACGCAATGAACAGATGTGGTGTTAGGGAACGATCTAAAAGTGGTGAAATGTCAGGGATGGGCGAGCATGTCCAGAAAGATACTTCAGCTGTGTGTTTTTCTTTGCAGATGAGCTGGGCTGCCCTGGGCATGAGCAGACGCGCGAGGGCGCGCGAATGTCAGTCCGGCCGTGACGGCACGTCGATGTTTTTAGAGTGGCAAGGAGCGCATCCGACATTTGGCGGTAGTCTGTGGCGTTTGACAGCTAACGCTCTTTGTCACTCTGGCACAACTCCGAGCGCTAGTGTCACTCACGCGCGGTGAATTAAGAATTATTCTATTTGCATCGTGCGGTTTTAAGCTACGTGTTCGGTGGAGTGCTAGTTGGAATTAAACCATATGATTGTAACTCAAATTATATTTCTGTGATTCCGTACAAGTTATAATTGTTCTCCTCGCCCGCCTACCCACAAAATATAGTATGGAATCGGCCACTGATGATGAGGGTACCCGCGTGCCTTTAGATACATAAAAGGTAGGTTCGGTTAAAATTGCAATGCTTAAAAGTAAAGTGCTAGATTAATTTATTAGAAAAAAAATACCGATATGAGGCTTGTGATTGTGTTAATCAGATATTTCATCTTGCTTTTAAGTTTCTGCTTATTATGCAAAAAGCAATTAAGTACAATTAAAAAGTTGTCATATTTATTGTTGGTCAATACAATAGTAAATTTTTCTTCATATAATTTTCTGTGGTGATTAATTCCAACATCGTCCGATCTTTGGCTGAATAATGTCCAACCGCAGTAGGCACTTACAATGCAATAATATTTTTTACACTGAGTCAATTTAAATTCCTCTTAACGAGCATTCATTGGGAATTTAAATTCCAATCACGGTACGTAAATCGAACTATTTTTACCTACGTCGGTAGTGCGAAAAACAGGCAGGCAGGCGTTTTTGATGGGCGAAGCTCGCGCCGTATTTTTTAACATTTTATATTTTACTGCTCTCGATCTGAGTGGGTTTATGCGTAAGGCTTAACGTCTATCGTACGTGTGATACAATATAGACCAATATAGCGTAGGATGAATATAAAGCCCTCTTGATCTATTGATGGATTTGTGATCTATCTAGAGCTTTTGATTGTATGGAGTTCTGTCCAATAGTTTAGTCCTGTTTTCATTGTTACAGTTGAATCGAAACTTCATCAATCGGATAACAAAACAGTTTATAGTTACTATTGCTGTTCTACAGGGGTCATTTTTATGACCTTAGTTATTCAAAGTATTTCTAAACAACTGCTTTTCTCATGTTTGAACAATTTTAACAATGCAATCACGAAATGATGATGCTCTAAAGCTTTGACTTTTGAAAAAGTTTATGAAGATTTCCAGTAAATGTTCAAGAACCTGTAGAATCTCTGAATTTAATCTTATCTAAGGATATGTAAAGTCACATTGTACACTGAAATTCAACCCTGTGTTGTTTGAAAACTTATAATATTTTCCTAGATCAGAGGCCCAATAATTGTCTAAGCAAATCGTAATCATTTGACAGTTTAAAACGTATTACTCGAACTGTTTTAGGGGTTCATACATGCTTTCTGACGTGCAGGCATCTATGAACTCCTTAAACAGGTCGAACTATTCGTTTGACAAACGATTACGATTTCCTTACACAATCGGGGGGCAGATTATTAAATAACCACACATAGTCGTCGATACAACATCGGCAGTATCAATGGGGCACGCTTGCCAAATGGAGGCTCATTGAGGTCAATGTGGTCCACAGAACGGTACGATCACTTGCTAGCACGTGATGAGAGCAACCCAATACTGTGTAGCGTTATGAACTTATGACTTACGTTACATGTATATGATTTTGAATCTATATTTCCTTTTTTATAATATTTTTTAACTAGCTGATGCCCGCGACTTCGTCCGCGTGGTTTAAGTTTTTTGATTCCCGCGGGAACTCCTTAATTTTCCCGGATAAAAAGTATCCTATGTTACTCTCCAGGTCCTCAACTATACCCATGCCAAAAATCACGTCGATGCGTTGCTCCGTTGAGGCATGATTAAAGGACAAACCAACAAAAAAACATACTTTCGCATTTTTAATATTAGTATGATCAGAATTAGAGGCCCGATTATCTTACAAAATCGTAATTATTTGAGAGCTGTTATACCTCTAACAGGTAAGCCCGCTTCCATCTTAGACTGCATCATCACTTACCATCAGGTGAGATGGCAGTCAGGGGTTAACTTGTGGTGGAATATTAAAAAAAAAAAAAAAGAGCTCGTATAGTAATGTTTGTAAAACGGCTCGCGCCTATAGAAAAGCATGAACTTCTTAAACGCTTCGAAGTTTCCGAAGTTCATACATGCTTTTCGATTCGCTTACATCATTATAAATTTTACTATTAGATTAACCTTCGTTAACTCTTGACTTTGCCTGGTGGTTTGCAATAATACAGTTAAGATGGAACTTGGAAAGAGAGTGGCAGTTTTAGAAAAGTCATACCAGCCGTGAGAGTAAGGGTTGTGCTCTTTATAATATACCTATTATATATGTTCCTTATCGGTTTAAACGCGGCATCGAACCGGAACGCTTCATTGCTTGTCAATATAACTTTGCTTGCCATGTCTAAAGCCTTCACTGTCCAGATAGATCCTATGGATCTGAAGCAATTTATCAGAAATATTGAATTCTTAACTAAACTAAAACTAAACCAGAGGTTATTAAGTCAGGGACCTCTCTCTCACTTATGAAACCGCTGAGTCAGAAGTCGTCATAATTGTTGTTTTTCGTATATTCGTGAGTGCAGTTTCAGTCGGAATATTTGAACAGCATCGATCTGATTTCAGTGAGCGCTGTTGAAACAACTTTATCACCGATATGACCGAATGGTTACTCATTTGGGTATACATCGTCGCATTCACAATATTACGATATGGTCTGGATATGGATATGGATATGGATGACTGCCTCGTTGGTCTAGTGGTTAGCATGTTCGACTGCGGCCGACGAAGGTCCCGGGTTCGAGTCCCGGGTCGGATCACAACAAGTACTGGGTTTTTCTGACAAGAAATTCTCAGTACTACCCCGGAGTTAGGAAGTTGGCGGTGTTTCACCCCCGTGCCTCGGAGAGCACGTTAAGCCGTCGGTCCTGCACCTGATCACTCTCCGGTCGTGTCGGATTTTCCGTCCCATCGGGCTATGAGAGTAAAGGAACAGAGAGTGCACCTGTGTTTGCGCACACACTTGTGCACTATAATATCTCCCGCGCAGATGGCTAATCTCTCTGGGGATAGGCCGCCGTGGCCGAAATTCGGTCGGTAGGACATTATTACGATATGCGATGATCGTTGTGTATGATGCGTACCATTGATTTGGTGTGCTTAGGCATTATGAGTATCTGATTTTATATCCATAATATTTCGCTTTACGTCTATTTGTAGTTGCAACTTTATCATTGATATCACGAGCGCCTACTAAATAGTAGTGCTTTTGGAGCTTTTGGATCAAAATTGTCTCTTTGGCAATATAATAACTCCGCATGATGATCATTTTCTAGCTAATATTACTTTACCGGTTTTGGTTATGAGCAAGCATCTGATGTTGAATCTATCGTTATTTCAACCTATCGACGGCCGACTACTGAGTTCAAGACTTCTCTCAAAATAAGAAGGGTTTGGCCATAATCCACCACGCTGGCCAAGTGCGAATTGGCACTTCACATACCTTTGAGAACTTTATGAGGAACTTACAGGCATGCGGGTTTCCTCACGATGTTTATAATAATGTCCTCCCGACCGAATTTCGGCCACAGCGGCCTATCTCAGGACCGACGGCTTTACGTGCTCTCCGAGGCACGGGGGTGAAACACCACCAACTTCCTTACTCCGGGCTAGTACTGAGAATTTCTTGTCAGAAAAACCCAATACTTGCTATGGCCCGACCCGGGTATCGAACCCGAGTATCACGATGTTTAAACTGTGGTTATAGCAAGCAAGTTGTATTGATTTGCTTAAAATGCACGTTACTCTGCAGAATTCCGTTATTCCAGGTCATTTCTGCCACGTACCTGCAAATTATGGAACCAGCTTCCATCTTCTGTGTTCCCTGATGATAATAATGGGGCTCTTCTAAGAAAACATTTCAAAAGGTGGCAACGCATTGGCGGTGCAACTCTGGTGCGCTCTGGTGCTGCAAATGTTCATGGGCGGTGGTAAAAAACTTAACATCAGGAGACCCGCCTGCTCGTTTGTTCGCTATATATATTTAAAAAATAAAAAGAATAGCTGTTAGTAGCGTAATCCCGAGGATCGAATGGCCGACCATCTGAATAGGAGGTCTAAACTACAAGGCTTATTTACTACTAGCTGATGCCCGAGACTTTGTCCGCGTGGTTTAAGTTTTTTTTTATTCCGGGGGAACTCCTTAATTTTCCGGGATAAAAAGTAGCCTATGTCACTCTCCAGGTCCTCACCTATACTCATGGAAAATCTCGTCGATACGTTGCTCCGTTGCAGCGTGATTGAAGGACAAACCAACAAACCAACAAACAAACATACTTTCGCATTTTTTTTTTTTAAATGTATAGGCGGGAAGGATCGGAGGGAGGCCTTTGCCCAGTCGTGGGACAGTATAGGCTAGATTAGATTAGATTAGATTAGATGTATAGGCCAGCGCTTGGCTGCAATCAGACTTGCTTGCAAGTGGTGATGCATGCCTAAGGTGGAGCGCGCTTGCCTAGAAGATGCCTACTAATATTAAGATTTATACTTAATATTAGTATGGTCTCCACTTTTCTAGCCCACTGAACCGATACTTTGTGTTTATTCGTAAGTTCAGAGTACACAGAGTCAGACAGAATACTTGAACAGCATCGATCAGATACCATTCAGCATTGTACTATACAACGTTATCAACGATGACGAGCGCTTGCCAAATGGCAGCGCATTTGGGTCAACATCGCCGCATTGGCTGTAATATTATGATATGATAATAAGCTGTACCTGATAAGTGGTATTGAGTTCGACTTGTGCTCGAATACGTGAATATTGCAAGCTCTATTGAACTGTCAAAGGACAGTTTGACGAATTAATAATTAATTCAACCAATGTCAAAGTAACAGTAATAGTAATTTAGCTTTGTAGTAATAATTATTATTACTGTTACTTTGATATCATTTAGGGACTGACTGACTAAACTTATTCTGCTGCATTCGCTTTTCGCTGAACGACTTTGGCTACACATGTTCAGCAGCAACCGCGTACAGAGTAACGATGCTGATCAGAGGCCCAATTATTGTCCAAGCAAATCGTAATCATTTGACAGCTTAAAATTTATTATTCGAACTGTTTAAGAAGTTCATACATGCTTTTTACCGTGCAGGCATCTATGAACTCCTTAAACAGGTCGAATTATCTTTTTGACAAACGATTACGATTACGATTTCCTTACACAATGGAGAACACAAAAGGGTCAAAATATAATTATCAAATACTCCTAAAATCGGAGCGTAGATCATGTATATTGCATTAGTTTTTATTTCACTTCAATACATGCAGTATTTCCGAAGTTATAATGACGAGAAGTTTCAGCCCTTTTTTGAATTGCCGCGATTACGCGCGCTGATACTATGACGTCACACTCCGGGTTAAGACTCCGTGAACTATGAAAAAGTGTATGAAAATCCATTTCTAACGCGCTGTTGTTTTTAATTTTAAGTAAATATGGTATGGACGTTGAGAATTTGAATAATATGTCTTACCTCAAGAATATAATATTAGAAGCAGCTTCACCATATTTGACATAGAAAAGTCAAATATGGTGAATGTTGATTGTCGACATCGATGTCGATTGTCGATATAGATATCGATGCCGATTTTGATGGTCGATATCGATGTCAATTGTGCATGTTGATGTTGATGTCGATTGCCGATATCGATGTCCATTGTCGCTATCGATGACGATTGTCGATATCGATGTCGATGTCTAAGTTGATGTCGTTATCGATGTCATGGTCGATATCGCTGTCGATGTCGATGTCGATGTCGATGTCGATGTCGATGTCGATGTCGATAATCGATTTTCGATATTGATGTCGACTGTCGATATCGATGTCGATGTAGATTGTCGATATCGATGTTGATTGTCGCTATCGATGTCGATATCGATTGTCGTTATCTTTGCCGATTGTCGGTATCGAGTCGACTGTCGATATCGATTGTCGATATCGATGTCGATTTTCGATAGCGAAATCTATATTGCAATAATCCTCAAACTGTAGTCTAGTTAGTAGTTGAGATAGTGAAACTTCGAATGAAGCGACTCAACTTATTATGATTTATATTAGAACTTCACTTTGTAAGTTCGTTTAATCACTAATTATCGCTTATTTTCCTCGCAGGTGTAGTATAAAGCACTATGTATCACTCAGTAGAAAGTACGATTCCTACCTCGCGTGTATTGCGGCCCTTCGGCTACGCCTCGGACCTCAATCTACACCCTCGATAGTTATCGGTCACTTTCTCCCCTCGGTGAACAATGTACTATATCAGGTGTTACAACTGTTGAATTGAAGCACCAAGGCACAATACAGTATTTTGATTTTTACTGCGCAGCGGCGTGCGTACGAGAGCGCGACTGTCGAATGACCCGGATTCTGACGTCATCGGCTAGTTAGCGCCCGCCCGCGGTTTTAAAAACCTTCGGCCGGAAATACGCACTTTGATCGTAAATATCTCAGCCATTTTTTAAGATATGAAAAAAGTAAAAACACAGTTTTTCTCGTAATTTTTTGTAGATTTATTTGGCATGTAAAGTAAAAAACGTTTGTCAGACCCATTGGGGGGCAGAAGGAAGATTTAGAAATGTCAGCGCGCTGTGCAGCACAGAAAAGTTCTACAAAAGCTAAAACGATTTAAACAAATTTCGAAAGTCCCTTGTTAGTCTGACTATACCTAACTTGCGGGATTTCATGTGGCCTGGCGAAGGTGATGTTGATAGTTGAATTTCTTAAGTAAATGTAAAAAAAATTAGTCTTCATATCTCTTTTACCATAAAATTGTATTGATAAGAAGTCTCGACATACTCCTACAGTATTTCCCGAGTGCCAAGCCAAAGAAAAAGACTAGCTGTTTCCAGTTTTTTCAATATTTATTTATTCATAGTTTCCCGATTACTGTAAGTATGGCAAAAAAACTATTAGTGAATTCTTCAAACGAAAACGCAGAGCTTTAATACCTCGTAATATAAAATTCGCAAAGCAGTTTGTATTCAAAGCGATATCGCAATCACCGCCGCCTCTACAGGTAGTTCAGAGAGTTCCATCGCTATGTGCTTGCTCACATTCACTAGCGGAGGCGGTCGCGAGTATGCATATCAAACATGATATGAGGTAGGTAACAACCATAAAATATTTTTTTCCAAAACTGATATGAATAAGAACACAAAATTGATTATTAACAGTTCTACTTTTATATTATTAGTAGAATTATGTACAGCAGAATTATGCAAAATAAGTATCACATTTTTGAGTAAAAATAAATCGTTAGAAGTGAGGTTTTTAAGTGTGATAATATGTTTATTTTGATTTCAGCTTTGGAAAAACAACCTATAATATTGTGGTGGTGGTGGTGTGGGTGTTTTATCAAAGCTGAAATTGCTCGAGCTACTAAACAAAGATATCATAGCGCCCGCTACACCACCCGCCCCCGCGTATTGTACGTGACCACGAATTAGTTCGGCAAGTTCTATCGCTAAATCGCCGCCGGGTCGCGCGCGTTTATACACTGTAGTCTGTGGTCGCGCGATCGATTTTCTATTTGTAGACGTTCACCTGGTTTCTTTTCAACGGTTTAACACTTCTTTATGAGGGGAACTCTTAGATTTTATTATTTACTGGCGCGTGGAGTTTTTAGCGATCTCTCTGCACGTTCGAAGTAATTTAAAAATGCTCAAAGATTAAAATAAACCTTCTTTATTTTTGACCGAGCGAAGCGAAGGTCTCTGAGTCTACTTGGGTGAAATGGCACTTGTCCGTCCGTCCGTCCGTCCGTCCGTCCGTCCGTCCGTCTGTCAGAGCTTTATAACTTCTGAATTGCTGAACGCAATTACTTCAAATTTAAATATAATATGTAAACCGATGGCCTCCCGCCGAATATGGCTTAAAAAGTTATAAAAATCTTTATTTCAGGGGGGCTCTCATAGAAGCGAATGCGAAGTAAAATATTTTTTATAGCGTTACATAGGGTTGCGGTATATCATTTTAAAGATAATTAGGAATAGAGTCCAAAAATATTTTTTTTAAAATTTTTCCCCTATAATTGACGAAATGGGGGGCTTTCAAAGTGGCGATTTTCTAACGTCCAAAGTTGACCTCAGAACTCTCAATTTTCTGAAAGGCTTAGCCTGAAACTTATCAATTACTTGAATTATATCCTGTACATGAACAACAAATACTAAAATTAGATAAATATTATAAGGAAACGAAATTATTTAATTTTTAATGTGCTTCAGTAATATTAACAGAACTTCACAATTATGTCAATAGATGGCGCTCTGTACAAGTTTATGGATACCGCGAGGTCTCAGTTCGGGGCGAACCACTAGTGTACTTTGATTCTTTCGGCGTAAATATCTACCTACATACGTGTACTTACTAGGACGAATAAAGACATACCTACCTACTCTTACTGCATCTTTACCCTTATCTATATATTTCATCTTGATTCTTCTTTACGCTTAGTCTACTTTTACATAACTGACGAAAAAGTTTAACTTTTAAACATATTATCTTTAGTTCAATAACTAGTCAAACTAAATTCGCCAAATAAAATTCATACCTATTTATTTGGCATATAATATTGTTATGTTACTCTGTATCAACAATTGTGTGGTGTCCTCTAAGTAAGTCCGATTCTCTCATATTCTCACATATTCTCCGAAACATTATTCTCCGATTCTCTCCACTAAATTATTACTTTGATTTTATTCCCTGAAAGAACTAAACCGTTTACTCTATATTTCAGGATCATTGAAAAACTAACAATACTGTTCATTATCTAAAAACTCCCATTGTAATAAAATCACAGTATCCAAAAAATACCAACTCGCAGACATATATTTCGGGTGGGGGTAAGCGGAAACGGAAGTGGCGCCATAAATCCGCCGTTCGAGTCCGCCTAGCGCGCTTCCGGGAGGAAAATGTGCCCAATATCGCGCCATTGACTTTTTTTTTCATATCTCTCGTATCATGTAGTAGTATGTATTAAAATGTGGCTGTTCAATTTTATGGCAGCGTGCAATGATCGTAAAAAATAAAATGGTTACTCTCGCCTCATACTTTTTTTATCAGTACGTTGTTAATGTTAATTTGCAACTGAGCTTTGTGAGTAATAATCACAGAAAATCTTTGCTGTTCACCTACAGGATAAAGCGTTTTTATTTCTAGGTACTCACATAATATTTATCAAACTTTTTTTTTTGTTTAGCACATCTAAAAAGTGAAAAATGATTGTCTACCCACTTTGAATAAATTACTCTTGACTTTGTTTATACAGTTAAACGTTTTTAACTTTGGTTATAGAGTTATACGTATAAAATTAATTATTTAAACTTTTTAAAGTGATACGCCGGGAACATAAGATAAAAAATTGATTTACGCTGATAATAATTAACTGAAATAAACAAAAGTTAGATAAGGAACCTATGTTAGCATTCCTAGGACTGCTATGTTTTCTGTTACTGTTATATAAAATAACACAAAAAAGCAAGCAAAATTGTCTACTTTTGTTTTGTTTTTCTTTTGGTTAGTTATATTCTTATCTTCATGTAAGGTCAAGTTGTGGTGAAAGTTACCAAACCTTGAACTGTTCAATTCAGAGTGCTTTTATTTGGTAGTCTAATTTAATTTTAACGATATCCATATGTATCCATACGAGCGAGCGAGTCGAGCATACTCTGGCACAAACCTTAAGTTAAACCGTGTTATAGTTTATACATAGTATATTTAAACGGTATAATTCATTACAATGGCTGTGACAGATGAAGGAATATCAGAGACCTCAAGTTCTCCGATGATAAAGGTTCAAGGTTTCTCTATGAAAGACATTACACTTAGATGACGTCGAAGGGGCCGAATCAATCTTCGTTAGACATTATCGAACGGTTGGGACAGCTGAAGCAGGAAGTCCCATTAGTTTCATCAAGTTTGCAAGCAATTTCCGAGAACCTCGGTCAGCTAAAATATTAGGTGTATACTAAAGATTTAAATCCGAGATATTATGTCCTGACAAGAAAAACTAGCTTCCGTTTTGGCAACCGATGCTATAACTGAGAGCAATAAGTTAATTGACCGAGCGAAGCGAAGGTCTCTGAGTCTACTTGGGTGAAATGGCACTTGTCCGTCCGTCCGTCCGTCCGTCCGTCCGTCCGTCCGTCTGTCAGAGCTTTATAACTTCTGAATTGCTGAACGCAATTACTTCAAATTTAAATATAATATGTAAACCGATGGCCTCCCGCCGAATATGGCTTAAAAAGTTATAAAAATCTTTATTTCAGGGGGGCTCTCATAGAAGCGAATGCGAAGTAAAATATTTTTTATAGCGTTACATAGGGTTGCGGTATATCATTTTAAAGATAATTAGGAATAGAGTCCAAAAATATTTTTTTTAAAATTTTTCCCCTATAATTGACGAAATGGGGGGCTTTCAAAGTGGCGATTTTCTAACGTCCAAAGTTGACCTCAGAACTCTCAATTTTCTGAAAGGCTTAGCCTGAAACTTATCAATTACTTGAATTATATCCTGTACATGAACAACAAATACTAAAATTAGATAAATATTATAAGGAAACGAAATTATTTAATTTTTAATGTGCTTCAGTAATATTAACAGAACTTCACAATTATGTCAATAGATGGCGCTCTGTACAAGTTTATGGATACCGCGAGGTCTCAGTTCGGGGCGAACCACTAGTATTATAAAGTCTACTAGCGGATGTCCGCGACTTCGTCCGCGTGGATTGAGGGTTTTTGGTTCCAGCGGGAACTCTTTAATTAATAGTAGCCATGTGTTATTCCAGACTATAATCTATCTAGTAGTTATGTATGTATGTTAGGTATGTACTTATGTAGTTAGATTGTTACTTATAGTTGTAGTATTAGGATATTATAGTTTATATAATCGTATAGCATTGAGGTATTATGTAGTATAGTGTGTTTTTATAGCGGTGTAAAATAATTTGTAATTCTTTAGTTTGTATGAATAAGCCTATTGTCGGCGGCACTGTGGTGTACTGTAAAATTCGTAAAAATTTATGATAAAACCACAGCAAAATCTAAACCACTAGTGATTATACTGTTAGATTTATTAATTAAATAAATAAATCTCAGTTTCTAATTTCATTCAGATCTGTTTAGCCATTTTGGCGTGATTGAGTAACAAACATCCATCCATCCATCCATCCAAACTTTTGCATTTATAATATTAAGTAGGTATCTATAGAGTATAGTAGAAATTTTTTGATGACTTATCTAGTACAGTATATTAGACGAAAGTTGAAGACCGCCAAACCAAAGTGAACGAGGCCAAACCGAAAAGTCGCATTAGTTTCACACAGTTTACAATAACATTGGTTAGGCAACTATCACAAGGTTTGGCAGGCCTAATAATTATAGTTGGTAAAGCCAACTCTTCCCCCATGTACGCAGTGTATTGATACTATTTCTGTTGTCGCAGTTCGCGACGTGTTTGTGAAGCGAGTGATGGATGGCGTCACGACGCGACGGGCGGAATCAATCTTCGTTCGACGCTATCAAACAGTTCGAGTCCGGGAACTGGGAAGATGCATTAGTTTCACGCAGCTTACAATGACATTGCCTAAGTTATTTCAGAGATATTATATAGGTACCTAGTTGATAAAGTTTTATATATAATCTATACTATTATTATAAATGTGAAAGTTTGGATGGATGGATCTCTGTTACTCAATCACGGCTGAACGGATCTGGATGAAATTTGGCACAGAGATAGATTTTAGTCTGGAATAACACAAAGTCTACTATCTATCCCGGAAAATTAAGGAGTTCCCGTGAGAATTAAAAAAACTTTTTCCACGCGGAAGTAATTGCAGGTAGTATGAAATAAACAAATTGAGTATTGGGTACACATTGAGTGTAAGATTTTTTGATTCCCTCGACTATTCCTTACTTTAAAGATACCAAATAGTCCTTGTCCTTCCCCGGGATGCAACCTGGATGGATCTCTATACCAAATTTCATCAAAATCGGTTTAAAAGATAGGCCTTGAAAGCGAAGCAGACAGACAGTCAGATACACAGAGAGACACTTTCGCATTTATAATATTAGTATGAATTACGACGGAAATTAAAATAAATATTTATTGTTATCGATATACCCGATCATATTTCACACTAAGGTGTGGAAAATGAAGGAAAATTCAGACACATCAATAGTTTGGCGCTAATGGAAAGAACAAAGGCTTTTCTGCGGCTCGGCTGAGCGTCAAAGGCGTGCGAACAAAATACTCTCAAACATGTGGCACGTTATGACGCGTTCAAACGGCGAAGTTTTAATAGCAGAGTGGTAAAGGAAATAAGTAAAGTTAAATATTAATTAACCAGGTTATGGTCGCGAGTTCGTCTCCGTGGATTATGGTTTTTTGATTCCCGCGGAAACTCTTTACTTTTCCGAGTTATAGGATGTAGACTACCTATACTTACTTAATATTATAAATGCGAAAGTTTGGATGGATGGATGAATGAATGTTTGTTTCTCAATTACGCCAGAACGTATGAACGGTTGAGGATGAAATTTGGCTCTAGTCTGGAATAACACAGGAAGTTTATCCCGGAAAATTAAAGAGTTTCCGCGGGAACCAAAACACCTCAATCCACGCGGACGAAGTTGCAGGCATATGTCACTCTCCAGATCCTCAACTATACCCATGCCAAAAATCACGTGGATCCGTTGCTCCGTTGCGGCGTGATTGAAGGAAAAACCAACAAACAAACACACTTTCGCATTTATAATATTAGTATGATTATATAGTAAGATTTTTCAAAGTGTTGAAGAATTCTATACGAAGTATTTATTGAATTTTGTTGCAGGTTTTTTCTGATGATTTCTGGGATTGAGATGTCCCCAATTTTTTAATTAGCCTGTCAAGAACATTTTAACACTAACGGAATTTCCAGAACATAATATTTTGAATAATATAAGTAACCCTGATAAAAAATATAGTTAGGTAAACGCACTACCAAATCCTATAAGTTTGTCCGGACATCTAGAATTGCTTTTCAGTATACAATTAATATGGAAGTTAGCTAGATAAATAACGTTTTGAGAGATATTTTGTATGAGATACTCGAGCGGTAGGTGGTAGCAAAATATAGCAATATACCAAAAAAATAGTTACAGGACGTCCCACTGCGTTTACAAGCATAATGGCTTATTATGATATTAACTTCTTTTTTATTTACAAGTACCTATACATATATAAGTCTTTGGTAAACTGCCCAATATATGTATTATCTAATGTAATATAGGCTGCTATGAAATATCTGCGTTCTATACTCTACTACCATCCACGGTTTTATTTTATCTATCCCCAAATACTTATGCCTTATTTATATTGGTGTGTGGTCCACCTTGATTCATCTCATTTAGATGTAAATGAATGACACCCGGCAAAAATAGAACAATTTAATAAATTACACCTCGTACACTTACGCCCACTCGCGCAAGTACTATCCTGATTATAATGCGGCTTCGTATCCCAGAGCTGTGCTTGTAGGGTTCGTATCTGTAATTCACATCTCTGGGCACAAAGCTACGTTGATTACGACGGTTGCCGTGGGCGACAGAGCGTCTGTATGCGGCCTAATACTGCCTTTTTATTTAGCGATCGATGACAGATTGTGAGGGGCATAATATTGTAACGAGCGGTTTGCGGCAAATGAGCAGTTGTCGAATGCCCTATAATTTCTACTCCCGTCCATTTAAGTTCTTTGTACGGCGTGTCGCGTCGGTGGCGTTATAATAACATCGGGACGTGTAATGATGCCTTTATACGTTTCTCAAGGAAAGTAGTTTACGAGCGAAATTGGCTTCCTTATTAAATTATACGAGTAAGTACAGTGAAGTTGTAAGATTAATTTTTAGAGCAACCTTCTAAGTGTTCTTTTATATCGTTATTTATCATTGAAACTTTCTGAGTTTAGTGCTTGTTTAAATTACTTTGAAACTATTCTCGATACATGTATTTTTTAATTCGTGAGGAGTACTTGATGTTAAACCTCTTAAAAATTGAAGCCAATGTCAGTAGATATTTTGTTCGGTATCCTATTTTGGTGTGCAAGAAAGAATCGATAATTATTTACATTACTTACCTAATTATTTTACAAAGTCGATAAATAGGTACCAACGTTTTACATTATGTATTTCGTCGTAATTTAATTAATCACGCTTCCGGACTTCATTTTAATATCTGCCCCCGTCATTCCTCTGATGTTTCGGCGTTTTTCGCCGACGGATTAAAAACCACCAGTCACTTTTCAAGTTTGGGCTTTGTAGGGTGTTTTTGTTTCGGAATATTAATTAATGATGTGATCAGTTTATTGTTCAGGGGAATTCTAGTTTCTTTTTTTTATCCACTAAGTACAAGTTAGCCCTTGACTGCGATCTCACCTGATGGTGAGTGATGATGCAGTCGAAGATGGTAGCGGGCTCACCTGTTAGAGGCATGGCACTCATATTCAACTCATACCCCTATTCGGTTCCTACACGGCATCGTACCGGAACTCTACATCGCTTGGCGGCACGTTTTTGCCGGTAGTGTGGTAACTAGCCACGGCCGAAGCATCCCACCAAGCCAGACCAGGGAAATTTAGAAATTATAAATTCCCAAATTGACCCTGCCGGGGATCGAACCCGGGACCTCCACACGTGAAGGTCCACTCACCACTGTGTCACGGAGGTCGTCAAGAGTTTAGCTTCGATGGATGATTGAGCAAAATATATGTATGTATCTAGGTAGGTACTAGGTATACTCGTATATTTAAGAATTCAAAACTGCTCAGGAGTCCAAAGAGACATCAGGTAGGTTATTGAGGTTGAGGTATTTGAGTTAAAAATAAAGATGCTATGAAAAGTTTCAGCAAAGCAGACTACGAGAGCAAGAATCTTGTATTTGAAATGCTCTGGTACGCTTTACTAAATCATTCTTTTGATTTTACCTATACCAAATGATATTTCAAGGCATTGAAAGCTCATTTTGTGGTTCAGTGCCTCATTCACTCAAACTATGTCCATACGTACATCAATATGCCAGCTGACTATTCAAAAGTACAAGCAACTTATAGATATCAAATACTGCTCCAAAGTTCTTAATTCGCGCTAGGCATAAAGTATTCCCTAGTTCATAAGGCAATCTTGAATGCAACGCATGTGCAAAATTGCAAATTATTGACACGCATTTGCACTAAACGCAGCGTTTAATCCACTGTGCAAACGCCCTAAGCACCGCCCGTGGCTATGCAGAAGCTTGAGTGGCAAAGCTTGTATCATACTCAATTGTTATGTGCGTGTTTTTGGGTTTTAGTCGTTCGAAAACTATTTACGGACGTAGGTAGCTAGGTAATGTAATTTTTTTTTGGAGTTTATTGGAGTTTACTCGATAAGAATCGATTTTCAAGCCCGGGGTTTTTGGGAACGCATGTCATTTACCATGTTATATGAACGTAGCATACCTTTAAATATTCTATGATTAAAATATTATGATGTAGAGAAATAAATCAACAAAAGAGATGCATTATTGTTTTCCACCGTAACTGTTTGAATGCACGTATAATGTATATAATAAAATATCGTTCATAGAGCAATCAGCAAAAATAGTACATTATAAATCATGATGCTTTGTCGCGAGTCAACCAGAATTTAATTTATTATTTCCGCACGCCGCATCCCGTCACATCATATTTTAAAGTGAATCAGTTTTATATGGCAACATTAACCGCGGTATTTATACCAGAGTTATTAAATAATGTAGCGTATTATAAAAGCATTTCCCACGAAATCAATAAAATTTATCTATAAAAGGCACGGTGATTGTCTTGTCTCTCTATCGACTTCGTCCGCGCGTATTAAGTTTTTTTCATTCCCACGGGAACTCTTCAACTTTCCCGGATAAAAAGTAGCCTATGTCCTTTCCAAAGTATCCCTGTACCAAATTTCATCAAAATCGGTTGAACGGATGGGCCGTGAAAGCGTCGCAGACAGACAGACACACTTTCGCATTTATAATATTAGTATGGATTGGACGTCAATAAGTGTATAGTGTACTTAATTTGAATAAATATACTTTGAGTTTGAGTTTTGTTGTGCATTACAGCACTTTGGGGTCCCAAAGTGCTTGGCGGCCTCTCACCGGAAACTACAACATTGGACATCCACTGTCTAGGTGAACGGAAGATCTCAAGCGGCTGGCAGCCCCTGGAAACAAGCGTTAAACCGTACCCTGTGGAGATCCTTGCAGGACTCCTTTGTTCAGCAGTGGACGTATATCGGTCGAGAGTTGCGACGAAGATGACGACGATTGTAGATTGATAATTTCCTGAGGATGCTCCGATGGCGGAGTGAAACAGTGTGTAATAATTGAGAATTAGTGTGGTGTTGCATGGCCGTGCGTATTGCATGCTTTTCCTTTTGTACGTGTATTAGTGGACTTTGCATGCTGCACGTTGTAACTTAGCGATTTATCTAAGATAACTATTACCTATCGCAAACTAGATACATCATCTAGTGATTGTCCAAGAGTTTAGTGATCATCATCCGCGTGGATTTAAAAATACCGGGGGAACTCTTTGATTGTCCTGGATACAAAGGAGCTTATGTTACTCTCCAGGTCCCCCAGCTATACATAATTATACTCTTGCAAAACTTACGTCGAACGGTCGATCAACAGCTCTGCTGAGACGTGATAGAAAGATAAACCTAGAAACTTTCGCAATTTTAGTAGGGGTAGTGCTTTTTAATATGTTACGCTAATGCTTATTAACTTATTAACTAGCGAGAGAAACACAAAATACGCGCTTTCGTAAGTAAACTTTAGTACCCATACAAGCATTCTATGTATTTACTGAGTAGCTTATAAATACTGCGATAAGTAAGTAGCTTACTTACTTATTGATTAGTTACTCAGTAAATACATAGTAGAACCACAGTCTAAGAAGATACGTTCTTTCCTCAGTCGTTTGACGCTAAAAGACAGAGCTACGAGACGCTGCGGGGTGACAGGGACGTGACGCACAAAATTAGCAAAATTTCCTACACCAAATTCTGTCACTCTAATGAGGGGCGAGTGGCCTAGTTGTGACAACGCATATCAGTCGATTGCGATGGTTAAGCAACGATGATCCAAGTCGGTAACTGGATGGGTGACCGAATTTGGAGGTTCAAATTTTTCCTTTACGTTTCCTCCGTGCCTCGGAGAAGCCGTCGTACCATCTGATAATAATCGTTACAAAAACCTAAGAGTTTAATACTCTTAGTCGAGTCGTATGCGGAAGGACGTGGTAACCCACCGCATTATTGTCCCAAGAAAACTCCCACCATTGTGTGATTAATGGAAAAGGGGCCACGACCCTCAGTAATGAGGAATAAGACGCAAAAGAAAAGAATGTTGTATGCAGATGTCATTGGTATGCAGTTTCCTACGCGTATGTTGTTGTATTGTGTTGTATGTCTCTCAAATGCTTGAGTTAGGTAACCGGGTCTGTCATTTCTATGGGCGTCGACCCACTGTATGATATACTTACGCTGTGGTAGAACGCCTGTCACTCAGTTTCATTAATATGGATCATACATGCCACGATTTGCATTATATATTAACGCGGGCTTAGAGTAGATCAATAATATTGCAGTGCACCTACTCAATTAGTATTAGACGGAAATTAACATTAGCATATTACATTAGATCACATAACAGCTGGTTTAGACTAATGCAACGTTATAAGTACTTTCTTAGTTCTTAAACTAGATAAACTAAGGGCTCCCCAGTAGATAAATTTCCTATATCACAGGAGGATCTCAAAAAGTCGTAATGTCCAAGTTCCCTATTTTACTACTAACTAACTATGTTAGTTTTATGTTGAACTAGAGCTGATGCCCGCGACTTCGTCCGCGTTGATTGAGGTTTTTTGGTTCCAGCGGGAACTTTTAATGTTTCCGGGATAAAAAAATAGCCTGTATGTTATTTCAGACTATAATCTACGGTAGACTAATCTTAAAATATTTAAATATAATAATATTAAAATTTCGCACAGAGGTAGATTATCTACCTCTGTGCCAAATTTTATCCAGATCCGTTCAGCCGTTCTAGCTTGATTGATTAACAAACATTCATTCAACCATACATCCATCTATCCATCCAAACTTTCGCATTTATAATATTAGTACATTAATTAAAAAAGTGCGACGAACTTTGATGACGTCAGTATTTAGTATTTCATACAAAATCCCATGCTAAGCACGCGATTTGACGTTTGTAAAAAACGTTAGTTGTCATTCTTACTGGGTAACCAACGACAACCACAACTTGTTCACCTCGGAAATTCAAGGAGTTCTCACCGGATTTTTAAAAATGTAAACCCATGCTGACGAGTTTCATGCTGTGTTTACTTATAAGTTATCACTATACACTTAGCTTGTTATTATGTGATGATTTTTATTTTCAGTATTGTGCAAAAGGATTGTTAGTAAACCTATTATAAATTAAATTAAATTCGCCGGTTAATTCGCTAGGCTCATCTAGGCTGTATCACCGAAAGCTCATCGCGATTAACAGCTAGTCTAAAACCTAAATACAATAAAGATAGTGGTTCGCCCGATTATTAAACCGCACGAGCCTACTTATTCATTCACAAAGGGAGAATTTTCGGATTATCCAGACAGCGATAATGCGATGCGTCTAGTTCAGGGCTGCAACGCGCCCGTATTTGCGGGACTTTAATTACAATAATGCGGAAGAACGTGGGAACCCACCGAAATATTATCCCAAGAAAACTCCTACCACGATTTGATTAATGGAAAGGGATCACGACCCTCAGTAATGAGGAATACGACGCAGAGAGAGATTTACAATAAGACATTGTTTTTATGGATTGATAACCGGTATGTTACATTTTTCCTAGGTTCTTTTGTCCTAGTGTCGTATCGAAAAAATAAAATATCTCCTTAATTTGTAATGTCTGTCAAATTGGATTATTGGGTTATTTCCCAGTATTGGCCTAAACTTTGCTTCTAGTTCAAGGTTGCAAAGAGTTCCAGAATAGCGGGACATTTCCTCTCTAATTGCGATGTATAAAAAATACTTAATTTTTTTGTAAATTGCCGATGCCGATGTATCGTTTATCTATTCTCTTCCGTATGCTAGAAGCATAAGCCAATGTATGCCTTAGCCCTTAACAGACCATAGCCAATGAACATTAAGTAACCGTAAAATGTTTTGACAACTACATTTTAAACACTACTTATCCGAGTAATTAGTGTAGGTATCTGTTATACTTATCTATTATTATAATATTAGTTATGATATTTTGACGAAATGAAACAAAAAATTGGCTTAACTAATCGGGACTTTTAATCAGTGAGAAAGATAGCTAGCACTGCCAGCCCTAACAAGTACCGCATTTGTAATGCATGGCCTATCTGATGCAACTTCAGGCATTAGACTTGCAGATATTTTGTCGCCGACGGAACCAACTTCTGAAATACGGACGGTGAAGTCTTATTTATTACTTATAGCCGCTCAGCTCAAATGTAGCTTAGGCGGTGTTTATAAAGACTTGGCAAGGACTATATAACGTGGCGAGGTCAGTTATATAATACATAGACAAATCTGACAACCGTGACTTTGCAGTACCCGTGACCTCGCCCTTACTTTATAGTCGTCAAAGCGCATAAGGCGCTGTCGATACAGAAGTGGCAAAATTAGAAAACTACACACATTACCAGAAAAACCGCGCCTAAAATTAACGGACACGTCGTTTTAAATCGAGTATGGCGTTTGGCACAGATGTAGTACTAAAGGCGTTTGGCATTAAGGAAATGATCACGCACAAATCGCAGCCGTGAATTTGCTTACGTTTCGCGCGTAAACTCGACAACACATAGGCAAGTGCATCGAACTTACAATATGTCAGAATCTTAAATAAATAAATAAATTGTTTATTGCTCCAAAGACACATGAATTACAAATCACTTCTTCATTTTACGAGGAACAACTCATATAGTACTAGATGCTGCTCGCAACTTCGTCCGTGTGGATTAAGCTTTTTTTAATTCCCGCGGGTACTATTTAATATTCCGGGATAAAAAGCCTATGTCCTTCCCCAGGATACTACATTTCTGTGTACCAAGTTTCATCAAAATCGGTTGAAGAGATGGTCCAGGAAAGCGTAGGAGACAGACAGATAGACAGACATACTTTCGAATTTATAATATTAGTATGGATCCAAAAATTGTAGTTACAAATCGAATAGGGGATTCCCTGTTGCGGAAAATACAACTGACATGTAAAAGGATCACGGGAAACGCCGCAAAGACTTGAAAAATATCCACGCTAGTGACGGAGTATTCGCGGCCTGTCGCGGCGCGAGAATAGACCGGACTAACGATTATGATACTACACGTCCCCTCGCTACTTTTGTATAAACCAGACCTAAGCTCAGTTGGTTGCCAACAATTCGGGCTAGACTGCGGTAACTAGAGGCATTGTGTATAGCGCACAGCTTGATCCATATTTCAGCTCGGAATGGCGGCCATAATTTGAAAGTCACCTTGCTTGACCTATCTGCTGTGATATATTGTTTTAAGACATTATTGCCGTGGTTTGATTACCCTAGAACTGACACGTCCGCAAAATCTACGGACGGGCAAGAGTCGCTAGAGCCGAATCAGTCACTGGAGGCGAATTTTTCAATATCTAGTAGCGCAACAATAATCGTAGCTTTACCTATTCACCAACCTAAGTGCCGACTTCTCAATGCAACCGATGCTGCTGACTCTTTCTCCTGACATCACGCACTATATGGGTAAGTATCAGAAACATTGGACAAAAACGTATCATGCGATTAGATTGGAAGACGGGCGTCGGCCGCATTGTCTAGAATCCACACGCTACGCGAAAAAGCATAGACATCCATACTTAATATTATAAACGCGAAAGTGTGTCTGCCTGTCTGTTTGTCTGTTGCTACGCTTTAGAGGCCCATCTTTTCAACTGATTTTGATGAAATTTGGTAACGAGATGGGTTGCATCCCGGGGAAGGACATAGGGTACTTTATCGTCGAAAATTAAGGAGCTCCCGTTGAAATAAAAAAACGTAAATCCACGCGAAATCGCAGGCATTATTTAGTTTAGGAAAAAGTGGTTATTACTCTGATGACCAAATAAAAGATTCATAATAGATAGAAGAAGTTCATCACAGACAGAATAACGAAGAGATTAGAAGAAGAAAAGAATATAATGAAAAAGCAAAAGAAATTAATTCAAATGTTTCATGTAAAAAAACCGTTTTATGACGTAAGCTACCCATCCGTAAAGGTAACCAATGATTAAAAAACAAACGTAAATAAAAGGGACCTTTTAAACGAATACTCATTGAATGGAGTCAGTCCTTTTAATTGATAGCTTAAGCCAGGGTTCAATTTGGGCAGTATTACCACCCTAATACCGATTGACGTTTTTACAGCGGCGCGAACGGTGAAAATATTTTATTAACCTATTTAAATGTGGCTTAACGTGGTATTGGCAATCGTTCGTTGTGATGTTTTAGGGCCACTTGCACAAGGACTCTTAAATTGATTTAGTTAAATATTTTAATGCTGTCCCTTTTTGGCAACTACAATATGCATTTGCCAAAAAGAGACAGCATTAAAATTAATTGTGAGGCTGGTTAGTTAGTTAGCCAGAAAAAGGGCACCTGAACAACCGAGAAGGTTGTGGTGCGACGGTAATAATAGTTAAAATGTCCTCCCGATCGAATTTCGGCAACGACGGCCAATCTTCAGAGAGGTTAGCCATCTGTGCGGGAGATATCATAGTGCGAGTGTGTGTAAACTAAGGTGCACTCTCTGTTTCTTTAGCCCGATGGCACGGTAAATCCGACAAGATCGAAGAGAGATCAGGCGCAGGACCGACGGCTTTACGTGATATCCGAGGCACGAGGGTGACACACCGCCAACTTCCTAACTCCGAGCTAGTACTGAGAATTTCTTGTTAGAATATCCCAATACTTAATTATGGCCCGAACCGGGATTCGAACCCCGGACCTCGTCAATAAGGGAGTGGACTAGACATAAGCAAATGGCGTAGTGTGTTTTCGCCCTAAAGGACTACATTTACGCATTGATGTGACAAAGAACGAGTACATAAACTAAGTGCAACCAATAGTTACATTATTACGAGAATACATTCTATCAGTTGTAGCTCTTAATTAATGTATGCGTAAAGGCGTGATTCCTATTAGGTAACCCCATTGTTCGTGGTTCCATATCAGTCTTGATTAAAGGATGATATAATATGCTGTTCAGCGATCGTCACCGCCAAATATAAATCACAACAGTGAACAAAGGACTACATAAAGGTTGAAACAAACTGAGTGCGTGACGTGTTGCGATGCGTGAATGTGTTAAACTCGGCTCCTAGAAGTTGTAATAGGTATCGTAGGCGTCCACAACTCCACACTGCAAAGTGAAGAAGAGTTGAAGTCAAACTTCTTAATCGCTTTGAAATGGTGACTAGCATATCCATACAAATATTATAAATGCGAAAGTGTGTCTGTCTGTCTGTCTGTCTGCCTGCTACGCTTTCCCGGTCCATTTTTTTTAACCGATTTTTCTGAAATTTGGTATAGAGGTAGATTATATCCCGGGGACGGACATAGGCTTATATCCCGGAAAATTAAGGAGTTCCCGCGGGAATCAAAAAAACCTTAATCCACCCGGACGAAGTCGCGGGCATCATCTAGTAAAGAATAATTAGCATAAAATGGGAAGTGGGAACAAAGTATATAACCACGCGCCCCGCGCTCATCCCGCTGCGTCCCGCATATACGTTTCGTATTGAATTATCACTGACTGAGCCCTTACAAATTCAGAGCAAGCCAAGAGCGATCAAGAAGTTTAGCGTCCTGCACCTATTCTACAGTACTACAGTTGCATGTGGATAAAACAGTACCTTGTATTACAAATAGTACACGCGCGTGCGTGACGTTCTACTCAGTCGTCGTTACGCGTCTTGTGTGTTTCAAGCTTAAATCATTACAGTATAATATAAAAGCCTGTAAACGAATGCTTTTCAATTAAAGCCAGGGCTTTTAATTGAACGTTTAAGCCAACTCCGGGGTTCAATGGGACAGACTCCTAATGTCGAGTGAAATTTTTATAGCCGTGAAATGGTGAAAATATTTAATTGGTCAAATCAACGTTGGATTAAATTGTTTTTTTTTTCGTGTAGGTATCTATTTAAGGTTTTTATGGTCTGATTGCTTCAATGTTTCCCTATACCTGTAAACTTTTTTTTTGAGGATACCAGATTTAGAACTATCAGTACTACAAGTATCTACCCACTGTCTGTTTTCATAAGTATGTCAATCAAAATATTTATGATATTTTATTCAGTAATTTAAAGTAAGTTTTTATGATATTTGATAACTCTATGTAGAAAAATACTAGGAAGGTGATGCTAGTATTGTATTTACGAGCCGTCAGACAGTGATTTAATCTTTCGATAAGGACAAAAACACACTATGGACAAAATATGTTTGTCTGGCGGACCGTCGCGTCGCGTCGCATCATTCACTTACATTGGGCGCCCCACCTGGACCAACCTGGACAATACAAAATATTCCCGTCTGACGGTCTGAAGTGTGCTTTCGCTCGAAACGGACACACACTTTCGAAGGTGGCAATGGGCGGGGCACATAGTTCGTAGAATCTATAGGCGTTGGGGTCCCAAAGTGCTCGAAGGGCGGTCTCGCACCGGGAAGCGCAACGTTGGACGACCCCCACTAGGTGGACGGACGATCCCAAGCGTGTAGCTGGGAGCCGCTGTAAACAAGCGGCACAAGACCGTGCTCCGTGGCGATCCATCCAGGAGACCTTCGTCCAGCCGTGGACGTCTATAGGTTGAGACGACGACGACGACGTGCCACGCCGCGCCTCGTCTCGTTTCTGTCGGAGACCTTAAAGATTATTTATTTATTTGAGCAGTATCCCCAAATTAAAAGCGTTGCAATTTTTGTTCAAAACGTACGTATTTGATGGGAGGCCACTTCTGCGGAAATTGTTAAAGCGATTGCCTCATTTCGCCGGCACCCGTCGGCCACTTGAAATTAACGAACACTTTAAAAATCTCCCCCCGAATGCTGTTCATATTCAGCCAATGCTGCTGAATTAATAATTGTTTATTGGCAGTACGTGATAGGAATGTATTCTACGAATTTACAATCTGAGCTGGTTATACTCGGTTTTGGCAATGGTATTGGTGAAATGGTAATTAAGTTTTACTGGAAGATTGTGGCTCTGTGTTGAATAATATGCAGTCTCTTTATTTTCACAAACTGACTTATTAGCAGAAGTTATTCAAAATTGGTATCACTTTACACTTTTTAGACGTTACTATACATAAAATGTAAGACGGTGATAACTTATTAATCAATAAGAAATTAACTAAAGCTACGAGGGTTTCACACGCACCCTGGTAAGTAAGTAAGTAAGTAAAAACACTTTATTACACACAAACAAATAACAAAACAGAGGTAAAACTAATGGTGACAGGATTTAAAACTTGTTACGGTGTAAAGGCCTGGTCTGAGAAGATATTTTATTTAAATATATTATTTTTATATCTTATTTGATGGACGGTAGCCTTTTTCAAAAAACATTCTGAACAACCTTAAAATTATTTTAAAATACCCTTTTAACGAGGTATAACTAGAGGGGGTAAACAAATCTTTGTGTTTTTTATGACTAGAAACTCATAATTGAATTCTAACACCATACACCGCCTTATATTATGTGGGTATGTGAATCTGTATTTTAATTGGTTCTTTATTTAAATTTTCTCTCAAATTGAGTTTAATCAATTACTTTTCACGAAGAATAATTTTGTGGAATTGGTTTTCTATCGACCGAAATTGACTGAAACATGTATATTTTATGTCAGACGGAATTTAAATTACATGCAAAATTTGTACGAATCAGCAAACTGGGGAGTAGGTTAATGTGCAAACCAATTCGTATCATTGCGATAGTTGAAATCGATTGTCAACAAACAATATGAATGTATTTCGTAAAGAACATTAATTTCCTTGCATCGATAATAATTAATTGTCCTATTAATTTCAAACAAAACGTAAAGTTTTAGTAAGGATCAATTACATAGGTACGAGTACATAGAGCAACGGGTTTAGGACTTTGAACTTTCATTTTGCTCTAGACCAATGAGCTTTTGAGGCTATAATATAAGGCTTATGTTAGAATTTTACGTTCAAAGCGATTGTGATTGCGACAACGCTGCGCAATTGACACTGGGTTTAGACACAATTTCGGTGCATTACGTTTTATGAACACTGTGATTACTAGGCACTAGATTATTTAGCTAGTATGCCCAATAAATTGTAATTTAGCTTTTGGAATTCAATGTAGGTAAAATAACTATGATACATGAACTAAGGGATAATTTCCAATAATTGTATTCAAATAGGTAATAATAGTCTACAGTACACTGCACACTTTAAATGAATTGCAATACGGCATACTACTGCAATGATAGTTATTAGCTTATTACACATCATAATTTGGAATAAGATTTTTAACATGTTGGGGATGAGATCCTAGGGTACCTAAAAAATGAAATATGAAAATATAAAAAACCCCCGTGCGAAAAGTCAGCGGCGTATGGAAAACAGGTTTATTCTAAGAATTTTTTATTGTGTTAATATGTTATACTATGTTTATATTTCTATGGGCCTAGTCGCCTGATTTAAACAAAAAAATATTTTTAAAAACCCCGAGAGTTAAGTCGGCGGCGTATGGGAAACAGGTATCGTCCGAGCAGCTCCATATAAAAGTGCGTGAGCGGACGTTTTACCAGCCAGAAAAAATCATTTAGTGCTTTTTTGCTATATTTAGTAGACTTTCACAAATCATTGCTTGATTACTTTTAATCTGTTTAACATTTTACATCGAATTTCATTGTTAAACTTTCATATTTTACCTATTTCATACCCAATTACGTGGAAAACTTTTCTTTGTGCGTACTTCCGTTTTTGAATGAAAGCTGGCAGCCCGCCTGTGCAAGCATAGAAAGCGCTCCAGCAATTTGTCAGTCTAACGTTTCGCTTGAATTGAAGCGCTTGAGGCGCTTTAAGGCTGTGGGCGCATGCGCGCTTTTTAATGTCCCTCACTCCTACTTCAGTACCCCTAGCATGAGTCTTTATAGATTCCGAAAACGATTTTCGACGTCGAGTTCCTACATACATTTTCAATAACTTACCAACCGTTTACCCTACCGATAACCTTTGTGAAATAAGAATCGGTAGTGAAGAAAACGTAGTACCTATTTGTAGTAACTTGAAACTATGTTAAATATTATCTACTTTGACTTTGCAATATCAATGCTGGTGATAAAAAAGTTTTCGAGATGTCCAATCTGGTGCTAAGGGTATACAGATGCCAGAGGAACGGTTTAATGACGTGTGTTGCGTATATGTGTGTGTGTCCTTTTGGTAATGTGCGTGCCGAAACGGGCTTTGTCATATTGCCATGAATGAGAAAGAGGCACGATCAATATTTTGAGGTCCGCAAGCCAGGGGACTTGTGAAATTTTTAGCAGTTTCATAATACGCGCTTGTGTCGGCTAATTATTGAGTTACAACCCTTTTGAATAACTTAAAATTCTGTATAAACGTCGCGCATCATTCTGGTGTTTACTAGTATTAGTTATAGGTATATTATATAAGTAGATGTTGACTGTAGGACATAATATTACTTATAAATAGAAATATATTATTTTCTTCCCTTTGATTCTACCTGCCTCTACCAAATTTCGTCGGAATCAGTCCTTAACTTTGCAGAACACCAAGTACTTAAGTTCTGTACTTTCTATATACTACTTACTCGTACAATGTTGACGCCCAAACTGGGTATCCATGGCCTGCCTTGTTTAATATTGACTAACCTATGTAATAAGAATATATAATGTACTTACTAGCTGATGCCCGCGGTTTCGTCTGCGTGGAATAAGTTTTTTAATTCCCACGCCAACTCCTTAATTTTCCGGGATAAAAAATAGCCTATGTCACTCTCCAGGAACTCAACTATACCCATGCGAAAATCACGTTAATCCCTTTCTCTCTTGCGGCGTGATTGAAGGACAAACCAACAACTTTCGAATTTATAATTTATGTATGATATTAGTATGGAAATATGAGTTTATTGAACGGTGACATCCACATTTACCTATGGAAAATATGTTTGCCGTAAATATGAAGTGAGAGATTAAAAGTTGAACTATAATTAGCTCTACATGATTAATTAATTAATAGCTGTATCTACTGAAACTGAATTTGCCTAACATCTGGTTTACTGTTTTTTTACGAGATTTTAATTTAAAGAAAAACTAAGTATATAATGTATGCTTTAGTAAATGGTATTTTAAAGTAATTTGAGTTTATTAAGGGAGCTTTACGCAATATTATACGAGATTTTTAGCGTTAGAGTAATAAAATATATTATTAATTACTAAAATCTTATTATTATGACAACTAGCTAATGTTAGTATACACATTTATCTAAATCAAGTCTACTAGTACATGAACATGGAAATGCAAAATGACTTTCTTTGTATAGTAAGAAAAAATGAGAGCAAATAATAATTAGAACAGCGCAAGCAAATGACAGAGCTACAACAACGAACATAGCGGAAAATACAGAAACAGTAAGAGCTCGTGGGGAAATTGGAGGAGGTACTTGATAAAAGCGACAAGCTTGTGTAGTACCGATGGCGGTCGGCATTAACTTTGGCCACTTAGAAACATGAATTCACTCCCACTAGGGGGAGTTGTTAAAAACTTTTGGTGTATTCATGGAAACTTAACGCAATTTTTTGAGTTTCTTTGTGAAAAATGTAATTACAAAATAGTTATGGTTTGTATGAGTTTAAGGAAAGTTTAGTAATTAGTAAACAATATGACAACAGAATAAACATTCTTAGGATATTTAGCAGTTTCGGATATTGTATCACGTAATATAATTGCTATTTGTTGCTAGTATGGCAATTATCAAGTACATCCTCCTAATTTTCGGTAAGCTCCTAGCTTAAGAGCTTAAGTTGCTTACACACGATGCATAAGCCCGTCTTTTGCCAAAGGAAAGAAGATATTTTTAAAAAGTTTTTTGAAATTTCACTTTGAATCTTAAAGGCCATAAACATCATGTGCAAGCGGTTAAGAACATAAAAATAGAGAGTAGGTATAGTTTGCGATTACATGGAACGATTAAGGCGAAAATTAAAAAAAAGTAAGAATTTCAGGATTAAGTGCTGGTGACTTGAAATGTTTAGAGATCAAACAAAAATAACCGCAAATGAAAGGACAGAATAAAGAAAACGAAACATGAATTCAAATTTCGATGACTCGCTGTTTTCGGAGCATTGAGCTAAGCTCAAGATTAATTAAAATCAGTTAATTTAGGCTTCCAAGGATCGGATTTCATTTATCTGTCGTCGATCAGGCTTCTTTCTTTGTGCCATTCAAAAACGAATTACAAAATAAGAGATATAACGTTCATTTTGCGTTGCGTCACCAGATTCGCCAATTACATTCGAATTTATTTTTATAGAAGCCCGGTAAATGAAATCCAACCTAATTACTTACACTCAAAGACTCAATTTTCAGCCAATTGAGAACTGAAATTAAATAACGTCAGAAATAATTAATACAACAAACATTCCTATAGCTTTACAGGAGTACCTTGGAGTCCTTCGCCAAGAGGCAAGACTCACCTGAAACTGAAGAAATTAGGTTTATTTATTTGGCATTTAGAATAGTACGATTAAAATACGAAATTCATTGGGCTTGGACATAATAACCATTATATTTTACTACTAATAGACTGATACTGTACGCCTTTGGCTAGTAGCAATTTAAAGACGCACCACCAGGGTTCAACGTTATAAAGTAATTTGGAAATAGGATATCTCTTTTAGAATAGCGTGACTCCAGCTTCGACTGCATCAGGTTATTTTCAGCCAAGCGTGATCTTGCTATTAATTACAAGAACTTGAAAGCTGCGAACAAATTGTGGAGCACAAAAAGCTGTAAAAATTCACAATTCTTCCATATCATTAATTTACTAAAACAAACAAACAACTCGCGGCAAGTAGGTAAATTGTAGTATCGGCATTTATCATCACGATGTCATAACAAGGTAAGGTATAAGATATAATCAATCACACGTTATAGCATAAGAAATAACTTACTCCGACACAGATATTCAGATGAAAATATTGAAATTACAAACGTCAGGAAGCAATCCAAACGTTTTTTCTTAGGCGATACAACCGTTTTCTCTCTCATACCCTATTTCGATTCAGGGCGGAATGTAGGCCAATAAGCCGGGGAATGAATCCGAGATGATACATTGCTTTGGATCAGCACCTCATCATATAACTCAAGCTCTGTATGTCTGCACTGTTTGTGTATTGCACTGTAAATATTAGAAAACATTTTTGATGGTGTGCAGAACACTCAAGTAAGGTCTGTACTATCTATCTACTTCTTACTATATTGCGACGCCGACACTGGGTATCCATAGCCTGCCTTGTTTAATATTGACTAAAAAATGTAAAAATAATAAAAATATGTAAAATTACATAATTGGCGGTTGCTTGGTACAAAATACACATAAAACGAGTTTCTGAAATCATTTAGTAAATAAAGAGAACCTTTACAATGTACCTAATCCATGATTAAAAAAACTTCAGCTTTTTTTTATCCACTACAAGTAAGCCCTTGACTGCGATCTCACCTGATGGTAAGTGACGATGCTAACCTGTTAGGGGCATGGCAGTTATATTACCCATACCCCTATTCGGTTTCCACACGGCATCGTACCGGAACGCTAAATCGCTTGGCGGCACGTCTTTGCCGGTAGGGTGGTAACTAGCCACGGCCGAAGCCACGAACCAGGCCAGACCAGCGAAAATTCAGAAATTATAAATTCCCAAATTGACTCTGCCGGGGATCGAACCCGGGACCTCCGCACAGACACACGCAACAGACAACACTGCGCCACGGAGGTCGGAGGAGGACGGAGGAGGAGCTTTTTTCATTCAGTAAAAATCTTCCAAATCATCGACTCAATCTGAACATACTTTGGATGTTTATTTCACCAAGTGGCACATTTTGCTTATACTGAAAGGTACTTTTTATTTGATGATTACTAAGTTCTTAACTGCAATGTCTTCTGTGGTAAATGTCGGTGCAGTCAAATATAGAGGTGGTCAAACTTGTATGGCAAACCACCATGTTGAAGGGCTACATTGAAAAAAAGGAAAATATATTAAAATGTAGAAAATATTTAAATTGTCACAGCCGAGGATTGGACCATTGCCCTCTAACTAGTTCCACTGTGCTAAGAAGAACTTATGAAAGGGATTCGACACCGTCGCCTACCAAATGCTACGTCGAAACGTAATGACGCCGCGGGCAGTAGCTAGTCGCTCCATATAAGATCTCTTCCCCGATTTATCACCCTCTATGCAAATAGTCAAATGCAAATAGTAATGCAAATAGTATTGCGAAGGAGCCTAGCCATGTGTCGAAATTAATGTTTTTTCGACGTCGACGCCAAATGGTATGAGTTTTTGACGGAAATCTGGCTATTTTTCAACGAGATAATGTTGGTATTCCGCAGATAGGTATGCTTACTAGGTATAGATATTATGTTGTTTGAATCTGGTCGTTCTTCGCACCATTTTACATGGTGTTGGCACCATTTCTCATCGTTAGCCCTAGATCCTAGATCATTAGTCGCAACTCTCAACCTCCTCCCCCTGCTTGGGAATTTCAAATAGGTTTAGCTGTTTTGAGAAACTTGAATATTTGACAACTAGTCAAATGAGTAACTTTTTTAGGACGGGATTTTGTACGAAATACTGAATTGTGACGTTGTCAAAGTTCAAACGCACTTTTTTACTTAAATCGATATTTAAAAATGGTTATTCAACACAAAACTAACAGGGGACGTGGATAATAGCATCTTTTGGAAGATTCTCTATTAGATAATCACTAAAAAATAATTGATTTGACGTTTACAAAGTATAAGACGTGATGGTGATAATTAACCACGGTATCTTAAAACTATAGCTACGAGGGTTCCAAACGCGCCCTGGTCTGAGAAGAAGGAAGAAGGCAATTTCACGCTAGTACCGACTGGAAACATTTTTATATGTGGCTTTGACTATTTGAGCTTCTCAACTAGTGCTACAACAAGAGCTACATAGTAAATCGCTGGCGAAGTGTGATAGATTATAATTTTGATCGAAGCCCATTTTGATCATCGTTAATTTAGGAGGCTAGAAAATTAAAGTTATTTGTGTTACAGGCGTAGTTAGTAGGTACATTAATTATATTCAGTCGTAGAGATCTACAAATTTAGGTTAGTTTTGTTTTCAAATTGCATTCATTAATTTTCATTAATTATAAATAGTAAATAGTAAGTTAATAATTATAAATAGTATAGTAATAGTAAATAATAAATCATAAATAGTAAGTACTTAGTAGTAAATAGTAGTTAAGGATGGTTACTCACTAATAAAAATAAAAATTATGTAGAACATAATATTGTAATGAGCGAACACGAGGAATACCGGTGTACGGATAAACCCGATCAGGGTTTTTGTTACACTGCACCGTAACAAATATTGTAAACTGTTATAATAATTATGTATACTTGTTTTTAAATAAATTAAATAAATTCAGAGTATCTGGTGGTTCCCACACAAATCTAACCATTTTGTTATCAAGTGGGCAATAAAATGTGGTCAAGCCTAGTGCCTACACACGATTACTGAATTGAATCCGATTTCGCGTTGCTGATTAAGCTGTGGCCGGCATCAGTATAGGGTAATGAAATTCGTGTGGCATACGCTTTAGATTTAACGCCTCTGCTGACCTGCCCGGGCTTTCCTCGGGTATACCTACAATCTGAAATTCCTTTCTTAGCCGGTCGACAAATGTAATAAAAACCTAATAACATCCATGCTTAATATTACAAATGCGAAAGTGTGTCTGTCTATCTGCTACACTTTCACGGCCCATCTGTTCAACCAATTTTGATGAAATTTGGTACAGGGATAGGTTGTATCCCGGGGAAGGACAAAAGCTATTAATACATATTTTATCCCGGAAATTTAAAGAGTTCCCGCGGAAATCAAAAACTTAGTCCACGCGAACGAAGTCGCGGCCATCATCTAGTACATAATAAAAATGCAAGCTTCTTGATCCAAAGGTGTGAATTATTATGTTACTCAGTCAGTTTTTATTTTGAATATTAATTTTTTACATTATTTAGTAGGTACATACACTTAGTGTATTTATTACCGTAATCCAATATCTTTAATTTAGTGGTTATAAAGAGAACATTGGTTACATCCTCATATCAAGGAAAAATAGGCATTTTCTAGGCAAGCGCGTTCCACCTCACCACTTGCCACCAAGTGTGATTCAAAATTCAAAATTCAAAATTCAAAATGTTTTTTTATTCAAATAAGCTTTTACAAGCGCTTTTGAATCGTTATAATATGAATCTACCGCTGCACTGGTTCGGAATGCCATTCCTACCGAGAAGAGCCAGCAAGAAACTCGGTGGTTGCTCTTTTCCATCAAAACTTACAATCATCATAATGATACAAGTAACTGCAGTCCCACGCATAGCTGGAGCGAATCAAATCCACGCTGTTTTTTTTATCATTTGCAACCGGACAGGACAAAATGTCTGCGCGAATCGTCCGCGTCGGATGGGAACGACGCGACGCGACAACGTTTCGTCTGCGCATTAGTCCGTCCGTAGCGGACTTTGTCCCGGTCACTTCAATCAAGGATGAAGGTTCCTGGTAGAAACGACTGTTTCTATGTTTTGTGCTGTTCAGTTTATTATATTATGTAATATGTACTTTCAATATCTTAAGCTTGGTACAGTTAGTTTCATTACATTGCCATAAAATTGGATAAGAACGTGTCACTAAGACACGATAATGTAGAGCCAAGGCTATAAGTGCAAGCTATTTTGGCTAGTTAAATAGTTTATGCCTAGGTTGGTTGCCTTGGTTTATAGGTACTGTTTTACCCCTGAAATGGCGACCTCGAACTGGAAAGCGCAATGTTGGCAGGCAAAGTGGACGGACGAAATCAAGCGATTCGCAGGGAGTCGTTGGATCCAAGTGGCGTTGTCAACGGTATGTTGAAGTCCCTAAAAGAAACCTATGTCCAGCAGTTAAGTCTATTGTTTGACAACGACTTTAATTTTGTCCAAAAGACAGTTAAATTCGTGAAGAAAAGAAAGAAATTTAGCCGCGTTATTTTTGGTAAAGAACAAAAAACAGACCAGAAATAAAGTCCGTGACATTTCCCATTTTGCTCATGACGTCATTCTGTGTTTCGCTACAATAGCGTGACGGTTTGAAAAGAAAACGTATAATTTGTAATGCTGATGAAATATATTGGGTAATTACAAGAAATAACAACCTATTTGTAACAACGTTACGAAGCTTTCTTTGTTATGAAACCAAAATAAACAATACATGGAAATTATAAATATAATGTGCTACCTACCCATATATAATATATATTATAAATTTAATAAAATTAATTATTAATTAATTATAATTTAAGATTTATAAATTTTATATGTAATAGAGTCTGTCATTAGAAAACTGCCAGTTGATTAAATTATTTATAATTAAATACTATTAAATATTACACTAGATGTAAAAAATATTAAGTCTTTTAGTTCTAAAGATCTCCCCGATTCATTCAATTAATGAATTAAATACAAATAACAATTTGAGTCGATAAAACATTAGATTAAATTTAATTATTCGATGCAATAATAATAAATAGTTTAAACAGCCATGCATGGAAATATTATTATTATAATTTATCCTAATAATTTCGTCTATCAAATTGCTAATTGCTGCGCTAATTGACCACAAAATTAGTATTTGAGTACGCATTTGTATTGCAAATTTCAACGAAAAACAGATGTTCGACTCTTCCAGTTTTTTTAAATAAAGGTAACATTATATTGTAATTAAATTTAATTATTTTCGCTTCAGAAAATCACATGCTATTTTCACATATATGTGATTTTATTAATATCTAAGCTAAAAAAGCTACACTTTTTAAAAATAAAGTATGGAATTCTTTACATTCTACTTATGTACTACTGATGCTACCCAGCAAGCAACAGCGTAAAGTCATTTATTCTGTACACTTACAGGTATTTTTTGTTTCCTGAAAGTACTCTTAACTATTAATTCCCTCTGCATCGGGTAGTAACATTTTAAACAATAAGAAAGTTCAAACGTTTACACAGAAAAAAACTGTACAGCACTGGCATACATACAGCGATATTTTCACCGTTCTTATTTCCAAAGCCCTAAAGTCCAGTTTTGAGACTACGAGTATGTTTGGTGTTGCCATTGTAGCTACACATCGTATCGTAGCTCGCCTTGTCCATTAATTACGAGTCTTCGTGTTACATTTTGCTTTTTGTCTTTGTCTCCACGTTTTCGTGAGCAATTTATTTCAATCTGCTGACACAGCAGAATTTTATCTTCAGGTCGGGTATGATAAACAACGGGGGAAGAGGAATTATAGCACGTAGTAATTGTTATAATATGAGTGTATGACATATTCTTACAGTTTCGGAGGTGGATTGTTGAAGGTTTTATGTTAAAATTATTATAGAATTGACGATGCCTTCGATTTCGCCGGCGTAGATTTACGTTTTTAAAAATCTAGTAGGAACTATAATATGATTTTCTATGATATAAAGTATCCTCCAAGATGTAACGATCTCTTTACGACATTTGAACCACAACTACAACTAGTTGAACAGATGGGTCGTGAGAGCGCAGCAGATAGATAGACATACCTACATACATACAGTTAAGCGAAAGATACTGTCGCATTTATAATTGATCTAAAAGTATTTGTTTCAGGCATACTGTCGTATCTTCTTTAATTGTAGGTATGCAGTCAAAGATATTATCATGTTTATCTAAAGTATGGATTGTTCATTAATAGAGTTTCATTCACCTAACTATAACCACTAAATATTACTTGCTTCATTTCACTTAATTACTTGTATTGAGCTCCATAGTGATTGATTAAGTTGGGAACACTGTTCGGCCATCTGTCGGCCATTGCATGACGTCATGTCACAGTTTTGTCCAATTGAAACAGTCGTTTTTGTTCTCAAGTCAAGTGTTTGGGGGAAAACGATACAGATAGAATTGGACAAAATATACCTAATAAAACATTTAAAATAACGCCAAGGAAAATGGACACATTTGAAAATGGACATTTGAAAATGGACACACACAATTGTTAGGGTCTCCCAAAATCTATGGACGCGAAACTGGCTTGAGTCGGTCAGAAAAAGCTTTATGATTTAAGGGTGAAATTCATATTTATATTGACAAAGCTTCTTTGGCGCCTGTAAAACCTCTCTACCTGGCTCTAGGCCTTAAACTGCAGCGCTTGCAAGCAGGTCTGATTGCAGCCAAGACATCCATACTAATACCTATTATAAATGCGAAACTGTTTCTGTTTGGCAATTTGTCTGTCTGTCTGCTATGCTTTCACGGCCCATCTTTTTAACCAATTTTGATAGACACAAAGACAGGTTGTATCCTGAGGCTATACAGGCTACTTTTTACTCTGGAAAATTAAAGAGTGTGCGTAGGATTTAAAGAATTTTAATCCACGCAGACGAAGTCGCGGGCATCATCTAGTAGCCTATAAATTTAAAAAAGACCAGCAAAGCTTTATGCTTACAATTGCTACAAAGTACAAATTGTGTGAAGAGTCCATCGTTTTCTTCCAATCAACGCCCTAAACCGGTTTAATCCGCCCTGATTTATCTAGCCGCCATGACAGACGATCACTTTCTGTGCATTAGCAGTGATGAATGTATTTGCATTGAATATCCCCGGATTACTTGATAATAAATGGTTACACTACTTTTGTTGAAAAACTTTCTTCGTGAGCTTTTTTAAATCTATACTAATATCACAAATGCGAAAGTGTGTCTGTGTATCTACGTTTTAACGATACATCTGCTCAATTGACGATTTATGAATATGATTGACGTGAATATGTTAACGAATATATAAATAAAGAAAGAAAGATGGAAAAGAAATATGTAATGTATTGTTATGTACTGAAACTAGTGTAAGTGAAATTAAATACATTTTAATGAAAATTACTCAGATTTTAATGAAAATTAATTAACTTTTGGTACTACTTACGTAGATAAACAACAAAAATGAAGGTTTGAAAATTGCTTAATTTAAAAGAAAATTAGTGCTCAATTTTTTAGTAGCCAGGTTGCGAAGGCCAAATGATGTAATTATTCTAAAACTTGAAAACCGTCTCTGAATTAGAATAATTAACTGATGGAAATAAAAGATAAATAATTTAAACATCGTGGGGGTAAACCTTTATATTTCCACCGAAACCCCTAAAGACTTTTAAGCAATCATAATACTGTGAAAAGCTTTCAAACTAGTGGGTGGGAATTTGACTATCTTGGAGTAAATGATGCGAACTCATATTATAACACTCATATTCTTTTGAACCTTGTTAAGATTTTATGAGAATCAATCAGTAAATGTAACATTGTTGTACATTTCTTGAGAAAATGTAACAAGTTATTAATTTTCCTTTGTGAAAGTATCTTGCCTAAAATTTTGGAACAATCTTATTACAGTTCATAAGCTAAGCAATAATAAAACAAAATAAATACCAGAGTAAATAAAAGCTAACAACGCTCAATATTTTTTTTTTGCAACCAAATTTAATCTCATTCATATTCTCATATGATACTCAGTTATATCAGTTGGGATCTATGTCTACATAACTCACAGACGTAAGATTTCCCAAACGGACACGTCTGGGCCTTGCTTTGTTTTCTAGTTTCTACATTGCAGTTATCTGAGCAACTGAGATCATACTGAAAACCTATTGTACAATATACTAGGTACCACAGTAGATACTAGATACCACTCTCTAATAATTTTAAATGTTCATAAATATTCAAGTGGCAAAGGAATAGACTGTGCCTGAATATTTTTAAAACGTCAACATTCACCGTAGGCGTCAAGAGCATGATTATCTAAAGTCAAAGCCATTAAGTTAAAATATTCGCCTGTTAGACCATTAAATATTTCAACAATCAGTCGCTTTAAGTGTGGAAGCTAACTTCCATCGGGCAATTAACGGCATTTGCAATTCTGAATTCGCCATCGTTAGCGACAAAAAAATTGCCAGACGAAAAATTAAAGCAAAAGTGTAAACATAAACGAACTGGCAACTAAGATAGCCTCAAACTTCACTGTGTAAAGAAAAGAGTTTTATAAGTTTTGAAAAAAGAACGGAACGCGCCTTTCAAAGATAGTACCTTTCAGTTAAAATTTTAAACGCATCGTCTAATTACGTTTATTCTTTACTTAGAACTCCTTATTCAGATTTCGTGGAAAGTTAAGTGTTCTTTTATTCTTTAAAGGGTTTTATGAATAATTTAAAACTTTTCTCAGCTCCAATCCTTTGGAAATGAGGGCCAGCAAACGTGCATACCTGAAACAAGAAAAGGAGACATTACGTTGCGAAATATAAAGAAGCTCCCTAGCGAATTAGGGCTTTGGCGTACGCTAGATCAAAGATTTGCTGAGTTCTATGTAACTAGATATTTATTACTTTCATTTGATATTTTAAATAAGGTACAGTCAGTGACTATCCAATTTCTAAACGGCTATTTAAGTACTTATAGATAACTAGATGATGCCCGCGACTTCGTCCGCGTGGATTGCTTTTTTTTATTCCCGCGGGAACTCTACAATTTTTCGGGATAAAAAGTATTCCATGTCCTTCCCCGGGATGTAACCTGTCTCTGTACCAAATTTCATCAAAATCGGTTGAGTAGTTGAGCCGTGAAAGCGTAGCAGACAGACACACTTTCGCATTTATAATATTATAAATTAGTATGGACTAGACTGTATAATTGTAAAGTTTGTAATTTAGTAAACCTGACCACCTTATCTGAGTCATCTGACACAGTAATGAACATCTAAATTTATAAACGAAGAAGATAAAAATGAAAATAATTGTAATATCACTCAACTTCAGAGAAGATCTAATGAAAATGAAGCATTGGATTGAATATTAATTATCAGTAAGTCTGAGAAAGTTTAGGAGTAAATTACAAATTATATTAACCGTCTCAAAAAAAGTACAAAAAAACTATCGTATAATTTTTGTATCCTACTTTTTTTGTGTCTTGAAAGTATACTAACGTAATAGAAAGCATGAAGTCACTACATTTGTACGTTCGTTATAAGAGTGGATAGCTGCCAATTTTTTTCACTAAGCCCTCCCCATTTATGGAATGTAGGCCAACCTATTAGAATTATGGCCCAGCTTGAAAAATGTTTTTTTTCATCTGGCGTTAAGCCCATGCTTTTCTAGCGCTGATAGATTTTAGTAATTTTTCTTTTAATTCCGTATATTCGCTTTTATGTTATCTGACTTGTGCACCAAATTACTTTATTTAGTTTTAGGTATTTCACTAGGCATTTAGAATACAAAGTAAATAAATGCCTTTAATAAAAACTTTTATTATTTATACCTACTAAAGCCTAAATTGTGTTTAGTTTTAAAATTATAATGAAGCCTTTATTAATATCCTTTAAACCAAACATTTACTCAAAGCGTTAGATGATGTTCACGATAAAATAAAATATTAATTTTATTATTTCTAACCACAGCACAATAGATCATTGCCGTTATAAAGCTTATAAAATCAATCATCCATTTTATAATACTTATTCCTTGCAGTTTAATCACGATAAACAAAGCAATATTATCATTCAACGTTAATGTATTAATTTTTACAATATTTTTTTCTAAACTAAAACACGATGCGAGTTGAATATTCATACGATTCAAAAGCATTAATTAAAAAAATCACCTTTACGCCTACACTGTACCGTTATAGCATGCACTCCCTCTTAATTACTAGTGTTAAAAAAATAAGCTCCTATATGTAGCAAATCGAGCCAAATTACCGTGAATATAGAGACCATTTTTCCTTACAAATTACTAGGTTAATATAAATTTTGACTTAATGCTCTGTGACGGAATTTCAAACGTTATTAAGTTATCGATTAAAGGCTATTTTTGTATGCAAATATAACACTAAGTTTTGACTAAGTATTCAAATTTGAACATTAGCGGATTAAAACACCAGTCCGGTATTAATAGACGAATGTCGTGATGTAAATAAATAGAAAGGGGCAGTGTTTTTCATTCTCACATCTGTCGCCTTTGCGGTGCAAGAATGGGGTTATACCCCCTAAATAAGGTCAGTAGGGGTACATTTGAAATGCCATAGTGCCAGCTTTTATTGTTGCGTAATGGCCTTTAAAAACAAATTAATTCTTTATGCGATGTTACTTGTTTAAAATTAAATTAGCTTTATTGATTTGTAATGTATGTGAATTGATAATAAGGGTTACTAAGTGCACCATACAGTGTTAAAGCTAAAGTGGGTGTCATTGTGACAAATGTTTAATTTATGAGCGTTATTGAAAGCACTTTAATAAGCCGACTGAATTATTAAAGTGCCATGAAAATGCATTATTGCCATCGAGAAGTAGACCATAAAATACACTTATGTTTGCTAGAATTGTTATTGAAATTGAAAAGTTTTAGAAAAAAAAAAATGTCAATAGTCAAAGGCAATTTCAAAATAGAGCTAAGTTGAATTTCCCACAATACATTATAAGTTAATAAATAAATTGCTTTGTTTGGTCATAGATCCAGAAATTGAAACGATGATGATTTTATGACGATTGGTGTAACTACAGCGTGATCAAGGACTGAAAGAAAAAAAAAATTTCTTTGTATCTGCTAACTTTCATAACTGCTGAAATGATTTTTTATCAGTTATTTGAATAGCGCAAAAGAAATTAAAATTCCAGTTAAATAAATACATATTAATATCATGTGAACATTTAAAATACAGTTTTTATTAAAATTAATTGCAAAATAGTTATTTGTGTTATATGGGGCCAAAGAAAATTTTTGTTCCCCGAGGGCGCTATTTTGAATTCAGAGCGAAGTGAAGGATTCTAAAGTAGAATCCTGAGCGTAGCGAGGAATTCAATATACGCCGCCCGAGAACAAAAAATTTGGCCCCGAGTGACACACACTATTTTTCATCATTACGTATGAGAAAAAGCTAGGAGTATCAACCTACTATGTATGGACATTACCTATACATTTAAGCACCAATCAGCTAAGCACGAACGCGGACCAACCAGAAGATACTCCTATCAACCTTCTATGTAGAGACATTATTTAGACGTATATATAAAGTTTAAATAAAACACAAATAAATTATTATTTCCTCTTTGGACTAGCAGCCATAATTCCGTTCGAAATTCAAAAAATGTAAAAACGTATATCCGTCAACAAATTGATCACGTGACTTATCGAAGACAACAGCCACTCAAACATTTTTGGATTTCGAACGGAACGAGCGATCGACAGGTTTCTGCGACGAACGCAGTAATCTAAAGCACGAACGCGGACCAATCAGAACAGAGAAATGAAAAGTCCTATGGGCCTAAAAATTACATTTTGCTCCCGCTATCCTCTGAAGCCAATATTCGTTTTTCGAATATAGATGAAAATGAATATTCGAGCATGATGGCAGAAATAATTTATTTCTGTCACTTCATTATCGGCCGCTACATCGTCCTGGGGGGTTACTATCAACATTTAGAAAACCATTATGATACAGGAACATCTTGTTTCAATCTCATTGTAATATTACTGAGAAAGCTACCATGACAGCTCAAAAGTAATATGGTTTTACTCTTCTAAACATGATGGCAAGAACGAATGATACTCTACAATTGTCTTTTCATTGCTTTCAGAGTAAGCGAGATGTAGCTATATTTTTTATATAGCGCTATCTCAATTGCATCGCGTTTCATTTCATGCATATATAACGCAGTGTTGATACATTTTTAATTAAATATTATAACTTAACAAAGTTATTACACCTTTATAAAATGCAATAATTAACAAAAAGTTTTATAATGTTATCTAATAATTTAAATAATGTAATAATTGTTTGTTTGCTCTTTTTTTAACAGGTTAAAAATTAACTCGAACGTGTTTCCTTACCGTTGTGTAAAACGAAACGGTTATTTTATATATCAATTGTCAAATTGAAATTGACAAATGACAAGCAAAGAACGTAAATAAATATTAAATATTTTATTATAATTATTAGACATAATATACCTATATTTACATAGAAATTTACAATAAGGACACTATCAATCACTCAACATTTATTGGGCGAGGGATTTGAGATGGAAAGACATCATAGAGGGGATGAAGAAGTTTGGGACAAGAAAACAGAATATGGGAGACAGTACCTACCTTCGTCTAAGCCACATTCACACAGGGAGTGATCAGTGATCTCTAACTCTGATCTTGTGCAGGTGGACAGACGTAGAGGTTACCCACCTATCTGCATATTTGTAAAAGGAAAACCATGGACGCCTTGGTATATAAGGTTGAATTGAGTCATAGAATTTACCTAAGTGTTTTTGATTCGTGCCAGAATGTGTTCCAGGACTTGTCCAGATAAGTTTTAGATGCTTAGATCTTGGGTGCTATTCTTAAAATGCTCATGGGAACCCATTTGTATAGCAGCCTTAGCACATGAATCAACTGTTTCATTGCTTGCAATGCCAGACTGACTTGGGATCCATACCAAGGTTAAGGCTAAACCATTTTGATGACAGGAGAACAGGAGCCTCCCTAATCTCTAGAATGATGGGAAATCTTGACTTACTCCGGAATGGGTTATCTTTGATGGATAGTAAGCAGCTAAGGGAGTCAGTAAAAATAACAGTTTGTTTTAAGTTATAGGACCCGGTAAACAGGACTGCTTCTAAAGGCAATGGCCTCCCCTGTAAACACCGAAGACTCAGGAGGGCAATTAAATTGTAGGATAATTTTAAACCTGGGAACTCAGCAGGTTGCACCAACACAACTGTCTCGTGACAACTTTGAGGCGTCAGTGTAAATAAGAAGGTCATTTGACCAATTTTGAAGAACTAAGTTTTGAAATTTAGAATGATTATCAGGAGCTCCCTTGACCAGACCAAGATCAGTGACTACGGGAGGATTGTAAACCAGAGCATCATAATATGATGTGGAGAATAGTGGGTTAATTGGAAAAGATAGCAAGGGATTAAGGATTTGGATAAAACAAAAAATTCTGGTGAAATTGTGGCTGTGGATGTCGAAGAAAAATAAACAATAATATAATATTCAAAATACAAATGTTTTTATTCAAATAAACTATTACAAGTGCTTTTGAATCCTTAATTGAATCTCCCACTGGCTCTAAATGCATATCCATATTAGTATGGAATCCATACTAATATTATAAATGCGAAAGTGTGTCTGTCTGTCTGTCTGCTATGCTTTCCCGGCCCATCTTTTTAACCGATTTTGGTGAAATTTGGTATGGACGTAGGTTATATCCCGGGCAAGGACATAGGCTACTTTTTATCCCTAAAAATTAAAGAGTTCCCGCGGGAATAAAAAAATCTTAATCCACGCGGACTGAGTCGCGGGAATCATCTAGTATGTTATAAATGCGAAAGTGTGTCTGTCTGCTACGCTTTCACGGCTTATCCGTTCAACCGATTTTCATGAAATTTGGTACAAGGGTAGGTTGTATCCCGGAGAAGGACATAGGCTACTTTTATCCCGGAAAATTGAAGAGTTCCCGCGGGAATCAAAACTCTTAATCCACGCGGACATCTAGTTAATAATAAATATAAAATAATAAGCTTTTTTTATTTTCTTACTTTTATTTTTATGAAAACAAGTTTGATATGAATTATACAATCTATAATACCTAAATGTTTATGTTATTAAATTGAATTGAGTATTGTTTATTTCCAGAACTATGAATGCCGTTGTCTTGGCCAGAGTTGTTGAATAAGGGCATATTTTGAGTGCAAACATGCAAATTCCTATACTAATGTGCCTCAGCCCTCAGCTGAGTCTGGTGCTGCATCCAATATTGGAATCATCATTGTTTTCTCAATGGATATACTGAGTCATCTGAAATTTTAAATTATATCTTAATTAAATCAGTTTAGTTATGTTATGTCAAATGTGACTGAATTAGTTATTGTGAATTGTTATATTATAATAAATATATTATCTATTTTTTACATAAGTAGGTACATTACTTTGCCATTTGAATGATTTTAATACATCTATACTAATATTATAAATGCGAAAGTTTGGATGGATGGATGAAAGATGAAAGTTTGTTACTCAATTGTGTCAGAACGGCTGAACAGATCTTGATGAAATTTGAAACATAGACAGAGAATTTGATTTGAGAGAGATTGATTATAGTCTGGAATAACACAGAGGCTATAGGCTATATATTTTTATCCTGGAAAATTAAAGAGTTCCTGCGGGAACCAAAAAACCTTCATCAACGCGGGTGAAGTCGCGGGCATGAGCTAGTTACTAAAAACTGTTGTACCTACCCCTACCATCTTAGACTGCATCATCACTTATCATCAGGTGAGCCGAGATCGCAGTCATCGCAAAGCTTTCGCAATCGTCGTCGTCGTCTCAACCGATAAACGTCCACTGCTGGATTGCTGTCTCCTGCATGGTTCTCCACAGACCACAGGGCACGGTCTTGTGCCGCTTGCTTCCAGCGGCTCCCAGCTACACACTTGAGATCGTCTGTCCACCTACTTAGTGGGGGGTTGACCAACGCTGCGCTTTCTAGTGTGAGGCCGCCATTCAAGGCACCTTGCGACCCAAACGTCTGTCGGTTCTTCGAAATTGGTACCTATTAAATTAGGTATCTACGGATCTCCTCATTTCTGAATCTGATTTGAGCACGTAGGAATACTCCAAGCATTCTCCCGTCCACCGCCCTGGGTGCCTGATTCTTCAATTTAATACTTTTGGAAAATTAAATACCTCACTTTTATAAAGTTATATCTCATTAACTTAGTTCAATCCAGTAGAATAATCACTTGAAAAACCTCACAATTTCCTATTTCTTTGTTTACAAAGTCAATCCGTCGTTGATCCGTCGCAAGAAAGTAACTTTTTTATGATTGCTAAATATGACGTAAATCCTTCGTAAAACAATAATGCTAGCGCTCAAAAAACACTTGATGGTACGAATTGAGTGAATGATTTGCATACTGACGTCACAAAATGGCTTAGGAAACAATGTTCTAATAAGCTTACTTTTGGGGACGTCATGGTAAGATTTGTGGAAACAATATCAAAATAAGCTTAGATCAGTTTTCTTTTAGCAGTGGCAGTAACCCCCCTGTCAGTCGCACAGCGTTATTATTGCTGCTATCATTACAAGTTGCGTTTATAGCTTACTAGATGATGCCCGCGACTTCGACCGCGTGGATTAAGATTTTTTAATTCCCAGGGGAACTTCTTAATTTTCCGGCGCAGCCTATGTCCTTCCCTGAAATGTAACCTACCTCTATACCAAATTTTATCAAAATAGGTTAAAAAGAGGGGCGTTTGAAGCGTAGCAGACAGACAGAGAGACATACTTTCGCATTTTTAATATTAGTATGGATTTAACTTAAGAGTCTCAAACTCCGAAGATTCGTAAGAATTTTAGTGCTAAAAACATTCTAAATATAAATTAAATTGAGACACGGAAATGATTTAAAGGATAGTGTAGCATAATATACTTCAAGGAGGCCAGATTTCTTCAGATTACGTCAACCTCCATAGCGATTTGAATATGAACTAGGATTAATAATTTTGCCAAAATAATAGGTATAGTAGAAATAAAAAAAGCATTTTATTTCCATAGACTTTTCAAATAATTGAATAGTATACGTACGTTCATTAACCGGAAAATTAAGGAGGAGAGATAATTCGTATGCCAAATAAAAGTCAACATTCGGTTTTAAAAGATGAACTGGGATATAAAATCAGATATTCAAATTGTATAAAAAACATATCCACATAAGGCAAATATTAGAATTTGTTCAATTCCCGCCTTGCTATGAGCGAAAAGACTGCAATGCAGTGGGCGCGGACACTAATTCAATAACTCCACCGCATGGACTGAACGTAGGGAGGCCACCTGTTATATAAACTTAGGACATAACCTTCAAGGCCCTTGAAATATTTGGCGCCATTGCTTCGATGATGGGAAAAATACACTCCTTAAAAATTATGAAGATAGTTTGCCACCGTGTCTATTTGTTTGAAAGCACGATAAATCTTGAAAGTGCTGAGCTAATGATACGAGTTTAAGTTAATTATGCCAAACAGAGTTATTTTCGGTGAACGGTCGTTACAAGTGCCACTAACAGGGCCATCCAATGAAAAATATTTAGACCTGCGATGTTATAGATGCAACACCAACAAGAAACAGTTATTTTTTTAATATTTCGCAAATATAAAATTAAGAAAGAATATCTTAAGTATCTTCTGCACAATAGGACAAAATCCGTTAAAAGTACATTTTTGGGTAACCCTTACATAAATGTCTAAAAATAACATTTTTAATACAGTTGCTCAAAAAGTGGCGTATTGCAGGGACGTATAGCGTTCGGGATGTAGGCTATTACATACTCGTGCTTTTTTTTTACCTTTCCCGAACTCGTGCGTTCTCTTTCCCAACTGTCAAAATAATGTCTATTAAAAAGAAAAACCAACCATGAAGTTTTTACTAAAAAAAATCATAGAAGTTTTTATGATTCATGCAAATACGTATATTTCTAAAAAGAAGCTACTAATTTGTTTCAATATGAGATTTAATGATTTGATTGAATGAGTTTGGTTAGGTTTCATTTCATTTCATCTCATTAAATTTCATTTTCATTTCATATCAATAAAAAAATTCTACTGAAGACTTGGCTGTATGGGCATAGTTCCCTTTGCCTACCAGAATGGGTGAAGAAAAAAAAAACTCTGCTTATGTTCTACGGTTGGCGCCATTTTTCAGAAATTTTCTTTGCGAGTTTAGTTGTTTGTTGCACAAAATGAGTAATTTCGACCCTAGTTTTTTTGAATTAACACCACCGGAACTCAGTATAATTGCACAAAATGCTTCGGAGAACATTTTACCGGAAAAGTCAAAAAGTCGCTACATATCTACATACGACGAATTTATTGCGTGGAGAGAAGAGAAAAAAGCAAATAGTTTTTCAGAAAATGTTATGTTGGCATACTTCTCCGAACTCTCAGCAAAATTAAAACCTTCTACGTTATGGTCGAGGTTTTCGATGATAAAAAGTATGCTGAAAATGCAACAAACTAGAAACTGGGAAAAAAATCACACACTCCATTAATTTAAGGTCCAGTCCGTCTCCTTCACATGTTGCAGAGAACGTTCGTCCATCTACCTTCGTTGATAATGATAATTCATCAGATCCAACTCCATCAACTAGTAAACGCCATTGTATGACAAATATACATGAACAATCATACGAAATTAATAATAGTTTGTCTCAAACAGTAAATACGCAACCTAAAACTTCCCCAGTTAGTATAAAAAACTGTAGCAATTTCAATGTAATATGTGAATTATAACTTTTATAAGAAATAAATGTTAAGTTAGTTGAGTTTATTGTGTTTTTATTATTTTATTAAATTGCTTCATTTTTTCGCAACTGTATTAAAAATAGTCGTTCAGTACACGTGCGGAACCGTCATTGCAACTTGTTCCGACTGTCAACCCTCGCTTTCGGCTGCGCCTCGGCTCGGGTAGACATTTGTCGGAACTCTTTGCAATGACAGCCTTTCCACACTTGTAATGAAATATACTATTTCCACATTTTCTTGATTTCACAAGCGTGTCATACAAGCGTGATGCAATTACTCGTAACTTGCGCTATCCTTTTGTTTGCCATGTTTGAACAATATTTGCTCTATAATTATTTCATTTTGATTTTCTTTCCCGTTTATCACAGCATAACCGAATTTTTAAAAGCAAACGAGTTATATAGTTAAATGTAAAAACGGTTTTTTTTTTTTTTAAATTTATTTAATTCAAATTGATACAACCATTTTTACGGCATGGCATGGCATGGCATTTTTTGCCACATCTTTGCCACTGTGGTGTGGCAGTGGACGCGTATGGCCATCACGGGCTTTCTTGTATTAGAAGTGCCGGTCGTCTTTCGCGTCATGCTTCCCTGAATGACATCATTCGTAGGTCTCTTGCCACCGCTAAAGTGCCTGCAGTTTTAGAGCCTAATGGCTTGGCGCGCTGTGATGGTAAGAGACCTGACGGGATGACTCTTGTTCCGTGGAAGCAAGGAAGGTCGCTTGTTTGGGATGCCACATGTGTGGATACGCTGGCGTTGTCCCGCTTGCAGGCGACCTCCATGACGGCGGGGGCGGCAGCGACTAATGCAGAAAGAGCCAAGAGGCGCAAGTATGAAATTATAGAAAATAATTTCATTTTTGTGCCTTTTGGTGTTGAAACCCTGGGGTCGTGGGGCGAAGATGCTAGATCCTTTTTTAAGGATCTATCTTCTCGTCTCACAGAGTCCACAGGTGACCGGAGGGCTGGCAGTTACCTCGGCCAACATATAAGTTTGGCTATTCAGCGAGGTAACGCAGCCAGCGTTCTGGGCACATTGCCTCATTACAGCGGCATAGATGATATTTTTAATGTTTAGTTTTTAATTTAGATTTAATTTAGTTTTTAATAGTATTATATTATATATCAATATATTATGTATAATAATCCTGAAATAGGCCATAATAGAATAGGTGGGCCAGTTTGTTGGCGAGTTGGCGCTCTACACATAATATTCAAGTTGCATCTAAAATTAGCACTAGTATACCTAATAACCTAACACTAACGAACAAACAATTTTAAAAAGAAACCCATCTTAACAAAAACAAAAGAAAATACAAATAAACAATTTAAATAAAAGAGCAAATAAACAATATGAATAAAAGAGCAGAGAAAAATTAAATAAAAAAACAGTAAGTAATTAATCAATTAATTAGTCGGTATAGGAGAACTCAAGTGAACTTTTAACTTCTTTTTAAGTACTCCTACACTAACCTTATTTTCCTCCCTTAGCCAATCTATGCTATTGTAAATTTTGGGTACTAAATAACAACTCAACCTTTTACCGTAATAGTTACATACTTTTGGCAACGTGAATCTTACTAAATTGATTAAATTGATTGCGAGTGATTCATAGCTATCGATTGAATAACTCCCATCTCTGGTGTTCACCAGAGCCTCAAAAACTATGGAACCAATCAGATGATTTCAATAACTGTATTTTTATTCTGATATTAAAACAATGTCAAAATTAGTTTGGATTTGGTAAAACCTCGATATCGCGTATTGAGAAAGCCTACTTTATGTTAGTCTTTACGGAGACGTTTTAGTAACTCTCAAAAGTCTGGTAAAGGACATTCTTTACAATCGAATGTGTCTGAAATAGCGTTTTCACCGAGGTCTACATTTACTCGATTACGCAGCGTTCCATATCAGTATGATGCAATTAGCCGGTGTGATCCTTCAAGCGGACGCCGCTTTTGTTTTACCTTTTCGTTTGTAATCGAGAGACCCCTTTGTGTTTGCTCATGTTATGTTTTATCAAGAAATCAAATTCAACGTACCTACGAGCTACGTTGAGCTCGGCCGCCACTAAAATGGGAATACTTGGACATAAAAAGTTAAATTTTGGCTACGTTTAATTTGAATCGTAATGTTTTGCTGGTATCTTTGTTTGTTGCTTTAGCTCGTCTAATTTTTTTTGTACTTTTTAAACCTTCTTTTTTTATTTTGCGTAATTTATTACTGTCCTTATGGGGCTGTGTAGCTTTTACAGCATTCTTTCGATGTTGGTAGCAGCTTTACCTATAGTTATTATTCGGTCACATTTAATTTTATTTGCAGCCTGTAGTGTGTGTGAAGGCTTCCCTTTCTTCCTTCTATTTATCTCGGGCCATAGATGTTTGGGGCCTGTCCATTTTTGAGTTTTGTGGGACCCAGTGTGTCTCATATCAAAATAGTATAGTGTAGTAGTAGTACCTACATCTCAGAAAATTACAAAACAAAACTTTAAATTAAATACTTTTTGCTTGAAATAAATCAGGCTATTAAAAATACTTATTCTAAATCTTAGTTCGGTAAAATAAAACCAATTTAACTACAAATTTCTGAAAATCGCATAGAGGTGAAATTATCTGACCAGCCTTGCTACGCAGTATCTCTTCAAGTGACAAACGTCGGCAACCTTTTAGAGTGGGCTGGTATCGCTAGACATACTAGTAGTACGGATCTGATGTCGAGAAAAAATTTCACGGAGGATTTTTCACGCATAATGAACGGCAGTTCATCTAACTTCGGACAGAATTCCGAACTAGAATAAATTGACGATCCGTAAATGCTTGTTAAACTCTTTTTGAAAAAACTTCTGATTTTGAATAGCAGGTTCCTTACGTAGCGCGGCAGTAAAACTTTGGTTTGCCTTGTAGCATGACCGGCGTGCACGTGTTACTCTCTGTGCCATCTCGACGTGTCTCGACTGAGGATTTCGCGTGTACCGCGGACCGAGGCGTACGTCCATAATAATTGCAATCGCACTGCATAGCATAATATCGCGTGGCTGCCGCGCTTTGTGTGAACCCAGCTAATCATATGCATAAAATTCATTTTGTTAATAAAAATATTATCGGATTTATGAAATAGGTATCTGTGATAGATCAGCTGTTACGTGGATGACAAAAACACGAAAAAATGTTTGCAAATCCCATTTTTCTATTATCGGAGAAGGGATTTACAGCTCGTGGCGTGGATATACTCGTATGCGCAAAACCAAATTCTTTTCATTTTGATTATTATAAAAACGTAACAGGGCTTTTCCCAGCATAAATTGATACTTTTATACATAATATTTATTGTAAGTTTTTTCGTAAGAAGGTTACTAAATCGTGGTTTATGGTTTAATTTTAGGTAAGTAACACTGGCTCAATATGGAGGAGGCCTTTACACGCAAGGGGTCCTTAATTAAGTAATATAATATTAAACCAATATATTATTTCTAACACTATGTCTTGTAATTTTTTTTGTCCTGTACGTAAATATGCAGTAATTTTTCTTATTAATTATAATAAGCACGTTTTAAAGAACTTTGTAATTCTATTTAGTGTTAACTTAAGGCTTTTTAGGGTTCCGTACCCAAAGGCTAAAAACGGGACCCTATTACTAAGACTCCGCTGTCTGTCTGTCTCCAGGCTGTATCTCATAAACCGTGATAGCTAGAAAGCTGAAATTTTCACAAATGATGTATTTCCGTTGCCGCTATAACAACAAATACTAAAAATTAAAAGAATATATATATTAAGGGGGGTCCCCATACAATAAACGTGTTTTTTTCGTATTTTTTTGCTCAATATTAAAAACGGTAACAGGTAGACGGTTCAAATTTTCACAGAATATTAACTTGTATATTACCTTTCAAAATAAATAATTAAATATCAATAAAGTAAATATTAAAGGGGGGCTCCCATACAACAAACGTAATTTTTATTTTTAATACGTCATAAATCGTAAAACTTACTACAGGTTTGTACGGAACCCTCGGTGCACGAGTCCGACTCGCACTTGGCCGGTTTTTTATTTTGATTTATTTTTTAGGTTTCGGTTTTCATCCTGATCATGAAATTAAATTAACTTTTAGATATGTAACTTTCACCATAACGATAACTTTCTGAGGTGCAACTGAGCCTTAGTGGGTCCTTATAGCTTTGTGGCACAATACCCTAATATTATTTATGTTTGCTACTTTTACTACAGAATGGAAAGAGAACTAACAAAACAAGAAGTAACTGCGAAAAGTTTTTTATTTGAAAACTTTGAGCGTTTTGCCCAAACACGAAACGTTTATCGATCAAATAATATGGTTTCTAAGAAACGGTATTTAGAAACCTTACGAAAAGTAATTTGATAGCGTAATTTACCGTTAAAAAAGAGGAATAAGTACAATACTGTTAATTAATTTTCTGAATAGTATCTAATAAGGTTCCGTTTCAGGAAAATTTGAAATTAATCCAGTTTCAGTCGAAAGCGTGTATTTTACCAAAACTACGTCAAACCAACCAACCAACCAATGTATATAACATCTTCGTTTCTAGTACCTAATCATAATAGACAACACAGGCTGAACTGATGCTTGGTACTTCTTTTCCACTATATTCTAGTGCATTGACCGCTACATGACTGACTTTTCCTCCTTTTTGTACTGGTTACTTATTGGAAAAACTAGAAATTTAATTCGCTATAGTCCGCCACAGAAGGTAAATCTATGTGGTACAGTGCGTATCTTGAACTTGCAGCCCGCGATATTCTCCACACCACATAAATCTAACGCCTGCTTCTATCCAATACTGGTTACTTATATTTTATCCTTTAAATAGGTATCTACCTATCTATGTTTGTATGTTGTGTAGGTATATGAGGTTGATGAGGTTTTTAATACGTTATAAAAGTGAGCATATGGCGGCGTTTAGCGGCCGGTTGTACCATTCATGTTATGATGCTATTTGGCCCATGATAATATTATGGTGCCTAAAATACTTTTTTTAGACACCACAAATATTTTTTTTTCATTTTATTTTTTTAAGTATTTAATATGATAGGGCACCCACTATTGGGCTATACAGAATAGGATACGTCTTGTTGGCGTATGAAAAAGAAGGATTCCGGAGAAAATAAAAGGATTTATAGGTAACATAAAAATGAAAATATACTTGTTATTGCCGATACGATACCGACACCGATTATTATCATAGTTTGTTAATTTTTGGAATATTATTAGTCTAAGACTTAACTTTTGAGATAAAGGCTTCACATTAAGGCGTGAACACATTATGGGTGCAAACAACCGTATATTTGTTCAAAACATGTTCCCTAACATCGGAGTAAGACGTAATGCTTAGTGCAAATAATGGAATAATATTATTGTATTAGTGTTACGCATTAACTGAATTGGCAGGGGGCTGTGTATGCCAAGCCTTATTTATGTAGGCCTGAAGAATTAATGGGTTATAACGTGGTAACGACGAACAATCTTAGAGTAACAGGCGAATAGGAGTGCCAGGTTCAATGCCCGGTTGGGCAACTTTATCATCTTATGAAATATGAAATTATCATCTTGAAGTCAGGCGTGGCAATGACTATTTGAGGTGTATTAGACGTAATGAAACCACCTTCTCACTATTAGGTACAACTTAACGATATTACTATTACAGATATTACAATAAATTGGATAAATACCGAATTACAGGAATTTAAAAGCGTTAAATCACTTAAAATTTCAGCATTGAGGTACACAATGAGTTTTCAAGATACGCCTAATTCCATCATCACCCCAACCTAAAGTATTTATCAACGTAGTAAGAAGTAAGTTTAAATAAGAGTAAATTGTGTTTATATAATATACTAGCGATCCGCCCCGGCTTCGCACGAGTAGCACTAATAATTCTAATAGTCTATACCCAATATAGATATAAAAATGGTTATTGTGAGTCAACCTTAAAAGATAGACGCATACTATCGCGGACTTTTTTTTAGAACTTTTTGAGAGGAACAATTCCACCATACATTGTTTTCGTGTAACTTTAACTATTTACGCAGCGCACGCCACGTAAGCTCTCAGAAGAGAGGATTTTTTTCCGACTTAGTTCACATAATTGCAATTTTCGTAAGGATAAAATACAGCCTATGTTACTCGCTGATAATGTAGCTTTCTATAGGTGAAAGAATTTTTAAAATCGGTTGAGTAGTTTTTGAGTTTATCCATTACAAACAAACAAACAAACAAATCTTTCCTCTTTATAATATTAGTTTAGATTTAGATAAAATATGAGACATAATGTTACATAATGGTACATAAGTAAGCTGTGAATAATTTACATACAAAGCACATAGTATTTAAGGAAACGATCGCTGCGGTACCATTCACAACAGCCGGTAGCATTACGTACATTCTTGAGTCGGAATAGTAAATGGCGCGTAGCTACTAGCTAGGCATTAGACAAATTGGACCAGTGCCAGACCCCCCATGGTGTGAGAGGTACCTAGCATAATATACGTATAGCCTTCATGACCTTTATTTTATGGCATGGACTGGAGTCGCACATCGAAATACAGTACCAAAGTAAAATCGTCTAGCTGTAATAAATCGTCTAGTTGTAATACTATATCGTGGTACGTACCTCTACCCGTTATTACTTTATAATATTATGTCGCTAAACCATTATGTAAGTAAGTATATTTTACCTAATTAATTTAAGAAGGACAGGTCTTTGTCGTATCGCCAACCGTTGAGGAGCAAATAACTCTTGCAAGGATCAGCGTAGAACGCCGTCTTCTAGCCGTATAGTAAAAAAGTTAATAGTTTAAATGATTTCTCATTTTCTGGACTAAGTATGTGGGTACTTAGTGTAGGGGTTGTTAGTGAATACTATTTTCATTTTTATAACGTGGCTTTCCTGCCAGTGCCAAGTTAAAGACCAAGTTTCGTGCCAAATGTAATGGCTGCTTGGACGGAATGGCGTTCAAATAATTAGAAGAGCAAATGTGCGGTTAAAAGGATGTTTTGTTCAAGAATAGCTTGTTTTCGCTAGTTTAAGCTAGTGAACATATACTTATGAGTCTTTGTATAATTTTGCCGAAACGAAGCAGGCCACAGCTACGTTTCAGTTCGTATAACAACGTATCAAAATGCAGCTCGCAGTACGCTTTGTTTAAGTTTTCACATTGCAATTCAATTGGTCCTAATCGAATCGCGGGAACTCTTCAATTTTCCGGGATAAAAAGTAGCCTATGTGTTATTCCAGACTATATAATAATCTATATGTGTGCCTATTTCATCTATATCCGTTCAGCTGTTCTGGCGTGGTTGAGTGTCAAACATCCATCCATACATCCATCGATCCAAATTTTCGCATTTATAATATTAGTAAAATTACTGCTTACTCAGGTTCTATTGAGAAAGTAAGTAATATAAAAATCATGGCATGGCAAATACATAGAGGTTGAACGTAGAGGTTGTGTTGCATAGCTGTGTGATTGCCGTAACGAAATACCTATCTATTGTCTATTATTTGTAAGGATCATCTCAAAAACAAGCACCGATTAATACCCCCTTAATAGTTTTGTACTCTAATTCAAACCCACAGGAGTAATTTGCTACAACTCGAAAGACCTTGAGCCAATAAATTAATGCGGGCCCAATCTTTATCGTGACCACCAAATCAAATTACGACTCAAAACACCAAAGTATTTAAAAATCGTTATCCACCGACCCGCGACTCGTACCAGACCATAGATAATACTATCTGATGCCCGCGACTTCGTCCGCGTGGACTAAGTTTTTTCGATTCCCGCGGGAACTCATTAATTTTCCGGGATAAAAAGTAGCCTATGTATGTATGTATGTATGTATATTCTTTATCGCTGATGCCCGCGACTTCGTCCGCGTGGAATAAGTTTTTCAGTTAATTTTCCAGGATAAAAAGTAGCCTAAATTACTATCCCACGGTATAATCCCCCTATAATGGTGAAACACGTACTTCTTCGTATTTTAACGAAAGCCCAAATGCTGTTTCATGGCTATAACTTGAGAAATTAAGGATTTTCATACAAACTCTCAACCCCTATTTCACCCCTTCTGGGGTGGAATTTTGAAAAACTGTGAAACACATATGTTTTCATTTTCAACCCGCAGCTAATATATCAAGTTTCATGGCTATAACTTGAGAAATTAAGGACTTTCATACAAACTCTCAACCCCTATTTCACCCCTTCGGGGGGGGAATTTTGAAAAACTGTGAAACAAATATGTTTTCATTTTCAACCCGCAGCTCATATATCAAGTTTCATGGCTATAACTTGAGAAATTAAGGACTTTCATACAAACTTTCAACCCCTATTTCACCCCTTCGGGGGTAGAATTTCGGGATAAAAAGTATCCTATGTCCTACCTCGTAGTATGGGCTCAAATCGTGCCAAGTTTCGTTTGAATTCATTCAGTAGTTTCGGCGTGATGCGCGGCCAAGATACAGACAGAAAGACAGACAGACAGACAGACAGACAAAAATGAAAAAAATTACAGATTTGGCTTCAGTATCGAATAAGGAGTGTCCTCCAAAAAAATTTTCAAAATATCTTCAATGTTACAGTTTTATTATAAGTATAGATTACCAGACTGCCCTGTGAATCTCAAAACGTTTGTATTTATACGAATTAGCCCCGTACAAATTTAATGAAACGTCATAAAATAAGTCAAATTGATAGTTATCGTGCCACAAAACACAAAAAGACGTCGAGAAAGGCCGAGGCGCCGCTGGCGCGACGAACTCGATGCCTTTATGGAAGACTGGCCCCAAATGTCTATGGACCGTGATAAATTTAAGGAGGAAAGGGAAGCCTTTGTCCAACGTTGGGACACTACAGGCTGCAAATAAACAAATCTATATATATAAAAGAAAGTCGTATTAGTTACACTATATAAAACTCGAGAACAGCTGAACCGATTTGGTTGAAAATTTGTGGGGAAGTAGCTTAGAACCAGGAGACGGACATAGGACTTTTTATCCCGGAAAATTAAGGAGTTCCCGCGGGAATCAAAAAAAAAACTTAAACCACGCGCACGAAGTCGCGGGCATCACCTAGTAACAAATAAAATATTACTGTTATTTCACTATGATTGATATTTATATTTGATATTTACACTGCCAACATTTTTAACGAAATAAACGGAAAACTTTGTAGATAAAAATAGATATGTAGATAAAAAAATATCAATAGGCTCTACTAAGTACTGAGAGATTCGCGCTGATTGTCACGATCCCTATCAGTGGATCGGGGTTTTTCCTTTTAGCCGAGAGCGGTTGATGTAATCAGTCGTTTTTTGAGATTTTGCGGAAATTACCACGGCGGAGTACAGATACCTGCTAATAGATTTAACGTCATTATGGCTTATCATTCTTTGATTCAAGTCAAGTCAAAGTCAAAAAAATATATAGCCAATTTAGGTAGGTACACACTTATTGACGTCCAATTACATAAAAAATATGATGGTGATAATCAGTTATGGTATCTTAAAATTAAAGCGACGAGGGTCCCAAACGCGCCCTGGTCTGAGATGAGCTCACATCAAACTCAGCCGGGGTTTTTTTATTATCACCATCTTACAATATCGTAATTATGACAATATATTATATTTAAAAAAAAAGAGTTGTATAAAATGGTATCTTTGATGGAACCCTACCGTACCAAAATGGTAAAGCAGGAACCCTTATGACGCCCGGTTGTCCCTCTATCTATCTATCTGTCACACTTGCAAAATAACATAATACAGTAACCTACAACCTTTATCAGCTGTTGTAGGTAGCTCAATGCTATCTCATCCGTCGCGACAGGAACAAACGGTAGCTGAACGTCCACGTGACCTACGTTGCCGCGTAGATAAATTTGTCATTTTGTAAGGAGTCGTACCGCGTCGCGTTGCGTCGCGTCGCTTTCGTCGCTCGTCTAGGACGACGGGTTTAGGGCGGCTGACAACATAGCATAATTCGCGTCGTAAAAACGTATCGTCGCAGTTGGACTTTACCTAATAACTTTTCTACCATTATGATAAACATTGAATCATAATGTTGAAATACTCGTAATTTAGTATTACGTCCTTTGTCAGAAATTGCTCGTTATAATTTTGTATGCTATCCATGTCTCATGTAAATTACTAAGGCCTCTTTATTCACGTTTTTTCACTGGCAAATTCTTGTTTACACGATCGACAAAGCTGTTCTCGGCAGGGATTCCGTTTCATTTATCTCGTTCGTCATTTTTGCGCCTCATTACTTTACTCGTAACACGTAGGTACTTTTAAAGTTGCGTTTACATGATAAATTAGGGCTTAAGCTTTTTGTACTATAGAAGAAATTTAACGAACGTTATTTTGGCAAAAAAAATCGGATCGTTATTTTGCGTTAGTGAACGAAACCGACAGGTGAAGCGTTGGGGTCCCAATATGTTTGAATGACCCCCACTAGGTGGATGTACGATCTCAAGCGAGTAGCTGGGAGCCGCTGGAGGCATCGTATCCTTTGGAAATCCATGCTGGAGACCTTCGTCCAGAAGTGGACATCTAACAGCTGAGACAACGATGACGAACGACGACAAACGACGCCGAGTATATACTTCCTCAGTATATGGACTATAACTTAAAGCCTTCTCAATCTGAGAGGTGGCTCAGAATGACAAGGGTTAAGGCTTTAGCCCACGCCAAACAATTGCAGATTGGCAGACTCGACACATCTTTGAGAACATGATGGAGAACATCAGTCATGCAGGTCTCGTCACAATATTTCCCTTCACAGTTATAGCATGTGAATTTAAGTCCATAAAACGCACATAATGAAATGTTTGTTGCGTGCCCAGGATCTAACCCCAGAACTGCCTAATAAGAAGTTGGGATCTTAACCACTTAGCTATAACCGCTTAGTATAGAACATAGATAAAACAAACACAGGGAAACGATTATGATTCCACTCGGAAACGTACCAGATAGACGTTTTATTAATGAATTAAACTAGAGTTTTACGGTTTGATGAATGTTCATTTACTTGATGTCACAGTGGGTAGTAAAATCGTAATAGTTGGCAATATCGTCTTCGGAAACGTCGTAAAAGGTTTTCATGTTTATTATGGTTTTCGGAAACTTTTAGTAAGTTCCTTGTTATTTGATGTCGGGGGCTCTTAGGAAAAGCTGATGTTTCGACATATTGATATATTACTAAACATTAGGAAGATGAAAAAACTTTAATATGCGGCCGGGCTATGAAGTAGCCTTCTCTGTTTCTAATTTCTCTCATAGGGTTACGATACGTCTTACTGACGTGTTTCTATTGGGGCTGATTCTGTAGTGCACAATCTCTAAACTAACTAAAATTAGAGCATTACAAATATTGCTTCTTCTTCTTCTCATTCGTACACTCTTGGCAGAGTGGTCGTGGCTATGAATGGGTCTTCACAGCAGCTCTTGCGATCTCCCTCCAGCGACTTCTGTTGGCGGCATCACGGGAACACTCGGAGACGGATAGATTTGTGGCAGAACGGATTGAATCCGTCCACCTAGTAGGGGAGCGACCACGTGGACGAGTGCCCTCAACTCGACCTTGTACAACGAGGTGTTCTATCGTACCAGTCTTCCTAGTGATATGCCCAAAGAACTTAAGGATTCGCAGTTGTACAAGCGACGAAAGCCTTTGTGTTATTTTAAGTTCTTTGAGTATGGAGACGTTTGTTCGATGCGCTGTCCAGCTTATTCTTAATAGGCGTCTCCAGCACCACATTTCCAGAGCGTCGATTTTCCGCCTGTCATTTTGTCTGAGGGTCCATGTTTCAGCCGCATATAGAAAGATCGGAAAGACAAGACATTTCATTAGACGAATCTTTGTATTTTTCGTAATTCTTTTGTCTCTCCAGATTTTCGATAGCTTCTCAACGGCTGATCTGGTCACGGCACAGCGTCTTTTGATTTCGCTCTCGCAACTCCCGTTATTACTGATAGTGGAACCAAGGTAGATGTAATTGGCGACAACTTCACAGTTATTGATTTGAGTTATCTCGGGTCTATTATTCGTTTTCCTATCAACTATCATAAATTTAGTTTTATCACGGTTAATTGCGAGTCCAAAATCAATGCTAATATCCTCCAGGCGTTTGAGAAATTCCCCTATATCCTTCTCAGATGATGCGAGAAGGGTGGTATCATCAGCATACCTTAGGTTTGTAATTACTTGCCCTCCTATGGAAACGCCCTTGGTCCATTCATCAAGCACAATTCGCATTATATATTCCGTATAAATGTTAAAAAGTAGTGGTGACAGAATGCATCCCTGTCGAACACCGGCTTGCGCCTTCAAGATTGCCGAATCCATCCCATCTACCCGAACTACTGCCGTTCCATCTTCATATAGTCTCCTTATTAGGTAAACGAGGTGTTCAGGAACGCCCATTGGCAAATATTGCTAACCCTTTCATAATACTCCTTACGGAAAGGGACAGAACTAGATTTAAAGCTGCCATTTTAGTTTAGTTTAGAGATTGTGTTATACAGAATTGGCCACAATGTACTCTTTCTTTATTTCCAAAAGCGTCTTCACTTAAAGCATCATGTACATTCTTTTTTCTGTTGCCTTACGGAATTTATTTACAGGTTTTAAATGTGAAAGTGTGTTTGTTTGCTTGTCATTCATTCACGGATCGGCGTAATTTTTTTTGCATGGGTATGGTTGAGGACTGAGGATCTGGAGAGTTACATAGGCTATATTTTATCCCGTATAGTAAGGAATTCACGCGGGAATAAATACAACTTAAACCACGCATATGAGGCCGCGGGCATCAGCTAACCTACGAGTATACTAATATTATAAATAGTTAAAGTTTGTGAGGTTGTAGGGGGGTAATCTTTGGATCTACTGAACTGATTTTGAAAATGCTGACCAAAATTGAGAGTTGAAAATTCAAACCAATAGAAAGCCACATTATTTGTGAGTGTCATAAGATATAAATTAACCCGAAAAATTTAAAAAGCTTATTTCACGCGGACGAAGTCGCGGTCATGGCAACAACCGGCTAACCTACATAATATATTATAACCTATCTATATAACGGACTGACCCGAAAAGTTACGAGCCTACCTGGCCGAATTTTTAATTGGACCCGACTTCAAATGCCTTGTTATTGATCGAACGATGAGACTTTTCAGATCTAACTGGGCCAAGTATTGGGAAAAAATTCAAACGCCCATGGTATAGGTACAAGGTTTTATAAAATGTTGTTAAAAGCTCCTTTTCACCCGTATTGAAACCCAGGTATAACTTTATGTGAAAACAGAAGTAGAGTTTTTGTTCCATTAGAATACAAAAGTGTAATATCAAATAATATAATCTAATCTAGCCTGTACTGTCCCCACGACTGGGCCAAGGCCTCTCTCCGATTTTTCCACATCTCTCTATGTTGTGCTTCGATGGGCCACTCAACTTGGAATTTGTCTAATTCATCACGCCATCGTAGCCTCGGCCTACCACGCTGGGCGTTGATGATTTTGGTGTAATTTCGCCATAGCAAATTAAATTCGAATCGATAAGGACAGAAATGCGCTCTAGCAGATTAAATTATTAAAAGCTGCCAGCTCACTTACCTTTTCGATAAATAGGCTAGAAGTGAATCCATATAAATATTATAAATGCGAAAGTTTGGATGGATGGATGTATGTATGGATGTATGTTTGTTACTCAATCACGCTCCAACGGATGAACGGATCTGGATGAAATTTGGCACAGAGATAGATTATAGTCTGGAATAGCACATAGGCTACTTTTTATCCCGGAAAATTAAAGAGTTCCCGCGGGAACCGAAAAACCTCAATCCACGCGGACGAAGACGCGGGCATCAGCTAGTACTTTATATAGTAACACAAAAAATAAAAACCTTTTAGGGGACGTCTAAAATAAGGAGTTTAATCGCATTTAAATTTACAGAAGCTAGACGCGGATGATTAATACATATTTTACTGAGAATTATTTCAGACTAGCTGATGCCCACGACTTCATCCGCGTGGTGTAAGTTTTTTTTTATTCCCGCGGGAACTTCTTAATTTTCCGGGATAAAAAGTAGCCTTAGATGTCACTCTCCAGGTCCTCAAATATACCCATGCAAAAAATCACGTCGTTCCGTTGCGACGTTGAAGCGTGATTGAAGGACAAACCAAAAAACAAACACACTTTCGCATTTATAATATTAGTATGAAGTATGATATGATATATGATATGCCATAAGTATATTGCGGAGTCATAGAATTTAGCTTTTTAGAATTATTAAACCTGGCTCACATTATAAATTATAATATGTTATCGGTTAAACTCGAAACCGTACTCTTCTGATGGCTACGAACTGAACTTGGTAAAACAAAATAATAACAATAATTTCGACCCGTGCCGGATGTGGTGTGCCAGGGTAGCCATATGTGCGACTTTTATTGTACAGCCCCTGACCGCTTCGGACAGAAGGACGCGGAACCTTGTGGCAACGTTTATGTCAACCCGTTGGTCATTTTTCATAAATATTTCGCCTTTTTGTGGACATTCTATTGTGTAGTTAAAGAGTTATGCGCTTTAACCAAACCGCGAACAAGGTCGATCGATGACGTTCTATTATACTTTTAGAATCTTATACTTGCTGACGTACCCCGGTTTCAGTCTACATTATTAAGAAAACCTTCATCCATACTAATATTATAAATGCGAAAGTGTGTCTCTCTGTCTGTCTGTTAGACAGGCGTCTGTTCTACGTTTGCACGGCTCATCTGTTCATTGTTCAACAGATTTTGATGTAATTTGGTACAGGGATAAATTGTATCCCGGGAAAGCGCCTAGGCTACTTTTATTCCCGGAAAATTAAAAAGGTCCCGCGGAAATAAAAAAAACTTAATTCACGCGACGAAGTCGCGGGCATCATCTAGTAGAGATGATGCCGGCGACTTCGTCGCGGGCCGCGACTTCGTCCCGCGACTTCATAAATCTAAATTTACTAGATCCAGGCAGTTTAATATTTACGTCGATTCGGTCAGTCATAGTAGTAGTAGTTTGTTTGTCTTTTTATATGCATAGATTAGTCTTCACCTGAGTATGAGAACGTGTATAATTGACCGAGAGAAGCGAAGGTCTCTGAGTCTTCTTGAGTGAATTTGCACTTGTCCGTCCGTCCGTCCTTCCGTCCGTCCGTCCGTCCGTCCGTCCGTCTGTCAGAGCCTTATAACTTCTGAATTACTGAACGTAATTACTTCAAATTTAAATATAATATGTAAAACGATGGCCTCCCGCCGAGTATGGCTTAAAAAGTTATAAAAATCTTTATTTCAGGGGGGCTCTCATAGAAGCGAATGCTAAGTAAAATATTTTTTATAGAGTTATATAGGGTTGCGGTATATCATTTTAAAGATAATTAGGAATAGAGTCCAAAAATTTTTTTTTTTTTAATTTTTCCCTTAAAATTGACGAAATGGGGGGCTTTCAAAGTGGAGATTTTCTAACGTCCAAAGTTGACCTCAGAACTCTCAATTTTCTGAAAGGCTGAGCCTGAAACTTATCAATTATTTGAATTATATCCTGTACATGAACAACAAATACCAAAATAAGATAAATATTATAAGGAAACAAAATTATTTAATTTTTAATGTGCTTCAGTATTATTAACAGAACGGGGGATGCCCCGTCGCTGGGGGATGCCCCGTCGCTTGGGGGATGCCCCGTCGCTCACGTCCGCAGGAACTACCTTCTACCTCCCTGCACGTGTCCCCTGGGTGGTGCTAAACGAGCGACGAACCTACAGGCGAAATAAGCGTTCTTGTTATAAAAACGCTTATTAGTACTAAACGCCATACGATTAAATAATAAATAAATTAACAGAACTTCGCAATTATGTCAATAGATGGCGCTCTGTACAAGTTTATGGATACCGCGAGGTCTCAGTTCGGGGCGAACCACTAGTATAACTTAATTAGAAGTCCTTTATCAGTTCTGCACGTTTAACATTGTGTTAGAGGGGCGTTAAAATAACGACGATTAATCGTAGACTCAACATTCGAAACGATTTCGTAGTGTTTGCGTTGTAGCGTTACGCCTCAAAATTATATTGTGACTACGTTACTTCTACGACTACGCTATTTCTACGACTATGCTATCTCTACGACTACGCTATCTCTACGACTACACTATTCACAACGTCTACGCTCACTCTACGACTACTATAGCTAGCTAAATAACGGTTTTTGTAGTACTTCCAGGAATCTCAGTTCAATGACATTTAGTGTTAACGAACGAGCAATATGTACGAATGAATTCCAATTGAATTCATTAAAGAAATCTTACTTTGCTTCAAGTCGAGATTGTTCGGCGAGGCTACATATTTTTGCATATGAATCAGTTATAATATATTGAATGAATGAATGAATGAAAAATTCTTTATTGTACACCAAGAAACACATACTTATAAACAATAACAATAAAACTAAGCTATGGTACAAGTGGCGGCCTTATCGCTTTAAAGCGATCTCTACCAGGCAACCATGCAAACAACGGATTAACCTAATGAGAAAGCTTCAAGGGTGTACGTTACTTAAAAAGGAAAAATTAATAATTAGTTCTAACCTAATGTAATCTAATTATTCAAATATTCTTAATTGTAAAATATTATACAATATAATACATGTATATCTACATACCTAAATACACTATACGTAAATACATATATAAATAGATAATAATACATACATTTATCTATAAATAAATAGATATATACATAAATAGATATATATTGTATTTTTTTAGCGTAGTTTACCCTACCTTTATGACTACAATAATAATATTTGGTTGTTGAAATGTTCGGATATTTAATTAACGAAAATTCTTTTTGTGATACTGCCTCAGTATCATGTACTCGACGTTTATGATTCTAGCAACTGTCTGTAATACGTAGCTCTGCACGTATTTCCTCACGATTGCTGTGGGCTACAGAAATCCATATTCATGAGCATTACCGTTTGACAGGTACAAGCCGGCGCTAGCGAGCAGGGCCTGGGGCTTTGAAATGGTACCATTTCGAACCGATTTAAAAAAAAAGAAGTTCGCAGATCGAGGCAAATGCTTCCTTTAAGTACCTTTCGTATGCCATAATGCTGCAGTCCATTTTGAATATCAGTCAGTTATGAATTTCTGCCAAAAGGTTCTTAAAACAATATCAATATTATATGTCTAAATTAAAAAAAAGTCACTGACTGCCTCATCAACATCCTGGCCAAACTTTTGAACCAAGAAAGCTGTAAATTATCACAGAGGTTTAAGAACGAAGGAACGAAGATGGATTTTTCAAAATTCCCATGGGATCGCCGCGGCCCAGCGGTCGACCGATTTTGACGAAATAGCTTGCACAGGTAGGCTGCATCCCGGGGAAGGATATAGGCTAATTTTTATCCCGGAAAATTAAGGAGTTGCCTCAGGAATCAAAACCTCAATCCACGCGGATGTAGTCGTGGGCATCATTTAGTTTCTTATATTTTAACAAGGGACTTCGTCCGGACAACACATTCAAAAATCGTGGTTAAACCTTAGATCTATAAATAAATATGTCAGACGTTTTATTTCAGATCTAATAAAAAATAAATACGCTAATACATTCCTTTCACTTTCTAATGCACAAAGCTTCTAATAAATACATACGAGAAAAAAGGGAAAATCTTGTATATGGTTAATAACAATGTTCATACACGGTTCAAACACATAATATTACACGACCTTCGATATTATGAGGTCACGTAGAATACATAAAGCGAAGCCGTTAAAGCGAGTGATAATTCTATCTTGCGTCTCCACAAAGGTGGAACGTATCGATTTACAGTAGCTATCGCCTATCGTTCGCGATAACTCGACGATACATTGGGGGCGTTTATTCGATAGTTTTGCTACTTAAGCGCGCGTTTACACCGGTATTGTCAGCAGCCGACTGTGAGCGAGCGTCGTAGTTTTCTTAGTGCTTTTCCATACATTTTCAACCTTTTGTTCATACCAAAGATCAAACCAAGCGTACGCTACAGCGCTTTTGGCGGCGGATTTTATAGTTCTACGACACTACGCAGCGGAAGCTGACTAGCTACGTTCTACTTCGTAGTCACAGCTACGTCAGTGCTACAGCGTTTTGTATTATTAAGTACTAGCTGATGGCCGCGACTTCGGCGTGGTTTAAGTTTTTTGGATTCTCGCGGGAACTCCTTAATTTTCCGGGATGAAAAGTAGCCTATGTCACTCTCCTGCGGGTCCTCAACTATACCCCTGCCAAAAATCACGTTGATCCGTTGCTCCGTTGCGGCGTGATTAAAGGACAAACCAACAAACAAACACACTTTCGCATTTATAATATTACATAGTATGATTGTTTTGTAGTACGTCGTGAGTATTCTGTGGTAGTGCAGTTAACGAAAAATACAGCTAGACCTCCTGTAACAGTTTTTACTACCACAGGAGTCAGGGTTTCACGTTGATAAAAATTTGGTATACCTACTTTTTTATGACAAATAAAGATTTATTTATTTATGTACCTTACATTATCTTTTAGTCAAGTGATCAGGTTGGCGGGTCACCTAATGTAAGGCTTATGAGATAATGCTTTTTAAAGGTTAGTTTGGCTACTCCACCTTCACTTAAAACAATTTAGAGGGTAGGATTTTATATTTACGGTAAGCATTGACCATTTTGTGAAATTCGAAGAAATAAGCACGTATTTCTTTAAAAAATATTTAACTTATTTTTAAGCAATAGAGATAGGCAGTAGTGATCATTTAGGTTCTTATCTACGATGATATAACGAGTTATTAGTTTGTCCTTGTAACATGTAACATTAGTTTGTCCAAGACGTGCAAAAGAATATAAATCTCATTAACGTTTTGAGTAGGTAGTTTTAAAACCTTCGAAGATATATTATAAACATTACGTATTTAACTCGGTGTTCAAGAACCGGTAAGTCCTTTTGATAGATGGTTATAAAAGAGATTCAGCTTAAAATTTTGCAGATTTCTCTCAATGACTTTTACCTGCTGTAAAAAGGATTTTCTACAAGCATCCACCACCACCACCACCACTACAGCCCATTAACGTCCCACTGCTGGGCACAGGCCTCCACTCTTATAGGACAGAGGGATTTAGAGCGTGGACCCACCACGCTGCTCCAATGCGGGTTGGCGGGCTTTAACGACTATTATCATGTTAGTGATAATAACCGGGACCGATGGCTTAACGTGCTCTCCGAGGCACGGGGGTGAAACACCGCCAACTTCCTAACTCCGGGCTAGTACTGAGAATTTCTAATTAACACTTAGTTATGGCCCGACCCGGGACTTAGCCCGGGACCTCGTCAGCCGCAGTCGAACATGATAACCACTAGGCCAACGAGGCAGTCTACAAGCATCAAGTCTGGTTAATTCAAGAAGTTTATTGAAATGATTAGCATAAACTAATACGGTACACGATATCGCCAAAAGCCTATGGCAAAGAGGCATAAATCTCAATCATAATTTGTGTACGTCAGGCGCGGTCCGGACCAATGATTGATGGGCCCTGCCCACGCGCTCATTCCAAATTCAAACTAGTCAACTGAAGCGCGGTCGCCTTGCAAAATGGCGGACAATCAATTTACGCGCCAAATTTATTAAAAATCTATTAGCTTCTCCAGTTGACTCGTGACTTTGGATTTATTGTCATTTGATCACCTTGTTTTTAATTCAACTTAGGGGAACCAAGATTATTTTTAGATGAAGTTAATATTTAACACTTTTATAAAGCTGTTTTAGTTACTGTTTTTACACCAGTAGATCAAATCTTAAACTATGATTAAAATGAAATTTTATAGGAAACTAGCCTATTGCTGCTACTGATAGATTTTGGTGTACAATAAAGTATATTATTTTCAAATAAATATGTTATTAACTAGATTAATTTTTTTGTGAGGGAGTAAAATAATGTGTTGAGATGTACGTAATGATTGGGCTTGTGGTGCCTTAATAAAGAATTTGTTTATTTAATATCATAAAAGTAACAAGAACTTGAAACAGATAAATACTAGTGGTTCGCCCCGAACTGAGACCTCACGGTATCACAGAGCGCGATCTATTGACATCATTGTGAAGTTCTGTTAAAAATAATGAAGCTCATTAAAAATTAAATAATTTCGTTTCCTTATAATATTTATCTAATTTTAGTATTTGTTGTTCAAGTACAGGATATAATTCAAATAATTGATAAGTTTCAGGCTCAGCCTTTCAGAAAATTGAGAGTTCTGAGGTCAACTTTGGACGTTAGAAAATCTCCACTTTGAAAGCCCCCCATTTCGTCAATTTTAAGGGAAAAATTAAAAAATATATATATTTGGACTCTATTCCTAATAGGGTATTTGACTGTATTAAAAATATCGTTTCTGCTGTTGCCATCCTAATAGATTATTATTTTTAAGTAATATTCCATTTGACCGAACTAAAAAATAATGTATTGTTTTTCTATAAAACATGAAATAAATTAATTAATTTTCGATCTATGTTCACGTGATCGTAAACGCTCTATGATTGGTTGAATCGTTAGTGACGTAACTATCTAGTAAAATCTAACTGTGGTGTAGTAAATTCGAACAATTACGAGTGTTTTTCCGTTTTTCTTTATGTTTCTGTGCTTTTTATTGTTTCAATTAGTCATTACCAACCATACTTTTCCTAATTAATAGTTTAGGAACCCAATTATTTAAAAGCAGATAGTGGAAACCTCTTAAAAGATGATGCATTTATAATTGGACATTTTTCAAAAATAACCCTGATTTCTATGCTGCAGAACTAAAAAATGTGAAAACTGCCTTGTAAGTATACTAGGTATATATTTCTTAAACAAAGCAATTTATTGTATTAATACCTTTTCGTCCAAGAATAAAACCTAACATTCGCAGAATTAAGTAGGTACTTACTAGGTTAAATTATTTACTAACATAGATCGTGATATTAAGTTTTGGTTTCTTTCTATAAAGAGCTTCGAGAGTCTTATCGCTGTTGGTTATGTCCAGCTACATCGCGAATCTGTCATTTGTACACTCAAATGCAAGATATGTCCCAAGCACAAAGTGAGAGCAAAATCATATTCTGTAACTATGATAGTAAATGAAGACAAACTCAATTTATAAGTTGTGAGTGCTATGATTGTGCTGCATCTACTGGAGGCTGCAAGCATGCTGTGGCCTTTTTGATGTGGACTCACCAGCGTAGTGAACAACCTTCATGTAGGTACCTCTCTTGAGTGCTACGGAAAAAAAATTACTTTATCCAGAGTAGGCACTACCATGAAATTTATTACAGTGGAGCAATTATCTAAAAAACACACTCAACATCCTTCAACATCATCTTTTAGCAGGAATGAACTCCTATCAGTTTCTTCTTAAATTATGTAATATGTGGATAGGTATAATAAAAATCATATTTCTATTTCATTGTTTTATTTAACAAACTCACTCGAACTCAAATGTTTTTTTTTTCAAATAAACTTTTACAAGCGCTTTTGAATTGTCAAGTTATCTACCCTTGGTTTGGAATACCATTCATACCGAGTATATCTTTTGTCACATTCATAGTCTGTACTGCCTTGTTTCTGTGACGCATCTTTAAATAATCTATTTGGACAGATTTATCAGCAGTTGCGATTGGTTGAGTGTTTATTCTTTTATCGTGATGTGTATGTGGTTTCTGAAAAGACAAAATATTCATTAAAATTAATTTTCTATACCTACAGAAACAGTACCTTAACTAACTGACAATCAATGCAAATTGCACAGCCACCTGGTGGATCTACAAACATACTAAAATTATACATCAATGTCTACAAACTTGGAATTTTGTATGTAGGTTCTCTCTCGGTGAAGAAAGGATTTTCTGGAATTGCAAAAAAAACCTAAATCCATACTGATTAAGTCAAAAAATCAAATCAAAATCTGAGAACCCTGTGATTATCGGGAACAATAAGTACTTTATGTCCTTCCTGGGATGCAAGCTATCTGTGTACCAAATTTCATCAAATTGGTTAAACAGATGTGTGAGCTGTGAAGAGATAGCAGACAGACCGACAAAATTTAGCTTTTATAATACCGATTAGTATGGATTTCTTGAAACAAAGTTTTTGAATTAAGCAAATTTTTGTTCATCATAACATACAAAGATTTTAGACCAATTTGCCAGAAATTTTATTTTAGGTGCATACCTATGGACTCTGAAGTAACAGCTTCTTCTTTCTCATTGTCATCGACGTAATATTTTCATATAAGCTTCTTCCATACATTCTTGTATAAGGTCTAACCTTTAACTCCATCTGCGATGTGAAGTCTTTTACTGAAGCCCATTTTGTATTGGTTGTAGGTTAGAATTTTCTCCAACTGTAATAAGTATACCATAATAAAAGTTTTTGATTGCAAATTCCACTTCAAAGTTCCAAGTAGGTAATGATCTACTGAAATTATTGAATTACATAAATTGGCTAGAATTTCTAAATTAGTTATTACTTATTAATGTGTTTGTAAATACATAATAAACATACTACAAACCAGCTAATACAAACGGACATGTCTAACCTCAAACAGAACAGGTGAAGTATTTACACATTTTTAGACCATTATATAATTATATTTAGTAATAGTTTGTTAGATAGATAGTGTAAAACTCACATCAAAGCGATCCTCGCAAAAATAAACAAAAGTGACCCTCAGTGACCACTATGGGGTCTCTTCGAGCAAGTTGCGGTTGCAACTTCTTCCGTAACTTTGCTTTCTTTGGAACACTTCTAAACAGTTTACTCTGGAGTTTTTGTAGATTTGTTTGTACATTGCAGTAGTATGCACACCACACACCATTGGTAAACCATAGTTTTGTAAAAACAATCTTTAAAACAAAGTTTTTATCAAGGGAAACTGAAATATCACACACTTTGTTTACGTTTTTACTATATAGTTACGTCATAGATGTCATGTCACCCAAATGTTGTCAAAGAGAGCGTTTACGCGGCAATTTAATTTTTTGAATTTATTTTTGAGATTTCTATATAAAATACTGAAAATTAAGACGAAATAAATATATTGTTAGCTATAATAAAGCATTTTCTAAAAGCAGTCAAATACCCTATTATCTTTAAAATGATATACCGCAACCCTATGTAACGCTATAAAAAATATTTTACTTCGCATTCGCTTCTATGAGAGCCCCCCTGAAATAAAGATTTTTATAACTTTTTAAGCCATATTCGGCGGGAGGCCATCAGTATTTAAATATTATATTTAAATTTGAAGTAATTACGTTCAGTAATTCAGAAGTTATAAGGCTCTGAAAGACGGACGGACGGACGGACGGACAATTGCCAATACACTCAAGTAGACTCCGAGACCTTCGCTTCGCTCGGTCAATAATGACTAGAAAAAAGTTAAAAATACTTAAGCCTGAAGTCGATACACTTTGTTTCAGTAAATGAAACCAATTGCCAATAGTGTTTTATTTAGCTCCGAAGCCGAAGCACTGTGACAATGGCTTAGTGTCAGAATGACCACGTAAAAAGTATTAATGCTCTCTAACAAAAGGACTTAGAAGCAATACTATTTTTTTTATATAAAGAAATGAACGACTTTTTTAGCGTTCAAAGGTTTACGAAGAAGAAGAAGAACGTTTGTGTATAGTAAAATTTCGCTTTTGGACTGAATTAAGGAGAGAAAACATAACCTAGAATCTACAGTCCAACAAACTTATGTGGTTAGACGACAGCGTCGCTAGTAATATATGAAAAATAAAATAAAAACAAAAACTAAGCAGGCATAAAATAGGCAAAAAAGGCAGCCTACATCCTTCCTCGGGGTATAACCTATCCCTGTACCAATTTTCATTAAAATCGGTTGAATAGGTGGGCCGTTAACGCGTAGCAGACAGACAGATTGAAACACTTTCGCATTTATAATATTATATGAACTTCCAATCTATCATATCAATATGAACTTTTTAGTCACCGCATTTAGTGGGCAAAAGAATGGGTGGAGTTGGATTTTATTTTTTCATCAGCAGTGAAGTGATTACACTAAAATATATATATCAATGTCATTATATACTGTAAAATTCATAAATGAGTTTGTTGCCAAAACGCATTATTATTTAAAGGATTATTCATTAGGCCTAACCTATTGGGGTTATGAACAATCTATTAATAAATTAAACCCATCCCCTTGGGAAACTCTGCCTAAGACAGAATTGTTCAAATCTAAAATATTAACAGATTTCGGGTACATATAGGCTTACGAGTTATGATAAATTATTACTAAGAAAGCAAGGCGTTTCTCAAAATGTTTGATTTGAATTTTGATCGGTGCTTCTTGTATGTATGTATGTGAAATATGTGTAATGTACACATAATATATTAGAGCAGTAAAACATATTCTTTATCTCTATAGTACACCAATATATCGACAAATAATTTGTTGGTGTATAGTGTACACTATAATGTAAAAAAATGGCATAAATCTATCAATGGTATTTTTGCAAGAAAATTAATTTTTATTTCAAACCTCAGAGTTTTAGTTTTTATGACCTCATGTCTTGTTTTACTCCTCATATTTTTTATTATTTGCGAATTAGCAGTTATTGCGACTGAATTGGCAATTGATTTCGGCCCCTATTTCCCGAATTAGCCTTTTAAATAAACATTCATTCCCGACTCCCAGTTTTTCTAATTAAGAGCGGGATTATGACCTGTCAGAGCTGTCCGTTTGACCTCCAACGCGGATTATGAGAATATTTCACATCGAAATATTTCCATTTCCACGAGCAACGTCGACGATTGTAATTTCATTTACATGAATTACAATAACTTTACAAATATTAGAATAAATTAATATTTTCCAATCTATACTCTATAACTCTATACTAATATTATAAATGCGAAAGTCCTTCTGTCCGTAACCCCAACAGTTGAGTCCATTATTTAAAAGATTTTTGGTATAGAGATAGGTAATAAAAATTATCTAACATCCGTCCCCAGGATGCATCTGTTAGCTAATTTTTATTCTGGAAAATAACGGGGTTTGCACAATTTTAAAAACTTTAATAAAAGCTAAAAAGTCGCGGGCATCATCTAGTGTTAGATTACCTAAGTTAAAAAAAAACTATTTTTGTAATTTAAAAGCCACGCAATATTTTGCATAAAGTAAGTACTTAGGGTAATTTATAAATTTAGTTTAAAATTCACCATATAGGGTGTCGCAATCGTATTCATTATCGATATTCGAATGAAGATCTAATTTCAGGCAGGGCCGGCAGCCATTGCGAGGCTCTGGGCGGTGTTATTTGGGAGGCGCGAGATTCAAATACACATTACACATTAGTATTTAGTACCTAATGACTTATCTACTTGGGCTGTAGCGCAAGAGCGCGAGGCCCCTGCAAGAGCGAGGCCCTGGGCGGTTGCCCTGCTTGCCACCCCCTAAGGCCAACTTTGATTTCAGGTCTGTTTTTTGCGTGGGAAACCCACAGTAGCAGAGGTCAATTAATGATTGTTGATTTGATGAGTTCTCGGTCAATATTTATTTGTTTTTTTTAAAGTCTAGTATAACATTTAGTTCGATGCACTATCAAACTGCAATATTTATTATTTCAATCGCAGAAACAATGCCTCCTATTTTTCACAGATAAAAACTACTTGGATATAAAAGATTTTATCGATAACGAAATCTTACTATTCAGAATAATTATATTGAATACAAAATGTAGGTTTAATGATGCCAGATACAGCCGACCTATTTACATCCCAAAATTAATTTCATCTGATTCACGGATAACGTATTTTCTGTCCGTCAGCCTAAAGAGTAAGAGCGATCAGTGGATTTAATTTATCACAAAATTGAGTAACTGACAGGCACCGGATTAAGGAAACGCGTCCGTGATGATAGGAAGATCCATTCGGTTTAAGTGATAAGCAAATTGCGCGGAACTTTGGTTGGGTAATGGAAACGTGACGTAGGTACTTGCTGTTGTCTGTGAACGCGTTCGAGTATTTTTTAATACGCCTCTATAGTCTATAGAATTAATGAATCCATGTGTGGTATGGTGTATTTGTTGGAGTGAAACGCACGTTGAAGATAATTTTGTGCGGTGTGGTGTGGTGGCGGTCCGTATTGCTTGTTTGGTTGCTTGCTTTTTTCTGAGAGCAAAGGAATCGGTCTGTTATTTATTCTGTCTTGTGCAGTTCACGGTGTTATTATTTAAAGCATTTTATGTCTGTAAAAATGACCCATTTCTCATATAAAGTATACAATGTTTACACATATTATGTAGGACAATTTAAATAGCGTTTTCCGCACATCGTTTATTAATTACGCGTATTCATTTCGCGGGGCTAACGAGACGGCAAATTCTAAAAAACAGGCGACCTCGACGAGGGTCTGACATGTATACTTGGCAACACGTTTTAATTCACATATACAACCTTAAAGCTATTTCAGTAGAGTTTAAATTAAAATACGCGCGAAATTTTGTGATGGGGTACAATTAAAAAGCGGAATGTAAGCCGGGGATTAACTGACCTAGAAATAATGAGGCGAATCGCTGAATAATAAGGTAATGTTGCATATTTTACTTTGTTTTGTGAAACAGTAATGATTTTTCTTAAATCAACACCATTTCAAATTGAAAGTTGCTGGCGCAGTGAAATCACTACAAAAGATAATACGTTGTTTGAATGCAAATTGAATGCATAAATCGTTTGAGATAATAAAAAAATAGAAATATGAATTGAGCTAGTTGGAAATAGGTACTTACTAACTTGAAATCAAATTAAAAAACAAACAAAACAACGAGCAAAACATTGCAAACAGTTTATTTTGTGCCAAACTATATCCATCCTACTGTTAGTTATTATAAAAACAAAGTGTGTATGTTACCTTTTTAACGACCATCGTTTAAACGGTTTCTTAAAAAAATTGGCAAAGGGATAGCTTGCCGGAGTTTCCAAGTTTCCAAAACACGTACCTTATATTTTATTGGGACTATTTTAATAGCATATCGATCAGCATAAGCTATCTCCACAAAATCCCAACTTCCTTCTACCGATAAAAAAAAAACTAAATTTAGAACAAGAACTGCCCGGGTTTGTTAACTTTAGACTTAGAACCGCTTATTCTGTCCGAGTTAAACCATTAGTTTCCGGCTTGTAAGCCGTAACTTAACTTCACAGTGGCTTAACAATAAAATTCCGCTTTAAAATTTTAATTAATTAAGCGTTATAGAGGATGATCTCTTAATTAAACTTGGCCTTTAATTGCTGTACGTGAGACGCATTTTTGCTGTGGAATTTGACAGTTCTCACATAAAAAACTTGGGGACTTCACGTCCCACTGCTGGGCATAGGCCTTCACCCTCATAGGAAAGACGGAATTAGAGCTTGGACCCACCACGCTGCTCCAATGCGGGTTGGCGGGCTTTATCGACTTACAATGTAAGTGATTATAATAACCGGGACCGACGACTTAACGTGCTCTTCGAGGCACGGGGGTGAATCACCACCAACTTCCTAGCTCCGGGCTACTACTGAGAATTTCTAGTCAGAAAACCCCAATACTAATTAACTAACAAATAAATAAGTACAAGGTTAATTAATTAGGTACAAAGTTCAATACAGTATATTTCGTTATGTTGCTAAACAGTTTGTTGACGGGATCATAACTTTCATTAGTACCTACCGTCTCTAAAATTTACTGTAATAATAATTGCTTATGTCTCTATTGCAAATCTGCCAAGACACTCTGAGAACGTGTGAACGATTTTGCAAAATAAAGAGTGGGTACTAGACGATGTCCGCGACTTCGTCAGCGTGGATTAAGATTAAACCACAGAATAGGTAATAGGTTAAAAGGCTTCATTTTATGTAGGCACATTCTCGCGGGAACCAAAAAACCTTAATCTACGCGGATGAAGTCGTCGTATAGTTTATAATACTAGTAAGATGTATCAGCCAGCACTCATCGTTCGCATTAGGTTAAAGTCATAGCTGGGCACCGTTAATCAAATAGTTAACTTCGTTAATCGTTAATCCGCTACAAAAAAAGTTAGCTTCGTTAAACGTTAAAGCGTTACATTTCGGAAGAATTAACGCAAGTTAACGTTAATCGTTAATCCGTTAATATGTGTTAAAATTCCGATCCGATTCCATGTATTCCAACATCCATCATATGGTTTTATAATTTATTTTAATAATTACTACACAGTACCACAGCACAGTACACTTTTTCTCTCTAACTAAATTACACTGCACTTTATCAATTAATTATCAACACGCAAAATATGATCACTGACAGTAATTTATAATAACAACAAACAAACAAACAAAACAGTAAACACTCGTCACTCTAAGCACCTTCGCTAAGTAATGAAATGATCAAACGAAACAAATCTCTTCTCTCGTCTTGTCAAGTTGTCGGTGCCGTGCGGTAACGATTAGGCGTTGGATTAACGATTAACGGACTTCTGCATATTAACGGAAGTTAACGTGTCCGTTAACATTTTTAAAAGTTAACTTAAAAGTTAATCCGTTAATCGAAATGTTAACTTCGTTAATTAACGTTTAACGGATTAACGAGTTAACAGCTATGGTTAAAGTGTACCTACTGGAGGTTTTGGTATCAAAAATGTGTTACCGCATGTTACAAAAATGTGGTAGCGAATAACCACCTTTTTCACGCCAATCGGAACAAGATAGTGTGGCGATTCCTGAATGGAATTTACGTCAAGCCGTGAATGTATTTCGGTTGATACGAAGATGATGACAATCTAGTTCATATAAAAACCTAAATAAAACCAAAGAAAATAACTAAATCAAGAACTAGAACGGGTTTGGTGTTAACTTAACAGTTTGGTACCGTTAACTTTGCCCAAGTTTCATACTTCTTAGGAACTACCAATGCTTACTTTAACTTCTTTACTGTGAATTAAAGTTGGCATAACCGTAAATACATCTCAAGTTTTTATATAAATTAAAAGAAAATTGCTAAAATTTGCGCACTGGCTACCGCGACAAGACACAACGTGTTTCCCTTTGGGTGTTTTGCCCGGTACTGTCCGTAGGGTGCTTTCGTCCTTAAGAAAGTATAAACGTTTAATCACACAGCGGAGAAAAAATATTGTACTAAAAGTCCGTGTCTAAAATATTGTTCGGAGAATAAGTATTGTTGATGATATTTTATTTATTGCGGTAATTATTATTCAGTTATTTAGAATGAGATAGTCCAACACACGGCGGAGAAAAAATATTGTTCGGCGTACTAAAAGTCCGTGTCCTTCACTTTTATATATGAAGCACGCACACTAGGCGACAAGACAAAACGTCGTTTTGCCGAGGCGGAAGTTTCGCTCCTTTTGTAAGGCTTCATTCAATATAATGATTGATGATATTTTATTAATTGCGGTAATTATTATTCAGAAATTTAGAATGAGAGAGTCCAACAGAGAGGATAGGGTAAATCCACATAAAAGAGACTTACCCAACCCAATACTAAAGATTGTAATTAAAAGATAAAACGAATTACAAACTTAAGTGTTGGACAAAGTATAGATTGTATCATGGCGTAGTACTAACCAAACTAACTAGGTCAATAAAAGAACCCAACAAAAGAGCCAAAAGTACTCGAGTCTAACATAAGGGTGACGGCTAACACTACACTAGCTTCTTCTTATTCTTTCTTTACAGTGGGAAAAGAAGCGATAGTTAGTAGGTATTCAAAAGTTAAAATTGTATTAAAATATTGTTTAGATAGTGTTACATTAAGAGGATCGTCTAGTGAGGAAACGCGACGCGAGTAGGTATTTTCGATAATGCTATCTGTTTCACAACGCTTCGCTGCCTTCTCCGTATCGTGCGATAGAGAGAGTTGCAAGTCCAGTACTTAAAATATTGTTTCGGGTGATAACGTTTTTACCCCCCCCCCCCCCCCCCCCCAACGTTTACGAAATTAGACAATTTTGGTCTCATTAGATTCAGTACACCTTAATCTAGGCTCGTACGTTTTATTTTTTTAGTATTTTAGTTCAGTTAAATTTAAAAAAATTGAAATACTTGAGGAAGTTTTTAGGTCAAAAAGACACTAATAACTTTTAACATAAGCAATATTTCTTTAAAATTAAAACGTACGAGCATAGTTCTTCACTGTATCAACATTTCTAAAAATTGGACAACATTTACGGGAAGAAAAACGATATCGCTTTTTGTATGAAAATTTACAACTAGACGATCCTCTTAAGGAGGATATGTAATTTAAATCTTTATAAGAGATTCTTGTAACCTATTTGTTTAAAATCCTGAGATTGAAGTGTTTTGAAAAATTAGATGCAAAATAAGTGTCGGGTTAATGTAATGAGTGTCTTTAGATAACTAATTAGACACAGACCCTTACCTTTACTGTGGTCTAAAGGCCGCGTTAAGGTCTAGCCCCCCAGCGAAGATGAGGCGCGGTGCGAGACGTAGCGCCAAATATTCTTTGTATGAATTTGTATTGAGCTGGACCCGCTTAAGTGACGCGGCACGGAGATGCACTGCGACATAATAATAATTGTACAAAGAATACTTACTAAGAATACTTGCCGCTACGTGCCGCGCCTCTGTAGTGGGGCTAGACCTTTAAGCCAGTGAGTTGCAAGATCAAATCCTGCCCGTTCCGCAGTTTTTGATATATTATATTGAAAAATATCAAAGAACACAAGTTTTAAATTACATAGATGTTTCTATACAAGATTATTTGATTTGACTAAATTTGTAGCTAAAAATCTACTTAAATAATGATAAAGTCCAACGTCGTTCTAAAACTCGGTTAAGTGCCACTCCAGACTGTTCTCGAGAAGGCTAACTTTCTACAATAAGAAAACCGATAGAGTAACAAGTCGGAAATTTTCCCCGCCCGTTTTAACCGCAGCTCCGGGAATCAAGTCGGCAATAGTGACTCAAAAATTTTTAGTTTGTTAGTCGAGAATTGTATGGCAGAACTTAGAGGCACTGTATTCTGTAGACGGCTTTGGGTTGTATTAGCAGCTTTGTATTATTATCACAATTATGTATTTTGAGCAGTACCTAACTGTACTGCCAATTTTGCACGCGAAACGTTTGGCAAAATGTATTAGCACTATATAATATTCATTATCCAGCTTGTAATACCTACTCACTTATAAAGCAAAATAAAATTAATTAGGATATTTATTTTATATCTTAAAGTTTTGAACATAATGAGGCTTTTTGAATATTTTGTGTAAATATTGTTAACACGTAGGTAAGTACCTGTTTATGTGTGATTTTGAGTAGAATCTTTTTTATAAAATGAGTTGCACTGTTTAAATTTATATATTTTTAAATTATTAACCTCTTAAACTACCACCTAAAGTCCAGACGAAGTTTATTTTGGTTATGCAATCAAGTCTAAAATCACTTTCAACTTAGGCCCACTTGCACAAGGACTCCATAATTGATTTAGTTAAATTTTTTAATGCTGTCACTCTTTGGCACCTGCAATATGCCTTAGCCAAAAAGTGACAGCATTACAAAATTTTACCAAATCAGTAAATCGGGGTAGTTAACTTAGTACAATAAGAAAACCGATAGAGTAACAAGTCGGAAATGCCCCGGTCGTTCTAACCGCAGCTTGGGGAATCAGCCCCCGATTATGTAAGAATTGTCGATCAAATGGTAAAGGTTCAGCGTCAAAGTAATACAAACCATAACTGCATGGAATTAGAGCTCAATTTCGTGTATTCATTCTTATACGTTAGAGTATCGTACATACCTAAACGTATAAGAATGGGTACACGAAATTGAGCTCTAATTTAATGCTGTTATGGTTTATTTACTTTGCCGCAGAACTTTAACGATTTCATCGGCCATTCTCACATGATTGGGGGGCTGGTCTGCCATAGTGACTCGAAAATTCTCAGCTTGTTAATTGAAAATGACTACTCGTTTGTACTACTCGATTGTTTTCAGTTTTCCATTCACTTACTCGTAGGTTGTATGAATACAGTTTTATTAGAAAGAATGTCAGGAACCTGTTTAAGTTTTTTCGCTTCAGTTTGGTTTCAAGTTTATTGTTGCAGTACCTAATCAGAGAAGAGTCAGATAAGAATTGGAGAAATTTTCTTAGAACTTTTTATAGTTTGATCATTCTTTGATCTTTATTAGTTTGTCCTTTTATCACGTTGGCATATACTTACGTACAATAGTTTATTACTTTTTGCCCTGGAGAAATAGAAACTCACGGGATTTTTAAAAACCGTATACCCGTCCCATCTACGCAGACTATGTCATCAAATAGGTAGGTATATAAATCTTTATTTAAGATTACTTGAACACAGAAACAAAATAAAAATTACAAAAACATACTAATATTATAAAGAGGTAAAGTTTGTGAGGTTGTAGGGGGTAATCTCTGAATCTACTGAACCGATTTCTTGAAAATTATGGTACCAATAGAAAGCCACATTATTTGTGAGTGTTATTAACCCGAAACCCGGCTTATAGGCGGTTCCCGTGGGAATTTAAAAAAATATATTACTATACTATTACATAGATTGTTACTATTACATAATATGTAAATGCTGGATATTATTAACTAATTGTCGTCCACTGCTGGACGTAAGTCTCGCTTGATTTTTTAAAGTGTTTGCCCTTCACTACGATCTTATTTCTAAGATGGCTTCTCGCTGCATGGATTTTATTATTAACTGACTATGTACCTACAGCACTGTGACTGCCTCGTTGGTCTAGTGGTTATCATGTTCGACTGCGGCCGACGAGGTCCCGAGTTCGAGTCTCGGGTCAGCCCATAATTGAGTATTGGGTTTTTCTGACTAGAAATTCTCAGTACTAGTCCGGAGTTAGGAAGTTGGCGGTGTTTCACCCCCGTGCCTCGGAGAACACGTTAAGCCGTCGGTCCCGGTTATTATCACTAACATGATAATAGTCGTTAAAGCCCGCCAACCCGCATTGAAGCAGCGTGGTGGGTCTAAGCTCTAATTCCCACTCTCCTATGAGAGAGGAGGCCTGTGCCCAGCAGTGGGACGTTAATGGGCTGTATTGGTGGTTGGTGGTGGTGGATGTACACTAGCTGGTAGGTACATACTGTAGCTGTTATTACTCTAAACTTGGCAGCATAATTATAAGCTTAATACACGTCGGTCACAGGTGCAACGTCATTGAGTTTAGTGTATTAATGTCAGACACGATATTATGCAAATCAGCGCGCTAGCTGGCAAGTTTTGGAAATTAGGTTTAGCATCATCCAACACTATTAAAGTTGGATATTGGTAGTTGCTTGTAACTACATGAATGTAGCGCAATTTCTGTGTGTTGTGAATGTACCTGCTTGCAACCAGAATTTGGGCCAATCTCCATAGAGATAGATATAAGCCATCATCAAGAAAGAGATCCGGCCGCGGCGCAGGATCTACGGTTTTACGAGCTCTCCGAGGCACGGTGGTAGTACACCCCATCACCACCACTTGTACAACCCATTAGCGTCCCACTGCTGGGCACAGACCTCCACTCTCATAGGAGAGAGAAAAACCCAATATCAATTACGGCCCGACCCGGGACACGAACCCGGGACCTCGTCGGCCGCAGTCGAACATGCCAACCAATAGACCAACGAGGCAGTACACCGCATACTTCCTATAGTAAATTTATTTATTGCTGCTTAATGGCGGCGGCGCGCTGTATCTTTTCTGTAGGAAGAGCATTCCGAACCAGTGGTAGATTCATCTGACGATTCAGGTGCACAATAAAAAATGTTTTTATTCATATTTCACTGTTATAGAAAAGCAATACATCCATGATGAATAGTAAAATAACCTATAGCTATCATATCAATAATGATAAGTTTTCTGCAAGTGACAGCTGTGTCCCCTTTCAATTTCGATGGTATCATGCAATACCGCAATTAGGTACTAATCCGTCAATCAGCAACCATACACTTTTGGAGGGAGCTTGAGGCATCAAAGAGCGTGGTTTGTATAAGATCGCCGTCATAATATCATTGATTATTATTATGGATGATGTGGTATGATTGATTAGATCATTTTAAATTATGATGCAATGAATAATCTATATACTATCTATACTAATTATAAATGCGAAAGTTGGGATGGATGGATGTATGGATGAATGTTTGTTACTCAACTAAGCACGAACGGCTGAACGGATCTGGATGAAATTTGGCACAGAGATAGATTATAGTCTGGAATAACACATAGGCTACTTTTTGTCCCGGAAAATGAAACAGTACTCGCGGGAACCAAAATGCCTCAATCCACGCACACGAAGTCGCAGGCATCCGCTAGTTTAATATATTTTTTTTAATCTTCAAGTCACTCAAAAGTTTTATTTTCATACAAAGGCGCAATATACCACCGAATCTATAGGATTTGCAGATAACTTTAGCTGCCCGTACTGGCTGGCATTGCCGCTGAAAAAGACTCACCAAGCCGTCTGTTAGGACGAGAAAAAAACAATAATGATAGTTGCACTTCTACAAAAACAAAACGTATTCTCGGGCTTTCACAGCCAGCGCTCCAAACGGAAACGTTTTGAAATTAAAATAGGTTGTACTGGATTTATGACTTTAAATCAAAAGCTTATGGGTCAATTTTACTTTGACGCCAATGTGAACGAACACTCGATTACGATCAATCGAAATCGCATAAGCAGGTGTTACTTTGCGGAAGTCCATGATAATGAAACAACTAGAAGTTTAATTATTCAACTACTGAGTAAACGCGTAGCGTAGATGAATATTCCACAACAAAGTAACTTACTTGGGCGCATTTGGGCGATTTAACATAATAAATTAAATCTAAAAAACGCATCCATAACCATAATCCTTATCAAAGTGCGGGATAGAGCCGTTCACTTATTCAATCCGCTCCACAAAATGGCGGCCGGCGCTGATACGTGACAAATAAAGCAATAATATCGCACTACATTACGGCCTTAGACATAATCTTGACCGATAAGCAGTGCACGGAGCTGTTACATTTATTGCTAAGCTGCGGGGGTGCGATATAAAGAGAACAAGTGGCAGGATCGCCCTAATGCATAGTACAATAGGTACATGTATAGATATACCTACATGCTATTCTTAAAGTGCACTAGCCAAAATAAAGATAAATAAATTATTATGCCCACAACTCCATCGGCGTGCATTTAGGTGTTAGAAATCCCGGAAAACTCATTGATTTTTCTGGATAGAAATAATTAGCATATCTCATAATATTATGTCAAGTCGATCCGTTGATTATGTTGCGGCGTGATTGAGTGACAAACCAACAAACAACATAAATATTACCATTATCATATTCTAAACTAGGTACTGAACAAGAGTACTACCATTAACCCGCCACCATTAACTCCTACCAGGTTAAACCGCTACCATCTTAGACGGCATCATCACTTACCAACAGATGAGATCGCAGTTTCCTAGGAGTTAGTTTAACACGCCTTTTAACAGGCCAGACCTGAGCCAGTTTATTGAAATTAAATTGACCCTGCCGAAAATTTAATCCAGGCCCTCTCACGTATATGAGCAATGTGGTCTCATGTGCTACCCACTGCTCCAGGAAGGTCTTCGAAATGTTACATCAACATAAAATATTTCTAATGTTGACGAAATGCCATATTCAACGACTGGGACGCGAATTCGGTAAGTAAGTGCAGACGGGATTTCGTATGCGTCGGTATACGTCAATACGAGGCACTTAGGCCGGCGTTAGAGGATACTTTATTGCGGCAATAAAGCTTATTTATAAAGCCTGGGGACGCTTGATGACATATCGTTGTATAAAGGCCCTATAAAGGTATACAAGGACTTTAAGGTCCACGCTTAACGTTGCTGATAGCTATAATTTATATTAGTAACTGAGCAAAGTAGCTTCTACTCACATAGTTTGTTGTTGAACGGTGCTTAATTACAGTTGCTTATTTAACGTACCTGTAATAAATAAAGAAAAAATATTATTAATGATTTAAAATAAATCACTTTTTTACATAGTTTGTTGTTGAATGGTGCTTAATAATTAAAGTTGCTTATTTAAAGTACCTGTAATAAATATAAGACAAAATATTATTAATGATTTAAAATAAATCACTTTTTACAAAGTTAGTTGTTGAATGGTGCTTAATTACAGTTGCTTATTTAACGTACCTGTAAGAAATAAAAAATAATATTATTAATGATTTAAAACAAATCACTTTTTAGATAGTTTGTTGTTGAATGCTGTTACAGTTGCTTATTTAACGTACCTGTTATAAATAAAGAAAAAATATTATTAATGATTTTGAATAAAGCACTTCTGGGGTTTAACTAATGCGGTGTTCCCATCCAATTATTCTCCAGACACCTAAAGGTACATATTACATATTGTACAAAAATATTATACGAATGAAAAAACTTCATCGAGTGTGCGAGCAGCGCCTCGGGCAAACCATCGTAAAATAAATCAAATATGAATTTAACATGTTTCTTTCTTACCTACAGCGTTTTGTTTCAGTCTATTAGCGTCGAGTGTTTTTAATTTGTTTTTATATATGTTATGTTACCTATTAAGTACTAAATGTGTGATGGATATGAGGGCCTGGAGTCTGGACAGACAACGCGCAGCGGCTTTTCGTAAAATTGTAATTAAGTAGCTGATTATCATCTAGAGCGTGCATCTCGATCGATTGAGGACCAAAAAAAGGAGTAAGGAGGAGTAAATGTTTTCTGGGTACATGTATGTATGTGAGTTTATTCCGCCTTAACTTCATATTGTCTGAACTGATTTGGATGTAGGTATGGGTTATCGTTAGAATATTTATATCCTCCCGAGTGACACTGGCTATAAATTTTTTGAAAAATATTCAATATGGCAGGGCAGTCGTGTTTTTTTTATCAAGTTTACCCGTTTACAGTCGGTCGGTTAAAACATATTATAGTGTCATACTTAAACATCCATTAACTTTCTTTAAATCAGGTAACTCAGGAACTAGATTGGTAGACACTGACTGAGTAAAACCAAGGGGCAAAATGCTTTTCATTTCCAAAACTGTTTCAATCAATAGAATCCTGGATTTTTCCTTGAAAGGTACAAATACTATAATTAAACAAGTTTCATACAATCCTCGTAATTGATTCTGAATAATTCAATCAGAAACCTATTATTCAGATCTCGATCCTTAGTGTCCATTCAGATGGACCACGCTACGATCACGCTACAAGTTATGACGGAAAAAATATCGCCAAGGTAGTGATAGTATGTGAATGGCCTCATGCCATCATTTTTGTATAGTTAATCCATAGAAAAGGACATACAAAATTGAGACTTAAACTTAATTAACAAGTTGGTGCGAAAAAATCGAATGGCGCTTGGGTGAGATTATTTCGTCAGTTGCGGTTGTTGCCGCGAAATCGTCAGTATTGAACAAACGTTCACAATGACCGTTAAACGCTACCTTCTACAGTTAATATAATTGTGCGAATATTTAAACGTTTCCGCGGCGGTGTGGTAGTAAGTAGTTGTGGCACGTATGACGGGATCTTTACGTAAAATAGTTTGGAAGACGCTCCAACAAGAAGTGGAAAAGTACAGAACTAAAGTTAAAATAGCGATTATTCGAGTGTGCTATCGTTAATTAAGATAACTCGAACACTGTGGCAAGTTGGCGAACAAATTCTTACGCGCACGGTGCAATGAACACTGCATTTTAAAGTTTTGTAAAGAAATTAGCGTTTACCTGCAACTTTGTCCGTGTAGAATCAGCCAACTTTATCGTTCTGTCCTTTGTTTGAAAATATCTCCTTATTTTTCCACGAGGATAGGGTTTTATATCGAAACGTTGGTATATTTAGGTCCATCTGTACATAGCTGTTAGATGTGTTTTTGCATCACAAAAATCTAAATCAGTGTTAGTTGTTTTGTTCAAGGCGACCTTATTTTCTACACGGATTGGTCCCTATAGCCACGGCAGTGCGCCAGGCTAATCACACCACCACCACCACCTCTACAGCCCATTAACGTCCCAATACTGGGCACAGGTACCTCCACTCTGATAGGAGAGAGGGAATTAGGAGCTTAGACTCACCACGACTATTATCATGGCCAATCACACGGTCGGTATGAATCGGTATCTTTACACGAAATATTACACGCTATTTTTGCCCCCTCAAAAGTTTGATCCTAGTCATGATTACCCTAAGAAAGGAACAGCCGTCAAGCACTTAAGTATCATTATAATCTGGTATCTAAGTTAAATCGCACTTACAAGCTACAGAGGTCAAACCTCTGTAAATCAGTTAAAACAGTCGACGAATCAGTTTTGACGACCTCCGTGGCGCAGTGTTGAGCGCTGTTGCCTTAACGTGCGGAGGTCCCGGGTTCGATCCCCGGCAGGGTTTGGAAATTTATAATTTCTGAATTTTCCCTGGTCTGGCCTGGTGGGAGGCTTCGGCCGTGGCTAGTTACCACCCTACCGGTAAAGACGTGCCGCCAAGCGATTTAGCGTACCGGTACGATGCCGTGTAGAAACCGAATAGGGGTATGGGTTTAATATAACTGCCATGCCCCTAACAGGTTAGCCCGCTACCATCTTAGACTGTATCATCACTTACCATCAGGTGAGATCGCAGTCAAGGGTTAACTTGTAGTGGATAAAAAAAAAAAAAAAAAAACAGTGCACCAAGCATGAGGCCGTTCGTACGTAGTGCCTATTAGACATTGTAATGCTTTGTCTTTCATCAGTTTCTTATTATTACAGTAGCTGATGCTCGCGATTTCGCCCGCGTTGATTGAACTTTTTTGGTTCCTGCGAGAATTCTTTAATCCGAGATAAAAAGCAGCCTATGTGTTATTCCAGACTAAGCATAATCTATCTATGTGCCAAAATTCATCCAGATCCGTTCAGCCGTTGTGGCGTGATTGAGTAACAAACATCCATCCATCCATTCATCGATCCACAGACCATACAACCAATTACTACTCGGTGCATATATCCAAACTTTCGCATTTATAATATTAGTATTTAGTATAGATTTAAAGTGTATATCACCACTTCGATGAGCATTCATAACTCGGCTTGCTGCACACATCAGAAAGTCGCCAACTTTTGACATGTCCTCGGGAAACTTCGACCAACTTTTACATTAGAGGCGTCGTTTCGCCGGACTTTGTTCTCTGTTCGGGGGGGAATCTCAGCGCAATGAGTGAACCAAATCTTCCAACCAAATGTCTTGAAATGTTCTTTGTATTTCCTTTATTATGTCGCGTTAATTTATACTTGGATAAAATAAAAATGCTGTAACAGTGCTCACTGTTTTTATGCATCTATACTAATATTATAAATGCGAAAGTTTGGATGGATGGATGGATGGATGTTTGTTACTCAAACACGCCACAACGGCTGAACGGATCAAGATGAAATTTGGCACGGAGATAGATTATAGTCTGGAATAACACGAGCTACTTTTTATCCCGGAAAATTAAAGAGTTACCACGGGAGCTGAATAACCATAATCTACGCGGACGAAGTCGCGGGCATTAGCTAGTATGTTTATAATGAAACAAGAGTATGCTCGCAACTCCGTCCGCGTAGAATGTGGATTGTCCTTTCCCCGTATGCAACCTTTCACTGTACCTACCAAATTTTAACAAAATCGGTTACACAGATGGGCCATGTAAGCATATCAGACATAGACACGTGACACACACTTTCGCATTCATAATATATGTATGGATAAACATTTTAACTAACTAAACAATAGGCTTCATTTAAGAGTTTACTCTTCGAAGTTCGAACAGTTCTTGTACATAAATCATAAATTGTTTCTTATTGATATCTATGATTCCAAATTCCAATCAAAGTTTAGCTGGCAAGTGGAACGCCCAAAGCCCAAATATAACAAACAACAATCGATACAACGGCCGAACAAAAAGACCGCTCTCCTACGCAATGTAATTTCCGCCGCCAATGGAGCGTGAACGTCGGTGAAATTCCGAAAATGGTCGAAATTCGGCCAATCCGCGTTATTAAACGGACCGGGGAAAGGTAGCACGATTTGTATTATGATGTGCGGATGGATGAGGATGGCCTTCGCGTCCCGACAGTTTGATCAACTCTTCTTTTTTGCACACAGCGAAAAAGCTCAATATTTTTAATTCCAAAAAAGATAGGGTTTAATATAACTGGGCTGTGAATATTTTTGACAATGATATCAAAAATTTAGAGCCGAATATTTATTTTTGCAACGCACATTTTTGACAACTCTTTTTTTGACACTGCATTGAGTGGTATTGATGACTATCCCATTTTAAAGTTAAACATACTTTATCTACACTAATGTTATAACATTCTACTTATGTTTCCAATACTTGACTTATAATTACTACTGTTATAGCGCAGATAACAAAACACTCAATTTAAGCAATTTCACATGATGGTATAATATCCACATCGATATCGTAAAATCTCATTATAACATCAATAAAACGCGACCAATTAACCTGGCGAGCCTTATGTCAAAATCCTCATACAAGTTGTATAAAATTTTGATATTAGGCTGGCTTTTGAAAACAGTTGGGTTATACGTGAAAACTTCGTCGAAACTACTAAACTTACTTACACAAAACTCTTTGGTAAGATCTTGTGCCAATTAAATAAAAAACGAACAGCGCGCGCTCGCTCCTGATTAGCCCTGCGCGCGCAGCTGCGCTCTCATTGGTTAGATTTTAATGGCGGCAAGTTCACTGTGACAATACACGTACGCGTGAATTTAATGTTTCGCAATGTGTTTTTTTACTCTTGTTGTTTGATAAATTGCATTAGTGAAGATAAAGTAGTGTATGCAACTGCATATAACACGGGTATTAAAACACTCGTTACTATTATGAAACTCGCTGCGCTCGTTTCATAAACTCACACTCGAGTTTTAATACCCTTCATTATATGACAGTTGCATAAACTACTATTACCTATCAACTAACATTTTGTCAATTTCTTTTGTCATATTTTAAAGTTAAACATACTTTTCAACACACTTGCTCGTAAAGTGGCTCTAATTTCACCGCAATTAGGCACATAATGACACCTATAATCAAACTGTGACTTTTTCATTGCTATTATTCACAAGTGAGTTATAGAGTTTTTTTTTATTTTATTGGTTTAGTTGCTTTGTTTTAAAAAAGGTTTTAATACAAAAAAGATCGTGTTCAATAGTAGAAACAATAGTAGATTGTTCATCAAGGGACTAAAATGAGCCATTTCATACGAGATGTTTGTGTATAGTGTCGAGTAGAATGGCTTTTAGTCCCGTGGTAAACACTCTACTTTTCACTTCGATTGCGAGAAAATATAATAAATAACGATTTTTAATTTATTTTTTGCCATTCTATTGTTACATTTTAATAGTAGGAGTAAGATCTTTATTTTCACTTAATTAATGATATTAACAAATAAATAATCACATTCACTTTACCCTGTGCCTTCACCTTGTATTACGTATTGTGCATCGAAATCCGAAATGGATTAAATAAACATCCCTTTACATATGTATTAATTACAATAAAAATATTAAAGATTTCGCGGCAATCCGCAATACCAACTTTATTTTTCTCCTTATTGTTAACAAGAAGGAATTTAAAAAAAAATACATTAAGAACCATAGACATTGAGCTGTACGCACGTACGTGTAGGTGACGATGGGTAACATTAGCACATTGACGCATACTTACATTCAACAAAGGATTGCGTGCAAATTATTTCAAAAATGGAACATAAAAAAAGTCCTAGATGTACGGTACTGCTTATAAGACATTAGAGTGATAGAATTTTGTATTATAAAAATTCTGCTAGTTTCATTCGTTACGCCCCTATCACCCCGCCGCTTTGCTTTGTCTAGATGCCTTCGTTGAACGACTGGTAGGAAAGAACGTATCCTATTAGACTGTGGGTATGTTCCGAAATACACTGAGAGCACTGTAAGGTGTGACGTCAGTTTAGTACACTGCGAAGCCGTTCCTTTATAGTTAGGTATACTGGTTACTGCTTAAAACGGAACGCAGTCAGCACTGAAAGCACCTTACCTCGAAAACGCCAGTGCTCACAGTACAAAAATGGCGACGATTTATGACGTCATACGATACTGCGGCAGTTTACTGTCAGTCCATAACGGAACGAATTTCTCCACAGTAAGAGCACTGAACAGTGCTCGCAGTGTATATCGGAACACACCCTGTGTCTGTGACATTCGTTTGGGCTGTTGATATTAACCATAGACTATAATTTTTTACTACCCATTTAAGTACTACCTACTCGCCAGCAATTATTAAAAAAAATTTACTTTAATCCCTAGACCCTAAATGCTAACTTTAGTCCGCCTACGCTAAGCTTTAATGACATCTTTTTAGAGCATGAGAGGTGAAAATAAATTAATGTACCTACCTATTGCTTGCTCAATTCATGCAACTTCGTATTTAAATAGATAATTTCAACTTGTACGTGTTTAATAAATAAAACTTTCACTCAAATATAACTTTTGTTTTTTCTGTAATAAAGAAAACTTGAAATTCCCCATTTTGTACGTGGCTAAAACGCTATCCGCGAAAAGCCAAATAAAAAGAAACCTCATTCTTTTAGTCTATGGCCGATCGCCATTAAGATGCGCGCGCATAGGAAAACTGATTAAATTTTCCCGCCATTGCGAAAAATTTTTCACAACTCGTTTTCACTGTTGAAATTACAGTTATTTATTGATTAATATGTCTATGAGTACTAATTATGAAGAAAATGATTTATGTTGTACATCGCCCGTTATAAGATGTGAAGCCCTTAACGTTATGGAAAGTTTACTACCTGAAAACTCCAAGGAAAAATTATTTTTTAGTATTATTTTCTTCACAAGTGTGTTGAAAAACGTCGTATGATACACGTATGCATTGATGATTACCGTCCTCGGCTATCTTAAGACCCTCACCTAACGGCTCGGGTCTCAATGGCGCCTCAGCGGTAATCACCAACATTACACACTAGTACCTACCATAATGTACTATAACCTATCAACTAACATTTTGTCAATTTCTTATGTCATAAATTAGTCTGAAACTTATAATTTTAAATAACCAAGTCACATTATAAACTCACCAAAACATAAACTAAAATCTGAATAATCCAATTAACTTAATTTAATTTTAAATGAAACTTTACTGAGTAAGCATTTACTTTAAAACGAACTCAAGGAATAAATTTAAATAAAATAGTGGAGATACATTTTGTTTAAATTAAGGATCAACTAGGATTTGTCGTAGAACCTTATCTTGAGCTCCTAGCGCAGGATTAGTGAGGACTGTGTCCAATTAAAGCTCTAAGGCGGCGTCCTAATTGGGAGCGATCGTACGATGGCGCGATGCGTTTTTCATCTCACGATCAAAGTGGTCGTGCGATGACCTAACAGGTGTCCTAATAGATCGCGCGATGTCCATCGTGTGATGCCGTCGTTCGATGGCTGGCGCTCGCCACTTTAACGATGGCTCTTTACAGAGATGTTTACAGCTTTTGCTGTCGGGCAATATTGCTTTAAAAATTGCAAATGACATTGAAAAAAGGAAACGTAGACAACATAAAATACTTTATAGATCCAGGAATCTGCGCGGTGAATTTTTCAACCTTTATTTTGATGTACGAAATAACGAAGAAGACTTTTACGATTATTTGTCCATGTCAAAAGAAACAATTGACTACATCTGCAATGGAATACGTAGTTATTGTAATCATAGAGTGACCAACTTTAAAAAACCCATTAGTGTGGAAGAAAGATTGGTATTACACATGATCGCACGATCAAACGCATCGTACGATCGTTATTAAAGCATTTCATGTGCTCGCACGATTACTTGCGAGGTTCAAATAGGACACTCTGATGAAATCTGTATGTTTGAACTCATCGCACGACGAGACCGCATCGTGTCATCGTGCGATCTGCGCCAATTAGGACAACGCCTAAAGGGTCAGATAGATTAGGGCACATGAAAATTTGTACGAAATGATACGGAAGAAATAAAGTTGTTGTGCCTTTTCGAAGGGTTGAGGGGTTATAAATTATTGTAGTCATGTCAGTTCTGACCTTTGTGTATACCCGAAGGTTCAGACATTATAGTAGTTTCTCTCTTTACAGATAATATTCAATCTAGAACTTTACTTTTTTATTTATTTTATTATAGACTAGCGCTTGGCTGCAATCAGACTTGCTGAAATCAATGATGCAGCCTAAGGTGGAGCGCGCTTGCCTAGAAGATGCCTATTCACTCTTGATTACCAACTAGGTATTATTGATTCTATTTTACCAACGATCTTGATGTTCTTTACTTCTGAACAGACTTCCACAATATTGCTTTAGTAATAAGTACCTATATATACGACAATGTTCATTCTATAATCGAAAATGCCTGTGAAAATGCTACGTAATTAACCTTTATAAAAGGAGGAGGTTCTCAATTCGGCACGTGTTATTAAAAGTTATTATCACTATTATAAGGCTATAAATCGTAATGGTTTTGTAGCATTTACACGAACTTCTTCGAAACCCTTAATCAACGATAATGTGTATAAATACTACCGATTATAGCTAGAGCCTTTACCTACGGAGAGTCATATCCACCGGTCTATTCATAATCTATGGCCTTATTTATTATTAATTATTCACTTATGTTTTCCATAGAAACATATTATATCCTCATTGCTTGTATATTTGTATCGTTTCAACATTGATTTTATCAATGCGTTTCAATACAATCCTTTGGAAAACCCAATACCTATGGATATAAAATAGGCAAAAAAATCAAGCCATGTCCCCTTCAGGTACCTAAGTCATCAGAAGTCAAAGACAAAACAAACGTAGGAATTTGAGTTCGTTTAAAAATGTAAAGCCGGTTCCACATCGGTGCGGGCTGAAAGGCAGGAAATGCATTTGCAAATTAGATTTCAACCCTCCGGCGTTATCGTGTCTTCGGCCTTGCTTACCCCCGCCGGTCACATGCGCAGATTTTCGGAAGCTCCCCCTTTTGTCTATGCTATTTGGTTTTTCTATTTACAAAACCTTCTCATTGATTACATTTCGGCGATGGTTTAACTTTGACCGTCGAAGCTAAGGATGATTAGATTGAGGACTGAAAAAAACAAGAATACCTTTTTTATACAAATAGGTAGGAAAAGTGCAGGCGATCAAGTAATTTTAAGTAATTACCGTGTACAATTATAGCAGCAACAGAGGAACACCGATGCCTTACCGGCTTTTCAGCAATTTATTGTCTTAACATATACCACAGGAACAAGTGGTGTCATTGGACACCCCGTAACAACTAATTTACTTTCGCTATACCTACTATGTAAATAAAAATTGAAATAACAATTGATTTCGAACATGTACGAAATTCGTGAGTGGCTTTCGATCTTCAATCTTGCGGCTATCCGAATGAGCTACGAAGAGGTTCCTGGAAGTGTTTAAAACGTTCAACACTAACTTAAATATAATTAATAGCTGGAGATGGAGCTTAGTGCTTTTTTGTCACGAACGATTTTTCCAGGCCAAGTCCTCGTGTTTCATCCATTGATGTAGAATTTTAGGTACTTATTATATTTCAATGGTTTCATCGTCCCAAAATAACTGTTCCAATATGACATAGTCCTACGTATTGTATTGTAGGTACGTACCTACAATATAATACGTACACCAATAAGTATTTACTTCTTAATTAATACAATACCCAAATATTACAAAACGCAAAAAGCATCGTCATTTCCACATAGATAAGGGAAAGGCATCATAAAAACGTCACGGCCTCCCTCATCATAACTAGGAAAACATGAAAATACGCAATCAGCAGTCTCAAAGCGTCAACCATTTCATCTACATTTACAGAAAAAAACACAACGAGCGCAGCCCATAAAGAAATGCAGTTTAGAGCCATCCCGCGTTTTTCAATCTCATAGCTGTCGCTCTCCCCTCTGTAAAGAACTATACCCTATATTACGGCCAAAGACAATTCCAATACGCCAATGTTGGCACCGATTTTCCATCTCTCTTTGTTTGCCGTGGTTTAAGAAAGACGAACAATATGTTGGAAGTTGGCTTCGGTGTTTGTACAGGGGTAAAAAATCGGAAAAGCGGTGCGGTTTTCGAAATGGTGGTTTCGTTCACACTCGATTTGGTACGTAAATTGCAGTTCGCTTCGGGTTTACACGAGTCAGATACAGATTTCGCGAAATACATTCTCTAATCGTCGCGAGGATTTCTTTATTTAGTACGAGATGGTGTCCACGCATATGCCCGCGTGGATATAGGTTTATTGAAAATTCTGTGGGAACTCTTTAATATTTCGGGATAAAATAAGTAGGTGTACCCCAGCACCAAACTCAATTCCAAATTTCTTCCAAAAACCAGTTGAATAGGTAGGCCGTGAAAAATCAGTAGACAGTCCGACAACCTTGTACCTATTCAAAATATATGCCTGCTATGCTGTGTATGCCTTGTATACGAAAGTTAACTCCAAAAGGCAGAAAAATAATTACCTATCAGTAGGCAATTTCTTAGGCCGAAATCGTTGAAAAATTTCCTAAAACAAATTTTATTTTAAAATAAATGGTCCGAGTAAAAAGTCAATCAAACGGAAGAAAGGATGCTGGAACGCTCCGATAATTTGTAAGGATTTAGTAAAATCCAAAACGGGCGGATCGGAACCCAGTGGACATGTATTTATCTTCATCCCATGTAGGTAGGTACCCTACCCTACCCTTTGGAGGGAGAACAAATTGAATAAAATGGTGCAATCGCCGCCTGATTGGCTAAGGCTTCTATGGAATTTTAATGTTTCCTTTTTTTTGTAGCTCTAATGGCCGTTTTCACCGAGAGTGCCTAAATTTCAGGGAGCTCCAAAGCGAAAACGGGTAAAAGAGCAACAAATAAAATTGTAATATAAGCAATCCATACTATTTCCATACGAATAATATTATGAATGCATGACAGTATGATAAAGGTATAGGTACATAAACAAATAAATACGCTAATATTTTCCATAAAACAAAAATACGCATTCAAAATACTAAAGCGGCAATCGAAATACTGCACCGCTCAGTGGTCAGAGCCCATCGAAATATCAAAAGCGCAATACGAAATAAAGTTTCCTTTCTGAATCCCCGACCGCGCACTCAAATAATATCTAATAATGCCGCGCTCTCGTCTGGCACTGTTTATACCGTCTGGCACTGTTTATACCAAGTGTAACGGTTCGCTACGCCGAAACTAATGATAATGTAATTAACCGTCTGATCCTGATGGGATTAAATATTGCAGCTTTTCACAAAAGACGAATAATGCGCGTCTGTTATGCAGAGTTGAGTGATATGAACAGTACCGGCCTTTGTTACAATTGTATGGAGGATAAAAAAAGGAAAACACGCAGTAACATCAAGGCAATGAACAGAGCAATGCCTGCTACCAAAGTCTGCAAACGTGGGTACTTTTAAGCACAAAAGAGTCATAAATAATATATCGCTTATATTATTAGTGCACTTGAGACGTGACATTTTCTTCTAGCGTTTTCTACTTTGATTTGAAAATTATGTATAATGCATGGAGGAAGGAATTACGACTGCCGGTATAATGTTTGATAATAATTTTGTCTAGTATAGTGTCACTATTGATTATGACGTATTATTACGCGAAGCGTAAAGCTATGCTGAAATTAATGATTATTTTGCTTTGTGATACTACAGTACCTACTAAAATATTGCGATTTGTGTAATATTAAATGTTATTTGTTTCAAGAAGCTGTTTGTAACGTGCAATAATGACGTTAAATGAGCGGAATGCCTGATTCGCCAGGACCACTATCTTCAGCAAGTAAGGAACGACCAAAGAGTGAAATCGGTAGTTCATATAGATAGATAAGTAGATCGTTTAAGGTCATGTACTTATTGTAAATAATATGTAAATATGTATTTACATTTAGAGTCCGTTTCTAGGGCAGGTGGAAAAACGGACGACTGTTCTTGCTAAATGACTTGATTTTTCAACAAAGTTTGTTGTTTTAAATTGGATTATCTACAACGCGTAAGTCTATTTAAATTTTTCCGTGCAATCTAAATATGCAGCGTTCTGGGCACATTGCCTCATTGCAGCGGCATGGATGATATTTTTAATGTTTAGTTTTTAGTTTAGATTTGAATGTATACTATATCTTTAAATAAACAGAGATTTAAATTTATCTAAATATTGAATTAAATGGAACATAATATTTTCGTATCTATATCACCGAGGTTTCAGTATGAACTGAAGTATGAGACAAAATTCGCTAATACTCTTATAGCACTGCTCGCTGTGCCGAAACTAATGATAATGTAATTAGCTGTCTGATACTAATGGTATTAAAATTCGTTGCAGCATTTCAAAATAGGTACGTCTACGTCTGTTTAAAGGGATAATGGTACGAGATCCGAGTGCAAGATTGCTACATGAATCGAGTACGTGATCAAAAACGAATTTTTATGTATAATTATAAATGGGGAAATATATATTTGCCAGGTTACCAATCAAAAACTGGCTGCTAGTATTTTTAATTAAAATAATTGTTTGCGTCTAAGTAATTTAGTTTACTTTGTGCCACCTATATGGCACCATTTGTAGCCTGACTCGCGCTAACGCGAGCTAGAGTACAAGTGGTATTTTAATTAAAAATACTAGCGGCCACTTTTTGATTGGCAACCTGGCAAATATATATTCCCCCGTTTATACTATTATACATAAAAAATAGTTTTTGATCACGTACTCGATTCATGTAGCAATCTTGCAGCCGGATCTTAGACCATAAGTGATATGAGCTGTGCCGAGCTATTGTTGGTCTGTAAGGAGAATGAAAAATGAAAACGTGCGGTAAAACGTAAACGTGAGGCAATGCTAATAGCTGTCTCTGCTATTAGTGTGTGCTTTGTATAATCAGATGTGATGTCGTCTAGAGCTACGGCTATTATTTGTGTGCCTTTTCATTGTTGGATATTTTACGAGGCGTATGTTTGTGCACAAGATTGACCGCGCGTGTATAGAATCCCTCCGAAAGATGAGTCTTTGACCAGCTGTGGACATTTATTAGTTAGGAACACACACGCTGTCTTAACGCGCGGAGCTCCCGGGTTCGATCCCCGGCAGGTTCAATTTGGGAATTTATAATTTCTCAATTATGCCGTGGCTAGTTACCACCCTACCGGCAAAGACGTGCCACAAAGCGATTTAGCGTTCCGGTACGATGCCGTGTAGAAACCGTATAGGGGTATGGGTTTAATATAACTGCCTTCCCCTAACAGGTTTTCCCGCTATGATCTTAGACTGCATCGTCACTTATCTTCAGGTGAGATCGCAGTCAAGGGCTAACTTGTGGATAAAAAAATAATGAAAAGCGTTTAAATGTCTAATGAATACCAAAGTGTGTCTCCATTCCCGTCCTATGAAAATTCACTTAAAGCATCGTCATCTCTAGAGTAAGGGGCGTAAAATGAGACGCTATAATTGCTTCATATTTACGGAGCGGACGATGTGGAAAAATTGGCCAATTACTTGGGAAAACTCGTTCAGGTCACGTTCCTTGGATTTAATTACATAAGTGGCGTATTTCCTATATGTTTTGTTCAGTATGAAGCTTCTCGGTAAGGTCTGTTTTGTATTACTTTAATATTATGATTGTATACATAAAATCTTCATCTCCTTTTCCGACTACATAACATAATGAAATTGACAGAGCATCAGACTACTTTAATTTATAGGGATGATGACAACTCAATCAAATTAGCAACTCTTTATCAAACTTAAAAACGCACTTCTAGTATGGAAGTTGTATGAAATTCACAGTTGTGACGTGATAAAATTGCAACGCACTTTTTTTCTTTATTCTATATTTTAAAATGGTTATCAAACTTGAAACTAACCGAGGATGTGAATTTTAAGTCTTTTGGAAGACCCTCTATTTAATAATCAGTTAGAAATAATTTATTTTTGATATCGGCATCATCCCTATTATACTTAAACATAATAGAAATGAAGCAAGTAAATAAATTAGAAGTGAAGGAAAATATAACAGAAGTAAAGGAAAACATTAAGAGGACACCTGCACGCCTGACAGTTCATCATAATATTCTCGAGGGTTTGTGAAGTTTGGGGATCCGCACTTGGCCAGCGTGGTGGTCTACGTCCAAACCCTTCTCATCCTGAGAGGAGACTCGTGCTTTATAGTTGACCGGCGATGACTTGAAATGATAATGACGATGATAATAATATAAAAAATTGGGGAAAGAAAGATAGAAATGAAAACGAATATTTAATATAATAATAATAAAAAAATTAAAATATAAACTTTAAACCTCAGACATTAAACTTTAATTACGAATGTACTATATTTATACTAAAGACCTTTTGTCTTCGTAACAACGCGAGCATGTCGGTGACGGTAACGCGAATCCACAAGATTACCCCCTACCCAAAAGTGATCAATGCGGCTAAAGAAGTTTTCACTTCAATAAAAGCAAAATCAACATTTTTAAGGTACCTTTAGGTTTTTAACAACGTTAACCATTATAATGTATTAAAACAATTTCGCCATCACAAATGCATGTGAAGTATCCGAGAGACAGACAAAGTGAGTAGTTTAAAAGAATTTTACATCTAGCAGTCTGAGGAGGTTAAAAAGAGTTTATTGACCCGACAAGTGAGCAAATCCATATAAATGAAGTGTCCATGTTAACGAGGGGGTGAGTCTAGGGCTGAGATTGGAAGGAATCAGCAGTAATGCAAGGGTAACTGCACCCAATCTGTTGGAATGGACCGGCCATTGATTTATAGACGTAATATGGACCAAACGACGCAGTTTCGGGTTGTCTTAGAAGCTATAATTTTTAGATTTAGTGTGTGTGCTAAAGGTTATATTTTTAAACGACCACGGACCAAGTGTAAATTATACGACGAGATACTCGCTCTGTACATACTGCGTTCATGAAATAAACTTTTGGGACTTAAACGTGCCTGTTATTCACTATCTCATTCCGAAATTCAGATCTTGCGCCGTTTTAAATTCACACACTCACTTTTGGTAGAGCTTTCGGACCTCAATTTTACTTCTGGAATCTCAAAAATAGAAGTAATATACGAATATCTTCCAATTAAGACAGATTTATCTCAAATCGTTCATTATCAAATTGGGTATTTGACAACTATTCAATTAAATTATTTTTTAGTGATTATTAAATAGAGGATCTCCCAAAAGTCGTAATATCCACGTCCCCTGTTATAGTTTTATGTTGAAAAACTATTTTAAACTATCGATTAAAGTAAAAAAGTGCGTCGAACTTTGATGACGTCACTATGCAATGTTTCATACGAAATCCCATACTAAGCACGCGTTTTGATGTTTAAAAAAAGACAAAATCCCATACTATAAGTTTGAAAAAAAGTTGATGATTTGACTAGTTGTCAAATACCCAATTAGCAAAAGTTACACTAGTGTGTGCCAGGGTCTTGAAATCCGATGCATCTACGAGTTAGTTGTGTGCTGTATCGTGCGTAGTTAGTTGTGTATCGTCGTTGGTAAGGTGGAACTTCGTAAGGCTTTTAGTCGATAAGAGTCCGACATAACCACCCCCGTAGCCGATGGTATCCATGATGGATTTTCCTCATGAAAAAAGGGCCTAGATCAAACGCAATAAAAGTAAAGAAAAATTCTTGCACGTCGCCATTTCTTTTCACAAAGTCACACCTTTTTCTATCACTTACATACCAAGTATAAATCGGATACCTATACGAACAAATATGTAGTGCGGCACGACCACGAATTTATTGTGCCGTTTTTTATCATGTATTATGGGGCTCTTCGAAGTTTCGCGTAAGGATAATGCCGCGATTGAGATAAATTTCAAGGTTTACGACATTCCTTGGTAATTTATATCTACGATAACGACGGAGGCTCTATGAACCGTATTTAGAGAGGTATAGGCACTCGTATACTTTACATACTATAATGTATGTAACCTAATATGCTATTGTGTAAAGCTTATGGATTTTTATCTAATTCTAGCCACATTTGCATTATACTACTCGGAGTCACTGAGGCAACTTGGAAAAACAAACATTTTTAGTGCAGTTTTAGAGATAAGTTTTTTCTTCGTAGGCATATAATATATTAATTCAAAATCCAATACATAATAATGATTAAAGCTCGACCCGGGAATCGAGCCCAGAACCGGAAATGAACATCTTTACCACTAGACCAATGATGTATTATTGTAGTACCATATTATTACTAGCTGATGCCCGCGACTTTATCCGCGTGGAATAATTTCATTAAATTCCCACAGGAACTCCTTAATTTTCTGGGGTAAAAAGTAGCCTATGTCACTCTCCAGATCTTCAACTATACCCATGCAAAAATCACGTCGATCCCTAGCTCTGTTGCGGCGTGATTGAAGGACAAACCAACAAACCAACAAACAAACAAACCAACACACTTTCGCATTAATAATATTATTAGTATGATAATATGATAATACAATTATTATGAAAAGAAACTAAAACAGGTAAAAATGTACATCTCATCAACGTTATACCGAAAATTTGCAAAGTTATATCGCAATAATGTTTAATACAAATCACGTACTGTTAAGCCCGGTCATTATGAATGACCGTAATAAGTTTTATAATTATTATTAATATCGTGACGTTTAATTTATTCGCCAGTTATAAATACGCGTGAATACGCTAGCACTGGGTGCACCTCCATACCGCCGATATAATAATTACTAGTCGTTCCGTCGACAAAAACAATTCGTCCCGCCATTGTAGGATTTTGGATAATTAAGCAAGCCCGCAGCCAGATCTGTTGCGCGCAACAATACTTTTTACCATTCCGTATTAAAAAACCGGCCAAGTGCGAGTCGGACTCGCGCACCGAGGGTTCCGTACAAACCTGTAAGTTTTAAATTATTAAAAAAAAACTACTTACTAGATCTCGTTCAAACCAATTTTCGGTGGAAGTTTGCATGGTAATGTACATCATATATTTTTTTTAGTTTTATTATTCTCTTATTTTAGAAGTTACGGGGGGGGGGGGACCAACATTTTACCACTTTGGAAGTGTCTCTCGCGCAAACTATTCAGTTTAGAAAAAAATGATATTAGAAACCTCAATATCATTTTTGAAGACCTATCCATAGATACCCCACACGTATGGGTTTGATGAAAAAAAATTTTTTGAGTTTCAGTTCTAAGTATGGGGACCCCCAAAATTTATAGTTTTTTTTCTAGTTTTGTGTGAAAATCTTAATGCGGTTCACAGAATACATCTACTTACCAAGTTTCAACAGTATAGTTCTTATAGTTTCGGAGAAAAGTGGCTGTGACATACGGACGGACAGACAGACAGACAGACAGACAGACATGACGAATCTATAAGGGTTCCGTTTTTGCCAAATTTGGCTACGGAACCCTAAAAACCAAACAAATCCGAGCTCTTTACTACCCAATAATTATTGTAATTAAGCTAATACAAATGGTACCTACCTACTTTTTAGGGTTCCGTAGCCAAATTTGGCAAAAACGGAACCCTTATAGATTCGTCATGTCTGTCTGTCTGTCTGTCTGTGTGTCCGTCCGTATGTCACAGCCACTTACTGTGAACTATACTGTTGAAACTTGGTAAGTAGATGTATTCTGTGAACCGCATTAAGATTTTCACACAAAACTAGAAAAAAAACAATAAATTTTGGGGGTCCCCATACTTAGAACTGAAAGTCAAAAAATTTTTTTTCATCAAACCCATACGTGTGGGGTATCTATGGATAGGTCTTCAAAAGTGATATTGAGGTTTCTAATATCATTTTTTTCTAAACTGAATAGTTTGCACGAGAGACACTTCCAAAGTGGTAAAATGTGTGTCCCCCCCCCCCTGTAACTTCTAAAATAAGAGAATGATAAAACTAAAAAAAAGTATATGATGTACATTACCATGCAAACTTCCACCGAAAATTGGTTTGAACGAGATAAAATTGGTTTGAACGAGATCTAGTAACTTTTTTTTAATAATAATTTAAAACTTACTACAGGTTTGTACGGAACCCTCGGTGCGCGAGTCCGACTCGCACTTGGCCGGTTATTTAAATACCACGAATGAACGAATGAATGATTTAGCTACTAATTCTAAAAAATAATTGGAAAGATCATATTAATATTATTATAAATGCGAAAGTGTGTTTGTTTGTTGGTTTATTGGTTTGTTGGTTTGTCCTTCAATCACGCCGCAACAGAGCAACGGATCGGCCTGATTTTTGGCATGGGTATAGTTGAGCAACTGGAGAGTGACATAGGCTTTATATCCTGGAAACTTAAGGAGTTCCCGAGGGAATCAAAAAAAAACTTAAACCACGCGCATGAAGTCGCGGGCATCAGCTAGTCTTAATATATCTAGCATCCAAAACAAGAACACGTCTACTTTGTTTCACTAGACATCACCAGGCAAGCTTTTGCTGCCTTATCATATTCGAAATTTTGTAGTATATATACGAATGTGAGGTCATTTTGACACATCGACCGTGTGGTCGATGTTTTGACATGATATTTTTTTTTTAAATTGATTAGACTTACCTGTAGGTATCTCTTATTTGAAATAATAAATAAGTTTCATGAATTGGTCCAAACTACTATCCAGTTTTAAAAATAAAATGATTAAAAAATATAAATTCATTGGATTCAGATTCTTTATTAACCGACTTCAAAAAAAGGAGGAGGTTCTCAATTCGACTGTATTTTTTTTTTTTATGTTTGTTACCTCAGAACTTTTGACTGGGTGGACCGATTTGGATGATTCTTTTTTTATTTGAAAGCTGGTGCTTCCCGTGTGGTCCCAATTCAATTTGGTGAAGATCTGATGAATATCTCCGGAGATGGAGAACGGAACTCCTCATGGATAAGAGTAAATTGCTCGCAATCAGTGTGATAGTCTTGTAAACAGTATGTTTTAACCATGCATAGCATATCTCGTTCTGGTTACATCCTGTATTTTAAAACAGTGGGGCCACTAAAAATTGTGAAATAAAAAATTTTCAAAAAAATAAAATAAAAACCGACTTCAAAAACCACAAACACTAAAAAGTAAACAAAAAATAAATAAAAACCGACTTAAAAACCGACACTAAAAAGTAAAAAATAATTTAATTTATTATGTATTGTATACATAATAAATTAAATTATTTTTAGTCGGTACCAATTAGCCGCATGAACCGTCTACCTACTCTTCATTATTGTTGACGTGACTCCACATTGGCACCGACTCCAAAGAATGTTATTATAGAACTAAATTAACTCTTGTATACATAATAAATTAAATTATTTTTTACTTTTTAGTGTTTGTGGTTTTTGAAGTCGGTTTTTATTTTTTTTTTGTTTACTTTTTAGTGTTTGTGGTTTTTGAAGTCGGTTTTTTTTTTTTGCATTAATATGTGTACATAAGAGATGCTAAAATTGTAGTACAGAGTCCAACATAAGTATTAGCCGAGCCGGCGTGGATAACATAAAAATAAAAGTACGCTCATACAACTCCGCAGCAAGAGATGGGGACGTGGTTTCCCGGTTTATCGATAAAAAATGAATGAAACAGCTAACATTCGGCGTGATATGTTAAGATTAAGAAACTCACATCAATAAGTAGCTTTCAGAATTCCGTGCACACCGGTACGCGAGGAGCGGGAAAAAATTGAAAGGAGACTCAAATATGTCGTCGGAATATTAAATGAGAAAATACTGAATTATGCAGCGAGTGAGCTGCGAATGATATAAGTTACGAGTGCGCGTCGATTGGCCAAGTAATGGTATTGAGCATTGAAAAATAGAGCTTGTAAAAGCTATACAGATTCATTATGTTTCAATTTAATCGTGTAATCTACCTAATGCGAAAGTTATATCTGTTACTTTTTCACTGTGCATCTATTCAAGTTAGTTAAACTTAAATGTGTGTTTAACCGGCTTAACACCAATAAAACCAGATTTCAAACAGGCTTCGTAGAATACAACGTAGCACAACTACACACATACATACATAATAGGTAAATCTCGACTACGTCGTAGGCGACCTACGTTTCATGATCTGCTTTGCCCTACGAAATTTTCTGTTATTGGGTATCATTTAATACCACCACTACCAATTTTGTTACCAGTAAATTCGCGGGGTTCTCGTATTATTGTTATTGTCATTGATATAATAAAAAGTTAAAGTTGAGCAGTACATCACTATTTTTACTTACACTTTGGAGTATTAATCACATTAGTTCGCAAAGTTAAATTAAAGGGCTATTTAGCGTAGATAAAGGGCCATTTAGTACTTATTTATCGATTCAAATGAAGGAGTCAACAAAAATGTAACAAGGATAATCTTCGATGAGCACGCCTAAATCTGGGGGTGCCTTTAAGCTACCTAATACCCTCAAACTGAACGGACCCGTGCCATCCTTTAACGGTAAAAAAGAAAATATATTTTCGACGGCTTTGATAGATTATTATTATCTTGTTGTTGCCATGGGCTTTTGTAAATACCATGGCGGCAGAGTCATGTGACTAGAGCGAAAACACACCAACGACTGGACAGGACAAAACGTCTGCGCGAAATGTCCATGTGTGTGCGCTGTTAACGACGGGGGCTCCCGGATTCGATTCCCGGCAGGGTCAATTTCGGAATTCATAATTTCTGATTTTTCTCTGGTCTGGCCTAGTTGGTCTAGCTGTGGCCGTGGCTAGATACCCTAACGGCAAAGACGTGCCACCAAGCGATTTAGCGTTCCGGTATGTCGATGGCGTGTGAAAACCGATTAGGGGTTTAATATAACTGCCATGCCTACCCCTAACAGGTTAGACGCTACCATCTTAGACTGAATTTGCACTTACCATCAGGTAAGATCGTAGTCAAGGGCTAACTTGTAGTGGATATAAAAAATGTCTGGGGAGTGTTCAGATCTATGTAAATCAAGCAGAGTTACTTTTTGTTCGCTAGACAAGTTTTGTTTTCGTTCCTACGGTGTTTTTGCCCTAACAGCTAAATACTCAGTGCTAAGATTGATTTTACATTTTTTTTTATCCACTACAAGTTAGCCTTTGACTGCGATCTCACCTGATGGTAAGTGATGATGCAGTCTAAGATGGTAGCGGGCGAACCTGTAATTAGGGGCATGGCAGTTATATTAAACCCATACCCCTAATCGTACACGTCATCGTACCGGAACGCTAAATCGCTTGGCGGCACGTCTTTGCCGGTAGGGTGGTAACTAGCCACGGCCGAAGCCTCCCACCAGGACAGACCAGGAAAATTCAGAAATTATAAATTCCCATATTGACCCTGCCGGGGATCGAACCCGGGACCTCCGCACGTTAAGACAACAGCGCTCAATACTGCGCCACGGAGGTCGTCATATTCTTCCGTCACATTTTATCCATATACCTAATAACAAATAGACTTTCTTCTTCAGCTTTAGTTATTTAGTACCATGCTAAGGCAGTCTTATTGCTTACCCTTACAGCATTCTTGGTCGGGCTTTTGTAAATCATAGCAGTTTTAAATAAGCTGTACCATGATTCTACATACAATAAATGAAAACACTATACCTACTCCACCAAATCAACAAAAGCAGCAAACGTACAGCTTTCAATAAACCTAAGCGTGAATATAAAAGCATAATGGCCCCAAAGGGTGTTTACTGCCTCCACTTAACATCTAATGGACCATGCACACTTTATAAAAGAAAATTGCATTTGCCAGATGAAAATTCCAAACCTTTTCTGTCTTTATTACCAGATTGCGAGAATAGTAATGCGTTTTGTGTGTACATGGTATGTTCTGTGAGACTTTTTATTGCTCCATAGAGCCTGAAAAGCTTGACAGATTTATTTAAGTTTATTATTAAACTTGCCTTATTTTTTAAACAAACGTGACCTATGAAACATATTCATGTGCTTATCACTCTGATGGCCGAATAATGAACCTATCTAATCCATACTAATATTACTAATATCTATCTATATCTATACTTATAATAAAACTGTAACAGGTCCAATTCTGTACATTGAATATATTTTGAAAATTTTTTTTGGAGGGCACTCATTGTTCGATACTGAAGCCAAATCTGTAATTTTTTTCATTTTTGTCTGTCTGTCTGTCTGTCTGTCTGTCTGTCTGTATCTTGGCCGCGCATCACGCCGAAACTACTGAATGAATTCAAACGAAACTTGGCACGATTTGAGCCCATACTACGAGGTAAGACATAGGATACTTTTTATACCGAAATTCTACCCCCGAAGGGGTGAAATAGGGGTTGAAACATTGTATGAAAGTCCTTAATTTCTCAAGTTATAGCCATGAAACTTGATATATGAACTGCGGGTTGAAAATGAAAACATATGTGTTTCACAGTTCTTCAAAATTCCACCCCCGAAGGGGTGAAATAGGGGTTGAGCGTTTGTATGAAAATCCTTAATTTCTCAAGTTATAGCCATGAAACTTGATATATGAGCTGCGGGTTGAAAATGAAAACATATGTGTTTCACAGTTTCTCAAAATTCCAGCCCCGAAGGGGTGAAATAGGGGTTGAGAGTTTGTATGGAAGTCCTTAATTTCTCAAGTTATAGCCTCATATGAAACTTGATATATGAGCTGCGGGTTGAAAATGAAAACATATGTGTTTCACAGTTCTTCAAAATTCCAGCCCCGAAGGGGTGAAATAGGGGTTGAGAGTTTGTATGAAAATCCTTAATTTCTCAAGTTTTAGCCATGAAACTTGATATATGAGCTGCGGGTTGAAAATGAAAACATATGTGTTTCACAGTTTCTCAAAATTCCACCCCCGAAGGGGTGAAATAGGGGTTGAGAGTTTGTATGAAAATCCTTAATTTCTCAAGTTATAGCCATGAAACTTGATATATGAGCTGCGGGTTGAAAATGAAAACATATGTGTTTCACAGTTTCTCAAAATTTCACCCCCGAAGGGGTGAAATAGGGGTCGAGAGTTTGTATGAAAATCCTTAATTTCTCAAGTTATAGCCATGAAACTGCATTTGGGCTTTCGTTAAAATATGAAGGAGTACGTGTTTCACCATTATAGGGGGATTATACCGTGGGATAGTAATATAGGCTACTTTTTATCCTGGAAAATTAACTGAAAAACTTATTCCAAGCGGACGAAGTCGCGGGCATCAGCTATAAAGAATATACATACATATATACATAGGCTACTTTTTATCCCGGAAAATTAATGAGTTCCCGCGGGAATCGAAAAAACTTAGTCCACGCGGACGAAGTCGCGGGCATCAGCTAGTATTATATATTATAATATATTATATTATATCTATATATATAAAATTCAAAGTCCTGACTGACTGACTGACTGACTGACTGACTTATATATCAACGCACAGCCCAAACCGCTGGGGTTAGAAACTTGAAATTTTGACAGTAGGTTCCTTTTGTGATGTAGGCGCTCACTAAGGAAGGATTTTTCAAAATTCCACCCTTAAGGGGGTGAAATAGGGGTTTAAAGTTTGTATGAAAGTCCGTCATTTCTCAAGTTATATCAACGAAACTTAGTATTTTGGCTTTCGGTAAAAAATAAAGAAATACGTATTTCACAGTTTTTCGAAATTCCACCCCCAAAGGGGTAAATTGGGGTTGAAAGTTTGTATGAAAGTCCTTCATTTCTCAAGTTATAGCCCTGAAACTTAGCATTTGGGCTTTCAGTTAAATATGAAGAAGTAAGTACTTAACCATTTTTGAAATTTCAACCCCCAAAAGAATGGAATAGGGGATGGAAGTTTGTAAAAAAGTCCTTCATTTCTCAAGATATTTCTCAAGTTATATGAACGAACCTTGGTATTTTGGCTATCGGTAAAAAATAAAGAAGTTACGTGTGTCAAAATATTTAAAAATTTCACCACCAAAGGGGTTAAATAGGGGTTGAAAATTTGAATGAAAGTCCGTCGTTTTTCAAGCCGTTTATCGTCGCCGTCGTTTATCGCCCTGAAACTTGGTATTTGGGCTTCCGATTTAAATGTATGAAATACGTATTCCACAGTCTTGAAATTTCTATCCCCAAGGACGTTAAATAGAGAGTTTGTCCTTCAATCACGCCCCAACAGAGCAACGGATCGATGTGATTTTTTGCATGGGTAGGTATAGTTGAGGATCTGGAGAGTGACATAGGCTTCTTTTTATCCCGGAAATGAAGGAGTGCCTGTGGGAATTAAAAAAACTTGTACCACGCGAACGAAGTCGCGGGCGTCCTCTAGTATTATTATAAATGTGAAAGTGTGTCTGTCTGTCTATCTGTCTGTCTGTTACGCTTTCACGGCCCATCTGTTAAACCGATTTGGATGAAATTCGGTATAGTGGTAGGTTACATCCCGGGGAAGGAAATGTGCTACTTTTTATCCTGGAAAATTAAAGACATCAAGCGCAAGCCTATCTCGCACTTAAAAAAAGCTCGTTATCACACACACTTGCACATTAAGATTCGCACATAAGCACACACGTTTGCAGCGTGAATTAAACATATCATTATTAATATTATGAATGATAATACTCTTACATCTCATTAAACTTTCACAGCGAAATGCCTTACAAGTTAATAAATCCTAGTGAATCATAAGAATCGAATTAGGATTTCTTTTGTTAACGTTAATTCAGCGGTTTCATTGAATTAAAGATTTTAACGTCATAAGTTTTTAATGGTCGCCGACTTTCTTTTTATTCTTATCATATCATTTATAGTAATTACCGATTAGAGATGAAATTTTCACAGTCAATGCGTAATGAAAGCTCACATAGAGCCTTAAACTGATCAAAATATAGACGCCGAAATTAATTTGAGTAGACACCGGAATTCAGCTTGAATGCTAATTTAAAACAAACTTCCGATCGTCGCGACGTTTTTGCTTGTGTACTCGTCTATACATTTTGAACTCTTGGTGAATTTTAAGTATAGTGTAACTCTTACTCTGTAAGCCTAGCTAATTATTAGCTGGTTCTTCTCGGTACGAATGGCATTTCGAACGTGGTAGATTCACTTGATGATTCAAAAGCACTTTTAAAAGTTTTATTTGATTAATAAACATTTTAAATTTAATATTTGAAGCAGGGCTAGACAATGTAGTGTCAATTTGAGCGCCGATTTTCAGCTGTGATTTCATTCGAGACACATCTGAAATCAGCTGCCTATAGCGTCAAGAATGTTCAAGTTAGCGTATAGCCATCATAATATAGGCAGTACGCTGAGGTGTAGACGTTACGGATGCTGCAATAGACGAAAAATGTTACGTCTATATAACTGTTTTAACCATAGTATGATGGTTAAAACAAAATATATAAATGCGAAAGTGTGTTTGTTTGTTGGTTTATTGGTTTGTCCTTCAATCACGCGACAAAAGAGCAATGGATCGACGTGATTTTTTGCATGGGTATAGTTGAGGACCTGGGGAGTGACAGGCTACTTTTTATCCCGGAAAATTAATGAGTTCCCGTGGAAATTGAAAAATCTTATTCCACGCGAACGAAGTCGCGGGCATCAGCTAGTGTTAAATATAATTTTATTATGTTTATAGTTTATAGTTTATATACATAGATATATTTCCTTTCTATATTTCTTTAGTTAGGAACTCATAGAAAAAAACGTTAGGTGTAGTGATATAGGCGTTAGGGATTTGCTTGGTTCCTTGCCGGCACCTGCACCTATTATTATCAACGGATGAAAACATGATTATACGCCGTATTTACTTTATATTAATGCTTGCGCAATCAAGTATGTGCTTAAGTGTAAAATAGGTAGAACACATTATAATATTTGAATAGGTAACTGAACATGCTGAAATGAGCTTGGTTTCATGCCAGCAGCATTTATGCAGCCAGCATATTATGAAAATTTATGCGATCAAGACTGATTTACTTGTAACAATTTTATAAAGTAGGATATGCTAAAGCAAGTTTGCATCATCAACATCGCTTATTAGATTCGCTGTTGATTTTCCTATGATATTAAAAATAAAATAAAATAAATAAAAATAAAAAAATACTTTAAAAAGCTTTCCGATAACGCGCCACAATACCACAAGTCCACTATTTGGCACATGGCACGTTGCGATAGCGTGGCGTTCGACGACCCCCTACTAGGTGGACGGACGATCGCAAGCGTGTAGCTGGGAGCCGCTGGAAACAAGACACACACAAACACCACAAGACCGTGCTCTGTGGCGATCCATGCAGGAGACCTTCGTCCAGCAGTGGACATCTATAGGTGAAGACGACGTGGCGTAGTTTCTACGCGCATCACGCAGTAAAGTCGCAGTGATGCGCGAATGATTTGCCTCTCACTGCCACTCCAGCTTGCTAATCAATTACATTTGCTGAAAATTACGCATCTTTGATGCACCGTGCAGTAAATTAAAATGCCAGAAAAAGATTATAAATATCGTGCATTGTTCTTGCAATATAATCCTGTGTAAGATCGCGGACGCGCGTTGCATTATGCCTGAAGATACGAGTGTTGCTTGGTTTCATGCCAGCGCTCTATCTCATAAATAAACGAGTGTGAACATGACATGAATTCACAAGACTTCCTTTGACTATTGTTTATGAATATGTGCAACTTATAAGAGGAAGGAGTTCAAAGACCCCCGACTAGTCTTAAAAAACAACCGTTGGCATGGAGTAAATTTTTTATTCATTATGAAAATAAAATACTGTCGGAATCAACACAATATCTATCTTAACTTTGGTGTTTAAATCCGTTGAGTATTTAACTGAAGCTTTACTTTTAGGGCGCCTTCAAATTTGCCGCAAAGCGTAGCGCGGCCGCAGCGCGGCTGCAGCGCTGCGGCCGCGCTCCTGTCGCGAGGTTCGAACATCATAGGGTTGTACCTATATTTATTTTCACGATGGACTCTGACGAAGAAACACTGCTCTGTGTTACTATTAATACGAAACAACGAAAATATAAAGTAGTTGTACCTACATAATATTATACTTACATGCTTCATTTTTTTCACTTGGAGTCTTGTTTGTGAAATTGTCAATAAATATAATGCATATTTCTTCCCAAGCCTTTTTCTTTTCGATTTTATTGCTGTACTTGTCGGACTTCGAATCCCATATTGCTGGACGACTCTCAACCTCATCGATAAATTCTTCTACCTGATTTTCGTTCATGTTTAGACTTGAACAAAAATACGTGCGCAGTCCCGTCACTAGTCGATCGATGAACTGATGCGCGGCCGCAGCGCGGGTGCAGCGCTGCAGTCGCGTGTTTTTTATTTATATGGATTTACAAAGCAGCGCGACCGCAGCGCTGCAGCCGCGATGCAGCCGCGCTGCAGCCGCGCTGCAGCCGCGCTGCAGCCGCGCTGCAGCCGCGCTGCTTCCGCGCGGCACTTTGCGGCAAATTTGAAGGCGCCCTTAAATCTAAATTGGGTATATCTTGTAAAATATTGTAACAATTTCAATTATTTTTAATCCATGCTGATCTAATGTCCATAACTAATATTATAAATACGAAAGCGTGTCTGTCTGAATGCCATTTAGTGGCACAGACATGTTGCATGCTTGCATCAGAGATTCACATTTTTCATCCCGGAAAATCAAGGGACAAAAAATAGCTGCAGACAAAAAGTCCAATCATCTATATTTTTTATATAAACTAGCACGACATGAATAAACGTTTCTCTCGACAGGGACGTTTCTCTCGAGAAGGACACCGAAGTTTTGTCCTGCTCGGTCCTAGTGTTCGCACTAATCTAAACGCGAATCCTTGCGGAGCGCAGACAAAGTAATGGGCATCATTTAGTGAAAAATAAAGAAGAACCTACCGCTGCCTACTAATTTTTATCTTACTGTTAAGTTGGCAAGAAATTTCAACTTTCTTCCAAGAACTTGGCATGTTTTTGAGGTTAACGTTATAAGTTAGAATAGCTATCGCTTGGGCCAAATTTATGATTCAATAAACTTTTTAGCGTACTTCTGGCAAGTATACAGGAAATTCAAATTCGTTTTATTTCGAGAACGATCGTTCGTAGATATAATTCAACATCATCATAACAAAATATCTTAAAAAAGACTTTGTAGGGGTAGAACTTGGGTAGGAAAGACTGCGTGAAATGAATCAGTGAATGAAATATTATTTTATGAAAACCAAACACCAAAACAGCACACAAACAATAAAACTAAAAATAAAAGTCGGTACAATTGGCGGCCTTATCGCTTTGAAGCGATCTATCATCTATACCAGGCAACCAAGTAACATAGGATTTAAAACCAGCGTGCGTGGAGCCGGGGCAAGGAACGGGGTGATCAGATTTCGTTCAGTATTTTTTTAACCTACTCGTATTACAAGTTTTTTTTAACCTGCAATGTCTGTGTGTTTGTTACAGTTATGCCCAACCGATTGAACTAAAATGTTGCATACACGTTTAGTGTAGATGACAATATAGCTTGTCCGTGTGGACAAAAGTCCCAAATAAATTAAGATTAAAAAAAAAAAAAACCGGCCAAGTGCGAGTCAGACTCGCGCACCGAGGGTTCCGTACAAACCTGTAGTAAGTTTTTCGATTTATGACGTATTAAAAACAAGACGAAATGAACCGCAAAACTAACTTTGTTTGTAGAGGTTTATTGTTAATATCAAAAAATTACGTTTGTTGTATGGGAGCCCCCCTTTAATATTTACTTTATTGATATTTAATTATTTATTTTGAAAGGTAATATACAAGTTAATATTCTGTGAAAATTTGAACCGTCTACCTGTTACCGTTTGGTAGGTAAAAGTGCGAAGTTAATTGGGGAAAAAATAAAAATTATTCTTACCTACTCATAACCGGTTAAAATGTATATAAAGAGTAAGTATATAAGTGGAGCAAGTATTTAGTGGACTGTATAGGATAAGCTTGGTTTTGTTTCTTTATTTTCCCCTGAGTATTTTTGGTCAGTCTTTATGATATAAAGGAAAATGATATGAAAAACTTACAGGTTAAGATGGAAAAATCCTTTCTCACAAGAAGTTCTCTTTGCGTATCACTTCACTTCAAAATATCACCTTATTTGATTGTTTTCTCTGCGGCCGCAGCTTTAGTATATATTTATACACATAACAAATCACTTTAATCCTTGATTATCACGGATTTGTTTTCCACGTGTCGATATTCACTCGATTACTATGGCGTCCCGTCGTCGTAGGTAGATTTTGCACGATAAGGATGCGTGCGCGTCGCGAGCGTTTTTGCGAGAAACTGATTGTCTCCTACAGGTGATTACAGAGACATATACGGAGCGGCAATTAAAGGAATTAGGTAATGCATAAATGCAATTGGAGGAATAATTAGAAAGAGAAGGAACTAGGACAAAGACAGGCGTTTTAAAAGGGATAGCGAGATTATATCATAACGTCAGTTGTTCTTTGTTCTATTGATTTTATGAATTCATTAGTTATAAGTATTTTAAGTAGGAAAAAGTTAATTTGGGACCAAACATCCCGGCCTGCATGAAGTCTTTGGCTTCATAATAATTAATTAAAAGATAGAGTTATGGGACAAGAAATCGTAACTCATCAACAAAGCTCTACATCATACAGGTGCGTAATATTGCAGTGATTTACTTAATAACTAAAAAACTAAGTATAAGTAAATAAATATAATATAATAAAAATAAATAAATTTATTGAATTGGTAACGGACAAAGTTTTACAACTGGTCTACCATAAGTTCCAGACTTAGTTCGTACTTGAGCGACACGAACGACTCCATCTTTGCCAGGCAATACTTAGGTGATCATTCCGATCGGCCACTGCAATGGATGTGCGTTTTATAATTATTAATTTCGGTCCCGTTTGACCAGCGTTCGCGTCGGTATGTAAAAGGGTCTTAAGTTTAGGATTTGGCCCAAAACATGCGTTACATTTATGAATGCGGTGGCGTACCACACGACGAGCGGATAATATCCAATATTTTTGCCTTAGTATAGATGTGAGTAATAGAGGACCAGCGTGTAACTGAGTACGGTGATAATGGTCCACTAAGAGATCAATTATATGTCCGTTCTTGGGTAATAAATTTGGGTGTTTATGTGAGTAATCCAAAGTGGATTGAGAGAGGCGTCCACCCACGCGTAAAATGTCATCAGAAACAAAAGGGAATAATTTTTGTAATTTTGATGAACATGGTTTATTATTTTTAATATTGTCTATATCAGACTTAAAGGCCGAACGTTGTACTGCGCGAATAATCATTAATTCAGCAGCTTCGATATCTTCAACAGTGATTCTGTCTCTATGCGGAAGCTTTCTCATGAATCTGAGTACATAAACCACAGCGTGAACAAATTTAGTCCAAGAAGAACATTTTGATCCAAGAATAATGATTGGATGCTCGTCCTCTGAAATAACTACGTGAGTCGTAGTTTTATTCTCTGGTAAAGAAGAATTGTCGCGAGGTGAAAATTTGGTTATAGGCCACTCTTCCGATGGTAAGGAAATCCATGAGGGTCCCTCAAACCAAAGTGCGTGTTCTGAGAATTGAGCGGGCATAAGGCCACGAGAGATGCAATCAGCGGGATTTTGCACTCCGGCGATATGATAAAAAGTTACATTAAGCGGCGACAATAACGTATGAATTTGAGAGATGCGATTAGCTACATAAGTATTAAACTTATGTGGCGAGGAGAGTGCCCAACAGAGGGCGACTTCTGAATCTGAGAACGCGAGAACTTCATTTATTTTTATGCGAGAAGACAACGTATAATACACTGAGTTTACTAGACGAGCAAGTAATACTATTCCATTCAGCTCTAGTCTAGCTAGTGTTACCGTGGGCTTTATGGGCGCTACACGCGATTTTGAACACATCAGTGTAACTATAGGCGATTTATTTTCATTTTTGACGTGTAAATACACGACACAACCATATGCCTTTTCGCTGGCATCTGAAAATGCCAGAAGTGAAACTTGCGAATTTTCCTCAATGCCCATGTGGCGAGGAAACTTGAGATTAGAGATAATAGGCAATTCGGATATATAATCCTGCCATTTATCAATTATGTGTTGAGGCGGAGAGTCATCCCATCCCATATTCAGAAGCCACAAATCCTTAATGATTAATTTGGCGGATAGAATAACTGGGCCAACGAGGCCTAGAACGTCATAAAGACGTGCGGTAGCGGATAGTATGGCTCGTTTTGTACAAGCAGTAGGCGGTTGCGACACTTTAAAAATAATGTCGTCGGAAGCGGGAAGCCAATGGAGGCCTAGAATTTTAAAAGTGCTATCTGTGTCGAGAGAGATTGACTCAGACTGGCGATGAGACATAGGAATGTGACCAAGCAATTCAGTTGAATTGCTGGTCCATTTTACTAAGTCAAATCCACCAGCTTTAAAGAGTTCTATTAGCTCCTGTGCTATCTTTACTGCTTCATCGAGAGACGAGGCAGAAGAAGATAAATCGTCCATGTAGACGTCTCTCTCCACAACAGAAGCAGCGAGCGGCCATCTGTGGCGCTCATCGATGGCCAACTGCCGTACAGTACGCATTGCCAAGAACGGTGAAGACCGTAGACCGAAGGTCACTCGAGTAAATTCATACACTTCGAGCGGGTCCTCGGGTGCGAAGCGATAAATAATACGTTGATATTTGCGGTGCGGTGCGTTTACATAAATACATAAATACATTTGCCTAACGTCGGCAAAAAATGCGATGCGAAATATGCGAACATTCAAAAGAATGTTAAAAATATCTGATTGCAAATTGCAACCAGTATGCAAGATATCATTTAGCGATAATTTTTTATCAGAGGAGAATTCTTCTATATTGAGAAGAGAAGACTCAGTGGGGCAAGAGCCATCTAGAACGATGCGTACTTTCGTACTCTTGTCCTCACGAATCACTGGGTGATGCGCTAAATAATAGCCTGATGAGATGGGCTCATCAGGTGGCAGGCGTTCAAGTATGCGTTTATCTATGTAATCTCTAATTACATCGTTATATCTAGAGTGAAGCTCAGTATCTCTATTGAATCTCCTTTCTAGATTAAGAAAGCGTTTCTTAGCGGTTCTGTATGAATCTCCTAAAACATCGGGATCAGTATTAAAAGGGAGATTCACTGAGTATGAGCCGTCCCGATTGCGGATGGTTGAAGAAACGTATATATCTTCACATTTTTGTTCGTCGGGACTTAAATACTTGCGCGAGGGGGGTTCTTCAATAGTCCAAAACTTTTCTAATAATCCATCTAAAGGTTCGCTTGTGAAAAAACACAAAGCACGCGATTTAAGATTTTTAGAAATAATAGGTGCATCGCCCATAATTAAATAACCTAATGAGGTCTCGAAAGCGGAAGGCGTATTTGCATCGCCGATTATTTTATTACTTAATGCGATTTTACAGTAAACATTAACCCCTAGCAACATATCTATCGGACCAGGTTCAGAGAAGTTGTCATCAGCTAGTGGTAAATTTTTAATCAAATCTTTAAATGCCGCTATTTCGACGTGCGAGTCTGGCAGCTGTGAAGTGATTCGTTCTACCACCAGAGGGCGTATCGAGTATTCCTTCCCGTCGTCAAACCGCGATTCAAATTTAAACTCGGAAATGCCAAGTATTTTTTGCGAAGCTCCGCCGATGCCTTGAACTTCAGCAAAACGGTTTTGAGAGTTTATGGGCAGTGAATACCTTTTACAACAATCGATAGATATATAATCGTTTTGCGACCCTGGGTCTATTAGACACCGTACGAGATGTGGACGATTGTTACTGTCATACAATCTTATTTTTGCAGTACCTAATAGCGTCGTAGTAGCGAAGCGGTCTACAGAATCGTAAGACACGTTACACACAGAAGTATTATTCGTGTTACTAGAGCTAGATTTAATTCTATTAACGTTATCACCAGACGAGAGCGTAGGTTCTGTAGTACTAACAGAGGATACGCGAGGCGATGCGGTTGCGTTTGAAGTTAAAGACGGATTATCTAACTTAGGTTGGGACGTTTTTGAACTATTATTATTATTATTGTTCTTTCGTTCAAAATGTATCGATGAATGATGCGAAGACGATGAACACTTGGAACAGATTCCTTTTGATAAGCAGTTCATTGTGCGGTGGAGAATTGAAGTACAACGGTTACAATAAGAATTATTTTTTATAAATAAATGCCTATCTTGAGGAGATAACTTCATGAACGAAGGGCAAGAATAGAGATGTAAGTGTTTATCATTTTTACATAAACCACAAGTCTTACTGTCAGAAGAACTGAGAGATTCAGTGTTAACAAAACTCTTAGTTGACGGCTTAGGAGGCAAATTAGCCTTGCTGCGGTTTTTATTTTGTTGAGTTTCAAAACCTTTATCGATGGAGCGTGTTAACACCTTATTTTGTTCCTTAACAAATTCTATTAAATTTTTATAAGTCGGAATTTGTTTTTTGCGATTAATAATCTCGAACATCTTGACTGTCTCTGCGTCCAACTTAAGCGTAGCTAAGTGGAAAAATATGAAATCAGTTAAATCAATTTTCAACTGGTTAAGTGCTTCTACGGAGGAATCGAAAGTATTTATAAAATTATCTAGCGCATTTCCACTAGTGTTCGCGAGCGGCTTAAATTGTAATAATTGATTCAAATAAGCACAGGCGAGCGAGCGAGGGTCATCATATTTTTGAATCAACTTTTCCCATATAATAGGATAATTTTCCGCAGTAGTTGGCAACCCAGCGCAGACAGAGGCGGCCTTGCCCTTTAAGCGACCAACTAGATAAAAAACCTTTTCACTATTCGATAAGTTAGGATTGTCATGAATCATGCTTTTAAATTGTTGATAAAACAAGGGAAATTTAGTTATTTCTCCATCAAAACTCATCAAATCTATAGGTGGAAGGTGTGATTTCAGTTTTGGATAACTCGAGATAGGACGAGAAGCGTCGTGCTCAGAGCCGGCGGAATTTTTACTACTATCGTTAAGCGTTAAAGTTTGTTTGACATAGCAAAACATTTCTTCAAATGATGTCCATGACTGATAATTAACAGTAGCCTTTGGATTCACTTTGAATTGAACTTCATTATATAGATCTAAATTTCTTTCGAATTCCTTGCGTAAAGTTTCTAAATTGGAAGCCTGCGTAATTAAAGAAGACAGTTTCGATTTATCTACTTCTAATTGAGTTGCGATATCGTATAATCGTTGCATTCTTGCGAACATAACATCTCGTTTACTCTCTAATAACAACAATGTACACTCGTCTTTATTATATGGTTTAGAAGACGGGGAAGCCTCTGATCTACTCATCTTGAAAGAACAACAAAATTAATAGTATAAAGATATGAAATTATTATAATTAATAGCGTTTATTTATTATATATAGCGTAAATAATGCGTGAGATATAGATATAACGTTTTTTTATATGCGTAAGATACAAATAATAATATGTGTTTGCAGTTTTTATATTAAAATACACACAAACACTATTATTTGTTAGCGTTAATATAATGCGTTGAGTTCCGAAGAAAATATAATTAATAGTATTTAACTACCTACAGAGAACACACCGATGGCGCGCGGACTATAAATATCAACACAAAAAACACTGCAGCCGAGCGGAGTCATTAACTAATGATGCCTATTGTTCGATGTCGTTGTCGAATGTTACCTACCGTCTATTCGTTTTATATTAACTAGATATGCGGGGTTAAGTATATATACTTAAATATATGAAGTAATAAGTGCGTGAATAGAAAATATAAATTATAAATCTTATTACTTCTTACCTAGTAATTAAACGATAGAATTACGTAGGTATAATACAACAATTCTGCAATATTACGACACAGTACAATAATTAGGGCGTTTGTTAAATGTTATGAATATTAATTTGACCAAAAAATATGTTTGAATTACAAAATCGATTTGTAAATTCAAAATGATGTTTAAATTTATTAGAATTAATTCAAAAAATCCGGCTCGAAGGACCAAAATTATGGTAGGTAAAAGTGCGAAGTTAATTGGGGAAAAAATAAAAATTATTCTTACCTACTCATAACCGGTTAAAATGTATATAAAGAGTAAGTATATAAGTGGAGCAAGTATTTAGTGGACTGTATAGGATAAGCTTGGTTTTGTTTCTTTATTTTCCCCTGAGTATTTTTGGTCAGTCTTTATGATATAAAGGAAAATGATATGAAAAACTTACAGGTTAAGATGGAAAAATCCTTTCTCACAAGAAGTTCTCTTTGCGTATCACTTCACTTCAAAATATCACCTTATTTGATTGTTTTCTCTGCGGCCGCAGCTTTAGTATATATTTATACACATAACAAATCACTTTAATCCTTGATTATCACGGATTTGTTTTCCACGTGTCGATATTCACTCGATTACTATGGCGTCCCGTCGTCGTAGGTAGATTTTGCACGATAAGGATGCGTGCGCGTCGCGAGCGTTTTTGCGAGAAACTGATTGTCTCCTACAGGTGATTACAGAGACATATACGGAGCGGCAATTAAAGGAATTAGGTAATGCATAAATGCAATTGGAGGAATAATTAGAAAGAGAAGGAACTAGGACAAAGACAGGCGTTTTAAAAGGGATAGCGAGATTATATCATAACGTCAGTTGTTCTTTGTTCTATTGATTTTATGAATTCATTAGTTATAAGTATTTTAAGTAGGAAAAAGTTAATTTGGGACCAAACACCGTTTTTAATATTGAGCAAAAAAATACGAAAAAAACACGTTTATTGTATGGGGGCCCCCCTTAATATATATATTTTTTTAATTTTTAGTATTTGTTGTTATAGCGGCAACGGAAATACATCATTTGTGAAAATTTCAGCTTTCTAGCTATCACGGTTTATGAGATACAGCCTGGAGACAGACAGACAGACAGACAGACAGACAGACAGACAGACAGACAGACAGACAGACAGACAGACAGACAGACAGACAGACAGACAGACAGCGGAGTCTTAGTAATAGGGTCCCGTTTTTACCCTTTGGGTACGGAACCCTAAAAATGACAATATAGCTAAGTGACGTCATTCTAAATCCGTTTAGAGATGGTGTACAACAGAATTGGCCTCATTGCATGGTTAGCTAAGTGGCGTCATTCTAGATCCAAAATGGCGGATTCCCAAAGATGGCGGGCTAGTTATTTTTAATTCGCCTCTATTATATCGGTAGGTATCAATTAAATGGGTTTGCTGAGAAGAATACGAAAAATAAAATGTCATACTAAATTCAACATGGCGGACGACGAACATGGCTTGTTTTTAAAAATGATTTTTAATATAATATAACTTATTAATTTATAATTGGATGAGCTATGGTCACAAAATTGACTTCTGAATATTGTAGGTAGGTTGTCATTTCCCTTGCTGGTTAACTGCTGGTTCCCTTGCTGGTTTAAAATCTGAAGAAAACGGCGTTTTCTTCAGATTTTATTAAATTATTAGATTAAATTCAGGCCAAAGATTAACTTTCCGAACTGAAATATCTAGTCTTTAGATCATTTATTAGTCGTAGTATTAAGTACCATAAAAGAAATATTATATAGGTCTAAATATGGACACTTATTTTATCTTCATTTTGTGCAGGGTTAGCCCCAAAAGGGATATTACAGCCCATAAATTGTTATTACACCACGGCGATAGAACTTTAAGCTGTATTGATCGTTTAGGAGCAAATTGGCCGACTTATTTCGCATTCTCCATCATAATACCGATACATCGTTCGCAAAGGGAGGGCATGACGCTTATAGCAATTTATTCAGCGTGAACGGGTACAAACAGTGTCCTTCTAAATGACATTCTGTTTATGGAACCAAGGCAGAGAGAGCAAAAACGCAGTACGGATTTTAAAACATTTTCACTTTTATAGGGATCAATAGGCGATAGGACAAAACGTCGTTCCTCTCCCGCGCGGACTTTTCGCTCGGAATGCCCAGTGGGATGCTTCAGCCAAAAACCGGTCAAATGCAACTTGTTAGGGGCATGGCAGTTATATTATTAAACCCATACCCCTATTTGATTACTACACGGCATCATACCGGAACGCTAAATCGCTATTCGGCACCTCTTTGCCGGTAGGGTGGTAACTAGCCACGGCCTAAACTTCCCACAAGGCCAGACCAGGGTAAATTCAGAAATTATAAATTTCCAAACCCTGCCGGGGATGGAACCCGGGATACGTTAAGGCAACAGCGCTCAATACTGCGTCACAGAGGTCGTCGGAGAATATTAAGTAGATTAGTGATATGTGTATATTAAATTCAATACAAAACATAAAGTTAACTAATAGAACTAACAATAGTTTAAGTGAAAAATTGTATTTAAGTAAATATAATTAGTATAGTACCTACTTAGTAAGAATAACTGTAAACATTTCGTAAAGAGATAAGGAATAAATGGCTTAATAATAATAATAGTGATATGTGACCAATACATGCTCCCATCTCAGCATCATGCTGCAGCAGACTGCAGCGCTGGTTTTCAGCGGAAACCTTAATTATTAGTGAAGTCACCTCTATTCTAATATATAATTAGTATAGTACCTACTTAGTAAGAATAACTGTAAACATTTCGTAAAGAGATAAGGAATAAATGGCTTAATAATAATAATAGTGATATGTGACCAATACATGCTCCCATCTCAGCATCATGCTGCAGCAGACTGCAGCGCTGGTTTTCAGCGGAAACCTTAATTATTAGTGAAGTCACCTCTATTCTAATATATTGATAGTTAACTTATAATATTGTTGTTAAGTAAAAATCTTATAATAATTATAATTATTAGTTATAATTATACCTACTGCGTCTTAATATTTTTAGCATAGGGTGGGGACAAGACGTTCGAAAAAAATTAGAAAAATCTTTCCATGTTCCGTTGCTACTGTTTACTCATATCAACAAAAAGGAATCGTACTGTCCGACTGAGAGCAATTTTATTTATTAGTACATCAATCTCCGTTGTTATATAGTGCGTCTTACAGCAAATATTTTCAGCTCGACGGACGACGATTCCGGCCCTTTTAATTATCCACATTCCGGGTGGACAAATAGTCCACTGGCTTTCAGGCTCAGCCCCCGGATATTAATTTCGATACATTGTCCTCGACCGGCGTTGGAACGACTCCCATTATTTTCGGCCCACAAGACTCGATTCAAGCGTCTCGCGTTTCCATCACAGATTTAAATTAAAATGATTTTGGTTGGAACAACGTGTGGTACTATCGGTTGGTAATGTTGTTGATTTTCGAAAACTGAGAATTCTTAACATTTGATTCAAAAAATATATATATTTATCTGACTAATGAATTATTAATCACTTTATCTTATATAAAAGTACATCGTGTATTATTGTAAATAGCAGCTTAACTGAGTGTATTAATATTATATTCAGAGCCAAATTTGTATGAATGTGTTATTTTCTAAGAAGATCGTTACAATTAAATGATGTACTTAACTTTATATCCGTCCCCTTACTTCCTTTCATCCATTAATTTTTCCGTTTTGAAATCTCCTCTATTGAGGATAAAGTCATAATACGACAAAACGAGGACCGTAAAGGACGCAATCCTACTTCAAACGGCACCGCTGAGATATTGTTTTAGATAAAGATTATTTATACAGTGTCTTATTTTCCGAATCCAATTTCCGCGTGAATACACGGGCTGGCTGTAAATAACGCAGACAAAGCTTTGCAGGAATCGCGCACCGTTCGATACATTATGCAGACCACGCTTTGTTGCGCCAAGCAATGAGCTCTGTAAATATAGCCGGTACATCTGAAACGGCGTTTTTCTACTTCCCACCTAACACTTCTAGTTGAATATTTGGATTTGGATTCCAAAGTTCTGAAGAGACGAAATCTCACCCGAAAGTGCAGTTGGTAGACTACCACTACTTGGACAGAATACACTTGAAATCAGTCGCAGGAAGCATCTTGATGCAAGTGGCAAAAAACAATAGTCTGTGGGCATTCCTGTAAAATAAATTTGTTTAGCAGTGGACATCGTTTGAACCGATGTCTTTTTTTTTGGCTATAATTATTATTATTATTAAATCTTTATTGCACACAAGAACACGGAAATAAAGAAGACATTAAAACTACGAAGTAGGACTAAACAGTATGCAAAGGCGGCCTTATCAAACAGGATGGTGCGCAAACTACAAGTTCTTAACTACAAGTTGTTAATATATTATACATATACTGGTTACATATTTTCTTAAATACATACCAATATTATAAATGCGAAAGTGTTTGTCTGTCTGCCCGCTACGATTTCACGGCCCATCTATTCAACCGTTTTTGACGAATGGTGTAGAGTGTAGACTGTAGAGATAGGTTGCAACCAGGGGGAAGGACATAGACAAAGTCGCGGGCATCATCTAGTACAAAATGTCTTCATTTCATGTAGACCAACTTGTGGCTCTTATGATAAATGAAGATTATATCTTTGGTTCAGATAGCAGCAGTGTTTTAGAGCTGTGTAATTTACCCTAAAATTCCATAGTTTTATTGTTACGCCGTGGAATATTGTACAATTGAGTAGGATATATAGCTAGATGGGCCAGGAAAGTTTAGAGTGTGTTTCGGCTTAGCGAGTTAATTTCTGCTCCATCCGGGCCCGATTCACGGACAATGGGATAAAATCGATTTACCGCTCCTAAACTTGTTGGAAAATTCAAGCGGAATCGAACCTCAAACAATATTGATACCATACCAACAATTTAGTTTATTATACCTTTTTGGTATAATAAACTAAATTGTTGTTTATGACTTAGCTCAATAAGCATAGGTACTAGAGTTAGGCTCCAGTGGAGTAATTTTTTTGCTGTGCTTAATCCATTAATATGCCTTATCATTACATTAAGGAGATTGAATAGACATATTTCAGCCATATATGCTCTTACTTTGCATACTTAAATATATTTATCTACCATCCGGTGTGTTTTCAGCTAGTCTAGGTTTATAAAGTCTCACAACACTACCTAAACAGATTTAGTGAAAGTTTGTGATGCTGTCACTTTTTGATATGTTTATTCCGGGGTTATCATAAAAAGGACAGGTATAGAAAATTTAATTTAAACGCATTTAACGGCCTTGTGCAAGTGGGCATGAGTTTATAAAATCTAAGCTTGAATATTCTACACAATGAGCGAATCGTCTGTTTAGACACATGACATTTATTAGCATTTTGCCTCAAGTCGAGCTCCAAGGCTGCCCAAATTGAAATTTTTTCATATTCTCCATTGAAAAAATGCCTAAGACTATGCCACAATAGTAGAAAAAATTATATAGGTATTTGGTTGGTTTTCCACGTCATTAGTTTTGAAGAATTGTTACGATAGCGTCATAACAAACGAGGCACTCCCCAGCTTTCCCCTAAGATATAAAATAACTGCAAAAAAGTCATATAAGAGGCGATCGCATCGTCTTATTAGCTACATGTCGTCAGAACACCATGCAACCTTATAGTCTCAAGCGGAAGGCACTATTTCATGCTTTGTGTTCGAGTTTTTTGGCTCCTCTCTCTAGGGCGAGTGGAGGAAAAGTCGTGATTCCGAAACGACAGAAATGTTATTTTTGTATAGGCTGTGTGAGCGTTGTGGGCTTGCGTGACATATTTTTCTAGTGTCGAGGATGACAAATGGGAAGATAAATCACAGCGAAAGCCAGCTTTTCTTTTAAAAGTTTTATTTCTGCGCATTCTTTGGGTGATTTTTATGTCGCCCGACAGTCTCGTTTATTTTTTTGCGATCCACTGTGCCCATCCGCAGACCTACGTGATGTCTGACATTGGATTACGTCTACTTAAAGGTCACGTTTTGTGTGAGCTAATTTTGTACCAAAGTCACTATAAATCACTGTGACAGTACAAATTACGTTTCTATTGTGGTTTTTTATAAAGAATTCTGTAATTTCACAAAGAACGACAGTTACAAAATAACATTTTATGTTATTAATAAGTTTATTTGTGAGAAATTTCCTACGTAAAGTACATGCAAGTACATAAGCTTTTACCTTTCTATATACACATTACGGATATTTTATCGCACGGATTATGGTTATCCCTTTGGTTATCCTTTCGTATTTAAAGCTATACGAACCTCAAAAAATTAATAATCAATAACTATTTACTTGTAACTTTTATTAATTATTACATTTATGAGTTAGCCCACGGAACAGGGAATCTGCCTATAGTTAGCCCTTTATTGTTATCTCACTTGTTGATATAGGTAAGTGATTATTTTCTATTAGATTCTACACGGCATCGTAGCAGAACGCTAAATTGCTTGGCGTCAAGCCTTTGGCGATAGGGTGGTGGCTAGTTACCAGACATACCTACATATTTTATAAAATCATAATCGTTATGATAAATCTTAAAATTGTTTCCATACTCATTGAACCAACGATAACGTTAATCAGCTAACAGGAGTCTGGTATAAAATGATAAAAGGGGATTTGTTGTAAGCGTTCATTTCCGCCGGCGCCAGTTCGTTATATTCGGCTTCGCCCTGACGCGACGCCCATTACCACCCCGACAATGGAAACTTGCACGGAATAAAGGAATATTTACTCTCATAGCAGACAGGCTTTTATTTGTGGTTTTGCTTGTGTGGGGTTAAGATATTCTTTAAGTTTGCAACAACGGAAACGACTTCCCTAAACTTTGTGTTTAAAGTTTTCCTCTTCAATTGTTCCTTCATTACTGAAAATTGTATTCATCTTCGAGTAGATAAAATCCATAAAAATATGAATGTAGCAAGATTCAAAATGTTCGGCTCTGATACTTGGATTGCAAGTTGATCCTCTATTATAGTGGTCTAAAATAAGACTAAATGAATGGCAGAACTGTATAATAATTTTACATCTCTGTATAGTAGAAAAGTATAGTAACAATATGACAACTTAATATAACAATGTACTCTGTGCTGACAACCTCCTTGATTTGTATTTTACTTTTCATGCACCATATTCGCGCACTTCTAAATATTTGTCAATTACTCAACAATTACTATAGTTGTCACAACCTAATTGCTCTGAACATTGATGTAGAATTTTAGGGCTCTGAAAGCTAAAACAGTATTGTTAATTAATAATTTTCTTTTTAAATTATAGTAAGACTAGCCTTTAAGATTTTTAAGATTTTAATTTGAGAAAATGTATAGAAATTCGTATCAACGTGGAATGCTCACGGTGTTTTTTAGTGTGGGCTCAAAACCATTAGCTATATGGGACGTTCATACCCAAGATGGCTATGTTACAAGGTTTTTAGATCAAGACATTAAGTCCATGGTTTTAGAGATAGGTGGAACTAATGTAAGTACAACGTACATCACGTGCCCAAAGGACAACAAAGTATTGGGTATCACTATGCCGTTTCTAGTGATGATTGTGAAGAATCTGAAGAGATATTTTTCTTTCGAAGTCACCATACTTGATGAAACCGGTACCCGAAGACGATTTCGTGTATCCAATTTCCAAAGCAGCACTCAAATATTGCCTCTTTGCACTGTTATGCCGATCGGACTATCGGATGGATGGAACCAAATTCAATTCAATTTGGCTGAATTTACTCGTCGTGCTTACAAAAAACAGTACGTTGAAGTTCAGAAACTAAAAGTCAATGCGAACATTCGACTTAGACGGATTTACTTTACGGAGCGGCTTTTGCCAGAAGACGAACTACCAGCTGAGTACAAATTATTTTTTCCTCTATCGTCTAAAGCAGCAAAAGATAAGAAAGCGATCCAAGCAACAGCTCAATATAAAGAAAATGTTAAACCATCAACATCTCAAAATTTAATTGAACAAACTTTGTTGCCAGCTAAAAAAGAAGAGGTAAAATCTTCTAAAATTTCTATTCATTCTATGAAGAAGCAACCATCTCAAGAATATAATAGAGAATCAAAAACTGAAGTAGAAACGGCTAAAGAAACTTTAGAAATGACAGAAAAACTAGAAGATGAAGAGCGGCAGCTACAAATAGATGTTGGGGGCCAAATTGAAGGAAAGGAAGCAGCGAAAGATAATGTTGTAGAAACAGAAGCTGCAGGAACAATTGCTGCAGAAACAACAGCCACTGAACCAACGGCAGTGGAAACAGAAATAGCTACTGAAGAAACAGCTGCAACAGCAACTGAAACTGCAGAAGTAGCTGAAGCAGAACGTGCTGACGTTGAAGAGTCTGCACCTATAGAGTTGGTTGCTACAGAAGTACCTGTTACATAAACACTTTAAATATCCGAGCCTTTTTGGTATTTGCAATTGATAAAGTAATTAAAATGTTATTTTTTTCTGTTTCTACCCGTAAATTTTAATATTTATTTTAATTAAGTTTATATAAAAAAAGATTATGTTTATTTATAAATTACTGCTAATAAATTAAAATAAATAAAAAAATTACGTGCATTATTGTAAATTTTTAGGAGTACTATCGACTTCATAGCTTTAAAATGAAATAATACTTATTTAAAATGAATGTTAAGTATATCATTACAGAAACATACAAAAACGAAACAAAATCTTGGGCGAATGAATACACTGTTTTTGTTTTTAAATTAGCTAGAAAATATCTTAACTTTGTTTAGTTTTGCGTTACAGTCCCAAAAATAACACCTGATATGTATTTGAGATGATTAAGTATTAATATTCCGGGAAAGAAGTTTGACTTCCCGGTTTTTATTTCTAGCTTTTACTTCAGTATAGTTTTTTTATAGTTTTTGAGCAATTTGCATACTCGTAGAAATCATTGTTTGATTTTTAATAAGCAATTATAGGTCTACCAGAATCTGATGGCAAAAAATACACCTAAAAGTACCAGTATACGGTGTATACTTTTTGCCATCAGATTCTGGTAGACCTATAAAACTCCTTAGTCAGCTTTGAAAACTGAAATTCATTTTCAGTTTTCAAAGCTGACTAAGGAGTTTTATAAGTTTATATTTGACCGTCATGCTAAATTCATTTTGCGTATGTCAAAATAATCCATGTTTATTGCTACTGTCACATTACTTATAAATAAAATCAAAATAAAAACTATGTTTAAAAACACCTATCAAAGCGGATTACTATCAATATTTTATAGTTGTGGTTCAAATCCCTTAGCAATATGGGATATGGAGGTACAGAACGGGCACATAAAACGATTAACAGATAATGAGGTAAATTCCATAGTTCTCGAGATCGTAAGCTCAAATGTGGCAACCACTTACATAGTGTGCCCGAAGAAGAATCAGGTCCTGGGAATAAGGTTGCCATTTCTCGTTATGATCGTCAAGAATTTAAAAAGGTACTTTTCATTTGAAATAACAATTTTGGATGACAAAAATATGAGAAGGCGATTTAGAATCTCAAACTTTCAGTCGACAACAAAAATTAAACCCTTTTGCACTACAATGCCAATTGGATTATCAAGTGGGTGGAATCAGATACAATTCAATTTGGCCGATTTCACTCGACGTGCATACGGCACGCAATTTATAGAAACACTTCGAGTTCAAGTGCATGCAAATGCTCGACTTCGTAGAATTTATTTTAGTGAGCGACTCTACACTGAAGAAGAGTTGCCTCAGGATTACAAGTTATATTTGCCTTTGGAACGCAAGGGAAAGAAGGCAAGGCCTGAAAAGAAAGAAGACGTGAAACCCGGTAAAGGACCTGCACCAGCTCCAGCTTCAGAAGAAGTTCCGCAAGAAAAAGCTTCAGCAGAACCTCCGGCTGCTGAGCCTGAGGCGCCTAAGCAACTAGAAAGTAAAGTTAGCGCAGCCACAGTGACACCAGCAACGACTGAAGCTGGAGATGAAAAACCAGAAGATGAAGAAGCACCCACTGAACCCACTCAGGAAGCTGCTCCAGAACCAGCTGAGGAACTCGGTGAGCAAGTTGAAGTAAAGGAAGAAATGCAAGAAGAACCACAAGTTAAAGAAGAACCACAGGAGCCGGAAGATCAAGCCGAGGTCAAGGAAGAGGGTGGAGAATAAAACTTGGCAGTTATTTTATATTATTATTATTTTTATGCTATATGTATGCCTTAGCTTATACTACCAATGTTGAGTTTAGAAATATTTAATCATAATTTAAAACACTATTTTTATTTTAATAAATTTAAATGATGCCTGAATTTGATGATCTTTAAACTATTGAGATTACGTACGCTTATTTGTGTTGAATCACATACCTGAAACAAACAAATATAATATATTATTAACATTAACTTTAATGTATTATACCTTATTTACTACGCACAAAATTGATGTAGTGAAACTGAATGTAACGACATACACTGGCAATAAAAGTTTTGAAGTCAATAAAATTGTAGCCATAAATGTAATGCTCCGACCGTATAGCAAAGAATATTATTATTACTATTCGAGCTTACGGAAGCGCCATCCCGCCTCAGTTTGACAGAGTCAGTTGTTCAAAAAATTGAATAAATATATTGAAATTTCTACCAAGGGGCTCATTCCAAAATCTCCGTTCCAATATTCTCTTTTTATTACACTGAATAAGTAAGCCGGGATATCTATACTTATACTTATAATAAAACTGTAACAGGTCCAATTCTGTACATTGAAGATATTTTGAAAAATTTTTTTTGAGGGCACTCATTATTCGATACTGAAGCCAAATCTATATTTTTTTTCATTTTTGTCTGTCTGTCTGTCTGTATCTTGGCCGCGCATCACACCGAAACTACTGAATGAATTCAAACGAAACTTGGCACGATTTGAGCCCATATTAAGAGGTAGGACATAGGATACTTTTTATCACGAAATTCTACTACCCCCGAAGGGGTGAAATACGGGTTGAAAGTTTGTATGAAAGTCCTTAATTTCTCAAGTTATAGCCATGAAACTTGATATATGAGCTGCGGGTTGAAAATGAAAACATATGTGTTTCACAGTTTTCCAAAATTCCACCCCCGAAGGGGTGAAATAGGGGTTGAGAGTTTGTATGAAAATCCTTAATTTCTCAAGTTACAGCCATGAAACAGCATTTGGGCTTTCGTTAAAATATGAAGAAGTACGTGTTTCACCATTATAGGGGGATTATACCGTGGGATACTAATATAGGCTACTTTTTATCCTGGAAAATTAACTGAATAACTTATTCCACGCGGACGAAGTCGCGGGCATCAGCTATAAAGAATATACATACATACATACATACATAGGCTACTTTTTATCCCCGAAAATTAATGAGTTCCCGCGGGAATCGAAAAAACTTAGTCCACGCGTACGAAGTCGCGGGCATCAGCTAGTCTTTAAATATGTAAACAAAAATGCCTCGTTCGGACCTTTCCGTATATAGGGATTACATTCAATAATAATAAATGTTTTTAACAACTATGGAACTATGATGAAAGGCTGCACGGGTCAAGTTTCCTTTAATGTTTGAAATTGGAGATGCCTATTCGTACAAGGGAATCTTTTATGAACTTCCTCTTATATCTTTCTAATGTAATAAAGTACTACTTTGAGATATTATAATACAATGGCAGCGAAAACCGACTTCATAAAGGATATCATCAAATGATTTCTATGATTCATATCCGTCGATGTCCCTAAAGTAAGGCCAATATAAGCGTGGACAAAAGTTCATTGACGTACCTTCACTATGAAACCCTCACGAAAACAACTAACTACGCCACAACTATAACTGTCTCTTTCGCGCATAGTGATAGACTTACGCGCGACGCGCTTACGTGGTCGACAGTGGATTTCATAATAAAAGTCGTGACGTCTCACCGGCGAAACATAGCGGTAAGAAACATTTTACGCGTCGGTCCGCCATTTGCCGTTCACTCATTCCATTTCGGAACGCGCTCGCTGGATGTACTGTATTTGATATCGTTATTCATAGTGGAAGTTATTGTTTGTTTGTTGTTTGTAATTAAATTCGAAAATGTGAAACGATTATTAAAAGAAGCCATCGATAGGGTAACGCCTCTTCGATGGCAAAAATGTATAGACCATACAATAAAAGAAGAAGAAAAATTTTATAAAATTGATTTCACTATCGATGATGTGACAGATAGTTTTATTATAAATGTTACAGACTCTGAAACTTTTGAATCTGAAGACTTTTCAGAATCGGAAGTTTCAGAGTAACAAGTGAATTATTTTAAAAGATTAAAAAATATGACTGCACATTTTATATATATATTGAACTATGAAAGTTTTGGTGGAATATACAAACTCACATACATACATACATACATACATGCATACATACCTACATGAACCCTGAAAACAATATACTCCTTTTTTCAGGCAGTCGTATAAAAATATAAACAAAAAAAAACTTGTTATATGCATAATAGTACTATATCAGTACTAACGTATGTAAATATGTATATTATGTACTTAGTAGTTCAGTAATCAAGGATCAATTAATGTTGCAAATAATTACACAATTGCTATGTGAACCTTAAGAATTTGTGAAAAAATTTTTAATAAAAACATTAATTATTACTTCATTTGTTTATTTTCTTTGCCTTTGAATTAAATATAATAAAATAATCATATCTATCGACTTTCCAAATCACACAGTTGTTCAGACTGTAAGCAAAACTAAACCGAATTCTGCAACTAATGACTGAAAAATACTGTTTGTGTTTACTAAACTATTGCAACGGCTACGAGTGATTATTTTCTAAGATCAAAAATTCCGGGCTTCATCTTCAAACATATTAATACGTAAACGTAGCCCTTGACGGAACTTCAATACTTACATAGGTACATCTGATAATATAATATTTTTTACAGAAGACCAAAGTGTTGTTTACCCCTTCATTAGGCGAACGACCTCTCGTTTGTTTGTTTACATTTTGTCTACGCTTATATTGGCCTTACTTTAGATACGAGTAACTCTACTTTAAAAAAAGAATTTTAATGGTTGGTCTTATAAAATACAGGTAAATAACATTCGGTTGGTCCCAAACATTATTTGGCGAAGATAATATTATAATCATCGCAGATGAAAGACGGAAGTTTGAAAACTCCAAACTATCGAACTATCAACCAGTCAAACGTTTTGCAGTTGATACTAAATCCATATCTGTTACTAGAAGTTGCACGCGATTTTCCCACTGCAAAAAGCCTATTTATAGAGGCTATATGTATATAACATAAGCAGGTTTTTATTATTTAAAAATAATAACCAAAATGCCGATTTTCAAGTCTCTAGCTTCAAAAGCTTAAAACGTTCTCCAACCCCCGTTTCGCCGCCTTTGGAGTCGGTTTTCATAAAATTGCATAGAAAGGTTTTTATCATTTGAAACTAATAATTTAAATGGCAATTTTTATTTGTAGGGGTGAATTTTCTCAAAGCAGTTTCTTAGCTGATGCTTACGCCATAGAAGGAACGTGGATACTACTTTCGTGGATATCGTGATTAGTGAGTGAGTGAATGAGGTAAATGCGTGAGAGGTATTTTGCTTCTAGGTAAGATTTAAAATGAGAAGCTGAAAGGTGTTTGGTCCGACTAACACACAGTTCAAAGCTAGGTTTACATTCTTAAAACTTATTTTCATCACTAATCTGGTTTAAAATGATTCAGCAGATTTAATAAAATAAGTAGGTACACTCAAATTTAACTAAAACTCAAACGCAGACTTGATATTCTAAGCAACTTTAAATGCACATTTTAGTTTGCAACATTATTATGATGTATCCAAACCGCATATATCTTTTAACGTATTCCCTCAGCATAAACGCTGGTAATAAGTTACTGTGGCGTGGCGAGTCATAAATCACATAGCAGTGTTACATTTTCGGAGGGAATTAAGTAATAGGCGTGTAGCGGTAAATACCACTAAGATCTTATTACAAAGATCGACTCGAAGCTTGAAGCAATAAATAGTTCTGAAATGAACTGACTATAAATCTTGCCGAATGTACTTGTAACGTCTAGACCGCCAATGTTTACTAGGATCACGTACCTACTTAACAATTTTGACCGAAGCTCTTTAACCGATAAACCCCTTTGATAAAAATGAAGAAAGACGCGGCAAAGATTTTTGATATTTCAGTACCGTTCATTTTAGATATTTTTAGAAAGCACGTCATGGGCAAAAACACGATACATGCAGGGGCCGGGCCACTAACCGGACGGAGCACACTCAAAGGATCGTGACATGGTAATGCACAAACCTATTCAAGCTAAATAAGCTTGCTGGCTCGAGAGTGGCGTAGTACTCTATACTAATATTATAAAGAGGTAAAGTTTGTGAGTTTGTGAGTTGGTGAGGTTGTAGGGGGTAATCTCTGGATCTACTGAACCGATTTTGAAAATTCTGATACCAATAGAAAGCCACATTATTTGTGAGTGTCATAGGCTATATATTAACCTGAAAAATTAGGGAGTTCCCGTGGGAATTTAAAAAACTCACGCGGACGAAGTCGCAAAAAAACACCACCACTTAACGTTCATCGTTAGTGGCACCTAATTCAGAGCAAAACTTGCATAAAACCGGCCAAGTGCGAGTCGGACTCGCGCACCGAGGGTTCCGTACAAACCTGTAGTAAGTTTTAAATTATTAAAAAAAAACTACTTACTAGATCTCGTTCAAACCAATTTTCTGTGGAAGTTTGCATGATAATGTACATCATATATTTATTTTGGTTTTATCATTCTCTTATTTTAGAAGTTACAGGGGGGGGGGGACACACATTTTACCACTTTGGAAGTGTCTCTCGCGCAAACTATTCAGTTTAGAAAAAAATTATATTAGAAACCTCAATATTATTTTTGAAGAGCTATCCATAGATACCCCACACGTATGGGTTTGATGAAAAAAAATTTTTTGAGTTTCAGTTCTAAGTATGGGGACCCCCAAAATTTATTGTTTTTTTTTCTAGTTTTGTGTGAAAATCTTAATGCGGTTCACAGAATACATCTACTTACCAAGTTTCAACAGTATAGTTCTTATAGTTTCGGAAAAAAGTGGCTGTGACATACGGACGGACACACAGACAGACAGACAGACAGACAGACAGACATGACGAATCTATAAGGGTTCAGTTTTTGCCAAATTTGGCTACGGAACCCTAAAAAGGTCTCATGTCAGAGGATAACTGAGTGCGAAACATAAAAAAAACTGGTAGTAGGATTGGCATAACGGTCTAAAGTAACACCTTAACACGCTACAATCTTTTAACTTGAAACAAACCACTTAACGAACTACAGTAGCGTTTCAGTTCGTTGTGCTGGCTCCTCGTAATATTAAATCTTTAATTTACTACATTATTAAGTGGCAACAAAATTGATCACAAATAAATTACACTATTACTTTCATCTTTTGCTTCACTATTTTACTGGTATCTATCAAGAGTTTCCTAGTATTTGTTAGGAACGTTCAGTTTGTTATTATTGCTCTGCTAGGGTTGTTTTTGATAACAAAACTCTATTTATCATTTGTGATTGAGATCTTTAAAATTTACTTATTCTTTGGAGCCGTAAATGTATCAACAGAAAAAACGACGCAGCTCGACACATTATGGAAAATATCAAACAATTATAGCTGACCCTTCACGTGACGCCTACGTTGTCACGTAGAAGTTTATCAATTTCTATGCGATATTACTTATCGCGTCGCGTTGCATCACGTCGCTATATTTATATTATATGATAATTAATAAGTATAAGTATAGATTTAGCAGGTTCACGTATAACAATTTCACTTATAACCTGCCCACTAGTGGCGATAAAACAATTCGCCACTAGAAATGCGGCGCCCCGGTCAGCCCACGGTGGCTAATTTTTGAAGTTGTAAAATTTACGACAAAAGCCATCCGAAGTACGGTCCGAAGGGACGTGCGCGGCCTAGAAAATAATTTACCGTCAGCAGCAGACGGGTATTTCATAGTAAAATATGTGTATTAAAAATGTGACAAAATTCTTACTTAAATGCTTATTTACCTTTAACAATTTTTTTTACAACAAGTTAGCCCTTGACTGCGCCTGATTTTTTACACATCTTTTACCTAGATACACACTTATAAATTCATATTACGCAACAAAAACATCTGTATCATAACCTTTTTATTTATACTTCGAATAAAACGCGGCTTTACATTTCTGAATAAGCATGAAAGTCAGTCATTAGTCATAATGTCGTGACGTGAGTTCGTAGGTCGTTCGTAGCTTGTGAACGCGACGAAAAAATATTTTCACTTTTCACCAACTGAAATATGAACGTCGGTGTATACTACCGAAAGACATGCGTTTAAAACATTAATTATAAAATCTATACAGTATAATATCTATTTAGGCATAATGTAAAGCGAATAAATGAAATTTACATCTTTTTACCTTTATTACTAAAAATAGAATACTTATGATACTATCAAATAAATATTATAAATGCAAAAGTTTGGATGGATGTATGGATGTATGGATGTTTGTTACTCAATCACGCTCCAACGGCTGAAGGCACAGAGATAGATTATAGTCTGGAATAGCACATAGGATACTTTTTAACCCGGGAAATTAAAGAGTTCACGCGGGAATCGAAAAACCTCAATCCACGCGAACGAAGTTGCGGGCATCAGCTAGTATGATATATACTGTCTGTCTGCCTGTCTGTCTGCTACACGGCCCACCTATTCAACCGATTTTGTTGAGAGTGTCATAGGCTATAAAGTAGCCTATGCCACTCTACTCTACTCTACTCTATCCTGGAAAATTAATGAGTTTCTGCGGGTAACAAAAAAACTTAAACCACGTGGACTTAGTCGCGGCCATCAGCAAATATTTTTATTAAAATGAACGCAGGGCTCTAAATACAGCAGGAATTATTAAAATACGTTAACCGCGTGCACATAAAATATTGTTAAAGTTGACCAAGATAAGTGGACTAACTAAATTAATTCTTGAGCTCGGCACGGAGATTTATTTGCTGACTCTACCGCAACACTTACCGAAATTAAAGGAGCCTGTACTGCTTATGCAGATTCAAATTACGGTTAGCAAGTGTGTGCAAGTAGTTTAGTTTTATGAAATAACACAACAATAATGTTCTCTTATACCGAACTAGCTGATGCCCGCGACTCCATCCGCGTGGTTTAAGTTTTTTTGATTCTGATAAAAAGTAGCCTATGTCACTCTCCAGGTCCTCAACTATACCCATGCCAAAAATCACGTCGATCTGTTGCTTCGTTGCGGCGTGATTGAAGGACAAACCAACAAACCAACAAACAAACACACTTTCGCATTTATAATATTAGTATGATAGTATGATTACACCCTCGGCACGGCAAAGATGTGCCGACTGCCGTGGGTGTAATTCGGTTGCTAACTAATTCGGTCGGTAACTGCAAAACAGTGACTGAAAACCCGTTTCATAAACGTTACAGAATTATATGTGTTACAGTATGAATTGATAACAGAATCGAAGCTGTCACTTTTCAATGTGTTTTTAAATCTGTTACCCCAAAACATTTATATATCTGTAACAGATATAAAAGTGTTTTTTCTATAACAGTTTCAAAAAACAGTGGTTAAAATACTTATTCCGGTTACAGTTTCAGTCTTTACTGAAAAGCGAAAGAACTTATGTCCTTCCGGGGTGTCCAACGACAGCAAACGTTTTTTTTTTGTAAAATTCCATCAACTTTCTCACCACCTGGATGTTCTGGTCTTCTTCCCCCTCCCGTTATTCCAGGTCATCTCTGCCACTTACCTGTAAATTTTGGAACCAGCTTCCATTTTCTGTTATCTTCTGTCTTCTTCTGTTCCCTGATGATTATAATATGGGGCACTTCAAAGGGCGGTTAAACAAATATCTCGAAAGCCGCCAACGCATTGGCGGTTCCTCTGGTGCTGCAAATGTTCATGGGCGGCGGTCATCATTTAACATCAAGGGACCCGCCTGCTCGTTTGCTCGCTATATATATGTATGTTTAAAAAAAAACTTCAAATTAACTCAAGGAAGGCTATAAAGTGTGGTGTTCAGTGAATACTGCGAAACGGCGACTATCTGCGCCCTGCAGCGAAGCTTCGTAATATACGGCGGGGCAGGGCACGTAAAAATGACCGCGTTATGTACCGTGAAGATACGCGTTGTTTATGATCGGGGAAAACGTAAAATGCAAACTAAACACAGTACATTTATCGGAAGACAATTTATTACTGTAATCTTATTACCTAATACTAGATATTGTGGCCAATTCTGTATACCAAATCTATAAACTAAACTAAAATGGCACCTCTAAACCTAGTTCTGTGCCTTTCTGCAGAAAGTATTATGAAAGGGTCAGCAATATTTTTAACTAGCTGATGCCCGCGACTTCATCCGCGTGGTTTCAGTTTTTTTGATTCCCGCGGGAACTCCTTGATTTTCCGGGATATAAAGTGGCCTATGTCACTCTCCAGGTCCTCAACTATATCCGTGCCAAAAATCATGTCGATCCGTTGCTCCGTTTCGGCGTGATTGAAGGACAAACCAACAAACCAATAAACCAACAAACAAACACACTTTCGCATTTATAATATTAGTATGAAGTATGATATGATGCTGTCATTTTAGTTTAGTGTAGAGATTGTGTACAACAGAATCAGCCCCAATGCCTGCGATTTTGTGTGCCTGGATGATTTTGATTTTCCGGGATTGAAAGAATCCAATGTCACTCTCCAGTTGCTCAGTTCAGCCACAGAATGAGTTCTGGCGTTATTGAAAGACAAACCAATAGATCGATCAACAAACACACTTTCGCATTAATTATAGTTTTTTTTTAAATTAAGGCTTACGCTTGACGACAATCATGCATAGTGCAAATTTATCTAGCAATCCAACAAATTACAAGAAACTTTTTGAATCACAACTACAGGTTAGTATGACAGCTTTCTCAAGGGCTCGCATCGACAAAGCGGCGCAAAAGCATTGAGAAATGATGTCAGGCATTATCCTGCGTGACTCGTCCTAGGTGAACGACGGAAGCGACGTGACGCAACGCGACGCGATACGACGCCATAGAAAATGACAAACTTATCTTCGTGACAACGTATGCCACGTTAAAGGTCAGCTAATGTTTGATACTGTCGCGTCGCGTTGAATTGAGTCGCGGCGTTTGTCGCTCACTTTGGACAAGGCCTAAGCGACAAACGCGACAACACGACTCGACAGGATCAAACAGTAGCTAACGTCTACATTGTAGTGTAGTTTAGTAGTTTTTCATTTTCTATGGAGTCGTATCGCATCGTTTTCGTCGCTCACCGGGGCAACGGGTAACACTGATTTTGCTTCAGCTGAGGTACAGCAATTTTCCGGCAAAAACAATCTCACTTTCGGGTTTCCACTCAGCGCGGTTAATTCCAACTCTTGACAATATGATGGAATACGTTATTAATTCATTTAAAATGTACCCTTAAAATTTGAATAATTTATAAACGGCATACATTTTATGTAGAGGCGTATGCTGTGATCCAATTATAACACATTCTGTATTTGCGATTAGACAGGTACGGAAATCCTTGGTATGTAAGTTGCATAAAAAATATTACCTTTCGTAGTTAATAAATCTTGAAATCTTCTCTCAAAGAGTAAGAAAATCAATTAGGAAAAAGCAAAAATTTTAAAATGGCGTCAGTGTTATAATATAAAATTATGGTCCTACTTCCAAAATTTCTTGTAATAACTTACGTCACATACGTTACGTAGGTAGTTTTAATTGCTAAAAGGTGTGTCATTGAAACAAAAGTAAAGAGGGTCTACGAGTAAAACGCCTTAAATGCCCTCTAATTATGACTTAGAAATAACTCGCAAGAAAAAAAATCTGGAGGCGGGATATTTTTCAGTTACGCTGACCATGCGCCACTCCACTTGGAATATTCTCTAACAGCTTAAAACTTCTCCTATCTACTCTATTTTTCAGAAATATTTTTGTTAAAATATTATCCGAAAAGTTATTTATATTTTGACGCTTTCTTGTTGCTGCCCGTACCATTCCTCCATTCTTAGCTATGAAGGTTTAGCTCTCAAGGATATCTTATATCTGCTATATTTTAACTTGTGTTAACTTGACAGCGAGTAAACAAGTCCTAACCAATTTACCGCTCTATTTTATCAAAGATCAAAGAAATATAACATTGCAAGTTTTCCTTGCTAACACATGGCGCTTCGCCATTATATTCCGCTAACGTTTAATGTCACCAGTCGTAGCAAATAAGACTATGACAAACAGAAGCCATTACCTAATTGAAGGTATAAAAACTGCAGATATAAAGTTGTTCACACATTAAGGATAAAACCGCAGCCAAAAACGCGCGTTATAGTTTTTGGTAAAGGAATTTAAGTTATTAAACAAGATCCAGAATACAAAAAGCAACTGAAATAATTTAGTTTTTGATACCCTAGAATAAAAAGGGTATTTTCTCATTCATTCCCCGTCTAGATAATATAATATTACGGTTGTACAGTTGATAACCAGGACTACACAAAGGTTGTTACATAAAGCTAGCGATATACGTCGTTACGTTTTAAATTAAACGAGAATTCTAAAATTGCTATTATCCATATGTTCAGTTTGGAACCACGTTCAAAATAAGTAATCAATGAGTCATGATAGCGTGTTGAATTTTCAACCGGAAACCGCATCAGAAAGACGGATTAGTGTGTAAAGACTCTTACAGAACTGCAACAAGATAGAAGAGTGTGTTTTGTCAGGCAGTCGTATAACAGCGCTACGGAGTATAATAAGCCCTGACATGTTTCATATAACAGAAACGGTTCGTTAAATTGCGTTGTTTACTTACTGCTGTTCACCGTTTTCTTAGGACAATAGTACATTACATCGCGAGACCGGGAAGTACGCGTTTTCTGGTCGAGTGTTAGCTGTTAGACGGCTATATACGAGACCAAATGCTCTCCCGGTCGAGGTGTGTATAGTGCTTTTCTAAAAAATGAATCAAGTGACTTTTTTTTAATATATTATATTATGTAATTAAAAGAAAGTAAATAAAAAAGCAACCTACTTAAGAAATATTAAAAGTTAAATTAGTTCAATTAGTAATATTTGAATTACTAATTGAAATTGTAATTGGTTTTCCGGGTACATTTATGTTTGTTTAGCTAATTCAGCCTCCGCTCTCAGAAAAGGAGGCGTACAATCTAAATCCATAATATCCTCACTCGAACTCATTATTTTCGTCACTTATAAATAATAAATTATAACGATTAGGTATGTAGTTAATTACCGCCTCTCAATATTATAAAGACAAAAAATAAATATTATACTTTTAATTATTTTTTTTGCGCTGTGAGTGCTGAACGCGTAATACGGTAGAGTTCCAAATTTAAACTATTTAGGCCAAAGAACATTATAACAAGTTACAAGATATTCAGGAAGAAAGATTCCAAATTCAAACTTACTCGTATGATATGTAATGAAAATACATACATTCTTTACTGGCCTAGGCCGGGAAGTTTAACTTTGGAACTCATTTACAGGGTATGAAATGTGCACATTTCATATCATTTTTTAGAAAACATATTATCAAACCATTTTAATGCATCCGTACTTATTAAGATTATAAACTAGCTGATGCCCACGACTTCGTCCGCGCGGAAGAAGTTTTTTGATTCTCACGGGAACTCCATAATATTCCGGGATAAAAAGTACTCCAGAGTCACTCTCCAGGTCCTCAATTATGCCCATACAAAAAGACACGTCGATCCGTTGCTCTGTTGCAGCGTGATTGAAGGACCAACCAAAAAACAAACACTTTCGCTATTAGTAACCAAAAACACTTTTGCATAATATTAACTAACCTAAAACAATTAAAAATTATAGCGAAATAATAAATAACTTAGGTACATGAGATTAAAATTAAATCATATTATTTAATTGAAGTAAATAGGTAAGATTTGTTTATTGAATTTACAATAATTATTTTTTAATATAGCGAAGTATGTCCTACCTATAAAATATTGAGTAGTCGTAACTACTAAACTAGTATTCGTTATAAGTGTTCGAGTAATAAAACCAAAAATAAACACAAAATATAATTTAAACATCATACTTCATACTAATATTAAAAATGCGAAACTGTGTTTGTTTGTTGGTTTGTTGGTTTGTCCTTCAACCACGCCGCAACGGAGCAACCGTCGGATCGACGCGTTGAGGACCTGGAGAGTGACATAAGCTACTTTTTATCCCGGAAAATTTAGAAGTTCCCGCGGGAACCAAAAGCTTAAACCACGCGGACGAAGTCGCGTACATCAGCTAGTACAATAATAAAACAACAATAATTTTACTAAGTGGTAAAGATGGATTTAGTTAGTTTATTTAGTTCGATTCCATTTAAAAATACATTTGGCATAGAAAATCCCAAACAAAAGCCGCGGCATTAAGCCCCGCGTATAATTTGGTTAAACGTCACCGGTCCATTAACCCGCGCTGACCGATCGGAGTCGACGGCGCTCAAACAGAGCGATCCATTCGCGAAATTAAACTGTCAGCCGCTGATATTGTTTGCTCACTCGTTTGCTTGGAATTAACTAAAAGCATAACGCTCGTGCAAACGGCAACGCTATAAATGATGTACGCGGGGTTTTATATTGTTTATTTAGTAATGATTGTTGTTACCCTTTATTGAACTCAATTTCACAACAACAAGTATGAAGTAGGTATGCTATTTAAGTACCTATCCATACTATATCTATACTAATATTATAAATGTGAAAGTTTGGATGGATGGATGGATGGATAGATGTATGGATAGATGTTTGTTACTCAATCACGCCTGAACGGCTAAACGGATCTGAATGAAATTTGGCACAGAGATAGATTAACAAATAGGCTACTTTTTATCCCGAAAAATTAATGAGTTTCCGCGGGAACCATAAAACCTCAATCCACGCGGACGAAGTCGCGGGCAACAGCTAGTTGTATTGTATTGTACTAGTTGATGCCCGCGACGTCGTCCGCGTGGAATACGTTTTATTTAATTTCAACATTAATTCCAACGGGAACTCCTTAATTTTCCGGGACATAGCCATAAAGTATGATGAAACGCTACCATTTCAAGAAATGATCAATTCTGCGATTTGGGCACGAAATTATTATTATTATATAGGTTATGATTGTACCCTGGTCTTCTATTTCTGGTTCAATATAGCTCACTAAGTTTAAATAAATACCTATTGAATTTCAGAACAAGTCGAAAATGTTCATGTGAATATACGAGTTCGGTTGAATTCACGTAGGGGGATGGGTTTAATATAACTGCCATGCCCCTAACAGGTTAGCCCGCCTACCATCTTAGACTGCATCATCATTTACCATCAGGTGAGATCGCAGTCAAGGGCTAACTTGTAGTGGATAAAAAAAAAAATATTATAATAGGTCTGGCCGCGTGTATAGCACTGGACTAGCTGTTGTTCCACGTAAAAACAGGTATAAATCACGAGAGCGACGACCCTAACTAATTGGGGTTTAATTCACGTTGAGAGAGCAACACTGACCTGAAAAACCTTATTGACCTATTACTGATCTTTTAAAAAAAAAATTAATTGCGAGATAGGCTTGCGCTTGACGACAATCATGCTTAGTGCAAAGCAATGATGAGGTCTAGGTTGGAACGCGCTTGCCTAGAAGATGCCTATTCACTATCTATACTTCTATACTAATATTATAACTGCGAAAGTTTGGATTGATGGATGTATGGATGTTTGTTACTCAATCACGCCCGAACGGCTGAACGGATCTGGATGAAATTTGGCACAGAGATAGTCCGGTATTCCAGACTATAATCTATTAAATACCCAAATACTCAAATACCCAATTAAGTTAATTATTTTGAAACAAAATATTGTAAGGTAACCGTCAATCTTATTCATGTTCCGGAAAGTCAAGTTGACGGAAATTGAAAAAGTTAACACTTTATACTTACATCGAGATCAGGAAAGGCGAATTATGAAACCAATTAAAAGTTCGCAACATTTAACTGAATCAACGCACAACAAATTTACTCCAAAGTAACCCTTTAACAGTGATTTTGTTTCGTTTACCGTTCCAAGCTTTTGTATACTGAGTACCTTCTCCGAATGAGCGTGTTTTCACGGACTATCGTACGACAGGATAAATTGCTGCATTGTACTTACATATACCTCACTAGCTGATGCCTGCGACTTCGTCCGCGTGGATTGAGGTTTTTCGGTTCCCGCGGGACCTCTTTAATTTTCCGGGATAAAAAGTAGCCTATGTGCTATTCCAGACTATAATCTATCTCTGTGCCAAATTTCATCCAGATCCGTTCAGCCGTTGGAGCGTGATTGAGTAACAAACATCCACACATCCACACATCCATACATCCATACATTCATACATCCATCCAAACTTTCGCATTTATAATATTTATTTGATGTAATTTTGCTGTTAATAAACAGTTTACTTACTTAAACTATTAAGTTATGTAAATGTAGCAACATATAATTTTTCTAATATATAAACACCTTTACTCATCCATATCCATACTAATATTATAAGTGCGAAAGTGTGTCTGTCTGTCTGTCTGTCTGTCTGCTACGCTTTCAAGGCCCATCCGTTCAACCGATTTTGATGAAATTTGGTACATTGTATCCCGGTGAAGGACATAGGCTACTTTTTATCCCGGAAAGAATTCCCGCGGGAATCAAAAAATCTTAATCCACGCGGACGAAGTCGCGGGAATCATCTAGTTTACAATAATTGTTCAAACAACTATTATCTCTCGTTTATGTTGTAGCTGTATTGTATATTGTAGATTATACATACACATACGCACCTATCCTAAAACAAGCTTTGCGCTTTATTGTCTTGGCTTTCCCCTCCAAATATTGATCAAATAAAAAATATTTTTATCTTTTTAGTAATGTAATTGATGCCAGGATGTTGCTTCGAATTTTTTAGAACGGTGATAATATTATATCCACAGTATTTACCAAATAATATATCGTCGCACCCCAATCGTCGTGTCACTTACTGAAGTTGTTATTCGTAGCATAAGAATTACCGGTTGTGATTTATTTTTTGATGTTATCGTAAGTGCAAATCGTATCGTGCAATGGTCCGTGGAAAAACGCCCAGTTTTAAAGCCGCGAGCTTTTGCGTGCTTTTGCCGCAACTAACTGATCAATCATCTGAAAACAAGTGATTCGTTCGAATTTTTGAAATAATACAGACGAACGAATTTAAATTGAAGTAATGGTAGAGAAACATTTACAGCCACCTTAGTCTATGCGACGGTAACCTGTTGTCCTACGTGAGTGACCAAAGCGACGTGACGCAATGCGACGACGCTATAGAAAATGACAAAGTTATTTATTTTATTTTGTTGAGAAAAAGTTGAGTTGTTCAGAAAAATTACAGCTACAACAATTAATATGGATAGATAAATAAAGAATAAGTTATAACGCCAATTACAAGTTATCACAGATAGATATCTACCCGTATCTATCTTTTATCTACAACATAGGCCACGGTACGGGTCAGCTTAAAGCTACTGTTTCATACTGTCGCGTCGCGTTGTATCAAATCACTTTTTCATCCCACCATCTCGGAAAGAGTATTTTTACTCTTCGATATCTGAATGCAAAAGCCGTTATTATTCTCTTGAGGATAAAGTAAATTGAATTTAGAACATCGTGTGCACGTTAGTAAATATCACTCGTCTATGAAGTTTGTGAATTCAAAACATCTTTAAAACCTATTTACTTCTACCTCTATGGTGCCGAATTTCCATACAACCGTTTTTAATTTGTTAAAAACTCACACTCGTAACCTTCTTGGTGTACTATTTTAATTTGCTTTGCGCGCACTATTTTCTTTCACGTAAAATATTACACTCAACTTAGGTAACTGTAGCAACGTTACTTTCAATTTTTCTGAATTATACCTACCTAAGTATTATTTGTTAAGATTATTCTGTAATACTTACCTTTCATAATGTAGTAGTTAATACCTAAACTGAAATAAAATTATCTTGTGATTTCTTTTGCATTTAGTCATTTCCTCGCTGAGGTGGGATGAAAAGTTACGTGTTGCACTCGAGTGAAAAGATTTTTCACCTCGTGCTCTTTTGATTCCCTCGCTAACGCTCAGGATCTGATTTTTGAATCACTCGCTGCGCTCGTGATACAATTTTAGGATCCTTCGCTTGCTCGGTCATCAAAATTGAGCACGCGGTTAAAAACAACTTTTCACTCTTGTATAACAAAATATAACTATTTTGTGTTTGTCGCTCACTTAGGACAAAGCCGAAAAACAGTAGGTACGCTGCGATATAATGCTAAAATTCTTCCAATATTATCCAGATAGGAGTACGTGTGTTTTTCAGTGTTTCCGATTGAGTTATACACGCTTAGTTTGATAAAAAGATTTTTTTTTATGGGATAATAACAATGCAAATACATTTTTATACATCATTCCTCTGAATTCCTAAAAAATTCTGTTTGTGAATAGAGATCGCGTATAGCTAAAATTACATGTATTATTGGAGCTAGTGTAGGCTGAAACAGTATAAAAAATTCAATACGAAATTGTATTTTGTTACTTGAATGTGAATCTTATTACCGTTAACATTGAGCAGCAAATCGCTAAGAAGGTATATCCAACTCATTTTCCGTCGACATTGAATATTCTGCCGTGTTTGAAGGAAAAACAAAGTGTTAAATTGCGTGGGGAGTAGCCTTTGAGCCGGTCGCCCGTGGAGAAGTTTGAACGTTATGACGTTAGTTTTAGTGTTGTTTTTTGTTTGCTGCGGTTGTTAGCGAGTCGGGCAGAGAACTCTTTCAGTTATAGAAGACAAGTAGCGATGTGGGTCAAGTGGCAGCTTACAAAAGTACTCGCTATAAGTTTGTCACAGGGAACGATGGGGCTGACGTTCTTTGTTTTGTGAAGAAAAGCCCCCAAATAAATCAGATAAAAAAAAAAAAAAAAAAAAAAAAAAAAAAGTACTCGCTGTACGGTGAACGCGCTTCGGGCATCGTCGTTGACTCGTTTGGGTGGGCAGTGCTTGAATTTTTTAAAGCATGTAGTTACGGTGTGAAAAATTCATTGTATTTCACGTCTACATAATTGGATAGCTAACCTTAAAACGCCCTTTTATTAACGTGTGAATAAAATGCAGATAACCCGTTGAATAGTATAACAGTTTGGTTGTTCGACAACGAACTAACACAACTTGCTTTTCTTATTGTTGTTATTTGGAATTGAATGGATGTTGTGTCCATCAGAACCGATTGATCCACTGATAATTGCATTAATTAAGCGTTGCCGGAGCAAAATGTCGATGAATAACAATGTACCTTTGCCACGACTTCGATATTTAAGTAACACATTGGAAAAAGTGCGTCAACTTACAGGTTTTAAGATCGATAATAAATCCCATTACAATGATAATATCCACAGAATTAGGTATAGAGTTGGTAGAGAGTGAGCTTTACGCCTCGCAGATGATCGTGAGATCGTGAAACAATATTGTAAAATCAGACGTGTTAGAATTGGTTTAGATACTAGAGATAATTATATTCACATATTGACGACTTCTCTGGCGCAGTGTTGAGCGCTGGTAAATCGCGGGTTCGATTCCCGGCAGGGTCAATTTGGGAATTTGTAATTTCTGAATTTTCTCTGGTCTGGTCTGGTGGGAGGCTTCATCCGTGGCTAGTTACAACACTACCGGCAAAGACGTACAGCCAAACGATTTAGCGTTCCGGTACGATACCGTGTAGAAACCAACTAGGAATATGGGTTTTTATATAACTGCCATACCACTATCAGGTTAGCCCGCTACCAACTTAGACTGCATCATCACTTACCGTTAGGCGAGATCGCAGTCAAGGGCTAACTTGTAGTGGAATAAAAAAAAGAAGATGAACCCTATTTATATGAGTTTGGTGCTCAAAACGTCGATCGACACGTTGATGCTCTGACCCGGGTTAGAGCAATGAAAGGTGGGTACCACTACTATTACTTACCTTATTTAAAATTCTGTGTGGACGTCGAACAATAAAACATAGCTATTTCCTATTTGTAATTCAAAACGACATATTCAACAAGATATACTAAGGAATGATGAAAAATAACTACTCGCGGAGGCTTTAGATAATTTTGTAAGAGAACCAGGTCACAAGCTTGGTGCGGCACAATACTGCTACTTCCAAATAGGAAAAGCTTTTTAATTTATGTTCTTTCGCTAGTAAGTATGTTAACCTAAACATAACTTATATAAATAGATACTAGATAGGCATATAGATTTAGAGCAGTTGTACTATTAACTCTAGGTATTGCACACACTTGAAAAATAATCAATAAGAAAGGGATTAAAATACAGAAGGATGCTAAAACCTCTTATTGCTAAGACAATCTCTTTCAACCTTTGGACAAGGAATATAATAAATAATTAATAACTAGTTTGTGCGAGCTTCAGAGCTTAAATACGATATGATGCCCGCGACTTCATCCGCGTGGATTAAGGTTTTGTTGATTCCCGTGGGAACTCCTGAATTTTCCGGGATAAAAAGTATGTCCTTCCCCGGGATTCAACCTACCTCCGTTTCAAATTCATTTAAATGGATTGAAAAGATGGGCCGGGAAAGCGTAGCAGACAGACACACAGGCAGACAGATAGACAGACAGACACACTTTCGCATTTATAATATAAGTATGGATTACATTTTTAGAGTTTTAGAACAAGGGGAATAAATTTTATATTGTGCATTTGGACACAACATCTCTACTATGACGACTTAAGCCACAGATTCCAAATATACCTAAAGATGGTAGAAGAATTAAAAAAGATTTCGTTTACCTCCTTACATTTTGGCTACACCAACTGCCAAAAGTTGTGTTGAAAATATGAAATCGCGCATTACTTTGAAGGGTTAAAAGACCATAAATAAGAGAATATCTCGCGATCTCACCGCCTTAATCACGCCGTTTATCTTTAAACGCTACATTAACTACGAAAACTCTAACATCTTGAAATATTCCCTTTACAGATATTAAGATTCATTAAACTTCTAGTTTGAGGTACCTACTTATCAGTGGTCTTCCGTGCGAAAAGTTTCGACGACATAAGACCTTGATCACACTTGTTGGAAAAGTTTTATCTGTTAAGCAACCGCATATTTTACTGAAGGCTGGAAACCTTTGACACCTTTTTACTAAGTATATTAAAATATAATTGCAATAGACCTTTTGATTAAAGTATTATATTTAACACTCAAACCACAGAAGCGTGGCGCGGCGAGGCACGTAGCGGCAAGTATTCTTTGTACATTTATGTCGCAGTGCATCTCCGTGCACCTCGTCGCTTAAGTGAGCCCAGCTCCATACAAACTCATACAAAAAATACTTGCCGCTACGTGCCGCGCCGCGCCGTGTATCTGTAGTGGGGCTAGACCTTTAAAATTAAGAGAACTGATAAGATGTGGAAAGTCCTATTGACATCTAAAACTAGGCAATAGCAAAGGTGTGCACTGAACATATAAAAATGAGAAATAGTTGACAGGGAAGCACAAGAGATATCTACTAGTGATCTTTTACAATGGGAGAGGTTGTAAACTAAGAAAAATAGACGAAGACGGCTTTAACGACGAATGTAGGTACACAAATATACATAGCTATGTTAAATCGTAAACTTATAACTCTCAATCAGAAAACGTCGGTCACAGAGAAAATAAACAAGGAAGAAAATCAAAACATACCAAACATCAATAGAAATACAAGTAAGTATTTGTCGAGAGAGGAAATCAACTCGTCGAGTCCTGACCTAAAAACCGGGTCCAGTGTTCAGGTCAGTACTTCAAAATCACTTTTATTTTATAAAAAAACCGGCAACATTTTATTAGCGAAAACAAATAGGGAACCAAAAAAACCGCGGCAATCCTTTTGCCAAATTGATTGTCATGATAACACAGAGGCGGATTCTAAAATCGAAAAAATGACACTCGAAACGACCTTTTCGGTAAGCGATCTCCATGTTTCGGGAAGCACGTTTTTGATACAGTTCATTAAATTTAGCCTAAAAGTTCATCGCGCTGATTTCATATTCAATTTGCCGCTTACTGGGGCCAGCATAAATTTTTTATAGGCACATAAAAAGCTTCTGCCGGTAGATTTTTTTCTTCGAGCATACAATACGTGAGGAATTGTGGTCTTTTCCAAACGACATTGTTGTTTTAATGTTCTTCGTTGTTTCATTTTCGTTTTTTATTTAAACTTTGAACAAAACGACTTCTACCGAAGCACATAATACTGAGTATTAATAAGCGTAAAGTTAATTGTTTATTAGAGCATCACCCATTTGAACTCATTCTCGTTTGAGTCTAACCTGGCTGTTAGGTAGGTACGATGTACCTAAGTTTAACGTTACGATTTAGGAACGTTTTACAAGGGTTTTACGTTATTCGAAAATCTTTATTTAAGATAATGATATTTATCTCATGTTCCACCTGAATGCCAGTTTTTTTTCAGGCGTGGATAGGGGAATTTCTTATGAGCTATAAATGCATTGAGGGTTCTCCTGATACTGCAGATTTTCCTTTATGGCGGTATACCGAATACCTACTTGAAATCACCTACTCGTGAATGTTCATAAAAAAACGAATTTCCACGAAGATTTTTGTTTGAATTTTTTACTGGAATACCTAAACACGCTTACCTTGAGAGCAGCCGTCTAGAAGTTCAGTATTTCATAATATTTTACTGTTTTTCTGACATCCGCCACCATTAAAGTTAATGAAGAGTCTCGTGTAGTGTTTTACGGCGTTATATAAGTTTTATTGCTCTTTCTGCAAGAGGTTCAATCCGCGTTTCCCGGAGAAAAAGCGCTCATTACCGCCTTCCGGGGAAACGCCCCTACTAGAAGTATGAAACAATATACAATCTTCGAAAAGAATAAGTGTGTATATAGACTTCATTTTACGTTTTAATCTACAGCGATCGTGGCTGCGCATGGAAATACTATGAACTGCCAATCAACATTTTCATTGTTTAGATCGCTAGATGTTAGATCAATCGCTCCTTTTGGTGGGGTTGACACACCCGTAGCTGAGGAACGTAGCACATTTCTGGTGGAAATGCACCCAATGCAAAGTAAGAATTGTTAGTTTTCATGGTCTTCCTTAATTTTAAGATACAACGATAATTTATTTGATAAATTTTTTTTTTTTTTTTTTTAAATAAATAGGCTAGCGCTTGGCTGCAATCAGACTTGCTAGCAAGTGGTGATGCAGCCTAAGGTGGAGCGCGCTTGCCTAGAAGATGCCTATTCACTCTTGATTCATCGTAGACCGTAAGTATCCATTAGTTCAATAGCGACTTGATTCTTTTTTGCATTTTTAATTAATTCGACTCCCGGTAAGCTTTTTAATAAATGTTTGAACAAAGATATATTCTTATTTTTTTTTAATAAAGGAATGTTTCGTTGGAATGATTTCTTCTGATGAGGACGTACATTTCTTCCTCCGTGGCCTGTTAGTTTTTTCCACCCTGTACATAATATAGATCTATATTATGTATCTACTATCTATAGTCTCATATACTTGTAATCAATGCCATAATCTCGCAGCGGATGTGCCCGGGCGGAAGTTAGGGACGACTTGGCGGTTAATTGCGCGAAAACTGAAGCCCTACGTTTCAAATATCGAACGCATTTTAAGGTCTCTTTTCAACGTGAAAATTATGCGTTTTTTAATGCTTGGGTGGATAATGTTTATGGTGCATGTTTTTTGAAGAGCAACTTTTAATTGCGGCTCCTCCCTCGTGAAATGCAGGTCAAGCTTTATCGGATTTCAGGGCGGATTGAAACATTATCAAGTTTTTTTTCTCTGCTTTGTATCATTCATACTAATATTATATGCGAAATAATGCGAAAGTGTTTTTGTTTGTTGGTTTGTTGGTTTGTTGGTTTGTCCTTCAATCACACCGCAATGGAGCAACGGATCGACGTTATTATTGGCATGGATATAGTTGAGGACCTGAAAGTGACATAGGCTACTTTTTATCCCGGAAAATTAAGGAGTTCCCCCGGGAAACAAAAAAACTTAAAACACGAGGACGAAGTCGCGGGCATCAGCTAGTAAATAATATTGCAGGCATCAATTAAGCACACAAACAAATGAGATACAATTACTTTTGAACCGGAACCAAAACTAGAACCATGTACATAATGTTAATTAATTAAACGGAAACTTGTATTCTCCACATCCGGTAACTAATTAAAATTATACCGGAACCGATATCATGCTTATTTGCCTTTTGTTACGTTATTATGGTTGCTCGAATGGATGTGTATTTAATCTTCGCAAATGATATTATTAATATCGTTCCTAATAAATCAATATCAATGTTGTTTCCCAGAAGTTGGTCTACGCTACGGGTGAACAAAGAGCTGGTGCTTATTTTAGGCCAGCGGCTTAGCCTGACAATTGGGTATTTGACAACTAGTCAAATCAGCAACTCTTTTTCAAACTTAAAAACGCATTTCTATTAAGGAAGTTGTATGAAATTCACAGTTGTGACGTCATAAAATTTCAACGCACTTTTTTTCTGTAGGATCTATATTTTAAAATGGTTATCAAACTTAAAACTAACCGAGGATGTGAATTTTAGGTCTTTTGGAAGACCCTATTAAATAATCAGTTAGAAATAATTTATTTTAGATATAGGCATCATTCCTATTCAGATAGGCCATAGCGCCAGTGTCTTGGGTACCATGCTCGTGAACTAAGAAGTAAGAACTGTTCACCGCACACTATGAGTTCTAGGTTTGCAGTTAGAAAAAAAATACGAAAATACTGGACCAAGAAAATTGGCGATAAGGCGTTGTTAAGGCGTGTCTACAAAAAACTTGTATTAATATCGGCTCGGGCAAAGTTTTACCCACGTTATCGGGCCACAAGGCAAGTTTCACAGTAAACGAGTTAACTTAAACGATTTCCGCCGTCTCTGTAGAAAAAATCACGGCAATGGCACTCGCCTGAAATTTCCTTCTCTCCGTCGCTGTGTTATCTGAGTTTAATATGATTAGATTAATTGTAGGTACTGTTCCTTTGTGGTATCCGTACTAATATTATAAACGAAAAAGTGTGTCTGTCAGCTACCTTTCCATCCATCTTATCATTATTTCCTACCATCTTACACTGCATCATCACTTACCATCAGGTAAGATCGCAGTGTTAGGTTTCTTTTCAGCGCAAACGATTTTTGCCGATGCGACTTATAAAAGTGGTAGTATGTACTATAAAAAGGCTTTGATAATTTAATGAGTGCAAGATAAACTTTGAATTCGGTGACAAATATTTCAAATAAATCCAAATAAATGCTACAATTTAGTAAAGCCACATTTCGAGTAGGTATATAACAGCTATATAAACCAATCTAAACAAAATACGTTTTCAATGTAAAATTTCATAGCGAAATATATTTTAAATGTCGATTTATTGACGCGACGCGCGACTGATTTATATTCAGGAGCAATTTGGCTCTTTTTATGGTACACTCCAAGCCGCGCAGCTGTGGTGGATGCAACATACCGCTCTAAATATAGAGGCTGCAATCAATATTCTGCGAGTGAACTGACGTGATAAAAAGTACCTATAATATTTTCGCGCTGAAGATTTTTCGAACTTACTTAAAAGCTCTGCTATCCTAGTAAAGCTATGATCTTATCTTTATATGTATATAAAAGCGAAATACCACTCATTTATTCACTGACTTATCACGATATTTCAGGAACTATAAAGCATATTATAAACTTGAAATTTGGAAGGTAGTTTCCAGGAAACCAGTGTAGGAACATTCTATAGTGTAGAACATCAGCTAAGAAACGGTTTTGAGAATATTCACTCCTAAGGGAGTGAAATGGGGGGTGGAAGTTTGTATGAAAGTCCTATGTTTTTTAAGTTAGAGTCATGAAAATTGGCATTTAAGTTATTAGTTTTAAATTATAAAAAACCTATATACATTAGCTTAAAGTCGCTATAGGTAAGTAGGCCTTTTGCAGCGGAACAATCTCATAATCTCATAGGAAATCAGCGGTCGAAGTCGCGGGCGACCTCAAGTATATGTATACATACTAGCGACATCCCGCGGCTTCGCTACCGTGAGTATTTTAAAAATGAGGTCTTATTCTTTGGTCACATTATTAAGGGAATCTGTAAGCAAAATTTCAGCTTTCTAGGTTGGGTTTGGTGTTTATGACTGGACAGTGCGTGAGTGGGTCAGGACTGTTTTCTTTATTGTACCAGATAAAAAATATCGATATCTTCATGCAATGCCCAGTGTGATGACTACGCAAGGAAAAACTTCAACGCCGACTTTATGGTGTCAAATTTGCTCTGTATTCAAGAATGCCACCTACTTTCAACAGAAAAGATTTTAGTGATGTCGTTATTATAGCTGTCAATGTGCAGCCAGCCTTAAAAACGAGAGCTTTAGCGGCGGAGACGTTTTCTGCCAAATCAGAAGTGCGATGCAGAATCAAATATTTGATATAAAGGTTATGCTGGCGATTTCGTCCACGTGGTTACTAAACATCACGTGGGAACTGAGTGTTTAAGAATTTTTAGTACCACGCGTGGTTCCTTAAAATTCCGCAATGCAAGCTCTCTCCGTACCAAATTTCATCAAAATTGGTAAAAGGGTTGGTTAATAGACTGGCAGACAAACACACAGTTGTAGAAAATTCAACATAATATATCAACATCTTATGTCTAAGTGTTTGTTTGTTGGTTTATTGGTTTGCTGGTTTGTCCTTCAATCACGCCGCAACGAAGCAACGGATCAACGTGTTTTTTGGCATGGGTATAGTTGAGGACCTGGAGTGCGGCATAGGCTACTTTTTATCCCGGAAAATTAAGGAGTTCCCGTGGGAATGAAAAAAACTTAAACCATGCGGTCCCTTAACTTAAAACCCGCGAAGTCGCGGGCATCAGCCAGTGAAAAGTAAAATTAAACACTTTAAATTACAAACGATTCGACGGAAATAATACCGCTCCTAAATCTTGTGAAATGCCACCCTTAAATATTAAACCTCGAAGCCATTGTCGAGTGTCGCTCTAATTGCAGGCTCTAATTAGTGTCTGAGACGAAAGCGTGAGTGACGCGAGTGTCAGTCTTATATGGAGTAGGGGGGCCATGGCAATCGGTTACTTACTCTAGGGACACAATTTTTGTTAAGTATACAGTCCGTTCACGTTTATTTACCTCTGACTGTAAGGTTGGCTAACCGAGTGCCCGTGTTGCCACATGAGGTTATTCTGCTGTTCAAATATTTAATCTATTCTAATTTCTAATACCCATTAGATGACTTAAGTAAAAAAATAACAATTTTATAGGTTATATTTATGATTTAATGTTTGAACTGCTGAATAACCTCATGCGAAAACGGGGGTACTCAGATTAGCCAACCTTACAGACAGAAATTTTGGCGTAGCTCTCTTAGGCCGCAATTACACTTTTACCTAAGTTATATTCACGTAAGTAATTTACGATAAAGCAAATATGATCGATCTTGTTAGTAGCATATAGTTTAGAATAATAATTGTAGTTATGTAAGTTACTTAGGTATGTAAACCTGAGTAAGAACCTGAGGAAAAACTTACAAGCGTAACTACGGCCTTATATAAAGTCTCTAGAGCTCTAAATAGAAATGATATCAGTTGTCTTTAATACTGGAACTGTGTTTCACCGTTAATGTATGTGACACTCAAACAAAATTGTACGACAATAATTATTTGAAAGAACATAATAATTTAGCATCGAAAGCAAAGTAATTTTAACGGTAGCGGTGTGACAATAACTTGTACAATACATAGCAATCAGGTTAATATTCGGGACTTCACGTTCTGTAACAGAATAAGCTACAATACCAACAACTTTATATTTGCCTATCCAAACCTACTATCCTATGAACAAGCACCAGTACCAACTCCTAATATCAATACTCGACTAGTTGACCTCGTGTAAACATGGTCACCCTACGTGTCACGTGTTTGCCTGGTGCAGAGAGCAACGTAAATTGTTCAAGCATGGTTCAAGCAGATATATTATGTGCTTAACAAATTCTACTGCACAGCAATAATATAGTCGATGTTTAAAATACCACCCGTATGTCAACGAATAGATATATTAAGTACGTTCTTCTAATGAACACTGACTTTAAAAAGGAGTGATTAATTCGACCGGTGTGTGTGTATTTATGCGTCTTCGATATACACACAACACTTTTATAAGTGAACCGGTTTGGCTGTCACCTTCTTTTAGGTACTCAGGTACTTTCTGAGAAACCTCAAAATTTGATAAAAATCTTATAAAATTCTTCGGGGGACTGAACTCCTCGGCGACAACCTATTACAAGTATACAAACGAAATATTTGTAATCGCCTTAAAAGTATAAAATACTACTTGCATGTACAAATACTACTTCAAATTGAAAACGTTAAAGTTTTAAAGTTGCTTATATCTAATACGAGTATTATCAAATTAACAATAACTGAAATTCTAAAAAAAAATTGAAACCAGTGATTATATTGGTTGTTTAGCAAAACTTGACCTAAATATTATCATAAAGCTAATAGACATAATATTTTGACTTTTTTTTCTATATAAATACTTATATGATAAAATATTATATTATATCAACTAATGTACAGTTCGCGCGCGAGTTGAATGCAGAGTAAATGTATGTGTCACCATACATTTGCTCTGCATTCAACTCGCGCGCGTACTATACCTTTTTCGAGATTTGTAACATTTTGACATTAATTAAGTATAATAAGTATTTGACATTTATATTTATGTATTTTTGGAATAATTGATTTCGTTTATTAAGATTAAATAGATTTTTTGTTATTTTTAAAATGTTGATTTCGTTAATTTTTTCCAGTAGTAAATAATTCTCAGTTAATATATGTTTCTTGAAATTTTGCACGCCATTATTATTGGCAGATTGTAATATGTACCATCTTTATGTAACTTTCAATCATGCAATAAATGAATAAACTAAACTAAACTAAAAGGAATCGTCCGTTTTTGAGGTTGAAACTAGAAACGTAGTAGGTATACTTAAAATACTAGGAAATTATAATCTAAATGAAAATTTTAATCTAAGCGTTATACTAACACTGAGTTATGTGCTCTTTATACGTTGCAAAAGCTTTTGTAATTAAAGATATACTCTCGTGCGGATATCCCGCAATGCTTTGGTATGTTGCGAAACATAATTTGTCATTAATAGAGCGAAACTAAGAAATAAGCGAGGCATAAAGTCACAATATGCGCTATTAAGCTTTGTCTTTTGCGGTTTCACTGAGCTCGGCAACCAAACGATAATTCTCAGTCAGTTACTCAAACATACTAGTAAATAACCCCTGTGTATGTAATCTATATATATAAAATTCAAAGTCCTGACTGACTGACTTATATATCAACGCACAGCCTAAACCGCTGGGGTTAGAAACTTGAAATTTTGACAGTAGGTTCCTTTTGTGACGTAAGCGCTCACTAAGGAAGGATTTTTCAAAATTTCATCCCTAAGGGAGTGAAATAAGGGTTGAAAGTTTGTATGAAAGTCCGTCATTTCTCAAGTTATATCCATGAAACTTGGTATATGAGCTACCGGTTAAAAATTAGGAAATATGTGTTTTACAGTTTTTGAAAATTCAACCCCCAAAGGGCTGAATTAGGGGAGTAAAATTTGTAAAAAAGTCCTTAATTTTACAAGATATTTTTCAAGTTATATCTACGAAACTCGATATTTTGGCTTTCAGTAAAAAATAAAGAAGCACGTAATATGTCAAAATATCAAAAAATTTCACCCCCCAAAGGGGATAAATAGGGGTTGAAAATTTGAATGAATGTCCGTCGTTTTTCAAGTTAAAGCCCTGAAACTTGGTATATGGGGCTTCCGATTTAAAATTATGAAATACGTATTCCACAGTTTTGAAATTGCTATCCCCAAGGACGTTAAATAGAGAGTTTGTCGTTTAATCACGCCGCAACAGAGCAACGGATCGATGTGATTTTTTGCATGGGTAGGTATAGTTGAGGATCTGGAGAGTGACATAAGTAGGCTTCTTTTGTGGAAATTTAAAAAATCTTATGCCACGCGAACGAAGTCGCGGGCGTCCTCTAGTTAGGTATACAACATGATGACCGCGACTTCGTCCGCGCGAGTTTATTTTTTTATATTCTCGCAGGAACTCCTTATTTTTCCCGGATAAAAAGTAGCCCAGGGTAGTTGCCACGTGCAACTTACCTCTGTACTAAATTTCATCAAAATCGGTTGAAAAGTTGAGCCGGGAAAGCGTAGCAGACAGACAGACACACTTTCGTATTTATAATATTAGGATGGAAGTAGGGATTATTGTCTTTTTGATCAACATGTTGACTAAGCGTTTTTTCTGTATAATATGTAAGTACTAGCTGATGCCCGCGACTTCGTCCGCGTGGATTGAGGTTTTTTGGTTCCCGCGGGAACTCCTTAGTTTTCCGGGATAAAAGTGTGTTATTCGAGACTATAATCTATCTCTGTGCCAAATTTCATCCAGATCCGTTCAGCCGTTCGGGCGTGATTGAGTAACAAACATCCATACATCCATCCAAACTTTCGCATTTATAATATTTATTTATTTGACTAGATGATACCTGCGAATTTTCCCTGTGGCGTTAATTGATTCCCGCGGAACTCTTTAATTGTTTGTTTGCCCTGTTTGGGACTCGGTTCACAGTATGAATATATTATTATACTTTGGCCTGTGCTTACGCTGTGTTATTCCTATACTCATTCTACGTACCTACCTGTGGTACCTACTGAGTGTCGTCAGAATCTTTATTTTCATGGAAAACTAGCAGTAGCTGCCCTCTCTCGAGAAATCTAGGCCAGAACCAATTAACAAAAGATCACTTTCATAATTGACCCTTTTTTCTTTCAAGGCGTTTGCGCCGAGAGCCAAAGAGGTCAGTGAAGTTGGTCTAGTTCTAGAACCTTAATACTTTATGAAGGTTCACTTAAAATGAGTTGATGTTTACTTTATAAATTCATGCGGAGGAAATCATCAGGCATCAGATCCGTACTAATATTGCAATTAATGCGAATGTGTATGTCTATCTGTCTGGTATTTGTCTGTCTGCTACGTTTGGACGACCCATTTTTTTAACCAATTTTGGCGAAATTCGGTAAGTACAGAAAATATATGTTACATCCCGGAGAAGTACAAATGCGGGTTCCTACAAAATTCCTACAGGTTTTTCAGAAAACCTAAACCCAAGAGCCTGTGATATCATCTGGTAGAAAGTGATCATCAGTCTAAGACGGAAATGGGCTGAGTTGGATATGCCAGTTTTTATTTTAAATCCATGCCTGCCTATATTGTTGGTTATCTACTATGCGGAATCATACCGGAACGCTAAATCGCCGCCGTAACTAGCCACGGCCGAGGCCTCCCATTAGACCAAACATTATAACTAAGAACCTATAACATTAAACAAAGAATCAACTCTAAAATTATAATTTTTCAAATTGTCTCTAAAAATAATCAAACCCCGAACCTCACGCTTATACGCGCGTGCCACTGTAGTCTGCGAATCAAGCATAAGAGGATATTGAGGCATTCCTTAAACGAGACGTCACCCGGGTCACATTTTTTTGGCATAATAATATGACGCAGAGCATTACTTACTTAGAGATGTACTTAGTAGGACCCTTTCTAGGTGGCGACACAGACGGACTTGTTACATTTGTATCTACAGTTCGCGCGCGAGTTGAATGCAGAGTTAATGTATGTGTCACCATGATACATTTGCTCTGCACACTATTGACTTTGTCTGTGACACTATTGACGAAATAATTGATTTTCATTCTTTATTTTTTTTAGGATTTTTACTTAATGTGTTAGATTTTTCTCTTCTAAAGTTTCCTTACCACGTACTAGTCGCGACAAGGCGAGCTGTTTCAGCGACAATATGGCAGAGAATTACCCAACTTTGCTGCATCATCACATGATGATGCAGCAAAGTTGGGTCGTGGGTTGGATGCGGCGTTCGTAGTCACATGACTACGAACATTTCAGCACGTACTTCCGTAACGTAGGTAGTACGTATCAACTTTTGGAGAGCGCAGCTAATTTACTCGAAGCGACAAGACTTGTAGAGACTATTTTAGTTTTCTAGGAAATTGCAGTAACGTAAACTGCACAGTTTGATCAAAGGAGTTAGGCCAGAGTTCACTGGTTTGGCTGTTAGACACAATGTGATACGACTTGGAGTGGTTAACAATGGTTAAACAAACCAAGGTTTAACTCAAAAAAATAACCAAAAAAATCAAATCAAAAAAGAAAAATCAAAATAATACCCATTATAATAGTAATATTACAAGTAATGGTTATTATTTTGATTTTTGTGGTTATATCATATCATATCATTTATTCATTGCATTTATTATAATGACATGAGGCCCCGTCAAGGCATTGCAATTAGTCACATTTTACTATTTATGCTAACTAAATTCAATAGGTATACTTATTTAACAATACCTGATTAAAATTAACAATTTCAGCACGCCTACTTTATAATTCATTACTTTTCAATATAATATCTACGTCTACTAATTTAATTAAAATTCAATAAAAATAATGTTATAGTAATAAGTTGAATAACAATAATTAACAAACTAACCGCTTTGAGTAGGTAACGCTAACCTTTGATACAATTCATCACAGTGCGGCGTACAACCACAGAATAGGTAATAGTAGTAAGTACAACCATAGAATAGCTAATAGTACGTTGGTACAACGTTCAGGCGTATTATAATCCAGCTTAATGTTTAAGCGACCTTTAACAAAATGGCTCTGTTTTATAAAACGGCTTGCCCTTATGTAATGCGGCGGAATTCTACAATCCAGCTGTCACATATAGGTACATAGGTCTTGTCTCATATTTTTAAAGATAATATTATGAAGTAAACGCAACGCTTGCAGAAGACCATGCTTACCTATGTAAATTTTAGGTATTACTAGACTTCCGGGTTTGAGGGAACTTTATTTTCGCCGACTGCTGTAGGTACCGACGACTAAATCCATACTAATCCATTAATATTATAAACTAGCTGATGCCCTCGACTTCGTCCGCGTGGATATACCAAGTTTCATGGCTATAACTTGAGAAATGAAGGACTTTCATACAAACTTTCAACCCCTATTTCACCCCTTGGGGGGTAAAATTTACAAAAACTGTATAACATTTATTTCTTCATTTTCAACCAGTAGCTTGTATACCAAGTTTAATCGATATCACATGAGAAATGACGGACTTTCATACAAACTTTCACCCCCTATTTCACCCCCTTAGGGGTGGAATTTTGAAAAACTGTGACACACGTACTTCTTTATTTTTTACCGTAAGCCAAAATAAAAAGTTTTGTTGATATAACTTGTAAAACATCTTGAAATCGAAGGACTTTCATACCAACTTTCATCCCCTATTTCACCCTTTTGAGGGTCGAATTTTCAAAAACTGTGAAACACGTATGTCTCCATTTTCAACCCGGAGCTCATATATCAAGTTTCATGGCTATAACTTGAGAAATTAAGGACTTTCATACAAACTTTCAACCCCTATTTCACCCCTTCGGGGGTAGAATTTCGGGATAAAAAGTATCCTATGTCCTACCTCGTAGTATAGGCTCAACTCGTGCCAAGTTTCGTTTGAATTCATTCAGTAGTTTCGGCGTGATGCGCGGCCAAGATACAGACAGACAGACAGACAGACAGACAGACAGACAGACAGACAGACAGACAGACAGACAGACAGACAGACAAAAATGAAAAAAATACAGATTTGGCTTCAGTATCGAATAATGAGTGCCCTCCAAAAAAAATTTTCAAAATATCTTCAATGTACAGAATTGGACCTGTTACAGTTTTATTATAAGTATAGATGCGAAAGTGTGTCTGTCTGCTACGCTTTCACGGCCCAATTAATCAATCGATTTCGATGATTTCGATGTCGATTTGAATGAAATTTGGTACAGAGATAGGTTACGTCCCGGGGCTACTTTTATTCCGGAAAATTAAGGAGTTCCCGCGGGAATAAAAAAATAATTAATAAACGCGCACGATCTCGCTGGCATCACCTAGAAAATAATAATATCTATTATCAACTATACCTAATGCCAATCTTGCGGAGGTGCGAACTTGAAGCATACCTGGAAGCAAGAAACGAGAAAACATTAAATATAATGATCAATTTCTATTATTTACTTTAGTAAAGGTACACAGATTTCAATATAAAGAAAGACATAAGATATACAATAATAGTAAAAGGACTTTGTTTTAAGATAAAATTATTAAAAATAACAAAGTATTTAACACAATACCTACCTATGTCCTCACTATTTTTTTCACTTTATGTTATCAGTAATCACAAATACGTGAATGAACAAATAATTTAATTATAATAATAATAATATGAAAGTAGAATTTCCCAATTCTTTGACTGCACGCTAATAATAATCTCATCCTTTGTTTTACGCATTATAAATGAAAAATATGAAAAAAAAACAATGTCCAATAGTTAAAAGTTAAAACTATAAGCCAATCAGTCTGCAGGATTAAAAATACTGTTAATGAATGAGAATTTTAAATTGCATTTGAATTTTAAATTCTGTTATTTAGTTCTGACTTATTTAAAAAACTGCATATAGATCACGTCAGATATTTCCAGTTTTAATAAGAGTCTAAACTATTTGAAAATCCAATTACCTACTCGTTCTATTCTCAAAAATATTTGCGTAGATGTATCACAAAGAGGTGTTTATATAATATTATAAATGCGAAAGTGTGCCTGTCTGTCCGTCTCTCTGTCTGTCTGTCAGCTCCGCTTTCACGGCTCATCTGTTTAACCGATTTTGATGAAATTTGATACATGGATAGGTTGTATCCCGGGGAAGGACATAGGCTACTCTTTATCCCGAAAAATTGAAGAGTTCCCGCGGGAAAAAGCATATGACAGCATGAAGATTTCCTCTAGAATTACTAATCAAAGATATCAGATTTTTATACTACTTTGAAGCTCATTATTTTGAATCGCTCCTATAAGTATCGGCTGTTTAAAATCATATTTTATCACCAAGCAATTTTTTTTTTCAAAAATTACGTAGTGGAATCAAAGTACAAGCTCATTCCAAGATAGTCATATTATTTACAAGTAAAAAGTACTATAAAGGAATATACTGCTACGGTCTGGTATTTCCATTGATGTAGAATTTTAGTACCTATTTCTAAAGAAATTCCAAAGTACCTAGGTATAATGTCTAATCCCAACAGCAATCTTACGTTCAGTTCACACGGACAATGGTGATTGACGCTACGGAATAGACAATTCATTTCCAATCATCCAAGCATCATGTACGCTGACAAATGGCCTTTGCACTTTGAATTACAACCAATAAATCCTCGGCTACGCTTATTGGGTTTCACGGCTCCGTACGTTATTTTACTGACCCTTGGATATACGTCTTGGGCAGCGAGGGGAACTATTGATGTGTTGTTTGCTACAATAATTTGGTAAGAATGGGCAACGAAGCAATTACGCTGTCAACATTTTCCTGTTCAATTGTCTTCAATATTTAATAGTACATTGTTACCCTAGGGATGAAAGTAACTTATTTAGTCCCGAGACGGGGTTTGGCGCCCGAGCGTAGCGAGGGGGCCTATAGTTCGAGGGACTAAATAAGTCTTTCATCCCGAGGTAAACACTGTGCTTTTCATTACGAATATAAGGAAAGTCAAAATAAAAAGTCTATGAATCAGTTGTCTTTACTTTATGAATAAAGTCTATCTTTCTTCTTGTCTATGGATGCACTCGGGTATTAAAAAAAAAAAAAAAAGTCGTGTTTCATTTGAACTCCAATAAAAATTCAGTTGAAAACGATTCTCCCTAGGGCTGAAAAGTATTACTTTCAACCCGCTTCTCAGGCAACTTCAAACCTACTTTCCGTGTATGAGTAATGAAAAGACTATGAATAATTCAACGGAAGGTACCTACGCAATCGAATTAAAACTTAGACTAAGCGTACTGAAGAGCCGGCCGATCGATAAAATTAAAATCCTACTCAAATGGTACGTAACAATTTCCTACAACTTTAAAACCATCAGTAATCATTGTGCTACTGATGGGCACGTAGTACATACCTATAAGCACAACGGCTTGCTATCGACAAATCGTTTTAAAAGTCTCGAGGGAGATTGTCTTCTGAAATCCAAAAGTTGTGTTTAAAAACTAACCTCATAGGCGTCTGAAGGAACTTGAAATTTAATTTGCTATAATCCGCAACAATAGGCAAATATATGTGGTACAGTGTATCTTGCAAGCTGCAAGTGCAAGATACACTGTACCACATATATTTGCCTATTGTTGCGGATTATAGCAAATTAAATTTCAAGTTCCTTCATAATCATGGACTTCCGCAAAGTAACGCCTGCTTCTATCCAATATTTCATAGGCGTCTGTATTTAGCAAGACTATCATAGGAAAAATACAGGTCTACCGGCTGTATGGTCGATGGGTCTACCACTATATTCTCTTTACATAAGTTCCGTGATAAAATCATGTTAGGTATCTTGGAGAACATGAACCTTACCTGCTAGATCCTAAAATAGTTGGTAAGTAGGGATTGAGTAGGTAATTAAATACATAACTAGTTAAGATTTAGCTCCTTTTCATATTCTGTTGTTATTTTTGAAAATACCATTAACCTGAAATTTAGCACAGAGGTTCCTTTTATCATGTACTTAGAAACAAAAAGAGGAACAAGGCTGGATTTTTGGCAGTTCTCACGGGGGCGAAGCCACGGGCGGACGCTAGTAACATTTATTCATCGTAAAACAATACATTATGCTCTATCTATGACTCCCGAAACATTAAATCGCCACACACCATCACAAAAGCAATTACCAATCTTGGAGCAAATGCAATAAAGTCCTAATTGCATTGTAACGTTAAACATACATAACTTCAAGGTGTGTACTATACGCATAATATTTTACTGATCCCCTGTATGTTTGTAACTGAACAATGTTCCTAATATGTAATAGGTAATTACTTAAGCTAGATATGAAATGGGCTCTCGTATTGGAGGAAAATAGTGAAAATGGTGTCGAATAACTTGTCCAGTAATTGGATTATAGTGGGTCGTGGACAGTAAATTTGGGAAGGTTATTGTGACGTCCACCTTGTCACGGGGGGTAAGGTAATTAATACGCTTCGTTGTGTCTGTGTTATAATCGTGGCCGCCGTCCACCCCGGTCGCCCGCCGTCTTAGTACTGACTACTGACGCCCGGTCTGCGTCCACGACTATACCGTTTATTCATATATCATAATCACTGATCGTCACACCTTTCCCCTTTTATCATATTTGAAAGTTACATTCATAAAAAGTATCTTTAATCATCAAAATAACTAGTGTAGACAAAATCAGGTTTTTTTTAAAAAATTTTTTTTTAATGACAGTAGTAGTCACTAGCTAGCGAGGGGAAACGGCCGGCACAATAGATCACTTTGTTTATTTTAGCTCTATGCATCACATCTCTCCCTTTCAATAAATTTATATTTAAAATAGAGTCAATCTACTTATAAAAGTTATGTTTCAATTTATCAGTACTTGATAAATTTCACCAAGATTCTAATTTTAAATACTCAAATAGACTTTGACATTTGACTTTGACATGATATTGAATCGTCGAGTGAATCTACCACTGGTTCGGAATGCCATTCCTGCCAAGAAGAGCCAGCAAGAAACTCGGCGGTTGCTCTTTTGAAAGAATTAATTTACAATTACATAATAATCAGTACTTCTATTACATTGATCTATCTCTTTTAATTAAATAAGCTCATAATTTATTTTATGTTGATTCAAGTCAGTGTACCTACGTAGAAACATTACAATAGTAATATAGGTAGGTAGGTCACTGAGTTAGAGGCAGTAATAATTAATATTTTTACTTTACAAATTATATAGATCCAATCATGGATCTATATCTCTCTCTTTTTTTTTTTTTTTTTAATTTATATTTATAATTATAATAGCAATAATATTTTGGTTCAAATCCTATGATATTTAAAACATTAGATACGTTACCCGCGCTTTATTTTGGCAAGAATTTAAGAAGGCACTTGCCCTCACTTGCGTACATTTCAGATAACAACAGTGTAACTCAGAATCTATATTCTTCTCTTTCTAACAACAGGTATAGCGTATGTTGACCTTTATGTTCTTTCCCTTTCTCCGCGTACGTAGTATTAACGCCGTTTTTTAGTGCAATGATGTTCGCGTATGCCGCGTCTTTTTGTAATAAATCGTTGTTCAAATCAGTGTACGTAGAAACGTTACAATATATATGTCATTAAAATACATAAAATACAGGTATACTGCCTACATCATTAAAATTCTTTGTCACAAATTCTGTCCCCTCAAATAGATTTCACATTAAAATCATCATATTTCCAACAATCAGGGGTGTTTTTCATTTATTTTGTATACAATCTATAAAGTAAGTGGATGTAAACATTATATTTTATAAACACTTAGTATTTTGTAATAATATTATCAAATCATTCATAGTTCAGACGTAACAAATAACATTTTATAAATTTCTAACAATTACTAAGTTTAATCTCCTGACACTAGAGCCCACTAAGCAAATAATTGAACATTTAGTACCTATAAAACTAATTGACACACAATCAATGATTGCTCCGAACATTTTATTGATAAAAATGTAAATGAATCTTTTTAACTTTATAGTAAGCTAGTAACTACTATTAAATGATAACTCTTAATAATAATTGTCCTTTATGTTTTCAATTACCCACTATACTATAACAATAAGTAACGTATTTTGCTATCACCGTTCACATTTGAGGAATTGCGCCTCGATCATCTTTTCTTTTATATTTTCTTCTTTTCATTTCGATTCCAATTTGCTTTGGTTATCTGTTGTAAAATGTTTTAGACCGTTCCAAATTCTATATTTGTAGCATGCATATGCATCATACCAGCATCAACTTTTCCATCCGTCAGTCTGTGCAGCCTTCCTTTTCGTTGAAGTAAAGTACCTACATATTACCACTGCAATCTTTGGTGTGGTTACAAACTTCATGCCGAAATGAGTACTTGCTACACAACTGAACGATATATCTAATACAATATAACGTAATATTAGATACTTAGTAGGAAATTACAAAATTATCTGTAGTCGATGGATAACTTAGGTCTACTATAATAGCCTTAATAAGAACTTTTGTTTTGTATTCAAAGTCTAATATAGACCGCATAATTTTACCTCAATTTCAATAATTAGTAAACCGAATAGGTATGTTAAAACTAAAATACTTTTTACTCCTCTAATTTCCAGTAAGAAGGTATTCGTCAATTCCATCGTTTTGAAAGTAGGTATATATATAGGGATTATAGTTTTAATACATTAAAATAGCTTCACAAGATATCCATGTCACTACATTAATAATGCTCTTATTAATTATACCAACAGTGCGTAAAATGAACTTTAATAACAAGATTTTATGTTACACTAAGATGTTTTAAATTCTATCTAACATCACGTTATTGTTACTAAAATGTTAATACTCATAATATTATCGTTATATTTTTTTGTCAGAGTTGTCCATAAAATATGACATCATGAATGACATTACCAAGTTTCCTCTATAAGTATATCAGTAGGCAAAATGTATTAATATCATTAATTTAGTTATAGGTAGCATTCTGTTTTAGGAAATAATGAATTTCTATATTTTATAACATACTATTATGATAAGTAATAATATGGATATGACCCGCAATGTGAGCTGACTTAAATTACAAGTAAAACATGTGCTGAGCAAAGGTCTTAATCTGAACCATTTTTCAATTTAAATAACTTAACTTTAAGACGTTACATAATATTGTCTTTACTTTCTAGGTAACAGACAGGTAGGTAATACTTTCCTAATAGAATTTTGAAACTGTAATCATATCGATGAAAGGATCCATCAACTCATGGCCACTTATTTAATAATATTCTCTTGATTCTACACCTTCAAATTATGTATTTGTTGTGGTGCTTTGACTACTTAGTGAAGTAAAGTAAGTGAAAACAATAGAGTTTGTATTTACTTATCCATAATTCAAAATATTGAAACAGCAACTCACACGTATTATCATCTATCGTGACTGTGGCGGGAACGCCTCATTGGACTCATGAATCCATAAAAAATATTTGCATGAATATGGGTGCTCTTTGACAATTTCAGTTTCCTTCCGCAGACTCTGTTTATACTATTAAATATTTCTCTATTATCTACTATTGAATAATTCGGTATTTAAGTCGCGATTTGATAGAAGCTGTGATAACAATTTCACCCTAATCGTATAAATGTTGTCTTTAAGCTAAGACAAGTGTGATAATCATTGATGTATAATTTTAGTACAATAGTTAAATTACTAGATTAGGTCTGTCATGAGACTTCTACATGTAAACAATTTAGTTTAAACGAGAGTACAAAATCTTAAGTCTCAAATAATTATACATCCCCAATCCTCCTCTTTTCAAAAAATAATTAATAACATGATATTAGTTCGACTTTTCTTTTCCCGTACGCGATGCCTTTTGAGATTAAAATCATCACCGCAGCCTGGAGATTTTATTTTCTTTTGAAATACCACTAGGTACCCAAAAAAAATATAACGACTTTTCTAACTTTTCAGTTATTGATAAGATTCTATCACGTAGGTACTGCCGCTAAAGTATAACCCCGCATGCATAGAAAAACAAGTCGTTAATTATTCTATTCAATATTTTAGAATAGAAACCAACCTCCAAACATCAGTCAATTCTCCATCCTTTACATGTGTGCAAGGTACTCCATCTAGATACAAATAAAAGTAATTCACGCTTAGATCGAGGCTACCTAGCTAAAAGCTAATTGATGAATAATTACTATTGTCATCTTTCCGCCCTTACTCATGGGCTTTGCCTCAATGAAAGCTGGTATTTGAGTCATTCTGAGGAACCTGTTTTTTCAGGTTAAATATTTTTATAAACAGAAAATTTAATTTACAACCTACGTTGTGCCTACGTAACACGTAGATTTTTTTTTTTTTATATTTTTTTTTTATCACCTGACATTTTCATGACAGCGTATGCAATTATGCATCATATTGAGTTTACACTCATTTGCCTTACTTTCATTGTACACGTACCATCATTTTCATGACAGCAGTGTATTCCCACTGAGTTTTCACTCATTTGGCATACTTACTTTCTTTGTACACGTACCATCATTTTTATGACAGCAGTGTATTTTCACTGAGTTTTCACTCATTGGCCATACTTTGTACCACCTTTGTACAAGTACCATCATTTTCATGATAGCAGTGTATTCCCACGGAGTTTTCACTCTTTCGCCTTTTCGCCCTACTGGTACTCGGTGTACAGATAAAATATTTCGGGTAGTACCAACCAGCATTGCCAGTTTACTATTTCTATTGTTAGTACCAACCAACAGATGTCAGTTTACTATTTCTATTGTTAGTACCAACCGACAGATGTCAGTTTACTACTCAGCGCACAGATAAAATATTTCGGGTAGTACCAACCAGCATTGCCAGTTTACTATTTTTATTGTTAGTACCAACCAACAGATGTCAGTTTACTATTTCTATTGTTAGTACCAACCGACAGATGTCAGTTTACTACTCAGCGCACAGATAAAATATTTCGGGTAGTACCAACCAGCATTGCCAGTTTACTATTTCTATTGTTAGTACCAACCGACAGATGTCAGTTTACTACTCAGCGCACAGATAAAATATTTCTGGTAGTACCAACTAGCATTTCCAGTTTACTATTTCTATTGTTAGTACCAACCAACAGATGTCAGTTTACTACTCAGCGCACAGATAAAATATTTCTGGTAGTACCAACTAGCATTTCCAGTTTACTATTTCTATTGTTAGTACCAACCGACAGATGTCAGTTTACTACTCAGTGCACAGGTAAAATATTTCTGGTAGTACCAACTAGCATTGCCAGTTTACTATTTCTATTATTAGTACCAACCGACAGATGTCAGTTTACTACTCAGTGCACAGGTAAAATATTTCTGGTAGTACCAACTAGCATTGCCAGTTTACTATTTGTATTAGTACCAGTACTTTACTACTCAGGCGTTTAGCTATGTAAAACCATAGTACAAACAGAATACCAGCCAAATATTTATTTAGCTTAATTAGTATTGGGCTACCCGCTGTCTGTATTATAATTTGGTATACAATCCGTTTAGTACCAGCCGTCATTCGGATTGCTACTAAGATCATAAACGTAGGAGTGGTATACATAATATTAATTATAACACAACAGACAAATAAGTATCTCTCTTCAATACTAATAGGCGCACCCGTGGCAAACAATATACAATTAATATATTATATTCCTTATGTTTGCACAATACTACGAAACCCTCGAACTCCAGTTTGCACTTTGTATGTGGTCACTCTAATCAATGGAAAAATCTAAAAGTACTGTAGCAACGTAAAAAATTCCTTCAAGCATTCTCTAATTATTAGACTATTATCATAAAGTACGTAACAATATTATCGATAAAATGTTTATCCATTCACCATCGCAACAGCTGCATGGCTAGTCTAACATTATGCACTTTTTATTTGGATACCGCCTACATAATATTATATTCCTATATACGCAAATATTCGTTACTTTGTCACTTCGTTTCGTTCATAATGCGTTTCATGAATAGAACATGAAATTTAACATCAAAATTAGAGAAGAACCGTACTTATTGTGTAAACTATTGTGAACTAAATAGTTTAGAATTTGTTACGTAATAGTTAATATTATAGCCTGGAATGCTTGAATACGTTGATTTCATATTATTGTGACACATGATATTTTAGACGTGCAACATTGATACGTGGGTAAGGTATTTATTTTTATAATTATTTTTTCTCTCTGTATATAACTATTATGTGCACACTTACCCCTAGTCTCGTCGCCACTTGTGACGTCCACCTTGTCACGGGGGGTAAGGTAATTAATACGCTTCGTTGTGTCTGTGTTATAATCGTGGCCGCCGTCCACCCCGGTCGCCCGCCGTCTTAGTACTGACTACTGACGCCCGGTCTGCGTCCACAACTATACCGTTTATTCATATATCATAATCACTGATCGTCACAGTTATGGTAGCTTTGTCAGTGGAAAAAACTATTTCCTTCTGTTGGGAAGGAGATGACCGTAAATTAGTTAAACCTTTTTAGTCAAAGCAGACCTTAGTGGGAAAAGAATTGTACCTATAGTCTGTTTAAGAAAACTTAGTTTTATCTCAGAATCATTGATCTCAGAGCGAAAACATGAAAGGGACGGGGCAAGACAAAATTATACGTGTGCGCATAGCGATGACGAACGACGTTGTCGTCCTATCACGATAGTGTGTGCGTTATGAAATCTTTTTTTACTTTTGCCAGACTTTTTGCCCGGCAGGCAAAATTGGCGTGCTCTCCGAGGCACGCGGGGTGTAACACCGCCAATTCCCTCGCCGGGATAGTACTGAGATTATCTTGTCACCATACAAAACCCAATACTTAATTTTAGCCTGATCCGGGAATCGAACCCGGGATGTCGTCTTATCCATCACCGATTATTTTAACCACTAGCCCAGCAGTAGACATACAGCTTTAGTCTAAACTATCTTTTGAATAATAATTAATCAGCTTTTAAGTATACGTGACATAAAAAACACTTGGACGCTACCCAATTCATTCATTCAAACACTTGCAAGATATGAAACGAACTGAAGTAAAGTTTAACAAAACAATTATCTAAGATGGAGATTAATAATACAAACACTCGAAGCTAATTGATACTTATTCGGTGAAAAACCTCAACCTTTCAGAATTTATTTTGATGATAAAACACGAATTCTTATTATACTTACTAAAACACTTCAACCTTCGATCTGCTCTCTAGAACCAGGTTCTATCCTTATTAAATCTAAAGGTCTAGTTAGCGGCAAGTATTCTTTGTATGAAGTTCTAATTTCTATGGAGCTGGGCCCGTTGCGCATCGTTTGCAAATGTTATTTACATTAGCTACTTACGTAAACTTATCTTACGGGAACTGCAGTCTTTTATGTCGCGTATAGTTCACATTAATGTAGTTAGGTACATAAGTTACTAACGTGAATGAACAACGTAAAAACTAAACGGATATAATTGCGGCCGCGTATACATATGTACGATTTGCACTTTGAACTATTAGAAGAATACGTTTACGTTTACGTGTACGTAATACGTTTCTCATTATAAACGCCTTCATAATAGTACTTGTATCTACTACAAAACTTTGTAGTACTTGTGTGTTTTGTAGTACTTGAAGTATTTATACTTCATACTAATATTATAAATGCAAAAGTGTGTTTGTTTGTTGGTTTATTGGCTTGTTGGTTTGTCCTTCAATCACGCCGCAACGGAGCAACGGATTGACGTGATTTTTAGCATGGGTATAGTTGAGTACCTGGAGTGACATAGGCTACTTTTTATCCCGGAAAATTAAGGAGTTCCCGCGGGAATGAAAAGAAACTTAAACCACGCTGACGGAGTCGCGGGCATCAGCTAGTAATTTATAACGTCAAGTTAAACAGGCATTGGATACGTTACCTACGCGCTTTGTGTGTGATACAGTACTAAATTTAGGTAGGTATAAAGGTATTTGGCTGGTATTTCAGTCAAACACTTCAGGGCGTCAGATTAACATGCACCTACACCCGACAAATAAGTAAGATCCATAGGGCATTGGCAAAACATTTATTATATTGTAACAAGATTTTCTTAGAATAACATTGTCCAGCTCATTCTTGAAACGGCGCTCGAGTTAGCGCGAACAAATACAGTATTCAACGAGTGTAACGTATTTGTTTTCGAATCACGTTCCCGGGTGGAGGGGGGAGGTAAACAGAAGAGGGAGGGGGGATAACGGGCGAAAAATTGCGTACCAATGGAGACTGAATTAGTATAACGTCGTAAATGAGAGAGGTGCCATCTCCGCAGAGATTCTGGTCCCCTGGTGCATCTTCAGAATAACGATTATGGTGCAGAGCTTTGCAGATTTCTAATTAGATCGATCGGATTGTGTAAGCTATTCTGGCTGCAGTCATTAAATACTACTCCAACGACACAACTAATGCCTAATTTTTAACTCTTACCAACGGCAAGGGTAGTAAGGCTTGACTATTATGTGCTTAGTTTTTAAGTTTTCGCTCATATAATTATTTGTATACTTTAGTATTTGATATTATGTTATATCCATACTTATATTAGAAATGCAAACGTGTGTCTGTCTATTTGTATATCTGATACATTTTCACAACCCATACATTGAACCGATTTGATACAGAGATAGTTTACTGAATGAAACTTTTTATGTCACGGGATTTAGAAAAACTCCTAAATATACGCGCATGAAGTCGCGGGAATTAATGGATTTATATAAAGTAGTAAAAATCAATGGCACAAACCTTAAAAGAGTGGGACTCTTGTGAAACCAAGTCAGGGACAAGGCATGTAAAACTCCTACTGCAGCCCAATGTTCCACGAAAGAATAGGTAAACTGGTTTAATTACCATCATTAGTCATTTTAATAGGTTTGTGCAGTATAATATAGAGGCTATAATATCTATACCCTACCGTGTCTCTAATAACGTACCAAGTAGATTCATCACCTCTCTGGGAAAACTATTTCGAAGAACGGTCAACTCGTCAACTCGGTCTCTATGATGACATGCATTTCTCTACCTAGTTTAAAATAACAACATTATTGAATTACCAACATAAATATTAAAACAAGCTAGCGTATAAATAAGGAAAATTGTCCAAACACCATTTCCATGTTTCAGCTCGATTTATTCAGTAAAGGCATATTTTGCTATGTTAATTTCGCAGTAATTTTATGCTTGTAGAGTAGGTATAGCTACCTATATGGAAAACACAAAGACGTGCATAGCCGAAACGCTAAAGTTTCTTTTAAAGAACCGCTAGGGGACGTTAACAATGCGCCGCCATGTTTGATTTCCGAAGAACAAAGGAGTCGGCACAATGGTCGAGCGTAGCGCGACAAGTACCCAAGCACATGCAACTTTATAAGTATATGGCAAGTCTTTAGCGAACGTGTAAAGTTACATATTCGGAATACCGACTCCGAACTCGGGAACTGATGGCCACCCGCAACGTCATCTGCGTATATTTTAGAACTTTTTAATCGAAAAGTTTCCAGATTGTTCCATTTTAGGAATTCGCTTCCTTTTCTCTTTGCTTCACTTGGGAATTTCTAAAATTAAACCGCATCAAATTACGCTCTGCATCGCTTCTGATATAATTTAAAAATAGGTATACGTGAGGTTATGTGTAGGCATAGTTTTTAATTTATCTTTCAAGTAGCTGGACTGACTCTTTCATATTACATACGGAGACGTAGTAACCTAGCCGATTTTCCTTTACCATTTTTATTTTAGTATTGACGTTAGCAATTATAGACGTTATAGCACTGCTCTAGGATCACCGAGTAGAAAATGTAGAAAAGATGCAGAAAACCTTTGTACGAACAATAATTATTTTTTCAATACACTTGCTCGAAAAATGCACTTACAGAGGCAGTAAACAGGGCTTGTAAGTTAAATTTACTGCCCTCGTGCGGTAAATTTGCAGAATTTACTGCCCTCGTGCAGTAAATTTGCAGTTTTTTTAAAAAAAAATTAAGTCTATTTCACTCATTTCACTTCTAATTAAAAAGTTTTCTCGCAAGAAGGTAGTGATATGATACGCGACGGTGGTGTTGGGGAAGCCTCGAAGCCTGAGTGCAGACCCTGCGTCGGCTGTGTTAACTGCGGCGAGCTGGTGCGGCTTCTTCGTCACGTTGGGAGGTTACTTATTTAATGTTAGGTTTTTAAGTGAACTTTCAGAATAAACTCAAGTTGATTATTAACACTGATTTTTATTTAATAAACTTATTCAAAATTACAAATAGTTCATGAAGAACTTGATGGTGAGAGAGGAGTCAGTAGAATGATTGTTGGGAGTTAGGGCTGGTGTTTTATAGTGCCTTTGTTTCCATGTAGCGTCTTGAGAGTGGGGCAGATTTTAGAAAACGAGAGCATTTTAATGTTATGACTTCCAATAACTGATATCGCTAATCTGCTGCACAAGGCTACGCTTTAAGTCGTAAAATTAGGAATGTAGAAACTACACTGTTGCATACTATACGGATCCTATTGTACAAAATGAGGTCACATTACCATACCATAACTCCTCCCTCCTTAATCTAAAAATTACTGCAAGTAATTTTTAAATTAGGCATATACACAATTATATTCTTAATCTAACAATGTTAAAATCCTTATATTTCTACCCTTGCACTTTAATTGACTTTTGTTTTTCACTGCACTAAACTCACTGAACTGAACGAAGGGGTTGCTACGCGTGGATTGTACGCGCTCGTAGCTCTTGTAGCTTACGTAGACTTCGTAACTGTTGTAGTTCTCGTAGCGTATGGTCTCGTTCGTAGGTGTTCCATAGTGATTGTCTTTAGTAGAATGGTGATGAGCAATGCTTCATAATCATTTTATGATAAGTATCATGGAATATTGATCTCAACATTTTCCTATGACTTTTCTTCTTGTTTGGTATGTTTTCTTGATGCAGGTATAATGGATAAAGGGTGAGGGTATGGAATTATAGACATTGTACAAAATTGAAACTTATGCTAATTTAAACGTTTACCTTTCCCATTTCTATTTCTATATATTATATCAAAGACATATTAATTATTATTTCTTTAGAACTATTCTTATAAGTATGAGGGCCCCTATTCTAATTAATGAATAAAATATGAATTCTAATAAATGAATGAATTCTAATACATACGATATAAAATTATATAACACACAATTCTACGATACTCTTCTATGATACACGTGTATCCTAATTATAATTAAGTTTTAATGAACTTAACGTGTTTCATCGTATTTTAATATACATTTCTTATTTAATTGATGAAAAATAGGGTTTTAAGGTCGCATTTTTTTATTTATTTTAATTGTTATATATTCTCAAGAAATTTAAGGTTCTTGGTGACTTACTTGGTTTTTTTATATTTCTTATCGGAACCGTAGTTTCTCGATTTCTAATATTTATTGGTACGACATTCCTTTTAGGATTTTCTGAAACTGTAGCAATTTCGTATCTAGGTTTATCTTTAGCCAGGCGTTTATTAACCATTTTTGTATAAATTTCATCTCCTCTATTAAATTCATGACTAGTAGATGCTGAAGGCTCTAGTCGTTTTCTACTATCTTCCTTAAATTGGAGTAACTTCTTACTAATGTGTTCATATAAGACTTTCGTTCGTTTCTCATGGTCTCTGATGAGCTTTTGCATATATTGTTGATCAAACTGAGTGTCAAATACGCTTCTCGCGTCAGTATGACCAAAAAGAACTTCGAACGGTGTGAAACCAGTCATAGAGTGAATACTGTTATTATAAGCCATAATAGAGTAAGTCATAACGTCTGCAGCATCTGTGATTTTTCTTTCGTATTTAGCTAATCTATAAATTTCAATTAAAGTACTATGGAATCTCTCAACTATTCCCATTGAGTTTGGATTATTGGGAGTTCCTATATGCAAATCTATTTTATGCAAATTTAATAATTCTTTTATCAAAGTGTTATTAAATTCTGAACCTGGATCACAACTGATTTTTAATGGTAAGGCATAAAAAGAAAAGTATTTAATTAATGCTTTTATTACTTCTGGAGTAGACCTATTCATAATTGGAATTGCTTGTCCAAATTTACTGAAAGCGTCTACCAGGGTTAAATATGAAAGTTTTTCTATTGAAAATAAATCTATAAAAATTTCCTCAAACGGTTTATTTTGTGTTTGAGTTAATTGAATCAAAGGATTTAAAGGTTTTCTATCATATTTCATTCTCTTACAAGTTTTACATTCGTTAATGACTGCTGTAATAATTTGTTTCATATTAGGCCAATAATAATTTCTTTTTAATTTATTATATGTTTCAGTTATTCCTCTATGGCAAGTTTTACCTTCGTGATACTTAAGAATGATTTCTTTTTGCTCATTTTCATCTTCTATAACTGTTATACGTTTTGAACATTCATAAAAAGGAACGGAAGTTTTATCGAATAAATGTGAAGTTACTTGATTGAATAATTCACGTAATTTATCATTTTCAAAGTATATGAAATATTTCTTATGGACATCTATATTGTCTTTGAGAAATTTCTCTATTAATTTTGAATCTAAAGGTAAAAATATTTCTAATATTTTAAATTTATTCTTTGAAATATCTTTAATTTTTATTTCATTTTTATACCATTGATTTATGATCAATTGGTTAGGCTTTATGTCAATGGCTTCATATAAAATAGGGATAATGTTATTCTCATCATCCTGAAATTCAAGATCTCTAGCATCTGATACTTCTGATGCTGTCATAGTGACTTCTGAAATGTTATCACTATTATCTATAATTATACCACTTGATGTTGATGGTTGTTCTAGGTCATTGTTATTTAAGGTATTTAATTCAATTCTAGACAATGCATCTGCTACTAAATTATATTTTCCACCTTTATAAATGATATCAAAATCGTATTCTTGTAATCTTAATCTCCAACGAGTTAATTTACTACCGGGCTCTTTTAATGAGTATAACCATGCTAATGGTCTATGATCGGTATAAATTGTAAACTTTTTTCCGTAGAGATAAGGTCTAAAATGTTTAACAGCCCATAAAACTGCTAACAATTCCTTCTCTATTGTACTATATTTTTGCTCAGCAGAGTTTAAAGTTCTACTAGCATATGCAATTGGTTTATCTTGACCTATCGAACCTTGAGAAAGAACTGCGCCTAACGCAAAGTTCGAAGCGTCAGTGCTCAAAATAAAAGTTTTTGAAAAATCTGGATATTGTAAAATAGGTGCATTAGTAAGCAGTGTCTTACATGTTTCAAATGACTCTAGAAATTCTTTATTTAAAATAAATTTTTGTCCCTTTTTTAATAATGAAGTCATTGGCTTGGTTATTTTAGCAAAGTCTTTTATAAACTTTCTATAATAACCTAATAGTCCTAAGAAAGATTTTATATCCTTGGTTTTTTTTGGTAAAGGAAAATTTAAAATTGCTTTAATTTTGTCTTCGTTAGGCTTTAATCCTTCAGGTGTGATACTATGTCCCAAATATAAAACTTCCTTTCGCAAAAATTCGGATTTATCTAATTGTATCTTTAAGTTAGCATTACGTAATGTTGTAAAGACTTTCTTTAATCTAGAAATATGCTCTTCGAGACTGGAAGAGAATACAATAATGTCATCCAAGTATATTAAACAATGGATGCCTTGTAAACCTCTAAGGATATTGTCCATCGCTCTTTGAAAAGTAGCGGGAGCTGTTTTTAAACCAAATGGCATTCGTAAAAATTCGTAATGACCGAATTGTGTGCTAAAGGCGGTTTTACACTGGTCTTCTTTAGCTACTTCGATTTGATGATAACCTGAAGCTAAGTCTAACGTTGTAAAATATGTACTTTTACCTAATTTATCAAAGATATCGGTAATATTCGGTAATGGGTATTTATCGTCGATAGTTATTTCATTTAATTTACGATAGTCTATAACCATTCTGTACTTTTGTTCATTCGAAGCGTCCATTTTCTTTGGTACTATATGAACTGGGGCACTCCAAGGTGAAAAGCTGGGTTTTACAATGTTATTTTCCAACAACTTTCCAACTTGGGATTTAATTTCAGCTGCCTGAGTTGGTGGCTGCCTATAAGGTTTAACATAGATCGGATCGTCGTTTTTAGTTCGGATGTGATGTTTAATTTCATGCGTGAAACTTAAAGGAATATCTTCACTGTAAAATATATCCTTAAACTTATAGCATAATTTAAGAATTAATTCTTTTTCTTCGTCGTTCATATGATGGGTACGCAATTTTTCTAAGTTATTTAATAAGATTGAATCGTAGTCACTCGTTATACAAGACAAATTATTTAAAATATTTCCACTGTTTGTAGTATTTTCAGGACATGGAGTTATATTAAATGGAGTAATAATTTTTATTGTTATCCATTTATCTGTTAAATTTTGTATTAATGTATGGGCAAATCCATTACAACATGTTACTATAGCGGAAGGCATTCTAACGTCTTTATGAAATTCTACTAATTCCAAAATGCCTTGCCCTTTCTCTAAAGTTGTTGGAACGACAACTCTATGTTCCATGCGTGGTTCGAGTTTAAGCGTAACAATGGGTATTAAAATTTTACGGGTGTTTGAGAAGCTTATCGGTATAACTGCGGAACTGGTTTTTAATATTTTCTGTTCAATATTTATTATAGTATTTAGCTCTTGTAACAGGTCGAATCCTATTACGCCGTCGTACGGCTCATCTAAGTCGTAAATGTAGAACTTATGAATACGTTTATCGTTAAACAGATTGAATAATGGGATTAAAATAGTTTCGTTATGATGACTTACTGCATGTGATGTAACTACATCGAATGGTTCGAGTTTCTTATAGGACTTAAAATATTGGTTTGCTTTTTTTATTTGATAAAAATGATCTTGTACTGCCTGTGTCGATTAGTAAATTAGCTTTTATTTCAGTTATATATAGACATGGTAAAAATATGTTTTTAGTTACTGGATTTATGTTTCCGGTTGACGTGATGTTGAGGCTTGTGTTAGAAAATTTGGTTCGGCTAATTCGGTAATTGTTTCATTCCTATTTTGTGAACTAGTGGTTGGCAAGTTATGAGGTTCTTGCCTTTGTACATAGCGGGTTTCATGAAAATTAATATTTTGGTTATTAGCTAAATTATTATTAGCATTAGGGTACCATCTCTTGTGTGGTGGTATATTTCTAGGACGGGTATTCCAGTTAGGATACGCGTCTGGGGAATTGTACATTCGTCTGAACTGTAAAAAGTCGTTTGCGCTTAAAAGTCGCTGATTATTTTGCTGGTTAGAGTTTTGACTAGTTGATGGTTGATTAGGTCTAATAGGAACGGATGGTCTAGAAAAATTATTGGAAGGTCTAGAAAAATTATTGGAAGGTCTAGAAAAATTATTGGAAGGTCTAGAAAAATTAGGTCTGTAATTATTATTATTAGAATTATAATTTGGGTGTCGGTTATAATTATTATAAGAATTATTTGTAGGTCTAGAAATGCTCGCGGATGGAGTTTTATTTGTTTGATTATTTCGTCTACGCATTTGATATTGCTTGTCAAAGTTAGTCTCCTCAATTACTATTTGTAATGCCTCTTCTAAAGTTTGGGGTTTCTTTAATCTTACCAGTAGTAAAAGTGACTGTGGCAAGTTATATAAAAATACTTTTAAGGCCATATGATTATATATTGTCATTTTAGTCTGTCGGTTTTCTATGTCAGTAATTTTCGAAAATAATCCTGATCTAACAGTTTGTATGCGATTACAAAAATCTAAGTATTTTTCTGTAGATCGAATTTCTAAACTTTCTAATTCTAATTTTAAACATTCTTCGGATTTTTGATCACCGAAGTATTGGGTGAGGATCTTTTTTATAAGATCCCAGTCACACATTACATAATCGTTTTCACTAATGACTGTTGCGGCTCTACCATTTAATTTACTAGTTATAACTTCCAGAATCAGTTTATATTGTTTATCTGTGCCGTCTCCATATTCGTTTATAATAAACTCGCACTTTCTAATGAACAGATTTAAATGCTTTGAGTTTCCGTCAAATGAAGGGATTAATGCTGACATTTCTGATACTTTACTACGCGGACTGTTACTAACCAAAACGTGTTCAGTGGTTGTGTTCGGATTATATGAGTAAGCTGGAGGTCTCTCAGGAGCTATATCGTAATGTCCACTCGGTGTGGGAGAATATGAACTTGGTTCTTGTTCATGTTCATAATGTTCTTCGTGAACGACAGGAGGAATATTTATATTCACCCCTTGCGAAGGTGTTTGCGAAGGCATTTGTGAAGACTCGGACGCGTTATGGGTTGAGGGTTGTGATCGCGATGTCTGCTGTTGCGCATAATTATATGCTCTTTGTGCTACGTGTGTTGCCAAAGGAAGCATGTTTAAAAATTATTTATCCTGTATTCTATAAAACTATATCCGACTATATTAAGGACTGATAAGTAAAATATTTTTATTAAAAATGTTCTAGGATATCGTCTAGAAATTGGACACTTCGAAAATGAGACAAAATGAACTCTAAATAAAATTAATATACAATTAGTGTTTTGCGATATTATACAATAAGAATGAGAACCCTTTTTCATCAATTTTACAATATATTCAACTTATTTTATGAGGTAGATAAAATTATTACCATATAATAAAAAATTTCAGGTACTCGACTCTAGCGGACCTTTACTTGAAATATAATGTAATTTATTCAGCAAAGCATACGATACAAATTGTTTTTATAGTAGCACGACTACTTTTTGTACGCTTATGCTGATATATATAATATTCAATTATTATTTAATTATGGCTCTTTTGGCCTTATTATTTCCCCCTAGGCGTTTTGCCTATATTTTTAAATTCGCGAGAGCTCTCTATAATAAATCCTCTTATTTCAGGATACGTAATTCTCTGTATTTGCAGAAGAATTAATAATTTATTTTCCTCGCGATAATAAAAAAATTCGCAAATTATTTTGCTGTTACTCGACGGCTCTTATGTCCACTTACCGAGGTAACTAAATGAATTCGCTTGTTAAAAAAAAATTCGCGGTATTAAAACAATGCGCTAAAATCAATCACACACACAAATCGTAAAAATATAAAATTGAAAAATCAATTACACACAAAAATATAGAAATTGTACATGCACATATAAAGAAAAAATATCCCTAATCCCTATTTAAAAATGTCTATAATTTTTATGGGAATATGTAGGGGTGGGTTTGTTAAGGAAGGACGTCGATTTAAATCGGCTTTGGATCCTCCCGATTCTACTGCTCGTTTTAATCTCTTTCGTTGAAAGTTCTTGATTGAAGTAGGCTCTATTCACATAAATTCTCAGTAGAAAGTAACTCTGTCCAGGAATTGAAAATTTCCACTTACTTCGTGTCTTCAGGTCACCTGGTTCTAGGGTTACTGTGAATACTACGCGACTGCGCCAGTGATATGATACGCGACGGTGGTGTTGGGGAAGCCTCGAAGCCTGAGTGCAGACCCTGCGTCGGCTGTGTTAACTGCGGCGAGCTGGTGCGGCTTCTTCGTCACGTTGGGAGGTTACTTATTTAATGTTAGGTTTTTAAGTGAACTTTCAGAATAAACTCAAGTTGATTATTAACACTGATTTTTATTTAATAAACTTATTCAAAATTACAAATAGTTCATGAAGAACTTGATGGTGAGAGAGGAGTCAGTAGAATGATTGTTGGGAGTTAGGGCTGGTGTTTTATAGTGCCTTTGTTTCCATGTAGCGTCTTGAGAGTGGGGCAGATTTTAGAAAACGAGAGCATTTTAATGTTATGACTTCCAATAACTGATATCGCTAATCTGCTGCACAAGGCTACGCTTTAAGTCGTAAAATTAGGAATGTAGAAACTACACTGTTGCATACTATACGGATCCTATTGTACAAAATGAGGTCACATTACCATACCATAACTAGGTTCATAATGATATTGACTTTGTAAGTAAAAAACCTAAAAAATAATAACATTTAGATGTAGATTGATGAAATCAATTCATGAAATTAAAAATTGTATTTAATATAATTAATTAAAATTGTTTTAAGTATTAAAAATCAAAAAAGTAAAGGCTGAATAAGTAGTCCAGGTTGGGAGTTAAGAGCTAGAACCTAGAGCCATGAAGCCAATTAAAAAAAAAGCCATTACAACAACGCGCCGTAGATACTAAATCTTTAATCTGTGCGCGCTATTTTTAAAAGTTTCATTGAGTTTTCTTATAATTTATTAAATAAATATGAGTGGTTTAAGTGTTGTGGATTATTAAAATTAAATCAACAATTAGGTATTTTAGATGTGAGAAAAAATCACGCTATTAATAGCCGCCAAAAATCTCGAAATAAGTACGGGCGTGAGAAACCATTTTCTAGTGAGTACCTTGTACCTACCTACTCGAGTTTTATTTTCAAGTTTTCTCACAAATGTATTGAAAAATATCGTGTGATACACGGGCGTTAAGGTTTTAACAAACTCGTGACGATGGTCAGCCCTCGACTGGCGTCATCGGGCTGACATTAGTCAACTCGTATGTAAAAACCTATTTACCGCCCTTATATCACAAACTACTAATGTAATAAGTTTTCATTCATCAATAATGATTAAAAATCATATTTAAATACAAGCTACTTATTATCCTCCGCAATATTGAATTTAGTGTGACGTCATTTTATTTTTCGTATTTTTCTCAACAAACCTATTTAATTGATACCCATAATATGATGGGGGTGCATAAAAATAACGAGTACTTAAGTCATTTTTGGGAGTCCACCATATTGGATTTAGAATGATGTCACTTAGCTGACCATGCATTTTCATCCAAACTAATCGTGTATGCAAAATTTCAGCTCAATCGGATGGGGATAAATGTTTTAAATTTCATTAGCAAGATTTGACTTAAAGAAACCCACAAACATTGAAAGTTTTTAAAAGCTTGTAAAAACAACTATTTCTACTAGACTAGAACTTTAGATAAAAGGTGATGACGAATGAGCTTACGGGGCAAACGGCGAGCGGGTACGGGTCTCGAGCAAGAACGAGGCTAGCCTCCTTGCTCGGACGGGGCTCAGGAAGCACTGTTTAGTCTTGTGGCTACTTTATAGTCGGCGAGGACCTGCCGAGACGTGGACCCCAGTCCCCAGTGCTGGAGAAGAATGTTGAGAATGTTATGGACCGAATTCCGAACAAACAAGTCCATTCTTGAAGAACTCGGCATCAAACAGCGTCTCTCCTCCAATGTGCAGGCTCGCATTCTCACTTTCTTTGGTCACGTAACTAACCGTGACGATAACATCTCCATTGAGCGTCTGGTTGTTCAAGAAAGAGTAGAGGGCACCAGGGCACGTGGCAGATGACCCATGAGGCATGAGGTGGACAGACCAAGTGAGGGCTGCGGTGGACGTCTCCTTACACGAATACACTCGCAAGGCTGCCATCAGAGAATAGTGGAGACGGATCGTTAAGCGTGCCACAATACCAAAGTGACGACAACGACCGCTCTGACAAGAGCGATACGACGAAGAAGAAGGACCTACCGTCTTGGCTACAGGCTGTACTATTAACTATTTTTCGCTACGGGCTTTTAGGCTGTATGTCGATTCCGGTTTTATGCTTTTCTGCTTAGCTCCTTTAGCATTCTAATAAGATTGGATACATTACGACGCGGATACGATTACGATTTCGATTTCGCATTGATTAGACCAGTAGACGTATATAGAGATCATTGATAATTAGATCCGTGGTCTGGACCTACACATTATTTTATTTATGTAGATCAAAACAATGTTTGTACAGGCAAATTAATCTACGTATATCATGTATTAACGTATTATAGCCCCTAAATGTATTACATTAAGCGCGATAAATCAACACGGTTAAGTTAAGGCGACCGTACATTCCTAATCCAATATCATATTACTTGTCATATTGATAATGGATATAGGGTCATGGGGGATTACAAATTTGATAGCGTACGCTTAATTTGATGTAATTCCCCATACATTTATTATATAGTATACACCTATATTACTTTAGCGGATTAATTGAAATTGGAATTGATATCGTTGATTATTTATTTTGGGGTCAACAAATTTGGTTATATTACTTAAACTACTGGTAATAACGTGTTAATAAATATTTTTTAGGGAATACAAAGCGAGTATGGCAGCATACAGTATTTCATATTATTTACATAAATATAGTTCCAGACATACTGCTCACTTAATTAAAGTTCAGTAGTTTTCAGAACTGAAATGCCAAGGAAATGTAGATGGTTTCATCAACATGCAGCTTTTTCTGAACTAAGAAAAGAGTTATAACGGAAATAAGATAAAAATCTAACCTAATACCATGTATAGTCCGACAAACTTAAATATCCCGGTGACAGCGTCACTAGTATATTATATGAAAAAAAAATAAAAAAAATTGGCAGTAGGGACTGCCGATAAAAGTGAAAACGATTTTTTTTTTGTATATTTATATTTAAGACCTTTTGTCTTCGTAACAACGCGAGCATGTCGGTGATCCCGAGCATGTCGTTGTCGCGAGATGTGTTACAAGCAGTAAATTGTGAACGGCACTAATTATAAGATAACAACTGTTGTTGCCCACAATTTGGCAAAATAAAAATTATGAATTAAGAATTATGAATTATGTCGCTGTTCGCGAGCATGTCGGTGTTCTCTGTTCACGAGCATGTCGGTCACGCGAAATCACAAGTTTACCCCTACCAAAAAGTGCTCAACGCGGCTAAATAAGTTTTCACCTAAACAAAAACTAAACAGTAAAAAAAATTAGTTTCAATTTTGGCCTCCGGGTCAGATAAGTCTGTGGGACTGTACTAAATAGCCTATTATGTGCTAATACATATCAAAGCATGCGCATGGATTGCGCCACCGCATACAATTACTACCAAAGTAAATAAAGGTTAGAATGAATTGTCAAGAAAGATGCCACACCTCGGCTCGACTCCACCGTACCAGTGTGAGCGGTGCCTGTGTTAAAGCTTTTGCTTGTTTTAGGTTGCTTTGGTTACCATATTACTAAGAATCGGAACCCACCAACGACCCCTTACATTTATTTATTTATTTAGATAACATAGGTACCCGAAGATACCTTACAGTTGCCCAATGTAATGAGTAATGTTGCTCCGGGCTACAGAATTAGAGTGACAATTAATAAAGAAACTTGATATACTTACATAGACTGGCCCTGTCAAACAAAGAATGTGAACTTATTTTACTAACGCCATCTAGTCTGAAAAGCGGGACAGCGCTATGGCGGGGACAAAGACAGGCTTATACATGTGTGGAGCGCGGTCTACAGGTCGGACACCCAATTTTTTCTATGAACCCTTTCATAGACCCATCTAGTACCTACATACTTACGAGTATATATCAATGGAACCCACTGTTTAAATTTTCTAAACTGTTGCGTTAACAAAATCGTTTTTGATAAGACAGTCCCACAATCTTATCTGGTCCGGTGACCAAAATTGGAACTAATTTTTATGCCTGTTTAGTTTTTGTTTTTATTTTACTTTTCATATATACTAGCGACGCTGTCACTTGGTCAGATAAGTTTGTGGGTCAGTACTAAAAGCAGATGTACATAAAAAGTTGCTTATTCTGAGGTATATTCCGAACCAAGCCGTACGAAACGTCGGAATACGATTTTCATTGGGGCATAGAATTTAATCTCGACATCGGTTAAGCGTGTAATTGTATTCATGATCTGCTGTGCCCTTGTAGGACCCACTGGGTAATGACCGGCCTCGTCGCGGGAAATGACGCGGTGGCTAACGCGATTACGCATAATAAATTATTCTGGCGTAATTTTCATAAAAGTATCGAACTTATATCTAACTAGCTGATGCCCGCGACTTCGTCCGCGTGGTTTTAGTTTTTTTGATTCCCGCGGGAACTCCTTGATTTTCCGGGATAAAATGTAGCCTATGTCACTCTCCAGGTCCTCGACTACATCCATGCCAAAAATCACGTCGATCCGTTGCTCCGTTGCGGCGTGATTGAAGGACAAACCAACAAACCAACAAACCAACAAACAAACACACTTTCGCATTTATAATATTAGTATGACTAGCTGATGCCCGCGGCTTCGTCCACGTGGTTTTAGTTTTTTTGATTTCCGCGGGAACTCCTTGATTTTCCGGGATAAAAAGTAGCCTCCACTCTCCTGGTCCTCAACTATACCCATGCCAAAAGTGACGTCAATCCGTTGCTCCGTTGCCGCGTGATTGAAGAACAAACCAACAAACAAACACACTTTCGCATTTATAAAATTAGTATGACTAGCTGATGCCCGCGGCTTCGTCCACGTGGTTGAGTTTTTTGCTTCTTGGGGGAACTGCTTACTTTATAGGGATAAAAAGCCTATGTCAAATGATAAATGATTTATTTATTTCACGTAGGACAACTTGTGTCACTATGAAACGTTAAGACTCTACCACCGGTTCGGAAAACTGATTCTACCGAGAAGAGCCGGCAAGAAACTCAGCAGTTGCTCTTTTCTACTCTTGTCGTTTCCCAAGATACAAACTATCTCAAATATTATCCAAATTGCTTGAAAAGAAGGGCGTGAAAGCCTAGCAGACAAACAGACAGACAGACAGACAGAGAGACGGGCAGACAGACACTTTCGCATTTATAATATTAGTATGGACTAGATGCCAGTGGCTTCGTCCGCGTGGATTAAGTATTTTTAGGGTTCCGTACCCAAAGGGTAAAAACGGGACCCTATTACTAAGACTCCGCTGTCTGTCTGTCTGTCTGTCTGTCTGTCTGTCTGTCTGTCTGTCTCCAGGCTGTATCTCATAAACTGTGATAGCTAGAAAGCTGAAATTTTCACAAATGATGTATTTCCGTTGCCGCTATAACAACAAATACTAAAAATTAAAAAAATATATATATTAAGGGGGGTCCCCATACAATAAACGTGTTTTTTTCGTATTTTTTTGCTCAATATTAAAAACGGTAACAGGTAGACGGTTCAAATTTTCACAGAATATTAACTTGTATATTACCTTTCAATATAAATAATTAAATATCAATAAAGTAAATATTAAAGGGGGGCTCCCATACAACAAACGTAATTTTTGTTTTTAATACGTCATAAATCGTAAAACTTACTACAGGTTTGTACGGAACCCTCGGTGCGCGAGTCCGACTCGCACTTGGCCGGTTTTTTTATTCCCGCGGAAGCTCGATGTTCTGTGCCGTTGTAACAATAAAAAGATCAAGATAAAAGAAAAATCATAATAAAAAGGTGAAACTGGTGACTACTCAAACCGTGTCTATAAACTTGAGATTATGGATGTAGATTATTTTTAAACTGCAAATCCACAATTTAAACTAATATTATAAATGCGAACGTTTGAATGGATGGATAGTTGGATGTTTGTTACTAAATCACGCCAGAATGGCTAAACGGATCTGGATGATATTTGGCACAGAGATAGATAATATTCTGGAGTAACTCATAGGTTACTTTTATCCCGGAAAATTGAAGATTTTTCGCGGGAATTTAAAAAACATCAATCCACTCAGACGAATTCGCGAGTATCATCTAGTGGGTACTTACTATAGTTGAACTTGGTATTTTTTAAAGTAATGCATTTATGAACTGTATCAAACCCAATATGTATACTTCAGTACAGGTACTTACGCATACTAGCACATAATATTAAGCAAAAAAAAACTTATTTCATTTGAATTTTTTAAAAGATGCCCTAACAATAACTGGGATAACATTTGTCGGTCCAGAGGATTTAATCCTGACATCGGATGAGCGTGAATAATCGTATTCATGATTTGTTGTGACCCTTCCAGGAGGGTTACTACAATCGCTTAAAGCAGCATTATTCCAAAATGACAGTTTTATGTCACGTACCTTAACGTCCCTAAAATAAGGATTATAATTCACAATCACAAACGTCAACAATATTAAAACATGGTAACAAAACATTAAGCGACGGTAGCATGTCCTCAGGGCGGACTGGTTTAATGACCGCTCGGATAACGATGCAAGGGCTAACGCGATTCTGTTACCAAATATTAAATTAGGCGTCTTGATTGTCATATTATAATTAATCAGCTTTAGAGAAACATGATAATAGAATGTAGTGTTTTTAATTCAAAGTCCTGACTGACTTATATATCAACGCACAGCCTAAACCGCTGGTCCTAGAGACATGAAATTTGGAGAGTGTGTTCTTTGTTAAGACTAGGTATCCACTAAGAAAGGGTTTTTGGAAATTTCACCCCCAAAGGGGTAAAATAGGGGTTGAAAGTTTGTATGAAAGCCCGTCGTTTTTCAAGCTGCTATAGCCATGAAACTTGGTATTTGGGCTTCCGCTAATGATGAAATACGGATTTTAAAGTTTTTGAAATTGAGAGTTTGTCCTTCAATCACGCCGCAACAGCGCAACGGATCGACGTGATTTTTTTCATGGGTATAGTTGGGTACTTGGAGAGTGACACAGGCTTCTTTTTAGCCCGGAAAATTAAGGCGTGCCTGTGGGAATTAAAAAACTTAAGCCACGCGAACGAAGTCGCGGGCGTCCTCTAGTTAATTACTAAAACATCAACTTGTCACATGCTCCCGTTGAATTGAGATCACTGGTAGGAGCACAAGGACTTTCTTTCAGGGACATCTTTTGTTTCTACTGAGCCAAAAGAAGTTCTTTGTAGAAGAACTTGCAAGGAACCCAGCTGTAACTTAGGAGGATCTATAGGATACAAGATGATGGCCGACACTTCGTCCATGTAGATTGAGGCTTTTCCAGTCCTAAAATCCAGTTAAAACTTTTTGATTTTATGAAATCTTCAAAATCCGGGCCGTGAAACGGAGCAGACACACCTACAAACGGATACACAGATAAACAGACACTTTCGCCTTGATCTATACTAATATTATAAATGCAAAAGTTTGGATGGATGGATTTTTGTTACTCAATCACGGAAGAACGGCTGAACGGATCTGCATGACATTTACACATAGGCTACCTTTATCGCGGAAAATTTAAGAGTTCCCGCGGGAAGCAAAAAACTTCAATCCACGCGGACAAAGTTGCGAGCATCGGCTAGTATATCAGCATAAACTCAGCTGGAATCTAATTTTGTTTGTTTCACAATAACAAATATAACATTCAAGTACTTTGAGAACATAAATTCCGAAGACATGTTATTACGTAAGAACTAACCACACGATCTAATCTCCAAAACATCCTAGACAACCTAAATTTATTGCCATGGCAGTTTCCACCAGAAAACCGGCCTCGTCTCCAACTGGTACGGACACACTCGGCTAAATTATTCATAGCCAACTCTCCAACCCGAATTGGTTCCTAGTCGTACTAGATACGGAATTCATCTTTTTTTAGCTTTTTTAGTTAAATAAGCAATCATTTTTACCAATACGGTTGGATTGAGATTTTCTGCCCATTCATAAGCTTCCTGGCACGTCAACTAGGGTTTACAATAGAGGTACCTTTGGTCTTATCATCTCTAACGTGTCTCTAATCATTTTCTCTCTAATCATTTTCTAAGGCGGCATTGCACCAGTTTCGCTTAGCGGTACAGCTTTTCCGTGAAGACTGATAGCTCAAAAACTCAAACCAGATCATACCAGATCATTTAGAAATTATAAAATACCAAATTGCTCCAGGAAATGAACCCAGGACCACTTTTAAGACAACAGCGATCAGTATCTGACATATTCCCTGATTTGAAAAAATCTGATGCATTAACAGACTAGCTGATGCCCGCGATTTCGACCGCGTAGATTTAGGTTTTGTCACACTCCAAATCCTTAACATCTAAAATCCTCGCGAAAAACATCCGTATATTATCGATCTAACAAATAAACGTACCTTCGCATTTAAAATATTAAGTAGGTATATTAGTATGGATAATAACCCACATAAAAACCCCCATAGCGATTGATGGAAAGGGATTGCAAACGTCAGCTATTACAGAGATTCCAGACAAGAAAAAAGATAACTATGAAATTTAAATTCTCAATATGTCTCTATGAGGAATTTAACCTTCCACGTATAATACCATAGCTGCGCTCTAAAAATTGCGAGACAACTAATATCCACATGCATGTATAGAATCTGCCTCGTTGGTCTTGTGGTTAGCAAGTTCAACTGCGGCTGACGAGGTCCCGGGTTCGAGTCCCGGGTCGGGCCATAATTAAGTATTGGGGATTTCTGTCTAGAAATTCTCAGTACTAGCCCGGAGTTAGGAAGTAGATGGTTATTCACCCCCGTGCCTCGGAGAGCACGTTAAGCCGTCGGTCCCGGTTATTATCACTAACATGATAATAGTCGTTAAAGCCCGCCAACCCGCATTGGAGCAGCGTGGTGGGTCTAAACTCTAATTCCCACTCTCCTATGAGAGTGGAGGCCTGTGCCCAGCAGTGAGACGTTAATGGGCTGTAGTGGTGGTGGTGGTGGATATATAGAATTATTAATCGCACTACACTTGTAATCTCGTAGATATCCTAGGACAATCGGATTTATTACTCTAGGTCTAGACTAGAGCTGTTCCCGTCATGAGGCGGTCACAGGCTAGCACGGACAGCGTTTGGATAAATTATTCATGGCAACCTTGCTAAGCTGAATTGGTTCCCAACCGTGCTAGATACGACGTTTATACAAAAATTTTAGGGGTTTATAACCTAACTAGATGATGCCCGCGACTTCGTCCGCCTGGATTAAGTTTTTTAATCCCCGCGGGTACTCCTTAATTTTTCGGATAAAAAGCCCAGCCTATGTCCTTCCCCGGGATACAACCTATCCCTGTACCAAATTTCATAAAAATCGGTTTGAACAGATGGACTGTGAAAGCGTAGCAGGCAGACAGACACACACACTTTCGCATTTATATTAGTATGGATGTCAATGATAACATTCTAACATAAAAATAATGACTGAAAGTGATCGTGATCGTCAGCAATAAGAAACACTGTTGTTTCACTGCAGTTTGTGACTGCGATCTCACCCAGTGGTAAGTGATGATGCAGCCTAAGATAGGACTAGATAAAGATAGAATCTATGACCACTTACCGCGAACATAGTATTTACTAAACCTCGTTTCTGGAGTCGTGATATCTCCCAAATAGTGGTTGGGGATTTCTTCGCATAACAAAACACCAGTTAGTCTGATGGATGGTTCATAATTTCAACTCATTGCCAGCTTTACTGATAACGAGTTACCAGCTGTAAGAATGAGAAGAGTCCACCACGCTGGCAAAGATCGGATTGGCAAACTTTACATACCTTTCATACCATTATGGGTTAACTCTCGGGCATGCCGGTTTCCTTCACCACTAAAGCAAGTGATGTTTAATTTCTTTAAACGCACCTAACTCAGAAAATGTAGAGGTGCATGCCCGGGAGGGAACGTTCCCCCGAAAGGAGGCTGCGTATCTAAATCTATAGGCTATCAAATGTACGCAATTGTTATCTTTGATCAATTCAGGTCAATATACAAAGTTCATAGGTATAGGTACAGTCCAACCGGTCTCCACAGAGGTCCAACAATTAATATTCTAGATACAACCAAGTAGTGTAACAGAATTTACTGATCTGAATTCAGTTTGGTATTAATGGAGTTAACAAATTAGAACTTGACGAAGGTACAAAGAGAAAACGTACGTACCGCAGAAATTTCAAAAGTGGATTTTGCTTTAGCGTAATTCGCACGCATTAGCTAAGCCCTCTCTGTGTTCATTACAGAGCATAGCAGAGCATTAGTGTGCAGGGTTGAGCTTTAGCGATTGCTTGTTCAGTTGTAAATTAATCTTTAATCTGCACTAAGTTAATAGAGCCCGTAACGTTAACTGTGCGTTTATGTTTAAAATTTTATCGAGTTCGATTTTAATCACGACGTATTTCTAAGTTAATTTCCATTCTGAATAATAGACGTTGACTTGAGAAGACAAAAATCTCATCTTTTTAAAAAAGTCGGCTTGTTGTGGACTTGTTCTTAGACTAGGGCATGTTTGGAACCCTCTCGTAGCTTTAGATTTAAGCTACCGTATTTAGTCGTCACTTGTCACCATTACGTCCTTGTATTTATTTGGTAAATTCATTCAGTTGACATTCAAAACGTATTCAGTGCTATTCGTCCACTCTGGTACTATGCATTCATTTTTCTGAGGGTGTTGCAGACCTACTTTGCAATATATTATGACTAGATTTGATTTCAAAAGTTAATCGAGCGATCAAGTGGCGGAACTCCCAATGACGTACGACATGAAGCGAGACTCAGGGAGCCGCAGTTGGATCCAGGCAACCCAAAGCCATGGTATGTGGATGTCCTTGTAATTCTAACAGTGGACGCCTATCGGTAGAGGATGACGACAACGAAGGCTTTCATTAAATTACTTAGAGATATCTGAATAACCGTAAAATCGCTTCTAACTCTATGCATTTTTAATGCCTTTGATTTTTTGATTAATGAATTTTGAGTAGAAAGAAACACGAAATAAGAAATAAATACAAAAGAGCTTATTGCAAGGTTATCAAGCAAGCGAAGTACTTTTCATCAAAATTATGTAATCGAAACCGTTACATCGCTAAATCATAAATATCCTAAGTACGCTAATATAAATTGCCTCCGTATCGTTCTACATAATTTCGTTCAGTTTATGAAGGGCGCTATCTCCGTCCTACATCGTATCGGCGTCGAATAAAACTGTAGCGACCCTCGTAAATCCTGCCCGAGGTCGACATGTGTTTTAGACTATAGTTTAGGTACACGATTAAATTTAAATAATTCATAAATCCCGCCGGCTCCCGGCGACGGAAATTGAGCAAATTGGTGCAAAACTTTCTTGATCTAGGTATACAGTGTTCCTAATTCTGTTTCTGTTTCGTGGGAATGAGCATTCTTTTCTATATCAAAATTCCACAACCTATTTGCAACTTGCCTATACACAAATTTAAGAAATCCATTAAAATTATGCTCCTGAAAAAAGCTTATTATACTGTTGAAGATTATGTAAATGATAGAGGAGCTTGGATTTGATCGCTCCAGCAATGCTAAGGACAGCGGTTACTTATGAACACATTGATATATAATAATTGTAAATGAATTATTTAAAAAGAGCAACCACCGAGTTTCTTGCTGGTTCTTCTCGGTAGGAATGGCATTCCGAACCAGTGGTAGATTCACTTGACGATTCAAAAGTACTTGTAAAAGTTTAGTTGAATAAAAAACATTTGAATTTTGAATTTTGAATTTTCACACAATTTATAATGACAACACTGATTTTCTTGCTATAATTATAAAAATATATATGGAAATTAGCTGATGCCCGCGACTTCGTCCGCGTAGATTGAGGTTTTTTGTTTCCCGCGGGAACTCCTTAACTTTCCGCGATAAAAAAAAGTAGCCTATGTGTGTTATCCCAGACTATAATATAGCTTTGTGCCAAATTTCATCCAGATCCGTTTAACCGTTCTGGCGTGATTGAGTAACAAACATCTATCCATCCATCCACACTTTCGCCTTTTTAATATTTCGCCTTTATAAGATGTCAATTTAGTTTTTTTTTTAAATTATTAACATTTTATCAACCCAACAATCTACTCACCAGCTAAGGGGATGGGGAGTCAATCATATGTGTTTTTCCTATTATTAAGATGTCTAAGCTAAGTCAAACGATTTTAATATCGAGTTGATCCTAATACCGACAACTCTACAACCACTCGACGGCTTACGATATAATATATCGATACATTGCGTAACACTGTATTCAGGTCACGATAATTAGTCAACTTGACAGCTAATCATGCACACGACTGTTATTCAAACACTATAAACCGTAGATTTCGCATAAGTTTATGTACAATGTTGATTTCAATTTATGTACCCAATGTATTAACATTTATGCATTTATTTGCCTCCCTGGCGTAGTGTTGAGCGCTGTTGTCTTAACGTGGAAAGTCCTGGGTTCGATTCCCGGCAGGGTTTTATAAATCTGAATTTTCTCTGGTCTGGTCTGGTGGGAGGCTTCGGCCGTGGCTAGTTACCACTCTATCGGCAAAGACGTACCACCAAGCGATTTAGCATTCCGGTACGATGCCGTGTAGAAACCGACTAGGGGTTTGGGTTTAATATACTGACATACCCCTAACAGGTTAGCCCGCTACCATCTTAGACTACATCGTCACTTACCATCAGGTGAGATCGCAGTCAAGGGCTAACTTGTAGTGGTAAAAAAAAAACAGTAATTTTTGCATCATTTGGAAGCCCGGCGACATTTCCCGCCTAATTTCGTGAAAGCTGCCTCTTATTTGGCCCTATTTGTATTCCGAGATTACTAAGTAGATAAGAAATACGAGAGGGATGTTAGGAGTCCATTGTCTCCACTTTGTCCTAAGTACCAAGGCTACCTACTCAAATTAGGCACGGTTCAGGACTGTAGTTTTTACGATGATGAAAATATGTCTTGTTTTATTTACAGAACAGCTCCAAGCAATATTTATAAATGCCAACAGTATAATGAATCTACTAGTAAGTATACACTACCTTACAGCTTAAGCCCATGGATCTAAAATATTAAGATTTTACTATGTGAGCTTCTCTATAGCGTGCATTTTAATTCAGAAAGGTTTTCCGGAAAGGACTTGTCCAAGATTGGGCCTTGAACATGAACCAAGATGATTTTATTACACGTGAATAGAGATCCTAAAATATGGCTTTTAGAATTATTTACACATTTTTAAAGGACCCTAATTTGGAGAAAAATATATTTTTATTTTGTGGCTTTTTAGATCTTTGTCTGAATTTTATCAACAGTAAAAAAAAAACTTGATTTTTTTTGTCACGTCGTATGTCATTGGGTGATTGTCAAATGTCACTGTCAGTTTTGTCTATCTTAGTTTATTGGTGATTTATTGTTGTCTAATAATTATTTTACGAATGTCTCAAATACTCAATTATTATTTAATAATCTTATAATATTGTATGTACTACCTATGTAGTGGAAAATGGGTAGTTTATCGAAATGGAATATTAATAATCACAACTATTGCGCATTACCCAAGTTTTAGTGTTGCCATCCATTGAAAAACATTTTCTACAAACGATATTTTTCATAATTAATTTAAAAAAAAAACGGGGTTTTCTAAAATTATTATTTAAATTGCGTTTAATGTTATATTTTTTTCTCTTTCACGTGATGGCAGTTTGGTTCTGGTTCATTGACACTCAGAATAAAAAAACACCCTCCATACTGAACTGGGACATGTCCTTTGAAGCAAGTGTAGGTTGGGTTTTTGGTTCACCTAGTACCTAAAAATATAAACAAATATTTATATATAACATTACAATAACATGCGTTGGTATAAAATTACTTTTCATTTGTCGACTTTTATACAGGGTCAGTTTAAAAATTCCAATCTTATAACAGTAACTTCTGAACGTAATACAAAACAACTTTTGTTCTGTGACTTTTAAACATTCTGAGTAAAACAAATTTTTGGTCATAAAAATATTAACATTTCATGGGCACCATTACTCCACGAGACACGCGTTCGGTGCGTGGCGGACCGATTATACTTAATCGCTTGACTAGTTGAATACAGCTTACTAAAAACACAGAGTTGAAAAACGTCTAGAATCTAAACTGAACAGTGAAAAGATTGAATTTTTAAAGTTTTTCTAAAATATGTTGTAGGCAAAGTTTTTTAAAGGATTATATAAAGAACTAGTTAGCATTTTTAATTTAGCGCTGTAAAAGCCCTGGGCCAGTCATAAATGAAACAGTGTTATTAACTGATTTAATACAACAGATAGGCTGAGCTTGTTTTAAAAGACAAAAAAAACCGGCCAGTGCGAGTCGGACTCGCGCACCGAGGGTTCCGTACAAACCTGTAGTAAGTTTTAAATTATTAAAAAAAAACTACTTACTAGATCTCGTTCAAACCAATTTTCGGTGGAAGTTTGCATTTTGGAAGTTTGTTTCATTCTCTTATTTTAGAAGTTACGGGGGGGGGGGGGCCAACATTTTACCACTTTGGAAGTGTCTCTCGCGCAAACTATTCAGTTTAGAAAAAAATGATATTAGAAACCTCAATATCATTTTTGAAGACCTATCCATAGATACCCCACACGTATGGGTTTGATGAAAAAAAAATTTTTGAGTTTCAGTTCTAAGTATGGGGACCCCCAAAATTTATTGTTTTTTTTTCTATTTTTGTGTGAAAATCTTAATGCAGTTCACAGAATACATCTACTTACCAAGTTTAAACAGTATAGTTCTTATAGTTTCGGAAAAAAGTGGCTGTGACATACGGACGGACACACAGACAGACAGACAGACAGACAGACAGACAGACATGACGCATCTATAAGGGTTCCGTTTTTGCCAAATTTGGCTACGGAACCCTAAAAATGAATATGTACTCAAATAGGTACAAGATACCAGCACAAAATGCCTGGCATGCAAATCTCGCCGTAACCGATCCCTTATCACAATACCTCACTACCTTGATCCGCTTATCTTGACGAATGGCACTGAGGAGCCGTCGCGTCTCCGAAAATGATAAGGCGTTTGTTTGCGCTATTGTTTCTTTTGTTTAGGGGAAAATATACCTACTTACATACTTTATACTTGTGTACCTAACTGGTTCGTTGGTCTAGTGGTTAGCATGTTCGACTGCGGCTGACGAGGTCCCGGGTTCGAGTCCCGGGTCGGGTCACAACAAGCACTGGGTTTTTCTGACAATTTTCAGTACTAGCCCGGAGTTAGGAAGTTGGCGGTGTTTCAGCCCCGTGCGTCGGAGACCCCGTTAAGCCGTCGGTCCCGCGCCTGATCTCTCTCCGGTCGTGTCGGATTTTCCGTCCCATCGGACTATAAGAGTAAAGGAACAGAGAGTGCACCTGTGTTTGCGCACACACTTGTGCACTATAATATCTCCCGCGCAGACGGCTAATCGCTCTGGAGATTGGCCGCCGTGGCCGAAATTCGGTCGGGAGGACATTATTATGCCTTGTGTATCTACGGTATTCTTGTTTATAGGTTTGTCTTCTAATTATCATATTATGTTACTTCTTACTTATTTAAAAAAATATGCAAATGTGTACTTGTTTGTTGATTTATACTTCAATCAAGCCACAATAGAGGAACGGAACGGTCGGGTGACATAACCACTAGCATATCGCCGCTTCTTATTTAAAGAAATTTTATTATATAACTAGCTGATGCCCGCAACTTCGTCTGCGTGGTTTAAGTTTGTTTGATTTCCGATTTTCGATTTTTTTGATTGCCTATGTCACTCTCCAGCTATATCCATGCCAAAAATCACGTCGATCCGTTGCTCCGTTGCGGCGTGATTGAAGGACAACCCAACAAACAAACGCACTTACGAATTTATAATATTAGTATGATTGACAAAATAAAAAAATTGCTTATGTAAATAGTAAATACCTATTATAAAAACATTCACACAGCAAGATTTATTAATTGTGTACAATTATTTTCCCTTATTATCTACAACAGGAAGCCAATTAGTCCAATTATACGCGATCGCAATTAATCAAGCAAAGAAACAAATATAATTAACAGTGATTTTCTGGACAACAGATCATACTAATATTATAAATGCGAAAGTGTGTTTGTTTGTTGGTTTGTTGGTTTTTTGGTTTGCCCTTCAATCACGCCACAACGGAGCAACGGATCGACGTGATTTTTGGCATGGGTATAGTTGAGGACCTGGAGAGTGGCCTACTACCTTTTATCCCGGAAAATTAAGGAGTTCCCGTTGGAATCAAAAAAACCTTATACCACGCGGACGAAGTTGCGGCATCAGCTAGTAGGTAGTATAATAATTAGGTAGATATCTATAGGTGAATTTCCTTTCAAAACAACTAAATAACGACGTCAGTGACCATCAATATACAAAAACTTAAAGAATTAATTATTTAAAAGGCGATACTATATTTTTTTTTAAATTAGACAAATTAATCAGTTATTTTTGAATATTTTAAGAATTTATTTGACCGGAATCAATACCTATATAACGTAACATAAATAAGAGACACCTGTATGTCCTACATCCATACTAATCCATATCCATACTAATCCATACTAATTCCATACTAATATTATAAATGCGAAAGTGTGTCTGTCTGTCTGTCTGTCTGTCTGTCTGTCTGCTACGCTTTCCCGGCCCATCTTTTCAACCGATTTTGCTGAAATTTGGTATAGAGGTAGGTTATATCCCGGGGAAGGACATAGGCTACTTTTCATTCCGGAAAATTAAGGAGTTCCCGCGGGAATAAAAAAACATTAGTCCACGCGGACGAAGTCGCGGGCATCATCTAGTGTTATATAAATAAATTGAGTTTATTTATGGAGTTATTGAGTTTAATACCAATAATTGTTACTTTTTCACGACCCATCAATTTTCAAAAAAGATTCATGAAATTTGGTAGAAGAGATAGCTTGCATCTAGGAGGACAGGATTTTGAAAAACCTAGTTCTTATCTAATGACAAGTTTATTGTGATAGTAAGATCACCGTAAGATCGTAGCGGCCAAAAGTTTTGAAGTAAAACTTCTTTAGAATCGTTGTGTTTTGAAAAATCGATGCAACGAAAAAGCGACACCAAAAAGATACAAACATACAAGAATAGAATACATGTTATATTTATCTCATTCTCTCGTAGGGTACTTTTCTGAAATTCCCTTCTGCCGTGTGTGAATTGCACACACACACTTTTTTTTTAATTGAGCGCTTTCTTCAAACTATACCATAACCACAGAATAGGTAATAGTACCTACGCCCTAACCCCGCGGAAAATATGAATTTAAAAACAAACATTATGTTGATAAATAATGTCCTCCCGACCGAATTTCGGCCACGGCGGCCAATCTCCAGAGAGATTAGCCATCTGCGCGGGAGATTTTATAGAGCACATGTGTGTGCGCAAACACAGGTGCACTCTCTGTTCCTTTACTCTCATAGCCCGATGGGACGGAAAATCCGACACGACCTGAGAGAGATCAGGCGCAGTAACGACGGCTTAACGTGCTCTCCGAGGCACGGGGGTGAAACACCACCAACTTCCTAACTCCGGGCCAGTACTGAGAATTTACTGTCAGAAAAACCCAATACATGTTGCGGCCCGACCCGGGACTCGAACCCGAGACCTCGTCGGCCGCAGTCGAACATGCTAACCACTAGACCAACGAGGCAGTTGATAAATAACTTAAGGTATAAGTTGATAAATAACTTATAACATACTAACAAAGAAGTACCTTAATAAAAAAATAAATCCCCAATAACTGACATAACGAGTTTCATTCGCACCGTGACTTCCCTATCAGGGCCGCGAGCCATTCACTGAGCAGAAATTATTACAAAAATCGAATTTTCGCATCTTTTCCGATGAAGCCGGTAATATATTCATACGCATTTCCCGCATGTTATGCCAATGCACGGGACATGAATTTTGGACGGCAATTTACTGGTACGTGATGGGAATATTTCTGAATTATCGATTAGTGCCTAATTGTTGTGAGCGCAATGTAGGTACCTACATGCACATCTATGGAAGGGTATACCTACGTTCTATGAATAATTTGGGCTTCTAGTTGCGATATAACCGAACTAGCGAGTTCTGGCTAAGCAACGTATAAAGCCTTGTGTGATGGTCCAGTCCGTAATTTTCATGTGGCAAGAAATACAGATATTCCTTTGGGAGGCCCAATTCCAGCTGAATATCGACTAAGGAATATTGGCTATGAAATCGTTGTATGAACGTAAAATTTCAGTAGAACTCTTGGTGGAATGGAGACTTTGGAGAGTCTCGGAAGACCCCTTACTAGAAATATGGACGATGGATACATAAAGCGATCCATTTTTCAGCCTTTGAACATTTTCAAAGTCCATGTCAAAAGGACTAATTAAACTAAAAAGGTTATTTTAGGACATAATAATATAGTATCGTGAAAACCCTAGAGTTAGACCTTTGTTGCATTGAGAAAAACCTATAACATTTCGCTGCGTTCTACTATCTATCAATAAATGGTAAACACATTTCACTACAGTGTTGGTAGATAACTCGATTATGTCCGATACTGTCAGGCAATCCCAACCGGCGGGCTCTGAGATGCAGGGCACATTATAGCACTGTCATTTATTGACAGATGGTGGTCAATTCTGTAATAGAGGCCTCGCTTCCAATTCGATCGTTGGTAATAAATGAACAACGGGGGTGGCGTGCAGAAAATTATTTAAGGGATTAAATCATGAGCTAGGATACTGACGATAGAGAAGCAGAACTGCGTAGGCAGACTGCTAAGGCATTAAAGTTTAATTTCGTATGTAGTATATTTATATTTAAGACCTTTTGTTTTGACCGTAACAACGCGAGCAACGTTTTCACTTCAAAATCTTACGCATTTTCGTTACGGACGTTTTTTTGCCGGCTAGGGTAGCCCTCCGCATCGTCCCATATGGAACTTCGTTCAAAAAATTAAAGCATTTATAAGATTTAATTAGAAATTGGGAACATTCACAATGATCACACACATTCATTCACATTGTTTATTCCCATGCGTGATACCTACAAATCATTGTACTACGAGTACCACGTACAATTACGTTATGAATGTTCTAGGTTAAGTAAATATTATATGCTAACGTGTTGGTTTTGAAACTTACCTACCATTTAACGTCAATCAATCATCTCATTGCATTTATCGAACTATAATTTACTGTGTCTAGAAATTACACTTAACAACGCCTATCATGACAAATGACTACTGCAATAATAATTATTGACGAGCTACGATAACGACGTAGCGTCAATATATTATTTTCAAGATGATAGCAACAATGTTTTTAACCGACTTCAAAAAAGGAGGAGGTTCTCAATTCGACTGTATTTTTTTTATTTTTTTTTTTTTATTTTTTTTTTAATTTTTTTTTTTATGTTTGTTACCTCAGAACTTTTGACTTTTGACTCCAAAAAATGTTATTATAGAACTACATTAACTCTTGTATACATAATAAATTAAATTATTTTTTACTTTTTAGTGTTTGTGGTTTTTGAAGTCGGTTTTTTTTTTTTTTTATTTTTTTTTGATATCGTATACTAAGATGTGATGCGCAATGCAATAATTTAATCAAGCAAGAACTGATTTAAAAAGTTTTCAAAAATCCCATAACTAGTGTTTGAATAACCTGAATAGCACCCCACAGGATAGTATAATAAGTAATAACTTACACTGCTATAGTATAATTACATAACGTAATGTTTTGCTTTTTAAAAAGAGCAACTGCTGAGTGTCTTTCCCACTCTTCTCAGTAGATCTTCTTTCCGAACCATTCGTAGAGTCAAAACATGACGTAAGATAAAAGCACTGTGGATAAAAGACACCTGTATGTTCTACATGCCACATGTAATAATTAAATTGAATATTATGTACCTATTGAAAAATGAAAAAAGATTCTACCTAAGCTTCAACACACGAAACATCATCTTGATTTCGGAGATTTTTTTTTACGTTTTATACGTTATGTACGATTTAACGTTCTTTGATACTGGCAGCACTGGGATCACACAAAGTCAAGGCAATACCAAAAAAAATAGTGAGTACCTTAGTACATTCGGAGATAGTCGTTTTCTATTTTAAATTTCCCGTCATATTATCGCACTCTCAGTTTTCACTTGATACTCTATAATTATATCGTCTATGTGGGATTTTTTGAAAGTTCTTGTTGGAAATTCTCATAATCCTTTTTGGGGGGCTTACGTTATTTATAGAGTAACCTACATGCAAAATCTAAAATTTCTATAACGAGAATCGAACTCAGGACCTTTCATAAGACCATAGGACTCACCACCACCACCAGGGAGGTCGTCGGAATAAATTGCTCAAATCGTATCGTAGTTCGTATAAGATTCACCGTAATATTTACAGCCAAGGGAATGCTGTCTCAAGCATAACCCGTTTTTCAACTTGATAATATCATTTTCCAAATGGAATTAGCTACGAGGACAGATTTATTAAACTGAAATAGAAACTTTTAACTTCTGAAAATGAAATATGAAATTAATTCGGAGAAACGCGATGTGACATTGAAATAAAAGTAGCTTTAGTAATAATTTCCAGACTCGTAAATTTAAATGCAGTAGAAGATAACATAAAAATCATGATATTATCGTAGTTATACTTTTATCTACTAACCTTAGGTCCACTCGCACAAGGGACCTATTTTAAGGGATTATATTGATTTAGTTAATTTTTTTATTGCTGTCACTTTTCGGTAACCGCAATATGTTCTTGCCAAGAAGTGACAGCATTACAAAATTTTACTAAATCAGATTAAAATATGACCTTGTGCAGGCGGCCCTAGAATCAAAACTGAAGGAATTTTAAACGCTGTGAGGTTAACGATGAATGCCCCAACTTAGTGCAAAACATCCGCCTGGCTGCTCAGCGTGGAAATACAGGCAGTTCTATGTACCCACCCACCCCGGTTTCGGTTGGGACTCCTGAAAATCCTGTCTTACTGGGAGTCTACATGAGATAGTTAAAGCTGAACCTAATTCTTCCATATTATTTTTAATGCAATTACATTGCTTAGATAAAAAAAAAGGTAAAGCTATTGTAGATATGGACTTAAACGTAGATTAAGACCGCATACAAAAACTATGGGGTGAATTCAAAGAAATTTACTTACGAAACCATGTTCTCTACACGCTTCAGTTTTATACCTCTGCAACAATCCGTAGGTGTTAAGCGGGGATAAACAGGATCAGTTGGATAAGATTTAGCTGAGAAGTAGCTGTCGAGGGAATACCGACTCGAGAGCAGAATGCTTTTCAACTTGATCATTTCATTTTCGAAATGGAAATGGAATTGGATAGCAGAAAAGTGTATCGGCTAAGTGTAAAAATTCAATTTAAAAGTTTTATTTAGAAAATAGGAACTTATGTTTATTCTTTTAAAGTAGCCATTTGGAAAGTGAAGAAAATGGAGAAAAGACTAATAATATTGAGAAGAAGAATTAATCCCTTAAGGAGAATAATACCAGTCTGTCCGTTTGTCTACTACTCTTTTAAGGCCCATCTCTTCAATCGATTTTGATGATATTTAGTACAGAGCTAGGTAGGTTTCATCCCGGGGAAGGACATACGCTCTTTTTATCCCGGAAACTCAAAGAGTTCCCATCCAATTTTTCAAAGTCCTTAATCCACACAGACTAAGTCGTTGGTATCATCTAATAACTACTTGACATCTTTTATTAACAGGACTAAAATGGCTTATCAGGTATTTCTTACACATGTAATTATAAACAGATCGCACATGGCAATATGCCTGAGTTTAGAGATTTATGCCAGCGCCCTCTACTGATTTCATAAACACGCGATCGATGCGGTAGACTCTTGCTGTTCACGTCACATGATTTTCCGGCTTTCAGTTCTGGCGCCACTTACAATTATCGTGTTGATTGTCATAACTCGTTGTGTGTGTGTGTGTGTGTGTGTGTGTGTGTGTGTGTGTGTGTGTGTGTGTGTGTGTGTGTGTGTGTGTGTGTGTGTGTGTGTGGGTGTGTGTGTGTGTGTGTGTGTGTGTGTGTGTGTGTGTAAATAGGTTAGTTATTCATCATCATCAATCATCTATATCGTGTGATCATGGATTAACTAACCGCTAGGTGTAATAGTAGGTAGTTACCTAGGTAAGTATAAGAAGAAAAAGTTCGTTATAATATAGCTGTGTGAAAAATTGTATTTCCCGCGTAATAATCGCTGACAGAACGATTAATAAGCGGCGACCTTCAGGACTTACATCCAGTTTTTCGTAGGCCGCAATAATGCAATGCTATTTGTCAGGATAACATGGCTACAGAAAGAAAAACTGGTCTTTCCTCTGAAATATATTTCGCCAAACTTGTTTGTTTCAGCCGCGAACGCTCTCGTTTGGCCAATGAATTAGAAATTGAAGTTATGTCCAATTCTCGAAAAGTTCTTAAAGTATTTCTCGAAGTTAAGTTAGTGTTCTAAATGTTTATTGACTTTCGATCTGGGTAATAAGTAAGTTACTCACTTCTAAATTTTTTAATTTGTGAAAATAATAATAAATGTTAATACTATACCGATTTAATACCAAAGAAACAAATCAATATTTATTTACTGTTCAGGAATATTTCTTAATTTAGAAAAAAAACACTTGAAATGAATATACTACTGCTCTAATTAGTTCGCCCTAAACGGAAGAAGTATTGACAAATCTTCATGTGGTGCTAAGTTGCTAACTTCAAACAGAAGGTCGGAGAGAAATTATTGATGTGGGCTAATCTTTTTTTTTTTAGGTACGAAATCGATGCGCAGGTTTCATTACGACATTATTGTGGTATCAATTATTTCTGTCTTTCAAGATTTCACTTCTCAGCTAACTTGCATTCGATGATCAACATGGAATGATTCTTTACCGTTATAGCTAGTATAAATTTAGTTATTAATATAATCTATAGGACCTTTTCTCTTTTCTAAATGTGTTTAAAAAAACCTTAAGTCACCAGCTTCTGGAATAAAATTCGTTCATGCATAAAATAGCAAAAGTAAAGTTTAGCACAAAACGAAATTGGGGCATAAAACTACACTTTATGACAAAGAGAGCCTCACTTTTTTAGGTAAAACTGTCAGCGCCATTTGGCCAAATTTATGCCTAGTGTTGTTCCAAAGTTAGCCGTCCGCCGCGGTGGCGCTCGTACGAATTTCGCCAGCAGTTCTAAAACTATTATTTGGTGGTACGTAAAAAGGGCTGGGCTTTGTGTGCCTTTTCCAGTTTTAAATAACTTTAATTCGATATTTCAATTTGGGTATAGGAGAGACGGTTTAAATGCAAATATATATTCGGGCTTAGGTCGTTGGCGTATGCAAATAATTTCAAACATTTTTTTAAATAATGTAAGGTTTAATTATATATTTATGCACCGCTACAAACTATTGAAGAATACTGATTTGGTGAAAATCTGTTCACTGCAAACCTGACGACTGCAATTTTGGGGTTTCAGGTCGCTTTATAATATACTAGAGGATGCTCGCGACTTCGTTCGCGTGGCATACGTTTTTTTAATTCCCACAGGCATTCCTTAATTTTCTGGGATAAAAAGAAGCCTATGTCACTATCCAAGTCCTCAACTAAGTATACCCATGCAAAACGTTGATCCGTTGCTCTATTTCGGCGTGATTAAAGGATAAACTCTCTATTTCACGTCCTTGGGGATAAAATTTTCAAAAACTGTGAATCACATATTTTGTCATTTCAGACCGAAATCCCAAACACCAAGTTTCATGGCTACAGCTTGAAAAATGACGGACTTTCCTACAAACTTTCAACCCCTGTTTCAGCCCTATGGGGGTAGAATTTTCAAAAATGGCGATACACGTATTTCTTCATTTTGAACCGATAGCTCAAATACCAAGTTTCATGAATATAACTTGAAAAATGACGGACTTTCATAGAAACTTTCAACCCCTATTTTACCCCTTTGGGGGTCGAATTTCGAAAAATCCATTCTTAGTGGATACCTACTCTTCACAAAGAACACACCTTCCAAATTTCATGTCTCTAGAACCAGCGGTTTGGGCTGTGCGTTGATATATAAGTCAGTCAGTCAGGACTTTGAATTTTATATATATAGATTTACTATGATGCCCGCGACATCGTCCACGTGGATTGAGGTTTTTTGGTTCCCGCGGGATCTTTTCAATTTTCCGGGTTAAAAAGTAGCCTATCTGTTATTCCAGACTATAATCTATCTCTGTGCCAAATTTCATCCAGATCCGTTCAGCCTTTGGGGCGTGATTGAGTAACAAACATCCATACATCCATCCAAACTTTCGCATTTATAATATTTATATATTTGATTTACGATCTCAAGTAGGTTCCTGGCATCTACTGGAAATTGGAATACTAATGAATACTTATTAAAATCCCTCCAAGAGATCGCTTACCAGTAGGGCTCAACACTGCGCCATTGAGCATGTCAAAAACCTATCCGTACCATACCGTTTTCCAATCCAATTGATTGTAAGAAGATCACGGTCATGACATCACGTTACTCACTACTCACCATTGACTTATATGTAGTAGTATACGTATAAGTCAATGCTACTCACGTATTAGTTTCTTTAAATGGCTTCATTAAAGCTTATGTTTCACGTTAAGTATATTATAGTCCGATTCAAATACGCAGTAATACGATTTCCTTGCTTCTATACTGTAAAAGTCTATTGACCTTCTGTTAGCGTAGCGTATCCCAGTGGTAAAGATTTATCTTAAACGTAGACCTTTTTGCAAGGAATGGTGTGAAGAAGTAGTCGTACTATTAAGTATTAAAAGTTAAATCATACTAATATACTGAACATTATAAATTCGAAAGTGAAAGAAGGACAAACCAACAAACAAACAGTTTGTTGGTTTGTCCTTCAATAACGCCGCAACGGAGCAATGGATTGACGTGATTTTTGGCATGGGTATAGTTGAGGACCTGCCCCCCAATCATGTATGAATGGCCGATCAAAACGGTAAGTTCGTCGTCAAAGTAAAATAAACCATAAGTACATTGAATTAGAGCTCAATTTCGTGTATTCATTTTTATACGTTAGAGTATCGTACATACTTAAACGTGAATGGGTACACGAAATTATAGAGTTCCGGAATATTAAAGAGTTCCCCCGGGATTTTCTAAACATAAATGATCATACTATTATTATCATGTGTAGGTATCAACAAATAATTCATCTTTGACGATATTAATTGAACGTCTGAGCCTCGTCTTAGTAATAATTATGTCGACCGGAATTTAATTTTCGCAGCACACAATTTGTGGTCTTCATTATTGACACGCCGCGCCGTCCAATGATTTATAGTCGACCACATTTATCTAAAAGTTATTATTATTAATAATATTGCTATTGCTATGATTAATAATGTTAGTACCTAGCTGCTATTTATAGCGCAACAGTAAATATTCAATGTAATTTTATATTTAACGTTTATAATTTATGCATTTTCTTTTTTCTCTAGGTACCATACCAATTACTTACTTATAATACAACAAGTGCGTAGAGCGGCGAGCAGGTAGCTAAAAACTTGGATGAAACTAAAAAATATACGTACGAGTAGGGGAGACCAGGGATGAACGTAACAATTTTCACTTTTCTCGTAATATCTCACAGAGCTTGTTGAATATCAAAATTCTTATCAGTACATATGATAGATCGGTCTTTTATAGATCGGTCTTTTAGCTATCTTTTAACATTAGCACAAATGCAACTGATGTTATAGATTTTGAGAAAAACTAACAAATAAAACGAGTGGAATTTGTTACAACCATCCCTACCCCTAGGGTTGGTTGTAACAGTGTAACGGGTTGGTTGTAACATTACAAATAAAATCGAAGTTACTTTCATAATCAACATAATCAACTTTTATGTTTTACATAAGTATCACAAATGTCAAAAAAAACATTTCTAGAAAAAAAAACTTCTAAAATACTTAATTAAAAATTAGATATCAACCAGACAAACAAATCACCCCACTGCCGGCCGTAGCCGCGCCATTTCCTATTTCACTTTACTTTATTTGTATGATATCTCGTAAGATATTCATCTGAACTAAATGGTGTAAAGGACAATTTTTAACTTCATTAAATACTTGAGATGACTAACATATTTATTTTGAAAAGGATTATCTCTGTCGGTAAAACATCTTCGCAATTAAATCATTGATTTAGACCAAGTTTGAAAATCATAAAAATGGTTAAGGTTTTAACCTTAAAGGATAGATATACTTATTGCTATCTCGGATTTTTTATTAAAACTTTTTGAGAGGAACTTATCCACCATGCATTGTTTTTTACGCAGTTAATTCAGAAGGGGTTCTTAGTGAGTGTACTTTTCTGCGAAGTATTTCTTCTATAGCCAAATCCATAATTTTTGCAGTAACTAAACCTCTACTGGCATATATTAGGCATTCTGGAATAAGAAAATAAGAACCTATGCAATACTTTGAAATATAAAAAGGCACAATAAAACATGCTATATGATGTCACGATCATAATCGGGATGAAAGTAACAACTTGTTACTTTCATCCCTACCTAAAAATTTTACCGAATATGGCAAACACATGCCTATAAACTAAAAATCCGATAGAAATATACTGTTTCAAATGCTAATTTCAAAAGATGAATACTTATGCTAATTTACTGGCACTTGACACGCGAGCTTAAGCCTACCATAATAAAAACAAACGCAGATGAAAAAAATTGCCAAAACTAACTTCGGAGGTATTTTTGCGGCACCGACTCGTCACGTCAACAACCGTCGGCACAGCGCAGTGAGCGCAACTGAGGTTAGGGGGGGTTCAAAATTGAGCATTTTGGTGAAACAACCATCAGTGTAACCAACAAAACTCGTTCAAAAACTCACTTGTTACGTTCATCCCGTGTTACTTTCATCCCTGGTCTCCCCTACCTTACGGGCGAATGTGGAACCCACAATCTTGAGTGCATCCAAAAAAAAACAAAAAAAACCCTCAGTGCAATTTTCGTAGCATACCGATAGGTGCACATGCTGATAAAAGGCTATACATTTCATTAAAGGTATATGTAGGTACTATGACAGTTTTATCACCGAAAAGTAGATATTAAGGTTTGCCTGCAAACTTAACTTTAAGTATCTCAGTTACGATACCGCTTATTTAAATTTCAATTGAAGAGGGCTTAGGCAATTGAAAATTCCAATTTAATTATGAGGTGGCTGCCCGTCGGCATACGTCCAGACAATTTTATTATTACAGCTCTCTACTCTGAATGGATAAAAGGTAGAGGCCTTCTGGCCATGAGTCTTCCTGTCGACCAGCTGGCAGCCCGCCAGCCATACACCGCTCAACCCTCAAGCATGCATTAACTAAGCTTACGCAATAACGGTTCTCACTGCACCAAAAATAAAGACCACAATGCACCAAATCCTGCTCATATGTCGCCTACCGTACAGCCTACAAATTGACGTCGGCATCACCCCACAGAAATACAACCCTAAAATTTAAATCATAAGACTCAAATTCAAACAGTTCCGCGAAAAAACATGCTGAATTCAAATATGTTGACGCCATTGTGTTTCCAATAGGTTCTTATATCAATAAAGCTGAATGCCTTGTATATAAACGAAACCCGCAAATACCGATTTTGGGGTAGGTACACGATATTGCAGGTGTGTCTTTCTATCTGTTTTAAATTCATATACTAACACGGGGCACGTAAGTGATTGCGTTTAGCATTTATGTCCCCATATTTACAAATTGGAATGCAGCAGTAAAGGTAAACTGATGAAATTATTAAAACAATATCAACAACTGTCACTTCTTTTGATCGTTCCTAAATTATTTTTCATCCCATGTATTCGAAAAGGACGACTTGGTTCGCCTTTATGTGCGCCCAAAGGTGGTGTTTTCTATAAGAAACTTTTAGCGGGCAGTAATGAGTTTTTAATCCTCTTTATACTCGTAAGTGCGCCGCAATTATCTTTGCCGCGCACTTATTGAATTTGGAACATCTAACCCTGGAATTCATAAACGTTGGGTAACCAGTCTCTGGCAAAATGCCGTTCACGATTCGCGTAGGACTTGAATGTAGAATCAACCTTTGTTGCAATTCATAAACGTTCGCCAGACAATCTCCTAGCTGAATGGAGAAGAAATGGAGATGTACAGAATATTGTCTATTGATTGACATGTTATTTGTGGAAATTCTCTATGGATGTCACTTTGACGCACTGAGTCACTCAAGTGAACGTCAATGTTTGTTTACAAACAAACATTGACGCGGTTTTCAATTTCCAATGGTTTCCAATTTTAGGGAATAATAGAAAGCAAAGACCGAAGCGAATTCGAAATTTACGTGGTAAAACGCTGACGAATGATACCACTTTGATAGCGGTGATGCACAACTTCATGATTTGTATATCCTGCATAAAGCCAGAGACGGCCAAGCTGACGGTACATCCTGGGCACGTATAAGAATCGCTCTGGAGCACCTTTGCAAAAATATCGCGAAGATATGTTTGTTCGCAGATAACAAAAGTGCAGCTTACTCTCCATAAACTGAAGTCCAGTAGAACTACTTCAGCTCTTACGAGTACGTTCTAAACTGTTCCGGCATGGTGCAAAGATGTGTTCATCAGTGCAGACTTTTGGCCTGAGGGCATAGTATACCGTCGTTACAGGGAAGCGAGAACAAGAATTCCTTCTGCTTCATAAGACTATAATATACTTATTTTTAGAATTGTATTTATAGTATTTTATGAATTATATTGTATTGTGTTATAATTATGATTAAATATTGTTGCCTGATTTAAATAAATAATTCAATGTTAAGATCAAAGTTATCATGTTCTTGCTTAGTCACTGAAGTAATAGGATACCAAATTTCGAATCTATCAAACCTGTATTGGTAGTTGCTCTCATACTTTCTTCAACATATTATGATAATCTGCAAATAGCTGAAGAGATTTTCTTGAATCATTGCTAAGAATACTTTCGATCAAGTCCTCTAAACCAAAAAAATAAATCAAAATCGATTCATCCGTTTGGGAGCTATGCTGCCGCAGACAAATACACAGATGCACAAACACACACACCCTCTTTTAGCGTCGGTAAGTAGTCAAGACTGAAAGACCATGAAGGTACTTATAGAGCTAGTTTTATGGCATTTATACATGGCTTTATATAAAAATTCTATTTTTATTTATGAATGAATAAGTACAGAAAACTACAAAATGTTATAATCCATTTAATATTATTTTAACAATTAATACCAGGCTGAAGAAGGACATCATTCATATTTTTGACTGCTATTATGATTCTTGTATTGCTAGCCACTTCCTTTTCGCCTCAAGAAATGCACATATCATATGAGGTCATCCAACCAAATGAATTAATCCACGACCTTTATTCTAACTTCTTCACACAAGATCTTGGCTCAAACTGAGGATAGTAGAACAACGTATGTTCTGGAATTGCCTTTAGGTACTGTGTAGTACATACATTAACTGTAGTTCCTTTATTTTGCGCTCGATATTATGTATTATTCGTCAACATCCTATGTCCTATGAGATAAGTACAGAGTCATTATAAAAATTTTCTTCTTTCTTGTTTACCTAATTCTGTATACCATCAATTAGCCTTTGCGTCTACTAGCCTTGCATCTTTATGTAGGCTGGCCGATTGTGGTATCTTTCAAGAGTCCGTCCTCATGCGGCACTTCTTTCTTCTGGCAATAATTCATAGCCATCGTTTCAATCCCTCCCCGGCCCACTATTAAATACTGAGCGCGTGCCTCTTCTTAGAACGAGAAGGGTAACTTCCGGAAATACCCGTCTGTATCAGGACAGCATAAATCGTCGTAGTTTTATATGCACTGGCTGTAATTAGCGATTTCATCATCAATGTAAAGCCATCATTCGCTTTACACTACACTTTGGATAATTGGTGGATTTATTGGTTTTACCACAAGTACAAACTTAGAAGAACATGTTGTATATGACTCAAATCACATTTTTTCTTCGATTTCTTATTAAAAATCAAGATTTATTACGCACAAATAGCCCACAAAATACAAAAATAAAGCTATGTCAAACTCATGTCATAGCAAAAGCCTCGTTTGATTGTGTCTGATTCGCGGAAATCGGCGAATCAGTATTCAGCCGCTGTTAGCGACCGCATGGAGAGTCTCTTTCGACTATGAAATGCAAAAGAGAGTCTCTTTCGACTATGAAATGCAAAAAACTTGAATTCGATACATAGCGCTTGAAACGTCTCGGAAAAGAGCCGTTCAGTCGATTATGAATTCCACTGTTAGTGTTCAGCGCCAACGCAAATTGACGACCTCCGTGGCGCAGTGTTGAGCGCTGCTGTCTTAACGTGCGGAGGTCCCGGGTTCGATCCCCGGCAGGGTCAATTTAGGAATTTATAATTTCTGAATTTTAACTAACGAAAGGGCTATATGGATATACATATTAAAAAAAAAAAAAAATTATAATTAAATAAATATTATTATAAAGGCGAAAGTTTGGATGGATGTGTGGATGTATGGTGGTATGGATGTGTGTTACTCAATTACGCCCGAACGGCTGAACGGATCTGGATAAAATTTGGCACAGAGATAGATTTAAAAAAAAAAAAAAAAAGATTATAGTCTGGAAATAGCACATACTTATGCTTTTTATCCCGGGAAATTAAAGAGTTCCCGCGGGAACCAAATTTTCTCATACAGGGTGATGAAAAGTAGAGTGTATCATTCAGGCGCAAATATATTTTTGGCTCGGGCGACGTACTTTGAATCCCTCGCTACGTTCAGGATTCTACTAAAGAATCCCTCGCTACGCTCAGGATTCTACTCTAGAATCCCTCACTTCGTTCTGGATTCAAAAAAGCGCCCTCGCCGTAAAAATATTATTTTGCTCCCTTATAATACAATCTACTATTGTACCTCGTTTCTTCAGCGGAGACGTCGGCTTTAATAAACTTCCGGCAGACAAAAACAACTTTTCCTTTTTTCTATTTTTTGTGGCCATTCATTGACTAATTATTACTAGAGAAGATAAGTAAATAATAAATAAATAACCAGTTGTATACCGAATTATATTAATTATAGCGGCTCATCACCTCATCGGTTTGTCATAAATTAGGTACCTATAAGAAAATGTTCAAATATCAAAATAGTAGCTGACGCCCGCGACTTCGTCCGCTTGGGTTGAAGTATTTTTAATTTTCCGGGATAACAAGTAGCTGTGTGTTATTCCGGACTATATATTTATCTCTGTGCCAAATTTCATCCCGATCCGTTCAGCCGTTCTGGCTTGATTGAGTAACATACATCCATCCATCCAAGCTTTCGCATTTATAATATCAAAATATATATTACAAACAATCAAACCACGAATGCAATTCCATCGAAAGGTTTTTCCGATTTCAACATCTCACGCTCTTTGATTTAAACTCTTACCCGGAATAGGGCCGAGTTTACAGATCACATTTCAAATTTCGTATTTGGGTTAATTAGAGTATTCGGTACGTTGGTCGGCGCAGCCCATGTTTTCAACATCGGTGAAAAGTTTGAAATTTAACTAGGGTAAAGAAAATACGAAATAAATGCTCATACATTTCGGAGGTGAAGGTATGAGTACTGATGGATATTTATTTTACCGCAGAGTCACAGATTTCGACGAGATTATCTGCTGCTTTTAAAATTTATGATTAAATCACACACATTACATTAAAATAATGATATTTTATTAACTCATTTTACACTTTTAGACAAGTAATGAAAACGGAATGGAACCGAGTGCAACAATGAATCTGACTTCGGATAAAAGCAAACCAATTTCAACTCTACGGTATATGTAATAAATGACAATCGATTGCCGCTTTTAAATCCAGATGTGCCGATATCAAAGGTGAAAGAAGGTGCCACGGGTTAAATCGAAGCACCCGAACAAAAGAAATCGCACTCTATTCTCTGACACAAAGGTTGATATTATAACGAGATGCCTAAAAGCTGAAGGGATAACCTGACACTAGCTGCCCTTGGCATTTCGCCAGGATATTTGTACAGATATGGACATGTCTGGTCGTACTTTTACGGCTTTTAGATAAATTATGTTGCTAAAAACGTATAGATTTACCGCATTCCCTAATGGAAAATATCTTTTAAAATAAAGTGCTGTAAGCCGCATGACTTGGCAATAGAACTCATTTAAAGAGTATCTTTCTTTGAAGAAGCCACATGAAAATCTTGAAACAAGTTTGAATAATAGTAATTTTTGCACTTTTTGCCTGAGCAACGAACATTTGCTATTGAGTTTAAAAAAAAAGGCATTTAATCTACTCAATACTAACTAACTAAAGTATGTGCATAAGACAGAGTCAAGTTAACAGATTTTTGATTGAACAAACTGTTACAAGTGCTTTCAGAATGATTTTCCTACAGAGAAGAACCAACAACAATCTCAGCTTAATAGGCGACCGCGACAGCATTTAGTTTTTAATCTGTAATACTATAAGAAATCCATGCCTTTGTGCTGTCTAAATATAGTTAAGATGTCGCGTTTATTTTATTGCACGTCTGTTTCTTGTAACATATTATTATGCAAGCAACATTTTACATCTGATATTTTTACAAAGAGCAGAAAAATAAATTGGTATAAAATTTCTGCAGTGTTATTTTTCGATGAAACTATCTCGTACAGGTGCCATAGACGCGTTCTGTGTTTGCTCAAATAACAGAGTCAGCGTATATAAAATGTGGAAACTAGTCGTACGAAAGGTATGAATTCAAACCATTGCTCACAGTTCCATTGTTCTTTTAGCTTTGGAGTTGATTTCTTAGTTATTAAAATATTTTCCGTCCATTCATCAGTTGGCATGCTTCTATCAACTGGGCATAGGATTTTCTATTTGCAACCACACAATATATACTTCCGTCTTCCTCGTCTACTTTACATCATCGATATACACATATTAATCTCATTAGAGGTCTGTGATCTCACCTGGTGGTAAGTGATGATGCAGTCTAAGATGGTAGCGGGCTAACCTGTTAGGGGCATGACAGTTATAAATTACCCATACCCCTAATCGATTTCTACACGACATCGTACCGGAACACTAAATCGCATGGCGGCACGTCTTTGCCAGTAGGGTGGTAACTAGCCACGGCCGCAGCCTCCCACCAGGCCAGACCAGGGTTTTCTCTGGAGAGTTTTCTGATTTTTTTTTCAGAAATTATAAATTCCCAAATTTAACTTGCCGGGAATCGAACCCGGGACCTCCCACGTTTTGCAACAGCGCTCAACACTGCGCCAAAGAGGTCGTCAAACACTGATTCTTCAGATCTATAACTTACAAAGTTCATCGCTATGTTGACTAGCATCGTTAATACTCATCTTGTTTGGCCTTAGCTCATCACTTTAATTAATTCCACTGTTCAAACGTTTGCACAAACAGTCTGAATGAAATGAGAGAACGAAAAGCTCCATGCACCCTGAAAAAAGTAAACTTTTTCTTAGGCACTTAATATTTTGTGACGTGTTCCAATTTCAGGAGCACACTGACGTTCCCTCACAATGGCCGAATGGAATACGCCGTTTATTGTTGAAAGACACAATGGCACTGACTTAGCGAACAATATGGCCGGCCATTATTTTGAAGGAAAGAAAATAAGGTATTTTCATTAATGAAGTTAAAGTTTAATTGCGTTTTGCAAAATGATCTTTTCCGAGACGGTCGCGGTTACCACGCGCCGCTTTCAGTTAAAAAGCGTCAGCAAAAACATGTCAAACTTAGATAATGTATTGAATGTAAAAACGACTTAGTTCAACTTATACCCGATTCATACCTACTCTATTAAAACACCATCATTGCAAAAGGCTAATATTTACTGGTATAAATTACATGGTTTTTCAGAAGCTACTTTTAAAAAGCTTCTTGTTTGATACCAAACTCGCAGAAAAATTTTTCTTGTTGTATTTTTCCCATTTGCACCATCTAGTATTTGTCATGTCGTCATATTAAATGAAGAATGACACGCGGAATACTAAGAAAAAGCCAGCGGCACGTCATTTATCAAAATCTTATACATAATTTCTTAATTATAAGAAAACAATGATGTCTATGTACTAAAAGAAGAAAAAAATGTTTTTATTTAAATAAACTGTAACAACATTTACTTTAACTTTTTTGACGACCTCCCTGACGCAGTGTTGAGCGATGTTGTCTTAACGTGCGGAGGACCCGGGTTCGATCCACGGCAGGGTCAATTTAAGAATTTATAATTTCTGAATTCACTTTAGTCTGGTCTGGTGGGAGGTTTCGGCCGTGGCTAGTTACCACCCTACCGGCAAAGACGTGCCGCCAAGCGATTTAGCGTTCCGGTACTATGCCGAGTATAGAAACCGATTATAGGTATCGGTTTAATATAACTGCCATGCCCCCTGACTGCATCAATACTTACCATCAGGTGCAATCGCAGTCAAGGGCTAACTTGTAGTGGATAAAAAATAAAATAAAACTTTTACCTGCTTTTAAACCCAAAAGATAATTTCATGCAACATAATCATGTCCTATTTATTATTTTTGTGTTACAGGATTTTCCAAGCTGAAATGATCATTTTTTTCATTATTTGAGTTCATTTAGATAACTGTATCTGAATAATTTTGAAGCATATTAATAAAATGAAATTGGTCTTCTATCCGTACCCAGGCGGGTATCTTATCAACGCGTGGGCCTCAGGGGTATTTATATTACAAAGTTAATTGTGGCAAAGGGCTGTCTCTTGATGGGTAGCAGGTTGGGTACTGTTTGCCGTTAATTGTAAAACTTACTCTTACTTACCTATATTGAAGTTTACTGAAAGAGCCTACGAAATATGGTATGAATATGTTTAGATATGGGTCTCGTAGTCTCTCTAGCGGTCTCTTCTTCCCGTCGTAGGTTTCGTTGAGTTACAGAAACTTTCTTGGAATACCTACGGTAAGCTCCAAGTCTTAGTATGTATGATTTTGACTCTATAGCTTAACCTGGAGTCATAGCTCAGGCTGCCTATCCACTGAAGCGTAACGGAGATGTGTTAAGCAGACCAATCACATATTTGACAGATTACTTGACATTATCGCGTCATCCCTCCGCTTCGCTCCACTTCAGTGGAGAGGCAGCCTTAACGTGCTCTCTGAGGCAGAGGAAAGGTAGCACTGAGATAAATTTTCTTTAATTTTTTCTTCTAAAAGCCTTCTGCCTCCATTCCAAATGGAAGAAATTTTCGTTTTTACATAAACTTAGAAATCGGGAAAGCAAAAGTTCTCCCTCCGTCCCAAAGCGTATCCTCTCAATAGAAGGAAACACTTTTCTAATATTAGTATGGATAAAAAACATAATCTTTTACCTTTATCAAATATCTATAGAAGCGAGCTATCCCTTACAATTTCTGTAGCAGGCGTCAATTTTTCACAAGAGGGTCCCGGTGATAAATTCAATAAATGATAATAATATACGACTTTGAGGCTATTAACGGCAGATGCTGAGGAATTAATGCAAATGAGCAAAAAGCGACATAAGCTCTTGGACCTGTTACATGAATTATCGCTGAATGACTAAATAATTATTTACAGTGATCATATAAACATCTATCTAAATTACATATTTTTTTGATATAGTACGGAAATAATAAACATTCACTTTATAAAATGTGCGTTTTTTTGTGTAATTTCAAAAATATTTGGAGGGTTGAGAAGCCCGCAGCGAAGCTTCTTAGGAGTGAAGTTTTTTATCTTTATTTTTTTACAGGCTTTTTGTCCCTTTGGGTACTTATCAAATATCAAATAAATATTATAAATGCGAAAGTTTGGATGGATGTATGGATGTTTGTTACTCAATCACGCTCCAACGGCTGAACGGATCTGGATGAAATTTGGCACAGAGATAGATTATAGTCTGGAATAGCACATAGACTACTTTTTATCCCGGAAAATTAAAGAGTTCCCGCGGGAACCGAAAAACCTCAATCCACGCGGACGAAGTCGCGGGCATCAGCTAGTATGGAAATACTTCTAAGATCCGGAAGAGCGCTCCACCGGATCCACTCGTACCAAAATTAAAAATTCAATTTTTTTTAAGTTTCCATACAATGCAATAAGCGTGTTTAAATAGCCTGTAGCCTGGGTTTATGTCTAATAGGCATACAACATTCGACACTAGGTGAAACTTCTCTGCATAGATATTATTTGTACGACAATACGAAACTCCAAGCAGTCAGTAGGTATGTACTATTAAATCCAAAACACTGATTATCCTTTAAAATACTTTATTTAGCAATTTATTTACACAGACACGCGTCACTCGCGTTATGCCATCGTCATCACTGCTCGAGAGCAGTGTTGCCAACCTAGATTAATCAGGCAATGATACCATGTACGAATCGTTTTTAAGTTTCCCTCTAACAGTTCGGTCATCCTGACCCATAACTTCGTCCCGAAGTTGACATAATTCGAACACTTAATTAAAATCACGATGATTGCTGATGCTACTCTGCCATTTGTAGTATTAACGCTGGCCTTTAACGCCTGACACTCCAATGTTAAAGCACTGGCATTATAAACCTTACCAAGTACAGTTTACAGATAACAAGACTATGTTTTAGGTTAAAAGAGCATCAGTCTCCATCGTCTTTTCGCGTTACAAAACTTCACCTAATAAGTAAATATGGATTTCTCATCCATGGCACATCTCATCATATTATTCTAACTCTGGTGAATTCACGTGTAGCAAGATACTGAAGTAACTAAATCGCCATATTTCACAAACAACAAAAGCTTCCTACACATGTTCATTTTGTAAACATAATATAACCTTATTCAGAAGTAGCTTTCCAGCATTACACAGAGTTTTCCGTTAATTACCCAAAAACATGATGTTTAATAACTTTGCCTTACTTACTTTAGTTAACTCAGTGCAATTTAATGACAATTAATCTTTAGGTATTAATCAGTGAAATGGGAGAAACTAACTCTGTCTGGTCTATAACATCATACACTTGCTTACTCTTAACACAAAGTTTCAATTCTATAAGTGCAATTTGTAACAATTTCGACATTCTCACGGAGATGAGACCACAATCATTTGATTAAATGATAGATAAGATTCTTATAGTCTACTGGTGCTAATATACACCTATAATTAATTCTCCTATGAGTATACTCATGTTCACTTTGTTACTTTCCAGAATGGTTATTATTACTCATTCATTACACTTAATTATACTTTCCTCTTTACACATGGCATAAATGACATATACCTTCTCTGTAAGCCTTAGCCAGGCTAGCTTATGTTACAATTCACCCCCAGAACTTTATCTGACAATCGGTTACAATTGGTTACAAAACTCAATAAAACCCGAAGACCTGAGCTACGGTCTCTATAATGAGCGATTTTGTATATTTCGCACATATGCTCCATCTATTGAGCAAATCTCTACGTTCCCTAATTTCATTTGAAATTTCAAAAGCACCTTATTTCCACCGGAAGAATAGATTAACCTCATACCGTGGCCCTGCATTGTATTGTTCGTTTTAACTTAACACAACAGGCAACTCAACTGCGCGGTAATGCCTTCATCAGCTCTTGCCAAATTTCAACGTTTCGTAAAACCGAACTCAAATGTTGATACTATTCAATCCAACATACTTTGGCATCTGCTTGGCAACTCATATCATTTTGATTTGTGCAGTCGTGATAGTGTGGTGAAAACGTATATAATATAATATCATAATATAAATATAATATAATGTTAATAAAATATAAATGTGTAGTAGTGTACCTACTTGGTTGTTCAATATTTTTGTAATTTACTTTTCACTGTTCCTCCTCAATCTAATTATGGTATTCATATCACTTGTATGAATGAATATCCCAAGGAACATCATAGAGCGGGTCTCTTTACAAGATAAGTAAATCTCTTTACACGATATGTTGTTACATCGCTCAACCAGCATAGAAATATTGTTACTCTCACATGAATCTTAGTGAACCCCAAATGGCATCAAAACATACCACCGATATAAATCGCATCCCATAACTTGACCCAAAATGGCGGTCGTCTGCGCAGGTACATCGTACTACAGAACTATGGTATGGAGCGTATGGTAACGTGCGGCCCCTCGCGGCGCACCTCATATCGCACATCATTTGACACCCGAAATGTGTTACTGTGCATAGCTCAACTTACGCGGCGGTTATATTACTTGTTTGCCACTCAGTGCCTCGCATTTAAAACAATAGTTGATATCAGTGAATATCTGCGTATTTTACAGACCTGTTAAGCCTTTATGTCACCTAACCGTGACACTCACTGAACATCATCATCATTGCGCTTTCGCCTGAAAAACAGCTGTTTTGCTACTTGCATACTATCATGCCCCCAACGGCGAGTAATAGATTACCTGTACTAATCTTAATCTGGCTAGCCCCGCGGGCAATTTACCTAAGCTTTGCTTTATTTTGCAACTCTCGCTACCGAAAATCGAAACGTAGCAGCCCCGCAGGCTAGACTTTCCAAGTCTACTGGCATCATGGCCCCTGTTTTCCATACCAGCGATATATTCAAAATGTAGTAAAATATAAGAGGTACGGAATTAACTTACGTGAGCGGCGAGCCCCACGGGCAAGAAACAACCACATGAGTTATGCGGTCAGCGTACATGAGCTCCACTGGTAACTTACTAGTGATTCGCCATCTGCTCATCAGAATCCGCTAGGCTTTACATCCCAGCCCCGAGGGCGCTAATGTCCACACTTGAAAGTATATCATATAAGCCCCGAAGGCGAGGTGTGTCGGCCCCGAAGGCAAGGTATGTCAGCCCCGAAGGCAAGGTTCGTTAGCCCCGAAGGCAAGTGCATTGGCCCCGAAGGCAAGTGCGTTGGCCCCGAAGGCAAATGCGTAGGCCCCGAAGGCAAGTACGTAGGCCCCGAAGGCAAGTCCATTGGCCCCGAAGGCAAGTACGTAGGCCCCGAAGGCAAGTACTTTGGCCCCAAAGGCAATTGCGTTGGCCCCGAAGGCAAGTACGTCGGCCCCGAAGGCAAGTGTGTAGGCCTCGAAGGCAAGTACGTAGGCCCCGAAGGCAAGTCCATTGGCCCCGAAGGCAAGTACGTAGACCCCGAAGGCAAGTACGTCGGCCCCGAAGGCAAGTACGTAGGCCCCGAAGGCAAGTACGTCGGCCCCGAAGGCAAGTACTCAGGCCCCGAAGGCAAGGTGCGACAACCACAACGGCTAACTGCCCTTTACTGAAAAATAATTTAAATTATACTGAAGGCAGTCTGTGTAAAGTAGCCCCGCAGGCATGTGCTGTAACACATAACACATAATATAACTCCTCAGGCATGTTCTATCAGCTGTGTGCCCTGCAAGCTGATCCGTTACGCAGTAGGCATACGCTATACGTACTGCAGCCCCTTAAGGTATGCGCTCTGTCGCCCCGGAGGCGTGTGCTATAATTTGCGTTGGAGCCCCTTAAGACATGTGTTCTGTAGCCCCTTAGGCATGTTGGCTTATCTGCGCTGTAGCCCCTTTAGGCATGTTTTGAAACTTACCAGTAGCCCCGCAGGCATATGCATGAATTGGCACTGAAACCCCTTAGGCGTGTCTTACCACTGAGCCATAGGCCCCTGTTAGGCATTTCCCTGAAACTAATCTGCAACCCTGCAAGTCAATGTATTAGTTTGTACTGAAGCCCCTAAGGCATGTTACATTTACTGTTCTGTACTCTGCACTGTTCTGCCGTGCAGCCCTGCGCCAATATGCGTTAATTTGTATGAAAGCCCCTTAGGCATGTGACATATACAGTAAGTGTACCCCACTTTAGGTATTTAGCTAAAACTGATCTGCTGTGCAGCCCTGCTGGCGCATGCATCAATTTGTTCTGAAGCCCCTCAGGCATGTGACATTTACAATAAGTGTACTTCACCTTTAGGTATTTCCCTGAAGCTGACCCATGGCCCCGCAGGCATATTTATTTCTATTTTGTTTTTACCTCAACAAATATCAAACCAAAATATCACAAATGAGTCACTCCCAAAATACCGTTATGTTCTCATATTATACACCCTGTTCATCTCCACCATATGAATTATTTGCAATATTATCATTACCGGTCCACCAGTACCATTCCACCCCGACATCCTCTTTAATATGTTATTTTTCTCCAGAGTAACATTTAAATCTTTATTCAACAGCCGGGCTTTAGCTCCCAAATTCATAAGAAACAATTTTACTCTTCTCAGACCAGGGCGCGTTTGGAACCCTCGTAACATTAGTTTTAAGATACCTATGTTAATTATCACCACCACGTCTTATACTTTGTATACTTGACGTTCATTAAGTGTACTGTGTAAGTACCTACTTTGAATAAATATATTTTGACTTTGACTCTTTAACTATAAAAGTTAAATCTTAAACTTTGCATCATTCTTGTAACTCCTTGCACCACATAAGATGACTGTATATAAATCTCCTTGCACTAAAAGGTGCCATTGCCTTTTACAAACTTGCCAATCTCCTTTATTTTCCCTCAACAACAATGATAATTTCCCATTTCCAAAAATTTGGCATCCTCCTTTCCTCCTGCAAGATATGCAACCCGGACTCGGCCCATATGTTATATAGACATCATTCCATTCCATTGTTATTCAAGGTGCAGGATAAGCAACCACCATAAGATAATATGCCACTAGCTTTTGGTCTTGGCCAGAGAACATTGCGAAGACCACACTAAAACTCAAGAATTAATTTATTAATTACACCTGTAAAATTAAAAATATTATTATCTTGGCAAACCTTTGCTATCTTAACAGACATAAGCCCGTACATAGCACCATAACCATGGTACCCCAGGTGTGAGTACCATCACTGATGTGATATCTCTCTTTTCCTTCAGTCTCTCCGCATAATGAGAAATCATATGCTCTATCAGGCAATAAAGCACACCGCTCCAAACAGCCACTGTGCAATACTTGAGACAGACAACACACTTATTATTAAATACCAACTTCAGTTGAACCGGGTCTCAAAACCTGTCATATCACCATCATAATTCACACCCAAATCCGCTAACCCATTCTTCATCCAGGCAGATTTGATATTATTTCAATTCACATTTTCCGAACAAAGGTACCTATCTATGCCACCCAATATTTATATATAATGTACTTACTCAATTATATACTTTAGCCCTTCAAACATGTATAGCTCTGATATTATTTATACTAAACGGCTAAACTGTACCTTACTTATTATTTTAACTGGGTATCCGTTCACTCTACAAATGCAATTTTCACTTGTAAGGACCTTTAATGGGTTATACTTGCTTTAATGGAATATATAATATTACAGTTACTTTTGACCTCTGTTCATTTACTCAAACAATATTAGGTATATATGATTCACATAATTCTCAGAATAAATTGAATATTCACTATCAATTTAGGTACAAGATTATCAATTAAACTAATTTCCAACTAAATAAATTAGTAAATACCTCTTCAATAAGTTACATAATACTTATACCATGTTATGTAGTCGACCAACTACCATACCAACCTATTATAGCTTTGACTTAACTCTTTAAATATCTCATAGGTAGATCATGTTATGAACTACCTACCAGTGTAATTCACTATGATCTTTCACATAAAACTTAGATACTTAAGTACTTAATGTAAGCAAGTACAACCTGCAAGTACTTACTTATCTCCCTCTGTAGGTATGGTCTATCTATTTATTATACTAGTTATCTTTAGACCTTTAGCTCGCCAACCCGCATTGGATCAGAGTGGTGGGTCTAAGCTCTAATTCCCTCTCTCCTATGAAAGTGGAGGCCTGTGCCCAGCAGCGGGACGTTAATGGGCTGTAGTCATAATGGTAGATACCTTTATAACCTTTAATCATTTCTTTCAAATAAATATTTTATTAAACTCACCGTTTCCATGTACCCTACACACAGTACCACTAGGTAGGTCTCTCTCCAGGCACTTTACATGCTGAATGGAATTGATATAGTAGTAAAACCTAATACCTCATTGACCTTTGGTAATTTGTATGCAAGTACTTGATAAGTACTAACTATTCCATTGATACCTCTTTTTAAGTTTTCCATGCCAACTTTCCAATGCAATTCCGATTGCCAACCCACGTAGGTATTTATGTACTTACGATCATTTCACAATACGAGTTGTAGCACTCATTTATCCTTCTTGTATTTTATAGTTCAACCTTCCGTCATGACAACAATTAATAATTCTTTTCTTTTTTTTTTGCTTCACGTATTACGTCACGGTCATGGCGTCATAACATCTTGAATTACAATTTGTACCATTTTCAGGATAGGTCCGGATAAACAATTAATTAGCACGTGAAATACATTATCCCTCTTCTGAGATATTAAATCCAAAACACTGATTATCCTTTAAAATACTTTATTTAACAATTTATTTACACAGACACGCGTCACTCGCGTTATGCCATCGTCATTGCCAACCTAGATTAATCAGGCAATGATACCATGTACGAATCGTTTTTAAGTTTCCCTCTAACAGTACCTAGGTATAAAGTAATAAAGTTCAGTTGAGTTTATATTCCACAAGACATGCAGTCCGTTTTGTGTGCACCCATACATCCATTTTCATTGTTTGTAACGCACTGTGAAACGACGTCCTATTCTGTGGTGGTACTTACTTCCTGCCCCAGCCTTTCTTTAGCTATTTCAAAGTAAAAGTAGGAAACCTGCTACACATAGAATTATAATGTACCTACAATAATTGCGCTCCCAGTATGAAATGATATAGATTACCAGTACCTACCTGTAATGTATGTACTACACAATTTCACAGATGCGAGAATAACAAAAGCTTGCTTTTTATTAACTTCCAACAACGAAGGGTATTTTGAATTTGGAGTATTTTAAGTATTTGTAAGTACTATTATTCCATGTTATCTGCCTATTAATTGTCTGCCTATTACAAGAACAATTCAACTGTCTGTCCGTCTTTTCACAGTAGAATTGATCTTAGGTACAGAGCAATAGCTTACTTCCTAGAGTCAGTCAAAATTATATTAATAATATATATTTGGTATTATGTGTTACTTATTCCCGTAGCTCTCAACCAGATCAACGCAAACGACTTCGCAGGCGAAAATTAGTTAACAAAAAAAAATGGCAGTCATAGGGACTGCCGATAGAAGTGAAAACGAATATGTATTTAATTTTTATATTTTTTAAAATAAAAAAGAAATTTAAATTAATTAAAATATAAACCTTAATTAGTTTAATTACGAATGTAGTATAATATTTATATTTAAGACCTAATGTCTTCGTAACAACGCGTGCATGTCGGTGTTCGCGAGTGTTAGCGCCGCTAGATGACAGCGCCGCTCGATGTTAGTGCCGCTTGCTGACTACAGATGGCGCTGAACCTGTGGCGCGGCAAAGTAGTCTATACGCGTGGTTTTCCGCCATTAATGGCATGACGTCACAATACTGCTTTGGAATTTACATTATAACAACTTCAAAGTCTTTAACCATTCGATACTCAGATTTGCCTTGAGTAGCAAGTGTTACAGAAAGTAGACCTATCTTTATACCTTGGTCGCGAGTGGTTATGGATCTAGTTGTTGTTATATTGTTACATTGCAATTAATTTAATATATCTTATATGTTATTGTGTTTCTTCCTTAATAAATGGTCGAGTCTGTGTATTACATATTGTTAGTTTGCATCTTAAAACCCTATCCATCACCACACGCATGTAGGTCTATAATATCAGAAGTGCTCAAGAAGAAGACGCCCATAGTTGGTTTGGTAATCAAAGGATAAACTGTAAGTTTTTGAACATTTCTTTACAAATTACAAATGTGGGTTAACGACATTAATTTAACAGAGGTAAACGCATTGCACTGCCTCTTAGCTGTAATTTTTTTTTTTTCTTTTGAAAGTAGGTAGTTTACGTATGTGCTTGTTAACGCTCGATGAGATAACGAGTATTACAACGATAATGTAGTTAACGCTCGATGAGTAAAAATTTCCTTTGATAGAGCTCGGTTAATTTATTTTTTATTATTACCTTCACTTTTACATCTTATTACGTAATTAACTAGAACCATAGGGAAAGTATATGGTTTCTTAGTGTGTTAATTGTCAGAGATGCCGAGCGGTACTTATTCAAGCTAAAAGTTTTATCTGTTTACTGTGCTAAAAGTTATCTTAAAAGAATTGCTTTTGATTTCAAAGTGACGTTAAAGACAAGCTCAAGTTTACATAGCGGCTTCCATGAATAAATATATTTTATTTTCAATTCCGAGAAGTAACACTAAATAGTTACGAATTTATTTCAAATTGTACCTACAATGTTTTTTTTAAAATTGAAATTAGTTTTATAACTTAAAAATATCATTTTTCGAACTGAGTTTCCATTAATTACGAATCGTGTTGATACTTGAATCGATTCTTCTACATTGTATTAACAATCCACGTGCGAATAATATTTTTTTCGGACTACCTACAATTCTAAAATATATAAACGGTGAGTAACGAAGGTAGGTACATAATAATTTACGGATTATATTAGTTGTGGGTTAAAATATTACTTTTGAAATGAAATTAATTTTTCACAAATTAAAATTACACTTAACGATGATTCAGCATATCCGAACTGAATCAATACTGAACAAATAATTACATTAACATTAAAGGTCATCAGTTAACTCCAATTTAGTTTACATTTATTGAATTTTCATTCGGAATGTTACTTCCGGTTTATGAACAAATTTGATTCTTTACATTTAACGAATTGAATATACTTACAATAATTTGGAACGTTACTTCCGGTTCACGAACAATTTTGATTCTTTACATTTAACGAATTGAATATACAATTTGGAATGTTACTTCCGTTTTACGAAAATTTTTAGACATTTTCAATTTGAATATTGAAAAATCAGTTTTTACAGTAATATAACGTTACGATTATTCATTTTACAATAATATCTCGTTACGGTTATTAACGCTTAACGCATTTTGAAACATTTTAATTTTAAACTTGGCAATTGAATTTACACATGAAATTTTAACTGTCTAAATTATTATACTGGACTTTTGAGAAATGAAATATTACGATAAATATACACAAAATATTGTGGCTAAAACGTTCGTAGCATTTTTGGAATCAAACTGTAAACTGTGTACAGCTTTTCGCGTACCATGTGGTATGTCGTAAACCCACTTTACTTGACAATTAACTGTGGCTATGTACATTACTAGATTTACACTACAAAGTTACTTAGTAATTTGTATCAAATGGTTTAATGATGTTTGCATGTACCATAAGGTCACGTGGTATGTAGGAAATCCACTTTGCACAATATACGGTACATTTGATAAAATTTACTTTACGAGCAGACACCCAAGTTACTTAGCAATTTGTATCAAATGGTTTAATGATGTTTGCATGTACCATAAGGTCACGTGGTATGTAGGAAATCCACTTTTGCACAATATACGGTACATTTGATAAAATTTACTTTACGAGTTGATACTTTCGCTTTGCGTATCGGTTGCAATGTGAGGGATGAGTAGTACTTACCCTAAGCGGAGATGAGAGTTTACAAATTACAACCGCTTGTTTACGATACAGGGTACATGGTGTACAAAACTAGTGATACTGTATGTGTACATCACTTGTTATAGAAACCATGATACACAAGTACAACGTGTAAGTGGATTATGCCGGCGATTCATCTTGCACGTATTGCGCATTAATCACATATGCAAGTCGATAATGAAGCGAAAGGGATTGACATTAGTTAACGAATCATGAATACAATTTTATCATACGTTGGACGGTGAGCAAAACAAAAGGCCGAGTGTTAGCGAAAAATATTAAGTTTCATAGTAAAGTATCTGCGCCTTAACTTGTTTTGTTTCATTTGTCTAATGTATTTGCTTTCGAACTTAAGATTTCAATATGGTTTCAATCGTTAACGTGTTTGACGACCTTTACTGGTCTTTAGATTTTCAAGTGGTTTATTCCATATTGTGAATCTTACATTTGCGTTGTCACAAGTAAACCGTTTGTCCCGAATTCATTGTACACATTTGGGATGAACGGATGGTTAACAGAAATTGTAACATTTCGTTTTTTGTTCTCAGCAAATACACCAGACATGAACGCGTTCGGGACGCACGCGTGGTCTGATGGCCGAGTGTTAGCGCCGCTAGATGACAGCGCCGCTCGATGTTAGTGCCGCTTGCTGACTACAGATGGCGCTGAACCTGTGGCGCGGCAAAGTAGTCTATACGCGTGGTTTTCCGCCATTAATGGCATGACGTCACAATACTGCTTTGGAATTTACATTATAACAACTTCAAAGTCTTTAACCATTCGATACTCAGATTTGCCTTGAGTAGCAAGTGTTACAGAAAGTAGACCTATCTTTATACCTTGGTCGCGAGTGGTTATGGATCTAGTTGTTGTTATATTGTTACATTGCAATTAATTTAATATATCTTATATGTTATTGTGTTTCTTCCTTAATAAATGGTCGAGTCTGTGTATTACATATTGTTAGTTTGCATCTTAAAACCCTATCCATCACCACACGCATGTAGGTCTATAATACGAGCATGTCGCTGTTCGCGAGCATGTCGGTCACGCGAATCCACAAGTTTACCCCGTACCAAAAAGTGCTCAACGCGGCTAATGAAGTTTTCACTTCAAGAAGTTTAATGTAGAGATTTGTTACTTGCGACTGCTTCACCAATATTACGCCACTTTATTTCAATGGAGTCGAATTTGTATTCCACTCGCTCGCTCCTCACAAAGCAATTGCAACCCTCGCGCCGCTAAAGTGGTCAATAAGTACAGTTACAAGTGTGTAAGCAAACTCTCGACGATACAAATGACTCAATTTAAGAGAATCATTCACTAGCGTCCCTCAAAACGGGCTAATATTTACAAATTCGACACCCGCAAGCCGCCCTGCATAAGTTCTATACCTACCGACATAGCTCACTTGCTTCCCTTCTGGCGTGCGAAGTAAACTGGTAATAACCGATCGTTTGATAGGAATCTTAAAAAACACATTAGTATTCCGATCGGGTTGACGGGTTAACTTTTTGATTTTCACGTCGATGATCTATACTTCTTCTTCTTCTTGGTCGTATCGCTCTTGTCAGAGCGGTCGTGGTCGTCACTTTGGTGTTGTGGCACGCTTAACTATCCGTCTCCACTCTTCTCTGATAGCAGCCTTGCGAGTGCATTCATGTAAGGGGACGTCCACCGCAGCCCTCACTTGGTCTGTCCACCTCATGGGTGATCTGCCACGTGCCCTGGTGCCCTCTAGTCTTCCTTGAACAACCAGACGCTCAATGGAGAGGTTATCGTCGTGTCTAGTTACGTGACCAAAGAAAGTGAGAATGCTGATGCCCGCGACTTCGTCCGCGTGGTTTAAGTTCTTTTTGATTCCCGCGGGAACTCCTTAATTTTCAGGGATAAAAATCCTATGTCACTCTCCAGGTCCTCAACTATACAAAAACAACAAACAAACAAACAAACACACTTTCGCATTTATAATGAACTAGCTGATGCCCGCAACATCGTCCGCGTGGATTGAGGTATTTTTGGTTCCCGCGGGAACTCTTTCATTTTCATAAAAAGTAGCCTATGTGTTATTCCAGACTATAATCTCGTATCTCCCTGACGTTCTGGCGTGTTGAAGCGCCTGCAGCACTTCACGCAGTAAAAGTTCAAACGATTGATACAAAAATAACTTAAAACCATTTTCATTTAAAAAATAAAAAATCATTATTATAGTTTAAATAAATAATTTAATATGTTTTTATCAAATTTATATAATCTGTATTGTGTCTTAATCAAAATTGTCAAATCATCATATTAATATTTTTTAACCACCCACAAATTTCAACATTTTTTAATTTCGATTGTCAACGTTTTCAATCTTTCATCACTTGTGGAAAATTCCTTTGCTCGCTCTAATAAAATCAACATTTAGAGTTCCAAAAACGTTATATCATTTTCGTCATCCACGCATCTCCAACAATCTTTTGACTGTTTACATCGAAACAAGAACCTGCAAAGCAAAAGGAATTCGGCGAACAATCAAGAAATACGCACTTGCAACTTGGCAGCTACTCGACGATCCAGCTAACGGTTACATCATCCTCTGGTCAGAGAAGCTCAAACCGGGAAGGTGATTGTATTTCTGGGACTGGAGGACACCAGCGCTGAAGTCAGCATCGATCAGCGATTCGCATCCGGGCCGTCCTATTCAGATAAGATGCCCTACTTTCCTATACGCAGTTCCTTTGTTACCTTACATCCTATACCTAAATACAAAATCCTACAAAAATATCATTTAAATTCCTTCTTACTTAGGGTCTACTATCAATAATACATTTCGACATATATAGTGAAATAATTCCGTTATTAGTGAAATAAATCAGTGCAAGTAAGCCATAGTAGGTAGGTACGTGACGAGTGACGTCCTAACGATTTCATCATCTTTGATTGTTATTTTTTTTCGCCCGGGAGGCTCTCTAGAAATTTCTGGTATCTACCACCACCACCCACCCACTACAGTCCATTAACGTCCCACAGCTGGGCACAGGCCTCCACTCGCATAGGATAGAGGGAATTAGAGCTTAGACTGGGGTCTAAGCTCTAATTCCCTCTATCCTATGCGAGTGGTGGACCACGTGGCGTGGTGGGCCACGCCGCTGCAATGCGGGTTAGCGGGATATAGGCATTTATTTATAGATTATTTTCAAGCAAAGTGTATAGTTTGTTGATGAAATCTATATCTAAAATAGTTTGTCCTAACTGACTGACTGGTGGAATCAACGTATAGGCTAAACCGCTGGGGTTAGAAACTTGAAAGTTTGACAGTAGGTTCCTTTTACGACGTAGGCGCTCACTAAGGAAGGATTTTTTAAAATTCCACCCCTAAGGGTGGAAACAGGGGGTGAAAGTTTGTATGAAAGTCGTTAATTTCTCCTAGGTATTTTTCAAGTTATATTCACGAAACTTGGTATTTTGGCTTTCGGGTAAATATAAAGAAGTACGTGTTTCACTATTATTGAAATTTCCATCCCCAAGGAGGTTTAAGAAAGTTTGTATATGATTCTTAGGAACCTAATTCCACGCGGACGAAGTCGCAGGCAAAAGCTAGTTTTATCACAGAATACAATAGTAGTAAGTTTTATCACAGAAACTTTTTATTACCTACCGCAGCGGAGACCAATCGTAAATCTATGCAGACAAACCAAGGATGTTGTAATAATAATCGTAAAGACAGAAGGCCACGCTTTTGCTTTTATAATATTAGTATGAATTATTCAATTAATTATTTTATAATAAAAAACTGTTGCTGCAGCAGTTACGAGCAAGTTACCGTCGCTATACCCAAGTTCACAGCTTGTTAAATCAGCAAAATACTCTTTCAAACAACCCTGGAACTTAAAGAATAAACTTTATGAAGTAAAAAATGCCATGGTCTAAAAGCACTTAGGTACTCGCACAGCTTAGATTTGGGCCAATTAGCGAACGACGCGGTGGCCTAGAAATTCTAGTTCAGCTCACTCCAAGAATGCCTATATTGAAGTTATTGGCTGTTGAAAAATTCGACGAGCGAAATAAAATACCTCCTACCGATAAATAT